>CM059582.1:49468333-50910000 GCA_030407085.1 Trichopria drosophilae
AATTCGTACAATTAATTAAAGTTGTGTACTCTTTTTAGTGAGATTTTGTTGTTTTCTAATAAATACAATAAGAATTATTTTTGTGTATCTAGTAGTACCTTTGCTGATCATATTTGTAATACATGTATGATGCTCGTAAAATCAATATTGAAACGAGAATTGGATAAAATTGTTATAAAACTATTTTAATAAAGATATAAAATATTTGTTACTTGATTGGCTGAAGCAGCAAATCTGAATGTTGTTTCTGTCGAACTCCTGAGTATACTTACTACGCGAAATTTGACATATGTTGTACTAACATTATCACATTATCTACATTTATTCAGCAAGGTACATTACAACCCTGGTCTCCATTTCCTTTTTAAAATGTCAATAGATAGATTAACAGAATTATTCCTTGATCTAAGAATTAATTACTTATTAATTAAAATATAAATTACACCGTTACAATAGTTGAGTTTGCACACTGAAATGCGTGCGCCATTTCGCACATCATACTTTCCTTATTTAGTTTAAAAAAAGCAAAGGAATGGAGGGAATTGCTTTATGTTGTCTGTATAGTTTTATAGAATCAGCTTGAAAAGTATTTTTTGTCACACCAGCACGAAAAGCCCATCTTTCCGCCCCTAAAAGAGGACCGAAAATGCCCGACTGCGGCCCGGTCTGATAAAGATGAGAGTCACAATCTGTTGACAGTCTTTAATCGAAAAACAATCTTTCATCATCGAATGGGCTTGACAGCCTTGGACCACTTTACACGCCCTAAAGGCGAGTTGGACTTTTCTTGTATGGGTGTGACAAAAAATAGTGTACGCATCGCGGGCGAAAACACTAGATACGTAATATACTATTTATACATTTTTTATCAGTATAAGATGGTATACAAATCAGACATCAGCATAACTTTCAATTTCTTCGTTCGAAGACGGATAATTTTACAAATGACACCAATATGATAAAAACAAACAAATTGTAGAAAAAATTGGTATACTAAATTAGTTTTTAATTAGAACATTATTTGCTGTCAGTATCTCCGTTGGAGCAAATTAAATTGGAGACGAATACGAAATCCTACTGAACACATGAAAGCTTAAAACAAATTGAAAACGCATATTCTGCACCTCACATATTCCTTTGAATTTTGTTTAACAATAGCGAGTAGCAAGCTTTGAACATCTAACACTAACACCTCTACCCGCGGAACCGGCATATCCCATCCAGAAACGTATACAAAGACTTCTACATATTAAAAAATATGTCGTTTTTGCTCGGCCACGTCCTGGAGGTATTGACTTTGAAGAGGGTATTTACCAATTACCTCTGATACTGTAGCAGACATCAAAGGCGCAGCAAAGGCGATAAAACGTCGTTTTCCCGTGGAACGTTATTTCGGAAAAAGCGTCGCATTTGCCGGCTTTTGCCGAGAATTTCGCCATTAATCCAGGAAAAAAAATCGATTCGCGCGTACGGCATTTGCATTCGCTTCCGAGGGCTTCTTTTTTATTCTCGTCGCCTCCTCGCTTCTTTATTTTCGTCGACTTCCTGTCTGGCTTCTCAAAGAAACGGCAACAATTGCGTCGATTGCGTCATCGAGCTTCGTTCATTCTCACAGGAACGGCATATAGCCGTCGCGTCGCTCCGGATGCGGCAAACCGCCGTTTCTTCAAACGGTCAGCAGCTCGACGAGCGATCGGTGCCCCCCGACCAGCTATATACTATTTTCAGCCTACGACGCAACCGGAATAAATCTTGCGGAATCCGCGGCACGAATTAGGAGCAATTAAAACCGACCAACACTGAATAAGGGGGGCCTCGATTCATTTATGCATCGCAATTGTCCGAATTCCGGTCATTTTCGCCAAACGCCTTGAACTTTGCGCCCCGATACTCCGCGTTGTATTACTTTAATTAGTCGCGGTCTTAATGAGCGGCTGCGGAGAAAATTCCGGAAAGTGATTGTTTTATTTCGTGCATTCTGCGAACTAGAAAGGAAAGGGAATTTCAGCGATATCTGGCCGACACGAAGTGGGGCAAACTTTGCACGAAAATGTATTTATGTCGGAGAAATTGCTGTTCGTTAAGGTAATTCGAGGGTGGTCATAGTTTTGTTCTTTCGGAGCACTCCATTCTTTTGGGCTACTGTTACTGACTACTTTTTCCCCCATTTTCACCTACCTCATTTGAGAAATTCAAACCAGATTCGCTAATTAATTTTGAACAATGTGAAATAGAAAATGGAGAAACAAGTTGTAACAATTTTTAGATGTAGTACATTTTTATTTCGGTCATCTGCCTTTTGATGACGATATTACTAAGTTTTGTTTAGGATTTCACGTGGAATTTTTAAGACATATACGTATGTTTCAGAAATTATTTAATGACATTACAAAACAACACTATTTAGTTCAAAAATTGAGTCAAAATGTAGGATTATAATCTGGTGCATAGTAGTGGGAACTAACTTTTAACCCATTAGCTAAAAAAGAACAAATTTATTCGATTTTTTTTTCTGATTCTGATAGACTCCCCATTTGACATTTATCGGTTGCAGACGGAATCGTTCGATTCGGAATCGGAATGGTTTTCCCTACGCCATTGCACACCCGAATGAGGCACCCCTCAAAATATCAGTGTCCAGTTAATTTATCAATAAAGACCTTGATTTTTTAATTTCTTTGCTGATGGTTTCACTTAGTTCAAGACCAAAAAGTTCACTGAAATTTAACCAGACCAAGGTTTCCAGATATGACGACTGTATTTATTTATTTTCAGATATCGTCATGACTAAGAATAAGTCGAAGAAAGGACTACAATATTAAACCTTCAAATGTCTTCTATATCTGCGAAAAGCTGACCTGTTAAGTTCATTTATTTCAATTCATTTACATGGCGAAAAGGAGTCCGGCATTTCCAGTAAAAGCATGATTTGGTACCATTAAACCTGTAATTTTCGATTTACAGTATGGTCCCGGTATATTTGTGTCTCGCTATCTTATATTTGTCAAAAGAAGGGAAGCGCCACTTCTCCCACTCTTCTTAGTCGCGGACAGCAGACCCTTCCCGGTGCCCCAGCGCGCAAGGTGGGGGAAAAGGGAACGGCTGCAGACAAATAGAACTAGACGGAACTGGTCAAATAAGCTGGGACGTAAATATAGCGAGACTCAAATATACCGGGACTCTACTATATGAATTATATTAAACTAAAAAACCTACTTTACACATATAATTACACTCCAGATAGTTAAAGGGAAAGTAATTAAAGAAAATACTTTTTTATTTGGACATATCGTGTAGATATTTGTTAATTTAAAATAATTAAATTTACTAAAATATTTAGTTAAACAAATGCAATTTTTGAAAACTTTGTAAAGTTGACTTCCAAATTTTATTCAGTTAAGTACTTTCTTAGTTGCTTTGACTAATTTACATTTATTATTATGACTGATGTAATTCATTTCAGGACCTACTCAGTAGTTAAGGTACAAGTTAAGAAATAGTCAAATTTAATAAATATTTTTTCAGTCTAATATTAAAAATAATAACAATAACTGAACAGATAATTTTTCAACTTATTAACCTACTTTAGACAATAAAAACATCTAGTTCTTCATATCCTTTATCATGGGTTTATTAAGACACCTTTTATATTCTTAGTACCCAGAAATAAAATGCAAGTAACATTAACCGAAATTGGTTCAGTTAAATTTAATGAACCTTATTTTAAGCTAAATTTCACAAATTTTTTCAACAATAAATAGTATTACTTATAAATAAAACTGTCAATAGTTGCTTTAAAATAAACTGTAAGAAATAGTTTTCAAAAAACAACTGAAATGAAAATTTCTATAAAAAAACCGTTAAATATTATAAAACTAAGCTAACTAAGTATTTAACCCATTAAGTCCGGAAGATGCACATTTTTTAGTTTTCCAACCGGAAATAAGATTAATATTGACTTGAAAGTCACCAAGCCTAGCATTTTCGAGTATGCTCTTTCAATTGAGGTGGTCAGAATTGCATTTAAATTTCTTCAAAATCCAACATGGCGCATTTTAAATAAAAAATGAACTAAATTTTGTGTGTTTCGTTTTTTGTGAATTCATTTGTGGTATCAATAATGTTGCAAACTTTTTCTTGAATACTATAGACTTTAGAGAAAATGTTCCTAAAAAAATGCTTTTAAATTATCGGAGTATATTAATATACTTTTTAATTTTTCGGAAATTCGAAAAGTCGAAATTTAAAATAAATTCGTTTAAAAATTCTGAAAAAATTTGAGAAGGTTCTTTTATCTATTCTAAGACATTTTTGTTGTACGGAAATTTTCTTTAAATTTCTCAAGAAATTAGATTATTTGTCTTGAAATTTACAAACGGCTGTAAAGGGAAATTTCCATAGAACAAAAATGGCTTAGAATAGATGAAAGAGCCTTCTCAAATTTTTGCAGACTTTTTAAACGAATTTATTTTATATTTCGGTCCATTCCACATTATTTTTGTTCTTAGCAAAGTTTCTCTAAACTCTATAGTATTGAAGAAAAAGTTTGTCACAACAATTCATCAATTTTTTCGTCATATTGACGTTTCGGAGAGATTTGGTTGATTCGGGGCAAAACAAACAAAAATCTAGTTGAAGTTCATAGATTTTGTGCACTTTTGGTTACGAATAGACATCGATCCCGTAACATTATTGAGGAAAAAAAATCACAAAATACGAAACACACGAGATCTTGTTCGTTTTTTATTTCAAATGATCCGTGTTGGATTTTGAAGTAATTCAAATGCAATTCTGACCACATCAATTGAAAGAGCATACTAGAAACTGCTAGGCTTGGTCATTTTCAAGTGAATATTAATATTATTTCTATTTAACTAAAATTTCCCTTAACTAAAATATGAAAGAGGTTTGAAGTGAAGGAAAATTTATAATATTACATATATCTTCTATTTAATATACGTTATTTTTTCAGTAAATATTAGTAAAATTTTCAGTAGATTCTTCTAATGATTCTTTTCTCTGCATACATGGTGGTTCATTCATAATCTTAATATCATTGTCATAGTCGTGTGTGATATAATGCACAGTATGTAGGCTAACAAGCCTATATTTGTACAGGGGAAATTTCTAATTTTTCACCTACTTCCTTCATACAAAACAACAGATTTGAAAGCTCATGCACGTGCATTTATTCAAAATCACAATAGAGTAATCAATTATTATGAGGCATAAATTATGTATTCGTATACACATACTACACCCACGTGATCGAATACGAGACATACAAATTACATTCACGTCTGGAGAAATTTATGTTTTGTTTTATCGATCTTCAAGCTATGAACAATATTTGTTTTGATAATTTGTTTCAATAATCGTGTATTGTTATTGCTGATTTTATTAACCAAATTAAGAAAATGAAACTGAAAATATTAACATGTATTTCTTAATATTTTTACTAATTGCCAATGTAAGATATACAAAAATATTAAAATTTATATTCAATGTTATAACGTATTTGAATTACGTTAACTACTGATCTTTTAAATAAAACCAGGAGCATTACTGCATGAATAGGATTTACGTAAAAGTAGAAACGTATACTAATTTTATAGGTAGTGGAATATTGTATACAAAGATTTTTTAATGAATTGTAAATATATATAAAATGATTTTATGTCATCAAAGTTTTCAATACTCCCTTGTGTGTCAACGTAGTTAATTAGAAATATTAAAAATGGACAACTGCAACAAAAATTTATAAAAAAGTGCTAGTCGACTTCGACCAACGTAAGCAAAAATGATTAAAAGTGCTCTTTCATGCAGCATGATTTAATTAAGATAAATTTTCATGTAATTTCCGTAAAAAGAACATTTACATTCAACAAAATCAAATTTAATTACTGAAATATTAGATTTGTTCATTCCCTGGAAAAATCTTTTTGTTCCAGAGACGTAACATTTATGAGTGATTATTAACACTTCTAAAAATAGCAGTAATTTAATGCATTCCCCTTGAAAATGAATCTATTCCTGCCTATTATACTCCAGTTGAACATAACGGACATCATCTCGTTGGAAAATGAAAAGGATCTCTTATGCACCGTCGCAAGCTGACAGAATCATTATTTGCGTTGGACGCTCTGTAAATATGAAGATTATCGAAATTTATATTTTTTGTTTGCAACCCAGAAGAATGTAATACTTAATTTTCCAGTTTACTAACTTTCGAATTATCAGAAATGATTAAAATATTAAAAATAACGTAATACAAAATAACTGACCTTTAGACCATCAAAAGAATGCCGTAATTTCTTTTATGTACTAAGGGAATAATTACTTAAAATTTTTTGAAAATTAATGTAACTATTTTAAGAATTTTATATTTGATCTTAAATTAAGTTATGGTGTACTTGGAAACATGTCAACAGTGATGGCGAGTAATAGACAGTAAAATAATTAAATTAAAAGTTGATATTTTTTACACTGAGATCAATAAATTAAAGCATAGAGAATTTTAAAACTTAATGCAGTTCATTAAATAGACAAGGCGTTAATTTACTGCTAAATATCGCTATGATTTATTAAATCATATAACCAAAAAGATATTAATTTGTTCAATTTTTACTGAATTCAAGTACATACATCTTACACTTATTAATTTGCTATTTTAATGCAGCCTCCGTTACATAACCTAAAAAACTTATTAGCAATATGCAAAATGAGTGCATACGACTCTTCTAATGCTAGTATGTTTTCCTAATTTTTCAGAATTTAGCAAACACATTGCAATTATTCGAATATGAATGTTTAGAATTACAAACAATGATTTACAAAAATAAACGCTACGAAATCTTATATCTGGATTTTGTTTCAACCAATTATTTCATGAAATTTTCGAAAGGTCGATTAAGCAATCTGATATTTCTAGTATTTTCATTTTTTATTTTTATATTATTTAGAAGATTATATATATTTTGGATCGTTGAAACTAAAATTCAATTTTTTTAAATTTGAGTATCTAATCAAGTATGTAATTCATCGACTCATTTCAAACGCAGGTCAATTAAGGTGCATAAATTATCGTTCTCGAAGTATGTAAGAATTAATATAATCAGTGTTATCGAATTAGACAGCTTTCGATAATTCTATGTCATACAGTTTGGAAATATTAATAAACAATATGATTGATAGAAATTTGTATGAAAATGGTAATTTTATTAATAATTCACTGTATATAAATAATAACATAAATCCAGATTGCTATTCTTTTTATATAAATAAATTTAAAGTCATTAATAAACTTATCTTATTTTGTTGTTACCATTTTATTTCATTTTACTGTGCCATATTGTAATGTTGTTTTTGTTTTGGAGCTATAAATTAATTATAATTACGCATTTTTATTAAACGATTTCTAAGTAGCAAAGAAATGCGTGAATGGATGATGTCATTCCATGGATTTCCATTGTTATACAATGCGGGTAAAACCATTGTTGTAAAAAGATTTGTTATAATTTTATCAGTACATTCCACGAAGTCATTATTCTTCAAATTATTTAATTACCCAAATATTTTTCCTGGTCATATAGCGCGAAGCTGAATTGTTTTATCAGTCACGCCCTTTATCGATTTAATTAAGTATGCCAATTAATTGGGTGAAAAATAATTAAGATTATCTACTATTTTCTTTTTATACTAATCTGTTATTATGACTTGATATTTTACTTTACTCTTTTCTACTAAACATTAAATTTTATTATTGTACTGATTTTTTACAGCATGAAAATAGAAACAATAGTTAAATAGTCCACACGTAATAATTTCATAAACAACAATCTTTTCAAAAAATCATAGAACGACTTAAACTTTGCTCCAAAATACATCCTAAGGTAGTCGTTAATAGGACGTCCGCATTGTTTCAAGATAAATTTAAGATAAGAGCTCTAATATTTTACTAGAATACTGTAGTATACGGAACAGAATTTTATAATCGTCTTTACGCTGAATTACGTATTATTTAAGTATTGATAAATTGAAGTTGGGCGCCACCTAGAAGTTATGGAAGAAACTTATGTATATATAATATTAACTTTTAAAAGTTGATTATTTAAGTGCTCAAAGGCTGGATTTCTTTAAGAACCCCATTTTTAGAGCCCCATAAGGAAGACCACTTTAGGAGTTACTTTCAACGTGATCATATTATATGTTGAATTGGCATTGACACTAAATTACAAACTTTATACATATAATAAATTTTCTTATGTTGGCGGTAAAAAACGAAGCATTGTTAATTGCAAATCTTTATGTGAAAAATTCGTAAACAGTGTGGCTTCATTTAATGAGATTAGTTTTTTAATCAAAAGCAGGTTTATCTAATTTCGGACGACCAGATTAAATGATGTATGCGTCAAATTTACTTTTCTTGCATTCGAAAAGAACTTATCTGGAAAATATAAATGCATTTAAGGAAGTTACTTAAATTTTCTTCACGCGATTTCTCATTCTAATTACAACTCGAACATTATTTTATAATTCAAAATTATGAAGTTACCATCGCCGACAATAAGCACATTTCCTTGCCACTTTGTCCTTCTGTTCACTATGTTTGTTTCTTTCCCTCCATATCATTCCATCCGTTACTGCAGTTATTATTCTTAATTAAAACACATATATATTGTACGTGAATAATATGATACAAGTACGGAGTACTTGCCGCAAAATTATATGCCTGTCATCGACGTAACGATGGATGATTAATCATTAAACAGAATTTGCATTGTTCTCGTGATTTTCTATTACTATCATTATTACGGTGCCAGTTATCACTTCCGGGCAAAATCAGAAAAATATAGTGCGCCAACTTCAAAGGAGGTTAAAAATATTTCAACTTCATAGAAGAAAATAGGTTTTAAAATTGTTATATTTGAAATTCCACTTGGTGAATAGATTAATTTCAGTTCAAAATTACTGTAATTTTCTTAAATAAAGTTAGTATTTAAAATGTAATTAATATTTAAAATCTTGTTTAATATTGGAAAATATTGCCTTTAAAAAATATTCTAGGATTAAATCAGATTTTAATAAATTATAATTCGTACTAAGGTAATATCTAAAGGGATATTTTGTCTAGCATTTTGTCTTGCATCTGCAGGATGCGTTTCTTAGTTTTTAAAATAAATATGCAGGCATGCAGGCATCTTCAATAACCGTGCACACCCGTAAAAAAAACAAGGTGTAGCGTATATTCAGTGAATTTAATTGAGTTCGGAAGAAAAATATGGACGTTTAAAAATTAAAATATGTACAAAATTGTACTTTTTTATTGAAACTTCATAACTTTTTAATTTAACTTTCTACACTTCTGCTGTAGTAAAGCAGAGCACCAAATATGGCACATTCGGAGCTCTGAAGTTTCAATAAAAAGTGATGAATTTTTATATGCACGTACCTTTTTTATATATTTTGTCTTGTCTGGTGTTAATAAATGATATATATGAAATTGTTATACTGCCGTTTTATTTTCGCAGAGTTTTAAAGGGAAGTTTGGAATATACACTGAGAAAAGTGTATTTTATCAGTTACTATCCGTTGGCTTTTAAAAAGTGTATTATAGCCATAAGAAATATTATAACTAGTAAAATCCTCCGTCGTTCAGCATTTGTTTTTGACAGGTTATATGAAACTGTAATAAACTCTTCTATTTTAAAAGAATGTTTTATTATTACTAAAAGAAGGCGTTTTTAATATTTTAATTTTCTAGAAAAATTTCCATAAACAAAAATTGCTTTTAGTTAAAGAGAAAAGGCTAAAATAAACTGACATATCGGTTAGAATAATATAAAATCTTCGTCTTTTAACAGGTAGTAGAAAGATGGCAATCCCTATGAGTAAAATACTATATTTTACGGGGCATAAGAATTCTAATACTGGGTAAAAAACACTTTTCTCTGTGTATATAGTGGTAATTTCTGTTCAATGCGTAAAGTATCACCATTGAAAATAGGCCAAATATTTATTATAAAAATTAGAAATTATGGAGAAAAAAAACTATTCTAGGGTAATTTAATAATTTTTTTAAATCACATTTGTAGACATGTACATCGTATCCATTTTACATGACAGAACTTCTTAATCACCAGTTTAATGTGCTCCAGGGTTCTCTTGAAGAGATTAAAAAAGGAAATAAAAATGGATCCAAAATCGTGATGAAAGGAATGTTTCTAAATCATTTGTGAATGTACAATATCGAAGATTGAAAATTCTAGCTAATCCCTTTTTCAAGATGTCGACATTTCTGTATTTTTAAACTTATAATTACCATCAGTGTTACATTAATCTAATGTTTATTAAATTATTGGAATTATAATGAAACATATGATTGATTCAATTTTACAACCAAAATGAGGGTAATTTTATGATAAGGTACGGATGTTACAATGTTCGAAAAAAGAAGAAACGCAATACTTCCCACTTTCAGCGTAACCTTGGACCAACGACGAGGACGTAGTGAGTGGTATTATGGTCCTATTTTGTATTTTTTTTCAAATTTACGTGTATTTTTATAATTTTGTTAGAAAAATTAAATATGTAATGTGCAATATAAATAACAAGTTAAACTATCGAAAAGAAATAAGTATATAAACACGGTCATTGAATTGAAACCAAAACAATAACAAAACAAAAACAAAAGATCGATTGCTTCATATAAAATTTTTTCACTTTTTTGAAGAGGGCCATAATTCCTGGCCGAAAATTTAAATTAATTTTAACCAAAATTTAAAAAATCTCATTTTTTCGTCCTTTATTTTGTTTAAAATTCAGTATCGATTAATTAGCGATCTTCGATACAATATGAATGTTGACAGTGATATATTGTCAATTATTGTGACACTTTCAAAATTAGTGTCATCAGCTACTTAATTCTTCCACTAGTAATGGAGAATTACATAATTCGTTCGTGAAATCGTCGGTAACATCTTTAGGAAAATTGCCTGCAGGAACATCTGTAGTCGAACTTGTCGACTGTACAATAGTCGATATTGCGACTGGTACCTACAGTTGTCTCTGTTTCACTAGACAGTTACTTTTTCTGCCTATGAAATGTGGATGAAAGTCGGAACGGTCTTTTTCGAGTCATTGTCGTTTATAAACATTTACTCAGGACGACCAATATTAACGTATATAAGTAGTTTGAGGTTAGGTTGTTTTCGTTATTTTGTTAGTCGTCGACTGTAACCTTATTAGTCGAAATGTCTTATAAGTAATTTTCGGCAGTAAATTTGACTTTCAGGTCAAACGTACAGCAGACCATTAGGTCTTAATTTTAACATGTTAGTCAAAATCTAGACTTATATATGAGGCATATTGACCAATTAAGACATTTCGTAGTCGAAAAAAGGGAAACGTGCAAGGTCATATTGACTTAAAAGTGGGTATGATATCGACTTACAAGTTTATTGGACTTTGAAGACATATTTTTGGTTCAGATTTGGTAATTTCGCCTAATATATGACTTTGAAGTCACAGGATTTTAATGGCATTTCTTAGGTAATATTTTGGTGATTATCGGCCTGCGTTTAGGTATTGAAAGTCTATTCACTTACAGGACGATTTTTTCGCCGAAAAGTGGTTAATTTTGCGTAATTAGAGCATTCTGACTTTGGCTTGGTCGAAATGACGTATCTTACTCCTTAGCTATTGTTGGGTATCTCTGGTCTGGTTCTCGAGTTCTACGATTTTGGCATGAGCAAATTTGGTTATTTCATTACACTCCAAAGTGCTCCATTTGGAAAATGGAAAATCTGACCACAAATTCGTAATCAGGGACCCAAATAACCTCTTTCTATCAGCTGTAAAATGATTTGGATGTATTTTGCAGGCCGTGAAACAAAGGGTGAAACATGCACCACGCGACTCTTCTCAGCGTGGGTTCAAACGTTTTCATCTCGATTTGCAATTCAACCTTGCCCGATGCTTGATTTAAGATGCAACAATTTGAAGTCTCATTTTTTTCTGCATCTTCTCTCTTTCTGGCTGTTGCACTCTCTCGGCCTCGTTCATTTTCTGAAAGTATCCGATTCTTACACCCTTCCACCCACGTGTGGGTTCCTTGGTCGAATGGGTTATTTCTCGTGCGAGAGAACGTTGTGGGTTACCAGCGTCTTCCACTATGCACGTATAAGGCCACGTTCACACCCACGCGCACAGGAACCCGAACGTAGTCACTTCCTCTCGCATGATATCGTAGTAACGAGCGTATGTGTAACTTGCAGTCATAGCGGATCCATGAATGGGTGTGAATATCAAAGGCCTCACGACTACAACCCACGCGCCTTCCTTCCTTCCTTACATTCATGCCGTGTCGTATATACACGAGCACGCGAGCCCCCGGCCGATATCACAATACCTAGCTGTTAACTTTACGTTCAAATGGACTGATTATTGATAAGTGCCCGTATCGGTCATTCTACGCTGCTACTTTTCTGAGAAAGTTGTTAGAAAGTCCAGGTGTCCTATTGTTTGAACCAACAAAAAAAAAAGTTTGAAATGCACATATGTATGTGTCATTTGCTTTCATATCTTTGATATAATCAAATAAGGAGCATTTAGTAGATAAATATTTGATGGACATCTTACTATTTACGTGCATTTAAATACACCTATTTTATTTGAATTTCGGGCCTGATTGAGCATGGCACTAAGGTAGCACATGACCCGACTATGATTGGACTGTTTAAAAATGTATAAATTAATGTTGCAAAGCGTCAGAAGAAAGAGGGTGAGTAGCTTAGTTAGAAGAACATTCCACCGGCAATCGAAAGGATCATTTAAATTTAATCTTTGTACCATACACAGAAAAAAATAAATCTTTAAATTGTTACATCTTAAATTCATCATGTGGAGAGGCTTAGTTTAAGCCCGAAATTGCGTTAATTTTCTTAAATTCAGTCACTGTTTTGGCTTAAAGTCTTACTTTCAGTGAACAAAACTGTCTTTTAGACGATATTTTGGCTTAAAGTAAGATTTATCGAGCTTATGGCCGCATCTTATTTCAAACCAAAATATCGGCTGAACGTCTGTTTTGTTGTTTGAAAGTAAGACTTTAAGCCTAACTATTGACTGAAATTAAGCCTCACCTAATGATGAATTTAAGATGTAACAATTTTAAGACTTGTTTTTTTTTCTGTGTACATTTTGTATTACCAAATTTATAGCATTATTCTCTCTCTTAATCTGAACCAGAGAAAAACTAAATGACAGTTCATAGTCGCTAATTCACAAAGTGCATTTGCGATCGCTGTGAATCAGCCATTAGACACTGATTTCAACAGCGAACTCTTCTAAATTTGCTGGAAAATCATTGAAATGAAATCACATTTCTGCCTCTTCAAAACAATGCCTATTCAGTGATCGATCCAGTGAATTTGACTGAAATTAGTGGAATGAAATCACGTGCTTTTCGCTGGAATATACAGTGTTTACTAACTGATAGATTAGGCGAATTTCATTAAAATCACTGGAATAAAACCAAATCCTTTGTGCCGGTAATCAGTGGTTTTCACTGGAAAACAGGGTCTATTTACTGATTAATTCATCAGTTAATCGGAAAAATATTTTACATTTCTCAATATTAAATAACAAACACGAATTTCGTGATCTACCTGCTGAAACGTAACTGCTAACTTCCGTGTTATATACGGTAAAATCATCTATTTCGAGAAAATGAACCTATAACTTTGTACACTCCCCTCAAACTATATGTAGCACTTGCATGTAATTTAAAAGTTATAAAAATGGTTAAAAACGAACAATTACGATAAACATTAGATATATAGTTGAAACAGATCGCTGTTATTCAATTTTTCTGTGGCGTCTCCAGTATCTAGAATTTCGTGCTTGCATGGGCAAATTGTGGAACGCAAATGCGATTTATATGAAAACGAAAAAAAAAACACAGAACATTTACTTACGTTGCCCTTATAAAAACTTCTTAGGCCAAGAAAACCTGCCCAATTTCGAGGAATAAACTTCTTGCAGCGTTAAGATCTACTTTATTGAAATTGTATGTAAATGTTCAGTTTTATGTCGGATGAAAAGCAAATCACTGGTTATATTCAGTGATCGGTGTTAAAAGAATGTACAACTGAAGAACCAGTAAAATAGTGGATATTAGGGTTGAGTTCTGCAGGAGTTTCAGTAAATACAAGATTTCGACTGGGTAAATAGTGAAATCAACTAGTTAAAGAGATCATTATTCTACCCAATCTGTGGCGTTTACGTTTTCGTACAAAAATTAAAGGTTCCTTGGAATAAAAATAAATAATTTCCTGTGTTTTTGTATTACGGTGGGCATATTGAATAATCTATTGCTCGTGCCATATGATAATCCTCAGATTCGAAAAGAGAACACTCAAAACTATAGAAGAAAATAAACTTTTTAATACCCTCGGGTAACAAGTTCGTTCATTTTATAAATATTTTGGACTTTAACAGATTAATCAAGTAAGTTATCAACATCGCACTGATCAACTATTGTGAAGAAGATTCGTGATTGATATATGAGATAATTTACAAATACGAAACGAAGTCAAAAAACAAATTAGAACTACATATTTCAATGAGAAAGAATTCTTACCTATGCAGAAATGTTCTTTGTTATGAAGTGCACCAACACACTTTGAATTGTAAATTCATGCAATTCAAGAACCTACACTTAGAAAGCTTCGTATTATGTGACCAGATATTAACAATATAAACTATTTCATACTTTCTTGGAGCAGTATGCCAATATGGCTCAGCATTATTTAAGTAATTTAACAGAAATGAAACATGTTGCAATTAGCTAATAAATGAAGTACCAAAAATGTTATTTCTCATAACTTAATAATTGTAGTAATTGTAAAAAAGTCCCTGTTTCCAAATTTCATTGTTAGGTACTGTCTTTGAATCTGCCCAGGTCTCACTTTTTTTTAAGACGAGTGTTGTCTTGCTTACATTATATGAATGTTTGTTTGAGAGGACAGAAATGTGTCCAGCCTCCACTAGAGTTGTATGTCTATGCTGTTCATGTTTAATTTGTAATTTTCGTTCAAATTATGTTCCAGTATTAATTAAACACGTAATTGAGCATAAAAACCAGGCGCCTAACTATAAACAGAATTGGTTCTGCTAGCTTTCAGGCAACAGCTGCCGAATATTTTCGAAAATGTTCAAATCGACAATGTAACTTCGATTTCAAGTTTTTCAACATGGAAACTCCTGAAATGAGCTAAAACTTTTGAAATGAGGAAACTTTTACCGCGTCTATTATATGTCTTAGATATTAAGGCAGAACTGACTTACTTGTGAATTATTTATGAAATATTTAGACGTTTATTCCAACAAAAAATTTCGAAGTCTATAAGGACATAAAATCCGACATTTTAGAACACGAATTTTACGATACATGTGAATATTTTCACGTATTATTTTCAACGCGAAATCAATAACTACTTAAAGCGTGTGTCATTTTGTTATTATTTAAAAACATGCAATGTTTTCAGTTTAGAAAGATTTAAAAATTTGACTTGGTAATATCTATTTCACAATATTGCACTAGGAATGTTTCATTTGAAAATGTTAGAAAATCGTAAGTTTATAAGCAGATGGGCATTGATTAAAATAAATGAACATGAAAAGTGTAAATCTTTCTTATAAAATTACAAGAAATGATTTCATTTATAAGATTTAACGTACGGTTCTTTGCATTAAATAGCAATTTGTATTGATGGGTCTAGACTTGGTTTTGATAAATAACATTTTAGAACTTGGCTGGTTTTTATGTTAAATGAAAATCACGGTCCATTATTTTAAGGACGCAAAATTATTATTTTGTTCAATTTGTGACAAATTGTATGTAGTTTATTTTTATATGGATAACTTAATTTTCCATGTTTTGGAATTTATGACAAATTGTCGATTATTGTTAAACATACGTTAATATTAACAACTTATGTTTACGCGATTATAATTATGAATATCAAAAAAAAATGTTAGTTTAATTTACTGTGAAAAATTAAAATTTGTTGAATATATATTACACATTATTTATCCAGTACCTATTACTCGCTGAATTTGGGAAGTTATAAAATTTTAATTAAATAATTAATAAAACGTGACATCCTTGTAGACAAATATAAAATGCCAGATGCACTGAACTCCCGTAGAGTTTCCAGGAAATAGAAAAATATAAATAAAGAACGCAATAAATGAACTTAATAATTTCGGCCGGGTACCATGGCTGCTTTCAAAAGTTTTTGAAATAAATTAAATAATCATGCGTGAAAAAAAAATAAATCTGAATTGACGTATATTAAATATACATTTAATAAAAATAAAAAACAAAAAAGACAACAATACGTGGTGTTCCCAAGCGGTCACCCATCCAAGTACTGACCACGCTCAACGTTGCTTAACTGCAGTGATCGGACGAGAACTGGTTTTTAACAACGTGATATGATCGTTGCCATATAACTTGAAATTACTGTACCCGGGGTCATGAAACCGGAAAATTCATTTCATCGTTACTAAAATATTAACTTAAATGATATTTGAAACGTGGTTTAAATAATTTTTACACATATAAAAAGTATAGTACATTTTTTGTCGAAACTGATATTGTCCGATAGTATAACAAATTCAAGGAAAACATTTAATTTGATTAAAAATTACTGAAATAAGCAACAAATTGTTGATTTAAAAAATTGGTTAGGCTACTTTTCAGGATATTGTTAATAATTTAATATTTGAAATATATGATGAGCTAATGCATTTAAAACCAAAGATATACTTAACCGGAGCCATACATTTATATTTCTTATTATATTATGTATAATTATTAGTCGAAATTCTTTAATTGTACAATATATTTATTATGAGGTTTAGGTTTTCGAATCTACACCTACTTATGTTTTATGGCAATTTTGTATGTAAGGAATGATTTTTATACATATTTTCGACTATCAGCAGCCATTATTTTTATTTATATAAAAAATCAGATTTTATCAAATAATTCAATTACAAACTTGGTCTAAATGTTTAATTCCTAATTAAACTAATATTAAGTGAATGCAGGTTTCATTAGCTTCACTACTATCACCAACGATCATCATTTATAACATTATCACCGATTTAGTATGTTATAAGACATAATTAAAGAAAGGGTAGAAATGTAATTCAAAATGATTTACTATTTTGTCTAGGCACTATATATTTCTGTAAATGATAAACTTAAACTTAAAATTAACGTTAATTAACTTTAAAATTATTTAGAAGTCATAAATGATAAAACATCATGATTTAATTGAAACTAAATGCAGAAGTGCACGAATTGTATTTTTTTAATTATTTATATTACAGGGAAATCATGTATATTTTATCACCAAATAATCAGTTCGGTTATGCACAAAACGGTCAACGATCACTATCGGTGCAGAAGCAGACAATTTAATTGATTCACTTATACTCCATTACCTTTATTAAGTCTTCATTAAAACGAATATTTGTACCGTATTTCCACTATACCGCGAAATCGCATTATAATAATTTTAACTAATAGTTTCCTTCCTGAAAATAATAATCCTGTAACATTCTTAACCATTTAAAAAATTGTACAATAGTTTTAGCGACGTAATATTAACTGCAGATTGCAATAACATATATATTTTATATCGTATATCATATTTTAGTTATGTTGTAAGAAGTCATTTTTATGAAATTAGGTATACAACTTTAGAGTACTTAAAATAATTTTGTTTTAATCTGTACATGTTTTGCTAAACCCAAAGAATAAAAAGTAGCTAGTCAAAATAAGAGAATATAAAATTCTAAAAATTACTTAACTTTTTAGAAGTTAATAATAATTATAGGATTTATACTCATATTTTTAAAATAAAATAAATAATCGGGTGTGAAAAAAAAATCTAAATTGACATATATTAAATATATATTTAATATTAAAAAAAAAAAAGACAACAATACGTGGTGTTCCCAAGCGGTCACCCATCCAAGTACTGACCACGCTCAACGTTGCTTAACTGCAGTGATCGGACGAGAACTGGTTTTTAACAACGTGATATGATCGTTGCCATATAAATTGAAATTACTGTACCGGGGGTCATGAAACCGGAAAATACATTTTATCGTTACTAAAATATTAAATTAAATGATGTCCGAAACGTCTTTTAAACGTCTTATCTTACAAATGTAACCTAACAAATTTTTTACATCAAACATTTTCTGCCCATTTCAATAATTTTTTCACACAATTTTGAATTTGAATTATTATACGAATTATTATATTATTATTTGAACTATTATTTAAAAAACTTGTAAAATGAGCCATAGCTTCTGTCCGAAACTATTAAATTTATTTATGTTCTTTATTTATATTTGTCTACATACTTTGAGTTCAATGGGTCTGTTATTTAATATAGTCTAAATGGTTTCAATTTTCCATTACATATTTACATTAGATCACTTTCAAATTCGCAAATATCTAATGTAAATAGATTCGCGATAAACATTGTGTCCTAATCTTGTAATATTCAACGGAATTTTAATTTTCATTGTAAAAATTCCTTTTATTAATAATTGAAATAATGAAGCGATATTATTAATATACATATTTAACGGTAATCGTCGATTTGTCTATGTTTTGTCTATCATCAAACCCTATAAATTCTAAAAAACATCGAAAATTGAGTAAATATAAAGATTCAACCATGTCCAACATTATTTATATTCAAAACTTTCCCAGTATATCAACTGATCAAAGTTTAGTTAATTTAGATAAAAAAGATTTGTTTATTACTAAAAAACCTCTGTTAATATTAGTTTACTTAAATAAATAATACAAATTTTTTATATCCCATTCTTAGATCCTACTCAGGTTACCTGAGTATGCATCTAGACTTTATCAGTAATTTAATGTTTAATCTAATCAGTGACTGATCAGGCTAACTCAAATTCATTCACTTATCTTCTTATTGTTAGACATCACTTAAATTGTTGTCGGTCGATGCAACATAATCAAAAGAAATGATTGATTTGTGTATTTTCTTAATAAAAACGCGTTATGTTGTGGTCAGGTCCTGGTCAGGCTCTTCAGAAGTTTCTATTCGTTTTGTCAGTACAAAAGTTCTCAATTCTCTTTTTCTATGCTTTATGTTCTGGTTATGACAATAGTATGTAGTAACTAGGTATTCATCAGGTACAGGAGTAACCCAAGCAGCAAAGTAAGGAATTCTGACTCTAGCCACAGTTAAAATGCCCTATTTTAGTAAAAATAGCCAAATTATAACCTAAAATATGTCTTCTAAGTCAAACTGTATTTGAGGACTATTTGATAGGTTAATTTAATCAAATAATGACTTCAAAAATTTGCTCATAGTAAAAAAGTAATTAAGGTACATTCTAAAATTAAATTAACACAATTTCGACTTATAAAATTGCCCTGAAGGTGTTTAACAAATAGGTTAAATTTTAGTACATAATTTACCAAATATGAACATGTGTTCTGACTTAAAGCCCAGCGGTCCAACTGAAAAATTAGGTTCTTTTTGAAAATGAATATGCGTTTGCTAAATTTCATATTTTGAACTTGAAAGTATAAAGGCTTTGCTGCGATCCAGCAAGCACTAACAGTAGTGCTGGAACTTTGCGACAGCAAAAATTAAAGTTAAAATGTAGAATCTCAAATGCACCTCAATGTAGCTGATGAGGGATTGATTTCCCCAATTTTCAAAATTTATCAACTAATTTGTTGGTCGATGAATTATACAAATCAATTACTAACCCAATAGCTTAAAGGTAACGTACATAAATAAGAATCGCGATAAAAATGATTTAAATGAATATTAAATCCGCGATTTACCACCAGGGAGAAATAGCTCACGCGCATAGCTATTTCGCAGTTCAGATGTTCCTCGATTTTACTGTAACTTTAAACTGTCAAAGTGTCGATCGACGTTTCGTCTAGTTTCGAGCTCCCACCGAGGGGGGGGGGGGGCATAGTGCCGTATCTAACACATGGAACACATTTATTGCATATTGTAACATACTCAAACTTTCTCGCAAGCGGTTAGAGCATAAGCAGGGTCGTTTATAAGAAAGCATGTTTCATAGTGTTCAGTTTCGTAGTATTCATCTGTGTTTATCATATGACGTCGAATAGTGGTATACTATCAACGGTACACGAGCACGTGTTTGAGATTGTCATGTATGTATATATGTATGTAAATAACTTATTTCTGTATACATAATTAAAACTTGGTGACTATCGTGACTACACCCGTAAATTTCCGTTGGAAATTGTTCAATTGTTTTTTTTTAACAAAGGGATCCACTAGTCAGAAAATCTAAACTAGGGTAAAATTACCAAATTATTACTAATATTCGACTGCTTATAAGTCCCTTTTCCCAAATTGTACTATGCCTTTAAAGTCCAAATACCTTCCATTACCTAATTTCGACTTAAAATATATCTGTTCCTGAATAAAATTATTCTATTTACCTGAAATAGAAGTCAATTCGACGTTAATCAGGTTCGGGCCTTTAGGCAGTTGGACCTATTCGGAAGTCCAGTTAACGTAATTTCGACCAATTTTGCTGCTTGGGTACGAATGCCTGATGAGTTGGTTGAATCTTACGAAGACTATACTCAGGTATCAGGTATAAGGTTCACGTACGCCCCCTTATCAGGATTTCCTTGGTGAATCCAGATCAGGACCTGAACAGGTAGTAATCAGATCTATTTGTTCTGTTAACTTTGAACAGTCAATGGATAGATCCTTAAAATTCAGCTTTTTCAACCCCCTAGTTTTATGGAAAAATGATAATTATAAACAATGTACGTAGTATGAAAACAAAACAAACCATGTCATTTTCGGGTAAAGCAAAAATTGAAGGATTTGAATTTTCCTTCCGTTTATCTTGTCAGATGCAAAAATGTGTAAGAACATCATCAGGTGGAATCGACAGAAACCTTTTGATCGATTATGCCATAGTTCCCCTTTACTACCTCCACTTTGGCGCCATGCTGTCCAAATCAAGAGCAGTCAAAAGCGCCGATCCGGAAGTAGAATGACAGTCGTTCCGTTTCTTTTTCGACGTCTCCCGAGCAATGTAAATCGTCGGGTCACTCGATTTTACGGCTTCAGAGCACTAACGCGTTTGCTGCTTATGGTTTGGAAGAAAACCGTTTTCTTCGAAAGATACGATGCCATCGCTAAAGGTTGAAGACTTCCTCCTGGCGCTAGAAATCCTTTTTTGAATGGCGTACTTTATGCATCGTGCCTTTTCAAAACCAGAATAAGGGGAGGGTATAGATTAAGAAAGAAGAAAAGAATAAACGACGATATTGTACAGTGTTGTAACACACATGAAGGGCGTAATATGTTACATAACTTTGCTCAAGCAAATGACCTTTCCTCAAAGATCCCTCCGAATATCAGATTTTATTTAACGATATCGAAAGACGTATTGATCGAATACGGAAAAGGTGCAGAATTTTATTCGAATTTTTTATAGTTTCATAAAGCATTTCAGCTTTATATCTTTGTAAAAACTATGGTTTGAGTAAAAAACTTTAAAATTTTAAAAATTAAATGGATAGGCCTTACAAATTTATAACTGAATAAATATTGCAATTTGCAATAATTATATTTGTTAAAAAAACATGTTGCCACTATTCTGAGATTCACATTTGTAACAATATTTTTTATATTGATATTTAGCTTTACCCACGTGCTTTTAAGCTATATAATGAAGATATAATCACTTGGACGAGCATTAATGGATATTGAAAAAGTTTTGCGGTTTTATGATTTCAAGATTTGGGATTTTAAATAAATATCATCCATATAAAAGTGGAACGAATTTATATTGCATAAATCCGTAAACCATTATATTTTATTCCTTTATCGGATAACAGTAAAATTGGCTATCCTCTTCAAAATATCGTCAATATTAACGTTTTTATCGAATAGCTATAGACATATTTCATTTACCCTGTGATATTCTGAGTTACATCTTATTACAGTATTTGTAATGCTCTCTTGTTCCTTTTATTACACTAATATAAATTTTTTAAACTATATGATACGATATTCCTAATATTGTATTAATACTTATTCCTCCAAAAATTAAATGGCTTTACAGAATTATTTTCAACAACTCATTAAATAATTATGTACTTTCCGACTCAATGGAAAAAATCAAAAATAGCATTACCAAAAAAGATAACATTTCTTAAAAAGAATATTTAGCTCACTTTACAGTAATACATTGTACAATAGGAATACTCTAACAACATGATTTAGGCACCCAGAAACATTCTTATACTTAGATGAATATAATTACTTACATGATCAAAACAACATACCTATAATTTACCATGTAATGCGAAGAATTAAAGATAAGCTCATATCTTATAATCCAAACCTCAATGGTTTGGCGTTTAATCCATCATGGAGATTCGATGCGTCTCTTTCACTAAAAGATCGTACGAAAAACTATCGACAAAATACCAAAAATTATTGGTGGCTTTCATCACGTTAATGTTAGTAACACTGAGAAATTATTTACTAATGTAAGCTAATTTCAAGGCACTTACATTAACTGTAAAGATATACCAGTAACTGTAAATTCAAAAACGCCAGGGAACTTTAAGATTAAAATATCAGGACTTTTCTGTAATGTAATTGTATACTAACTCGTATATTTTAAGATTCAATCAGTATTCGTTAACTTTTAACAAATCCTACATTAAATTCTGTCGTTTGAAATGCGCACGTCAACAATGCGTCGAAAAATTCGTAGAACATCGAATTACTTCGTGTGTGTATGTTTATCTCGGTTTCGGTGAAATTGTAAGCGCGTAAATGTACTACATGTCACGTATTAATCCCAACATTAATATTTAAAATTCTTATATATTAACTATTAACATAACAAATTTAAACGAATCTCAAATTGCGGAAACTTCAGGATAACGTACCTTTTATTAAGATCAAAATCTAAATTCTGTTAGCTTTACTATGAAGCTAGTACATGTAAACAAACATTTTTTTTCAGTGCATCAAATCAATATATAAGCGACAATGTAACGAAATTTAGGTTAAAACTAAGTTTAAGTTGTACATATTGTAAATAGTACATCCTATATTTATTACTCTTCCTATCTGATCAAGAATTTAAAACATTGAATGGCCTTCAAAGAGTTCAACAAGTGAACTCTCCAATTCTTTTTAACATTTTTAATAGTTCAAATTGTTTAGCTTAAATATAGATTCTAATTCTAAACAATGTATAGCATGATGACTTAATATAGTTGCCAGTTCCGACTCAAGATCAAACGTAATTCAAGAAGTTCTTCAAAATATGTTCCAAGAATTTCAAGAATATTATACTCGGCAATCAAAGGTGAACCCTAGTAAATGCAAAATAATATTGTTTAGACAAATACTATCAGCGTTAGGCAAAGGTGAAAGAAAACACTGCACAAACTGTCCAATACAAAGGAAATGACAGTGAATCAATACTTCACAAGAAAATATTTAGGGATTTAGATTGATGAAAGACTATATTTTCATAATCACTTAGAAACTCTAATAACTAAAGGTGAAAACGCATTTTGAAAATGCAGGAGACTCTTTTACTAAAAAAGTTTTCAGCCGCGCATAAAATAAATTGCTATCAAGCCTTACTTAGACATACAATAAACTATTGGTACAATATGTCACATTCATTCCTGTAAAAAATAAAAACATTCGAAAGAAAATGCATCAGAGCCTGTTTAGGTATTATCCGATCACAATAGTCAGAATACAGAGAATATAGAAGGAATAAAAATTTATATAACATCACAAATATTAATCAAGTCGACTGCTATATTCTAATTTTGTGTACACCATTTTTCTTACATAGACAACATATAAGAAAATGTTTCATATATAGCGCCTTTATTTATAAAATGTCTATAAAAATTCTGCTTTTTGGTTGTTTATATTTACATAAAAGCTTGTTACCTAAAATATCTAAAACAAAGTCCCTTCATCAAAGTCCATAAGAAAAATATTTGGCTGTAGAAGATAATAATATTGTTTTACAAAATGTCACACATGTTTTGTAACAAATGAAATTGCCTTTTTGAAACTACTAGTTTAAAATAAAAAACAACGTGAACGGCATAGTCATGAACCACAACATTATTGTTAAAATCTGCAATAAAAAAGTTATTAATTTATTATGTTATAATACAAGTTATTTTTTTTATCTATATTTCGGGTAAAATATTTTTGATTTATAATAATTAATACTTCTATCTGAATTTGCTATTTGAAATTTATTACATAATTTAAATTTCTTTACATCACATTGCAAATTAAGTTTTGCTCTTTTATCGTTTCAGTCTCACACTATTTGATCTTCTTTGAACGTTTTAAATATTTTGTCTCCTGTTACTTTTGTTAGGTATATATCTAATACTTCCTAATAACCACGAGTTTGGCACCCAATTTCAAAGAACCTTACTACCTGCGGCAGGTCACTAAACTGCTTTGACCTCCGTCTTTTGAAAAGTCGTGCTCGTAAATATCAGTGAACATTGATCTCGAAATGTGAAAATAGAAAACAAGAAATCAGAAATGTTGCGAAGAATTTTGAAATTTCTTGGAAAATAAGAAAACATGGCACTAAACGACTCAGGAATGACATCGTAAATCTTCCAACCCATGCCACAGGTACGATCTGTTACTTGTAATACATTTTTGGTTTAATAGAATCTCTTATTTAACCCGAGAATTACAATTATCGTGCATTTAAAATATATGATACTTAGTTACTTATAACGTAGGATACGTTCAGTGTCAATAAACGAATTTATAATTGATAGAAAGTATTTTTTGAAATTAATAGTTTTATTTTTTTAACGCGGTCGGACTTATACCAATATCAATGAAAGTATTACACATTAAATATGTGTTTTTCATGTGCGAACAGTAATGATTATGCTAATAAAAATAATTGTATTGGATTTCTCATTTGAAATAATTGTTTCCTATTGTCCTTACAAGAAAATAAATCCACTAAATTTGTATAAAAAAAAATTTGCAGTGATGGGGAAAAGGCCAGGAACCGTCGAATTTTTCGGAAATCATCGATATTTAAAAAAAAATCGATGAAACAAGTGAGACAATTTTTAAAAGTATCTATCTTTTTAGGGATTGCGACCTCCCTCTAAGGTGGGACACGAAGGGGGTCGAAAATCTGAAGTGGCAACATAGGTCGAGTGAGGGCTCATTTGAAAGGTCTTTTCGAGACAAATGCAAAACACTAGACATAGATGGCGCCATTACCACTTTTCGAGGAATTATTCGACTATTAAAATGTTTAATCTAATAACTTCGAAACATCTAAAATCGTCGATACACGTAAAATAAATTTTCAAAAAAGCAGCTGAGGCCCTCCATGAAATATAATTTTTTAAAACTTGTTTCACGTGGTTTTGGAAATCTTTATTTGCTTCAAAGTTACCAAATTCAAAATTTTAATAATTGAATTTCACTATTTTGTATGCAACTTGAAATTACCTTTTAACACTGTATATATGTATGTATAAGATATCATTTGTTTTTTTTTCAAATTGCAAAATATTCCGTACTTTTCATTGTATTTACAAAAACAGTTGACAAAAGTTAACAACTAAAAATTCATTAACCCCCCCCCCATATTAATATGAAAATGTTTTTTTATAATCTTTTGAGTGTTGTTTCGGATTATTTTTTACAACAAATAATCAAAAGATATATTACAACAATCTCATTTAATAAATCAAAAGTAAACATTCGGTACTAATATCATTGCAGTAAATCAGTTTTAACTAAATTTAATATTTTATATTACTGTTTACAAAAAATTAAATACTATACGGGCTCAATTTTTGCAAATATTACATTTTAAACACGTGTTATAACGAATAAAAGAAATATTACTCACCTTTAATGTAAAAACCTGTAATTATTTAATAATTTCATTTTATTATGAATAATATTTGAATATAAAATTGCGAACAACGTATGTATTTTATTATTTGTTTCATTTGTTTGTTTTTTTTTTTTGTAATATCTTGTTTAAATATATAAATACTGATAATTCATATTATTTATCAGTCCTTTATGTTACATTTTGTACATAAAATAATGTTACTTACATATTGTGATATAAATACCGACAAATACTGGTACGAAGCGCATTCTCGCAATAGTTCTGATTATACACGCTAGAGGGATGTTTTGTTTCAAATATTAAACCCAATAGTATGTGAATCCAAAATTGTACATATACGAAAATCGTGATTTATTGTGCTAGGTGTGAATTACTGATGTCCCAGTTACCTGTGTTTATTTACTTATTTATTCAATTGTTTATTTATATTTCGTAATACGCCGACAAATACCAAGAATTAGTAGTACTTATTCATTAAAAACGATCCAGAAATTAATTACGATCATAATCATTATAACGGTGTGAACTATCTAGTATTTTCATTTTGATGTTATTCAAAAGTAAATATTAAATGAAAGTATAATAGATAAAATCGAAATTGGAATTTAAAATAAACGGAAACGAAGTCGACAATGCTCTTAGAGGCTAAGTTCTTCTTCTTGATTACCTTATGATGAAATATCATCAATCTCCCCTGTAACCTGCAACACGTAAAAAGATTTGATGTTTACTTCTTCTTGTTCATATTTAATTTTATTTAGTTCGGTAACATTTAATAGATTTAATTAGTAATTTTTTGACCGGTGAAGAATTTAAATTTAAGATTAAACACGGTCATTGAACCAAGTCAATATTTATAAATATTTAATATAATTGAACTATAAAAATAAGAATTTTAATTTTCGGCCATGGATTATGGCCCTCTTCAGAAACAAATACAGTAAAAATCAGAAAGTTTCTTTCATTTGCATACATTTATATTAATTAAAGAGATATTATATATATAGGAGAAATGATTTTAGTTAGCCACCTGTAAGTAACACGATAAACAAATAGACGAGTAAATAAATAAACAAACGAGTAAATATAACTATTTTTTCATAAGGATACTGTAAATATTTGGTAATTTTGATTTTTCGAATCGAATATTAACCGTATTTTCAGTATTACTTATGAAAAAATTTTCAATTTCTTTTCTTTTATAGGTATTATTTTCTAATGCTAGAATTTTGACATTATCAAAGTCAAAACCATGTCCTGTCTCAATTCTATGCATCGTTAAGCCTGTATATTTTTCTTGTTTATGCTCTATGTTTTTTTTGTGTTCTCTTATACGTGTACCTAATCTTCTACCAGTTTGTCCTATGTAGACGTTGTTGCAATGTAAACAGGAGATTTGATAAACTACATTGCTCATTTTTTTTGTTTCTAAAACGTCTTTTCCAATTCTATTACCACCTATGTTTTTACGTATAGGTTTTGATACTACACGAATCTTCTCTTTTCTTAATCTAGCAGTTAATTTTTCTGTAATGCCATGTACGTACGATATAGATGTTGTTTTAATGAAATCAGTTTCGTTATTTTTTGAAATATTTTGTAGGGAGTTATATAATAAGTGAACTCGCTTCCAAATACATTCAGAAATTAAATTATTAGGGTAACCATTTTCTCGTAAGATTCTCTCAACCAAGTTTAAGTTTTTCTTGCGAAATCGTATTTCAGACAGTTTAATTGCTCGGTCAATTAGACCGATAGCAACACTTATTTTTATATAGAGAGGATGATTTGATAGAAAGTTTAGGTATCTTCCTGACCAAGTGTCCTTATGGAACCAGTCAGTATCGAGAAAACCATTATTTTTTCGAATTATCAATAGGTAAAGAAAATTGATTTTATTATTAATTTCTAATTTTTTAGTAAAAGTAATTTTATTGGTTAAACCTTTAATTTTATGTAAACTATTAAATTTATTTAAGACATAGTCCTCTTTTCCTGACGGAACAGCGAGAAGAATGTCATCGACATATCTCATATAAAGGGGTAATTAAAGTTAAGTTTATTCCAAGATTGCGATTTTTATTAAAATTGTGCTCATTTAGATTCTTGTTTAAGTTGCGTTCCTTCATCTCAATCGCATGTGTATACACGTACGAAATCGCGAATTGGATTTTGGTAGTTGGAGCACCTGAATTATTGCGCAAGTCATTTCTGCGTTCATTTATTCCGGTTATTTTTTTGTAACCTCACCATAGAGGCGAATGTACGAACCCTAAAAAGAATTACCTTTTGCGTGCCCCATTTTTTTGTTATTCTTATAGTTATTGTATTTTCTGTTAATTTGGATAGTAAATATATTTGTTGTTATTTTAGTAATTTTTTGTAATATCATTTATTAACCCAACCAAAAAACGGGTTATAACCTTAATTCCAGTAAGAGCCTTTTTTTCTTAATACTGAATCCGACTTGCATCCTGCCAACATTGTCCTATACTTGTCTGAGCAACGATTAGAAGTGATTCTGAGTTCAGCATGCGGAAAATGATTTGTTCCACTATCTTTAGAATACGACTGATGTCGACAACATTTTCTTTGACTTCTTTCTTCATATCACAAATTGTGAGCATAGAGAAAATTCCAGAAACACCTATGATAGCTATACTATGAGTTAATTTCCTAAATATTTTCCAGGCTGTTGTTTCGATTGTTTTGAAAAGCTTATGTTACTTCTATTAACAAGACAAAATGTTATTAACATATTAGTAGTCTTTCCGAAGGTTTATCCAAAGACATTACTTTAAAAAGAAAGATGTATGTTGAAAAAAAAAGATAAAAGTTGAAAAACCAAGCTCTTCCATCTGTCGTGTATGGTTGTATAGGATCGTCTTCCTCAGATTCAGCTGTTTCAAATTGCAATTTATTTCCATCTGATGTAAATGCCTTTGATAAGGAGAATACTGAACCAAACGCATATGCCATTATTTTTGCACATTGTATGTTGTTTACTATGTTGCTGTCTGATACAAATTTTGCATTCTTAGATCTAGACGAATGGAGCAGAGTTCCTACTGCATGTATTAGAAAGTATAATTGTGGATTTTTGGACGCTGAATAATATATGTTTTATTTACCCATCTTATATCAATTTGGTACGGAAAATATGAATCAGCTTGAAGGACCTCTTCCCCGTTGCGCAACATTCTTCTGTAGCAATTTTTTCTGTCCAGATACACTCTAGCAGCGCAGTCTCTGAAGATAAGTCTACTGGATCACTAATATATCCCATTGATAGTGAACTGGAGCAATCTTTAAATCTTGACCGCAACGTACCTATTCTCAAAAAACTAATTTCAAATATTGGTTTATTAAAAGATATTAATAAAACAAGTAATTAACATTAAAAACCTAGGTAATATAATGAATAATTATTGTATAAGCCCTTATTCGAAGCATTCATACACTGGTTTCTCAAAAACTTCACTGCCTTTTTAGGTTAAGAAATTTATTAGCCAATTATTTCCCTAGATATTAGATCTTGATTTACACAAAAAATGCAATATATTATAGATTTTAGATCAATCTTGTAATAATATAATACAATAATAACACAACTTTCATGTAACTTATTCGCTAATATGATATGAATTATCCCTCTTCCCCCATTTATCACCAGGCGGAAGTTAAACAACTTTTGATAAATTAAAACTAATTTATTCTGGTGCAATAAGGATTCCTTCCTACTTTCTCTTTGTTCTAACCCGAAAAATGTAATTCTATTTCATTTGGTAATCCCCAGCTTTTCACGCACGTGTTCGTTGTGCATACGCATGATGCTTTAGGATCTGAACAGGTATGACATAATATATAAGAAGGTAAAATATACTCCAAATTTTATGCAGAATAAGACCCATTTTTGAAAACAATCATAACTTTTCCTTTTCGGAAGATATTGTCCTTTATATACTTCAAACCGTTATTTTTTGCGGTTTTGTCTAAAACTACTCGTGCGACCTTCATTATTTCTTGCAGAAACGTTTCCCGCGTATTCGAAATACATTAGAATAATGTGGTTTGTTTCCCAAAACTGTGTACATTTTTTGTGGGCCTGTACTATCGATGATAAAGTCAACAAAATTGACCATGAATCATATTCCAAATGGTTAAAATAGGCTGCTTTAGAATTTTCTTCAAATTTAATGTTTTTATTCTTTTTTGTGTTCTAAATAAATTGAATCAAATTGATTATGTTAATTGTTAATTACTTCGACCCAGACTAAGTCTGGACAAAGTATTGAATTTGGTCACTTCGGGCAAAAAAATTACCATATAGTTTTTCATCAAATGTCGACGTTTCAGACCCTAAGGAACCCAAATCAACAATAAAAAAATTTGTGTCCGTGATCTTGTACGTACGTACGTACGTCCCGTTTTTTTGTCTCGCGATAACTCGCGAACGGATAAGCGTATTGACATACATTTTTTTTAAAATACGCGTCTTGGCATAATTTAGATCTGATTAGATTTTGGGGCAGATCCACCTTTCGGTTACTAAAAAAAATTAGCCCCAATTAACTTTCTTTGTAGTTTTTTACATTTATTTTGAAAAATACAAATTTTATTAAAAAATGTTTCAAACAAAAAAGATAGAGCATGAAATTCTCTACAAAAAAGGTTGTATGCATTTTCTTCCTAAAGTCAACGATAATGCCATAAAAACTGGTTTAAAATGTTTATGACTATTGTCTGAGAAAGTATTGAATTTGGTCATCGCGGCAAAAAAATTACCCTATTGTTTTTCATCAAATTTCGACGTTTCGACCCCCTATCCCCCAGGGGTAGTCTTTGCCAGCCCCTCGGGCGCGGTGATCACCTACGGGCGCATAAGTTCTTTTACGCCTTTGATACGAAAATAACTATTTCGATATATCTAAAAGATGGCTTATAGTATCTAAAAGATATCCGTCAGAGATCTTTTCGACACTTTCAAGATATCTTTGACGAATTATATGTATATATATTGTATATATAATATCATAATAATACAGACAGTAATTAGTAAAACACAGTAAACATGTAATATGCATCGAATAGTCTATTACAATACAAGTGCTTGAAGTAAGTGTTTTGCAACTTTTATTTATTAACACTTCGGCTGGCCTGTCGTCGGGGTCGAAGTTATGAAAATGCCCGTTTTCAATTTTACGTCGACTCAGGCCATAGGTCATAGTTGTAAATCATTTTCAATTTTCATACATATAAGAAACACTATATTGTTGTAACATATCTATCGAAGCCACTTGGACCTAAATATGATTGGACCCCCAAATATCAATATAATTTTATAATATAATTGAAAGCTGTTAGTAAACAAACGAGTCTTAAGGAATAGCCGACTCTCCACTGGATCGAAGTTTCTGAGCGAGCGAAGCGAGCGAGGTACCACGCCAAACTAGTATTACAATTTCAAATATTATACAGATGATATGTTTTAGTAACAAAATTTTTCGAAAATACAGGATCGATCTCATAATGTAACATTACACGTGACTCACCAGTTCCTTCGCATATTTTCTTAAATCAACTATTTTAATATATATGAGCGATAGCACAGACCCACAAAAAGATATATCGGTCTGTGAATGAAACCACATTATTGGTGTATTTTACCGGGTGCACCTCAAAAATCCGACATTCAAAAACCAGATATTTAAAAAAAATGGACATTAAAAAACCAGGCATTTCAAAAAACAGACTTTCAAAACATGTTTTTTTAAATGTCTGGTCTTTCAATATCTGTTTTCTGATTTGGCGGGGTTTTGAAGTGCACCCTTTTTACCTGCTAAACACGAATGTGGAATAAAAAATGAGGGCTGCAAATGTAGTTCGCCAAAAATAACGTTTTCTAAGTTTAAAAATGACAATATCTTCAGAAAAGGAAAAGTTAAGATTTTCTTCAAAATTGGACTTCCCCTGCACAAAATTTAGAGTATATTCTACCTTATACTTTTTACATCCATTTTTGGTATACCTGTTACAGCTTCTAGAGAACCGTGTACAATCATGAAATATCTAACAGTCTGACATGATCGAATTATCCATTGAATATATAGCGAAGCGAAATTCTGGCAGGTATTTAAAAAGGTGAAAAAATATTTGGATATTGTCGCTCCATACAATCGCTTCGTACGTACATTAGATAATTTAATTTGTTTATTGGCAACATTTGACAAATTTCTTAATCGATTATTTTTTTTTCTTGTTTTTTAACCTCTACGTTTCACCTCGATCGAGGTGTCCCAAAAGCTCTCACTCAAAGAGCTTGTCGGGGTACAGGTAAGTACAAATGCGAAAGCTGCAGGTCGTCATAGATGTCGAGAATGTAGGAAACTGCAGAAACTCTCATTAAGTGCAGCTTATGTATCATAACATTTAGATAAACAATGAAATTATTTCTCGATAAACGGTTCTTCGAATGTAAATAAAGTGCAATAAACATACTTAATCGTTTTGTTTGTCAAAATTATGAGTGCGGCTGAGTTTCTTTCATAAGAACTTTTTCATTATAAAAAACTATTTTTGAAAATATTTTTTTACATATGTATCTTAGTTTTGTTAAGTAACGTTTTTGCTAAAAAAAAACTTGACGATTTTTTTTTACATAACAATGTTTTTCTGAGATTTCACTCTTTTTGGCAAATATTCCTATGAAACATACGGAAATTACTCGCAATCAAGGAGGGTATAGGTATACTCAGTTGATAAAGTAATCATATAAGCTGGAAAATGTCGCTTTGAACATCAATTTTTTGTTGTTGATACTTATTAACACTAATTGTAAGTACATGTTTATAAAGACATGAATTTAATTAGAATAGAACAATATTTGTAATAATTAACAAAACATTAGTGTTACGTAAAAAATATGACTCACAAGAAATTTATGTACAATATGTCGAGTCCGAATATAAGTTTGGCAAACATAAATACTAGATTTGTAAGGTTGTCACATTTAAATTAGTCAGATGTTTTAAAATTCAGACTTTAGTATTGCTCATGGTGTAATAAGAAAGGTATAGCAAGCGCATGCTAGAGAATGGAGGAAAATCGAGAGCGACCAACCACAATTCTGTAAGATTTTTTAGGGTACTGTATTGTTTGTGAATTCTTGTAATCGAGAAAACTTATTGTGCTGTGATTGGCTGTTCACTGCGCATCCTCCTAATTGCTATACTTTCCTGGTTATACCATAGTACTACTATTTCCAAACAAGGGTTTCAGCTACCATTGTGCTGCCCCAATCCCTTAATCAGCAACCGTAATTACCTGGGGCATGGGTAATAAATAACGCTGCGCATATTTTAGTTATTAACATAAAAAACTATGGTGCAAAGTACAGTAGAATCTCGATATAAGAACTATTGCCGTTCCGAGCTTCCCCGCCGACCATCGATATAAGAACCTTAGGAGGGGAAGTGTAGCTTCTCCTTCTCTTGCCTATACGCTTTGGCCTGACCGTTTCGTTTGGTACGTTTCATGCATCACATGTACGACGAAAGGTGTGTGGAGGGGGTAAATCTCGAACTGTCAGTCACTATAACGATAGAAAAAAGGTTCTTATATCGATAGGTTCTTTTAACGGTGGTTCTTATATCGAGATTCTACTGTACCTGAACCCATAATATTGAACTCGCAATTCTTTATTTTATTATTAATATTTTGTAAAAATTCTATGAATCCGTACCCTAGTAGAAAATGAAGCCAGTTTTTGGCTAGTTTCTATCCAGTTTACATTTATCCCATGTAAAAGGGCAACTGGACAGTATAATAACAAACTAGACAGATTTCCACCAGGGTACGTGGGTCACTGTAATTGAAATCTTGGAACATCTAAAATTTGTTTTCTAAAAATTGTAAGGAATGTTTTTCTTTAACTACCAAATTTTCAATGAATCGGTATGCGCATCTGATAATATAAATGATATTTAGCAAATTAAAGAAAATGTTATCAGCTATCATTTATTTATATAGAATAAAAATTAAATATTAATATTGAGATGCGAGTAATTAAGAAAAAGAAATAACAAGCCACTTAAACTTACTTTACTACATTATAACGATCACTACTCAAAAAGTTTAAATGTTAAATATCAGTAGTATTTAAAGCATAAATTTTTCACCAGTTTTACGAAATATATTCACGTAAAACATTGAAAATATTAGAAATAATTTCGATTTTGTCCAACATTTTTGGCGAAACTGCAGTGAATATATATGTACATATTGTTTTTAAGAAGATGTGCAATCGGCGAAATTTATGCAAGAGAACGATTAAATATTTCTGTTTACGTATAAAACTTTTTTTTGGTAATAACATCTGGGGTTAAGTTCTGCATGCAACTGGTCAACTATAAAAGAAAATTTCTTTAAAATAACAATGCATATTTTGTACCGTTTTTAAATAGGGCAACGTATTTCTGATTAGTTATATCAATGTTCTATCGGTGAATTATTAGCAAAACTAGATGTAAACAATAAATTGTTTCAACGAAAACAGGCAATTTGTGAACTATCAGAATTAAAACTAAAGTTATTTAAAGAAATAAATGTATATCGACAAGTATTACGAGTCTGAATATGAAATGAGAAAACGATTCACTTTCGTTTTTTAGTCAATTAAATTTACCTGACAGAGGCGCAGTGAATGTTATTCTGTCAATCGTCTAGTGCGTGTCCTGTGTTTGTTGTTTTGAAAACTAATTTTGTTAAATTTCTGGGTTCATTAAATATTTTATGTTTATACTTTCGCGTGAAAAGTGCAGTGGAATGTTAGTAAGGTAATGAACCCATCGTTTCCAAGGGCTCCGGAATAAGAACTGAACTTTAGAAGAATTATTTTGTTTACTAAATATTGCAACTGTTAATTATCCCCAGATAGGTAATTTTAACCTCATGCCCCTGGTACCAACATAAATGCATGCGGAAATAAGGTACAGAGTACTCGAACTTTGGTCGTCATAGAAGCAACATCAGCTTTTGAGCTCATTCGGAAGAGCAGTCTGGAAAATTTCTTTAGAACTCAACATTCTCATAGTAGAAACTACCATGGGTCTTTATCAATTTTTCTCTACCCTCAAAATTGGTGGCAAGAAACAAAAAGCCGAAGTAAAGGTTGACCACATCAGTCAACTTCCAACGATACTGAAACAAATCATTTTTCGAATGCTGGACCCCGAATCACTGCTGAACGTTGCCCAAACAAATCGGACAATCTTGGCAGGATGCAAATCAGATCCGATATTGAGGCAAAAAGCTCGTACCCGGATTGATGACATGAAAAAGAAGAAATTAGCCGATAAGAAGAACCAAGTAAATGCAACGTGCTTTGGATTTTCTTCGACAGCTCAAGCTTACGCTGTCTGCGCAGCAAATAGAAAAAGGGGAAGAACATCGTTTAATCAGAAGCAGTGATAAGAATTTTAACCTGTAAATAATTTTGTGAATATTTAATAATAATACAAAGTGTTCGTATGTAGATTTAAGGGTAATGTAAATGTACATTCAATTAAGTATATATACCACGTAAAATATAAATAAATCTCGAATATTTGATATAAAATAAAAATGGGTTTTTCATTTAGAAACCTATCTTATATACATATATATTAACTATATTAGTAATTTTTAAAATTAAATTTATAAATTAAAAAAGATATTGCAGTGAATATTTTCTCAGTTTTACTTGGAAGGTCGCATCAAAGTTTCGGGGATATTCGTGAATTTTTAGTATACAATTCACGAGATATTATTTAAACAAGTACTTTCAAACCCAGATAGAAATTCAATCTGGACAAATACACTCCTAATAGCACATGAACGTTACAATAAAAATAACCTTGCGTGCACCTTACATAACATGAATACAATCGCCCCAATTCCTCCCAGGGATATGATAAGGTTAATTTAAGGTTTTTTGACATTAATACAACATTATCAAAACCTAACCTTATATCAACAGGGTGTTAAAAAAGGAGATTCAGTTAGGTCGGCCGATAGGTTAGTAAATCTACGCTAATAAATGTAAATTAATGATGATTGAATAGATTTTTCAAAATTTCGATTCTGTATCAGAAATTCTAGTTACTTTCTTCGCCCTCTTAAAAAATACCAGTTATTAATTGAGAATTAACGGAGGATTTTTTAGACTAAGTAATAATCGTCTATTCTGCAAAATTGTCCATCAATTCTGAACTAATTTCGTTGATTTTTTTTAAATAGATCGTAAAGTAATTAGAATTTCTGCAAATAAAAAATAAATTTTTAATTTATCCGGAAACAAAAAGTAGAATAAATAGCCGAAGTCGTCGGTGCCGCTTCGCTGTCCACACTTCAAGGAACACGAGCGCTACTTCTTTCGCGGTTCGGCGACACGCTCCTAACGGCTGCGGCCAGAACTCAAGTGAAATGTCAAAATATTGTGAAATTTAAATGCGTGAGATCGCAATCCTACACAACTTTCTACAGAGGTGGTAAATTAAGATATTCTATTACCTTCACTGTTGTTATTTTCCAGAAAGTAATAGTGATTTGGAACATAATGCATGTATAGATATAAACCTCGAATTCGATTTTAAAATTATTAGTAGGGAAACACAACTTTATTAAAATTAGAATGAATAAGCTTATTTAGGTAGAATGACTTTATCGTTATATTTTATTATTCAGCTTGTTGACATTACAATTAAAATTCCTATCTGTCAAAACTTCTCATCTTTTTAACTACATGACCACCAGATACTGATTTTTTTTGCATAATGCTTACGTTTTATAAACCGTCTTTTTACTGGTTTAGCATCCATCATAAAATATTGTAATAAATTGTTTTATAATAAAATATATCAGTAGTTCAATGGAAGCTTATATACCCATGATTTTAAACTGTTTATTATTTAAGTAATATTTATTTCTATGTACTTTGCCACAATTAAAAATGAATATAGAGTATTTACAAACATTAATATTGGCATTTGGGTTCAGAAAATTGTGAAGCAGCTATAATATTTTTCTATGCATGTTAATCTATATTTTCAAATAATAGTATAGGATATTGTCACGCAAATAAAAATATTAAACCGTGAAAATATGTATCTAATATCCATGAAACAGAAACTGCGAACGATCATTAACAACTATGGTAACAGTAATAAAAATTTAACGGCAATGATTTAAACAATTCCTATGATTTCAAATGGATATTAGTTCTTCCAACAGAATCGCGATACCGATTGAACAATATTGATCACATTCAATTTAATCTATAGTTGAAATTACTCAACGTTTTGGCGGCTAACAAGGATAACGACATATATTTAATAAATATTACAACATTTTTTTTATCCGTGTACGAAATGGATTGGTCAGTTGTGTTTTGCACCATTGGACTTCGAAGATTTTAATTAACAAAATTTAGAAAAGTACAAGTTTATAAGCATTATTGTAGGTTCTTACAGTACATTAACAAAAGCTTACTAATCAACCGAAAAGTTTCATTTCTTATTATATTACGCATTAAATTTTTTAAACTAAATAACTTATTTTGATAAATAGTATTAACGAACTCGGGAGATTTTTTATTTTTAATGCAAATCAGGGTCCATTTTAAGAGGGCGCAAAATTGTTATATAATTTCAGACTCGCTTATTACTATAGTAAACAATTGTATGTTATTGAATTTATATTCACAGGTTTTAATCATGAATAGTCGATTATCGGTATGCATGTATAAATATTAATAATTTATGGTATCACTATTTTAATTAAGAGTTCCGAAATTTCATTTTACTTTTCCGTGAAAATTAAAATGTAGTTCAATACACAGGACATACAATATTTATCTATAGTATCTCTTTCTCCGGTGTACTTCGGAATTTGAAATGGAGATTTATTATGAAAATATAATACAAATTTATTCCTCTTAAAGAATATTGATTGTCAGGCCCACTGAACTCGCAGTAAATAAAGAACACAATAAATAAATTTATTAAATTTTGTCACGAGGTCATGGCCCATTTTAGAATTTGAAGCTTTAGTTTTTAAAATGACAAAATTAATAAATCAATTGAAATTGTGCGGAAAAAAGATAAAAAAGACAAAAAACTTTTTAATTTAATATTTAATAAAAAGTGAAATCCTTTGAGAAAAATATAAAAGGATAGGCGCACTGAAATCCCAGAGAAATAGAAATAGAAGAAACCGAAAAATATAAATAAAGAACACAATAATTTCGGCCGGGTAACATGGCCCCTTTTAAAAGTTTTTAAAATAAAATAAATAATCATATGTGAACAAAAAAATTAAATCTGAATTGACGTATCTCTATACATTAAAAAAAAAAACAAAAAAGACAACAATACATGGTGTTCCCAAGCGGTCACCCATCCAAGTACTGACCACGCTCAACGTTGCTTAACTGCAGTGATCGGACGAGAACTGGTTTTTACCAACGTGATATGATCGTTGCCATACAAATTGAAATTACTCTACCGGGGGTCATGAAACGGAAAAATTCATTTTATCTCTACTAACATATTATATTAAATGATATTTGAAACGTCTTTTAAATAATTTTTACATATATAACAAGTATAGTAAATTTAAAAACATTAAAGGTAAACATTTAACTTTATTTTAAGTTAGATTAAAAATTAATAAAACAGGCAACACATTGTTAGTGTAACACATTTTTTATTCTACTTTTCAGGATATTATTAATATGTTGAGGTACACTGCGAGAATTTTTATGGTTAAAAGTCCCATACTTTAAGGTAATTCTCAATACTAGTATGGCCCTTTTGCACATATTGTATAAGTATTTCCCGGTGGAAGTAGACGGTGTGGGACTTTTAACCAGAAAAATTGTCTTAGTGTAAGTAATGCATTTAAAACCAGACATGGATTTAACCGGAGCCATATATTTATATTTCCTATTGTATTATAATTATTAGTCGAAATTCTTTCATTGTACAATATAATTATTATCAAGTTGAGGTTTTTTAATCTTATTTTGTATGTGAGGAATGAAATTCAGAGAATTTGAAGTTCTAAATTTCTTATTGGAAATATCGTTTTGTCAGATTAGATATTTCTAAAATTAATGCAAAAAAACTAAAAGAATCACGTTTTTTCGTTGCCGTTTTTCTCGAGCACGAAACACTTGAGAAGTATTTTGTTTCTGGTAAAGTTCACTCAACTGAAATGTGAATGAATGACTAACACATTGAAAGGAAATGTAAACAACATTTTATTTAATGATCTCTTACGGTAATATTACAGAAATATTGCGGTTATATTACACGGTGATATTGAAGTAATATTACGGTTATCTTGCAGGGCAATTTATCACACGGTGATGTTGCAGTAATATTACGGTTATATTACACGGCAAAGGTTTCATTTGAAAATTTTAGAAAATCATAAGTTTATAAGCAGATAGTCATTGATTAAACTAAATGAACATGAAAAGTGCAAAGCTTTCTTATAGAATTACACGAAATAATTTTTTTTTATAATATTTAACTTACGGTTCTTTGCACTAAATAACGGTTTATATTGATGCGTCTAGACTTGGTTTTGATAAATAGCATTTTAGAACTTGGCTGATTTTTATTTTAAATGAAAATCACGGTCCATTATTTTTAAGAGGACGCAAAATTATTATTTAGCTCAACTTGTGACAAATTGTATGTATATTTTAAGTTTATATAGATTTCTTAATTTTCCACGTTTCGAAATTTATCATGTGTGACAAATTGCATGTATAGTTTATTTTTATGTAGATTTCTTAATTTTCCACGTTTCGGAATTTATCATGGACAAATTGTCAATTATCGTTAAACATACATTAATGTCCATAACTTATGTTTGCGGTAATATAATTATGAATATCGAAAAGAAATTTTGTTTTTATTCACTTTGAAAAATTAAAATTTGTTGAATACATCATATGCACGTTATTTATCCAGTATCTATTGCACGGTGTATTTGGAAAGTTATAAAATTTTAATTAAATATTTAATAAAAAGTGAAATTCTTTTAGACAAATATAAAATGCCAGGCGCACTGAAATCCCAGAGTTGTCAAGAAATTTAAAAATATAAATAACGAACACAATAAATGAACTTAATAATTTCGACCGGGTACCATGGCTCCTTTGACAAGTTTTTAAAATAAAATAAATAAAAAAACTTTAAATCTGAATTGACGTATCTGTATACATAAAAAAAACAAAAAAGACAACAATACGTGGTGTTCCCAAGCGGTCACCCATCCAAGTACTGACCACGCTCAACGTTGCTTAACTGCAGTGATCGGACGAGAACTGGTTTTTAACAACGTGATATGATCGTTGCCATATAAATTAAAATTACTGTATCGGGGGTCATGAAACCGGAAAACGCATTTTTCTCGTTCCTAAAACAATACAATAAAATTTTATTTAAACGCGATTTCAATCATTTTTACACACATAATAGGTATAGTAAATTTATGTCTGTCGAACATTATATTGTCCGTTATTCTAAAGTTGAGCATAAAAACATTTACCTTTTATTTTTAATTAACTGTTATGTATAAGCAAAATATTTGTCAGTATAAAAATATATTCTTACCACAAACAAATCCATTGCTAAATAATCGAGAACTAATAATTTGTAAAATACTGGATTAATTTTTTGTATTGTAAGTACATAAACGAAATAAAGATTTTATTTTCCCAAAAAGGTTAGGTGACTAAGAAATTCCTTTATTTGAAAAGTAGATTAATCAATAATAATTGACATAGTTTCATTCAATAAATAAAGAATATCGTTAAATATGTTGTTCAATTAGACACTTTAATCATATAGTTTAAAAAATATATATTAATGTAATAAAAGGAACAGCGTATTATTAGATCTGAATTACAAATAAGAAAATCAGATGTAACTCAGAATATCACAGTATTTAAGTGAAATATATTCATAGTTTTTCGATAAAAACGTTAATATTGACGGTATTTTGAAGAGGATAGAAAATTTTACTGTTATCCGATAAAGGAATAAAATATAATGGTTTACGGATTTATGCAATATAAATTCGTTTCACTTTTATGTGGATAATATTTATTTACAATCCCAAATCTTAAAATCGTAAAACGGCGAAACTTTTTCAATATCCATTAATGCACGTCCAAGTGATTACCTCTTTATTATACAGCTTAAAAGCACGTTGTTGGTAAAGCTGAATACCAATATTGCTATAAAAAGTTATACTCGGAAAAGCGACGTAAAATATTTTACAACGTATGAATCTCTGAATAGTCAGAGAATGTTTGTTTAAATATCACTATTGTATATTTATTACAGTATTTATTCAGTTATAAATTTGTAAGGCCTACCAATTTACAATTATCATTAACAATCGCAAAATGTTTGTTTTTAAAAATTAAATTAAGTTCGAAAAAGAATAACTTCCTTTACATCTTGCTTTAAGATTTTAGTTGTTTGTTGGTCTTGTTTGTTTCAGAAAAACAAATAACTTACTTCTAATTGTTAATTTATGGGATTGTTTTAACATTATTATTTGAAAACAGACGTTAAGAAAATTAAATTTATAAAAATGAAAACAGCTCAATATTACAACAACAAAAAAAATAACGCTTAGATTAAAAACAAATTTTAGAATTGGTGAAACTATATACAATAGTCCATTACAAGGAAATTAAAAATTATTTTTCGTTGAAGTAACAAAACTAAGAATTCGACAGGAAATGAATAAGTAAGAAAATCATTCATATAAGCCCAGTCATCCAGTCACCTATTTATGATCCGATGTAATACCAACTAAAGGTAAACATAAATAAAATCTGTGGCACAGATGTTGACGAACTACAATGAAAAGTCGACAAAAATGTAGAAAAACTGCAATGTTGTAAAATAGTTTCTCTGACAACTTTCTTAGAATAAATCTATCATTAGTGAAATCGTTAAAATAATGAAAGGTTTTTTGGCAATTGAAGTAATTATGTTAATCACCTTCTGAACACACAAAAAAAATATATTAAATTTATTATTTAAAATAAAAGAAATTAAATAAAAAATTATCTTATTAAATTTATTAAGCAAACAATAACTTCTGTTTATGGCATTTCCTGAAATTATTAATAAGAATTCTCAGAAAACTGACGAAGTCATTAGATCCCGTCAGTATACAGTACCAATTCCAGCATATAATATTTAACAATTTTTGACAATTTATTCGGGTCTGAATTTTGCATGTATAGGAATGATAAAATCAATATACTTAGAAAAATTTAGTAATGTGCCTGAATATGTGGTTACCTATTAGGGGTCAAATATTGAATACTAAATGAATTGAAGAATTGTTTAGTTGTTAACCGACAACCACATACATAGTGTATAATACTAAATTTTTTTCAATGGATCTGATTCATTAGTTAATGGTTATAGATATCCTTCGGAAAAAAATAAACTACCATTTGGTAAAGCCCTTTCGAATATGTAATCAACGTTATCGAGTGTCTGTGGATAACATTTATTCGTATCTGAACCAGATAAAATTGTAACATAAATGAAAAGTAAACACATTTTTCAGTTTAATCTTCGATGACGACGCGAAATATGTTATCAGTCTCGTATGCATTTTATCAATCACTTAGCTGATTATTTATAAACAAATTATTTCAATTTAAGAATTACAGCTATCTTACATCATTTATATGTAATAACTATGATTCACTATAACGTGTAAAAACTATTATTTTCAACAGAATTGATTTTTAAAAAATATTTTGTTACAACAATAGTTGTATCCTTTTGTGTTGTAGTTGTAATTAAATCATCAATCTTAAAAAATGATAGTAAACAAAATCATGTGACTTGTGTGCATTTTTTATGACTTCACTATTATTAGGGGTTTTTCTTATAGTTTTCTAATTTGGAATTCGGAAAATAGTTGCTGATCAAACAGCATTACTTTTTACATGTTATAGTCAACTTCTTTAGTTGGTTTCAATGTTAAACTGCGAAGAATATGTATGTATATTTTTATATTTTACAATGCATTTATTGAAGAGAACAGTGAACTAATTGACGAACATAAATAATTCTAATTAAATCTATGGTTCATTTATTGCATTTGTAATTTGTTTTAGGACAAACAAAGGACAAATATTATTTTGAAATAAGACACAATTTTATAGTCTATCACAAAACTGGACTTCAGACCAAACTCAAAACTAACATTCGATTTAACTTGATTATTATCGGCCATTGAGAAAATCATTGTAATTGTGGGGTATTAAGTAAAAAATAGGAGTAAATAATTACTACAACATAAAAAAATGTCCGCACAATAATTGTCAAGTTATATATAGTTAACTCGTAAATACATTATTACTAAACGCATATCGGAAGGGTAAATATATGACCGATGCAAAAATAAAAATTATGATAAAGATGATGTAAACAATACATTATTATTCATATAGATAAAAATGTTTTCAAATATTATCACACTTTATGTGTGGTATTTTACATAAGACTATAATGCTTTACGACACAAATTTATTTGCAATATTGAAACGATAAAGTTATGTGCACATTTTCTGTGCATTTCCATGTGTTAATGTAATTTTATGGAAAAATTGATACACTACCCGATAGAATAATAGAAAATTTGTCTCATAATCTTGGTACATAATGTAGTACAAATGTTTCAAATGTTTATATCCTTTATCACTTTTAAATTTGATATCCAAATCGATATATCGGCTATGAATATTGAACCTAAAAAGTTAGACTCTTTACTAAAAAACAGTTAGCTAACACAACAAATAAGTATAGTCTATCAAATTCTGTTTTCCGTATTCTTGATAAGACGAGCTCTAAGCATGATTTTCTGTACTTTTACTTTTCTAATGTCTAACTAACAAGACTATTATTTTCCACAATTTATCATTTTTCTAGCCAAGATCAGATTTCGAGATACCAAATGCTAAACATTAACCCATTAAGGACAAAATGTACAAAACCTTAATATTATAACGCAAGGAACAAAATTTTGTGACAGATGTTTTATGCATCTCAACCCCACTCTTTCGAATAGCGTATTAGAACATACAGCAAGTTAAAAAATAAAAAAATTACACGTGGTTATTGAATAAAAAACACGACTTTTTCAAGGTTTTTTTTACTTATCTTTTTTTTTAATAATTTCCCGCATTAGAATATCTTAGACAGATATAAATAACGCGCCAAAAAGTTCTGGGCTCCGATATGGATATGGGCTATAATATTTTATCAAAAAATTCAATATGGTGGTTTCCGAAATGGAGTCCGAAGTGAACATTTCTTGAAAAATTTCTGGATGCCCACTCTAAAACAATCAACTTATTCTAACAAATGCTAAGAACAAAAAGTTTTTATAAGTCAATGAGGAATACATTGGAATTTTTTTATATTTTTATTCAAACTGTCGAATAGACTTTACTATATCAAGATTTTTGACGTTTGGTGGATGTGCCACCGTCTATTGCGAAAAAAACAACAACTACACTGTAACAACAAGTGGTAAGATTTATTTCTTACAAGACATTGTTCTGCTGTAAACACCTTTTCGAATTTGAAAAAGTTGTTTTTGCAGTAGAAAACTCGAGTATTTTCAGACAGGCAATTATTTATAAAAAGGCATTTCCGAGCCTTCTTGCGTGGAGTTCGCCGATAATTAACAATTTTGTTTAAAATTTATTTTATATGTATACAAGAAAAGAAAATACATATTTGGGAGAAGAAATTACAGCCAGGATAGGCAAACCAATCGAAACACTATCTAAGACGTAGTAGTGATTGGTCTGGTTAAGCTAATCCTTATCCTAGCGGCTAGGAAGATATATGTTTGGTAGAATCCCAGTAGAAAAGTAGACGAATTCTGGATGGAAACATAGTAGACCACTTAAAATAACATAAAGCAATCATTATTGAATATTATTTCAAATCAAGTAATAATACATGATGTTTTGATGGCACTCTCTTGAGTCGTGGTTGTTGCAAGCGGAATCTGCCTGCGGCAAGTATAAATCCACTTACCGCAAGCAGAATAATCCTCTTGAACATATAACAAGAGGATTTCTACGAGTGGCAAAAGGCTTCCGCTTACGGCAAAAGGATGTTTTACTAGTGTATAGCGGCATTGTAAACAAAATTCTCGAATCGAGCAATGATAGCGAAGTTATCTGCGTTTGCCGCACTTAAATTAAATTATATTGTCCGTCTCAAAGTCTTGCATCTCAGGTCATACAAATCGAGATATAAGATGGTAGCAACTATCTCCGCCATATAAGTCACCATTATTTTGTGACATGACAACATAAAAATGTCTCCATGACTCTTATTTGACTTTACATAAAGCAAGCTTTAGCACAATGAACATAAAGTAGTTCATACAAATTAGTTCGTTATCAATAGTAGGTACTTTATAAACACCAAATCATAGAAAATCTTGTAAAAATTTCTAGATCAAATAATTCAACATTATTAGTTATACATATTAAAAATTAAGGCACTCTTCTCAATGAATTAATGCCCCCACATTATAAAATAAAATTCAACTCTTTCAAGAGTGGAGTTTCATTTATTTAGAATGAAAATTCACTATTCCACGGGTCTGTTTTTTTCTGTGAATTAATTCTCATTTCTAGAAATTTAACAAAAATGCTGTTTATAAGAATATGATAATCTTCCTAGTTTGTGTTTTATGGACTTGTATCTAAACAAGAATGTTCAAACATTCTCTTTCTTTTACTATGTCACGTTGGTTCTACGACGTATTTAAGTAATTTCCATAAGAAGCGAACAGCTGGCTGAATGGAGCACCAGATATTCGTAGATGCCCCTCGTCGCAGTAATCTTGAACAGACTGTCGGGGACGACTAAAAATAATTCGCAGTAATTAATCTAGCGATAGGATCAAATTACAGTAGGGCGCATTTGCCTAAAATAACGTAGCGAGTATATATATATGTATGTACGCATACTGAGCCCAAGATTCCTACAGGATGTCCTGTCTGCTATCATCCGGAATATCCTACAATATCTATCCACAATAGTCAAAGGACGATTATCAGACTTTTTACCTGGATAAATTTTATGAAGTTGTAACAAAATAATACTTTTCCGTGAAAATGTCGTCACGTTTCATGTTGCCCTATAAATAAGAGTCGATTCCGGTAAGATTTTTGCTCCAGAAACCAAATATTACCTCCAAAATATCCAGTTGACTCTAGTTTTTGAGATATTGAAGGTCAACGGGGTAAAAAATGTGATTTCGGATATTTTAGCATGTATTTACAGCCCAAAAAAAATGCTGTTGCACCATTTGTAAGAGTCAATTTTGAATTTATTGTCTGATTAGTAAGAGCCAAGAGAATTTTTCCCGTAAAATCCTAATATGTAGAACAAAATAACCAATTGGAATAGTTTTTGCCGAAATTGAAGGTCAAAGGGGTCCAAAATCTTGTTTTTGTACATTTTTAACATCTATGTTAAGGGATGTCACGCAACAAAACTAAGAAGTACAAAAAATGACAGATCCAATATATCCCACCAATTAAATTGGAATCACTTCAAACTCGGTATGGTCTCTTTACTTTACGAAAAAAAAGGACACAAAAAAAGTTTTCAAGCATGCTTTTTTATCCCTTCCACCTTACCAATTTGTCCAAAACCTAGGTCCACCTCAATATTTTGGCGTTCATATTGGGATTCTACTGAAGAAACAATATCAAAATTGACTGTTACTGGTAGGTCAACAGCTTTTTCTGCTCAAAATGCCTATAATCGAATTGTTTACCGTTTTGGCCTTCAATGTCTCAAAAACTAGACCCAACTGGCTATTTTGGCGGTCATATTTGGATTCTGGATCAAAAATCCTATCTCGACAAAATTTTGTTTTGTTGTGTGACCATTCGAAAAGGTCATTTAATTGTCTTATCAATACCTAAATAGAAAGTTCAGGATAATCCTCAGGTACCACTGCATGAAAATAAGGTTTACACTAAGTAGTTTTTCTGGAATCCCAAATGCGATACGGGTAAGAAATTTATTGGATCTTTTGGAAATTCCATAAAATTTTAATATTTGGGACGTTATAGGAATGAAAGCAAATATTTCATAAATATACACATGAAGATTGTAGACATTTTCATGCAAACATCATTATTTTATATGTAATTAATTATCTGGGCATTCTGTGGAGGTTTACGTGAATATAAAAGATCCTTAGCATAACCTCAGGACGTCCAGTGGAATGTTAGAATTTCTGATCTGGACATCCTGAGGATATTCTAACGACGTCAATGTGCTGAATGGGATATATACATATATTTACTGACCAGGACGTCCAGAGGAAGTTTAGAAATTCTGATCTGGACGTCCTGGGGATATTCTAAGGACATCCATGTGCTGCATGGGATATGTAAACATATTTACTGATACGATCATGTCGACACACATTTATTTTATTTCTTTCAATAAAACAAACTCTTTATTCGACAATAAAATGTGTCAACTACAGATTCATCACGCAATCGCTCCATTATGTCTGCCCCAACAACGTATTAAAAAATAATAATATTTGCAAAATCATTACCGGATCGGATGTCGCATTAAATTTTCGACAGGTTGTAAACACGTCGAAGAGTCGCACCCGGACCTTTAAAGCGTGTTATTGTCGGTTATTTAAGGCCGACATTCCCCAAGTTTGCGTCTCGCATTACGTAATTGCGAACAGCGTCTCCGCGACCTATACGTAGTGCTCAAGCGCGCACTCCATTCTCGCCAGGCATGAATGAATGACTCATTGGTCTCGAGCGCCTGCGTGCGAATACGAATTCATACTCGTACGCCCGATTTCTGCACTCGGTCATATATATTTATATTTATATATGCAACGAGGCGGGTATCACGAGAGAAAATCTTTTCAGGCTGCCTGAATATTGATCAGAGTCTGATCCGGCAAGATATGTCCTATCAATTGCATTGCCTGAACGAACCAAGACACGCCTTATCAGGTATGTGCAGTCGGTACCTGAACACTAAACTGGCATTCACTGAAATTGTACAATGATGACGTCATGATATATGAAAAAGGAAATTAACTATTTTCTACGAAAAGTTTTAATTAGACATGATATTCTAGTAGTAGTCAGTTATTTCTAGTAAATAGTGGGAAAAAGTCTCATTAGAAAGGAGTCCAAATGTCTCGGATAAATATTTCGGCGGTTTAAGAGGTGTAATACATAAAAAATGTACTTAATCAACACAGAGCGAAAATGATATCGAATACACCTGTATACAGCTCATGCCTCTTAAAGTGGTCAAACATATCTCTAAAAAGACCTCCTGAAGAGGTCTTAATTATGATAACGCAGGTCAACATGGTTTTGTTGTTGGGAAGCTGTGGCTCATTTCCGACGTAATTTTGTGCGTAGAATCAGAATCCGAAGACAGAAGTGGCCCATCACGTCAGGATTTTGAGATATTTGAGGTTATTCACTCGAAAAACGAGTTTTTTTTTCTATTTTTGAGGTCATGTACAGACACAGCGTTTTTAGAGTTTTTCCTTTCGTTAATCATGTGATACTACTCTTTTTGTTTAATATGGGATGCGCAGAATTCCATTACGACTTTTCTTCACCAAGATACGCCAATTTGAAATTACGATATACAAAATTTACATTGAAATGCTCTTGGAGAACAAGCTCAACGTCAAATTCAATGTTATGAAACCTATATAAATATAATCAACTATATAAAATATGGATACTACTAACTAAAATCACGTTTCAGTATTGTGAATGTTTTTTTAATAACGTTAATGGAATATATCTCGTAATTTCAAAATGGCCGTAACTTTGTACAAAAAAAATCTGAGGTGATCGAATAAAACCACATTTTTAACAGTAAAGAAACTACTAAAAGATGCAAATAGTACAGAAGGCCAACAATAATTTTTGCGTCCCGTACGTAACCTCAAACATAGCAAAATAACGTGGTTTTCGAGTATATGATCTCAAATATCTCAAAAACCTGACGAGATGGACCAAGTATTTGCGACATCTTACAATTTTTAGGACTTCTTAAAGAGCTATTTAAGATGTCTTTTTGCTGTTTGGGCTACTACAGTGGCGCCCAAAACAAGGCAAAGAGGCCCAATTCTACTTGTAGTAATTCATTCGTATTTCTACTACTTGTAGAATTTTATAACACTTTCTTTTCTAACTGTACACAAGATACCACAGGTAGTGAGCTGCACAAGAAATATAATACCCAATAGATTAGTCGCCCATAAGAAAAGATCTACACCTAAAAGTAGTTTTCACAATGATACACACAAAAATTTCACTGATACAATAACATACGTTGTTATTGCAGACTGAAATGCAACGTAAACCGTTGGAATGCAGAGGACGATAATTTAGATTTGCAGAAAAGTCTACTCCTGTAGCTCCCGTATGGACATGTCCCTAGTCTTCCATTTATCTGACCTGAATATGGTCAGATATTGCTAGGAATCCCTACTTCGGGACTCTGATCAGATTCTGATAAGATTCAAGCCAGATTTTTAGTAGGTTTTCCATTTAGGACTAATCATAATTTGACCAGATTCAGACAAGATTTTCCCAGCATTTCCCAGCATTTCGTGTCCACTGTAAAACCTGATCGGATTCGGACGTGTAAAATCCTGATTGTCCACAAATAAAGATCGCCACAACAATCTGGTTTGGTTTGCATAATAAAAGTATGTAAAGACGATTTTTATTTGTTGTGTTCATTGCAGGTTATGTTTTTATTATGTTAATATTAAATAAAACACACAATTAAGGGGGTTCTAAAGTGGTCCGCCGGTAAGGTATGAAATTTCACTAGAAAACGTAAACAAAAGATGATTGAATAAAATTTTTAAAATTCGGGCTATATAGGAGCAATTCTGAGCACTATAAACAGTTTTCTAGAAAATACCAAAGATATTGATTGAGAACTAACGGAGAATTTTCAATTAATTTTCAATTAATTTCCTTGACATTTTTTAAGAAATATGTCTGTAGCAATTAAAAGCCTTACATCGCCCGAATTATGAAAAATCGATTCTATCATTTATTATTTACGGTTTTTATTGAAAATTTCTACATTATCCGTCGGTGACTTTAGACTCCCATTAAGGCATACAAAATTTCCGTCGCAACAATAAGATTTTACATAACTTGTAATCCGGAAGTTAAGCACTCTTAAAATAAAGCTCTTGCGTCTTCTCGTCGCAAGCGAAATCCACTTAATAATGGATTAAGGAACTACTTCTTCCGAATTTACTTTAATGTAGGTATCTCGAAATAAATTGAACTCCTTGAATGCAGAGCAGTACTGATAAAACTAGTGATTCAGTGGTCTATAGAGGATTATGTCCATATTGATTCTCAATGGTTGTCATGTTCACAATGAGGACAATTTATATGTAATCATCATTACTGATGATCAGAAGAAAAATTGTTTTTCTATTCATAATGATTGGTGATCGTTTAGCCGAATGATTCTGTTGAACAACTAGCAGACTTGGAATGTCAACAAAAAAATATCGAATCGGATCTTACGAATTATTTCATGTTACAAAAAGTTCGTGAATGGAAAAAATTAGTTACCAACAACTACGAAGTGTATGATTCAATTGATAACGATTTAATATTTCTGTTTACGTATAAATCTTTTTCTTAGTAATAACATCTGGGGTTAATATCCTCATGCACCTGGCCAACTATAAAAGAGATTTTCTTTGAAATAACACTGCATATTTGGTATACGTTTTTTAAATATGGCAAAGTACTTCCGAGTCATGTTATTAGTATTCTATCGCTGTATTATTGGAAAAATCAGGTATAAACAATCAATTGTTTTAAGGAAAACAGACGATTTGTGAACTGAATTAAAACTCGAGTTATTTAACAGAATAAATGAATATCGACCGGTATGACGGGTGTGAAATTGAAACGAGAAAACGATTCGCTTTTGTTTTTTAATCGATTAAATTCATCTGATGGCGGCTCAGTGAAAGTTATTCTGTGAATCGTCTACTGCGTGTCTCGTGTTATTTGTTCTTTTTTAAACAATCTTTTTAAATTTCTGGATGCATTAAATATTTTCCATTTAGACCATCACATCAAAGGTGCAGTGGAATGTTAAAAACTAATAATCCCCTGTTTGTAAGGGCTACGGAATAAGAGCTGAACATAAGATAAGACTCATTTTGTCTACTATGTATTGTAACGGTTACTAACCCCTAGATAAGTAATTCTTACCTGCATGCCCCTTGCACCAAAACCAATGCATGCAAGAATAAGGTGCAGAGCACTCCAAGTTTGGTCATCATAGAAGCTACATCAGTTTTTGAGCACACTCGGAAGAGCAGTTTGGATATTTTACTTTGGAATTTGACATTCTCATAGCGCAAACTACCATGGGTCTTGTAGAATTTTTCTCTGCCTTCAAAATTGGTGGCAAGAAGAAAGAAGTCGAAGCAAAGGTTGACTACATCAGTCAACTTCCTACAGAACTCAAGCAAACCATTTTTCGGATGCTAGGCCCCGAATCTCTGTTGAACGTTGCCCAAACAAGTAGGACAATCTTGGCAGGATGCAAATCCGATCCCATATTGAGGAAAAAAGCCCTTACCCGAATTGACGACATCAAAAAGAAGAAATTAACTGATAAGAAGAACCAAGTAAAAGCAACGTGCTTTGGATTTTCTTCGACAGCTCAAGCTTACGCTGTCTGCGCAGCAAATAGAAATAGGGGAAGAACATCGTTCAATCAGAAACAATGAAATCTGACGAAATGTTAATTTGTAAATATTATGCGATAAGTTCTTGTATGTAGGTTGAAGGACACATGTAGTTATGTAAATAGCATGTAGCAAACTGTAAATGTATATTTAATTAATTTTATATCACGTAAAATATGAATAAAACTCGAATATTTCATATGAAATAAAAATGAATTTATCATTTAGAAACCTATCTTATATATGTATATTAACTATGTTAGTAATTTTTTTAAGACATAAACGTATTACAGTGAATAGTTCTTCAAAGTTTTATTTGGAAGGTCACTTTAAAGTTTCGTTGAGAATCATGAATCGTTAGTGCAATTTCACGTGATATTAATTAAACCAGTATTTTCAAACCCAGGTGGTAATTCAGTCTGGGTAAAACAAGGTACTACCAGTTTTCATGGCAATAATCAGGCGTAAGTTTTACTTTGAAAGTTGCATCATAATTGCTTCGAAATTCATGAAATTTTAGTGCCATTTCGCGTAAATAGGAACTCAAAAATTTTTTAGTTTAAAAAATAAGTACTGCAATGATATTAGTACCCAATATTCGTTTTTTATTTATGAAACGAATTCTTTGTAATTTATCTTCTGATTATTTGTTTTCTAAAGTAATTCAAATCAAAACTCGAAGATTATGATGATTTTCTATCAAAGTTGTTAGTTAATAAAAGGAATAATTAAATGTCTAATTAATATATAAACTAATTAAATTTGTAATTAATTAACTTTCTTTAACATAGCATATTTTCCAGTATTTTTTTCAATGTATAATGAAAAGTCAGAAGAAATTTTGTATGTTTAACAAAAATCGAATAAATTTGATAGCAGATCAATCAATATTATAACATTACTTTTCCAGGATAACAATGAGCAAATAGTTATAAAACTATAATAAAACTAGTGTTGGCGTGGTGCCTCGCTCGCTTCGCAAGCTCTAGAAACTTCGACCCAGTGGAGAGTCGGCTATTCCTTAATACTCGTTCCTTTACTAACAGCTTTCAATTATATTATAAAATTATATCGATATTCGGGGGTCCAATCATATTTATGTCTAAATGACTTCGATAGATATGTTACAACAATATAGTGTTTCTTATATGTATGAAAATTGAAAATGATTTACAACTATGACCTATGGCCTGAGTCGACGTAAAATTGAAAATGTGCATTTTCAAAACTTCGACCCCGACGACAGGCCAGCCGAAGTATTAATAAATAAAAGTTGCAAAACACTTATTTCATGCACTTGTATTGTAATAGACTATTCGATGCATATTACATGTTAACTGTGTTTTACTAATTACTGTCTGCATTATTATGATCTTATTTATACAATATATATATACATATAATTCGTCAAAGATATATTGAAAGTGTCGCAAAAATCTCTGCCGGATATCTTTTAGATATCTATAAAACATCTTTTAGATATATTGAAATAGTTGTTTTCGTATCAAGGGCGTAAAAGAACTTATGCGCCCATAGGGGATCACCGCGCCCGAGGGGCTGGCGAAAACTACCCCTGGGGGTAGGGGTTCGAAACGTCGAAATTTGATGAAAAACTATAGGGTAATTTTTTGGCCGAGGTGACCAAATTCAAAACTTTTTCAGACAAAAGTCATAAGCATTTTAAACCAGTTTTTATGGCATTATCGCTGACTTTAGGAAGCAAATACATACAACCTTTTTTGTAGGGAATTTCATGCTGTCTTTTTTGTTTGAAACATTTTTTAAGAAAATTTGTATTTTTACAAAATAAATGCAAAAAACTACGAAGAAACTTAATTGGGTCTAATGTTTTTTAGTAACGGACGGATGCATCTGCGCCAAAATCTATTCAGATCTATGTTATGCGAAGACACGTATTTAAAAAAAAAATTATGTCAATACGCTTATCCGTAATCGAGTTATCGCGAGACAAAAAACGGGACCGTACGTCCGTACATCCGTACAAGATCATGGAAACTAATTTTTTTACTGTTGATTTGGGCTCCTTAGGATCTGAAACGTCGACATTTGATGAAAAACTATAGGGTAATTTTTATGCCCGAATGACCAAATTCAATACTTCGGCCAGACCTTAGGTCTTAGAGTTTTTACAACCAGTTGATGGTTTTTTATGAAGGAGCGAGGGGGGGGGGGGAGACTAAAATGATTCTTAAAAAAGCCTAAAAAATTCGTGATATTATTAAGAACATTTGGGTTCTACCTGATAGTCGCCCAACCAAAGTTTAATTTCGAAAAACCTTCTAAATTCTGTTTTTTTTAATGTTATATTCTTATCCGAATCTAGATTATATCTTGCGTTCAAAAACTATAAAAAGAATATATCACTTTACACGAATCAACCAGTGCATTCCACACGCCATTATTAAACATCAACCAACCACTTAAGATTACTTCTGTTTCTATATTTTTAAAAGAATTTGTTGAAAAACAGTATTTATTTTAAACTATTGCATTTCATTTTAAATCGATAATTTCCTCCAAGTTCGTTACTGAACTTGAACTTCTCTATAAATCCTCTAGACACATTTCACATTGAAAGAAAACAATTCTTTGCGGTATTTATTTACGTCGAAATGAAAATACTAGTCAATATCAGAGAAAGGATCACAGACAACACATTTTATGGCCAACAGGTATACGCATCTGAAAATAGTAACGACTAAGGTCATCAAAATATCTGCATTTAGTTTCTGTTTTGGAAACAATTTTTTATTGTCCTTAAAAGAAAACAAAAGTATAGTATACGAGGAATTCCGTAAAACTTTTAACATTGAAAATACTTGCATAAAAATCGTATAGAAATGGGAGCAAAATCAACTTTTCTTGTTATGGCATTTAAAGAAGATATTTAGTTTAATATCTACAAACTTTTTTTCTATGTATTCAAGCTACTTACCACTGTCTAAGAAGAGAAAAACAACAAAAAATTATAATTTTTTTAGCGCGTACTGATTCACAGTTTTATTCAGTTCAAGTCTGTTAAAAAAAACAGATCCCAATTAATTGAACAAAATGAATCTTATCTTATGTTTAGGGCTTATTCCGTAGCTCTTGCAGACAGGGGATTATTAGTTATTAACATTCCACTGCACCTTTGACGTGCAGGTCTAAATGGAAAATATTTAATGCATCCATAAATTTAAAAAAATTGTTTTCAAAACAACAAATAACACGAGACACGCAGTAGACGGTTGGCAGAATAACTATAATTGAGTCGCCATCAGATGAATTTAATCGATTAAAAATCAAAAGCGATTCGTTTTCTCGTTTCAATTTCGCACCCGTCATACAGGTCGATATTCGTTTATTCTGTTAAATAACTCGAATTTGAATTCGGATTTCGGATCACAAATCGTCGGTTTTCCTTAAAACAATTGATTGTTGACACCCGAACGTTATTTATTATATTATTACAGATTTATAACTATTTTTCCATTGTAATCCTAGAAATGTATTGGTATAATGTTGGTCGATGTGGTATCAAAATAACAATTTGATTTTTGTTAGTTAGATGTATCATTTATTTTTAAATATTTTACAAAATTTGTTCTTTTTACCTTTTCTTTATACCTTTAAAAAAAGACTGGAAAATATGCTATGTTAAAGAAAGTTAATTAATTGAAAATACATTTAATTATTCCTTTTATTAACTAACAACATTAATAGAAAAGCATCACGATCTTCGAGTTTTCTTTTGTATTACTTTGAAACACAATTAATCAGAGGACAAATTGTAACAAAATCTTTTCATTAACCAAAAACACACATTTGATACTAATTTTATTGCAGTACTTCATTTTAAAACTAAAAATTTTTGTGTGCCTATTTATGCGAAATGGCACGAACAATTCATGAATCTCGAAGAAACTTTGATGCAACCTTCAAAATGAAACTTAGTTTCTGATTATTGTCATAAAATCTGGTAGTATCGTGTTTTACCCAAACTGAATTACCAGCTGCGTTTTAAAATACTGGTGTAATTTATATCTCTTTACATTCCATTAAAAAAATTATTAATATAGTTAATACACATATATGATAGGTTTCTAAATGATAAATTCATTTTTATTTTATATGAAATATTCGAGTTTTATTCATATTTTACGTGATATATAATTAATTAAATATACATTTACAGTTCGCTGCATGCTATTTACAGATATATCCTTAAACCTATATACAAGCACTTATCGCATAATATACACAAGTTAACATTTCGTCAGGTTTCACTGCTTCTGATAAAACGATGTTCTTCCCCAACTTCTATTTGCTGCGCAGACAGCGTAAGCTTGAGCTGTCGAAGAAAATCCAAAGCACGTTGCCTTTACTTGGTTCTTCTTATCAGCTAATTTCTTCTTTTTGATGTCGTCAATTCGGGTAAGGGCTTTTTTCCTCAATATGGGATCGGATTTGCATCCTGCCAAGATTGTCCTACTTGTTTGGGCAACGTTCAACAGAGATTCGGGGTCCAACATCCGAAAAATTGTTTGCTTGAGTTCTGTAGGAAGTTGACTGATGTAGTCAACCTTTGCTTCGACTTCTTTCTTCTTGCCACCAATTTTGAAGGCAGAGAAAAATTCTACAAGACCCATGGTAGTTTGCGCTATGAGAATGTCAAATTCCAAAGTAAAATATCCAAACTGCTCTTCCGAGTGTGCTCAAAAACTGATGTAGCTTCTATGATGACCAAACTTGGAGTGCTCTGCACCTTATTCTTGCATGCATTGGTTTTTTTGTGCAAAGGGCGTGCAGGTAAGAATTACTTATCTTGGGGTAAGTAACCGTTACCATACATAGTAAACAAAATGAATCTTATCTTATGTTTAGGGCTTATTCCGTAGCTCTTGCAGACAGGGGATTATTAGTTATTAACATTCCACTGCACCTTTGACGTGCAGGTCTAAATGGAAAATATTTAATGCATCCATAAATTTAAAAAAATTGTTTTCAAAACAACAAATAACACGAGACACGCAGTAGACGGTTGGCAGAATAACTATAATTGAGTCGCCATCAGATGAATTTAATCGATTAAAAATCAAAAGCGATTCGTTTTCTCGTTTCAATTTCGCACCCGTCATACAGGTCGATATTCATTTATTCTGTTAAATAACTCGAATTTGAATTCGGTTCACAAATCGTCGGTTTTCCTTAAAACAATTGATTGTTTACACCCGAACGTTATTTATTATATTATTACAGATTTATAACTATTTATTCATTGTAATCCTAGAAATGTATTGGTATAATGTTGGTGGATGTGGTATCAAAAGAACAATTTGATTTTTGTTAGTTAGATGTATCATTTATTTTTTACACATGGTTTTTCCAATAATACAGCGATTGAACACTAATATTATAATGCGGAAATACTTTGCCATATTTAATAGCCGTATACCAGATATGCAGTGTTATTTCAAAGAAATTCTCTTTTATAGTTGGTCAGGTGCATGACGATATTAACCCCAGATGTTATTACCAAAACAGGTTTATCCAAAATGAAATATTTATGAAATCACCTGAAGGCCTCTAATATCTATATCATTGATTTTTCTATAAGTCTTTAAGAACCATGTATATATAGATCTGAACTTATGAAATAAGAAAATACGATATATACACATATATATATGAAATATAAATATGAAAATAGATAACATATGAAAAAATGAAAATATTTGGAATCCACTTTTTTCGTTGCTCAACTTACAATTATAACAAAAATAAATGGTAACTTAAAAATGGCTTGTAAAGTCGAGTTTTTTTTCTAAATCATCATTGCGTGCACTTATTCGACTGACCCCAATGAAATCACCAAAAAATTTGGACCCGGGAGTTTTCTGAGTCGTAGATTTCGAATTCGAAAGTTTTAAAAAATAGCGGTTTCAATATGTTGGACGAATTTCTTTAAATCTTTTGAAATTACTTGATTAAAAGCTAACTAGAAGTAATCAGAAACGGTGCCTGAAAGTCAGATTTTACCAATTGAATCATACACTCGTAGTTGTTGGTAACTAATTTTTTCCGTTCACGAACTTTTCCTAGCATGAAATAATGCGTAAGATCCGATTCGATATTTTTTAGTTGACATTCCAAGTGTGTGCTAGTTGTTCAACAGAACCATTCGGCTAAACGAACACGAACAAGGTGATCGTTATGAACAGAAAAAAAATTGTTTCTGATCATCAGTAATGATGATTACATATAAACTATCTTTATTGTGAAGATTACAACCATTGAGAATCAATATGAACATAATCCTCTATAGATCACTGAATCACTATAGTACTATCTGCATTCAAGGAGTTCAGTTTTTTTCGAGATACCTAAAATAAAGTAGATTAGGAACAAGCAGTTCCTTAATTCATTAATATATTATATCAAAATTACCGTTCATGAAATAATTCAAAAATAAAACAAATGAAAAAACTAAAAACAAACAAACATAAGGTGTTTTCAATTTTAACTTATTTCCCATGGCTCTAAACTCGACTTCCTATGACGTCATTGGATGGCGCCCCGTATACTATTTTACATTCCATAAAGTGGAACAAATATACGCACGCACCAGGAAGTGGATGAATCATAACGGCTTCATAGTTTTTTCCCTTCTCGTGGGTGGTTTAAAACGAAACGGAATTAGTAAACAACTTCGCATGAGTGTTTGATACGTTGTTCGGATCAATGCCCTAACGAAATATCTAACAGGCCTTGAAACTGTTGTTTACTTTCCAAATCATCCTTTCTCAGAAGCATGAGCACTTGAAATTTCTATCGACCCGAAACTAAATCTGGATTTTAGCAGATATTACAGGAAATTAAAAGAAAAAAACAGGATTTCATTTTACAGGATTTTGTCCGTTTAAATGTAACTTTTATATATTTCTATTTAATTCTTATTTAAATGATTTGCATGAAATAGAACTATTTTGTTTATTTCGTGACAATTTATAGGTCTAAAAAGGACTTGTTTAGAAGAAAGCTTTTATGATAATATTATAGGAAAACATGTTTTTCCTCATTTCTTAAATCTTTTGTGGGGTGAAATGATAATAAAACTTGTAAATAACTAAACGACGAGTCATTTCTGATGGATATAAATGTATAAGGAATACATTAACGAATGAAAGTTTAAATAATAGTAGTTTTTGACATAAAAGAACTTACGTAATATGTATAAATTTGGAATTCTTTTTTTTACCTTTAGTGAGATGTAATTAATGTTTCATAGTATTCATCCCTGACTCCCATTTTGAATTAGTGTTTTAAAATTGTACTAATTAACATGTTTAGTTTCAATATCCAGAATTGAATAAGGACAATTTAAGGTTTATAAAATAGTTACAAAGTTCTAAAATATATAATAACCTCACAGTTTTTAAAAATGTATTTTTTTGTATGAATGTTTGCAAAGCTGAGCACAATGAATGTGTAAACTACTGCTAATCCCTTTAAAATGGTGAAAAAAAATTAATCCACTGTGTCAGTTATTGTCGAATTTTATAAAATAAAAAATGACATAATCAATGATTTTTATTCTTAAAAAAAGGTACTGAAATTTTCTATATTAACGACCTGTAACTTCTTGAAAACCAGGATCTCACAATTTGACAAACAATCAAATTCGTTATAATTCGGTGCTTTGTCAACTGATCTCCGCTCAAAAGGCCCATCAACGAATGACAAAATAATGCATTTTTTATTGCATTATTAGTAATTTTATGAAAATAACAATTTCTTTTAATAAAAATGAACACCGCTTTTTTGACATAAGAACAAATGTATACAACGATTTTTCACAATATCATCTTCTAAGGAAAATATATCTTCAAAATCAATAAAAACTTGATTATTATTTAGATTTTCATTTCTAAAATGATACCAAAATGCAGCTTCATCTCTTTTGATCTTACGAAATAAATATTAAGTGTTTGGTAGCGAAATTTCTTTTTATATCCTGTAATTAAACTGACTAGAAGCAATTATCAAAACTATAATTTAATTATAAAATTATCACGTTATGCACATACAATTTATTTCTCTGTCATCAAGTTCAATCGTTGCATTATTTCTAAAAAGATATTATATAGTATCATAAACAAATCTTGTACACATTCCGATTTTTTCCGAGCATAATTAGTTACCTGATAATGAAAATAAAGTTACGTCTAAGTTAACGGGATTAAAAATAAGATATACTAGAATATCAAATAAGTAATGATAAGTTACATCGTTGAATGGAACCAGGCTTAAAATGTAGAACATGCATTTTATCAGTCGACATTGTGTTATGTTGATAAACTGTAATAGTCACAATGAAGCGCTTTTTATCATAACATTCGAGTTTATCTATTTCCTTTTTAATCTGAATGCGTTCATTAAAGCAGAGTACTATGTACACATGTATGCAACATGTAAATATCGAAGAATGAATGAAAATGTCAATAACAACATTTACAGGGAACTTTTTATTTTATTCTACTAATCTCATCGAATTTTCACTTCCACTTATTATATTTTTCGATTTCCTTTTGTATTTAGCATAGAAAATTAGAAAAATGTACAGAATATGCATAAAATAGCTTGATTATATAATTCTTTTACGTTACGTTGACTTTCTAAGCAATTGTAATTAAATATACAAGCGTATATTTCACACCCATGTTTATTTCTGCGACTAACGTAATTCGTATAAAAACATTATTACGTAAATGATGTCATAGTTAAAAAATTTCTTTCATCACATTCAAGTTTCAGTTTCCGTTTCTTGAATGAAGCGTAGTACGCTAAAGTGGGTGTAAAATGTGTATCGCGCAATGCAAATTAAATCTCCCAGATCTGGATTTGTAAAATTTAAATTCCTACTCACGAATTAGTACGGTAGAACTGACTGCTAGAACTGGAATTATAGATTTGTTACGAGAATTATGTTGTAATAACATATTTATCATAGTGTAGTTCTCCCAGTGAAATATGGTTGACGTAATTTTAAAAATAATTCTTTCGACATATATTTCCTTTTTAATATGAATGAAGGTAGTACGTTGACGTGGGATACTGGGCGTAAAATGTGCAGCAATGCGCATTAGTACATCCATTGTAATGTTACAATAGTATGATATATACGACCTCAAGACAAGACAAATGTCGTGACACTGTTTTGACAAAAAATAAAAATGTAACAAGCCAATAATAATAATAGTTACATTAATGACTAACTGTATTGTAGAATCGTGGATTACGATATTAAACATAAATTCAAAATATATTTTCCAGTATTTTTGAAACATTTACAATTGTGTTATTATATTTGAAAAGTATTTATTTAATTTTCAATTCAAGTCTAACTGGTAATTCTTATTTATAGCATAAGTAAAAGAAATTTTCCAATCGAACCACTTACTTCTGCAGACTTAAATGGCAGCTAAAAGTTGTTTCCCATTATTGGAAATGTTCAATATACTTAATCCTAACCATACGTATGAGCACACGCACCGGCAGGTAATTTTCCCAAACAATAAACTAAGCTTACATATACTGCAACGAAACCCTTTTTCGCCGTAAAGGCGTATAAACTCCGTATATTACTAAAAAAACCAATAGTAAGCCTTGAAATTGCATTTGGTAATAAAGATATTAAAACGCACATATATGCAACAATATTACAATATGCCGGATATAGAAATATAAAAATATAGGTTGCAATTATTTAATGCACCAATGTATGAGATCATTCAGCGTTAAATTCAAAAGAATACTTTGCTCATGAACTAGATTAACGGTACGTAGGATGTAACTACGTAACGCAGGCATATTTGACATTCTACTGCTCATTATTTAACAAAAACAGTACACGTTGAGGAAATACCTCGAGCCGTAGATGTACCTGAATATACGGCATAGAATTTCATAATTGTTTATTTACACCTTATGTTTCTAGTACAACGAATACGAAAATAACCTTCATTAGAGCAGTCGTATCGTATATCCATTGTTTCTGACATCATGTGCGAGAATGAGCTAAATAATGCTGCAACTTACGAGGGTGTTCAAAATACTGGCTGTATTCCAAGATGAATATCGTGTAATATAATTTTGCAAGCGAATGTCTGTAATGATTAAGGTAATCGATATGCAGAACGCTAATTAGTTATATTAGTTACAAGTAAGTAGTTCTTGTATGTGAAATTAATTTTTTCCACAAGTTAGTGTTTTTATACGAATTTCTTTGTCTAACTTAAGATTTTTTAAACACCTGTATTGTAATTGTTTTTGTGATTTGACCCTATACTATATGCTATAGAATATATATCTGCAGAATGACATCGTGTTTTCAGGAACCTCAAATATTGTCTTCAAGTCCTTTGCAATTGTCCTTAGCCAATCTGAAGACATAACGTCTCATGGATAATATAACTAACTCGGAAGTTTTACCCTGGTAGAAATTGTGACCATCTGAGATGTTCGCTAGTCAAGGTTTAGTCATAATTGATGCCCACATTTTGTTATTATAAACCAGCTGGAAATTGTACAAAAATTGGCCAGTTTATGGCCATAATTGAAGTCCATAATCTGTTAAAAAATTAGCGTGAAGTGTGAGAAAGATGGCAAGCTCTGGTCATAATTGATATTTAAATATATTTAAATTTTTCAGATAAGCAAACATTGAACAAGTGTAAAAGAAGTAAATTGACACCTTTACTTAAAAAGTTGGAAAAGTCGATGTCTAATGTGGCAACTTTCTTTATACGTCTTTATCCTGAGTTAAAAGTTAAGGAATAAAATATATTCAATATTGTTTTAGTTTTTGACAGTCTGATTAAAATCAATATCTGGTTATAAGCTCAGTTTCAATGAAAATTAGAGAACATATAACAACGGTAAATTGTGATTTTTTTTTCTGATTCTCAACGCAGACTTTGGTTCTTTTAACAACACATTTATTACATATTTTCTGAAGTTCAATGACAACCAAGTGAAAAAATGGCTGGTAATTGGCCAGAAAATGCTAACATTTTCTACCAGGATAGAGTTCCTTTTATATTTGTGAAGTCTGTCAAAAAAAATAGAGATTACACATTAATTAAAATAGTAGTTTTTGATACAAAAACCATTTTCACGCATGCGTCGAACAATATGTTTTGATGCAAGTATGCGTAATGTGCATTTAAAAAATGGCAAAAATATGTAAAGTCGCACTTTACGCACCCTACATCAAAAGAATAATAATATTTCTTAATCTAAATAAATAAAAATAAGTATGTGATCGAACAATATATGAGTTCGTCGACTGGTTAACCCAGATTTAAACTGTTCTTATTTGATAGGAAAGCATCAAGTACAAAAACTTATTCGCGTTCAATTATGGCTTCACATGTAACTGCACGTCTTTTGATTGATTAGATTAATTCAAAAAGTTCAAAATTATTTCTTCAGTCAATCAAAAGATGTAAAAGAAAATTATTGTTATTACTCTATTGTCATTTTTATTATTTAAATTTAGAAGGTATTAATGATAAATTCCCTCGGAGCAAGCTTCGACCTGGGTCATTTTTTACATTTCAATAAACTGATCACATATTCCCCCATTTATTTCTTCTAATCACAATTTGGTAAATTTGAGCACTGAAAAAATGTATTAATATTGACTAAATATATGATTGCCGGTAAGCATCTAGATATTTAGTCAATTCAACTATATACAAATTGTTCCAACTGAATCATGCTACGAACTGAACAATATTTAGTTAATTCAACTAAAAGGCTGCTAAGTCTTTACTATGGATTTACAGTAAATTCCAACTTTAACAATGAATAGTAGTAAATATAAATATTTCCTACGAGACATAGTGTAAAATGAGGACTACACTAGATTATAATTATTTTAACTATATTTGCCATATTTATTTAAATCATTCTACACAGTTGATTTTTTTAACTATGAGGAGATAGATGGTGTAACAAAATTATAGTAAAATCGACTATGAAAGTGGTAAATTTAACTATTTTTCATAGCAGTTTTAATGATATTTTTCCAACTATATGATATAGTCAATTTAACTATGGATTTTTTCTCAGTGCAGTATATCGCCTTCAGTAGATTTTAACCCCGGAATTTCGACCATCAATTAGCAATCACTATATTTCATCAATTTTATGAATAATTACTAGACAAATTTTGTAATACCAATTGTAAATAAAAAATATGGTATAAGAAAATAGTATTTCTTTATGTAAATGTTTAAGATAGAAAGTACGAAATTTTTCATTAATTGCCACGCGTAGTTCAAAACATTGAAATTTTAGAACAGATATAGAAAATGCTAGAACCTACCTCTGTTTGGATGTAGTAACATAAAAAAGGCAGTGAAACAGGAAGGAAGGGAACGTTAATGTCGTTTACACTGGTGTACGATTGAATTATGCCCACATAGTCGCCCAGATAAAACACTTTCTAAGTACATCAGCGTGAGACCATAAATAGACCACAATAGCTCTATCCGTCGTGTTCTGTGGGCGTTGGATTAGGTTTGCGCTTCGAACTCTTCAATCATCGGTTCGAAGCGGCAATACCACCCACATTCAAATTCAAAACCGTCAATATAAATTTCGACAAATCGTGCGAATAATGGGTCAGTAAATATTCCCACGTGTTTTTTCTTTTTTGATTTTCGCGGTGAAACCGATTCGCTCTGATACGAGCTTCGAATGAACTACTTTGTAGACCTTATTGACAAATGATAAGAACAATGAATGAAGATCGAGTTATTTTTCAATTTAATTTTTTATGAGCAATCGATGATTATTTATATAGAATGTTAAATAATACAATAAAATTATTACAGTTACCAATTTCAATAAGAAAAATAATATATTTTATTGTACTTTCTTCATTTAAATCAAAGCAAATTATTAAACTGTAACTTTTATAAATTTAGCAGAATTTCAAAGTTTTTAAGAAATTGTATTTACAACTCTTATACATGCTAACTTTCACTCTGCCGTGAGTCAATGGTTATTTACAAGACATAAAAATGTCTAGATTTTCATTGAAGATATTTGGAGACTTACATTTTTGTTGTCACTTAAATTCATTAGTAATATAATAATTGTAGTTTAATTGGCATGTAGTAGGCCGTCTTGGTTACGAGAGAGCTAATATCAACATCAGTAATTTAAATAAAAACGTAAAACAAAAAATTTCTAATTTTATATTCGTGTTTATTTTTGTAGTAATTTCATTTAAATATTTATTGCAAAAAAAGTAATTTGTAGTTTTAAAAATCATTAACTCATTTCGTATCGTCGCACAGACTGCCTGCAGCTGTTCAATTTTATCAAACAAATGACAGCTAAGGACTCACAGTAAATATGTCCTATATTTATCAGCTACATTTTTTACCATCTTTTGCAAAAAATTCTGCCAGAGTTAACTATTTACAAGTAGTAACATAATAGCTGGCATAAACGCGAGTTAGTAGTGACAGATAAATAATTTTCTCCCATGCATCTTCTAAACGCAGATAAGAAACTTTACAAATATTGATTAACGCAAAGTACAATACTTTATTACTGCGGTTCTAAAGGTTAAATTAAACATTATATCGGAAATGTGTGTAGATCTTATGAATAAGATACAAGCATTGTATTTTTATTTCGTATAAAAATAACAAAGTACACAATTTAATTAACCTTTGAGGATGGAAAATTTAATAACTTCGCTTAAAAAATGATGTTGTCGATTAAAATACTTTTGTTTAAACATCATTATTCTGGTGTTTTTGGGGTCGCTGATTACGAATCTTCGAAGGACCGAATTCCACAATTCAAAATGGAGGATGGATTTAAATACAATAAATTTGTCTACAAATTAATTTCTAGAGATTTTAGGGGGTATTGAATGCGAACTGAAGTAATCTTTTACAAATTCAAGACAACGAATACAATATAACGAAAAAATTTAATTCTAAAATTTCATTTAAAATAATCTGCGATGTGAACTCCGCCATTGTGAATCTAAAATTTTGAACTGTTATAAATAGCTTCATTTCTTCAGAAGCCTGATTTAATTAAGTACCAATTTAGCCCGCCATTTTAAATAGATGCCCTTGAAGAGGACCAACAAAAAACAACGTCGAAAAGTTGGGCTTGAGGTTTGTATATACACTTTGATCTGTAATGGCCATATCAACAAATTATACATTCACATATTTTGATTTATTTTATTTTTCGGTTCAAAATGGCGTCGGAAAGTTGAAAATTGTTAAAATTGAAGAAATGGCTATTATTTCGAATCTGGTAGCTTTTCGTTGTAGTAAAATCCCTCAAATAAGGTATTAAGAGTTTTGTGTGACCTATTTTGATTTACGGAAGCAGTTCATATCCCATAGATTGTTAATTGACAAATTTCACACCGATTTTGGTTGTAACAGAACTCGAAATACACATATTTCTACTGAGCAAATGCCAGTCGCCATCTTCAAATTGGATTTGATGGGATATTACGGCTTCCGCAAATCAAAACGGATCATTCAAAATTCGTAATAACTTATTTGTAAGATTTTACAACAATGAAAACCTAACAGATCCGAAATAATAGCAATTTCATCATTTTCAAAAACTTTCAACGTTCGGACGCCATTTTGAAACGAAGAACAAAATAAATCAAAATATGTGAATGTATCATTTTGAAGTAAGAAAAACACTTTTCTGATAGGTTAGAGGGTCATCTGAAATGGGTATCATAGTTAAAAAAGCAGTTAAAAAAATTGGCTAAAAAATCACGTTTTTTCAATATTTTTGTAAAAAAATGTGGTAAACGTAATTTCTCGAAATTTTTAGTAGCGTCAATTGAAACAATGACCTCAAAAGTAGTCGGATATAGATGTTTCCATTTTTTTTCATTTTTATGGTATAAATAAAAAGATGCTGAAATACGTGTGAAAATTGTGCACATTTGGGGCTTAAAGGGTTAAGAATAGAATTAATTTTAACATTTTAATAGTTTCAAAGTACGAATAGGGCTGGAACATAATTTTTAATCCACTCAATGCAATTCCAAGTTACTGGGTATTTGAAAAAGTGTTGAAAGATTAAAAGACAGATGCACCAAACGACTCTAGAATTTAAACCTCTGTAGAATAATTCTTGCTGTTATTTTCGAATGCCATTGGGGAATCTAATGGACTGAAATGGAATTTCTTCTGCGTCAGTGGGGAAATCGATTTCTGTTTGTATTCAGGAGACGAAGGTATCGATGACGCGTGGTTGGGAGTGAATCGTGGCGGTTAACGAGAGACACTTCTGATTGGCGTTGTTATCGGGAGTAGCGGCGCTTACCAATAATATACCTCCCAATAATACATCGCCCTCAGCTAAATCGGTGCCACCTGGCCTGAATACTGCTAAAAATACGTCTCCTGTACTAGCGAAATAAAAGAGAGTGAACAGATGAAGAAGGGAGACCCATCGAGACATGTCGTGGCGCTCGTAGGAAATCGAAGAAACGTAGATTTACGATGGAAATTGACCGAGGAACGAAAGCAAAATCGGTCAGCCATGTGTTTACTACCAATTTACTGTACTGGTTAAAAATTTTCTTCATCCATGTTACCGTTTACTTAAATTTTAATCGTTCTTCAGGTTGTGTAAGAAAGATTTACTAATTGCTTCCTATAAAAGCTTTCAGCATGAATCACAATCAATCCTTACATCCTTTCATAAGTCGCAGTTGTCATGACAGCAGTTAAGTAGTGAAATTAGAAAATAATTTAAAGAATTGAGGTACTTGCGAATTACATAATTACGACGCCTAAAATTTAACAGAATATTTTTCTTTCCTGATAGGTACTAAATTTAACATCTGAATTTAGGGTGCACTTCAAAAACCCAGACAAATCACAAAACAGATACCTCAAAAACACATTTATGCAGTGAATACGTCGGAAATTACATTTTTTTCACTTGAAAATCAATAAAGTATTTCGCATTAAGTTGGAAAAAATTGGAAGTAACATATATATGCTACTATTTTCGAGGTCGTTCTTTAAGATTCTCACGTCAAAATTGTGTTTCATCTGTTGAGAATTCCAATATCCAGCCAAATTTGAAGAAAATTGAGAAAAAATTGGGAAATATTTATTTTGTGATTCTTTTCAAATTACGAAAAGACGAAATCTTACGTCATTATCAGACTTTTTTAACATTCTCAAAATGGAGTCTCAAATAAAAACTCTAACTAAACTGAGCTTTTATAAATAATTGCTACGAACGAATTTATCGAGGATTATTCTGGAGTTTTTTTCAGAATTCTTAAACTATATTTTGAGAATGATTTTATTTCAATTTAAAACAAAAATTCTAAATATTTACGAAAATTTTTGTGTAACTTTGTGTGTATTTATTGATGAATTCTAAGCATTTTTTGTTCTTTATAATAATTTTCTATGAATCCGATAAAAGATACATATTTTTTCGTTTTAAATGTACTATTACTACACGGAGATAGATGATAACATAACTATCTACACGTTCAGAATATGGACAGGTGTCACCAAATTATTCGCATGACTATCTGAGATATTATGCCTTAGTATGCTGATATTTAAAAGTTCATAACATGACAATCAGTGTCATTATTATTTAGTATATAGCTATGATTATATTAATAACAAATTTCTGTTCGACAAGTCACTTTTATAAAAATCCAGAATCTGATTGGCAATGAGTGACAAATTCCCTTTTTTATTGAATTGAACTTTTTCACTGTACATCCACGAGTTCCTCTGTTTTGTTCCCAAACGTTGAATGAGTAGTAAATTAAATATCTAAAAATATATAAAGATTTATTTATAAACTGCTTCTAAGTTTTTATCGTGTCTTAATTAAAGTACAAGACATTGTAACAAATTTAGTTTAATGATATTACAAATAAATATTTGCTTTCCTTCCACATAAATATTTATACAACATTTGACTACTGACTGTTAACTACTTAAAAGTAGTAAATTTAACGGAAGAAAAGTAGGTTACTCTAATTAGGAAGAGGTAGTTCCTTTTACTACTTCATAAGAGTCAGTTCTATATTTACATATTATTCCAATTAAACTACATATTTACTTTATTAAAATTATTATGCGTTAATTGCCCATACTAAGCAAATAGGTTAAAGTAATTCATGGTATGATGGTAAGTGTGTTATTTTATTTATAAACTTATTTAATTTTAGATTGACGATTATTTTACTACATTTCTTTATTAGGAATTATTAATTGTTTCAATTTAAGGAATAAATGTAGTGTAAATGAATAGAAATATGTATTTTTCAGGCACCAGTGAAAACTATTTCATGATTATTGTAGTTTGGATCGACATATCGTATATAAACGATTGAGGCAGGTAAACAAAATGTAATAACAATTAATGAATATTATTTGACTGTTAATTGATGTGAAAAATGTCATAATTTACTCTTGAATAAATAATTAAAGTAATAAATATAGTGATAAAAGTCGGTAGAAATAAAAGGTATTCATTCTTTTAACCATATTTTCATACTGACAAGTGCAAGTATTATATTAGTTAGAACTCTGTTTATTTCGTTTCATAATTAATTATCCATTATAAAGATGAAAATAATATTAGATTTACTTTGAAACGTCTCCTCGACGATTTTATATCTCGGTTCCGAAGTTCTGGCGCAATTTCTTCCTTGATTAAATACCTGTCTCTTCTGTTTGAGTTCTTAACATCGTTTTACTTACTTAATTCTTTGACACCGTGTCAATATTATTATTTTTTTGTGAGCTCATCTTTGTCTTTTCTTTCGTACACATAGTTCGCTAAAAGTATCAAATTATGTTTTTTTATAATTATCTAATTTTAATAAACTTTATGCTGGTTATAAATTTACGTATATTGTCAGGGTAGTTAGCCCGATTTTATTTGAATTTTTCTAAAAAATTCACACTGTTGCTTCAAAATAATTAGAAATTATTCTAAGATAAATATAAACGTAAAACCTGGTTGAAATTATTGAAACATACTACATTTATTAAACATTGACTATTTATAATTAGTTTCGTGGAATTATTTGTAAATCGCATACTAAACCTACATTTAATATCAAAAGTATTACACAAAGAAATGATAATAATATCGATTCTACGCGAAAGAAAAAAGCAGTTAAACGAATCTAAATCCCTTTTAAAATCAAAACAATTTTCGGTCATTATTGCTACATTTGTATTTTATATTTAAACCAGGTGTAACCAATATCCTTACCCAAATTTGTAATGTGATGAAGGAAGTATTGATAATTTTTTTGTAGTAAAGTCCCCATAATGAATTTTACAGAAAACTAGTGAAACATATCTCGAAATAAAATTACAATATTATTATAAAGTTAATGCTCGTAATATAATTTTCGCAAATATTTTAAATTAAAACATCAACAATATTACGTCATTTAATTAAAATCAATAACTAGTTAAACTGAAAATAACATAAGTTGTAGACTTCAGCATCGTAAAGTAGCAAAATTAAGTAGTTTCATATACTTAAATACATATAAATATTTAATTACATGGCAGATAATAAATTATAAAAATATTTACAGTAATAAATTCCTTAGTAACATGTTTAAGATAACCTTATTCGTTTAATTTTACAGTTCAACTGCTAACTGCTTATAAAAAATATAAATTATTTATTCCATAATTATTTTACATCCACTTAATTTACTATATCCAAGATTTCAAAATAACTTACGACTTTTTGGAGACATACTATAAATTTAGCAAAACATTTAATTATTAACTAATTATAATTTCATGATGGGAATTGCAATAACTTCAAATTATATTTAACTACAATCTGATAGTTATTTTGTAGTAATTTGTATAGTCCACCATCAAGAACATAACCCTCTTTATTTTTGTTTGTTTTTGTTTAAAGGAACATTTTTCACTTCCTATCAAACAACATCAAGAGTTAATATCTACACTAAAAATTATAGTATTTGTTATACATAAAATTGCAGTATAAAAAAGCTTACAGACGCCTCCTGAAAAAACTATTCACAATATACTGTGCAAAATTCAAACTGACCATTGATTCCATTCAACAAACTTTCGTCCAGACCAAAAAATCCAAAAAACGCTTTAAGAGTTTTTTAAATAATACATGAACTAATCTAAATTCAGCTGTGGCAAATTGTAATTTTTTTTGTAATGTTTGCCTCTTCAGCTTTTGTTGCTTTAATTGTAAGAAGATGACGAGTCTTCAGTCCAAATAAAATTTGTTTTTATTGCTATTCTGCAGTGGTTTTCTTTTAAAATTATAATTCTATAGCACAAAATACTAGTAATTTTATTATTAATGTAACAATAGTATTCAAATTACAACCACATGGCACATTGGCAAGTATTAGCTTCCTAATGTTGGAAAAATTTCTTGTCTAATACAAGGTTTATTCGTTTCCTAGCAAACTTTAAATGTCAAGGGGAGATTTTGGGCTCCTCTAGAAGCTCAAAACACCGTGATGTTCTTGATTTTTTTGACTGTTATTTATTAATTCTTGTGGTGTACAAAATACATTTTTTGACGAATAAAAGTTTTTTTGGTAAATGATACTACTCCGTCGATGGTAACATGTTAAAGAACTTTCTCAATTGGCTTCCAGCTTACTGCTGCCCGTTCATTTGATCTGAAATGAAAAAAAAACAGATTTACAAATGATAAGAAATGCCTTAACTCATGAATCAATTTTGCTAATTCAAAGTCGAAAATTCAAGAAATAGCGAGCATGTGGATTTTTAGTACTATTTTCCGGTTTTTTTAGTTTTAAAGTGCTCTAAAAATACGACAAAATGTTAAATATCATTCGAATTTTGGTCCAAGCACCCCGGAATGTTATTTCTTTTTAAGAAAAATTAAGTCAATTTATGAGTAGTTCTTGGTAGCCAGTTCAAAAATTTGTTCAGCAAACGTATTTTATTTTTGTCAAGCTATTAGCAAAATAATGTACTAAGCTAATCAATATTTCCAGGATCATATACATAAATCCTTCTTGAATTTCATATTTCTCCATTTCATGGATTTGGAAGCTCATTTCTATATACTGCGGCTACAATTATTACCCTCACAATCATTTACCTCAATTTTCATTAGAAAAATCTATTATAGGTTCGTATCATATGCTATTCTTATTGAAGTGACCTAATTGTTATATGTCCAAATTGTGTTGCAGAATTAAAATATGTTTTTTTATTTTTAATTTTTAATCGGAACTACACAATTTTATTTAAATGCGAGCAATAAAAGTAGCAAATTTACGTGATTTAAACCAAATTAAACCTTTGACAATTATCTCATATTACACAAATTGAGTTCGATGGACTTGAAACTGTTCTACTTTTGTTTTTTAAATCCAGTTTCTAAAGGTCACTTTAGTAGCTTGTTTACAGGTGGATTTTCTTAAGGCTACGAAGTCACATATCGACATTTCACCATGAGCACACTAAAGATGTTAAAACAGGTTTAAATTATCGAGAGCATTGAAAACGAGCGATAAAACAATATTAAAAAATAAGTTCGGTACAAAGTTGAGCGTCGCCTTTTTAATTGAAATAAAGACGCAGATCGGTTATCGTAAAATGTCATTAAAAACCCGGACAGTGTCACTTAGTCATCGGGCACGTTTATGGCCGTATTCTCACGGTGTTGTTAGTGACGATTTTATTCACAGCCATATTTCCGATACGTCCCGAGGATATTGACCCACCGTATCGTCGTTTTTAACATGTGACGGGCCTGTTCATTATCATAAACGTTTTCGAGCTCCAATAATCGGCGTGTTTTCCAAACGTCATCAGACCCGGTGTTTACGATGGATCCCCGTCGGGGTCCACAGAGATTTTTTTTGTGAGATCGTTTGAATGATGAGGCCGATCGAAGCCGACCGATTGATAGATTTTTTCGAATGAGCCGACCCGGAAACATTCTTGAGAGGTTCACCGTCTGGCCCCAGGGATTTTCTTCGATTTTCCACATGTGATCAACTTCTCCCACGTGTTTTGAATGTTTTTTTACCGGTACCAGGGTCGGCGACCCAGCGATATTTACTTCGGTTAAATGCTCTCGAAGCCTACGATTGTCTATTTTTAGAAGATGCGATGACGGTCTTTTAAGCCATCGTTTTAAAAATAACTTCGAGAGATAAGTTGCGGAATCGGTCAGAGGCACGGATTAGTTTCGGTTGCATATATATTTCATTCCTTTCGAAATTCTAAGTCATTGCATTATGACCTGAACACGAAAAAGTTATTCGATTTTATCAGTAACGTAGTGCTAGCATGTGAATATTAATCATTCATACAAATTTCAAAAAAGCGTCTACATTTTTTTTCTTTAAAGAATCGAAAGATCGCTTCAATAAATTAGCTACCGGTTTTCACACTGATCTGTTCATAAAGGTTTATAACGCAACTCATTACAAAAAATTAAAAATTATTTAATTTTTTTATTTAAGCCAAAACATGTCTGAATACCATTGGGAAATTCAAGAATTAATGAAGTAAAATACACCCACAAATCATAATCGAATTTACTTTTTTAAATGCTTACTAAAAATTTGAATTAATAACTACATATTTAATTAAATTTAGATATAGTAAAATCTACTTAAATTTAGGGATGGTATATAATTCAAAGATCTCAGTTAAATAAAGTATTTAAACACAGTTCAGGATATTTTAAAATGGATATATGATTTTATACATTAAACATAAACCTGCAAATTTTTATGGGAAATTGATGTATCATCGTATAATAAACTTATCAATAAATAATATTACCTTACTAATGGATGCCGAAAAATTACGTTTACGACGAAATCTTATAAAGATTTATTTCTATAGATTGAAGACTTAGCACAATGAATTTTCAAAAATTTAATTCGTAAATATAAAATACACACGAAAGACGGTGATTTGTGCTTTACAGCTCTTGTAGGTTGCTTTTAGTAATGTTTTCTATAATAGTTGTACGTTTATAGAGAACTGTTTATCACATCTAGCTATAAAACATTTGATAAATGAAAATTAGTAATAAAATTATAAAATTTTATTTGAGTTTATGTGCAGTACGTAATATTTATTTTTATAGTTATAAATTTATCAAGTTTGTTTTAAAATTTCGAGTATGAAGTAGAAATTAATGGTATGTTGTAAAAAAGATTTATTCATTATTGAAATGGTGATTATGTAAACTGGAGATGCAAAATGTTGGGAAAACGATTTGAAACGCACATAAAGCAAAAATCAGATTAGATGATAGTTGTATTTTTAATAAACATATAGTACTAAACGCTAAGTCATTTTAGATAATAACTGTAAATAAGTTGTATTTGTTATGTCGAGAAGTAAGAGACATATATTTATAAATAAAATAAAATTGTGTTTTCTCGTTAGAGATATAATTTGTGTACTATTTCAAAGGTAATATTGCAAAAAATAAAAAAGCACCAACTGATTTATGTACAAAAGGTGTCTTAGTGAATATTCTTATGTTTTCAACTCGATTTCATAAAAACTGTCTTTTGAAGGGGCATTGACCTCCGTATAACAACATTAAAAAGAAGTCAGGCTGCAAGTCACCAAAGAACAGTAAGAAATTCAATACCACTGAAAAAAGTCATTATTTTTAAAAATGTCATACTCAAAACAGTGATGTAGACAAATCTGTATAGCATTCTGCGTAAATTCTAATCCTTATTAGGTTTTCTATACTAAATTCATGCATACCATAGACATTTATCAATCTGACACGTGTCATTTTGCTGTCAGTTTAGAAGTCGACGAAAAGATAGATTGTTGTTTTCAATATTTTGAAACTTTCGAAAATAGAAAGAGATTAGTAAAAATAACCAAAAATAACTAGATTGCTTACAAATGTAAGAAAAATTAGAAAATGAAAAGAAGTATCAATAAGTATGTTACATTGTATTTTTGTTCTTATCATTCCATTTTTTTATTTAATCATTTTTTTTACAATTACAGAGAATTAAAATATTAATAATAGAAAATAGTATAAATAAGAATTCCAAAAATAATTCACAGAAAATCTGAAATTGGCAAAACAGAAAGTAAACGTTTCAAGTATTAATATATACCACTAATATATAGATCATTTTATATAAATTTTTTAAAAATTACCGAAATAAATTAACTGACAACAGCATCACCACCATTTTATAAAATCATTAAAATATTTAATTATAAGAGATGTTTAAGAACAAAGTAAGATAATCCAATTTGGCTTTAAATAAATATTATGAAATAGCAAACATATAAATTTTAAATTATACAATAATCTTTGAGTGATACAATTTGACGATTTAAAATAGCATTCATCAAGTTTAGGTTCTGGAAATAATGTATGCAATTGACTACATTTAAACTATACTTTATATCATTCATTTGATCGTCAATTGTATTTTATTAGATGCAGTAACTATCATAAAATTATTAAAATAATTCTAAATATAGTTAGTTGAATAAATTGTGGAAGGTAATATAACTGCATTAATACTGGATTAACCTAATATGAAAAAGTAGATTATTTTATTTCCTTCTGGTCTACTACCTAGCAATAGTCGAATATGTCAGTTTTTTACAGTTAAAGTAAATGGTAATGAGTTAAAATCAACAAAAAAATTTGTAAATAATACTAAAAATTTAGAGGTTAATTTTTATTTCATGTTGTAAGTGTTTAGATGTTGTATTTGCGTTACCTTCATAATTCTTTGCATTTTTGCAGTCAAAAACGATGAAATAAAGGCTATACTCTATGTTAAAATACAAGTTGAAAGCAAAAGTAAAAATTGCGACCGAAAATCCGAAAATGATGTAACAAACAACGATAAAAAAGCTCTTAAAATGATGAATTAAATAAGCTGATCAAAACAATCCTGGTAAATGATGGGATGAATTTCAGGATATATATTCGACTAATTTTTTGGTCACAATTTTGAATGCCGTTATAAAATTGCGGAAGAATCACATTTAAGGCTTCTTGTCAAAAATACTGACAAAAATGCAATGTTCGGGTACATTTTTGTTGTATATTACAATTATCACACTGTTAAAAATCTCTGGAGAAATTTCCTGAAAGAGTAACCGAACTTTTTCATCATTACGGGTTCAGAATTTTATGAAACAGAGTTTAGTAATTTTCTGAAATTTTTTCGTCATTTTTTAAAAATGTTTCTTAATTTTGTTTCGTAAAATTCTGAAACTGTAACAGTAAAAAACTTCTGTTACTATTTCAGAAAATTCCTAGAGAAATTTCTAACAGTGCACTATCATACCAGTTTTTTTATCATTTCCTCATTTCTTAAAAACTTGTTAATTTGTATCTTTAATCGCCGCCCGAGCATTATTTTTAATTATATTACAAATTTTCATTAAATCTGTCGCAATTAAAAACTTGCATAGATTTTCAGGTTTAGTAAGTTTTTATTCCAAACATAAAAAATAAGTTGAGTTGCCGAATTTCAAGATAGCTTCTATTTCTCTGTAAGTGAAAATGAAATAAATTCCTTATTTGTTTATTTAATACAGAGCAATATTGTCTACCAATTGTTTTATTATACAATAAAATTATAAAAACCAAAATGACGTGTAATACCACATTTTCAATTAAAATTGTCAAATTACACCTTTGATAGAGAGAAAATTAATAGAAACTGATATTCGTAGTAAAAATTGAATGTAATAAAAAAAATGTTAAAAAATGAAACATTAACCGTCATTTTTCGATAATTTTGGCCACGCCATAAATAAAAATAGTCGAATAAGGAAAAACCAATTTATAAAAAGTAGTATATTTTTTTTCATAGTACGATGTTGAAATTTGTGTAAAAATTCTACACAATTAAACACGTAATTACATTATAATCCATACGTGAAAACAGATATTATTTGCAACTTTTTTTTTCAAAATTTGTGTATGTTATTTAAATTAAATTTTATTTTTATATTTAGCTCTTTATTCGAATTTTATACGATCTGTGCATAAAAATATATCTTCATTCATTTTTAATTTCTTGAATATTTTTATAATACCTTACCAAAAAAACTTTGAGTGGTAATAAAACATTGAGAAAATAAAAATAAAAGATAAGAAACGTCATGGATACATCAAAATAATCAAATTTCGAATAAACTCAGATGCACCTAAAAAAAATATGCAAGCGGTAATTTTTTTAACATATGTGTCCAAAAAGTTCTCTTATTGTACCAAACTAAAAAATGACGCAATTCATTGACTCGAATTGGTTATTAAACAGGGCAATAAAATTTCAATGGCGTCAACTGGCTAATTTGCTGCATCGAGTGAATCACGCGATGAAAACACACGAAACACCACGAGCATGCTTGGGAGTGAAATCGTGCCGAGAGTCGCAATTCTGCATTGCGTTATAATCGACGCTTATGTATGAATCAGCCTTAAAAGATTTTATTTACTATCGATTTCTCAAAGATGTCGAGGCTCCACTGAACTACTTTTCCCGCTGAAACGGCGCAAGGATGCGGCACACATTCCGGACATACGAGTTTCACGTAAACAAATGCGCGCGAAAAAAGCAACGAGATAATAAATCGACCTTTGGACGAGTCGCGGTAGGAAAGATATGAAATATTTTCTATTTGTATATATATTTTGGTCCGCTATGTTACAGTATAATTTCTATCGACTCCAGAGAAATCGAGAACCAACAGACGAAAATCATATTTTCGGCATCTTTTGTGGAAATCATATAAAAATCGCGTACGTCTCCATATTTGACGTAGGATTGAAAGGTTTATCTTCCTTGAACGATCGGTTTTATTGGCATCTTTGGCCGTTCTTTCAGATATTCATTCCCTTCTTTCGGCTGCACGCTCCGAATGATGTTTCAGGCCGATTGCGCATGAATTTCTCTGATTTTGTAAGAACTTACGAAAGCCCCCTCTGACTCCGGGCCCGGTCTTTTCAACGCAATTCATTTTGGGAGCAGGCATTGAGACGACGCTCCAGATCATCCTACACCTTTGTGAGTCTCAATGCAATCCGGTCTCTCTTTCTTTTTCCTGAAAGGGGGGGATCGTGGAGCCGAATCCGCGAAAATAGAAGAGGGGCCTTATTCCACCTTGATGCCCCCTCTCCCTTCCCTTCTTCGAGAAGCTGGTATTCTTCTTGGGCACCCTGTCGGGGTACCGGAGCACGCGACTACCAGACGGCAGGTGTTCGAGATTGTTGCACCCGGCAGATGTTGGTCCGGTCTAACCTTCTTCTTTTGGCTGCTTCTGCTGCTGCTTCCCCCTTAGGCCCCTCACTTATAGCCCGGGCCGTTGCTTTGGCCCTTCTTTTTTTTTTATTCCCTCCCGCTTGGTTCTCCGTTTTCGCCTAGCGCGTGGCCTCTCCTTCTCCCTCGCGAGTGGAGGCGAGCGTAAATGACAGCGGTGCTTCGTCTTCTCCTCAGGGCAATTTTTTACGACCGGTTCTTACATTCGGTGCAATCCTTCATCCGTCGAATGCGGTGGGCACTCGTTTCTCTTTACTTCAGAAATGCAATCGCTCAAAATTATGTCATACTCGTAGTTGACTCCCGAGCTGACGAGTGCTGAAGTGGAAAATTATTTTGAGGAGGGTGACCAGGTGCAAGGTAGGTATCCTTGCCCTCAGATGAGGTTTTAATAGGTTCACTACTACGACGCGCGAGTGGATCGGTTTTAAATTTGACCGGTGTCATGTAAAGACGCCTGAATGGAGTCTAGACTAGTGTAAATTTCAGCCATAATACGTTGAACTCGAATACATTATTGTCTGTGGCGTCGTTTAGGTAGGCAGATATATGGGTACTCGTTTGGTGTGAAACTTCGGTTAAAAATATTTTCGTCTTTCGTGGACGATGAAAAATGTTATTGATATGGAATTAATATGATTGCATCTTAGAACCGTACGATGGAAGCCCTATATGCTATAAACTCTTTTCGAATCCTGCAGCCACGCTATGAAAACAACAATTAAGATTTATTTGTATATTTAAAAAAGTTATTGTTTACATTAGTAAACCTGAGTTCATTCTAAGCTCACAAAATTAGTATTTAAAAACAAAGCATAAAGCGCTATATCAATTGTCAATTTGTTTTGCCTCGTTTTGAATAATTTCTTCACTATCATTTGTATTTGGAACAAGGACTTAATCTACTTGAAGTAATGGCAGTATATTTAGACAGTATATCGACATATTTTTCTATTTATTTTAAAAAATGAGCAGTATTCAGTTATATTTTTCTTTGCTTAGGTTCGACACCTGTATATTTCATTCATTGACTAGGTTTATTAAACAAATGACGATCTCCATATACCGAATAAAAAAACAACCTGAAAAAGAGTTGCCTTTCGTTCGTGAATGAAACTCTGATAATAGTTCATTTTTAGCAAGTAAATATTCCTTGCATGTACTGTAAAATGTAAAATTTTCTCAATGCTAAGACATTTTTAAAAAGATTTCAATGCAGACATGCTCAACTTAATACGTTATAATATTTGACCTGGGAAATCTAAATATCTAGTGTTGCAAACAGCTGCTCGTTCGTCCTTTAATATTGTTTAAATTTATTAACATAGTACAGTTTGACAATATTGTAAAAAATTAATATGTGAATGTCATTCAATAAATTTTAATCTTAAATATTTAAACTTTACTATTTTCCAACTTTAGTTTTATGCTGCTTGTTTACCTAGTGAGAATTAGCTGCTTGATTTTCTTGAGAATTAACTTTACTGCGTGTACATTCTGTTGGATTTCAGTAAATAACGTAAAAAATTCAGTGTTAGGTATGAAATTGATGCTAACATTTTGAAGGTGATACTAAATATTGAAAAACTTGTACAACCTAAATTTCCAATATTTCAGTTCCATTCTACGCTCAACTAACAGCATAAAAACTATTGTTATCTATAATCTTATAACTAGAACATTTCACAACTAACTTTATGTATATAAGAATCAAAAGTGACTTCTGTTTTTAAAATTCATTCTACTATAAATTTTCTAAAAAATAAAGTTTATTCAATTCCTGTATAACATTAAGTAAAATATGCTTTGGATTTCTAATCAGCTTTTACTGCAAAAATTAGTATCTTCGTAAAAAGCACTTGGGGGTTTTTGGGATCACGGATTACGAATCCGGTATACACACTAGGCGGTTTTTGGGATCAATTTGGGATCAAGCGGATTACGAATCCGATGTCAAAATTTCAAAATTCAAAATTGCGGATTTAATATGGCATATTTGTTGCATATTTACATCGTGAAGGACATCATATTGTAGCCGCCATTTTGAATTTTATAAAACCAACATCGGATTCGTCATCATCAACCTAAAAACCCTATTATATCAAATTTCAAATCATTACCTTAAAAAACTGCGCCAATAATGAATTCTTTCGAAAAAATCGTGTTTTTTCATGTTTTTTTTTTATAGATGATACACAATAAACAATTACATCTTAACTGCGTTTACACATTCTTCTAGCACCATAGTAACAGAAAATACCAAACAAAAACCGATTTGTAGAAATGTTCCTATTTATTTTTTTTATTTTTATTTTCTTATTGAAATTTCAATACAAGTCAATCCCAAAAATACTTTTCCGCATATAAATCCAACTTTTTAAATCATTCAATTTGTATTCAATATTGTTATCGATTTAATTCCGTCAATAAACAATTCCTAAAACAAAATATAAAATGAACCATAGCGGAGAAAGGAAATTGTCAATAAAAATAATAATCATTACAATTAATATAAGTAACATTAATTCAAGAAATGTGTTTTACTTAGAATTGTCAGTTTACTGACAATGGTCCTATAAAAACATATACAATAGAATTAAAATATAAGTTTAAAAAACGTATTAACGGTCTTTTTAATGCGACGATTCAAGATGAATAAAAAGAACATAACAAGAGGAAACGGACGTATCACTTGTTGTGCACTAGTAAATATAAAGACTGTCTCTGGTAAGCGAGGTATTTTTAAAATGATTTGCATACCTGCCATGACTTGTCCATACATATGTTGTCCAAAAGGCAGCTGCTAAAAGACGTATTTCCAGTCTGTAACATTGTATAAGGATAAAAACACCAGAACCAAAATAAACGATTCCGATAAAATTATGGCTACGTATTCGGACCATGTAAAATTATAAATGACAAGTCGACTTTTATTAAGAAAACTTTTTAATAAGTTTCTTATATATTTACATTTAACGTGCTTGTGATATCAATGGCACTTGATTGACAGATTAGGACATTGTAATTATCTCGCGAAATATTCGAGTCGAAAAAATTCTTGTCAGTTGAAAAAGAAACAGGGTTTGCTATCTAATAATTTTATATTCCTCTTCGACAGGAATTCAAGAAAACGTTCTAATTTTTTAAATTGTCTATTTTGGTAAGAAATTGTAGAAAACTTTCGGTATTATCAGAATTACAACAGTACAGCAAAGTAGTCACTATTTTTACTTTATTTGTTGCTTCTATTCGTTCTGAATTTTTCATAAAATTATTTATTCAAACTACTTTCTTAGGGGTATTAGTCTGGTCTTCTGCATCAGTTCAAATAGACGTTGTAATATAAATAACTTTTTGCCAGTTTAATTATCCGATCTTCTTAGAAATGAAGAAATCCAAGTGTTATTAAAAGTATGGCAATGATATATTTCCCATTCAGGTCTTGCAGAATTATTTTTACATCTGCTGAATGAAATGTTCAATAACACAAAATCGTTATACAATTATAGTAACGTGCTTTTATTAACTGCAACTAATGTGCATTATACATGACCAATCATCTTATACATGCAACGAAAATACGAAAATAACACTCAAAACAAAAATCAATCCAAGGCTTATAAAAGGGAAAACTATATTCGTAATCGAGTTCAGTAGGTCAGATGATGCGGTCCACTCCTTATAACCGTGTCGGTCACGATGCTGAATCTTCCTTTAGGCACTTTCATTTTTCAATATCTCAACTCCCTCCTTGTTTGTCATTACCAAAATATCTTATAACGAAACGTACTAAAAACGTGCTTCAACTTGTTTTTGTTTTTTATCCATCTATTTATACGGGTTTTGAGTGTTTACAACGAAATGAAATGGCCTAATAATAGTGAGTGGTGAAGGCAAACGCTATTTACATATGCAATATTGTTCAAAAACAATCCAATTTCAAAAGAGAAGCAAACAGAATGACCAACGTTAATTATATACTTTAAATGTTCTACTATAATTAATATATTGTGTAAGTGTTTACAATAAAGTTAAATAATATGTATTGCAAAATATTTTAGGGTTGTTCAATGTCCGCCATTTTGGATTTTCAAAGTCGCCATGCGGCAAACAAAAGCAGACATGTTAATCTAAATTTTAAGTCCAATCCCGATTTTTTTGGTGCTATAGAATTCTGGTGGTGCAGGGGAAGTAGGGGAAAAGTGGGATTTTGGCGTTTCGCCGTATTAGAGCATTTCCTATGTGTTTGTTTGCATTGTTTATTTACAAATGAGTTATTGTAATACAAATTTTAAAATATATTCAGTATTTACCAACCGTTCGAACCTGACTTAGGAGGTCGAAGTCAATTTGTAAATTTACACATATTTTCAATCGACTAGTAAGTATCAATAAATTAAGCGTAATTAAAATCTGAATTGCATGACTAATAGTCCTCTCTTACACTCTATCTTCGTTATTTATTTTATTCATTTGGGGTTGAGAATGATTTTTTACGACGTGTTTAACAAAAATCTATTTTGGGGTAAAGTGGGATGGTTTCGTTTTGATTTAGGTTCACAGAGATAGGTAGGAACTCTTTCTTTCTCTCTCTCTCTCTTCCTCCCCCTCTCTCTCCCCCTCTCTCTTTCTCTTTCTTCCCCTCTCCCTCTCTCTTTTCCTCCCCCTCTCCCTCTCTCTTTTCCTCTCTCTCTGTCAAACCTTTCCAGAACTATTTTAACAACCCATCCCACTTTGCCCCTGGATTTTCAGATTTCTCAAAAAAAAGTTTTTTCGTAAAATTAAAATTTGGAGTATTAAACAGATACTTTTTAAAAATGCCTTTCATAATAGGTTAGTTGAGGACCAAAATAAGGGTTTCTAAACCACACCTAACCATTCTTATGCCCCATATTTTTTGTATACGAGTTTTCCCAAAACCATCCCACTTTGCACCTACTTCCTGTACTAATATTTTATTGCGTTTTTGTATTGAATATTTTGTAGGAAAGGTCTTAAACTACCCAGCCTCACAAAAGTTAAAAGTTTCGTGGATTTTTCCATATAATACTAATGGAAATTTGAGGACCTAAAGAATGAACAGAAAACAACTGAAGGAATATGGGAGCAGCCGTCTACTGAAATTTAGAACTTAACCACTAATTACGATCAATATATTTGTCACATACAGTATGATTTTGGCAGACAACGAGACTCCGTCGCACAATAATAGAAAAGCCTGACAATATGTTAGCAAGTAATTTCTACCATTTATAGCTTCAGTAACATATAAGTAACTTTGTTATGATGATGAGTGCAAAGATATTAAAATACAAGTCTTCTGCAGGGGTTCACTGCGATTCCCATACAAATTGCGTATAATTACAAACCGTCAGCAATTTAAGGAAACGTGTTGACAACTTTGCGCGTTATCGCTAAATCTGGCGATTTGAAGGCGATGAAAAATCGTGCATTAGTATCGTTCAAATTTTTGCGCGAAAGTGAAAATCGGTCGATTAAGGACGCAAACGCGGATCTCGGCGCAAGTTAAAATCAATTTATTAAACAAACAACGATTACGAATGCGAAGCTTTCGCGGATACGACATCGTGAACATTATGAAAGCTGATAAGCGGGATTTAACCGTTTCACCGCGAGCGGCGTTTTCATTTTCACCGTTCTGATATCCCCTTTCCCCTCCCCCTTTCACCCGGTTAGCGAGATCCTCCGTTGGGCGCCAAATGACGCAGTCTTACTAGCGTCTAGCCGCTACTAGACAGCGGGCCTCTAACCTGCATATTATCCTGTCGGACTTTCTCTCGACGGAAGTCTCGGCGATTCTTTTAATCCTCCTCCGGTTTCGCACGATGGCAGATTACCGACTCTTTCCGGACGAATCGTTAATCGCTTTTGTTGAATTTCGCGCCATATTTTTTTTGCAGCATCCGACACCATGTCGACGACGAAGCTCCGGGAACTTTCACGCGGTTGCCCGCCGTGGATATAACGGGACGATAAAAATAATGGGCTTTCGTTGCGTAACTGATGATAACTCCGTCGTGGCGCTACGGACGCGTTACGTTTGTTATGAGTGCAAGAGCGCGGCTTCCTTTAATTTTCAAAACAAATGTTGCGTAATGGGAATGCGAATGCCGAGACGCGGAGATTAATTGTCATTTTTCTCACATTAAGGAGTATCCGTTTACTTTTTGCTTTTATTTCGTTTTCCGGCTGCTTCGGCAAAAAACAACGTCTGTTTGGTCTACGTCACTTACTACTGCGAGACGTGCGAAACCTTATAATGACGATAGTCTTAACATCTTTGATTATACTGGTTTGAAACTGTGCGTGATACAGTTTTCACCGAAAATAGTAGGTGGCTAATACATTGGCACCATGTACTAAATAGTTTAACGAAAACTGTCGTCAATTTTCAATGAAATTTTAAATGGATGCTTACAAAAATTGAACACAATTTGTTCCAGAGAAATGCAATTTTTGTCTGTAAAAAAAAATTTACATCTAAAATGTTTATATGCAATTGGTAAAATACTCATCTTACTCCACCCATAAAAGTATTTTCGAGTCCCAAATGTTAAGAGATGCAGGGTCCGAAACACGAAATTTGATATGGCAGTCCTCAAAATTACATCCGAAATAAACATTTTTTTTTTAATTCAGGACTCAAAAACTGTGAAGTTCTTAATAAAAAAAAGTAACAGTAACAAGTTCTCAGAATTAATTGAGAAATACATTCTCAGTTTTTGAGGTTTTTCAAGTGATATTTTGAAGAAGATTTTATGTTGATTTTTTAAATTAAAAAAAAATTTCGATTTCTGTGAAGAATTCTAAACAAGTATCTTAGAACAGGTGATTCCAAATAAATATATTCAAAATGATTGAGATAGAAAAATTGAAATGGTATACAGTATTGGATTTTTTCGTTTGAAAACTATCATCTTTTGATAAAAAATCGCAGAGAACAACAAAATGCTTGGAATTCATCGCATATACTTGAATGTTTTCCGAATTTTCCGTAAATTTTCATAAAAATCTTAAAAAAAAATCTGAAAAAACCTCAGTGTATAATTCTTCAATTAATTCCCAGAACTGTTCCCTCTTATCACTATTTTAAGAAGCTAAATTTTTTTCAGTTAGCGCCTAATGAGATTTGCTAAAAATGTGCCTTTCGATGACACCATGTTGAGTATCGCCATGTTCAATAAATTTTTTTATTTCGGGCCATACATGTTTTACATTTTACGGCTCAATTTAGAAACACTTTTCTAGTTTGACAATTTTTGCTCTTTACAGGTTGCATTTGCCTATTTTTGCGGTGATTTGTAGAAAAATACAAATTTTGTACAACGCAGAAAACAAAGGTGCTATAGGCGGCATCTTTGCTAGTTTCAGTAATCATCCAGTATGATGTACACATGTAACCACCTAGTGAGTGATCATCGTGTACTTCGTGGTATAATGGAAGATATCTATATTTTCGGTGAAATTGGCTCACCCAGTAAGTACATCGGTGACAAATGAAAATGACCAAATTCACGTTTACCATATGATCTGTTCACGCGTTTCTGAATTTCATTAATCATTTAATAGGATCATTTTTCATTTTTGTGTAAATGACAAGGTTAATGGTTTGACATATGGTTTCATTGTGACGAATGTGCAAATAAAAGAAGTGTTCGGAATTGTAATATACGAAATTAGACATTTTCGTTCTATTTCCTATAACCATTAATTATAGCCAAGGGTGAAATTATAGTTAGTAGTATTCTATTCTATCTATTTCTCTTCTTTTAAGTAACTGTCACCATTTCTCATTGTTTTAGAAAAGATTTTTTTTGTAATATTGCTACAGTTTTTTTATTACTTTTATCCCGTTTGTTTACAATTTCCCCTCTGCTATACCTTTCGTCGAGATAACCTATTTTATCACTCCAAAACCAGCCGGAAAAGTGGTATTACAATAAATAAGTATTTAAAGTATATAATTTTGGCGTAATAGTGTCACCTTCAGTTCACAAATCAACCTTCAATCAAATTTCTTTTCTATCATGGAAATAAGAAAATTTTTACGTATAGAAAAGGCGTATTACTTATATTCATATTTTATAATCATTCATTTACTTGGAATAATTTAAAATTCATTAAATTGCAACACACTTTGCAAAACAAAACGATGTATTTATTTATAAAAAAATATTCATTACATAATCTATATGATAAATAATTATTTTGATCAAATCACTCATTTAAATAAATATTTATTAAATGAAAATTATTATAAAAATGTCCCAATATTATTTGAAATCAACATGTACACTTAAACAGTGTTCGTAATTGAATTTCGCGCAGAGAATTGAAAAAAATATGTAAATATGTAAATGTATAAAATAAAAGATTTACTTGCTTTCATTGTAGAAATTTAAATTTTATTTTGCGGCAATATTTACTTTCATTTAATTTATATAATCATTTAAAATATTTTAAGAGACAAGTAATGATTTACTTTCTTTTTTTAATTTTCAAAATCAGAAAATAATTTGGTTAGGAAGTCCATTTACTTGAATGAAGTAAATTTTTTTTCTCAGTATGAAAGCGGATATTTTTAAATATCTTAGTAACTTCCATGACATCCACAAGAAATCAGGATTTGTGGTATAGCGTGGTCCAACTTATGGAACGGATTTCCGGTGCTCCGCATGAATATCGGTCAGTTGTAATTCATCTGCTGAAAGATCTGTATAATGTTTTCAAAACATTGTGGTTGATTCCTGAAGCAGAATTACCGAGAAACAACTTTACTTTAGTTAAAAACATTTTAAAATGAAAAGAAATTAACAATTTCGAGAAAACTGACCACCTACATTAAATATAATTTTATGACATATTTTTAATTTTATAATCAATTTAATCAATTTATTAAAAATTATTACCATCACGAATAAATATAAACTTAATCAGTTTTCATTTCAAACAAGGAATTAATTCAAACAATCTGAAAAATTACTTAATAAATTCTACTTTTTATAATTTTTGTTATACTAAATTACGTTTTTGGTCTACGCAATCCCTAAGGCAGGGTATTAGAGATTTTTCAAAAATAATCTGGCACTCGATTCATACTAGATCGATTCACATTACGAACAAAAATTGTACGAAATCATTCTTAACTATACTGAAATATCGTTCAAACGTCTTTCTTGTGGTATGTTACCTAGCGGAACACAATGCGCTCTGTGTAGTCATTGGTTATGTAATACAGATCTGTAATTTTTGTACTGTTATATTAACTACGTGAAAGTTTCCGGCAGTTCGCGAAGTAAAAATTCGAATAAATCATACAAAATACAAACGTCGATTTATTATTTGATTGGTTCTAAACAGCCCACTTTTATGATTCACTTTGAATACGACGGTGAAATTGTTTGATGATTACTGGAGCAAAGAAAGTAAATCATTCAATTAATTTAGTTAGAAACGTTTTAAACAGAAACCTGCATACGGTACTATACGAAAGTTTCAGTATTTACTTTTATATTTTATTTAATTCTCGTTGTACATATAATTTTCAGATAGTAAGAACTATATGACAAGTATAGATCAAACAGGATAGACATGGATCTAATGTCAAATCTTGATATATCTAGAGAGATCTGGTGTTAAATATCTAATTAGATGCTATAATATCATGTTTGATTTTTCTTTAATTTGTTAGTATTTACGTAATTTTAGCCATAACTAATATATAATTTTGTCTAACCTTACTTTTCATGGACATTATAAATTCCTTGTTAGTGAGTATATCAGTTACCATTTCAGCTCTAATTTCAAGATCAATTTTTACCAGAAATTATTCAACATTTTCGTATAATGAACGTTTTTATTCAAATTACAATCATAAATGGAAAAATATTAATAATAATTATAATCAAGAGATTGTTAAAGAATATCAATTCTGTCCTATAGTTAATATAGCTAAATGCTAAGATTGTTTTTACCTGAATAAATACTGACACGTTTGTGAAAAATTCGAAAATGATTACTATTTGCCGAGAATTCGAAATAAAAAAAATATTAAAGTACTCTGCACAGCCTTGAAAATACCTCATCGATGGTCGAAACGATCAGTCTATATCAGTGTTTACGTGTATACTTCAGATGATTATTTCACAATGATGTTTTCGAAATTAACTTCTGTTGAACATCGCAAAATTGTAGACGTCAATCTCGCACTTGAAGTAAAAATCGTTAATCAAACATAAACTGGTATGACCTCGTACGAACAAATATGGATGCAATGCTGACAAACAATAACAAATACTTCTCGATGCTAAAAAAACTCATTAGTTCCGATTTACTGATGCGAAAATATTGACGTTGCTAAGTAAAAATAACATGTTTGCAAGATATTAAACCAATGTCATATTTGAAAATGGGAGGCAACAAAATAAAGTTCTTTTTAATTACTACTCCATGTTTCTACTTTTTTATGTTGAAAAATAGAAAAAATTGCAATAATTTAATTTATTAATCGCTGAAAAATATTATTATGATTAACAGTATCCATAGTTCTGTATGCTGTTCTATATTCTCCTTTATTTTTTTGTCGGTGTAAATATATTTCTGTACTGTTTTATCATTTCTGCTCAAATTTCTTAGTGCAAATTGTCGCTGTTCTTATATATTCATGTAGCATAACATATTTAATGTTCTATTAAAAAAGTTGTAGTTGTTGTTGAACTATATTACAAACAAAATTGAGGTATCTTACACAGAAAACAAGTCTTAAAATTGTTACATCTCAAATTAAGCACTGTAAAAGGCTTAATTTCAGTCTAAAATTGGGCTAATTTTCTTAAATAAAGTCAACATTTGCGCTTAAAACCTTGTTTTTAGTTTTGGAAGCTTATTTTTAGTCAATATTCAGGTTCGAAACAAGAATTCTCTAATTTAGGTGTGACAAGCTCGAAAATGTTTTCTTTAAACATAAATCTCGACTAAAATTAAACTTTGGAAAGTAAGACTTTAAGCGCAAATATTGATTTAATTTAAGAAAATTAGCTCAATTTTAGATTGAAATTAAGCCTTTTGCAATGCTTAATTTGAGATGTAAGAATTTCAAGACTTTTTTTCTGCGTATATTTCATTATTTACAACAATCTTTAATAATAATACAAGTAGTAACAAGTCAAACCATTTTATTAATTTTGGTAATTAATAAAATTCGACCACAAATATTTTGTTCATACATGTTTCGTACTGCATATCGAATATGACTAAACCAAATATAGGATGTCAAATATTTTATTTTTTATATCATTCGATATCTTTTACTAATTGAGTACTACATATTTTGTAGCTTATGTTTATTGTATAGCAAAATTTCGATTCTGCACACAGGTGTCAATAAAAGAATGTTTAACACCGTTGCATTTAAAAAACTAGAACCATCAGATATCATTAAATGATATCACTGTTTTCTTTCAGTGTATTTTGAGAAAAAATTAAGTTCTTATTACCGGTGTCATTTTACACCCTTGATAAAAAATAGTTATTTTTAAACGCAGTATTATTATGTCCCATGAGCGACCATTATTTTTCGTCTAAGTATAGTCGGAAAAACATGAAAACTTTTCTTTTTATAGTAGGCGTAAAATTCAACTTTACGCCCGCAATATGGGGCGTAAACGCGTACTATACCCACCTACGACGGAAACACTATTATTAGTCCCAAGGTTTATAACTGATTCAGTTTTAGGGATGTACCCAAGTGTATAATACGCATTTCAACCCCCTGAATGTGAATATCGATGGTTATTTTAGTAAACAAAACTGACCACAATTGCTTATAATGATTTTTGTAAACAAACCGGTTTTTTTTAAAGTTACAATAACATTTTTATTTACAGAACAGTTTGTACCAGTGTCATATCACTATAAAAACGCTGATTTTACGAATGTTATAGTAATTGTTTTGTCCTTCCTCTAAATTAATAATCGTCGAACAAGAAAATTGTTTATAATCATTGATAAATATTATAGAGCAAATAGAGGGTATTGAAATACATTTAGATACATTTAGATACATCGCTAACTCGAACCCTTAGATATGGCTCCTGGACTATATTATAATAAGATAACATATAAAAAGTTATATGTCAGTACAGTTTATCTAGGTGCCTAGTACCGGTTACTTTGTGCCAGTTTTAGACATACTACTACTAATATTGGTTACTGTAGTAGTCAATTTGTAGCAAAAGCCATTTATTTAACGCTTTTTATCGCTTTTTATCACTTTTAAATATAGCGTTGCTTTTTAAAAGAGTAATATTACCGATTTTTGTAATTCACACCAGTGCAGTACTAAAAACATAATAAAATATATAGAACATACAATAACAAATGAGAAGATAACCGACTAAATTGTTTTGACATATAAGTTACTTTCGACAAAAATACACCATATTTTCTATCTCAAAATATTTTGTTTACGTATATAGATTTTAAACGCCCATTTATCCTAAATTGATTGAAATAGTTTTATTCCAACATAAAATTAAATTAACGAGTCAATTATGTCGTAGATTTTAGAGCTTTATACCGAAGTCGTTCTCCGAAATCGTCTATTGAAGATGTGCAGAACAATGAACTCCAGTGCGTTACTCCCGACCGGACGTCCGAAGGTTCACCGCAAATTTTTATTCAAACCACACAACCACAGCATAAAAGGAAAATTTAGAAGAGAACTTCTAGCGCTTGACTTCGAGAGGCTCCCCACGCCCTTTTCAAAGACAGATTCAATCCTTTTGTTGTGTCCCTGAAAGGCTACAAACCAATAGCTTTTGACGTATTTCTGTAATTGAATTATACGATTGAAAATGAATTCCATTGTCGGCTTAGACAATTTCGTAACAACGTATAAAATTTGATTTAAAATCTATTTTAGTTTAATACTGAAAACATTGTGCAATAAAATTTGTTAATTTATAATAAAATGTTAACTATACAATCAAGCAAAATTGATGTATTAATACTTAACAAATATAATGTTGTTGTGGTTCCAAATATTATTGCGCAATATACTGTATGTTTTTTATAATTATTATTTATTAATTGTAATATTCAATTATTTTAGTTGCGACTTTAATCATTTCTATATTTCTAAAATAATTTAAACATTTCTATGTCATTTTTAATTAATAAATTTGTAATGATATATTTCTTGGTATTTGACGGTCCTCTTACTGGGTGCACCTCAAAAACCTGACAAATCACAAAACGGACACTTCAAAAACCCGATATTCAAAAACCAGACATCAAAATGCAGACAGTAAAAAACCAGACATTTCAAAATACAGACAATCAAAAACCAAACATTCAAAAAAACACATTGAATGACCCGATATTTCAAAATACAAACAAATGCGATTGGTGTGTTCACTATATAAAAGAAATGATCTCGGGCCACCATCCTTGAGGTCTCACAAACAGGTCATTTCAAGGTTAAAAATGCTTTAGCAAGGAATTAATTTTGTAGGTCACTTGAAGGTCAAATTAGTTTGCTCTCCGGATTATCGATTAAGCACATTTAGAATTCAATCCTTAATTACATTCACAGCACATGTACATGTGAAAATATCTGGTTTTTTAATGTCTGTATTTTTAAATGTATGGTTTTGGAATCACTATATTTTTTAATGTCTGGTTTTTTAATGTCTGTTCTTTGACATGTCTGGTTTTCGAATGTCGGGTTTTTTAAAAGTGTCTGTTTTGTGATTTGTCTGGTTTCTGAGGTGCACCCATCCTACTTTGTATGCTGTAATAGGTAAATCAATAAATAATGATAATAAATAAACAATGATATTCACAATGACACAGAATCGACTTATCACTTCAAAATTGTGCTCTAAAAATGATTGTTTTGCTATGTTTGAGGTTAGGACCAGGATGATACAATTTTTTGTTGGCCTGATGTACTACTTCTACCATTAAGTCACTAGTTTTGAATTTTCTAGGTACGAAGATTATCCTCGCCATTTTCATGATGGCGGATTCAAAATGGCGCGTAAATATGATATCTTATGACGTCGTTGAGAAAAATGTCAGATTTTAATATTGTTATAACACTCTGAGAAAGGTAAATGCTGAATTAATGCTCATTTTTAAGATTCAGACGAGCACTAAATGGTTAAGTAGTATTGAAAGTAATAAATAAATATTGAATCCTGATCATAACCTCTCTCATAATCATTTTTCGTACACATAACCTGATACATTTCAAAATTCTAGTGTGAAAATTCAATTACTTCTGAAATGCTGTACATGTTCCCAACAACGTCCAATGATCGCTTTTTCATAAGGGAAACAAACCGAAATGATTTTACTATGTGAAAAATTATAATTTCTAAAATTGTCGCATGCTTTCATTGAAGTCGATTGAATTGATATCTTTCAGAACGAATCGTAGAAAGTTTTGAATTTCATGCTACAGAATGATGAGTCACTATACTGTAACATCAGGTACCAAATAAATAATATGAGTTAAAAGAAGCGAAAACCGAGAATTTAGTCAAGACGGTGATTAATGAAAATGTTTACCCAATCGAACCTTTGAATTTTCAAGAAATTATCAAGATCTGAAAAAAAGCATCAAGTTAATCATCTATTTGAAATATATGGTAGACCTTGGGTCAACGACCTGCAAAATGGGATAAACACAGCTTTCAGCTGACAAAATAACTTAAAATCGAATTGTCATGTTCATCTGCTACGGTTCTGTAATTATCCAATGAATTTGAAACAGACATCCTGGTGAAGAATCGTCTGGTAAACCTTCATCAAAACGGCAACAAGTCCGAACATGGACATCGCAGGATGACGTGTAACGAGACAGTGGTTTCTTTGAAGATAACATCAGGATATTTGATCGGTGTGACATGATATGAATCAAATGGCAGATACCGACGACGTCCTATAGTAAGGGACTGCTCAATTTTCAAAAATAGTCAGAAAATAGACGCTACAAGCGGAGAGGTCAATGACAATAACATAAACAACTCTTAGCGTTTGGAAAGTCATGATGCACCGGGGCGTCTGCGTCATCCGGATGTTCTGGGTAATTGCCGCGAGCGAGCGAGCCAGTTTGAAACCTGCATCATATAATTCGGAGCTCTTTTACGAGCTTCCGCCCAATTTCTTGAAATCGACAACCGGCAGACGCCCAAAACAAAAGGAACCCGCAAGTGCGTTATATTCCAGGACCGAGAGTCTTAGCAAATTTCCATTCGAACCGCAGAACGTTTGTTGAACAAAAAAAGGAAGGCGAGCAGAAAAGAAGGGTTTCGCAACAAAGTGTCGAGGCGCCCACCGCATCAGTATTTTACGAGGTTTTTGCGCAGCGACCATCAGCAACGAAAGAGGGGTCATGTGCATTGCGTGCGCCCGGCGCATAATGCTCAGGTCGATGCCGTCGCCCAACACAAAAGCCTTAAAGCCTTAAACGACGAACGCATCCGAGACGTACCACCTGCCGGACAGATGTTGCTGTATAGCCTCTCTTCTGCTCCGAGCTGAGACCAAGAGGAAAAACACGATGGCGAGGAGGAAGGAAAGTGAGGGCAACCGAGCCCACATCAAGTTCCTCTCGCACCTGCTCGATTCTGAGCACACCGGGGATTACAATGTCTCATCACGAGGGCACCACGCGCTCCCCAGCTTTTTTTTTCTTCTTCATCTTTTTTTCTTTGCAGATTCATCGCAGCTGGGAGTCGCGGCCTGGTCCGTACGAAATCGTGGCCAATTTCGTGGACGCACCGCCTCGTATATATACGATCTCCATCGGAGAAGAAACGCCGATGGATGCGTCGTAAGTACAGGCTATATGGCCGGCTTCGAATTCGTCGGGTCCGTTTCGACCACTGATAGAAGGAGAAAGATAATGCGACGCTCCTGGAGGAGGGCACCTCCAGGGGGACGTTGATGTTTCTTGCTGGTCTCTCGCCCAAATTCTGCACATCCAGCTGCCTGCCTGGAGAAAACGGATTAGAGGTCCTTTAATCAGATCGCGGACATCTTAAAGGGCTCTTTTTATTGGCTCCCTTTGGACCTGGGCGGGGGTAATGTTTGCGTTCGCCTGGCTCGTGCCAAACCTCCCCTCTCTCCCTTCCCCTGATCTTCCACCACGTCCAGGCAGGTGTTCGAGATGTAAGTGGCAGGCATGGAGATGCTTTTTCTCCTCTTGTAATGTTCCTTGATATAAATCCTGATGACACGAGTATACGCGAAGATGCAGGAGAGTCGTTTATTCGTTTAAAATCGAGGAATGCGCTCTTCCTTTTTTAAGACATTTCGGCTTCTTTGATAGTGTACTCTTCGACCCTGTACTAAACGTTAAGAACCTTTACATTAAATATTTTTTTCTGAATCTAATAAGGTTTTTAAGATCACAAATGCTGTAAGCCTAATTAAATAGTATAACTAAGTAGACTCTAATATAATTGGGTTATCATACTCAATTCTAAAGGAAATACGAAATTTTATTTCATTGGCAAGTTTGAATCGCTGAATTATACACTGAGATGTAAAAGTAAAGTAATATTGACTAAATCTGAGGCTAATTTTTAAGAGTTGAATATTTAGTTAATTCAACTATTTCTTCCAAATAAATCATAATGTTGATTAAACATCATCCTATGCTATACTTCCTTTAATCCATTCCTTCACAGTAAAAAAGTGTTAAAATCGTTATATCTCAAATTAAGCACTGTAAAAGGTTTAATTTCAGTCTAAAATTGAGCTAATTTTCTTAAATTAAGTCAATATTTGAGCTTAAAGTCTTACTTTCAGACAGCAAAGTTTAATTTTAGTTGAGATTTATGCTTGAAGAAAAATGTTATGAACTTGTCACACCTAAGTTAGATAATTCTTATTTCAAACCTTAATATTGGCTAAAAGTGAGTTTCCAAAACTAAAAACAAGGTTTTGAGCGCAAATATTGACTTAATTTAAGAAAATTAGCATAATTTTATGCTGAAATTAAGCCTTTTACGGTGCTGAATTGAATATGTAACAATTTTAAGACTTTTTTTTACTATGTTTAATCCATTCGAACTTTGAATCAGTTAAAATGTATTAAAACGAATTCAATTTTTAAGAAATTTAATTTCTGTATATGCTGTTAAATGTATGTAAAAGTGAAATTTAATGAAAATGTAATGGAAGCAATTTTCAAGCAGGTAAATTAATCATAATTAATGTTGTTCACGAAAATTTCGATACGGGTATATTAATTTTCATTAATGTACTAGTGTGAAATTTGGTTCCGATACATCGCATTACCACGGATAACACCGAAATATTTTCAGATTCTCTCTACAATATTTCATTCTCTGAAAAAATAGTTTGGCTAGAATATTTTTTGCTAGAAAATTAACGAGTAGATTAAAAAAACGTAAAATATTTGTAGAATTATAGTTCTGTTTAGGCAGTTTTAATCCATTTATTTTTATCCAATATGAAGTTTCATAACAAAACACTAATTAGTAGATCTGTATCTGGTAATTGCTTATTTTGTGTGGACTTTTGTTACATTTAGTTCAAAATCACTTAATTTATCCAGAAAATGGACTGAAAGCAATAAAAATTGGTCAAATTTCAACCAGGGAATTTATCTTCTTCATTATATATAGGGCATTCCATGCCAAAAGAGATATTTAATTTACATTGAATTAAAATGTACACATATATATCACTATATTAAAAAAAAATACTAAAAAGGACGTCCTCAACACAGAATTAACATGCGAGAGGGTTTTCATAACCGAATAATCTAATTACGATTACATACCTACTTTTATGTTAAAGAGCAATGAATTCCGGTCAAAGTGAAAAAAATTCGTTCCCCTACGATAAATATTGACGAGGTTATGGTCCGTTACACTTTGCACGTAGAAGACCCCTGAAGTATATGTATCTACGTGCTATTCAGAGGCCTTCTTTTTCGACATCTATTTTTAAAGCCATTTTTAATACATTAAACATATTCATCCCATTTTTTTTTTAATATCATCACTTTCTCTATAAGTTACATTCATTTTCTGTGATTTTTTGAACTTCCAGTTGCCTGTCCAAAAGTGTTAAAATTAAATAATAAACATTAAACATTTAAAGACTATTTTTCACCTAGATAATCAACGTTTAATTAAAAAAAAATATTTTCATGAGAAAGCCCGTCAAAAAATCTACAAAATGTATATTTAAACACATTTTTTTTCTACTACGCTATTAACGAGAAATTAACAAAAAAGGCAATATTAAAAATTCGAAAAAGTACTCTAAACATTTTTATGGAAGAATAACAATTGTTTGTATGGGTTAAAAGTAAACATTAACATTAAGTAATATGTCATGAATATAGAAATTAAAAAATACGTCCAAAAAAATTGTTGTAATTGTTGTAATTTCATAAAGTAAAACAAAGACAGTACATTTCTAATGACTGAATCCAGATAGATACACAACATTAGAAAAAACGTGTTAACATTGAAAACTATTCGTCAACAAATATCTTCGTCATTGGTCACTCCAAACGCTATTTCCAAAAAATAATTTTGTATTCTTTTTCGACAACATCGAAATAGAAGAATTACAAACTTGTAAGTACAAATAATATTGTTTATTATTCTCACTATTTACATATATGTATTCACTCCCATGCATACATTGAATTCAATGTACAAATAGGTGTTCCACACTTTCAAAATTGTATTTAACTAACCCACTTTAATCTGTAAACATAATTTAATGTCCGTAATACATTATGATATATGGCTAGTTGAAAAAAATCAACTATATGATATTCTGTAATATTGTTTGTTTTCTGTATAGGTTACGTTAACCTTAACCTAGAAATGCTTCGGTTTCTTTACTGTTCATTCAATATCTCCCTTACTCAACATTGACCCTGCTGAAGTTCGAAAACAACTCTGATATAACGAAGGTTATGTACAATATGCCTCCAAATGTGTTTTTATTTTAAGTAGGTACGCAATAGTATTCAGGATAATAAACTTCTTCCGTAGATGTTACGATTACTTTGATACTACATTCTCTATAAGAATTATTGCACACTGTAAAGAATAAATTAAAGGTTTCTGCACCGTAAAATTAAAAACTAAAATAATTCCCAAATTATTTTTTAGAACAAAATCGTAATCAATCATGGAATAAGGTTAAGATCAATATTAGAGTAAGTCTTGATTCTAAGATAGTTAGTAAATATTTATTTCAAAATTGATATTACGTTTTATAGGTTGGACGTACCATCAGTTCGTTTATAAAATAGTTATAAACATTGTAATTTTAACCTATAGTAGCACTATTTGCATATTTACAGTCAATCAAACTTTTTAAAAATATATTCAGGAATTAGAATCGTTATTAAATTAAATTGGAATTGTATTGCCTAATCTATCTCCACAATATTATGCAGTTCCATTTCCAGTGTTACTAAGGGATATGCATCAATTCTCACGTAATCCACATCTGGACGAAATAGCGACTAGTTAATTAGTGTGACCGAAGAACACATGTCATTTTTAGGAAGTATCTAAATTCAAATTGACATCTGACATATATCATTATGTATATTTATAGAAATTATATATGCGTGTCTAATATTCAAAAGTATTCTGAGTTCAATGACTTTGTTTAATTAATTATAAAAATGAATTTTTTATATTGAAGATTTAAAAATAGAGATATTGAAATGACAAAAATGATAAGGTAACAATAATTTTTGAAGAATAAAATGATCTATTCCTCAATCAATCAAAAAACCATTCAATGTTTACTATATTTCAAAACATAATAGTTTAGTTAGTCTATTTCGTCTTTAGCTGAAAAATACGGTGAAAAAAATAAAAATTGCATTAAATTAAACGTATAATATAGTAAAATGTAAAATTAAGAGAAATTATTTTTATTTTTCCGATATATGTTTTTTAAAATATGTGTATATTAGAGTACTTTGTTGAAAGAAATGATTTATTACACAAAATTAATTGTACTTTAATTATAAATCGACTAGATTTAATTTCGTTAAAACTAAAAAACAAAGAACTACGAATGTTCGCAAACAATCTTATATTTACGACGCAATAAAAAAGTATCAATAATTTGAACAAATATTTGAACATGTTTTAAAAATCAATAAAAGTATTAATAAATACATTCTACAAGAATATAAACCACAAATTATAAATTGTAAATACTAATTTTTTTCTTTTTTCAACTTGACTGAATTTTTTCAAATTCAAGCAAATTTTTAGATTTCAAGTATCACACTCCAGACGTTTAAAATTTGAAGGTCACTGTCTCATAAAATTAAACGCAGTAAGTTTTTATAACGATCATTTAAAAAAGGTCTTTCCCGAGAAAATTTCTTAAATTATCCTCAAATGTCCTAGGTTGAAGATAATATTAACATCGTGAAATTTGACGAAATGTCAGGTATACGAATCGGCAAAAACTTATACCAAAAATGAGGGAAAATCATAAATTCGGTCAATTTCAAAGGTTCTTACCATTAAGAAATTAAATTTTACTTTAGCCCATAAATTGATAAAAAAACATTCAGCGATGTAAAAGCTTAATAAATATTTAAGATATAAAAGTAAAATAGCAGTAAAATATTTTGATGTATCTTTTTCCTACTTTATTTATGCCTTAGCGTTTATTTAATATCACAGATATTTTTAATAAATGAATACACAATAAGACTTACATCATGGCTAGAAATTAGTCGAATATATTTCTAAAAATATGAACTTGGTTGGTGATTAAATAAAATATTCTTATACATAATAAATTAAAATATACTAATTTTTTCAAATAATGTAGCCATGGATATCCAATTTGAAAATTGTTTAACTCCTTTCGAGGTTGACTACTTTTTTGCGAGTAAATTTTTATAGCATATTTATTAAATACATTTAGGACAAATTTCTTTATTTTATAAGAATCATTGTTTATTAATTTTTCAAACACTAATTATAAACATCAACATGATCGAGTCATTAACACTTATTACATAAAATTAGTAATCAAAATATATAAAACTATTGTACGAAATATCGAGTCATAGTGAAGAAATGATAATAATGTCAAAAAAACTGAATTTTCATTACCAATCTAAGCACATCTGAATGACAATGTCGAACTTTTCTTTTGAATATTCGAACCGGAGCTCTTTTCAAACAAATAACAAATTTTTATTTAAAAATGTTTAGTAAATTTTTTAGAATTTTATAAAAAAAACGGTATGACACATACAGAAAAATATTTTTATTTAAAAATTTAGAACCTTTTGAAAATTCAAGGATATAAAAAAAAACAATTCTAGTGTGAAGACACTAATTTCCAACAAAAAAGATTTTTATTTAGTAGCCTTCTCATGCTTCTAATTGGAAGAATAGTATACTGTCATGAAAATCTCACAAAATATCATATCTAATTAATGCACTTCACTTTAATGTTTACAACGAGTTAAAAAAACATCAGTTCTATTTATTCTTAATAGATAGTATTTCTTTTTATTCATTCTCATATGGAAATATACCACTAGTAGGGTGATGAAGCATAATTGACAATTTTGGTAATTATAAGAGTTTTGCTATAGATTGATGTAACCCCAAACGTTTTTTCATTACGAAGTTTTCCAATTCGTTTTTTGTTAATATAAGATTCTATGTCAATGAGATAATTTAGGAATGCAATTTAAATATGGAATTTAGAAATGTAAAATCATATAATTTATATTGTAATTTGAAAGAATATCTTAACGGATATGAAGAGAATACATCTAGTGATCAGTTTTCTTCAACGTAAGTTATATTGTCTAATTTTGTGCGTGAGCATCTTTACGTGCAAAAAACATTCCTTTTTGCCTAAACTGGTTCAGCTGGATTAATTTTGGAGGACGCCACTAACGGTTACTATAGTACCAAACAGGTTCGGCTGTAGTCGTTAAATCAGTTTTTTCGGGGAATCGATGTGTTTGGTTGCAGCTGTCAAATTAATGTGATTTGTTATTAAAGACATTACTATTTCTTCGGTACATTTACGATGATTAATCCCACTAATTTTATGAGACTATAGTAGTGCCCCCTATTTAAAATCCTGAAAAAATGAAAAACATTTGTGTACAACCAATAATTAATTTTCTAATAAACATATAATTATATAGGTAAAATATGAAATTTAATTATTCTATAATTAGACTCCTGTATTTCCTACATATCGTGTAATACAAATTTACTTATTATTAAGAGTCGGTCTTATTAGACAAAATTAGCTTGACTGCAAATTAGTTGTTTCACATTCGAAGAATTAAATTCGTTAATAGTTTTGCAAAACTTTCAATATCTGATATTCATAAAACAAATGTTTTTTGAAATGACATCCAGTTGTAAACTTAATCTGATTGATTTAACCCATTTCGTATCAAAGTGTCCGTTATTTTCAATCCCTAAAAAAAATCTCCAAAGCCATAGTCCACAATTTTCGTGGTCGCTCTAACGATTTATGCCATTTAGAAAATAGAAAAACAGGCCGGGGAACAAAGTTCCGAAAATCAAAATCCCGAAAGGCTAAAATTTCGATATTGGGTGAGTCCGAGGTATTTTAATTTGCTTTATTTTTATCAAATTTTGAAAGACAAAGTGAAAAAAATTACGCCGGAGCCATACTATATCGAAATTTTGGCCTTTCGGTGTGTTGATTTTCGGAACTTTGTTCCCCAGCCGAAAAACAATGGTCTACTTCAATTTAAAAAATGAAGGGTAGTTTTAAGGCTGTTTTTTTTTTTAAACATGCAATTTTCAATGCGAAATACACCATACAATTCAGTGAAATGACAAAAAACAGGGCGATCGAGGTCCGATATAAAGAGTTATGACATATGCTTATTTTATTTCTTGCATCTAAAGGTTGTAAAACCACCCTTAACCGATAAGAGTCAAATGGAAACAAAAATGATGAATTGTCGGAAATTGTCGACTTTTTGAAAACTTGTTGAACAAAACGTTTTTAGAATCGATCTGAGAATACACAGAATTTTTTTTAGAATTTTTGGAACACTATTTAATAGTTTTCGTTACGAGCATGTACACGTGGAGTAACGATTATAAAATATTATTAATTTTGGTTATTTAAGGTGGCTCGATCGAAAACCAAAATTAGAATCGTTTCATATTAAATTTATTAAACTGAAACCATTTTTGTTCGCTTAGGCAACATTTGAGATTGAGTTATCAACTTAACTTGGCCCGAAAATAAAATTGAACTTGGCTTATATGGAAACTTCCTGCACTTACTCCATAATCTTTAATATATCTATAGTTATCCATCAGAATTCAATAAAAAACGTGATTTTATGTATATAAAATATAAGATATAAAATATATAAAAAATATGACATTATATGCAATTCTGAGGAAATATTGGATCCCAAAATGAACGGTTATAAGAATTATCAACAAATACCTCGATTCAATTATTATTAGTTTAATGTTTCATTATTAGTTTTAATTTTGTTAATAATTGTGCTTCTGCATTAGATGCGTTTCAAACAAATTTACTTCGAAAAAGAAATATATACAGATTAGGATAAGTTTACGTGCCATCCATGCCACCTATGGATTTTTGGTCCTCCACTATCGAGCCACTTTTAATAATGCGGAATCAATAACTGTAAATTATAAATATTGTTACGGAATGAAAAAACCACTGGTGCATTTATTTAAAAATTCGAAATGTTCTTTCCCAGATGGATGTCATGGAAAAAGAAGTTTATAAAAATGGAGAACAAAATCAACGGCGTTAGCCTACAAATTGACATTAATAACTAGTATTAGTATCTAACTGGCATAAAAATTCCTCAACGTTTCGAGTAATGCATTGAGGTATTATTAACCCCTTGATAATGAGCACAACGTACTCGATACGTTGAGGAAATTTTAAGCCAGTTATTTAGGTACCAAAACTGGTTATTATTGTCAATTTTAGGCCAAAGCCGTTGATTTTTATTTTACTGTTGAATCGTTTACAAAAGATACTATCTCACTTACTACTCTGAAAATGTAGTTTATTTTTTTCGTATTTTCTGAAGCGAGGTATCTACTTGAAATTTACATGTGTTGTTTTTTTTTACAAAATGTAAATTGCCGTAGACCTGATGTAGATAAAAAGGAAAATCTTCTTAGACTCGGGTTTTGTTCAAAATTGGTACACCTAACTATCATCACAATCATAAGTAACCTGCGAAGAAATTTATTAGGGCCCTGATCAGGGCCTGACTAAAAGCGTTACACCCTGATCAGGGATTGGCTAAAAGAGTTACACCTTGATCAGGGCCTGGACAAATTTCTGCTCGGGAATGTCCACTAGCCATTAAAATTGGTACCATAAAGCGCATCAAACAAAATTTGACTTAAATTTGGTAAAACATAAAAATTCATTGAATTCGCTTGAAACAAGTCAGTTGGCCATCTTTGGAATCGCTGAATATGAATATGCTTTTAGATTACAAAAATGGCAAATTAATTCTGACGAAAGACTATTTTAAAAACGGATATGATTCACACTAACAGTTCTAAAAAATTGTTGCGGAACAACAATTTTCTCTTATTTACTCTATGCTGACTAAAATAACAACGATTTCATGATATTTTCCTGAATATTATTTTTATGCAGAAATAAATCAAGAAAATTACTTGGAACAGAAAACGCTACTGACTTCGTGTTCAGTATAGTAAAATCATCCTAGCTATTTTAACAAAAAGTTTATAGTTAGCTCCATATTCAGCAAAGCAACTTTAATAAATCTTTTCATAACATTGCAGGGAATTGTTTTTCTTATTGAATTACCAACTGGCATCAATAATGATGATCGTTCGGTGTGCCAAGTTTGAACCAAATCCGAGTGAGTCACCTGGGTGGATTCGCTAGTAAGTCCTCTTTGAATGTCTTTTAAGATATCTTTGAAAAAATATCCGGAAGACGTTTTTAAGGGGATTCTAGAGTTCCTTGCAGATAAGGTAGGAATTTTCACCAAAAACCTTAAATAATAAAAGACTGAATCGATTTTTCAAATGTCGGGCTATGTAAGGGCAATTCTAATTACTATAGACGGTATCTCAGAAAATGCCAAAGAAATTAATTGAGAACTGAACGAGAATTTTCGGAAATAAGTGATTTTTATTTATCTATGGTATTTTTTAGAAAACTGTTTATAGTGTCTAGAATTACCCTCACAGATCCCGAATTTTAAAAATGTTTTTCAGCCATCATTAATCTACGTTTTTTAGTGAAATTTTCTACTTTACCTGCGGACCACTTTAGAACTGTCTTAAGATGTACGTGCGGTTTTGGGGTAAAAGTCCTCGAGTAGATAGCACATTTATCCGAAATACAGACAAATTTGCACATAAATAATCTGAAAAATATAAAAAGGGTTCCACAAATCACTCATTAAGAGAGTCCTAACTCCAGTAATTAGATCTCGGTATTTAAAATGTAGAGGATTTAAGGGCAGCTCGATATTACGTTACCATTACGAATGCGTATGCATAAGGAATCGCCTTGATGATCGTAGAATGAAAACAACGCATCGTAATATATATAAATAAACAACAACAAGTGTCTCCAGCTTCCCAGACGATTGGAAACGCTGTCGTTGTAAAGTGGGAACGAGGCCAAGAGCACAGCTCGCCGGGCCTGTGACATCAATCTTTATGCTCGTGCGTACGTAGTGTATACGGTCACACACGTGAATGCGCCGTTAACTGCGCAGTTATTGCCAGTGCCCTCGCGTACACTAGCGCCAGTAATGACGAAATCACTTTTCTTTCCTGCTACAAAGGTTTTCCAGTAACGAAAACAACGCAAGGCTTTTTTCTCTTCGTACCCAATATCCGACATCCCTTTGATCGCTACATTTATTTATAGTAACTGTAATAGGTCGTTCGTACGACTGAGGTATTCTATTTTCGGCAGTGAAATTGCCTTTTTCAAGAAAATATAGATATTCAGTCCATTTAAGGATTTCACTATCCAATATTGTCAATCAATGTATATTTTTGCCTATGATTTTGCCGGACAATAATACAATTACAGTAAGCATGCCGTAGGCAACGTTTTATCGATAATTTCTCTTTCTTTTTTATCTGATCGAAAAAAAGGATCGTTTACCCTACTGTACGCGTTTGTTTTATGTAAATTAAAGAATTCTTTTTTCACACTAAAACTTTTCTATAAAACATTTCTATTCAATAAGATGGTACTATTATTTACATGTATTAAATTCATGAAAGAATAATTCATTACTTATGTTTTGGATACCTATAACAATATTCTAAACTATCCTTTTCTCAAGAAATAAGCAAACACTTTTTTCATCCGTGTGTTTATTTCGTTTGCATTCAAAACTAAATTGACATTTAAATGTTTCATTTGGACATGCACCAGTTTAAAGCACAGTCTAGTAAGTATTTTTTTCGAATAAAAATTAAGAAAAAAAACAGGGTTGTGTTCAATCAAACCAAAACAAAATCGTGATGTTATTTTCTTGAATCATATTTAGCAACAAATGTATTCTAGTTAGGATCTTCCCGAGTAGAAATTTATTAAGGCCCTGATCAGACACGTAATGTTTTGGACAGGCCCTTATTATTATGGTTTTCTCACCTTAGTTGAAATCAAACAAATTCTTATATAATAAAAAAATATGGTAAATATTAGATTTACATATTTACTCTGCTAAAGGTGTAGGGAAATGGATAGTCGAAGAAAAAAAATGGATGGATTTCTTCCAGGGCGGTGTTATTTTTTTAAACAGCATAATTCGGCAGGGTTTCCCATTCATTACATGACATGGTCTAATTGCAAATGGAGAAATGATGTAAATTATAAAAACGCACGAAAAATGATTGGTTACGTTAACAAACCCTTAGTTGCAGTAACCAACTGGTTAGCTTTTGTTCTAATTAATTGGTTATAGTAACCAATTTGTTTCTTGGCGAAACTATTTACTTGGCTGCCTCACCACTTTCTCTTCTGGATCTCATAGACCAAACTGGCTGGATGCCTCCAACCAATCCCTTTTTTCCGTGAACGGAAAAGAGTTTGGGCTCCATGAAACCGGGATTGTGTTCAACCAAACCAAAAGTTTGTGCTCAACAAAACCTTTCTTTGTGCTCAACCGAAACTTAGTTTGTGCTGTGCTAAACTTCTTTTTACATACACACTCAGTTTGGACTGAGCACAAAATAATTTTGTGAGCCCAAAGTACTATTTTTACGAGATCCACGTCTGCATTGCCATATTGTTGAAGCCATGACATTATAGATCTGATGATCTCTCGCAAGGCGCTCAAAACGTAAAAGTGCAGAGAGGAAATTAACTTTTAAAATCACAGACATAGACTTTTGTGTAAACTTAACTACTTGTGTAAAACATACATTTTTTATTCAATAAACATACTTTGCTATCTACTTAGTTGCATCCCAATTGCTATTGATGATATCCAGTAAAATTATTTCATTTTGTAGTACAAAAAACGGAGGCCGTGGTTTAGAAATCGGTTTTACTATATTTTGAAAGTTAAACTTTTTTCTCCAACTTCTTTTTCATTATTTCTTAATTTCTCGGCCGTTTTCAATAAATCAGTTCTGATGTGTTTTGGTGTTTCTTGGTCCTTTATAATACAATATGTTAATAAACAAACAAATAAATAAGTAAACAAATAAATGTAACAGTAATATTTTTTACAAAAAAAAGTAATTATTGCGTCTAGGACATGAATGTCATTAGCCTTGATGAAGATAACAAAACAGTATCGTATTCGCTCAATAGTTCTGATTATAAATGCTAGAGGGATGTTTTGTTCTGAATATTAAACCCACAGTTTGTAAATACAAAATTTTATATACAAGAAGATCATAATGCATTACGCTAAATATGAACTGAGGTTCCAGTTTTGTCTGTTTATATACTTATTTATATATAATATTTAATTTTGTTTATTTACACAAGGACCGAGAAGTACTAAGATATGAGTACTAACTTCTTTATCCTAGAACAGAGTACAAATTTGGGTTTTCTACAGAAAAGTTTCTTATGTGAGTTAACAGTAAAATGTAACAAGTTCCCTGATCATCGGCCTGAATTTTCGTATCATGTAATGAAAAGACTTGGGGACGCGTTAGAGGTGTCACCTGCCCTTACAAACAAACAGTCGTAAAAAATGTAAAGTGAAGGTCTAGAAAAAAATTTGATGTGGGTATGACATCTCTAGTTGGAAACGTCTCATACAAAATATCCAAAAATCATTATATGAGTCTAAATTCGGTAATAGAATCAAAAATTTTGTGTGAATTAATTAAATTCGTAGTTGATTTTTTTTATTGTGAAACAATTAATAACTTGACACTAGATTACACTATGCAACTTAAATGGTTACGGCAAGTAATGCAAGTAAAGGAGAAGCTTTTGACGGAGATAGAATTATTAAATTGTATATTTCACTTCAATGAATATATCAAGCAAAACAAGAATCGAGAACCTTACTATTTATTCAAATATCTCGTTGAGTTACTACTTTTAGTACACATTCGATTTTAGATAACACCCAAAAAATATATTTAGATAAATGCACTCTTATATTTTAAATGATCTTTATGTTTATAATATTATAGAATTAAGAAAAACTGTTTTCCTTCCATCGGTGTTAAAAATACAAGTAATAAGAAAGTTCTGTTTGCAAGACTTTATTTACATTAAGGATATATCATAAAGACAATATTCTGTTTTTGTTATGTATCGAAGGAACTTAACCTAGATGTATTATAATGGTACCCGTTAAGATAACTGGGTCAAATGTTCTGTTTTTAAAGATTGATTTATATTTGTGTTTTGAACAATACCAAACCTTCAAGTATGTCCTCGACAAAGTGAAGTTTCCAACCGATACGTAAGAATGCTTTTAATGGCTTTTCAAACATACTCTGATGTTTATATCATATACATAATAAACGAATAATTATTCATAATAAGTTGGAATAAAAGAGAAATGTTTTCTCCCACAAAATTCTAACGTCCGCATATCAATAAAATATAATACATTAATTGCACCAAATCTAGTGATAAAATAAAAAGTAGAATTCGATATAGAATATTTTTTTAAATATGATTAAATCTACTTTTATTGTGAATTTTGAAGATCTTCAGCTTCCTTAAATCATGCATTGAGAAGAAATCTGAAAATCATGAATAATTTATTGTCTATCGACTCGAAATGACGTATCGTTCCATTCAACGTGATCTTTACTCCTTGCAATAAAATACAGAAATAAAAGTTCATTCCATGAAATATTATACTAACCGTCTTGTCATAAAATATTGTACAGTTTTATTGACAGATATTTTTTATTGTCTAAAGACATGACTGTTGGAGAAATATTAAACGTTTAATACATTTCGAAAATTTATCGAAATACACGGCGATTTTAAATAAAACGACTCCCATTTATTTAATCGACAAATTACGTGCTTCGATGACTACGACAATGAAAAACTCTGGATATAACGGAAGCAATGATTAAATTTCCTCGAATACAAATTTATATATGCGTCTACGATGTAAGCATTCAATTTATAGCGTATTTTTTAGCAGCGGGATATATTATACCGGTGATCTAAATACCAACGAGTGAATTAAAGCTTTTTATATATTTAAGTAAAACCATTTCGTAAAACTTGCTAAACATTATTCGGTAACTTTAAAACTATTTTCAAGGACGCGAATTATCAGGATATATTTGAATAACAAATTAGTTTTCCACTTAAATTTATCTGAGGTTGTTATATTTTAAGTATACAAAATTTCGATGAAAAATTAAAACATATAAATTGGTGGAAAATATTGTTTTAATAGTACTTTTGTTTTATTTTCGTACATATATTAATAGTTTATAATAATAGAATTTCAATACAAAGTGATTGCACGTTACTATTACAAGAAAAGTTTTATAAAACTTATTATTAAGTTTTTCTCGTGAAAAATGTGGTGATAATTTAATAAAAACAAATTGGATATTTTACCAAAAGTATTTTTGGTTTATTCATGTTCAAACATTTAAATGAAAAATTATTCACCCTATTTTTTCAAAATTCGAGTTCTGTAATGGCAATTCTAACCACTATACATGATATCTTACAAAATATCAGAGATATTCGTTAAGTATTGTTTGAGAATTTTCGAAAATAAGAAAAACTCGAATGTTTTCTTGTATTTTTTAGAAGAACCTTCATATTGGTTACAGAACCCAATTTTTTATGCAGCCATACGAGATTTTTAAAATTTGCCTTTTTCTGTTACCATTATCTTTGATTTGAACAATCAGGAAAATTTAAAGGTTAAGATCAATTATTTTCTTTAATGGTTTTGTATTTAATAACGGTATCTTTTCCAGTGACAAAATTACTAATTTATTAAATACTTTGTAAATAAAGTTCGGAATATTTATGCCCATCTTTTTTTGGATATTTCGAAGTCAAACGTTACATCAGTCAATCATTAACATACTGCACTTATTTTGTATCTAATAAGGATCCAGCAGATTTCAGGCCCCACCTAGTGCCTCTAGAAGAAAAGCATATCTCACATCTTAAAAAAATAAAAAAATTAACTGAGTGTAAGATCTAAAGCATAAAAACCCCGTCAAGGGATGTTTGGAGATATGTTGGAAAAAAGCTGTGGAAGACAAAGATGAAAAAAGGATTAATTGCCTACTTTTTTACTTCAATTTTTCGACTGCGGATTTTTGTTACACATTTTTTAACGAAACATTACGCCTTTTATTAGATATTTTGTTGTATTCCTTTCGCTGCGTATTACTGAGCAGTCCCTTTTAAAACACTTCTGATAATGACATATTCAAATTATCCTCAAAAGAAAATTGAGGGGTGTTCAGTTTCTTTTTCATGGTCAATCGAGGAATAAAAAATGAAACCATTAGCAGTTTGCTTTGGTCACATTCAGTTGTTCTCATAGAAAAACGTCAATGATACATTTCGTTTCAAAAACATAATTTTCAAGGAATACGAAATGATGCTTCGTTAGGTGCACATTTTCTAACATCCTAAAAGGTTTCATATATCAACCGATTTCTGCAGAATTAAATTTCATTCAGCCCATATCAAACAGAAGCGGAAATTGTTAACAATTTCACTTGTAATTTTGTATTTTACCTGTGTTGAAACAAAAAACTATCGTTATGACAAGCTTCTTGACGAGTAAATTTTTACAGTTTGAATTAGTAAAATTCTCAGCTCCTTGACTTCAATTCTCATAACTGGGTTTTAAATAGAAAAATAGTAAATTTGGGCACCAAAATTAATCGGGCTATTCATTATTTTAGATGATGTATGACTTGATTCTTCCTTAACTTGATTGCAAAGTACCTGTCTTGAAATTATGATAATTTATATCATTCGATCATTGACTTAAGTGTTATCTTTAGAAAAATTATAATTTTAGTATACGTACACATTATTTATTAACTCCAGGACACTGACCATCAATAAAAATCGATAAGTTGTCACGAAAAAATGTAATCGAAATTACTTCCGCAAATCAAGTTACCTTTACCACTTTAGTTCAAACATTTGTTTTTCAAACATGTTACATTTGTAACTAAAGAAAAGAATTATTTGTCATACGGGGTTGTAAAATCCGATTTCATGCCCAGTTTGCGGGAGCGAAATCACATTTTCCTCGTCAAAAAATGACATTGATAAGAGAAGCGTTTTCATTCTTTCCAGTTTTAATTTGTTGACATAGATGTTTATTTTTCCCAAATGCAACCAAAATTCGAATCAATTAATTGAAATAAATAAATTTGAATGTTACTAGTGTACTTCAGTGAGCGAAATATTCTTAAATAAACTGTATATATTGAATCTTGTCTTATAAAAATCATGTCTGCATAAAAACAAAACATTGACAAATGCAGCAAATTAAAGTTTCCTCTAATTTGTCAGTTCAAACGGAGCGATATCAGTTTCTTTACAACATACTCATTTACGTCGAAAGAAGACAGGATCAATTATTTACCACGAACGTATCGTAAACTGCGTTAAAGTAGTTTTCATTTCGTATGTCAGTGTCTTGACAAAGAGGGAAGCGGAAGACTAATCTCAAAGACGACTCCTTTCTTTCAATATCTTGTCTAGACATAACGTATGCAGGCTGAGTCTCTGAGATAAATTGCGCGTTTTGCTTACTCTGAGGCATATAGAGTTTAACGTTTCAAGGGCCGACATGGTGTTGCAAGTGCAACCATCAATAGATTCAACAATATAAAAAAAAATTATATTCTATGATTTAAAAAAATAACATCAGATTCTTGAATGCAATTTTGTTTTTGCTTTACATCCAATGCATCTCGCAGAACTCGTTTTAAAAGGTTTTTAGCCTTCCGGTCTACAAGAATTCCCTCCAAAATATAATTAAATATTCATCAATTCAAAATCGTGTATCCAATATTGGTAAACAAAGAGTGAATAATTATTGTAATTGTATGACATTTAGTATTTAAAGATTTAAAGTTAGGGACATTTTTGACGTGCAATCCTTTGCCAAGCATCAGCAAGGGTTGAATGCATTGTCAAAGCATAAAAATTGGCCTTCTAGCAATCCCTTTTTCTATCGCAAACATTATCAGGTTGCATGTATAGTTCTGTAAAATAAAATAGTCAGATATAATAGTTTAGCTTAAAAAATTAAACGGTGTAGGGGACAGAAAACAGAAAACAAGTTTCGTTCCTATTTAACACGAATTCCCTAACATAATTTGGCATAAACATATTGTTTTATAATATAATATGGAAATTTGGCGCCTGAATGAGTAATTGTTACATTTTTAAATTGAAATTCCTGTAAATGCTGGACAAGGGGATAAAAGTCTGAAGCGTCTACAAAATCGTGTAGAGCAGACATTTTTATATCGACCCAGACCATAAGTATAGAATTTGGTCCCTGTCTACCAAAAAAATATGCTGAAAATTTTCATCAAATGTCAAGGTTTCAGACACCAGATCAATTTTTTAAAATACATGTCTTGTTTCTACTTAGATCTGATTAGATATTAGGGCCGATCCATCCATGCGTTAATACAAAAAATTAGTAAGAACTTTTTTTAATATGATTCTTTTTAGGTCTGTTTTCAAGGATTCCAAGTAATACAAGAAATTAAAGCACCTAAGAATATTCGAATTTATAAATATGTTATATAATAACACTCCGGCTGATATGTGATGGGGGTCCAAGTTTTGAAAATGATCATTTTCATTTTATTTCTATTCAATTAAATAGTTGGGCCTGCCAAACCCTACCTGGTCGAGGAGCACATGAGCTAAAGGCCGGAAAATGGAAGCCAAGAGTTATTATTAAAAAACGATTTCCAGACAAATTCGGAATAAATTAACAAATGAACTTTGACAACGACTTATTCATTTTTGGACTCGTCAGCTTAAGTGAGATTTCAAGATTTTCCCACAAAATTTCGAAATCTAATAGATCAGTCGATTTCGCGATCTTGCGTTTGAAGCATGGGGGAAACTGCGGATAAGGTCGGCATTTTTCCGCGGGGAAATAAAATGAAAAGACCTAGGATACGGCCTAGCGGAGATATACGACGACGTTGCGTAACGCGCAAACACGAACGGCGCGAGAAACAATTATTATTGTGAAATAATAAGTCGGCTTGGCTGTACGCCAATTAGGAGGCGCCAGTCGGAGCAATTACCTGCTACTCTTTTTTTTTTTGCCGCACACCGACGCCGTCCGACGACAGCAACGCCAGCAAATGCCTTGCATAATAACCGTGGTTGCTCTATCTGCCTCGTTTCCGAATTCTTACGGCGAGTTTCTCGCGAAGCCGACTTGTCGTTCGTCAAATCCTTACGTGATAAGTTTAACGAACAAGTCGCATTTAAATTAGAATACGTTTATGTTAGAACAATACGATGCGTTCTCCACCAGGATGCAAACAGGATTGTTTAATTTCAAGTACAGAAACGAGGATGAAATGTTGGAGGATTGGGGTGCACCTAAAAAACTCGACAAATCACAAAACAGACACTTAAAAATCCGACGTTCAAAACCAGACATTTAAAGAAACAGACATTAAAAATCAGACATTTCAAAAAACAGTCATTCAAAAACAAGACTTTTAAAATACAGATACCAAAAAACCAGACATTTCAAAAACATACATTCCAAACCCAGACATTTTAAAATATGATATTCAGAACCAGGAGTGCACCTCAAAAACACGACAAATCGCAAAACAGACACTTCAAAAACCAACATCAAAAAACCGTACATAGAGATTCAAAATATCTCTGCATTTTTAAATGTCTTGTTTTTTAATGTATGTTTTTGAAATTTCTGGCTTTTTAATATCTATTTTCTTAAATAACTTATTTTTAATGTATGTTTTTTTAAATGTCTGGTTTTTGAATGTCGGGTTTTTGAAGAGTCTGTTTTGTGATTTGTCGGGTTTTGGTGATGCACCCGTTTTTCCTATGCCAATACTCGGGTGCACCTCAAAAACGCGACAATCACAAAACAGACACTTAAAAAGCCCGACATTCAACAACCAGACATTCAAAAACCACACTACACACAAAAAATGATCTCGGGTCGACTTCCGGTCTCACAGGAAGGTCATACAAAAATGTTTGACCAAGGGATTAATTTTTAGGTCACTTGAAGGTCAAATCAGTTTGACCCCCGGATTAATTATTAAACACACTTAGAATTAATTCATTGATAAATGTCAGGTTTTTGAATGTCCGTATTTTGAAAGTCGGGTTTTTTAAGTGCCTGTTTTGTGGTTTGAAAAAAATTGACAGTGTCAATCAAATATGCGAACCACATATTCGAAATCATGTTCAATTAAATGGTTAAATAATTTAGTAAAATCAGTAAAACTACATTCACTTAAATGAATGGACCAGACTTGTATCAAATAACCAGTCGTTTTTATCATTTGATCAAATGATTTAGTCAATTCGCAATATCATTCTTTGAAATTGGTAAACTGATAATTTAAAAATAATCAGATATTATTAGTTTGATCAAATTATTTGTTTATGTAAACAAATTTCTGATTTTTTATTGCTTCATACCACGCCATATTTAATTTGAATTGAACATTAAACTGAGGATGGTAATTAATTATATTTTGTGACTATTAAATTTACCATGTTTTTTACCTGAAAGAGAGAGAGAGGGAGAGTTGTTTGTAAAGAAATCCACTAATACAATTTTAACATCGGATCTCTATCTTACTTGCCTTTAAAACTTAACAACAATTTATTGCAACAATTTGTTAAATAGTTAATCCTTATATATCATTGTATTTAAGAATTGCAAGTGTAACAGCAAATATTAATGGAATTCTTTTTATAAAGTGCCAATTTATAACTACAATTTATTACTAAATTTCGATTCATACAATTTACACATAACCGCATTTATGTAAATAATTAAAATTTTTAAATTTGAAAAGTTTTTTTATGTAACGATGAAGGGTCCTGTTAATTTAAGTTCGTTTTTCAATTTTCGTTTGCCATATTTAATCCGCCATTTTGAATTTCGAAATTGTGATCACAGTTTCGAAGTCAGCGATCCCAGAAACCCCTAGGTACAAAATTTAAATTCAATCGGATGTAAAAACAAATTTACGCCAAAAATTACATACATTATTGAAATAAAATTGTTATATAAATTATAATCGCTAAACTGAAATCGGAATCGTTTGCAGAGACCACATAAACTCTATAAAAATATTTATTTCACCAGTAAATATTATACAATCGTCAGACATACATTTTCCGAATTTTGCAAAAAAAGGTCACCAAATAAACCACTGTTTTGGATATTGGATGTAAAAAATCTGTATCTTTAAAGTACAAATACTTTGTGCACTTTTAATTCATTTTTCCGTTGACAAAAATCCCGCTCTTGTCTCGATAATTTGAAATTAAAAAATCACACGAAAAGTTTGTTCACATAAACTCGCCAATATTAAGGCTAATATGAAAGAGCACCCCTGCAAATACACAACAATATAATTTTTAAATGTTTTGTTGTTCTGCATTACTGACACTTCTGTGTAAATTATCTTAAAATTCATCTGTGTTTATTATTAATTTTCACTAGAGCAGAATGACTAAAAAAAAAACATAGATAGAAAAATAGTCTCTAACTGGTTCTGTTTAAAATAAATCATTTTCTTTCTCTGACACTCATCCGGTTGCGTACAACGTTATGTAGTGTGGCGCTATCTAGTTTCTTACAAGTGAATGATGCGGTCATTTCGACTGTTATATATATTATTTATTGCATATACCCGTCCCTTATTCAACATTCCAGTCGTTACTTCGAAAATGCAAATTTTACCTTTTATATATTTCACTTTCGGAGATAATTATATTCTGTTATTATCAGTATTAAAATATTGTTTATGATCTCATACTTTCATATATATCATAAAAAAATCAATAGTAATATAGAGCAAAGTCAGTTTTAATGAACCATTCACAATCGAAAGAATGCACATTTTTATATTAATTAATATATTGATATTAGAAAAAGCGAGCTCAGAATTCTCCGCAGAATATATATTTGAAAAGTTCAGATATGTTTACCTTTCAGGAATGGAACTCATTCAATCAACCTTAGTCAATAGCGAGATTTCATCCTCAAAGGGTGAAGAATATTAAATCACTAAGAAAAGAATATATTATTTAAAGCAAGAAATGAATTTATATAAGATAATTTAACATTCGGATTCGTAAAAGTTAATTATTTTAAATATATAATTTTATCGGTACTTAAAATTCAATTGGAGAAACCAAATTAAAAATAGATGAACTTTAAAACATATTTCATTTCTTAAGCAAACATTTCTGTTTGAGCAACCGCTTTCCTCTATGGATCTTTTTGATTACTTTCACCAAAGTAGTCCAATTTTCACTGTAAGAAATATATAAAAATTAAAATTCTTTTTTTCTAAAAAACCATTGGAATTCAGTTTTCAAGTAGCAAACGGTTAAATATTTGAGTATGAGAAGATATTGAAAAGTTGGTAAGAAAATTAAGTAAATATTGTTGAAAACATATGTTGCACTACAGCTCCATGTATTTGCAATATACCAGGAAAATATCTGCTAAAATTAAATAAAATTTAAATAGTTACCGTATCTATTTGTATAACAAAGTCATGAAAATTTGTTATTTGAATGTTATGAATGGTTATATAAACAATGCCGACATTTAAACTCGTCAGACTAGTCAAGTTACTGAATAGAATGTAATTGAAATTGATTTCTCTGTATATTCTAAAAAATATATAATAATCTCTCAGTACAGTTATTCCGTGGTTAATTATACATTATACAATGTGTAATTTATAATAAAATAACAATAGCCATTTGATCTCAATTGTTTCCTATTTTGAAAAGACAATTTTAAATTATTTGCCGTTTCCTGTTCCCATATTTCTAGTCTGCTTATGTTTTAAAAATAAACCATCTAAGCTTGATGAATGACTCGTAATTTTCGGAATTCGATATCTCCAAAAAATCTTTTACTTTGTCGGTACACATACCGAAATTCTGCCGCCGTGCTTTTACAGCAGGTACCAAAATCTGTAATGAAGCGGAACAAAAAAATGTTTTAGTGCCCAAAGTTCAACGACCTTGTTTTAAACTTATTTGCGGAGAATATTTTTAAAAAATTAATTTGTTACTATTTTACGAGTGTTTGTTTACTTTAATTACGTTTATTTGTTGTGTACGTGCAAAAAAAATTGTTCGAAAATTTTTATTCGTGTAACAATAAATTAATTTCGGATCCGTATCATATTAAATTGCACATTCGAAAAAACTGTTACATGTTTATTGATCGATTTTTTTATCTTCACAACCTGTAGAGGCTCCGGAAGATAGAAAATTTGTCATTGTGTTGGAAATTTAAAAACATATGCTTTTGAACCACCGATAACATGTGCTGCTGTAAGCGTCAAAACGTGAGAATTTAAAATAAAGAAAAATAGGCGCCTTGTAAAAAATTCATGCTGAATATTATTTATTTCATTTTTTTTCTATTTAGCAGCATCCACTTTGGATTAAAAAAAATGGATTAGGAAAAGATAAACTGCGAATCGGATTTTATTATTGTTATTCACAAACTCATTCTAAATTTACATACATTTTTATTAAGGAATTCACGCAACCAATAAACTCAGTGTTTACATCAATTATTATTGTACTGAGGAAACTACTTTCTATCTTTATGAATTTATTAATAGTATTATTTTCTGTCTACGCAAGCTACTTTTCCCTGACGCTGTTTTTTTATTGCTATCGTATGCGCCGAGGTGGATAATAGTAGATGCACAAATGACATGTTTGCGGAAAATGATTACAGAAAACAACATGTTTGTTTATGAATTTTCATAATCTGCTGAGGAAAAGTTGCCGTGCTCGCACGTACAAATTACGCTTGTTATCGAATGTGTTATTACATCTCAAGCAAAAATTATATGAAGGTGAATTTTTATGGACATTATGTATTTGTAATATAATTTTTATTACTACAAGTATCCATATATCACTTTTCTTTCTTGAAAAACAATGTTGTGATCGTCTATATATGTGTATCCAAGTGTCGGCTATTCATTTTTTACCCAATTTTACATCTTTTAAATATACAAGCTGCTGCATATTTATAAATAATGTTGCAAAAGTAAATTGCTTAAACGAATGTTTCAGATTGCACATTTTAAACCTGTCAGTTGTATTAAGCGAGCTTTAACTAAAGGGACTAATGAATGTCAATAAAAAAAAATGGGGCAAATCTGATTCGTGAATATAATAATTATGCAACATTCTAAAAGCTAATCGATTTATTCTTGTACGCAGTAAACTGATCATTAATTTTGTCCGTACTTAAAGGATGCAGTCCAAAGTACAAACATTCGGTTTGAAGAACTTCTATTTTGAATATACAATTTTCTTAGATGAGCATATCTCCGAGTTTTGCAAATTACCTGCAAGAACAAGATCATTTTTCATGGGAATGCAAAGGGAAGTTCCAGGCCGCTTTGATCTTTAGCTGAGAGATTTCGTTGAGGTACAGCATGAAGTGACCTTGAAGGGCCCTCTTCCGCTTCTTTAGAAATCTCGAAATAGATCTCCTTCATTGAATCGTACAAAAGCTGCTCTGTTTTCAATATCAAAGTCTTAACACAAAGAGTAAATAGGGCCAGTATTGCCTTAATTACTGCTAACTGAATATATTTTGAATACAAATATATATGCAAAGTTTCGCAGAGAAAACAATAAAAAATATGTCGACACGTACAAGGGATCTCCTCCAGATGTGTATTAATGAAGTCAAAAGCACATTTTTTTCAAGTACTGCTTCGATGAATATAAACATTCTTTAAAAAGAATGAACTTGGCAGATAGATGTAAAAACACGTATGATCAAAACAAGAAAATGAACATCTATTTTTAGAAAAGTGACAGCTTAGTTCTTGACCGATTTTAATAAACATTAATTAAATACATCAAATATTTGTTAAATGCAGCCTGATATTTACATAAATCTATCTCAAAGTACTTTGTAATGTTACAATCTGGATTATTCAACTCTTTAAACAATATGCCATACTTTTAGAATATTACTTCTTTCAATGACTTGTCCAGAGATTTTTAAATTTTTATTCATTGAGTAAATTCGTTGATTAAAGACTAACCGATCATAAAGAAATGGTTTAATAATATATTTATAGTAAATCGTAATAATGCATGTCTTTTAAAAGTTAGATACTATAATTTATGAAAAATTACTTTTGAAATGGAAATTAGAATTCCAAACTGAAAATCATTTTTTTAATAATGACTTTCAAATATTTCATTGGAATTTTATCGATAGATATGTAACGAGGTCAATGAATTTTTATGTTAATTTTAAGAATTGGTATTCTTTGGCTGGGTCATCTATAAACACTTTAAACATATGGTAAATACAAATTGCATAAGTTTTAACTCAACTTTGTGGATTAACGATTTATGTAGATATTTTCGATATTTGGTTTTTTTAAACTGAATTTTAATATTTTATACCTTGCTTGATACACATGTATCATTATTGACGAGGAAAGATGAATAAACAGCTTATACTTATTAATATTTCCCTTTCTTCAAATAAATCTGTCGCAACGACCACAGCTAAACATTTTTGATAATTTATAATTTGAAAAGAAAAAATTGCAGACATTTTTTCAAAGAATTCTTTTCAAGTAAAAAGAAGAGTAATAATTATACCATATTAGTAATGACCACAAACATGTTATAATAATTTTATCAACGATGAAAGGCGCAAGAAAAGCCAACATTTTGAAAAGGTGACTATTATGAAAATGTAATAAACATCTACAAAAAAATTGTTTATCAGTCATTAAATATCCTTAATTATTTTTTTACTCTGCAATGTATATCGTAAAATACATCCTCGCAATGATAAAATATCATAATATCAAAATATCACATCAACAAAATACCACATATTTAAATATTTTCGAGGTTTAAAAATTATATTTGTATTTCTTGCTCTTATTAAAATGACTTTACTTCATATTTTCATTGAGAGTATATCACAAAATATAATATATTTATATATTTTGGTGAATAAAACAATTATATTGTTAACATTGTTTCATTAAATTAAAATAACACTCTGAAAATCTATAATATTTAGTTTATGATTTCTACACACGTTTACAGATTTATTTCCCCGGAAAAAAAATTTTGGTATTATTAGGGGTAGGCGGAGTTCTAAAGTAAATTACTAAACTGATTATAAGAATACAGTTACAAATATGCATAAACAAAACATTTATCAGACAATTTTATATTTATAGAGTAGGCCAAGAGTTACACAGCATTATCAAGTAATTGTGCTCCAGGGCAGTCCAGGGTAGTGTTGTTCAGTTGAATGGCTGATGTACAAAATACCTATAAAATGCAAATATGATATAATATATATATAAAAAACGTAAAAAATAAAGAAAAAATATTGAAGATCTTTGATCCATTTAATTTCATTATTAAAGTATAATTTCAGCCCAACTTTAAATTTATAAATATCGCGCAATTAAATAGTTTGCATATAGTAATTAAAGCCCGATTGTAGTGTACTACACCAACATTATCATATTTTTTAAATTATTATAAACAATATATAATTTAATAAAGTATTATATTTTGAAATTTAATCAGAAAAATAAATATGACGACATTTGCTCTTACTACTACAGTAAATTTAAAATGAGCGAGTATGTCTATCTAACTCTAATCAATGTCTTAATAATCATACCTAAACGTTACTTTGCAGAATAGAAAATACGTCATATTTACATGCAGAGTACTTCTGGTAAATTCCATCCTAATGGTCAGAATTGCTGTAAACAGGAAAATATAAAGATAAAATTTATACCCTGGAATCAATTGTTGAGATATTGAAAGTGTCTATATGAACAGTTTGATGGACATATCAAATTTGTTTACAGCGCAATGATAACTGATTGGCATCCGTATTAAGCTCAACTGAGACACGATTCGTATCTGATATTGTCACGAGTACCATATCGCATCATTAAATTTTGCAACGCGCGTGCCGTGAACAACCACGATCAATCGACGTGAATCGCCAGTTCGTTAACCTATATATTTATGTTTATTTCCGATACTTAAGACTATGATACTTGAAACGTAGGTAAAAAAATGATATACATTTGCGGTAGTTACATAAATATTTTCAAAATCGTCTTATCAGACTATTACTCAAAGCACTTTGCACTGATTCATTGTTTAGAATCTAATGTTACATAATCAGATGATTTATGGCTTTGAGACAAAAGAAGCTTTATTTTTGCGGAAGTTATACACTGAGGCAATAAAGAAGGTTGTAAAAAAATAAAACATTTACATTAATACGCCCCATATTAGCAACTTTATAACGTATAATTTTTTTCATATGTATGTTTGTTTTTGACATATCTTCGGTTAATCCCTGTATCGAGTTTCGGTAGACTACTTTTCTGTGAGATTCGAAGAAAAATGTTTCTTAGATTTGTTTTTCGACAACTCTGAAGTCTATCCGCAAGTGTTCTTGAAGGTATTTCATTGTAAATTAATCGCAGGCGACATTTTGAATATATTTATTACAGAAAGAAAAAAATTTTTTATGTTTCAATGAAGGTCGAATAGTAAACACAATGAATAAATTTAATTACGATGTTTTCTGAAGAATTCATGTATTTTTCAACAATTAGCCATTAATATTAATTACACCAATTTACAATGAACTAATAAGAAAATAAATTCCATGTTAATAGCTGTGTATTAAAATAAAAGTCAATCGATAACAAAGTCTGAATTTCTCGTTTTGAATCAGCGTTACTGCAACTTATCACAATTATATTAATAACTAACAAAGGTACATTATTTTTTAAATACAAGGTAGTACTAACATATTTAATGTTAAATTCAATAAAAATTTCTGAACTTTTTAATTTATCTGTTAATTACGTTTTTTTTTAAACATTTTATGATTTTAATCTTTGAAAATCCAATACATATATTACTCCACTATATTATTACTGTACCAAATTATTCTTACTATTGTATCTTGCATGTAATTTGCTATAAGGGATAAACCCATGGCATAATAAACTCTAATCTAATCTAATCTAATCTAATCTATTATAGGATAATTTTTTTAATTTTTTTAATCTGAATACCTCTGAACAATTGTGTTTTCAGAAAAAAACTGAAAGGAAAACATCAAGAGGTAAGCTTAGGTGGTCATCAGGAAAAGACCTTGGCCTTGACCCGGGGAGGATAAACTTCAAATATGTTTTTAAAAAGGAATTTTTTGGAAGATATCCGCGTGCTGCTTTCCAACAGCGTTCCAATAATAAAACAGACATTTCTTGGAACATTTTTATGATAGTAAAATAAATAATACTTTATTATTTTTTCAATGTAGTGGATAACTTATATTTATTAACTTAACTTGATAAGTATTAAATAACATTCTTGTATTATTTCAACATTTATTTCTTATAGTCATTAATTTTATCTTATATGTCCATGTTTATTTTTTAATTGATTCTGAAAACATTGATAGATCTTGATAAAAATGTGTAGTCGAAGGAAGCAACAATTAGATGAAATTATATTTTATCTGTAGTATCGATGCTTTACACAATAAAAATGAATGGTTTTAACACATTTTTCACATACGATTAAGGCAATTCCAAAACAATAAATGAAGAACTTTTGAAACCTAAACAAAAATATTTAAGCATTTCTAAAAATACTTTAGCTCATTTAAATCATTTATATTTCAAGCATTTGTTTGCTGTTGAAAAATCAATTTGATTTCAAATAAAGAAAACGAAAATTTACAAAAATGTTTATTATTAATGCGAAATGTGAGATGCATGGTCTGGTATCTTAAGAATATTCATTCACCTGATACTCACTCTATAATACAGTAGTTATACATTGAAAAACATTTTTCAGTATAATTTCGAAAACTGTTGGACTCGGTATTAAATATTTCCGTTTTTATAAATATATTTCCTGAAAAATAGCCGAAAGTTATGCTTGTCAAATATTCGGAAAGTATGTTTGATATACTAACAATAAAAAATTGAATATGGAAATTTATTACCGAACAAAATTTGGAAATAATATCAAAATTAAATTATTAAGTTTTCCTTTTACATTTTTTATATGGCCTCTCTATCTCTCAAATTTTTGGGGATTTCTTTGCCATTTTAATGTTCTTTTATTTCTTTGAATTTGTAAAACAAATTTTCCGCAGTTGCCAAAAATTCTGCAAAGATTCACAAAATTGAAAAAAAAATACATGAGATTTTTTGAACATTTATTTCAGAATTTATAGTTCAAATACGAGAGAAACCTCAATAAAAAGAAATTTTAAAAATTGAAAAAAGATTAAAAAATTGTGTGCCATGTTCTCAATTTTTGATTATCTTTACTCAATTATTTCCAAATTTTAACATTTTTTTTTTTACGAAATTTGTATCTAATTTGATCCAAAAATAACTTCCTCGTAATTCTGTCATACTATAGAATAGTTTCAACAAAATTTCTTGCATTTCTCATGATTTTGTTAATCTTTGCAAAATTTTTCGGAGATTTGACTTTTTCGATGTGGAAACCATATAAAAAATTTCGAGTGAAGATCACGGGTTAATCCAATTGGCTTGGAATGCCCTATATACATATATTGCAACTCTATAATCCATACGAATTGTACACGTTTCGGAAAAGAAATGTTTTTTTGTCCGCAAACCGAAAAATGAAACTTTACGTCCTGTATACAGGCACAAAATACTAAATGTAAGACCAAGGTGGCGAATTGTTGCATTGTACATATACGTGTATTATTTATGTTTACAAAATTGAACAAAAATTCGAATTTTGGACAAAAAAAAGTAAATGTTACCGAGGACGCAAAAAAAGGCTCGCACTCGCCGAGAAGATAACATTTTGCGCCTTTGATACATAATGTACCAATTCTTACTGATAGCAGATTTGATTTTAAGAATGCATTTGTATTTTTTTAAAAATACTTTTTTCATCGTTAATGTCAATCTTACAAATATTCGTAATCGGAACAAATGAGAAAAAGAGGGTCAATTCAAAAGAATTTCCAAATAATCCTAATCCTAATCTATCACTAGATCACCATCTAATAAGGAAATATTTCTAAGAAAATTATTCTCAGCATTCACTTTACTGTTTATTTAATGGAAGAAATCTTATGTCTATATATTTTTTACATATCTTCATTTTCTCTTAATCAAGTAACAGTAATTAATATATACTTAAAAAAAGTCTAAACATCTATAAATTTTGTTTCACTTCCTTCGCGTAACTATGATAAATGATGTGATCCCTATATAATTTGTAATATTGATTTTATTAACATATTTACCTAATTTTCATTGATATATAATTATTATGTGGAATACATCCATATAAGTCGAAGTAGTCGAGCATTTCTAGATCCAGTCTGTCACCATCTGTTAGTTTCTCATTTCATAGCGGAATTTACCAGATATTAACAATGTCATCGTTTCAATTCTGAACTGCATATTCATCCATCTTAACTATCTTAATACATATATGTATTTCTTCTCAAAATCTGTTGATTTTATATCGTTTCATTGCAAATTTAAACGTAACATAATAAATGTATGGTGAAACTCAAAATTGTAATTTTGAATGCAGTGACTTTTATACCCAAAACATTTAGAAAAAAATGAATTGATGTTGACCCAACGTGAGAGTAAAAAGCGGATATTTCTATTGCAAACTGCTCGGAACTGAGAAAAAAATGTTCAGAAAATATTCTAGTGTATTCCCTTGGGGAATTCTAAGCATTTTTTAATCTGTGCAATTTTGTCCAAAAGTTCATATGATTTCAGAAAAAAAACTCAAACGTTACAGTATTATGAATGATTTTTTTTTCACGAAATATATCAACTTTTGGAAAAATTGCACTGATAAAAGAACGTTTAGAATTATCAAGAAATATACTAGAATCTGTTTCAGAATTTTCCATAAAGTTTATTAATTAAATTTAAAATTTCAGAGAACTGAATTCTAAGAACGTTTCATTCTTAGTATATTTTGACATTATACTAGTGGAGTAAAATTTAACTTTTTTTTAATAAAATTAAATAATTTCATCCATCTTTATAGTTTTATTAAAATTGTCCTAATACTTAGAAAAAACTGATAAATATAAAAATGTCCTATTTATTGTTATTTTTGTGAAATTTGATGCCATATTGAAATTCATGTTGGCTAAAACGAAATTTTGACATTAGATTATTAAAAGCAATTATAAAAAAGTTAAAAAATGGAGTTACAACGAAATTGTTTGAAGCTATCGTTACTCAAATAATCGTTTAAATGAAAGTACAACTTATGGGCTCTTTGGGCGTAAAAGGGTTAAAGCTCTATTCTTGCAGACCCGTTTCATCGTTACCGAATAAGATTTCGGAGATCTGCCTAGACTTGAACCTGTCACTACTTTTCCTGAGTATTTTATAGCGTTTATTGTTAAAATTCGTGTATAATATTAATATTTATATCAATCACGATTTTAGTTGTATTTTAAATCCTTACTAGCAAAATATGCATGTCTTGTTATAATACGTTATTCAAAGACTGAGCCAAATTCATACAATTCTACCTATGCAGGATATAATTCAGAAATCCAGTTCTGACAACTTTGAATGACCAGTATCCTAATATGTACTAACTAGAAACTCATTTCCATAAAGGAAGAGCAACGTCGGTTCAAAATTCGGAACCTACTGGCGGCTTTAGTAGATATCCAGCCTAATCTAGTAATAATTTATCACTAATCACAGAACTAAACAATACTATAACATATATTACATATAGTTTATTATAATATTATTATGATGTAAGAGTCATGGAAAAGTATCCTGGCACAGTTTTTGTTTGGCAGCAAGACGTTATTACGTAGAATTTTAAAATCTTTATATTTTCTAAAGTTATTGGAAATAGAAAAATAAACATTTTATGAGTTTTTTGTTCACGTAACGAGTTTAATACGTCTTACAAACGATGATTTTATTCTTAATCAAGAAACAGAAGTATGATAAAAAAAGCCAGATACATTTTTCTGCCAGAAGAGCATAATTAAACTAAAAGTTTTCTTAACATTTTTATTAGTCTCCATTATGTCTACAGATAAACTATATACAACGTGTTCTAACTATTTTACTAAGATCTACAACTTTTGTCTGAAACAATTTCTTTTTCAATTTTTTTATATAAAAATAAAAATATATGATATACGTTTCAAAAACTGTATTTAAAAATGATAATTATTCATATTGATACACATGTTTTTAAATAAATTCAGTGCGGACAAATATCCTATAACATTATCCTATACTTTATATATATAGAGCTAGTATAGAAAAATATTAGTTTTTCAAGAAAAATGTCTAATGATGTTCAAAAATAAATAAAAAGGTCCGCTTTGTCCTACAATTTAATTTGTTGAAGTTTTCCCTCGACGTTTCGAACAACTCATGTTCATTTTCAAGAGGCTAATGAACTTTTCGATAAAATTGCAGAGATTAAAAAATACATAGAATTAATTCAGTAACCTCTTAAAAATGAACATGAGTTGTTCGAAACGTCGGAGGAAAACTTCAAAAAATTAAATTTTAGGGGAAAGCCGACGTTTTTATTTATTTTGCATTATACACTCCTACCCAACAACACCATTTATATTTATGTCTAATTATGTTACTTTTAAATATTTGCAAAGCCTACATTTATTTAATTTCAGTTGGAAAAGAAAACTTACAGTTTTGTAAAGAATTAATATAATGAGTTTAAAGGTTTAGGTTAAAAAAAAACACCATTTTTTAAAGCATTTTATTTTAATACTATTTTTACAAGGAGAGACCTCTTTTTTCTACGTAAACCCTTACAGAATCGTGGAATTTCCGTTCCATATTCAAAATAGCGTATTGATAGGATACATTGAATTGTTTTAGTTCGTAGGTCTGGACGAAGTATTGAATTTGGTCAGTTCCTGTTAAAGAAGAATATCAGAACGTCTGGGCGTTAAAGGGTTAAATTCACCTCACCACTTTGCCACTCAAGATGACATATTAGAAAGTCCACACCTATCGTGTTCGAATTCCAGTCTCACAATTTTCAAAGGTTTCAGATCCACAAGACCGGTGTTTATGTTTGAAAATAACATAAAGGTAGAGAATTTTGTGCACTTTAAACTGCGATAGAAAAAACAGACTCAAAAATAGGTTGGATATCAATTTTGAGTTTCAATTGAAATTCGAGTATTCGAAAATCGCAATTGTAGAGTTAAAGATTCGTCGTGAAATTATTCATATCCTTTCCCTCCATATTGCACCTCAGAATTGGAAAACCAGTTCGAATTCCAGTCTCACAATTTTCAAACGTTTTTAGATTCACAAGACCGGTGTTTATGTTTGAAAATAACATAAGGTGTCGAGATTCCAGCACTTGTAACTGCGCCAATACAAAAAGCATATCTAAAAATAATTTGGATATAAATTTTGAGTTTCAACTGATGTTGGAATATCCGAAAACCGAAATTGTGGAGTTTCTCTTTCCCTCCATAGTTCCCCTCAGAATTGGAAAACCAGTTCAAATTCCAGTCTTTCAATTGTCAAACGTTTTTTAAATCCACAAGACCAGTGTTTATGTTTGAAAATAACATAAAGTGTCCAGATTCCAGCACTTGTAACTGCGCCAATACAAAAAGCATATCTAAAAATAATATGGATTTAAATTTTGAGTTTCAACTGATGTTGGAATATCCGAAAACCGAAATTGTAGAGTTTCCCTTTCCCTCCATAGTTCCCCTCAGAATTGGAAAATCGGTTCGAATGCCAGTCTCACAATTTTCAAACGTTTTTTAGATCCACAATACCGGTGTTTATGTTTGAAAATAATATATAGTGTCGTGATTTCAGTACTTGTAACTGTGCTAATAGAAAAAGCATATCTAAAATTAATTTGGATATAAATTTTGAGTTTCAACTGATGTTGGAGTACCCGAAAACCGCAATTGTAAAGTTAAATTCATCGTGACATTACTCATATCCTTTCCCTCCATATTGCCCTTCAGAATTGGAATACGAGCATGTAAATAAAATGGACGATATAGAATCGGTGCATTCCGTCAGACAGACCAAACAAAGGCCGGTTGCTTTATTGCAAATTAATCGTAGACGTACGTATGGGCGCGAGCCTGTCAGAAAAAAGATCTCAAGAAAGAAAGATAAATAGTTAAAGAGTGGGATCGAGAGAGAGCCAGAGACAACAAAGATAATGAGTAAAGCCGCAACAAATTCCAAGGACAACATAGGAGTCGTAGACGCTGGTTCGGCGCGGCGCAGGAACAATGAGAGGATAATTCGTAGAAAGCGTCGAACGAGATGAATAAGAAGACTAGGAACAAGCGGGGAAACGGGTGGGGCAACGATCTTTTCTTTTTTTTCCCATGGAGGATTCGCCAAGAGCAAGACAGAGATGAAATGAGACAGAAGTCCTTTATTAACGCGGACTCCGGTATACTACGAAATGGGTTGTTAGGCCCGAAATCGGAGTCGGAGTCAAAAGCGCCGCCAGTTAAGATCGTAGATGGGGCAGGTAGGTTCATTCACAAGGACCCCCACGGGTCGTTCTCTTGGTCGGGTTTACGTAGGCGCATTCCTGTTCCCGCGCTCGGACCACCGTGCCAAGAACCACAACTACTAATAAAGAAGCCAGACTCGACCCCAGGAATGCCGCGGAAAGCGCTGAGAACGAAATTAAAACGCCACTGATTTAAAAAAAAAACGGTTCGTAGGCGAAATTCCGTTAACGATCTACTAAAGTATCATTTGACAGCCGGGGAAACGATTCTGCCGTAAACATCGCTGTGAAGAAAATGATTCATGCGTCATTATAAGTGACGTACCAATCGCTGCGAGAATTAGTAAAACATCGCTCTTTTAAAACCCATTCTAGACAAGGGACCAAAAAAAAAACATTGGAGTTCAAATTACATTCGGGCCGGTGTTTTCGTTACTTCTGATCGACATTAACTGGGGTTGCGCCTATATTTTTCCCTCTGACGTTTTTAAAAACGTATAAAATACTTGACTGTGGGAAGTGATATTAACGTTTGTTATTACCGATTTAACAACTGTCAAACATAAACCGATATGAGAAAATAATGGATATTTTATGTAACCTTTCAGATTTCTAGGAAATTTAGGACCAATTGAGGAATTATGACATCCTAAACTTTTATTGACAGAACATTTTTTTGATGATTTTATATCATTGGCATACAATTTAATGCAGCTAACTTACCTGTGATATAACATCTTTCTATTCTTTCATGCGTGGTCGTAACACAGCAACAAAGAGCAACCCAAAAAATTGGCCAAAATTCGCCCGTGTTTTGGACCTTAAATTTGAAGTCAGAATCGATGAGAAATAAAAATATATGACGGTAGATTGTTCGGCCATGAGTTTTAGACGAATCCAATATCAGTTTTACAAAATTCAAAATGGCGATTCCAATATGGCCGACTAAAATTTAGTGAAACGATAATTTGATCTTATATTGGATCAGCCATTTTGAATGTTGCAAATCAGACCACGGATTCGCAATCAACGGCTCCAAAAACCTTTGTATATTAAATTTAAGAAAATTAAATAAAAAATTTAAGAAAAAATACATCACTGAAAAAGTCGTGATTGAATGAGTCAAAAATATAGAAATCAAAACACTATTTCCTTGTTAACCCATTAAGTCCAAAATGGACAAAATTTTATCATACTTTTCGGATGTCAATTCTGACAGTTTAACAGAGGTGGAAAAAATCAGGGTATACTATATCTGATGTAAAATTGATCGTCATTGCCTATTCTAACCTCAAAATGAAAAAAAAATACGATAAAATAAAATTACGTTCAATTTTTTAACAAAACATCTGATTTTTCACCCATATTTATTAATTGATCAACGATTTTGCATAAAAATTCCAAAAGGAGATCATTAGAAAGTGAAAATTTTGCTTCCGCCAACCGTAAACTTATATGCATGACCTTCAAAATTAAATTTCAAAATGGCTACATGACCTCTAAACTTATCACATATTTTACTTTTTCATGTATAGCGGTTTAAATTTCTTTTGGGCGTATATTTATTGAATTATTTCTGGATGTTGATCACGAATCCACTATCAAAATGGCCAAAATTCGAAATGGCGGAAATTTAATTTCAAATTCGTTATCAGCAAATTGAAAAACCCCTGCATACTAATTGTTGTAAAAATTAAAATAGATGAAAAATTGTAGTCCTAAATTTCATTCAAAATAAACAGATTTGTGAGCAATAAAAAAATTTACCAACTTTGATGTACTAATCTGATTTTGTATGTACTGTATAGGCTTAAGTCGCATTAATACATTAAAAGCAACTACAGAAATAAATAAATGAGAGAGTTATCGGACATCAGACAATGAAATTATTTATGTGTCGATCGAATAGAAAATTTAGCGCCAGCTCCAATGGAAGAAAAAGTGTCCTATCGACGCCCCAATTAATGAATAATTAGGTTCCACCTAAACTAATAAGTCAGTTGTTTCTCCTGCCTGGCGTCTACTATGTCCCGTTCAAAGTATTTTTGTTAATTATACACTGAACTAGTTCTAGCCGTTTTATTAGTATCAGAACATAATTGTGATATAATACTGACGAACTTTAAGAGCTATCTATAGAATCTTCCGCAGTTTCATAATATTCAACTTATAAAAAGAATGATACCATCTGATCGATTATAAAAAGCCAAAATATGCATACATATAATAAGTCCAAGGCGCCAGTATACAATAGCTTAACGGAAAGAAATCAAGTGTGAAATTAAAGGTACGTGTATATAATAAAGAAGAAGTCCACGGCTGGGAAGCACATTTAAAAATTCATTCATGTTTCCCAAAACAACGATGACCCTCAACGTCAGGGGATCTCTCGACGACGACAGAAAAGTTGAAAATCCCGTCAGGCTTCTGAAGCGTGGGAGTGGTCGAACCATCGATCTTTTGTGGAATGGGAAAACTTTTCGGGCCTCCTGATCTCCTGTGAAATCGTGTCGACTTAAAAAGAAACTAGTGCGGATCCTAGACTTGCAGGAGGATGCAAAGCCGGGCTGAAAACAGATGGATGAATAGTACGAGACGAAAATTTGAATAAGCGTCGGTCGATTCGCCTTCCGAATTTTTTTCACGGATAAACTTCTTGGGTGTCATGAACTCTTGTGAAATCGGAAGAGCATCGAGCAAATTAACCGTGAAATTGCGTCGAGAAACGACGATACCGACTGAAAGAAAATTAAAAGCCTACGAATTCTATTTCATGGATGGATCTCCAGGCGATCTATTTTTGGCCCGAATACCTTCTTCGGGTATCTGGATCCCTGTGACCTCGGAGCAATGGAGTAAAAAAAACGCGCCAAACACAGACAGACCTAAAAAATGGAAACAAACATCTCCAGAGACGAAGCAAAGTCCGTTGACGAGATTTAAAAACTCGCGTGAGTCCGGAAATCCTTTAATATCCCAACGATGCGCTGGACTTCTAAAATTCAGTTCCCATAAAATCCGAACAGACTGGAAGATGCGAATAAGAAAGAAAGAGATGAGGATCTAGAGGGGGTGGAAGAGAGATGGTTCGTGGGAAGAGAGACGAAAAGAGAAGTGGTTTGCTTCTTATCCGTTTGCCAGAGTCTACTCTAAACAAAGAAAGAGCGATGACCAGCTCTGGAATTTCCTCTTTGCTCTTCTTCATTGCTCTATTGCGCCGTGGCCTTCGTGGCTTTTTCTTTGTTCCGCCACGACATTTTCTACCTTTTGCACTTTTTCTCGGCCTCCTATTTATGTTTTGAACAGACTTGTTTTCCTTTTATAAATACTCGGCCACTTTCGAAAATCGCTCAAGGCTCTCTTAGTAAACAAAGAATGGGCGGTTTTATGAACTTTTATTCTCTGCGTAAAACGAATGATTTTACATCAATAAAGGAATACTGGGGATTCCCTTCCGATATTCTTCTTTATAGCGAATAGCAAACGTCTACTGACTAATCATCGGTCAATTATCAAAGTAACGTACGTCTGTGATCAAGATTCATGGCAATAAAACACACATCTATATTAGATATTTGAAAAAAAAGCATAAGAAAGTCAAGTGGATCACGTAACTCATTTGCCATTTTTTAGTCCAGTTATTTGCATATTGATTTAAATTCTATTGAAATATTTTGAAAAGAAAGACATCTTAATCTTAAATTTTAATGCTCCATTATGGATGACCTTACGAATAGAATGAATCGATTTCAAAACCACGATGACTTAAGTATAAGAAAAACATTATATGGTAGCAACAACAACTCATTAGGATCGAAAACACGGTATCATCTCCTTTTTTTGATTATTCTTAGAAGAAGTGTTACACATTTTACGTGGAACACATTCTACGTAAAATATTCTTGAGCAACTCATCAAACATAGTTTAAGTAATATCTACTAAGGATTTTTAATACGTGCTAGATAAAAGTGGTATCATCGTTTTTAACAAAGTTATGTCGTTGCTCAGTCGTTTACACGATTCGAAGAAAGTCGTCGATTCATTCCAACGCATAAAATTCGCACACTTAGAAATTCAAAAATTGCTGACTCCCATGCGCATTCGTCGCGCCTTCCGTTACAATCATCCGCTGGTTTTAAGGGCGCCAATCGACAGCAGAATTCTAGGAAGAAGGTTTGAACTCGTCCCTTCGAAATTTAGCCAATCCTATTTCGCATTTCTTTTTAGTATCCAGCAGTTTCTATTCGCAGGACAAGTAAAAACGAGATACATTAAAAACGTACTTGAACGATATTATATTGTTTTGTATTGTAAATTTATATTAAAAACAATTTTAAACTTTAAATCTCATTTTGTCTCCTTTCAACAAATTAAGGAAAAGAATCCATTCCAATCTCGATGATTATTTTTCCGTGGTTACTTATGGTCACTTTTGGTATTATTTTGTTAGTTGTTAATTTTTATTTAAATTTTGTTAATTTTGGTTACAAGTCTAATCAACACAAAACAAAGTCAACATACAAATTCAACATTTTCAAACTCAATATTTAACAAACTCGACATTTTCAAACTGAACATTTGATTAACTCAACACATTATATAAATAATGTAAAAAATAAAGTGGTCAAACATTACATTACAACAAGAATAAATATAAATTACAATTGTTACAATGACGTGCATGTGCATTAAATACAATCATGTTACATCAACACATACCATTCAATATCATATCTGTCATCACTTAACCTATCTTAACCTAACCTAACCTAACCTAACCTAATAGAAATACTAATTTAATGGAATATCTCCGTGGACAAGCGCACAATATTCACGAAATTCTTTAATACATTTCTATTATTGAACATTGGTAACAGGTCTAACGAACATTGTGAAATGTTGACATTGGCAATTTCAATATTTAAACACAACATTTGCGAACTCAACTTTAAGGATACTTAACATTTGCAATTTCAACATTTAACAAATTCAACATTATTTTTAAGAATTTAATGAATATTGTGCACTTGTCCACGGAGATATTCCATTAAATTTTTATTTCGGTTAGGTAAGGTTAGATTAGGTCAGGTTAAGTTATGTTAAGTAATGATAGATATGCTGTTGAATGGTATGCGTAAATGTAAATGATTGTGGTGAATGTTCATGACATTTTAATTGTTGTAATTTATATTTATTCTTTTTGTAATGTAATGATTAAAATTTTATTTTTTATATTATTTAATAAAGAGTTTGTTAAATGTTGAGTTTCAGAATATTGAATTTGTATGTTGATTAGACATGTGACCATGACCATTATTAACATAGATTTAAGAATTAATTTATGTTACGATTAATGCTATTGCACTTGATTTTCAAAATACAATATAATTCAACAAACTAAAAATAATGTTGAATTTCTTAAATGTTGAAATTGCAAATGTCGAGTTTTCTAAATGTTGAGTTTGTCGAATTTTGAGCTTGCAAATGTCGAGTTTAAATGTTGAAACCGCAAATGTCAACATTTCACAATGTAGATTAGACCTGTTACCTTAATTTTCTCCCTATATGTTGATATCATTTTTCGCCATAGGAGGTATCAAATTCAATTTGAAGACCACATTTGCGGGAGTAGTAGGATCGCATTTTACTTATCTTTTTAATTTCTTGGCATAAACTCTAATTTTATACTCTCTATGACGATCATGTTTGTTCGTATTGTGGACATAAGCTTTCACACCAAAATGAAGCCCATCGGACATACTGATAACCCGGGGTGTAAAAGATTATTTTGCGCCCTTGTAACGAAACTATATTATAAATCAGAGAAATGTAGGTAATAATCATTATTTATTTTCTGCAAAATTCTAGAGTATTTTTTACTGTAAAAAGGCAACACATCTCGGGTTTATCAAGAACTATAACAGTATATACAAAGTGTGCCAGGCAAAAATGTAAGTTTTTAAAAAAATTTGCATAAGAAGATTAACCGTGATCTTGTTAGCGTGTAAGTTTAACGAACACACACCTATTCTTTACAGAAACCCCTTGGCTTTTAATTGTGATATTATTCCGGACAAATGGCGCTATGTGGAACGCGTACTTTTAATACAGATTAATGGACAGAAAATATTTTGAGTTATTTAAATACCGGCAAAATTAAGGAAGTGTAAAAATGAAAAGTTCTGTGCATTTTCCATCATACAATGATGGATGTTTAATGAATATGTGATCTCAAAATTACGGTTTGTATTAGCCATAAAATCGAACCAAATTTGATGTCCTGTGGCACATGGATCTATATAGCGGCATCCAATAATGAATGTTGAATTTACTATCGGTAGGAGCCCTGGACACTGAATAGTTCTGTTCCTCTCTCGTAAGGAAAATGGGTTCGAGTAGATACATTGACAATTTTGTCTGAACCATTTTATTACATATTAGTAATACGTAGATACAATGTAGACATGCTAGAAGTGAATTTTGGACGTTCTGTGATCATCAACATTAATTTAATAAATCGACGAACTGTTGGGTCAACAACTTTTAAATTTCTTGATACACATGTTTAGAAAGATTACTCAAGAGTCCACAAACAACATCCAAATTACTTGACGTGAAGACTATATAGTTGTGAGAGTACTGAGATTCGAAAATAAACAAACATTGATAAATCTCTGCACCTTCCGTAAACAAATAACTAAACTCCAGCATCAAATAAACAAATAGGTACTGAGAAATAAAATAACAAATAATGGTGGAACATTTCGTCTCCATTGGTAAACAGCGTTTTTTCAATAATCCTGAATAAACTTTAATATCGAGATCTTCCTTGGTTCTTTGTTAATAACTCAGTAAGAGATCTCTGGAAAATTGCAATGCTGAACGCTAAATCAAATTAGCTATCCTGAGTTCTTTGCCCTCCCTTGGAATGCGTCCAATTGAATTTATCGTTCCTTGCCATTTCGTGCGAAATAAGAATTTCCTTTCGCGAGGGTGGATAATTTCTCATTAGCGAGGACTCGCCATTGAAGGAGGCACAATGGAAAACGGGGTTAAACTCGCAGAAATAAAGGTCAAGGGAACATTAACGAAATTAAAAGTCCTGTGTCGGTGAAGCGCCGCGCCTTATTGTGTTATGATTGGTGTTTTATATTTTAATAGAAACGGAGGCCAGTTTCTGCAATGGTTTTGTGCACTTCGACGGAGAATTACAGTCATTTTGCACTTCCGAAAGGGGTCAGCAGCAGGTTCGGCTCCCTTTTAATTATTTTCACATTTGTCTTCTTAATGCCACTTCCTCCCACAGACCTAATTATTATCATTTCAACGGTCCGGCCCGAAGCGCGAGCGAACGGGTGTGGAAAGTGATGAATGTGCGAGCGGGGTTGAATTATTGCCCCGAAAATTGCTAAAGAGAGACGTGAAGCGAAATCGCGGTCGAAAGAATGAGAAGTTAATTATTACTGAATTCACACGTCTTACTGGTTTAGGTCGAATCTAATTGTTAATTAATGGATTGATTGAGGCGTTGAGAGGACTCACGCTTTACTTCCTTTGGACATGGCGCTAAAATTTTTAATTAAATGCTGGTACCTAATCGATGGATAAGTAATTTCATTGTCTACAGTCTGATAACCTTGCCTTTTAATTATTTATTTATTTCTGCAGACGACAGTAATGTACAAAAGCGGCTTTTGCTTCAAGTACAATCTACAGAATCAGATTTGTATTTTTTTCCATTCTTTGAATGACGTTCAATAATTATGAAGAAGGAGAATCATCCATAATAGAATAAAAGAAAATTCCCCGAGATATAAGCGTGATGTGAGTCTGCCAAAGTTCTGATCATGAATATGACTCAAACCCTTGTCTGGCTATCAGCAAGGTAGTTTTTTGCTTCAGAAGTTCACCACGTTGGAAAACAAAATATTAACTATATGTTTTTACTCAATTTGTAGGGTGCGTGTCAAAAGATCGGCAAATCAAAAAGCCGATGGATCAAAAATCCGACAAATCAAAAAGGCGACACATAAAAATTAGGTACATCGACAAGCGGACAGTCATTTTTTGAGGTGTCCATTTTTTGACTGTCGGTTTTTTAACTGTCGGCTTTTTGAGTGACCATTTTTTGACCTGTCGGCTTTTTGATTTGTCGGTTTTCCGACCCGCACCCAATTTGTATTATTTCAACGGCATGTTATTTTATTGTTTTCTCAAAGAGATGCAAATATGTAGTCCATGTCACCATCATCTCATAAAATACGACAACAAAGCTAATATGAACGTACCACTAAAAACAGTAACAAAAGAAAACATTTTTAATTTTGACATATTTATTCATTGTTCATTTCAGTTTTTCAGCCTCTCATGCCACTTTAAATGTATGTATCCTTCTTGCTCGTTGTAATTGTTCAAAATGTTTTCAAGGCAGTGAAGCAATGCAGTTGTTCTACAACACATTAACATCATCAATTTTCAGAAATAATTCGTGCGCGCGAATGGTCATATTGATTATTCATAATTATGCATATCTTTGAATTGATTACAATTTTGACGTCCCTGAACCCAGGGAAATTAGTGACGTTTGTTTACATCGTACTGTGTCCATGGAAAACTTGGAATGATAATAATACATCGAGGAAACGTCCATATTTTCCTGGTAAAGATACTATTAAAATTTCAGATAAATGATCGCAAGGAACTATCATCACTTTCGTCATATGTTTTGTGAACAGTAACTAAATGCAATGCACGCGAATGCTAATTATCACATGACGTCAATTCAACAATCGGAGCGGGAAGAGTTTTCTCTGGATTTCTTGCTACTCTGACATACGATACGACGAATTGCATTGTTTATGTCCTTGAACATAATGCAAGCACAAAATCCCAGCAATATACTAGTCGCGTATCTGCCAGTAGTCGCATTTAAAGCCGAAATATAGTACCCGTAGTCAAAATTCTGTCAGTCCTGAATTATGTGGATAGCTAGTATTGCTTAATATCGAAAATCCCAGAACTGGGTCGGTACTTTGGGGGTATTATTTGCATACTACTGGCTACCAGACATGCATCAATTTCAGCACTGTCAACTTTACCGATATTACTGTCAGTACTGACTCGTTTCAAAAAATTAGTACAAACTGCCAAAACTGGATCAGTAACTTGTTAATAAAATACATTTGCAATTTAAATTGTAATTTCAATTTACAGACATACATATTTTGTGAATTATTCTTGTGATTTTGATTCTCACATTACATTACCTATCCTAGATACATTTCCAGGGCTCCAGGACTCAACGAATCAATGTTTTGAATGAAAATTAAATAGAAACTAAAGTATTGCAGATAGATTGACATCAGCAATAAATTTAAATTCAACCTCTGAAATATTGTGGTAGCACCGCCTAGATTTCTGTGATTTTCGAGCAAATAAATTAAATTTAACGCATTTGCTAAAATACAATTGTTTATTATTTACGATTTATAAATAAACAAACATGAAAATGCCCGATGTATTCAAAAGAATTTATTATTGACTGTTTTTTTTAAATAAACATTTAAAAAAATTTAGTATAATATAATCTATGGGCTCCATGGCGGTGAATCCTATGACAGATTTTCAAAGTTGAAAATGGGATTCATGATGGCAACCATTTAAATTTGCAATCTCTATAATACCGACAGAAAAGTTTGCTTAGGGGTTTTGCAGTAGTTGATTACAAATCCTATATCGTTTTTACAAAATTTTAAATGGCTACTTCAAAATGCTGCCCATCGTGACATGAAAATGCAATAAATTTTGTGAGACTTCATATCCGAGGTTATTGTGGTAACATTGTTGACGAAGAATGTCGAATGATTATCCAAAAGAATTATCACTATTATGGATATTAACGATATAAAAAACTGTGTTGGTGGCTACAAAGGAACAAACCTACAAGAGAATCATTCATAATGAAAAAAGCATCAGAGGAAAATCATTATAATTTAGCTTAAATTTAATTGCAACTAAACCAATCGTTTAGTAAGTGATCCAAAACAAGATTGTCTTTAACTATATATTCTACATTTATTTAATCAGAATAAAGAGTACTAAGAGGTACAGAAAATGTTAGTAGTATTAGATATATATTTCGAAATAAATCATATCGGCTAAAGTGCAATATTAAATGAATAAAATAAAAAGTCGTTGTAATCAATGTAAATTAAGAATAAACGAAAAACCTCGATGCAACTTAACTATTGTTCAACGTTTGAATCATGTAATTGAAAAATAATAAAGTCCATTCTGTATAGCACTTAATTTGAATGAATGGATGTAAAGGACTACAGAACTTCAATCTACTAAATGAATAGTTGTGGACGAACAATCCGAGACTTTTAAATTATTTTCAACTTCAGGTTGCCTAAAAGAGTTACCTTTTTTCATTCCTGACTATTTAAAACCTAGTTTAGACTGAGAGATTTTTATTTACGAAAATTTCAAAATCATTTTAGATTTAGGGATAACCAGGACTTTATCGTCCGACTTTTGTATATTTTGCTATAAAAAATAAAATTTGACATGTTCGGATGTAAATTTTACAAAACTTGATAGCAAAAAGGTCAATAACCGGACGATAAACCCCCATTTTCTCTAAATTAAAAATGCTTTTTCAATTTTTGTAAATAAAAGTCTCTCAGTGTAGTGGGTAATATTTGACTTTGCTTAACAGCACCTCCACCTATATGCTACTACAATTGTCCCTTGCAATTTGTATCCTTGTTATGGCTTTGATCTAATACAAATTACAGAATTAAAAAATAACATTTTAAATCACGATTTAAGCAACATTGAGTGTTCAGAGACTAATGAGTGTTCACGATTAAATTATAAAATGCAAACATCTTCCTGTAGTGAATATCGCAGCTCAAAAAAGAGCTCATTTTACCTAGAAAAGAAATTCAATGCGCATTCCGCGAATGCTGACGATGAAATTGTAAAAGTATTGTTTTGACTGCAGATGATAACGCGAACTAGCGGTTAAACGTTGTCTGAATTGCATACCTCCTGTATTGCGCGTTAGCCAACGTCGCCACTCTGCTGTCACCGACGTGCCCCAAGGCGCCCATGGCATAAAATCAAGGAACGAAGCTATTATCTGATAGACAGTAATAGATTGTTTAGAAAGTCCAAAAGTGAATGCTGCATTCATGAAGCATGCCAACGAAAACAAATATCGTTCATGGTCGACTTCGGAATTCGGTCACAACTTTACAGTAGATTGTTAAAAAGTGGCTCCTTTTTAGAAGGCGGCCTTGCACTCATTGTTCTCAAAGGAATTGGCGCTGTCTTTTCAAAATCGTATTATTAAATTCGGAATGTCATTTTATATGAACTTTTCTGGTTATATATTCGTATTCATTTTGGGTAGTTCAAAAAAGGGGTTAATCGGCTATATCCTCTCAATGCCTGTGTAAGACTTCAGAGATTAAGATGTAATCGATTAACTTAAACCTGAACTTGAGTGATAGTAGGTAGTAACTTGAATGGAAGACTAAAGTGTACAGAAAATGTAAAAAGGCGTTATTAATTTCGTGTCATCAAAAATAGTAATTGAAGAGCTGAGAGCAACAAACGGTCAACTCAATTGTCAGTTGAATGTTCGTTTAAATCTTCCAATAATTGGGAGCAACAAAGATTCAGAAGAAACAAAACCGTTCCGGGCAACAAAAAGTCACGTCTTATTTGATCGTATGTTATTGCGAAAAAAGTTCGGCGCAACAAACGGTCAAAACAGTTTTTTTGAAAACTGTAACTTGACTGTTTGCTTCTCTGAGAGGTTTAAAAATTTATTTTCCTCATCAAATAAAAATTCAGTTGACTATTTATTACCCTGAGCTCTTCAATTATCATATAGATATACTTGATATGATTCTTCAAAAGAGCTTATTTGACATCAACGTTCAGTATTTTTCAAAACAAAGCTAAATGAACTACGATTGCCGAAACACGATTTTTCATCTCTTTTTTTCTGACGTTAAATTTATCAAAATTTCGTTTGGTTCATTACATTAATACCTATCATCAGAAGATATATGACATCTTACAGCTGAAAACATACATTTTCATTCAATACTTACTCCAGAATCACTATTTCACATTATCAATATAAATCAATAGTTTAATTTAAAACATCATAGTTTATTTACATACCACTAATGGAAGGAACTAATAATTCCTATTAAGTTGGTTTGAAAATAAAATGTGGCAGATGTAACGAATGTTATGGACTAGTTTTCAACATTCTTCTGTATATATTCAACTCTTCGTAATGACATTAATTACTTGATCAGTCCAGTCTCATAACCACTAAATAGTCCAAAATAAATTCTTCTATAAGATTTATTTAAAATAAACAAATTTTTGCGACATAGGAAAAATTGATTACCACTATTAATTATTAGGTCATTAATTTCTACCCTAGTAGAAATGAAAACATTTTTTGTACAATTCTTGTATAACCTTCTTATTTACCATGTTAAAGGTATAGGGGAAATGTCCAGTCTAAGAAAAAATTGACAAATTTCTACCAGGGTAGCGTATTTGTAGTAGTATATTACATATGTAGGGCGGAAACGAAGTCATTACGACGAGGGCGATATGCGTCGAGGGGGTAAAAACTTCTGATCGCCCTTTGCACATGCGCAGAAGTACAGTTGTGGTCGACGCCTTTCCGGCTACTTTACTCACAGGTAAAGGCCGCAAATTTGTACAGGTGTAAAAAGAAATATTTATTACGTGCTGTGAAGTTTGTACATATACCGAAGCATGATTCCTTGTTTCAAACAACATAAAAATAATAACATTATCATTCTTTATCTGTAAAATGTAATTGGATTTGACGTGAAAGGTAACAAAGTATTTCCAGCATTTTCGTGTATGTTGAAATAAAACATTTGTTCAATTAAGTCACTCGAATTATATGACATCCAATTCAGTTGAAATACGTAACTTCTTCCTTTGTTCTAGGCTGGCAATCGATAACCTTTCTATTTCATCGCGTATATAACGATGAACGTTTGTTAATTAGGTGTCACTTAGAGGCAGTACATTTCTTCCTTGAAATATTTATAATATACTAATATACTCACGAATGTTATTAAAGACGTCTTCGACATCTTAAACCAACATCGTACAAATTAAATCTCCAGTAAAAAATCGGGATTTTATTGGCATTAAATGTTGTTTGAAACCCGATATGTCGGTATCCTTTCAAAATGTAAATCTTCTTTATGACGATTCTTCCCTGAAGCCTTCCTAGATCGTTGTAAATGAATCACGTGTCTTTGAGGAAAACGAATGACGGCTATAATGTAAAATAGTTTGCGAACTGCGCGATGACGTATGTTGACGCAGCTCGCACGTCAAAATTATCTTAACTCAAAATGCTCGGTATATAAATATGCATAGGTAATATGTATATTTCTACTTTCGACTATAATTCTAAATCAGCATTGAATATTTTCGATGCGCTCAGTCATCTTCTGTTTGCATTTTTTCGACACGTGAAAAGAACCGTGTGAAACGAAATACACATCCGGGTATTATTCAATTCATCGATGAATATTATGAATGTGTGATCACTACATGAATTAATTTCAACGTGATTGAGAGGTTTATGTTCAATTGACTTTGAGAGAGAATGTGAAAGTAAATATTTATCTAGCTTAAACACTGTTAATTGACGTAATGCTTGGACCTAATACAAGCTTAAAACCGATTCAAAATCGATAAATTATCTATTGGAGTTATTCGCTTTAACGTATCAATTAAATATCGAATATATTTCTGTTCCCCTTTTTTTTTTAATTTAAACAAATTTGAAAATATTGTATATGCTTAATTATTTGCCAATGGTATTAAATGAAAATGTTCGGAATGTTACTTGTTTGCAAGATTAAAATTTATGTAAACTCAAAAAGAATTGTACTAAACACTTAATACGATTTATAACTTAAACTAAGCAAAAAATAAAAACAAAATACATTGTTTCACTAAAAAAACGAGTAACACGTTTATGAATATCTCTTAATAGTGATCTGCAATTAAAAGAGTTTCGCGTATTCATCAGTTTTATTCATTCATGAAGTTAAGAACAGATGCTAGCACAATCACAAACTGGCATAATCATTTTCCTGAACTATCAAATATTTACATTTTTCAAATTGTGGAAAATTTTAAGCTGTCAAGTTAGAAAGATCTTGATATATTCTCAACTAGTTTGAATCTGAAACGATCCATATCATAAATTTTGGCTGTGTTATATTACTTTTTTTGTTTTGGTTTGCTCTATTAGCAGTCACTATAATAGTTGCACGACTCATTTCTTGGGTACATCTAAGGTCGTAATTTGAACTAGTTGGTAAGAATAAAGATATTTTGCTCCGACGGTAAAAATTAGGTAATCGTGACATTTTATTGATTTATTAGTGATTATAATATCGATTTACAATATTGTCGACTTTAACGACACATTTTTTGATTGGATTTAGTAATTTTAACCTAATTATATAGTCAGAAAACTTCTATGACATTTTTGGGTTATAAATATATAATCTCAAAAATTATTTACGAAATTTTGAGATTGGGTTTAAATCTTAAAAGTTTCTTTTAATTACGAGGTAATTCTATAGTTAAGTGATTTTACTTCGTTTGTGTATTTTGGCTTTGAAATGGTGACATTAGAACTCGTTTTGATGAATGAATTGTTTCCTGAAGAACATCACGTTTTACCACGAGCTAATATAAGGTTTCTTTAATTCCGAATTGTGTTTCCTAAAAAATGAATTTTTTTTTCATGTTTTGAAGATTAAAAGTCGATTTTTGATTTTCGAAGAATGATTGGTCTCATTTAGTAACGCAGTGATGAGTAATCTAATAATCGACGCTGTTTCTGGTTTGTCCACTAACATAAATTTTATTTGGCCAATCGAATAATTGATTTATATTGAAAAAATTGTGAATTTTGTATAAGCATTAAAAAATAAGTTTAATAATCATGGGACCGAATTACGACGATGTCAAATTTAAAATTAAACAAAGTCAAAAAAGTAGCTCTTTAAGTCATCATTGCTTTCATCTATATTCTTAATCCTCTTTTAGGATTGGAAACTCTATTTGTTTACTGCGGATTACATAGAAATCTTAATTGTATATACATTACAAATTTCTTATTTGATCATTCTTTTCATTTATGTTCCTCTTGCAGAATTTGATGAAATTTTTATAAAATTAACCAAAAGTGTACTCGGTACTGTATACTTAATTTTAACTAGTGAATGCGATGTGCAAACGTTATTAAATTACAGGAGGCATTGAGTACATAAAGAATTTAAATAACACCTCAACAGTCATGTAACATCAGCAGAGAATTTAGGCATTTTATTGATGTTTCAGTCATAATTTGTAACAACACCGCCTCGTATGTACATTGTAGTTATCCTTCCATCCGCAAGGTGATGAAGTTGTAGTTACAGTATTCGTGCTAACGGAGACTTGTTGCCAAATAATAAAAAAACATTACCAATTTATTATTCATATTGACATGTAGATATTTTTAAATTCTCAAAGTATAAATCAGTTCTTTTATGGAACAGCATTTCCTTTTTACTTCATTATCATCTACCTTTTAGTATCCGTGTTGTCGAATATTTATTTATCACCACCATTTTAGTTTCACATTAGTAGCCGGTTCCGTTAAATATAAAAGTGTAATCGCATTCGAAATTAGTGACTTCGAAAATTCTCGAGTAGAACGTTATATACAAATCCACCCAATTTTCAAAATAGATTTCTATATTTTTAATTTGTTAAATCTGATTCTAGATTCGTAATTAAACTGATAAAAAAATTTATTTATTGTGAAGAAGACTTCTTTAAATATGACGAACTAAAGCATGTTTTACTGCAAACAACATTTATTAATAGTTAAGATATTTTTGTTACTAAATAAAATGATTTCTTTATTATTAATAAATGAATTTTAAATGTTAACAAATTTTGTATAAGGTTAAGAGGCCTTCTACACTAAAGAATTTATCAGTATAGTGAACCCTTTCGGTTAAAAGGCAGAAGATCTCTAACTGTGAACCGATATCATTATTAAAACATATGTCAGAATCGACCGAAAACATCCCCATACATCATTCTAAGTGTGTAGTAAAGAATATGATGTATTTTCTATTTTAGAGACATTAACCCTCCTGAGCACGAGTTATTTTTTGGCCCTAAGGAAACAATGTAGCTTGAAATACTATAGTCATCCTAGTGCGCGGGAGGGTGCAAGCAGTGATGAGTATACAATATAATTTCGACTTTTCTGATAATACTTTTATTGTCTTAAAGCCCCAATTATATGCTCATTATGGGTTGACTATTGATTTACTACACCATTAAATATCTATGTTAATTATACTCTTTTACACCTTCAATGAAATACAAACAAATTGAAGCACCTGTTCATCCTTTAACCACAAACCGAAACAAGTATTTATATTGTTAGACTGCCTGGGCATAAGAGGTTGATGAAATTTCTTGAACAAATGGTTATTGTTGTTTTGTATTTAACTTAATGGCATCGAAGGGAAGAGTAAATAATAAACACTGTAATTATTGGAGTGAATTATGCTGAGTCGTAGAGAGAATAGTCGTTCAGTTTCACTCCTCTAGGTTTAAATTGCACTACTGTGGAGTGAACTTTACTTCTTTGGTGTATCTCACACTAGGTTTCAATTCCTCTGCCATAGTTTTATGCTACGTTGAACAAAATGTTCAGACGAACTATGTAGGATTGAAGAAACGGAACTCGGAATCGAAGAAGGTGGTCAAAACTCATTCATGCTTTCCCGATTAATTAGGATATGTTTGTACATGAAGTAGCTGGTTGCCAAAAGAAAAGGTTCCAGGGTTAAAAAAGACAAAAGATCTGTCATAAACGACGGAATCTTTGAACACGGGTTTACATTACACAATGACAGTTGATGAAAGTGCAATGCGTAAACAGGTTATTTCTCATTTCATAAACACATTATATTTGTACTTCTATAGGTACGATAATTAAGACTTGTCCATCATAATCTTATTTAATATAAAACTTAATATACAAGTTCATACTAAGCCGCTAAATTTGTCGAAATCAAACATTTTGCTTATATCATATCGCTTTAAAGCCATAACGTTTCATGCGCAATCCGTGCAATACATGAAGCTGAATTATTCGACATAAGAAGCTCGGATCTGCAGTCCCTAACGGATTCCACGAGTGGAATGTTTAGACGAGACTGTGTGCTAGTGCAGTCACAACCACGAAAGCTTATCGGCTGTCCCATTTTGAACCTGTGTATCTCAGCTTCATCTAGATACGCCCAAGCCGAACAGATTGCGCAGCAGCATATGTACAAGGCGAGCAAGGCGAGAAGGTAGAGCAAAGCCTACAGGTCTCACCAAAAATAAATGCGAAACAAGGATAGTATTAATCTGTACAGAGTCAGCTGTCAGCCATCGCATACATCCTAACGTTTGAAGCGCCTTCGGGGTATTTGACGTGATAGTCGGCTCGAGATTACATTTATATTTTTTCGGAACATTGTACTTCTTTATGCTTGCTATTCATTCCTTGATTCCATTTACATACTCGTGAATGTCAATTTTTTACATAAATAAGATCAAATCCGTGCCATTTACGAGCACATAATTCAGTCGACTATTTACGAATCGTGACAAAAAAAAAATAAAACATGACACTACATTTACTCAGAAAATGAAACATTATTTTTACAAAAATACAGAAATTATATGGAAAAAATATAAAGGAATTATTAAGAGGACGGAATGAGTGAATAGTAACCATGAATATTTATAACTTCATTGTAATTAAAGACAGCATGTACAATGTTGCTTAATATCGTATTTGCATCGTTTTCATATTGACTAGAAAATCATTGATTTTTTTAAATATAAAAATACAAATACGGCTTATATAAAAATTTGTAAATTTTTTGTGCCTCAGAAGTTTGCGGCGTTTTCTTTCGCTTTCACGTATTCTAGTGATAAATTTCGAAATTTAGGTATATTTTATTTTTAATCTAAAGGTAATAAAATGTAAATTTTGTTAATTTAAAACATGTTGATTTTAATTTTAGTATTTTTAAAATTAGTAAATCTTTTATAACTAAATAAAATAGTCATATTAATACCTGTGTTTTACATCTCTGTCATCAAGTAATAATGACTACATTAAGTAAATCAATAATATCGAATATAAATTTAACGTAGGTGCATTTAAAAATTAATATAGTTATATTAATATTAGTATATCAATAATATTTAAATTATATTTTCTACAATAACAAAAATATTACAACAATGTCTTCTATAAGACAATTTGAGAAACATTATTATTAGTTAATAATTGCGAATAATACTTCATATTCAGACTTTTACTATACCAAAATTATATTTACTAGATTTCTCAAAAAAAATATATATTTCTTGAATATTTGCAATAAAAATAATAAATATAAAAACAATCAAGTAATGATTACTAATTAATTTTTCTACTAAAGTACATTAACAAATTCTTTCATGGTGTTGCTAAAACAATTGCCTATAAGATAAGTGTCTTTACTTTAAATCATATTGATCTAATCTTTAAAAAATGTACTTAAAAATTATATGATTTTGATGCATTATTACTTTCTATTGGCAGATAATACAAAAATTCATTAGATAACATAACATTTTTAAATAATTTGTTTATAAACGATGACTTTAAAAATTAAACACCGAGTTACAAAAACTGAAAAAGTACCTGGAGAAAGGACTACCGAAATAAAAGGCAGACAAATAATTACGAACTTGTAAATATAATTTGGCATGAAATTTGTTTTGAAATTGATACATATTTTCACACTTTCGAAGGTAGGTTATAAATTCTGGTCAATTTTCAGGGACATATATCATATTTATCAGTTACCCTTGAAAAAGATCCGAATATCTAGAAAATGTTCATAAACGACTTTAGTAACTGGAATTTAGGGGCTTCATCCCTGCGGCACGGAGCAAAGTACAGCCACTAATTCCGCCAGTGAGTTCGTACTGAATAATACAGAATCCTTCAAATTCTGAAATATGGTAAACATTGAGAGGAGCAATTTGCTGAATAGTAGTGAATTTTAATTGGTATAATAGCTTAAACTATTACAAATTACGTACGCAATTAATACTTAGCTACCACAAATTATTACTCATAATATTGAGCAGTTACTGTCAGAAGTTGCACAATTTTATTGAGTTAAATAATTTAATTTTTTCATATTTACAATTATTAAAGTGTTAATACACTAATATAAATAAATATTATTGTATTAATCGAAATTAACAGTTAATAAGGAAAAAATGTAATTTATCAATTAACACAAACAACGTGTTTTCGAATGTCCTTACTAAAAGTTGCTTGAAAATTTTAAATTATTTTGTAAATAATTAAATTATGAATTTTGTATTCACATTTATAGTTAGAAAAAAAAAAGTTTAGTTAAAAATTTCCTTTGCATTTTATTAAAAATTAGGATTTTCAAATGTTAAATTTTAATAATAACGTCTAGTGGATTCAAAAACCACTTCTAATGTTAACAATTTTTGTTTCATCTTGCTTAAAATGATTCATCAAATAATCAACATATGAGGACTTCAATAGTGAACTTTGTGAAGAAAAAGTACTATTTTTACCGATAGCCTAAACAACCATTTCTATATAATAGGAATTAACCATAAAAACAAATATTTAAACACCATGTGCAATTAAATACACTAAGATACTATTTATGTACAAGATAAAATATAAATATAATACTTCATAAGTGTAACTAATTAATATAAAAATAACGAAAATTTCTATTATTATGCGATTTTTTTTTGAAAAACATAAAAGTGATTGAAAAACAACTTTTTATAATAGGTTTTACGTTTAATCTTGATTTTTTTTTGTTTAGAGTTATATTTAGAACACTAATTTAAATCTTTTTTATAATAATCTATATTTGTAATATAGTTAAAACTTGATTAATGACGAATCCCTGAATGTATTTTCACAATAAATATGTAAATTGGTAGACTAGATTCTAAATTTCCTGATTTGAATACTGTCTTACGCAAATGGAACCATAAATTTGTTTTTGCAGAGCTGTGTTACGGAAGTAATGAAGCTATGCACAGTGAAGAAATTATACTGCTTTTATAGCTACATTGAAACACTAATGTTAAACTTATACGCATTAATTATTACACAATTAATATTGAATATTAAATACCATATCTTTAAAAAACTTTACTATCTTGTTTAGAAAACAATTTTATCGGTATGTTGCCAATTTTTTATTTTATTAGCTTAGAAAATACTGTAAATTATACACAAAATGAATATTCATTGAAGTAAATATTTCTTTGAATATTACCAAAAGATATATTTTAATTGTTATATTATCGAATTTTTGTTTGATTAAATGTTGCTTCAAAGTATTAATAATAGCATATCAATAAATATGAATAAATATGATGAACCTTGAAAATGTGCATCAAAACTTAAGTCAAATTCTTCATCGTCATGAAATATGACACCAATTATACTCGATTTCTGCATAAAAGCTATTGAAATCTATTCAAACTCGATACTTGACGGATTCGGGGTTGCTGATTGCGAATCTAATATTAGATTTCGAAAATTAAAAATCGAAACATTTTGTTTAAAACTTGTTATTCTAGAATTTTAGGAGTTGTCGGTTGCAAATCAAAAGTTTATTTTGAACAATCTTAAATATCTAATATATTGGGTTAGTTAGATTTTCTAAATATTTTTGGATTTACATGAAAAACGATATGGTAGAATATTGAATATTTAACATGTGTTATTAGATACTATATTTATGATAAATTTCCTGGAAGTTGCTCAAGAAACAATTCGCATTTGTTGGACAACAAAGTTAAAGGCAAAACCCCGAGTAGGACAATAAAGTGAAGTTCTACTGTATAATGATAATTGAATATTGATATTGAATCGCTATGTAGAATCCGTTAGTTGAAATTTTTAAAATCTGATTTCAAATTCGGAATCAGCGGCACCAAAAACTACCGAGTAACAACTTCCAAGCAAGATTCGAATTTGGCCACTTTTTATGTCATATTGAACCCGCTATTTTAAGATTTCAAATTCGTGATCAACTACCTAAAAATTATTATAAACCAGGTCACGGTTCAAGCTCACACATTTTTGGCATTTTGGGCATTTTCTGTAAAATTGTCGTGGCAGTTAATGGGTTAAATCGATCAACTGTGCTTTATGTATTATTGTTTTATTTGTTTTATGAGATTTTCTATAATCGTTTGTACTTGGTCTGTTCTTATTTTTCTTATTAAATCATTTTTAATCATTTGAATGATAATCGTATCCGAATTTAGTGTGTAAATGATCCCCATTTTAAATTTTATTAAATACAATTCACAATAAGTGTGATGGTAGAATGCAATAAGTATTTTAAAAGCACTTACTTATAATGTAAACAAAAGCATTTCAATTTCTGCGTTTCCTGATAAACCTGATAAAAAACTACTATATATGCAAATAGCATAATCTGTACCATCTTACTTAAATAAATTTCATATTGTTTTAACCCTCAATAGAAATTTTATTGCATCTGTAATTGCAGTGCGAATTAATTGTATGTGTATTATCACAAAAACACATCTTTCAAGTCACTACAGACTTCATACAATCCTATTCGAAATTATAGGTATCACCTGCAACGAATCGAAGTATATCGATCCACTTTATCCAGATACGTCTAGTGTTAACAAATAGCGGATAATAAGCTGGCATAAATTAAGAATAACGTGCGAAACTTCACAGTGAGCTACTTCAATAGGAAGAAATTTCTTCAAATGAGAGACATAGAACGGAACGAAGTGAAGTGTTGTTCCATAATCGGAACAATCTCACGTGAGAAAATATTGTTCGAAAGCCATAAATAAATTTGTTATCGAACAACGGACTACGCGTGTAATTGTGTCTGACAAAAACTAGACAAATGCCGAAGCTCCTTCATAACTTTCGAAGTTACTTTCGAGTCGCTCAGTTGATTTATTAGTAACGCGATTCGACGTAACAGTTAAGAACTTGAACCGGATCTCAGATTCGCAAATTCACAAGCTTTCTTATCGACGAATAGTTTTCGAGTTAAGACATTTAACTTTCACCGTACAATTTCCTAACGTGTTGCTTGCGGTGAATTTTACCGAGAAATCAGCATGCATCGCATTCACAGAAGCGCTTAAATTACACATTCTTTACTCCTAGTATGTAACGGCGAACCAAAACATTACGCGGATTAGAAAATTATTTATACTCTGGTGGAGGATAAATTTGAAGCTTAACCGAAACTAGTTTAACACGAAACCCTAACCGCATTTTTCCAGCCGTAAGAGACATGTCAACTTCATTTCGATACCAGTGTTGATTGCCCCGACTTGTTGAACTTTCAATCCCAAGACTATTTTTTTCCAATTTTTTATGCAGTCGCAATTTTTTCAAACAACTTTTATACTAAAGATCATAAAACAAACTTTTATTAACTCCCTTTTTGGTACTGAATGTTACCTTTGACATTGTACTTCACAGACAGTAAAAAAAAAGTAGCAAATACTTTAGTTATATAATGACAAAATCACTTTTACTATTTATTATCCAACGTACACTGCCATGAAAGATTTTCAAAAATTAATATATATTAGGTTTTACCCATATTTTATTTAAAATAAAAAGAACTCTATTATATGTAAAAATATCGAATGCATAATGAAATCAGCGTGAACTTTAAAAATCTAATCTCCATTTTTCAATTCTTACATTGAAACCGAGACGAAAATTTTAGACCTTTCCTTATTTACGAGTTGAGTTTCCATGTTCCCTGTCATTGATACTTTTATGATCTCAACGGCTCACTTATCTGCTTATTAGGGCTTAAATGAAGATTTACTACCTTGTCAGGTATCAATGGGAATTAGAATTACGAATGTTTAGGTGTAGAATTACGAATGGTTAGTGAAATATTACATCTAAATTCACAACCTGTTAATCCCTTAACAGTAAACAAAACTGAGTATTTCTGGACTACCTGAGCATGCTTTCGGAGAAGTGGCTACTTACGTTTGTTGCATAATATTTGGGTTGCTCTTTTGTGCTCAACACAACAAAAGTGAAAGGCTGTCCAAAAGATATATGAAAAAGGGACCAGAATAAATAAATTTATTATCTTTGTATTTACATGGACGATGAATAAATAACAACAAATTTGGACTCTGACAGAAAAATAAATAAAAGCTTATAATAATAACATTATTACGTTTGTATTTCCGAGGTAGTTTCAGCAATTCCTTTAATTATATTATTAGAATCCTAATTTACAGGCTGGTTAGAATCATTTTCGAAAGCTTTAGCTGTATTAACCCGTTATCGATGGGAAGGACAGATTTTGCCCTTGAATTTCAATTTAGTATTTCGTATGAAAATCGAATATTAACAAAAAATTGAAAGGTGTGCATCGTTCTATTTTCAAGGTTGCTATTTTTAATGGTGTTATCAAAATTGAGCTATCTTAATTAGAAAATTAAATATGGCGACTTAAATGTTAAAAAAACGCAAAAAAAACGGTTATACTTTTGAATAAAACATTTTTTTCTCACCGGAAAAGACTTTCGGTCCCAAAATTCCTTCACTAAAGGTGAAAAAATAGTTGTAGTATTAAGATATATTTTTAAAATATTAACAAAATAACATCGTGATCACAAAATGGCGATGGCAGTGAGTAATTTCTTTTTAAAAGTTAACAAATTTTTTTCATGAAAACTAGAAACTTTAGACAATATTTTCTACGAATAAAAATGTCTTATAATGTATCAAAAAGTATGCCCAAATTTTTCAGAATATATTGATATCATTTTTTATTTTTTAAATTTTCAGAAACACGAAATTTTTAAAAAAGTTGTTTAAAAAATCTGAAAAAAATGTTAGTGTATTTTTTACAAATTCTAAGATAATTTTGTTCTAAGGAAATTTTGTTTAGTTTTCGACCAAAGAAATTATCATTCTTGATATCTAGAAAGGATTAATAATTTTGTTTCTCAAAAACTATAAACTTCGAAAATCTTCTTAGTATAAAAATATTTTAGAATTAGTCATAGCTCAATTTTGACAATTCCATTGAAATTACCGATCTCGAAATTAACAAGACACATACATTTCAATTTATTTCATTATATTGGAACTTTAATTTTCATATGAAATACTTGATTGAAATTGAAGTAGGAAATGTGTCCTTCCCGGCGTTCATGGGTTAAGTGAGATATTTAATTTAGAACTTTAACATTACTATTTATATCTTTCAAGGAGCTTTATGAAACCACAAAGTATCTGGGCTTTAATATTGCGTTCCGTCATATACTATTTACAGAATATAACATTTTCTTCCATATACCTCTCAGTCCCGTGATAATAATATGGCGCGTATTGCGATATGGAGGCCGAAGTGTTTTTTATTTTGTAAGAATAATATATTACGTTCTCACTATAATAAAAACATTTAATAAACGCTTTAATAAACATTTCTTTTTTTTGTGTTTGCTGTAAGCTTTCGAAGTAGCTTCATTACAATGACCATTTTCTTTATCAACTAAACTCTCCAGATAGAAGAGGGTTTTTCATGTTATTCCAAAAACATAAACTTTTGTACATTTCCAGGACAGAATACGTATATCGAACAAACGCAAACAAGACAATAAACGTACGCAGGATTCGGTCAGCGATTGAAATCGTCGTCCTTTTACCTGCTAGCTGGAAATCGTCTATATATACATATGGCATCGGAAAATCCATTCAATAGAACGACTCCTCGGTGATGCGAATACATTTATTTTTCCTTTATAAAAGAACCTAATATTGAAATAGCAATAAATCTTAAATATAGCATCTGATTATCGCGGTAGATCTGAGACTATGATTCGACGTATCGTGAAACTAGCTTCTCTAAGCTACCATGAAATGAAATTGATACAAAGATTTTTATCTTAATTGCTGGAGTTATGTTTACAAATGGGCATGATTTCATTCAACGGCTTACTAACCTAGCAACAACCTTACGGCTTTTCAACTTGACTTATTTTCTGCAGGCGATTTGCAAAACTCTTGGAATAATGTGCATTTATCCGTACCAATTAAAAGGATGTTTATTAACCAAGCATAATGCAGATAGCACGAAACTAACTATTAGAAAAAGCTACTTAACAAAAATTAAATACCCGGGTTTTTGAGTTTATACAAAATAATTGTTTAAAGCGGTTTTAAGTGAAACCTGACTGCAGCAATCGATTCTACGGAGTAAATTGTAGAAAATGTGTCTAAAATCACTTTTAACGAAATTTGTTGTAACAAATTGTTTTAAACAATTATATGAAGCAAATAAATACAAGCATCGTCAACATCTTATCCTAACTGGAATTCCTCATTATAATTTGTATGTATGTAAGTACAAAATTGGACTGTATTATATTTAAATATGACGATTATTTTATGTTGAATGAAGTATTAAAATGATTAGCTCAATCTTAAACACTTTAAATTTCTGATCATAAAACAAAAGTTGCCTTAATAATAACGATAATTCTGGTCAACGACATTAACTTTTAGGAAGAAATAAAATTGACGTATTTATAAATTAATTTAAAATTGTTATTACATACAATTTTTTGTCATAATTTAATAATAAATATTAACACTTTACCAAATGGAATACTACTGTAATCAATTATTCAATCATTATAAAATCAAGATGTAATCATCTACCTAAGTTTGCGGAAATTTCCTATACATGTAAGTAGCAGATATTACGTGTTATTGGCACGCAGTGTTTGCAGCCGTCAAAGTTTCGAAAGGCAAACAATACTTGAGAACCTTCGACTAAGTTTTGCGCGTAAACAACATGGACCAACTTACCTGTGATGAAATGAATCACTGTAATTAAAGAACTGAAGAAAGCTCAAACTCGCAAAAATCACGAATATTCAAATTTATTGTCGTTGTATCCGAAATAATGTAGAACGATTTACAAATGACTTCTTCACAATACAAACCCAATAAAAGTCGAGACTTACAAGAACTATCTCTTAATAGTTCTATAGATCTAGTAAACATAATAAAGAACGTTGAGATTGTAAAATATATAAATTTATTCATCGCCACCAAACTTCACAAAAACGAAATTTCTATGAACTTCTCGATACCGCTTTTTTACAATCAAATACATCACATTGGAGTCGTTTTTGAATGTCAGCAAATATCCGTTCCCAGGTTCGACCAATGACTAATAGAACACGCGTTATTTACATTAGAATAGATTCCTTTAAGATTTCTAGAAGCCACTTCGGGTCAAGAACCTATATTGGACTCTTTCATAGAAGCGCCACATCCGGGGTGTGATGGGAACGTTATATTTTGTCACGTTACGATGTAGTGATCTCTGTTTATCAGTTGCTGAGTTCTTGATCATTGGAGAAGTTACGCATCATTTCATTTCACTATTCCCATTTATATATTTTTTTTCAGGAAAATTCGATACGCTGATATACAAGACCTTCCAAAAAATGATCTTCCAGGATTATTTTCGACTCTTTTGCAATTTGTTCAGTTTTCAGTTTTGAAGACCGACTTCAAAATCACCCCACGTCTTTTCCAGCATCCTGGACATTAGTGGGTTCGCTCGACCGACTTTTCCTTCCTTTCGATGACGCGAAGAGTATCATCGAACGACGAAGCGAATCTCACTTTTGCCTTCGCTGAGAAATAGAAGTTTCCTTAACGACAATCGGAAACCTTCCCAGGGACGTTTGTGGGCGGGCTCGAGTGCCGTAGAATCCTTGAAACTTTTGTTTCAAGAAATGGCATCCTTGCACAAGTGGAGTTGTTTTGTCGGTTTTCCACGCTGAGTGCTTCGATTCCTACTCCTCTTATAGCGCCGTCACTGAAATGTTCAGTTTTTCACATTTCATTCCCTGTATTCTACTTTCTTTACTTCGTACGTGTGACTTTTTGACCCCATGAACTTATTATCGAGTATCCCCTTTTTAATTTCAATAACAATTCTTCATTTAATACATATTGAGTTTTTTAGAAGATAAAATCAATTAAAATTATAATGTCAACTGTGTTTTGCTCGATTTTCATTTTCGATTAATAAAGACTTAGGTTATGAGGTTAGGTTATGCATTAATTTTTGTTGATAAAAATAAAAACCGACAGGTATTGTCAAGGTTGTATTTATAAAAAATCCAGATAATCTTTTCCTTTGGGTCGAATAAAAAATAGTGGTTAATTCGTATTCATGAAGATGTGATTCAAAATTAATTTATTAACATCCTATATTAATAATTATGATGAAAAATGACCCGAAAATAATGCAAGCTCGATAACAGATCATGGAATCGTCTCATTAAGTAATTTACGTAAACAACATTTAATGATGAACGCAAGCACTAAATAATAGTCGCATTATTTTGAAAAGATACCTTAAAACTGTTGAAAATGTGCGAATCATCCTTCCAGTTTAAAAATGTGCCTGGAAAAAATGAAAATACATGATTTATTGCTAGACTTTAGAATTAGGGAAAATATTTGCACAATTTTTCGTTTTTCTTCAGAAAATCAACGTGGATGGTTACAATAAAAAGAAGAATTAAAATCACTCACTGTTTATGGAGAAGTTAAGACGGATGAGGGGTTAGGAGGCGCTACGTCTCGACAATTTGTCTTTTCATGAAATCGAAAGTCTTCATCAAACTGTCGTGTATTTTCTCGTAAACTGGTCGGAGTTAAATGCAGGTTAGTACCGGGAGCAATAATGCGACGGTGATGCGCATCGTTTCCTCCTTCCCGATCTTCCTGTGTGGTAAGGAGACTTGCAGGCGTTTCTTAAGGCCAGCATCAGGGATGATATCAACAACATGCACATAAGCATGTTGCGGCCGGTGTTTCTTTTTTTTCTGAAATTTTTGCGAAATTAAAACATCTACTTGAAGATTTTAGCGACTCCCGTGAACGTCGCTGCGGTAGGTTGGCAATTGCAGAGAGGAGCAAACTGAACGTTGCTGATTATCGCGAAAAAATCGCTCATGGAGGATTGATATGCGCCTCGCGATTGAGAGCGTAGGTAATTATTGTCAACTTTCCACGACATTCCTTGATGCAATGATCGCTGATTTTTACGGATGTGAGTAATTACTGATTATTCCGCATCGAGAATGTGCAACTGCGAATCGATAATTGATCGCAGCAATGTAAGGAAAGATTTAAAGACATTCATTATTGAGAGTATTTATTACTTTCGAAAAACATGTCATTACGCGGTAGGCTTTGTTGATCTTGAGCAATAATAAACTGTGAATGTCCTTGTATTTTTGGGTTAAAATAATGCACATGAATTTATAATAATCTATTGTAATTAATTTTGTTTATTCATATATTTGCTCCAACTAGAAAATCATAACATAAAATACTATTATCTTCTTACATCCATATTTATGTTCTGTAATCGTCATTTGTTGTATTTTTAATTCAGAAAACGAACTTTTCTAGACCAAAAACTAATGGATTAGATTAATGATAAAATCGAAAAAATGATGATATTACATTTTTTATTATGACAAATAATATACTTATATCTTCAAACTCTTTGACGATATTGAACAAAATCATAGGAGATCTTTTAAGGTGCAGGAATAATGTTTTGTGACATTTACTTATTTTAGTTCGATATTTGACATTTTTATAATTTTCATACCAAGCAAATGATTCTAAAATTTGTCTCTCCAATGTCAATTTTTTGCAAATAATTCTATCGAGCACTTGAGATTATTCTTTACAAAAGACGATGTGATTGTATTTTCCAAAGTCTTAAATTTTTGGGAACATTTTAAATTTTACACCGAAATTAAAACACCTTGCGCTAACATTGGAACATCATCATTTTCTGTTGATATACAAAAAACTAATTTTACTTCGGTTCGAATCTTTTTTTTTTTAATCATTTATTATTATTCCATGAAAAGTATATACTTATTATCATTTGCAACATCTTGAAAAAAGTGTACCAAAAAGCAGATAAAGTTTATAAATTAAAAAACTTTAAGAAAATAACAAATCTGGAGTAAAAAATCGTAGATTCTTTTTTTTAGATTTAAGAGGAAAAAAATAAAAAATGGTCAGTAAATCGAATATTTATGAATGTTTTTGTGATACGTACACCAAAAAATTTGCAAAAATTGTCTGTGCTTTCTTGCGTTGAGAACTGATATAAAATAATACTAAATTAATTAATAAATAATAACACAACCAATGGTAAATTAATAAATGGACAATCAGTACTATACTAACAACCCAAGTAGAAATTTATTAGGGCCCTGATCAGGGCCTGACCAAAAGCGTTACACCCTGATAAGAGCCTGAACAAATTTCTACTCCGGAAGGTACGATTTATTTTTCGTAATTTCACACCTTCGGACTAAGGCGCTTTCGGACTTAAACCCCAGTCCCAATATCTGCGAAACAATATCACGTAATTCTTAGACAAATTGACCCGTTCAAAAACATAAAAGGTTTTCAAGAGATTATACTCAACTTCAGAGAATATACGACCTTTGGTCTTAAGATATGTGACCTGGCCCTTGATCCCTTTACGTCAGGCAGGTATTGAATTTATGCAACTCTGTTGTACATCAAAATCTGTCACAACGAGTAGATATACGTGACCTAACCATTTAAAATCCATTCTAAGGAACAAAATTATTTATGACACGAAACAAAATTATGCAATGTGACAAATTAGTTAATTGCGGGACATATATTTTCTTCAAAGTTGAGTATTTTAAATGACTATTGGTCTGTAAGACCTAAGAAAAATGTTTGAGAAGTTTTTTTTTTAAATATATTATACCCATTAACATAAATATTATAAAAGATTAAATGCCGTCAAACATATACAGAAAAAAATAATTCTACCCAGAACTTAAGTAAAATTTACCGAAAAAGTTGAGTAACCATTATCCAAATAATTAAATTTTAAAAATTTTTTAAAAAATTAACAAATAATTAAATTAATAAGTTAATCCAAATAATTAAAAGAACAACCCTACATTTCTGCAGTTTGTCTGGAATTTTTCTATTAAATGCTTGATTAACGCCAATTATGTATTGAAATCTTAAAATATATATAATTATATAATCTTAGATAAAGATAATTTTTATATTTAATATAACTGGTGTCTCTTTTCTTGCGAGTGCTGTTATAGAATATTTAGCCTGGATTTTCGTTAATCTGTAATTAAACGTCGTTTAAAAACTTATTATTACTTAAAGGCTAAAGTACTATTTATTTATAATTTTCAATAAATTTTATTTTAAATGAGTCACGGAAAATTTTACATAACTAAGAAGGCAAATTTTATCATGATTTTTTTCGTGTACGTGTTATACTGTGTAAAAAAAAACGTTTTCTCTATGCAAAGTTAAGGTATTCTCATTTGATATAAAATGTATCTTATTGGAAGTAAGTGGAGTGTTATTTTGAAATCCTATACTCCGAATTTTCCCAATTTTATGTAAGAATAACATGATATTGATTTGAAAGGACATGTAACAAAAAATCCAGATTACTAATTATTATCTACTTCACTTAACTTATAAATTCAAGAAACGATACGTAATAGTTATAAATATATTGCACTTCGCTCAAAGAAAATAAAATCTAATTTAGTTTTTGTTAGTGAATAATAAATATTACTTTAAAATAGCGATAATACTTTTTTGTTTGTAGTTTTATTACTGTTAAACATTAAATCTGAAATAAAATCACAAACTTTACTATACATTTCAAGGTACTTCCCACGTCTTCTTTTTCTCATAAACCTGAAATGTACATCTCCCAATATTCTGCTTATAAAAAATAATAATCCTGTACAATTTATCAAAATAAAAAGGTTTGTAGGAAGCCAAGCATTTTTTTTTAAAGCTTTAAAATATGAATTGTGTGAAAACATTAACAAATCGAATACACCAAAATTTAACGTATTGCTGCACTAAAACAAACAAAAAAATCTAACAACGAAAATTAGTAATACTTAATCGCTCGTAAGTAATCGATCAACATTTAAATTGCTCCCCCGAGCTCGTGAAAGCTGTAACTTTTAATTTTAGTTTCCGAATTCTTTTATCCCAGCAGCAATGTGAATGTATCATTTTAATGGATTTAGCGAGTGCATTTCTCTTCCTGATAGTGAAAGAATAAATATTAATCGTCGTTTTACCTTTTCGTGTTAAAATGCACTAGTAAAACAAGAATGTTTTTCAAAATCAAGGAATTTGGATTTCATAGTCTTAATGCATTATCCAAACCATAAATTCTGATTAAGAAATAAATACCGAGTATAATAAAAAATGAACGCAAGAGTTCAGTTTTTGTAAAGAACTTGGATAATTAATGTTTTCGGTATCCAAAAATATAACAAAAAAATCATAATGTTGTTCAAATACAAAATATAGTTATGGTACTACAACTCTCGAATATTTTGACATGAATTGAACCGCCAGCCATCAAATCGACTTACTCTCTAAATTCCTTGGAGTGAAAATTGAACCACTCTTTCATAAAAAATGAAAATTTCACTCTATTAAGAATGATGTTTCACTCTTTAAGGAGTGAGTTTTGATTATTTCACTCTTACTGGAGTGAAATGTCACTCTTCATTGAGTGAAATTTTCACTCCAAGGAATTTAGAGAGTACGCGAGGCTTTTGTTGGCCCATGGGTTACTGTTATTGTTATGTAGTACAGGGGCCAACAAAAACGACGCATAAGCCCTTTTGATCGCCGGCTGTTGAACCACCTTCAAAAAATAGAACAAATGTGAAGCTCGTACTAAAGTTCTTGAATTAAAAAAGCAAACCTTCTAGTTATTAATATGTTTAAAATTAAAAATGGGGAATGTAAAAATTAAATACCATTTCAGATTTTCAAAATTAAAAAAAAAAGAATCAAACATATGGATGTGCTGGATCCATATCTTTGAACCTCACATCTGGAGTGAATCCAAATTCAGAAACGCACAACTATCTTAAATACCATAAAGTAACGAGTTTTATTTCTCAAAGCAAATTAAATGCGAATGCACAAAATATCATACTTCATAATTAGTCAGCCATTTTCAATGTTCAAAAGTCAAGTATGGATTTATAATCAACAACCATCAAACTTACTATACATTTTTATGAAAACTGATCTATAAGAAAGGAAGAAAAGTGATTTTTTTTATTTCATCTTTGACTACTTAGTTATTTACTGCTATTAAAAGTTACTGTCTCTCTCTATCCCTCTCTCTCTCTATTTTAAATTAAGAATTTCACTGTTATAAATTGAAAGATTATAACCACATTGAAAATAATTCGTAGTTAAGTTCACTCCTTTGCACTAGTACGGTATTCAATAGGTCCTCAACTGAATTTCAAAAGTTGTAATACTAAGTTGTAATACTAACATTTCATAAGTTGTAATAGCTACCGTAGTTAAAACAACTGAGAAAGTAGCTAACTGAATGAAATTAAGGTGATGAAAATAATGAAGGTAACTTTACTATGTCTTCAAAAACTGCGTCGGTTTAACTGTATATTTCAATAAATGTTCAATAATGAGTCAATATTAACTTAAATAAATGCAGTAAAAAGAACAAAGACGACAAGGTTGGACTAATTAAAAAAGCAGTTTCTTTTACTTTTGGATTTCTGCTTTAAAATGCCGACAAAGATGGTACTCAAGAGAGACCAACGTATTAACAGAAAATATGTAAATAATTGCATCACAATCGTTCAAATTTGAATAAATATGATTAACTGCGTAACTGATTTTGCAATCACATACAGTAAAATAGAGATCCGTCTAAAGTATATTGCACAACTGCCGTAATCCCGCTTTCATTCATGAATTGGTACGTGTAAATGTTTTCCGGATTTGCCCACACTCGATGTGAAGCGTGAGAAAGTCCCGTCCTGACGTATTTCGAGATGATCATCATCAGAAAAACTCCCTCAATTGACAACTTCCTGAATGCTTTACAAATACAATATAGAAATCCCAATGACTAAATGAATTCCCCGCATCCTCTCACCCCACCCACGAACGTAGATTTATATACGTATAATTCGCGAGAATTTTTCACGATCTCATTTAGTTTTTATCCTTTGAATCGGTCAATGAGATCCGTTACGTAACGAGTAAATTCAACGGTTCGTCCCTGGGAAGGATGAGCGATGTATTGTTTTGGATGGTTTTCAATGAATGAAATGCAAAGTTCATTTCCTGGCCGCCGTTGAGCAAGCGACCGCGAGGAAGCGTTGGTAACGGGATTCTCTTGTAACGAGGACGAGGAAACGGCACGAGCGTCTGCGCTGAAATATTTCCTTGAAGCTTCCGCTTTTGAGCGTTTTCCTCGTCGATTCAAGGGCAGATAAGCCAAACATCGGCGTTATACGCCCGGTAATCCGCATCAAAGGTCGTTTGTATAAAATTGATAATCGTGCGCAACTATAAAGTGAACTTAACCACTTGTATGCTCGAGATGGAAAAAAAAACAAAAACAAACCTCCATTTTCCTCGTTATGTAGTGCCCCGAGGACGAACACGCCGATTATGAAAATGTAGTAGCTGTTGAGATGTACTTTGGATGTATGGATTTTTCTAAAGCCGCTTCTCGTTCCATTCTTATTGGGATTTGCTACATAAAGCAGTCCTATAATTTTTCATTGAAAAGGATTTTCAATAATGTTACATGTTTTGTATGGAAATTCGGTAACGATAAAAGAACCTTTTGACTGGAGTTTGAGAAACATCATTTTCTACAGCATTCTCTACAGTTACAAGTATCTATCTTGGCGTATATTGTGCTATTTCTATATCACTAATATGACTTTTTATAGTAGCGGTTAAATTTTATTCCATTATACGTCAATAAATAAATTTTGATCTACATAAAGAAGTTTCTGGTTATCAAAAATAAACTGTTCGGTTCCCATACCCAAATAGTCATTAGTTGAGATAAAATGCGTATGTATGCTTTAATGACATTGTCTATCGTCACTGCCCTGTTTAGTTACCTTCGAATGCTTAGTATTTCTAACGTTCACTAGATCCTGGATGTGTACTCTCTAAATTCGAAACATTGTGTAGTTACTGGTTTTATTTCCTTTTTCACTGGAAATCAGTTACTGTGAATTGAAGTACCTAAAATTGGGATGATCTGTAATTTTGATCATTATGTATCGTACGGCAAGGTAGGTGTTTTCAAAACTGGTTCGGTAGTATTAAACAAATTTTTTAAACAAATTTATTGAGGCGGTACTATCGAACTTTCCATCCATTAAGAAAAACTGTTTAGTTCCATCAATAAAAATTGTGCCACTGGTATTGGTATCGTTTTTTAATATCGAGTACCGGGGATTAATTTGATTTCTGCTTCAAAAACAATTATTCCAAAGTATACCTGTAGTATAATTAATATTTTTGCAGCAAGGCCGTACTTATCTTATCCTCCTCTCGCGGTCCATTTTATTTCTGATACCTATAGATAACTTCTTTAAAAACTATGGGAAATATCAGCCTGGTATGTGGTTGTATTTTTTGGAAATAAATTGTTTTAAGAGATCCTCGATGAATTAAGTGAAATTTCAAAATCAATTCAGTAGATATATGACTTATAATATGTATTAAGCACTCAAAAATTTACTTTCGGCGAATATTTATTCATTCACGATATTATCATTAAGTAGTACCTCTCTATATATTAAAAGCCAAACCTCGGATAAAAACATGATTTGAAATGAATTCTGTCTTTGCTGATTATTTTTTACAAACACTTCCCAAATCATCTATATTTCACAATCTCATTTTTAATTGTAGTGTCTTTTAAGAATTTGACATTTTACTAATTGAGAAATTGCAAGTGGTAGAATGCCTGACATATTAAAAAAATATAAAAAATTTTGATTTCGTAAGTGATGTTAGCTATACGACTCTTTGAAGGGGTTTTATTTTATATTCTTTTATACATAATATTTTAGTTGAGACAGGGAAACAAAATTTCTGAATTTTTAGAAATTAAAACCACCAATAAAGTAGAGATTTGGAGACGTACAGAGAAAAACTCTAAATTAAAAACGACTGAATCCATTTTACAACATTTGGTTTTCATATAACAAATTCTAAGCGCTTTCAGAAATAAAAAAAGATTATCTATTTAAAAAAAATGTCGTTTCGTTCTCAAGCGATGCCTTTGATTAATTTTATGATTCACTTCAGTAACAACTCTTTTTTATTCTGCTTTTGGAATTGTTGGAATTGTTCAATTTCAATTAAATCATTAGTAGTAGCACTAGACAGGAGCTAGCACAAAATCGTCGCACTTTAGCCATTTTCAACATACAGGGAGCCTGTATTTTATCTGCTCATTCAAATGCTGTTTAATTTTCTCAAATCCATCGACGAGTTTCTGAGATAACGAAGTTTGAGGTTGCATATTTGAAAATGAAAATGTTTCCAAATTTATGATCTGCAGTGTATTTCTATAAATTCTCTGGAAGTTTTGAGAAAGATTTGATGGTATTAAAATGATAAACGCCGGGTTTATTAATTTAGGCTTCTATTTTGAAGACGCCATTTCGAATTTTCATATACATGTATTGTGATTACGATAGTCTAGGAAACAGTTTTCAGTTTCAAAATTCTTCTTTAAAACACATCTTCAAATGTGTGATTAAAAAAAAGGCTCAAAGAATCTCGCTACATTTTGGATGAATGAACTATAAATTCTCTATATCGCTTCATATATCAATTGTAATGACCCCATCTAAAAGAGGAGTCTTCAAAATTTTACATGGCGAATTTTTCTACACCAATTGCATTAAAATATGCAGCGTTGAAAGTTGCGCAAAATGAATGGATTTCCCGTCCTTAAAAGCTCTTTTAAGATACCAAAATCTAGGTCTAAAACCGTTACTGGTGCTATCGGTATACCGGATACTTGGAGCGATTAATGAACTGTAAACGACTTCTGTGTTAGAAAATGTCGTTGATTATTTAAAGTGGTTTTGCCAAGTTTACGCAGTTCTATTTATATATTTTTAATACTAAGAGGTTCTTTTCTGGAATCACCATGGGGAAGAACATAACATATAAAACATTTCAGTGCATTTTCATCCTTTTAGTTTCCGAAGTTCAATGGATGATGTAAATGGAGCATGCAATCAGGTAAATGAATTTGGGCAATATAATTGAAAAGCCAACTTCCTAGTGACAGAAACCCTTTAATCGGGTGCACCTCAAAAACGCAATAAATCAGAAAACAGACTTTACAAAAATCCGACATTAAAAAACCAGACAATTCTAAAAACAGAAGTTCCAAAACCAGACATTTCAAAATGTACACTGAAAATGTAATTAATGATTGATTTCTAAATATGCTTAATAAATAATCCAGGTCAAACATTTTTGACCTTGCAATAATGTTCTAGCGAGACTTCAAGAACGGCGGCCCGTGAATATTTTTTTATGTGGTGAACGCACCAATCTGTGTATTTTGAAATGTCGTTTTTTTTTAAATGTCTGGAACGTTTTATAAACGTTTCATCCATGTTGCAGACATATAACGTTTTAGGAACGTTTCTGGAACATTCTAGAAACATTTGGGTTCTTCGTGCCCGTTGGGATGTATATTCTTGCCATTCAGAAGCTCCTCATGATCAATATACAGTAGCCCTTCTCTTATTCTAATTTGTCCAGTCAGGCAAGATGGCGACCGTCTTCTCTTATTCTAATTTTCACCTCTCTCCCACTAAACGTTTGCTGCCTCGCTTTTCCTGTCTCTTTCTCTTTCGCAGAGCATGCGCAGTTATGTCATATGTGCTTCTAAGCAAAGTAGATGGTGTGGTGGGGAGAACACGCGAGGGGAAATATTAGAATAGGAGAAGAGAAAAAATTAGAATAAGGGAAGGACTACTGTAGTTGCGAAATCTATTACGATATAGCAGGTACCAAACCCATGTGAGTAACTACACTATCACACTTTATTGCGTATTGTTGTAAAAGTTACCCCAGTAGCATGTGTACTACTTTAATGACTATATAACCTACTTGTATACTACTAACCCCTTTGGGATTGTCGGGTAATGAACGTAGGAAATTATTTCGGGTATTCACTTTGAAATTAAAGTCAGTATTAACAGATATTTCAGGGTCAGAAAACTGTTTGGATAATTTGAATAAGAAACACGCTATCGCAAAATCAACTTATTTGAGAAGTTCAGGTGGGAAGACCGCTTTATTTTTCTTGGTCAAATTAACACATGCGTTGGACACATGCAATATCCAACGGCGTTAAACTCTGCCTCTCTCTGGACCTGAATTGGGGTATATCAGACCCAGACTTGACAATACCGTATCCCGCAGCCACATGCGTGGATCCTACTCATATTTCGGCAGACATTTCATTAATTCGACCGCACACTTTGACACATATCTCTCTCAGGGTCCCTCTCGAGCGAAACTGCATCGGCGACCTTTGCGGAACGCGCGCTGCAATTCCGACTCGGAACGTCGTAAAAATGAATGACGATGAGATAATTGCGCAAGAACGCAATTATGCAAATGCACCAAGGGAGGGTACAGAAGAATATAGGCGACGGGCGGAAGTGCCAAGTGCAGCCGGTGCCCGTGCACGTCGGAGAGGATTGTGTTGAAAGGCCGAAGTGCGCCAGCAATAAGGCCGTTTACAGCCCGCACCTGCATGGAGAGCCGATCGAAGATGGAGTGCAATAGCGCATGCACGTTGTCTGGCAAGGACGTTTCCGCTCCACCGCCACAGCTTTCCCGTTCCCATCATGCATCTCTCTCTCTCTCCCCCACACATATACAAATACACGTGCTATGACTGTTTTTTGACTATCTCTCTCTCTAGCAGCCCATGCAAGCGAAGAATCGCAGTGTACTCTTTATTGGCCAAATAAAAGGGGCATGCATTTTTAAAAGCCATCGACGTGCGATCCAAACGAACCTCGATGAAACGACTGCTCGACGCTGATTTAGTAGACAATTGACGCGCGATGTGCGAGTTTATTGTATCGGCAACCCTTTCTGCAAACGCTCCGTTTGCCACTGCTGAATACGGACTTTTCAACTTTATTTTTCGAAAGTCACTTTCAAATCTGTTTTTTTTTTCTTTATTTTCAGAATCTAAACATTGATATTGAAATCTTCCTAAAATATATCTTCAACCTAAGAGAATATTCATATAGTTGTATAAAAATAATATTCTTCAAATAACTTTCATGTTATTTCAGATGTTTGAAGGTTTCTATGAGTAAATGTTTGGCTTTCAGGACTTTCTATGCAGTTTATTGTTACCGCTGACGTAAATTTCTTACCAATGAAAAGGAGTTGTAATATGGAACAATTTTTACCCTGCTGTATTATACGCAAAAAGTTTGGTATAATAACCAAAATGAAATTAAGGATAAATTTTATCTTTCTGAGGATAGAAACTAATTTCGACAATTTATTTAAAGAAGATGAAACGATATTTTTGTATTCTTTGTTTGTAAAGGTTAGTAAAATTTATAAACTGCATAAACTTTTTGGAAACAATACAAACCAATTGATGGCGTCATGGTTAATGAGAAAAAGCCTCTTTACGATGAAATCCTCCACGGGTGTAGTCGTACAGTCAAAATTTTCAACCTAGGACAAAAAAGAAAAAGACTTTTAAGCCATTTTGTCCCAAAACGACAAAATTTGTCGCCGGCTTTAATCCTGTGTAAGTTGATGGATATCTTTGTAATATTGCTATGAAATGCAGGTTTTCTATAGTTTTTGGGTACGCTCTTTTCGAAACTGAAGTTGGTTTTTCGATATCACCCTCCATTTTTTCAATATGACCACTTAAACGGAAGAAAACGTGGAAAAAGCGAAAACTCTTTAAGTAAACTGCAATTTTTATTGCGAAGGAATTCCGGGATCTGATCCGGCCACAAAACCCTGTGGCACAATGAGTTTTACTTAAAGTTAATCAATATTAAGATTTAAATTACAAAATGGTGTCCTCACAATGGCGCTGTTCATCCGGATTTTTTGTTTGTTATTTGAGTTTTATTAAAATATTTCTAGTATTTTATCGTGTATTTTGATGAACATGTTCTGGTGGATTATTTTTGAGGTTGATGAATAAAAATCCGTTATTGAATTTTGGAAATTTAAAATAACGAATCCAAATGGCTATCCGAAATTTTTTGAAAATTGTCTGGTATTTGGTATATAAAAAGTTTGGAAGTCACATTGGATCCGCCATTTTGAATTTGCACAATTTAATAATGAAGTAGTATTCAGTCACCTCAAAAACAATCTACATATTCATCAAAGTACACTTCTAGATACTAGAAATATTTTAATAAAACGCAAATAAAAACAAAAATCCTAATCAATAGCGCCATTATGAGGACTCCATTTAAATCTTAATATTGACCAACTTTTAGTAAAAATCATTATGCCACGTAACAGGACTCTGAGGCTTGACAAGATTCCAGAACTCCTTCGCAATAAAAATTGCAGTTTACTGAAAAAGTTTTCTCTTTTTTTCGACGTTTTCTTTCATTTATGTGGCCATAATGAAACACTGGAGAGTGATAGCGAAAAACGAACTTCAGATTCGAAGAAAGCATACCCAAAAAACAATAGGAAACCTACATTGCACAACAGGATCTGGATGATATCCTTTGAAAATTGGCCGCCAATTTTCATCCCACGTAAGTTTATGAATATCTTCCAGATCCTGTTATGCAATGTAGGTTTCCTATTGTTTTTGGGTATGCTTTTTTCGAATCTGATGTTCGTTTTTCGCTATCACTCTCCAGTGTTTCATTATGGCCACATAAATGAAAGAAAACGTCGAAAAAAGAGAAACTGTCGTCAAAACATGGTAACAATATTTTGAGGAATTATTATCGATTTATCATCGAAGCACATTCTGCCATTGGATGGTATCAATTAATTTGTATGACGTCCGACGAGACCAAATAGAAACGAATTATAGCCGATGATGGTAGTTCTTTTGGGAAATTATAAACAACGTTAATCAGTTTATGCCATTAACAACCAGTAAGACGCAAAATGTACGGCTCTTATTTTGAATGAAAACAATTTTCTGATATTGTTTCTGATAGAAGTCGTCCAACATTTTGCATCATCAAATGTTCAGCTATTACAATCCATAGTTATATTATATTGTTTCTTGTGAATTCAAGATATGGATATTATAATAGCATTAAAAAAGAATGTAGAAGCTGTTTAGGGATTAAAAAGGCTTAAAACTTAAAAATACAGTGAGAACAAAATTATTTATATAAAACTGAGAACACAAGCATTCTTGGAGTCGCCGATTTCTCAATCTGATATTACTTTTAGAAAACTAAAAATAACGAACGTTTCTTATGCAAAATGCGCGAGAACAATTTAACCATCAATTACCATATTTGTAGTTTCAGACTTTGAAAGAGAAATAAAAGGATATCCCTTCGCAAACTTTGACACCAGAAATGGCCTCAACAAACTTAAACACCAGAAACGATCTCGACCAACAATTTTTTCATTAAAAATGAGGACTGTATATTTGTAGGTTATTTTGGGTCCTGGTTACTAATAGCTAATTCTCGAGACCTGTCCAATTTAATAATAATACATATTTTATTTTAACTGTATGCCGACGATCTTCAACAGCGGGTTGCTTTGCCAATATTTATTATTGCACCTTAAAACTGAGCAGGTTACAACTAGTTTTACATATTGTAGGGAAGTGAAAAGGAAGCCAAAGGAATGGTTTCTAGTATTCCCGAATTATATGGTATCTTCTACTCAATAATCCCTTATGAATAGAGACTAAATAATGTTCGAATTAATAAATACTTCGGATAGTTAGAATGAACTAGTTAATACTATGTTCTCAATACCACATTATCGTAAGGGATACTCTTGATGTTTTATATCACGCCTGTATTAACAAATTCCACTTTCTGAACTCACAATGCACATAAAGCCCGAGAAACGTGTTCGATCCACTGTGGGCCATAAAATCTAATTAATGAGTGGTAAACTTCCTTATCGTCTTCTAATTATACTTTACGTCGCATAGAAGAATGTAGAAAATACTTATCAATTTTACTGATACTATAAGCATTTTATTTATTGAATCCTTCTTCGATTGTTGACAATTTTTGTTGTTTTATAGATTTTATTGTTTGAGTTCCGCTTCTAATTTTTGCAAAATATTCGGAAAATATAAGAATTGTTTGGGCTTCAAAGTGAATTTTCAAACAATCACACGATGAACATTTTGAAAATAACAGCATCATTTAACGTTACTTGATTTCAAATATGTCCAAAACATCAAACGTTTGCACTTTTATCTTAAAATACCTCTAAAATCGGAATAGGCTTTTTTGACGTCAGGTTCGATTTTAGGAAGAAAGAAACTTTCAATAGACATTTTTTTCTGCTCCTTAGTTCGAAGATTAATCAAATTTTGTAGACTTGTAATTTATTTGAATGTTCGACATAAATAGTTTTCAAAATATATTTAAAATTAAACAAGCCCGACGAAACAAAGACAGCATGCACACTCTAAAATCCTGAAAGTGAAAACTATGTAATCTGACTGTATTAAAGTGAAATATCACTGTCTAAAAGTGCCTATTTGACCACTTTAGGAATGGTCCGATTGGCACTTTTATACAGTGAAATTTCGGAGTTTTCACTATAAAAAATTTTGAACGATTCAAAAATATGTGAACGAATATTATAACCAGTTATAAACAAAAATAAGAATTTTAAAAATAATAATGACGTCTATTCACTCCACCCATCGAAGGAAGATTATGATTATACTGTATATATTTTTGGATATATTTGGAATTAAGCATTTGTAAATGAGAACACGCTTACGCAGTACCAGTTAATTAAACCCATGCAATTTATAGAGTCAGCTGATGTTGACATTACACTAGTTTTAGCCAATAATAGTAATACCGTAATGCGTATTAAAGTCTATTTCTAGTTCTCGATTTTGCATACAAACATAATTATCGAAATACATATCAGTTGTATTAAGACCAGTAGTACGTATTTATAGTCACCACTAATTTTACGCTCTGCTTATTCCGTGTTGCAAAGTTTGCGAAGGGTTCGCTATCGTACTTTGCATGGCGCAGCTAAATATTATTTGCACAATAAATGTTCAAGGGGAACTAAATTCGTTGGGCACGCAACTACTGTATTTAGCAATTATGCGTTGATGCATTGCGTCACAAATCTCGGTACAAACGCTAATGTGTGTATTATTACAACTAGGAATTTAATTTATCAGAAACTACACCTCCGCTGATTATTTGTGTTGTTATTCGTATTATTATTACTAAACCACAGACAAAATGTTTTCATTTCTCAATAACTTATTTCCATTTGTATTTAATGTTGTTCGCATACAGAGGTATAAAAGTTTCGCATTTTTACCTATCAATTTACCTAATTTTCACAGTATTAAATAAATTTTAGAAATTTCATTATCGTGTTACGAATATTTACTGCAGTAGTGAATTCTTTTCGGAAAACATCTCACAATATGTTGCACTTTGTATGCAAACAAACATTTATTGCAATATCTGCATGATAAATCATTGTATGCATTCAACTCGCCAAGTATAGAGAATTCACTAAAACGTTTGGTAAATTTACACTATAAATACTAGTGTGTTATTTTCAAAGAACTCTAAAGTGTCGGAAAACCAGGGAAAAAATGAAAATTACGTTTACAGGACTTTATTATCTATATAATTAAAATTTTGTGCGAATGTCATTCTTAAGATTTGAACAAAATGGGGGCTGTGCAAGTGGTTGTAATTATAGAGCTCCGAGTTCGAAAAAGATTTAACTCTAATTTTTAGTCTTAAACAAAATCTTAAAATATTTTCAATTTTATTTACAGAAAGCCCCTTAAAGGCATTTTTTATAAATTTTTGAAAAAATTGTTGACATTTGAAGGAAAATTCGATTCCTTGACTAAAGATATGCACAACAAATGTTTATAACAACAGAAATATACAACATAATAAATAATTCCTAATCTAATAAAATTGATTTATTGTTATTTTCTCTACAAGCGTAAATTTTAATTTAATCTGAATGTTTAACGAATGTTTATCTGAATGATAACAAAATATAACCAGTAGATTCAGCTACAGTGTTATAAATAATAATTTTCGAATTCCTTCTTCGGTGATACTTGTTCGTCATTTTTTTACGTACATATGTATTTACTTTCAACTATTTTAAATTTATTCTGATTAATTCCAGTCATTAACATTTGTATATTATGCCGGAATGTATTTGGCTACTTTTCAATAATTTTTTTTAATATTCGCCCACTTTGTTTAATTTTTATTCCTCCCTCTTCCATCATTGTTCATTAAGTTAGTGGATTTATTTATCATCGTCTATTTTCACTAATTTATTTTTTATTTTAGTTGCCCTTTAGCACATTTTCGTAAATTATTTAATATTTTCAACATTATTTTGATATGGATGAGACATAAATAGAAAAAAGGTGATGTATAATAAACCATACGTAGGAAGAAAAGTAGAGAAAAGTGGAGGGGATATATTTTCGGAACGCGCCCGAAGCCCCTAGATTGCTTCCGACTATGTCCGATTTATACCTAAAAATCGATGGCTTGTACGAAGAACCAGACATCTCAAACGTGAGGCGAAAAACCGAACAATTCGGTTTTGGGACGAAGAACTAGACATTTTGGCAGTTGTGATGAAAAACCGGAAGTTTTAAAAGTTTTCTACGAAGAACCGGACATTTCAGAAGTTGTTACGATATCGATAGCTGCTACGAAGAACCGGACATTTCAAACGAGAGATGGTTTTGACATGAAGAACCGGACTTTTCAGAATTTGCGACGAATAACCGGACTTTTGATAATCTTGTAGCGAAAAATCGGGCATTTCGAAATTTTTGCGACGAATAACCAGACATTTCGAAAGTTTTGAGATGTAGAACAGGACATTTCAGAATTTGCGACGAAGAACCGGACTTTTGACAATCTTGCAGCGAAAACCTAGACATTTCAAAAGTTCTGTGACGAAGAACTGGACATTTCGAAGGTTTTGAGATGAAGAACCGGACATTGCTGAATTTGCAATGAAGAACCGAACTTCTGACCATCTTATCGCGAAAACCCAGACATTTCAAAAGTTCTGTGACGAACAACTGGACATTTCGAAGGTTTTGAGATAAAAAACCGGACATTTCAGAATTTGCGACGAAGAACCGGACTTTTGACAATCTTGCTTCGAAAAACCGGACATTTCGAAAGTTTTGGGACGAAGAACCAGACATTTCGAAAGTTCTGAGATGAAGAACCTGACATTTGAGAATTTGCGACGAAGAACTAGACATTTCGAATGTTTTGAGATAAAAACCCGGACATTTCAGAATTTGCGTCGAAGAACCGGACATTTCGAAGGTTTTGAGATGAAGAACCGGACATTTCGAAAGTTTTGAAATGAAGAACCTGACATTTCAGAATTAGCGACGAAGAACCGGATATTTGATAATCTTGCAGCAAAAAATCGGACATTTAAAGATTTTTTACAGCGATTTATTATCTCATAGCAACTTTTTAAATGACGGGTTCTTCGTCGCGCACCACGAAATGACCGGTTTTTCATCGCAACTGCCGAAATGTCCGGTTGTTCGTCCCCACACCGAGTTTTCCTATTTTTCGTCTCACGTTGGAGATGTCCGGCCTTTCGCACCAGCCATCGAAATAATAACTCGAATATACTCAGGGGCATTCAGACAGTCGATTAAAAAAATGTTCCACTGTCTTGCCCAAACTTTGTTGGCATTTAAATAATTTCGTAAATATAATTTTTCTTCGTGTCTAAACAGCGGAATAGCCAAAACCCGTGTTAACTCTATAAATATTACAAATATCAATGATATTCATAATTGATTACCCCTTTTCAGTATCATCGACAATTTCCGACAGTCTTCGGAAGTTTGCATTTTTTCGACCCACATAGTTGCATTGTTTTGGTATTTGATGCAATTTTCTCGCATATCATAGTTTCTTCTTGCCGATCAATACCTTTTTCTTCATTTTCGTTCTTCTTCCTTTATTTATCAATTTGAAAGATTACCTGGGGGTAAAAAAGTCTAAATTCAGAGAAACTGGATTGAGAACGTGAGGGCTCTCGCTTGAACTTTATATTCGATTGTCGTGTGCCTCCCTCGCTTTCGATCTCATCCCGATCCTCTATTTTCTCTCTATTTTCATCACTTTCTCGATTTCTCTCTCCGGGAATTGTTCGCCAAGACTCCGCCTCCGCCTCGGAGATGTCGTCCCTCTCTCTTTCGCCCTTGCGGTTGTCAGTCCCGATCCTTGGCGTCTCCGCACCTTTTCTCTTTCTACGGCCGCGTGTGACGCAGCGCCGCCGCAAGCGCGATGCGAAACGAAAACGCATCCCGTTACTTCGCCTCGAGCGCGCCGCATCTTAGATGCACTAACGCTTAACGGTAAATCGATATGTTTGATATTTATAGACGGGAAAGACCTTAAAATAGACAAAGACGCCGTGTCGGTCGCGCGCGTTAATTGAATATGTCGCACTTCACGGAAATCTCGACGCTCGAGTTACCACTGACCGACGTCTATATACAATTTATAAAAATGAAATCGAATCGGACATAATCTTATTGCGTATAAAGACGAGGTAAATAATGAAAGAGCTTCTATTTTCAGAACTTTAGGAATAATGTTACTGCCAAGGGTTGTTCTTGAATTCCCATCCTTCGTCCAACGCCACGTGCCGGAACAACCAGGAAATATCGATACGTAGAATAAGTCTATGAATAAATAACGACTGATTACTCCCGACGCGAAAAAATTGTTCCGAGAAAACTCATTAACGAAGTTATACGTACTCGACCAGGGTCGCAAATTAAACAATTAATGCCGGACAGTTCGTAAATCTTTCCACGAAACTCAATTTGGTACGAAAATCAGGAAAATATCAGTCAGCAACTTCAAATTGGTAACAAGGGTAATGCGGAACCATGTAACAATTTCACCTTCATCTTTTGCCAACGGTTTCAGGCGAATTTTGCTTCCGGAAATTTGAATCTGCCTATTTTTATCTCTTTCGATATTTTTAGATATTTTCAACTACATTCGTCTATTTTTGTTATAAGCTTTTTTTCATGATATTCTCAATTACTCTTTCATCCCTTCTATCTGCTCTTAATTGCCTTTCTTTGTTTTTTGACTATTTTTGTAACTTTTATTGTAGTACTATTTGTCCCGTTTGTTTTTTTGCGTCTACTGTTAAATGTAAACATTATCGTCCATTTTGTTATCGATCTTGTTAACCGTGTTGTTATTTTGGACCATTTTATCACTTGTTTTTAAGTAATTTTATTATCTACGCGTCATAAATACATTGTAATATATTTGTATACATTTTGGTCAGATTTAATAATATATTTTATTGTTTACCTTTACTAAGTATAGTGACGTCCATTTTGTTGTTCACATTTCCCGCGTATATCGTTGTCCATTTTACTATCGATTTTTAAAGTACACTACCGATCAAAAGGGTACACTTACTTCATAGTCATTTTAGTTAAAAAATTATTAAAGCTAACCTAAAAAGTGAATGTTTATCGAACAAACTTTTTTGAGCGACTTGGATGGCCTAAAAAAGCTAGACAGTCTGCGACCAATGTTGACACCGTGCATTTTTTAGCACGATAAAAAAAGTAAACATTTTCGTCTATTTAATTTGTTGTCTGCCATCTATTTGATTAGTCGAGTTCTACTACCTTCGTTACGTTATCGTCGTTTGGCGCCCAATTTCATAAGTTGTCCTAAATAAAGATTTTACCTGTTTAGGCTATCTATTACCTTTTTTTGTCTAACCTGTATTTCTGTAAGTTTTACTGTAAATTTTATTTAATTGTTTTCTTAGTGCAATTTTCGCAATTTGTAATCTACTTTTAAATGTAATTTTCTAAAAGGGATGTGGGGCGAAAAACCGACAAATCAAAAAGCCGACAATTCAAAAAACTGACAGTCAGAACGCCGACTGGTCAAAAAACCGATAATCAAAAACTCAACAATCGAAAAGCCGACACGTCAAAAAACCGACACTTCAAAAAAATGACTGTCCGCTTGTCGATGTAATTTTTATTTGTCGGTTTTTTGACTGTCGATTTTTGGACTGTCGGTTTTTTGACCTGTCGACTTTTTGATTTGCCGGTTTTTCGACTCGCACCCTATAACAGTTTTTATATTTATTATTAATTTCCACTTTTCCATCTAGATAAGTTTATTTTTTGAAAGTAATAATATTCCCGTATTTCATATTTATTGTTTTCGAATTTTCTTTAAATATAAAGGACATCTGAAATCTAAAAATACGTTATACTTTTGTTTATTTTTCTTACAAAATTGATACAAAAACGTACACTCACAGCATTTAAAGCAAAACCTATAAAATATTAACCCAGTTCTGTATTTTTTTAACTTAGAATAATTAAAAGTATAACTTTGGTAGATTAAATCCCAAGCAATAAGAGTTCTTATTATACTGTTAAATTTCCTCCATTGTCGCAAATGTACGGAGTATGTGTCGAATTAAAATGTAAAACAATTTCGCAACTTCGTACGAAGTCCTCACAGGGATAATTAATTAAAGAGCAAAAAAAGCCAAATAGTCGTCGTGTGTACTTTCTGCGCTTATCAACTTAAACGCATAATGAAAATCATTTATAGTTTGTGTATTATTTCTGTAAATATAATTTTTTTATTGGTAATGAAAATGTTTAATCAAATAGAATTTTTTACTTATTCAATTTTAAGTAATGAGTTCATCAAATTAGACTTTCTTCGATAATATTTTGCAAATGGCGATTATCGATCAGATTATCCAAATGTTATTACACTTCGACCAAGAAAAGATTTATTTCTGTTACAGAGAGCATTAAATTTTGTAATGATTACTAATAAAAGCCAATTAGCTTAAATGTTTTCAGAAATACAAAGTGCATTAACTATTTTTCATTACAAGTAATTTTCGAACAATAATAGACGTAATTGTAAATGCATAAATTAAAAAACGATGGAAATTATAATAGCGTAAATCAATAACTATTTAAATAACGAACTATGACGTTATAAGTGATCGTATTATCGATATTTTTAAACGGAAATTCTATTTTAAGGAAACTCTATTATGTTGTTAGAAAATAAAAGCTAAAACTACACGTGTCAATATATATTATCTAGATTGTTTAAAATCTAACTAACTGCATGTAATATTCGGAAATACTGTGATGCAACATCAATCGTCATTACATTACTGTTTAAAATTTTATTTTCAGTGTAATTTGATATTTATTGTTAAAAATAATGTTTATTTTATCATTTTCTATTCAGCTAGGTTTCTTTTCACTATATTTGTCTGTTTTCTTTTCATGTATACAAATTTTTGGTACATTTTAAAATTTCATAGATTATTTTCGTCAAGATTTTGAATAACAGGATATCCATTTTGAAATTATATGTTCATTGACAAAATATGAATTTATTCATGAAATAAACATTTTAGGTCACTGTCTGTGATTTCTTTTTAATTTTTGGAATCGTTTCTTGTACAAAAGGATGCAAATACACTGAGAGCATTGAGATTATTATTATTTTAGTTTTCTACATTCTGTGAAGATAAAGTTTTTATTAAAAAGTAAAGAATAATAATTCATTGATTAAAAACATATTGACAAGGAATTAATATTAATTCAGGAAAAATCAAATTTCTTTTAAACGAAATAAAATGTATCACAAACAAGAACTCTTACTCTAACGTCTCAATTTGATTTCATAGATCATTTTTCACATTTTAGAAAACAATTATGTTTGAAATATGCATTGTTTCAAAAGACAATATAGTTTAAAATTTTATAATGCATAATACCGATGGTACGTATTAGTGAAATACAAAACTCGGATTCGATTTTTTTATTGGAGTAAATAGAGTACAACCTTCAATTTATCACTTTTAATATCTAAGAAATTTTATAATTGGACAATATTTTATCGAATTGTTGCAAACATTCAAGATTAAAAATTGATAATACAAAATGTCTATTTAATACTGTTTCTATCGTTTTTAACTAATTCTCATCTCAATCCTTTTAAATTATGACTTTTTATCTGCTTCTTGACTCATCCTATTCTGAATGTTATTCTTTTATACAAAGGACCATATTTTGATTTAGTTCGAATAGAGTCCTTTCTCAAACCTTCGCAGAGGATATATCTTATCGTAATTTGCTGGATGTGTACCAGAATCAGATTCTGATGTAATGTGAATCGATTTTCTGACATTGCAATACCGAGGACGAAACAAACAGAACAGAATGCGCTAGACAATTTTCTATCTCGAATAAAAAAATCTTTTGTTTGTTTTAATTTCTGAATATTCTAAAATAATATTATGATGTTTAGGACAATTTAAGATGTAAAATTCGTCCCAACATTAGGAAATGATGTTAAAACTGGAATATTTGAAAAAGAAATCAAAACAACAGAAGAACTAGTATTTACAATTATTCTTGCGCCAGCCTTTTTTTAAATCATCCTTATTAACTTAATTAACATTACTAATTCAAAAAGTGCTTCAGACACCTACAAAGCTCGAGTAACAATTAAAACTATACTTTCTATACCCGAAACCAAATCTAGTTAACAAATTTGACTACCATCAGGAAGTTGAAAGATGAGCAGTAAAAAACTATTTTTTTAGTTATAGGATAACTCTGTTCTTGTTTTAGTTTTACTATTTATATTTAAGTTAATAACTAGTATTCAAAATAAGGGAAAATTAAGAAATGCAATATTATGTAATAAAAGCATAGACGCACATACCAATGTCATAAAAGTAACCGCTAGTAGCTCCACTAAAATGAATACTAATAAATAAATACTAACACAAATGTTTAGTAAATTTTATTGCTTTTTGACTGCTGAATGTGTTTCAATAGGTCCCTAACGATGAGTTTCATTTACCACTGTAAAAAAATTAAAACAACTAAAAATGTAGTTCTACTAAAAATCGATAGAAAATGTATCTTCATTCTTTTTCGTTTACTGAGTAGTTAAACTCCAATAATTTTTTCAAATTTACTTTTTTTCAGTGTTGAAATAAAAGAAAAATATCACAAATCGCACAAGAAAATCAGTACTCGGTTTATCATAACCTAGCCACAGTATAAAGGGGGTTCAAAAACTGGATAATAATATTTCAGATTTAGATTGTTTATGATATTTTTAGTAAAAAGTCAGGTACCAAACTTCAATCTAAGATACAGTAGTTGAGTGGCGAGACATTGAAATTTCTGGGAAATAAAAACACTTTTTATGTAATAACTTGTTTCGTTATAAAGTTAGTTCATTGTGTTTGTACTCATTTTAAACGTTTTTTTCTAATTTCTATAATTCATTATTATGCAATTTTGATCGATTATGAATGTTTTTCTAATTATACCACGTATTTCCGATGAAAAAATGAAACAATGACGATTTTTGCGGTATTTCGGGTCTAACATTCATTTTGCTAAATGGACAATGAAATATAATATAAAAATGATATAAAAGATCAAAGGATTTGATTCCTCATACGTTATGTTTCAATAAAAACAGAGCCCAAAAGATGCCTTGTCATGGAATTATTGATAATCGCTCATGATTAGATACTACAAAATCCACTTTTTAACATAGGCATACCCATAGTCTCAATTTCTTTCGAAACTTAACGTATAAGTAGTCAATTCGTTCATCCTTTTGAGATCTACAATTGCTTTGCAATATTTCTTTGGCTGTTTAACGAACATAGTTAGAATTGAAAATCCTCAAAAATCGGATTTTTTTTCACTTTAGTGTCTCAAACTTGAGTCTTAAAGAAACTATTATAATGAGCACTCACGAAGTGACTTTTGAAAGTCGAATTTTCGAAGTGTTTATTTTGTGATTTGTCGGGTTTTTGAGGTGCATCCAATTTTTACATAATCTTTTTTTTTTTGCTAAAAATATCACTTTGAGTCTAAATCTCAAAATAACGATTCCAAATATTGATACCTTGAAGCCACTTTCAAATTGCAACCCTTGAAAGCTTATTTTCCCCTGAAGAGGGACCCAAGACGTCCGAAACGTTGGGATAGTTACCATTCACAATTGCTCGTGGTAGTAGGTGGAGGCCTACTATCGGTAAGCAAGTACTTTGTAGGTTCAAAGCCCTCCTTAATTTTATTATTGATACCTTGTGTTTGGACACCTAGTATATTATTGTATCTATGTTATAAACAGCCTATTCATCACTGTAAATCCCACTACAGGGAAATAAATCTTAATGAAGTATCCATATGCTAAAAGATAAAAAAAATCAAGATCCAGAAGTGTCTAGTTTGAAAGGGCCAAATAATCAGAATTTCAGAATAAAATCAATGTATACATTTCTTCATTGAATGATCCAAAGAATTAAGCACATCAGTACGACAATTCCTGAAGGTGTATTCACCCGATCTGTCAGATAAGTGAGAAAAGTGCATTCCCATCAAGAAAACATTGTTATCAATAGTAAACGGGACATGGAGTACAAGTTATGGAGACGTAAATGCTCGACGTACCCCCCTTACGATGTAGAATGAACACGCTTGTGTATTTTCCAGAGCCGCAACGCCAGTGACGTGACATTCCTGCGTCACAGAGATATACGCAGTTTATAAGATAAAGCGGCGTGGGAGATCCCCAAAGATTAAGGGGGGCATCGTTTTGAGCTTCTCAAAATATTGACATCCTGTCGCTGATAAGAGGACTGACTATCATCTGACGACCGTTAGCTCGATATCTCTGCAAGTCGTAAGTGCCGACAAACCGAGGACGTGATCTGGGGATTTACGACGACCACCTATCGTCGTGTCCGATAATGCCCACTCGAAATGCCATGGAAGTTTGAAGTTTTCAAGACGCCGTTAAGTCGCTGTGTGTATTTCAAATCCAGTCTCGTAATCAACGTTTCTTGTACTTTTAGTGGAAACAAATAAACTACTTGGCTGCGAGATAAAATACAGATAATCAAATGAAATTGGGTTGCAGATATTCGTCCCGATCAAATCGCCAGTAATCCAATAATTAATTGTTTTTATGATGTTCAATTTTTGGTAACTGAAAAAGACTTACTGTAATGTTTGAAGATCGACTACAAATAAAGATGGATTGTTTGACGGATCGCCATCGACTTAGGCTTCTGTCAATGGCATCACAATTCGCGGACAGATCAGGATGATGAATAATGCATTTCTATATCTAGATCGATGACGTTTGATTTCAGAATTTGCTTGAAGAATCGCCCTGCAATCAATTTGTACGTCTCATGACCTGACGTCATGAATCAGTGACGAATCGCATTTTGAGACAGAACAAACTTTCAGATTTATTATTAAATTCGAAATGTTGGATAGACCTTTCCCAATTTCCTTTCGTATGGAGTAAATAAAGTTCAGTGAGTCATAATCACTTGGTAGACATCTCGTAATGATTTTTATTTTTATTTTGCAACAGATACTTCTGAGATAATATTTATTTTTATTTATGTCTTTATCGTGGTATGAATGTCTTTCGCAAACATTAAATGTACAATTTTGGTTTGATAAGGCACAAATAATGTCATAACATTCTTTAGAAGCTAGAGGTTTGGTGCCGATGTCCGATAATGATGGCGAATTATGATGTTGAACTCCAACGATGTTCAACTATTATGTTGGATGATGCTAATGATGAATGCGTATACCGCGTTGTGCTGATGTTTGACACTCATCATCCACGATGTAAACACAGTGCTAAATTATGATGATGATCATGTCGGTTGATGTTAATATCGATTTGTCGATTACAAATGAAGCATTTCATTATCATTGTTTTCAACAATATTATTCATACTTCAGCATTCTTGTCTCATTTTGTGTGGGTGTAAATGTTGTAAATACCAGAAGTTTGTAGACAAAAATTTAATGAAACGAATAAAAGAAATAAATAAAACGTAATATCCTGGAAGTTATGAAGGAAAATATTTATTGGATGTTGTTTACAAATTGGCTACAGATGTGTGAAATATTTATATTAGTAAAAAACTAATAAGAGTAGTTTAATTACATGCTATAAACTACTCTTGTAGAAATCGATCTTTTACTAATTTGTCGACGTAATAAATTTATAATATGTAAATATTAGCAGGTTACTTATGTTGTAATATGTTAAAATATAACACGTCTAATCAAATCCGACATGGTAGTTATGTAATTTAAAAATAATATATTGCAAACTACTCGTAGTTATTGATTTCAATAAATAAAGTATGCAATCGCGTTGAATAACTTAATCAAATAACTTTTTTTAACATTTGCGCATTACTTGTAACATTAAATAATATATTCGCGAAAACTAATTAATTATTTGTTTACAATAAGTTATACCATTAAAAGAGATAGTCTCGGCTGTATTTTACAGAATGAAGCGATGCAAACAAGCCGGGTACGTGTCCGATGGCAAACAGTAAATGAATTAAAAATAAAACTCCCAAATGCAATCTGTGCGGACGAGATTCACGAAAACAAAAATAAGGAAACTCCAGTTTTATTTTTAATTCGACTAAAATTGTAAATTACTCCTGTAAACAAGCGAGAGCCGATGTGCAATAAGAGCGATGTAAAAGACGGTAACAAGCACAATAAATTGTGGCGGAATGGAAACGAAATCCCACTTGGAATAACGGATTAATTGGAAAGTGCAATAAGGAAGACGGGCTTTGAGCTTAATTCGGTTGAAATTGTAATTATGATTCGTCCCAAACAAACAGGGAATGATTCCGGAAAAATACAGTGTACTACGGTAATTTGCTTATGGCTTACTAAAAAAAGGTGGAGAATCAAACGAAATTATTTTTATCGAGCTGCGTTTATTCAATATAGTTACAGGACTAATTACTGCATTATTCCATAGAAGAATAAAAAACAAATTAATTATGAGAAAGGAAAATATTTATCCAGATATAGCATTACGCATCTATTAAAAATAAAAATCGCGTCAACAACCAAGAAGATCCAAGTAAATAAATATCAGCAAAACAATAATAAGGAAAACAAACCTTTCTTTCAGCTTCTGGGGAATTTATTTTTGCAAATAACGCAGTAAAAATAATATTTTATTACAGCGACATGATGGTGTATTAATCAACAATCTGTGAAAAATATATTAACATTCAAGTACCGGTCAGCTCTCGTAAACCAGGAAGTTATGTGTTATTTTCAGTTTCATAACCGATTAAACAATAAAAAATCAAAACAGTGATAAAATTCCATATATTATTAAACAGAACGCATAAATAAACTTTATGACTCGTGGAATCGAACGAAAACTGGTTTTAATTATATTTCATTTTTATGACAAAGTTGAAATATTTTCCGGGAAAACAATAAATCCCAAGTGAGATAATAAACGATTAAGTTATTGAGATAACAAACGAGAAACGGTTCAGGATTTGAATAGAAGATAATAGATGATCTCGGAAGAATTAGAATGTCTGAAAAGAATTATATTAATTCCGGTTTAATGCCCCGTGGACTAGGAAATTATTTATAACCCACTAAACGTTCCCAGTCTAAACAAACCATCATCACTTTCTCGGGAATTTATTTCGGTGCACTTCCGAGCAGCTTCCATCTTTGCATGACATTGCTCTGGAATTAGAATGTTTGTAATGTCTACGAAGTTTTATGACACAGCCTCTGTCTGGCATGGACTTAATTTTGACGAATTCCGTATTTTCCAACAATCGATATTTATCATCAATGGACTTTTATGAGACTGTAATTGTTGTTATGGGCACCACATCCGAACAATAATACATACAATTATTTTTTATATAAAGTAAATATGTGAATTTAATTCCACAAATGGCGAACCGACAATACATTTTTCGATATCCTTACTTTGAAAGCTTTCAAGAGATATTGAAAAATAGTATACAGTTATCTGCAGCACCAATTAAAATGATAAATGATGATTTAAATATCTTAAAATCTGATTGAAAATATGGAAAGTATTCGACATTTTTCTTTCGAAAGTGCATATACGCACTGCATGTTTTTGGTCCTCTTTAAAAAGTCCAGAAAGACTGCATCTTGATGTCGATAACGATCACTTTTTAATCTTTGAGTCGCAATCGAAGTTTTCGACAGTTGATAAATGCAATTAAACCAAAAGTAAGAGGAATTAAGCAATGACCCTGGATTCCATTGGCCTTCAAAATTCCTTCTTAATTATAACATTCGCTATGTACTTAACCTTCTTAATGCATTTTTTTTTTCATTTGACAGGGTGCTGCATGGAAAAAATTGTGTGTTGATTGGGCAGATACGAGTAGTAGATGGATGTTTCTGAAACGATATAAATTAAGGTATTTAGGTATGACTCAGTACTCTCTTTTGAATTTTCAACATTTTATATTAGGTAGCTTTTTAAAGAACTACAATTAATTTTAACCGACTGAATTAAAAACTTATATACAGAATAATTATACTACTTTTAACTTAATTACTTTTATTTAATCAGTATTAAGCAGATGTTGTCCGAATTTATATTTCAAATGAATCACACTTGGCTACTGTTCTATGATCGTTTCAATTCGTGCATCGTTTTCTTGATATATTTTACGTTTCTGTACTGTAATTGTCATTTCGGTGCAAGTTGTAATAACGTTTCGGTATTGTGTTGTTCTTCATGAATTGTTAATATGAATTGTTAGATTAGAGTTAGGTTAGGTAAGGATAGGTTAGTTTATATATATGTTATATGTATTTTTCTGTCTTCGTGTCTTTTTATCGCTGCGACCTTTTATCGTAAATTTTTTTAGTGTATGTTTTTTTGTTTTGGCACTTTTATCATGTAACTAAAGTCAGCACCGACTGTAAATATTTTAATAATATAACACATAACCTCAAAAAGAACTCCACAACATAATTACTCGGAATTAATTGCAATAATGGATGAAAATTGATCAAATTCTTTGCATTTCCGGAATTTTAGTATATAAACAAAGCATATTTTTATATTTTTCTACATATGAATGAAATACGTAAAGGGTAGATATGCAATTGTACGTTTGCAGCAACAAAGAATAATAGAGACAAATCGTATTCAAGTATTCGAAAAGTATCACGCAGCCCTCTTCGATAATTCTTCGCGTTAAGGTTAAAAGGCGGCTGCAGTTTTGCGAAAGAATGCGTTTAAAATGTCTCAGACACAATACGGGTACGCGTTTGAACAAAAAAAAATAATAATGGCCTCGGTGCATCTCGAAACAATATCGTTAGGAATGAAGGTCAGGCTGTAAAAAGTACTTTACGATCTTGAGCAATAAACCTCGAGAATAAGCTTGCCGTGGCATCTTAAAATTCAATTTTTACGTTGAAGGAGAAAAATTGGCGTAGTTGACTATATTGTCGCAATAAAGATAGGTACATTCCGTGCGTTACATTTCTGATTTTTACGTCTGTCACTTAACGCAGCGATGTTTCGCTTACAACTTTGTTGATCCTTTGAATAAGTTCAAAGAAAGAGAAATATACTTTAGTACACAATCGAATATACCTTTGTAATAAATTGCTATCTCTTCACATATTTTCCTTATTTTTATTAGGAGAGACACGACTATCGTTATGCTGAAAATTATAATTTACCAGGGGTTAAAGACCTGAATCCTGACATTCTTTATAACATCTATTTTACAATGAATTGTTTTAAATAAAAACACTATTATGATAAAAATCTGTTTCACTGGCAATATCGTAGTAGTAAGATTCACGATGAATTTTCTTGCTACGATTACTTTAATTTAAAATATTTAATGCGATTTAAGTTACCTTCATCTCGAGGTAAAAAACAAGTTTATAACATGTAGATATTATTCCCAGTAAAATAGTGACGGTTAATACCAGGATGTCGATTATCCTCTTCCAAACATCCAGTTCTCTAGTAAGGTATTTACTACACAACCCCACAAAAAAAACAGCTCATTCAACGATAACACAGCTCCACAAAAAAAGTACGAATCTGACGCCAGACTATGTCTATAATATGTTTTTTAGGTTACTGAACCCGATGTCCATTGAACTCCATCACGTCAGGTGTTTGACATAACCTCAAAAAATCCTATATTTCGACCTTCAAATAGTAAAGTGAAGAATAACTTTAGCTTAGAAGACCATGCCACGTCTCCGTTATGATTTTCGGGTCACTGAAACCATATTAAGCCCATTCAGACCCAACACATTAAGTTGTAGACATAACCTCGAAATGAAAACTAAAAATCTACCCTAAAATATGAAAATAAAGACAAATTTTGGCCCGTAAGAGATTCTATGTTTCCTTTTTGTTCTTCGGGCCGTTGAAACCGAATTCGAAGCACATTCAACTCCATCACATTGGGATTTTTACATGAACTCATACGATGGTCTGATGTCAAGTGTTTTTTTTATGTGTCTTTAAGTATTTTGTCGATAAATTAGGTGCAGAGTACATTTTCTTTCATCGTCGTGGACTTTTAGGTATTACAAATGATGATTCAGCAAAATTCTTATGTAATACGTGGGGTGTTAAATGGCCATTCAACTGTTACGGGGTATATAAATTGTAACTTTATTTCATAATAGTGTCCAGCATAGTTCAGTATTGTTCAGTATATTCCAGTTCAGTAAAGTCCAAAACTACCCACTATACATTCCAGTTGTGTCCAGGACTGTCAAGCAACCGTGATATACCTTGAAGGGTAGAATATTTCTTTATTTTCATATTTTATGGTAGATTTTGAGATTTATTTTCGAGGTTATGTCAAGAACATAACGTGATGGGGCTGAATAGGCTTCGAATCGGGTTTCAGCAACCCCAAAAACATAATGGAAATGTAGCATGGACATCAAGTTATTCTTTATTTTAACATTTTAAAATCGGAAGAAATTAAAAATGACATCCTCAATAACGTTCCAGAAACAATATTGTCAAATGAAGCTTACCAGTTCGAATTTCTTTAGTGACCCCCACAAACCCCTGAATATTATGTTTCATTCAATTCTATTACGTTTTTATCATTTTGGACACTCAATTATATCATATATTTTTATATAATTTAAACAATTTTTAAAAAATAATGTAACTGCATGAAATCTTATACATTTATAACGCGATACGCATGTTTATCATTGATGCTCTAATAAAACTAACGAAAAGAGGATATACAGGAACAGTTTTTGTATTAAAAACTTATGCGTTATTTGAATAATTTTAGTTTGAATAAAAAATGTTTAAAAACCTTAATTTTCACGTTCCTGATAAAACTTTTGTGATAAAAATTCTGTCATACTGAAAATATGGCAGTAGTAACAATCAGGATGAATTTTCTTTTAGAAGTTAGCAAGCTAACGCAACAGATTTTGAGCTACCAGTAACGTTTAATTGTTTAATTGTTAAAATATTTTTTATTTCTTTAATATTGTAAGTATCAGAATTCTATAAAACAATTATAATATTTTGGTACACATTTTTAAAGGCGCAATGTGAAGAATATCAGAATGAAAACAATTTTGATTTAAAAACAATAATAATTTACACTGCAATTTTTACATTTCATTAGAACGTCGAATAAATTCATAATATTTTATAACGTTTTACAGAAAAATATTTTTGAATACAATTTACAAGAGTCATCAGAGAATAGTTCCCAGGAATAACTCTTGACACACTACCCCTAAGCGAATTGAATTTTCAGCAGTAACAGACGAAATTTCATGCAACCCGCAGTGAACTTCGCCCTATGTCATCATAAAGGATGGCCTGCTTTCCTGGACAAGCGCCAATTTTACAAGCACTGACTGAATGATTACACCGTAATGAATTTCATAAGTGGCCGTGTACATTACCATAATGATTTTCATAATTTAGAAGCCAAAATGATGTGTGCTCCACGTTGTCAGTTCTATTATGCCCTGCAAAATAAGCACTATATGCCTGTGGAAAGTGGTTGAAGAGAAATAAAACAAAGGATTCTGTGACTAGCCGTTATTGGCAGTGGTTCTTTTCTGTAGAAAATATTTATGACATTAAAGTAGGTCATTACTGCAGTCAGCTTGTCGTAAAAACTGATGTTTAACATTTTTGTTTTATACAGTATTTGTGATTTAAAATGCTATCATGGACGATATTGTTGACAAGAGAAGCCTGCTTTTAACAAATTATAGAAATTAGTGAATTAGGGAACATTTGTAAAATATTTTTAACCTAATTATTGGATAAATTGAAACCATCTATGTCATGTAAACGTGAAATTAAATTAATACACATCCTCGCTTCATTATGATTTCCATTTATGATACGATATTTTTACTGTAATTATCAAATCACTAAACAGACACTTCAAAAATCCGACATTCAAAAACCAGATATTTCAAAAAACAGACTTTTAAAATATGTGTGCATTTTAAAATGTCTGTTTTTTTATGTCTCTATTTTGAAATTTCTGGTTTTTGAATGTCTGTTTCTTAAATGTCTGGTTTTTGAATGTCTGTTTCTATATCTGCATTTAGAATGTAGGGCATTTGAAGTGACTGTTTTGTGATTTGTCTAGTTTTTGAGATGCACACTGTTTTTTGAAGTGTCTGTTTTTGTGAATTGTCGAGTTTTTAGGTGCACCCAAAATTAGGAGTTCTAAATGTTCGTATTTTTGTGAAATTATTCGAAATGAAATTATAGAATAGATACAAAGATTTCAAATTACAAAATCTGAATAATACTTGCACGCTTGAACTTAATTATTTCAAAAGATGATATTTCAACAAATAGAAAACATTTTAATTTATAATTTTGATTTGTAAGATAACCATAATGTATAGTTTTTAAGGCGCACCCTAATTATCGTGCATAAAACATTGTTATATTTCAACAGTAAAATAATAGGTAATTAGACAACTCATCAAGGTCCTGTTATTGGGAAGCCAAAGAACATGTCCGAAATGATTTTGTACATAGAATCCGAATCGAATATCAGAATCAGCCCATCGAGTCAGAATTTTTAAATATTTAAGGTTATGGATAGGAAAACTATTTGTTTTCAAACATGACACAGTTTCTTTTGCTTTTTGTCTACTTACGCCATTTAAATGCCACCCTTGTCCCTAAAAATTAGAGATTAGTCGATAATGTACGATTTTTCTCACACGCTGACTGCCATTTTAACTTGTTACATTCATCCCAATAATGACATATGCACTCCCATTACACCTTTAAAACCTCCCTGGTAGAAATTTGTCCATTTTCTTCTTACACTGTCCATTTCCTCTACACCTTTAACATGGTAAATAAGAAGAGACACTAGAATTGAACAAAAAATGTTTTCATTTCTACAAAGGCTGTTTGTTTTTATTTAATAATTTTTCTTGAAAATATGTGCTTATCCATTTCTGGGTTCGCTAATTGCGAAGGTGAAATCAGATAATTGACATCGTCATTGATATTGCGAATGGTCATGACAATAGGACAAATTTTATGAGTTTATTTATGAGATTTTTGTAAGGGTACGACTGGTACTCATGACGTAAAGAGCCCAGAAGACCGAAGATATTGTTCCATACTGTTCGTAGCGACCAAAGTAGCAAAAAACGCATTTTTCGAGTACATAACCTCAAATATCTTAAAATTCTGAAACAATGGTTTGACTCTATAAGACCTACCTTTTTTACTCCAGTAAATTAATTTTGTCCCTTTCTTCAACTGTCAGTGAATAAAATTTTAATTCTTTAAATGATATAACAACAAAATTATTTGGACCCCTGATTATAAATCATGGACCCAGCTTAATTAATCCGCTAAATTCATGTTCGTCTCGAAAGTAATCCATACAATATCATCAACACCATCCATCTTCAACGCCTACGTAACATCCTTCCACCCTAATAATACTTTTCAAGCATCCTATAGAAGTTAATTGAAAGTACATATAAAGTTAGAAAAAACACTTTATGACCTCTCCAAACAAACTCATTTACATGTCATGACCTCTCTGTCTGATCGGCGATTTAAATGTCAACCTCTCATTTCGGTTATACTAACCTTCTTTAGGTGCGCATTAGTAATGCTGTCCGAAACGTCACGTCCCTTTTCGAAAGCCTTCGAGATTGCATTTTCTGTGAACCGACGGTGCGTGAATAATTGACTTGTGTGCTTGAAAAGAACGTGTTAAAAAAATAAAGCTGTTTACAGCATGCGCCTCCGAAATAAAATCGGAACGCACAGCGTCATCGGATTGGAGCGTGCTTAATCTGTATTTGTTTAAGGCCGCTTCGTCGCTGTTAAACGCGCAAAGTCCTGTCACGCGCAGGAAGTCAACAAGAGAAGTCAACGAAACTCTGGAATTCACTCGAGAGAGACGTAGATAGCTTATCGAGTGACTCGACTTGGTCTTATCGGCTCACCTGCTGCTCGATTTGCGTTACCCGATCCCTATGCCACCAACGGCAGCGACGACGAACGGTCATTTAACCTTTCGAAACACAATCTTCCCCGCTTCTTTTTAGGGGCATTATACTTGACAAGATATTACACGAAACCTCATGTCCGGCAATGAAAACATTATAATAGACTTTTCGAAACGGGGAAAAATACATATCACGCGCCGATTTCGTGCGCACTTGTATAAGCATGTCGCCCAGGTTGAACTCGTACATCTTGTTTGTTCGCACTTTTTTCTTAAAGCAGCTCGAATGACGATAGAAGGCGTCTCTGATTACAACGTAAAAAAGGATGTACGTTCGTGTGAACTTTTCGCTCATGATTCTAGGGGAATCACCAAACAGTGGCCGATTTTCAATAAAAAAAGCCTCAATGTTTCCAAATACTAATATTAAGGCATTTTTCACTCAAAAATCCATGGAAATTTGTTTGCAGTGTTGTACGTATCTGTACAGAACATTAATTTTATGGTCAGGTAATATTAACCGTGCGTACCCAAGATCATCATTGATGCATTTCAACTTTCGCCGCTTCTCCCACTCCTCTCAGTCGCGTTACGTCTATGACGTCATACTGGCCCTTCCTGAGGTCCAGCCCGCAAGGTGGGGGAACAAGAGAGCGGCGGCAGGAAAATATATCTAATATAACGGAACCGGAAAAATATGCTGGCACGTAAATATAGCGAGGCGCAATTCCGGGACTCTACTGTGCCTCACAATATTCTATGAATTAGTAACCATCCTCAGTAGATTACATCAATTCAGTTGTAGAAATGTTATTTGCGAATGGTAAATATTTGCACTACTTGAGGTAGAAAAAAAATGATCACACGTTCTTCCTAAAAACAGGAGAAATGGTTTATATGTCATTTATAGAATAAAAAGCTCATTTGCAGGAATAAAATATGCTACTCGGTGTAGCGATATCACCACTATAAAATTTACTAATTAGAGTTTAAAAATCGAACAAATTATTACGTGTCAGAAAACACTAATTATTTTTTATACAAAGAAATTCGCATTATAATAAGTACAGGAACATAAATTAAATATATAAAATTATTATAAAAAATACTGTTTTAAAAATAATGAAAACGTAATCTCAAAATCGATTATTACTAACTGAGGTGAAGCATGCACCAAATGTTTTTATCAACATTTTTCCTGTTTTCTTACTGATTTCTCTGTCATTGAGTGCATGTAATAGTTTAAAGTGACTATATGCGGTTCTGCTCTAAGAATAATCGGCTTGAAACCTAACAATTGAGTGCAGCAGAACAATTTTATGCGCATTGTTAGCTATTAATAAAAGTGAATATTAGTGTATCGATCGTCAAATGTTTAATTTGAAAGTAGTAAATTCTGAAAGTACACAATATACAATCTGAATAACACTAATTTGCAATGATTTACACAGCATTTTTTATCAATACATATTAATTTAGTCGTTGACAGTCTTAGAGAGCCCTTTTTATTTTATTTTTAACTATTTTAAATACTTTTTTTATGTAATAATTTTTTTTATTATCTCCATATTTGTCGAATACAAAATAATGAGTGTAACAAAATTAAAATTAAAAAAAAAATTAAAAGTATTCTAAAAATACAATAATTTAAAAACGTTGCGGACATTTTGAGACTGTTGCTTATCAAGACACGTTTTATTTCTCCCCGGTACCAGTAGAGTAATTATAAAATATCTATTAACGATAAAGAATGGCAATATCAATAGTTGTGAATCAATAGTTTTACGGTATAATATTTAAAAAACATGTGATGTATAATATTTAACGTTAGGACTGAACAATTTAAAAATGAGACATTCGATGTTGGAGAATTTCACAGGAATATTCATTTTTATTAACGTTATAGTCATCATAATAAACATTTACAACACTCCACCAAATTTTTCTGTTACAAAACCGATTATTTATATGTCAGAAATGAATATAGATTATTTGAAAAAAAGTCCGACGAATGGAAATAACAGATAAATGAAAACGCAATTAGTCCATTTTGCAATTATCCTTATTGCCTCTTCATTGTGAATATATGCAATTTTTTCAAATAAATATTGATTTTTACTAATTTCCACCCTTTTAACTGCATTAGAATGAAAAGTTCCAGCGATGAAAGTTACATCGAAATTTTGGACACGAAAGTTCCCAGGCAGCAAAATAAAAACGAGTTCAAAATGATTTCGAAATGTGCTCTAAAAGAAGTCAGATGCCCCACATTCTGAGGGTTTTCTGAACTTGATTGCACTATGCGATCTTTATGGACTCATGTTCAAATAACCCTCAGAAAGTGGGTCATTTGACTTTTTTTAGAGCAGATTTCGAGATCTTTCTGAATTTTATTTTGCTGTCTGAGATAGTATGTTTAAAGAATATTGAATTTAGTATAGTACTTTTGTTTATCTTATGCGTTGCAGAGAAACTAGTTTTGTATACAAATAGGTAAAGGTTAAATTAGATATATATAAAATATTTTGAGATAGGTTAAAAGAGAATGCATAAAAAATGCTAAAACTCAAGTTATTGTTGAATTTGAAGCTTTTTCGATGCAAGGAAATAAAGATCTGCATGTGCCCCATCATTTGAAGAAGATTTATAGGTATTATTTGGTGAGATTTTGAACGTAAATGCAGAAATGTAGATTTTAAACCTCAAAACTGATATTCCGAATCTCATCTTCTAATTTTTCGCAAGCCGTTCAACCGCCGAATAGTGGGAGAATCCCGCAGGGAAAAAATTAGAGGAAGGGAAATATATATGCGTTAGGAGGGGGGGTATATGACTTAAAGGAAAATGATTTAAGGGGGTGATAACTGTAGTCAGACCTTTATGTCCAAAAAGTTGACAATCAAGAATCTTGTTTAGCATTACTGTCAAGCAAGTAAATTGTCCAATATTGCAAGAAATTTCATAATAATATTCCTATTCGCCAATTTAATAACAATCAAAATATGTTTAAAAGGTTGTAACAACTATGCAGGTGCCACCGCAGCAGCTTTTGCGCTACTGTAGCGACATATTTTCCCCGCGCATGATGAAATCCAAATTGGAAAATTTAAGCAATTGTAAAACCTACAAGTCTTCTGGTCCACTCTAAAGTGCTATAATATAAATAGTAATAAACTTTCTCTTTCGATTTCAAACTGTTCAAATGTATTTAGTTTCAATGATTATTCACTGATTTCCAGTACGAAAGCTGAATCAACTTATTACGCTATATCAAGTGGCTAATAAGTGGCTAATGACAGGATGCTAATTTGCTAAATTTAGATGAAAATGAAATCTTCTTCATGTATATACTTTCGTGTTTCCCTGAATTGAATGTTGATTGTGCATATTTAGCGATTCGCACTGGGACACTTAATAGCCGCCACGGAGTTTCAGTTACAGGGCGACAATACGTCTCTCCGTGAAATTCAGCGTGTAATTAGGAGAGCCAAGGACTTGACTGTACACGGATTAGGGGACTTAGTCTCGGTCTGTAATATGTCGCAGACGAGCTGACACGTTAACCTACGTCAGTTAGCCAATAACAGAGAAACCTTAGCTGTTCGACATGCAAATAGTCGATCCCTCGCGTGCCAAATCGCAATCGTGTCGCCGCAGTCAGCCGAGAAATGGAATGGCCTCTCACCCCCGCTTTTTTATTGTCTAGGTCTGGACATGGACAGAAGTTTCACCGACGCCAAAGCTCGTCGCGAAAGTGCAAAACTGGTTTTCGATGCGAACGAGACTTGAAGAATAATCGCGGTGGAGGAAACGGCCGATTTGTCTATATATTATTCATGCGGTTCACAAATTTCTTTTCACTAAACTTCGCCGCGATAACGAGCCTTTAACAGCTGCGAGAGTCATTGAAGTCTGTTCCAACTTTTCATTAAATTATTTTAGTAGGATAGTTAAATATGTATACATTTCCACAGGGTACTTGATTTTCAGTTTCCCTCCGAGAATTTCCGATGGTGACACTAACCATCCTTTTTGAATATCGCCTTGAGAGAATTTACTTGAATGTTTTAACAACACCGAGAAAAATATCTTAAAAATCTCATTAAATTTTGTGTTTATTATCAGGTCTAGATCTAAATTTCAATTATATTTTTCTCGATGCCTAATTTTTTTTATTTCAACATTTAATTAATTGTATTTGTTTCAATTTTAGTCCATTTTACAAATATTCAGTGGGCAGATATATATTTTGTCGAATCAATTTTTAAACAGTTGTAATGAAGTAAATATACAAGAATTTTTCCATTTATCTTGTTAAGATTTCGCAATTTCATTTTCATCGATTGAAAAATTCATCTTGAAAATGTATTCAAATTTTGACATTGTCGTCGCATTCCATATTTAGGCAAATTTTTTCTAGTGAAGGGACAATTAAAAAGAATGCGAGTACGTTGAAAACAAACGTTAAACAAGTATTATTTCTAAAAATTAAAGTCATATCTCGCTTGAAGAAGAGCCCTAGATAGGTCCGAAACTTCGGGAGAAACTAGCACCATCTAAATGCTCCTGGTTGTAGGCGGAGGCCAATTATCGGTAGCAATTTTGTAGGTTAGGAGTCCTCTCTAATTTTTATTATTTTAAACAATTTATTTAATATATGTTATATGGTTGATAAGCAACAACTTCCCGAAGGGAAACGATTATTCCTTAACCTATTTATATGTAGCGTGTAGCAATATGAAATAATGTTTGACTTCATGGTTAGGATATATATTTTTTTGGATGAAAATGAAGATGAAGATGAAGACTTTGCATAATTTCGAAGGAAAAGACACATCGGACTTTAAGGCGACAAAAGAGAAGTACATTTCAAGTTCGCCAAACTCACGAAGAGTTGTTTCATTTGCTGAAATTGGGAATAAGAATAATGTTTTCGGCAAGATTTCGCATCAAAATCATGTATAGTTGGACACAAAAAAAAGAAGGATTCCATAATTGTTAATAAAATACATATTTTAGCACACATTTCGCCGATATTCGGCAATGTACAAACCATGACACCCTGAAACTTTCTTCTAATCATTCTAACTTTGAAATCACTCGAAAAATCGAGGAATTTTTCATTCAAACAAAAGTTGCAGAGCAAATATAAAAAATATCCCAACCAGGATGAAATTCCCCTATAATTTGGAAATATCAACCAGTTTAATATGCAACACACATTAACGTCCTAAAGTATGTCTAAACTAAAATCGATATGACTAAAATTTAACAAAGAAAAAAATAACTCATACAAATGTAAATATAATTAAACTTAAAAGTTATCGTTTAACAAAAGTTGAAAAAATCGGGGTTGAACAGGGCAGTTTTATTCGCACAATAAAAATATTGTTAAATGACATCTTCATACAAAAGTGATTCAACATTATATCTGTAAATTAATTTAATTTTAAACTGAAATTGTCTGATAGTAATTTTATCAAAAATATTTACGTATTTAACATAATAAACAATCTATTAGACATGTGTGCGATGGCGACTTATTAATACAAGATTTATTAATTTTATGATACTTCTCACATGTTTTCATGTTCTTTTCGGTGCAATAAATATTTTCAGTTAAGTCAATCGTTATTTCGACTAAACTTACATTCACATAATTCTTCATGTCTGGATAAAAATAGAAACGCATTGCTAGACGTGCCGTTACTTCTGTAATGCAATCTTGACTCATGATTGTGACTAAATTTTTAGATCATTTTCGTGAAGAGAAACACACGCAAGATGATACTAAATTACGCAAAGGTATTTGTCTGCATTTCAGACAGACTATTTTGTACTTACGTAAGTTTCTATTACACTAATTTAAAACATATTTCAGTATCAATTTACGGGGCATTTCACATCAACCGGATCATCAAAATTTGGATTAACCTATCATGATTTTCAGGGCCCAAAATATTCGTCTGGTCAATCGTTTTCAAAAATCATGAACATTCAACGAAAACGATAGTAAAACGTTCTAATTTGATAAATATATGCCCTAAAAGCAGGTAAAATTTACTTTTGGTCTATTTTTATCGCTTTTAATGCTGATGGAATTCAGAATACAAAATGGCTGAAATAATTAAAAACATAGATTTTCCAAATTTTTTGAAAGCTCGTGACCAGACGAACATTTTGGTCCCTACGACATCTTGATGGGTTAATCTAAATTTTTGGTGCACTGATGATCCGGTTCACGTGAAACGTCCCTTATATATTGTTGTGCCCTTTGAGCATCACATGAAATAAACTCATTACTTGTTCTTTAAGAAAAAACATCATGACCTCCATTAGGTAATTCAAGAAATAAAAAGATGTATTTAGAATTTACTACAAAAATGAACAACTAAAGGAACAAAGTATGATTTATTATTTGCAGATTGTAATACTATTAGATATTAATTTAATATTAAATATTTTATACGCATTCAATAGTAAGAAATTACGATGCAACGCCTCGGGCGCGACTCCCTTGACCGACGATTAGTGCACATGGGTCAAACGTTTGTTATGGACTCTTTATAAATGCAATCGACTTTATTTATGTAAATGTCTTGAGTGGTCGACTGGACTTACGTATTTGCAATTTCAACTCGAATTTACAAATTTTCGAATAAAGACGCGTCACTGATTCATATAAAGGTGTATGAACAACGATCTAAAAGGATTTCAATAACATGTATATAACAAACATGCATGGATCTAGGTATCACTAAATTTATCTCCATTAATAATAATTGTACTATTATTGTACTATACATTATTTAAATTTAAAATTAAAAGATATTACTATTTGAATTATTAAACGGTACTGCACTTTGATATAGCTGTAAATAAATTCATTACAATTTTATAAACAAAAATGCTTCTTAAATAAAGGAATGTCAACATTCATTTTTACTCTCATTATATAAATAACTAAAAGTACTGTTCCCTAACCGAAATCAAACCATTTGCTGGATAAATATTGGACAATTTACATATTTTCTATATTAAATGTATAGGGAAAATGGATAGTGTAAGTAAAAACTATATATTCCAGTGTATTTTCACGATTTATTCATTATCATGATGAAATATTCATTTTTTTATACAGTACAATAATTTCTAGCTTTACAGTACGACAGATCACGGACCAATCTTTTTCCTATTAGATGAACTTATTAATTGAAGACCTGAAATAAACACCCGTTTGTTACTTTAATTCCATATTTCAAAAGCTGCATGGAAAACTCGCATAATATTTCGCTCATGAATTTGTCACGTGTTTTTACCAAATGTATGTATAGTTTTCATTTTAATTATGTACAATATATTTCCTGACTGCAGCATCGGAATGCATTGCAATAATGTACTGATATAATTTATATCCACGACATGACGCACGTAACGTATAGATTACTTAAGTTAGTGTCAACATTCATTGGTAATAAACACGTATTAAATTTGCTCTAATATTATTCTATTTGCATGTTCTACATACTGAAATATACGTAAAACGACAGTACCGCTAGTATTTCTTACTTTGAATATTTATATGCAATTGATAACAAATAACACATTTGCGGTTGGTGTATGTTTCATCTAGAGCAAAAAAAAAGAACAACTTTATTAACCTAGTATTTGTCATTTTGAAAATGGTTCTTGATATTTTTATATAATGCAGTTATGCAGAAACATTTTTTAGTAGGTCAAAGCACACTTTAGTTTATTTTCATGCAATCACTCTGGATAAGGAATTCTATTTTTTTATGTTTTTAAAATCATTACATCTCAAATTCACCATCATACACGGCTTAATTACAGACAGAAAGTGAGCTAAATAATTTAAACTAAGCCAATGCGTAGATTCCTAGTCCTACGTTGATCGAGAAAACTGACTTTTAGAAGATATTTTCTTCAGCAAGTCAAACGCAAATTTACTAATTTTCTTGCAGGTTTTCTAAAAACATTGAAAATGTTGTGATATCTTAAAAAAGATATTATTTATTTAATTAGTAATCAATTTATCTGCTAAACAATGAAACTATATGATTTCATTAATCAAATCTTATTTTTTAACGTTGGATGAGTAGAATCAACACTTCCATTAGTATAATTTTACTACTAGTGCAAATCTTTTACTGTTTGCTAAAAATTGATTAATTCCTGTTAATCCACTTAGTATTTTTGACTAATTCAGATTTAGAGAGCAGCTTCTGAAAAGTTCGTATTGTATAGAAAAATATTCTTATGGTAATATGCAATCATAAGAGAATTATGTTTTCGTTCCATGCGTCACAGCATGGAATATTCACATAAAAATCAGGACTCTGCTGTATTAAACACTGGCAAATGTTTGCATAACCCCAATAAATGTAGACCAATACAATCGAAAACTGTCATCAAACAATATTAATTAATTTCAAGGGCATGACGTAATTTTGAAAACTGTACTTTAATAAACGTAGATACAAAATATTAAAACGCCGATATGCGTGAAAGATAAACATTCCTTTAGATAGTGTCTCTTATAAATTGTCTATCAATTGCATCATTTCTCGTATCTTATCTCGAATCTACTGCTACACGCCGCAAACTCAACGAATTTTGTTTCTATAGACTGCATGTGTTTGTAATCGCTTTCCACATAAGATCAAAGAATGGACGTGAGACTGAATATAATTGTTGCATCATTCATTGTTATACATACTTCAACGGTATGTCAGAAAGAATGTAAAAATAAACATTTAAAAATCTGATTATGGCGAAAATTCGCCGTACTATTACTCAGTTGATGTTGTATTATAAACAAAATACTTTTGATACGAGAAGGTGATAATAAACGAAATCTAAGATTTCACGATACATGCGTGATTTTTGAAATTTATTTAAGAAATACGCAAAATCTGACGCAACATTGTTGCCCGGTATTGTCATACCCTCTTTACCTTCACTTTTGCGCAATATCATGTTCAAAATAATCCCTTAGATTCTTTCAAATCATCGTTGAAACCGATCGTCTGGATCGGGAATCTCATATCGAAATCATACATGAGTTTTGTCTATAAATATTGCATTATACGACAAGTGGATGAAACATTTCTGATGAAGGATAAAAACAATGTATATTATTCAAGTATTCAATTTATAATTTTTGGAAATCGTGATTATTCCAGATTGCCATCCCTGGCAATGATTAAGATTTTTTACAAGGACAAGCAAGACAATAGTGGAAAGTATCAAAACAGAATATTGGAAAATTAAAAACTGTTTTTAAACTAACATGTCAACGACTTTGGTCATTGCTGTCAGATATAGAGTTTAAAAACTAATTTTTTAAGATGAAAACCATAAATAAACCAATCGGTAGGGTATAAAGTTTCAATATAGTATTTAATAAGTTAAATATTAACTTTAATATTAATACTTTCCTATTCATTTTTATTGAAAATATGGTCAGAATTACTGCGCAAGCTTCTTCTAAAAACACTACAAAACAGAAACCTCGAGCCGATGCACATGTTCAGCGTATAATGAAAACTATAATACTTGCTTGAATCATCTTAGTATTCATTAGTACTTCATACAATTAGAATAATGTTTCATTATGTTTTCTTACAAGCGACATAATATGAATTACCCTATAGGTCGCATTTACCCTGTTTTCACCTATGTAATTAATATATGTCAGTACTCTAATACTTAGAAAAGTAATTAACTGGATAAATATATTGCATTTGGGCCATGAAAATTTGCAATTGATTAATAAAGTGGCAAATATTGAGAAGTAATTTGAAAAATTAACCGGGTCAACTGTCCATTCTGATATTACTTACATATTTTTGTAAATATATTCATTTCCCCCTGTAGGAATGTTAAAAATAGCGGTAATTTATCACTTTATACAGAGTAAAACAAAGATTTATTGTTTCATAAACAGGGGTAGAAACTGTACCATATTATAATTATTTGAATGATAGAAAAAAACTTATTTGCATAATCGGAGTATTTATATATACTTATAGAATTTTAGGTTATATGTAATCACACCGAATGGCTGTCAGGCTAATAATCATGATTTATAATCAATAAATATTTTATATAGCATTATATTAATAGCTGCATAAATATTAATGTAGGTAAATAATGCGTTTTAAAATTGTTTAATGCATCAAATTCGAGTGTACTAAATAATGCTTATAGAATATGGGTGCACCTAAAAAACCCGACAAATCACAAAACAGACACTTAAAAAACTCGACATTTAAAAACTGAAAATGTAATTAATGATTGAATTCTAAATTTGCTTAATACGTATAATTCAGGGGTCAAACTGACAAAATTAGTCCCCTGGTCAAACATTTTTGACCTTGAAATGGCCTTGCAGTGAGACATGAAGGACGGTGACTTGAGATAATGTTTTTATGTAGTGAACGCACCAATCGGTGGTGTCTGTATTTTTAAATGTCAGGTGTTTAATGTCTTTATTTTGAAATGTCTGGTTCTTTAATGTCGGGTTTTTTTGGTGCACCCTAGAATACTTATTACATAATGAGTTAAAACAATGTAGGCAATTAACAAATCTACTTCCTTAGTAGAAATTGAGTATAGTATTGGCTAGGTTCACTATTTCCCGAGTTAACGGGAAACTGGACAACTAACAAAACTGAACTTCTATTAGGATTATGTTGTCCTAAAATTAATCTTGTGAAAACTGTAACAAATTGTTCAATTCATTTAAAAACTGACTTTCACTCGAATAAGAGCCGAAACTTACTCTTCCCCTGGTATAAAAAGACATATTGTAAGTTAAACATTAAATTTTATAAAGAAAAGAAGAAGAAACTAAGTTTAACCAACATTATCAAAAAAAAAAAACAACCAAAAGTTCAAAAAATACATAACCCCGATAAGTATAGTAAGCCTGAATCAACGAAACTAAATCAGTAGGAAGAACTGCATGAGGTTGATGTAAAGAATAACAAAACATTGAAAGCATTGCTTGCATTACATTATGTATTCATGAAAGTAATATTGACGAAAACAAGCAATAAAACACCACACAAAAAATGACACAACAGAGTATCTTTTTTTCCTCGTATTATTTTAGTATTTCATTTTTCCTCCTATTATTTTATACGCTGCTATAAATGGCTGAATATGAAGTATAAATAGTAGCTACCTTTATAAGCGAGTAATTATGTTGACATTCAATAAATATGCAACATAATACAGATGCAAGTAAGCAGTTTGTTGACGATAATGGATTACTTATTAATTTTGTAGTAAACGTTAACCTTTCATTTGCATACAGTGTGGATTTTATGCATCTTTCGAATGATGTTCTTTAGATATAATTTTTTAGCTAGTGAAACTTTGAAATTCATTATTAAAATCGAATTTTTTATACAGTTAAGGGAGTAATGTTTATATTAATAAACATACTTATTAAAATAAAAACTACAGTGCTGATTAGCCTATATTGAATATTTAAATAAATTTATCATAAAACTTATTTTTTTAACTAAAAATGAAGAATATGAAAAATACAAACAATTTACGTGGTTTTGTAATTAACGTTATCTGATTAAAAGTAATATGAAAAAAGTACAGAAACCTATACATCCAAAATTATAAAAAGGTCGATTTTGTTAACCCTTAGCAGATCCTCGTTTTTTTAACCCCAATACTGCGGTTTCTGGTGGTTGACTGCCACCTTTTTCAAAGGTTTTAAAGTGCATTAAAAAATCTGAAAAAGCTCATGAAGCCTCTTAAAGCTTTAATCTTGAAATATCAATGATAAATGTTATGTCTTATTAGTATAATCATTATATTTATTTAACAATACAGTTATATTTACGTTATAATCTATAGATTTAACCTATAGGTTAAAATCAAGCAACAACCTTTTTTGGGGCAATATTATCCACGCGGATCTGGTAAGGGTTAGGTATCGGGTTTTTGAGATATCAGGTTATTGACTTGTTCCATTTTTTAACTAATTTAAATAAAAGACGCCCATATTCAAAACCTTTACGTTCAATTAAAAAAAAAAAAAAAATTACTCACCTACCTAACGTCTTTTAACGTACATGACTCTAGATACTTATATTATATTGTGACTAATATTACCAGCACTTTGAAAAAGTTTTATAGCATATTTTTTTTTAACGGATTTTTGTTCTCTGGAAAAACAAATTTATTGCTCGAAACAGAAAAATTTGGATCATCTTAATTATTCTAAAGAATAACGTATTTTATAGAAAACAATTTTAGTGATGTCAACATTTCACCCTTACTCGATTTCAAATGAAATCGGTTCCATGTTAGTCTAACTCTGCAATCGTCAGTTCTTAAAAAAAGTTAAAAATCCAACTAAACTCTGTTCAGAATTCAAGAATTTACATTGAAATATTTTACAATCAATAACTATTTTTTAATGCCGTATTGTTGATATTAAAAACTACTTAATGAATTGTAGTAGTTTTATATTAACACGAATATCACGTGGCTCATATGAAAAACAACCTAGTCATTGATACTAAAATATTTCGCTATGATGCCAAATATATTAGTGTATGAAGATACAAAAACTATATGTAATCAAAACTTTTATTAATTTTAATCTAGAAACTTAAAATCTATTTTTTATCCCATTTATAAATAAAACTATTCGCGATAATAATGCATATATAATGTATGGATTAAATAAAAACAAAAGACAATAATATTGGTTTATTTTGTAGTTTCTTATTTACCAAAAATAAGGACTGAATTCATCAGCTCTCTATTGAGGTTAATCTTTACAGATATGGAATTAAAAAAAAGCTCTAAAGGTATAAATAAATTAATTTAAATTAGTTTTTGAGAGAAATAACTCATTTGCTCTTACAATCGAATTGGTTTTTTAGTGAGTCCGATACGAAGTTTAAGTATCCATGTTTTTATTGTTGATATAAGTTTCTTAGTTTGTTCATCTGATATATTACTTCCTTAATTAATATTCAGGCAACCTGAAGTGACTTCCGCTTAGTCTCTGCACCGGAAGTAATGGAACACAAAAAAACATTTAATAAAATAGATTAATTTTCTATTAAGGATAAAGTAAGAAAGGATCAATGGAACGATGGTAAATAAAATTCCGATTTGTTTGTAAAATATATATCTTTGTTGACGTCTCAACCAATTATGGGTATTCAAGTCTGATTAGTCGACAAAATTGTAAATTTTTGAAATAAATTTTTATTTAAAATAAATGATCGACAAAACGAAGAAAGTCCAACTGAAGATATAAATTACTACTAACATTTATCCTAATTAAATCGCATTACAGTGATAAACAGTTAGGTATGAAAGACGTACCTGATACAATAGCGACATAAACATCGACCGAAAAAATTGAATCTTTTATGACATGAAGTAACTTTGATTAATTCTAGTCATAAATACATAACAGAAGGAAGAGGTTAAAACTGCATCCAAGAAAGTCATCATCTGTTAAGGGTAATGCTTGTACGTCACGCGTATACATGCCGAATACGTTCGTGCTCTATTTCATCGCGACTATACACAGAGCGTTGCATTCAACTTAAAGTTAAGAGCGGGCGCAAACTACGAAATTTGTAGAAACCACAAGTTGGGAGATTGATTGGCTGTGTTCTGTCTTCGTCAGAGCTGGCGAATTGCAGACATCACGTATAGCTTCCAGGATTTCAATTTGTTTCCGTGTAAATAACTTTCTGGATTCGTAGTATGGTCAATGATGAATAGAATGAGGATGAGTTGACGACGGAATGATGAATGAAAATGAGGCGATGTCAAATTAATATATGATTATATTTACTTTGTTTCAAATAAACAAAATGTTGCAATTCTTACAGTAAAAGCTGGCCTAATTAGGCTTAAGCTATCTAACCTAAAAAAAAATAATATTTTGTAAATGAAAATAAATTATGAAATACCCAATAGGAACTTGATATTTCGCAGGCTTTTTAGCTGCATTTTATTAAATTCATCTGATTTTCATTTAGTCAATCGAATGGTATGAACCTATAAACAAACACTACACGAAAACAAAACAATTTGAGCGTCAGATGACCGAATTCAATTCAAACTTATCTAAACAATTTTGGGCATTTCCAAAAACTATGTGTTGAATACAAACCAGAATTATTTTGGCCACAGACTTCAAGGTTGTTGTTGAACTCAATATTTTTTTCCACGAAAATATTATTCACGTTCATACTGGGTAACTTTGGAGTCATCATCAGTTAACCTGAAAAAAGATGGTTAATTTAACTAATTGGGGCAGTTGCTCAGTAGGGACGAAATAATTAGTAGCTTTTATAACTACATTTAATTCAACTGACTGATTTAAGTTGGATTAACGTAATATCAGCCGATGTATAACCAGGTATACAGAAGAAAAGTACTAAAAGCTTAGTATTTAGTAAACTGTGCAATTTAGTTTAATTGAACATCAAATAAATAGTTCGACAAACTAATATGCCAAAGTACTATTAATACTAATCTTAGTATAATTGAACCGAGATACAAGTAAATTTATAGTATATCAGTTCCTACTACCACATATTTTAATGTAACATACATATTTTAGTAAATAAACGTTTGATCGAAGATTAATTGAATAACAAACAAAGGAATAAATTGATTACAAGGATCGTATGTATGCTGGTTTAACATGAGAATTTAGAACCCAAAAAATTTATTTTATAAAGTGTTTTCAACAGCAGTCCTTAATAGGACTTGCTCTAAGATAGTATATTTTTATTATGTTAATTAAAATTTCATTGTGTGCACATGTTATTGTATCATATCATTGTTTGTTAGTAGTACTGTCCACTATTTATCTTAATTTAAAATAATCCAATGTTACAGAAATCATAATTCTAAAAATAATAATGGATGACAAAAAGAAATAATAAATCAGAAAAAAAAACTTTAATTCAAATAACAACAATAAATTACATTTACAAAAACGAACCATAAGCGTACTGTAATATTGGATTAAAAATTTACATGAAAATAATGCACAGTTTCTACTTGAGTAGTAAAAGTCGGGACAAGTATTTGAATAAGTCAAACCAGTGGAATACTAGCGCCAACGAAAGACATTGGATGTGCCACATCTTATTACTTAAATAGTTATCCTAACCACTTAATTAATTGGACCTGTAAGAAAAATCAATATTAACAATCAAACGATATAAAAAAAAAATAGAAATATATAAATTTATAGGTTTTTGTTTTCAAATAAACACGCGTAAAACGACAAAAGTACAACATATGCGTCCAAGAAAGACGTCATGAATATGCGAAAAATTACGGTGTTTTAAGGTGTTTAACTATATTTTAAACTACAAGTATTCTGTAAAACTTTTATATAACGTTTAGAATTATTAACATATAATTAGGGGCTACAGACTAGTACTGAAGTAATACATAAAACAAACATATTTTTGTTCGAAAGTTTTTCATACCTAACAATTATATAACAACAAGCGCCTTTTTTCTAATAATACAATATGTAAAAGAAATATTAATGAACTAAAACAGCATAATCATGAACATGAGTTATTAAGAAATATCGATCGTTCAGTAGATTACAGTAAAGAAGCAAGTATTTACAATTTACCTGCGTGTTACACATATGAAATTTGTTATTAATTACGCGGGACCACAAAAACATGTTTTTAAGCTGCTAAATACGATTCTATAATAAAAAACTTCGGGTCACTGGAAAATTCCAGACATAACCTCAAAAATGATAAAAAATTAGATTTCATGATGTTATAAGCTTTAAAAAATACATTATGTCTTGTTTGGAATAAATAAACCGTATTATATAGTTCTATTTCGACTTGTTGAATAGGAATCTGCAATAAAGAATGATGGCCTCTTTAAAAATGTTATAGGCTAACCTCAAAAAATCATAAAAAAATTTTGTTTATAGCGATACAGGCTGAAAAAATAAAGAATCTGGCCTTTTTTAAGTTTAAGAAAACATTAATCTTGTTAATTAATTAGGCGAATTTCAGACATAACCTCAAAAAATCTTTTAAAAAATAAGTTTTTATAGCAATACATACACAAAAGAAAAAAAAATATGATGAATTCCCCACATGATAGTACGTTTTACAATGCATTATTCGAAGTTTAAATTCTTGTGGCTTTTACTACACAAGGGCACTTAATTGTGATTCACAAGGTGACCAATATTTTAAATTATCGGTTCATATTCAGCAAATCATAATACTTAAAATTAGGAAAGTCATAGTCTTGCTTTTTTGTGCATAATGTCCCTATAAAAACTTTTATTTATGAATTTTTTAGGTTATGTCTGAAGTTTGCCCAGCATTCGTGTTTAGCACCTAACTACATCGGATTAGTCTAGTCTGGACCCCAGCATAGAGAACAACAATTTTTTTGCGAGTTATTACTAAAAATTTATAAAACCAATAGTATCTATATCTAGCTGTTGACTCAAATTTACCTTTCAATTTCTCTATAATCATTTTTAAAAAATTATTGTAAAGTAATATCATAGTTAAATTTAGCATATAAATGCCTCATCAGTTAAATAGACATTTTCGTATCAAGGGCGTAAAACGAACTTTCGCGCCCGACAGCGATCACCGATCCCACTACGAAGCCAAGGTTATTGTCAAAGTTTAGACCCATGGTGCGGAAAACATTCAAGAATACAAAATTCGAGTTTATATATCAACTATACAACTCTAAAGACGAGGAAACTCGTATCATAGTTTACTCGAATTAAATCAATTTTTAAACTAGTAGCTATAGTGAAATTCAATGATATTATAAATCAATTTGTTGTTAACTCACTTGTGTACATTCAATGTATATGATTAATTACAAGAAGTTCCATTTCAAATATCCATTATTTTAGTACTTTCTGTACATTTATTTGATCAACAATATGTGAAATATGCCATAAACTCTGTGAGCGGTGTTACCCACTAACGCGCCGCGTTGAAAAGTAATGAATAATTAAAAGTCAATGTTGTTTTTAGTAGTTTACCAAATACCATTTGGTAATTAACAGTACAACAAGTCTATTTGTTCATATTTTTTCCCATTGGGTACTAGTAAAAAGATGGAAACCCGTATATTGTAAAGACCAATTCTTATCGTATTTATGTCAACTACGTTACAAAACTTTCCAATTTTTTTTTAATCAACTTTTAGCAATAAACTATGTAAATTTTTTGTTGAAATTAGATTTTGACATAAAGTTCTTTAGTAAAAAAATATAAAAAATAATTTTAACTTAACGGAAGGTTGAGAAATATGAGTGAGCGGAATTACCCACTGAGCGGTACAACCCCCGCCTCCCCTATGACGAAATATACATTTTGTCACATGCTGAACTAAATTTATTAAACCATTAACTATATTAAATCATCTAATGCTTTTTATTCAATATGGCAATATATCTCTTATGTTTTATTTTAATATTAAATCTATGATAACTTTTAAAAAAATAAATAAATAATACGTGAATCTCTGAAAAATTATTCATTTCCAGTGTGCCCAAACGTAAAGCTAAGATTTATTTACATAATATTTACGTTTACATTGAGACTTATCAAGATAACCTCTTTACAGAAGTATTATTAAATATTGATGACATCTACAAAAATAAAATTAACAATAATTAATGTCAAAAATCGAGATAATATTATATTACTGTAATTAATGTATCGCAGTGACAATAATGACGGTACTGAGGACAATTATTAAGGGAGACAATCAAAAGAATTACTTTAATAATGGTGTAAGATATTGACTTTCTGGACTCGTCATTCATGTATGTGCAAGGGTTTCCGTTCACATAATTAAGTAAAAAACGATAATAAAATGAGGTTAACATCAGCAAATTAAAATTCAAAATTGATAGAAATTACATCTGCGCATCGCTTGATAATAGTAATTCATCTTTGTTTGATCTAATATCAGATTTAAATTTTGTCTAAATCTAGTTAAACACGCTTATACCTTGCAAGTGGTCAGATATTCCAAAGTTCTTTTAAAGTCGGATGTAATCTGTAGTTTTTATCGTCCTTGTCTGAGTACAGTAATAAATATACTTGAAGGAAAGTTCCCTTAATAGTGATATCGACCAAAATAATCCTTCAGTACTAAAAAGATCAAGGATGAAGAAATAAAACATTCCCGTCAGATGTGACAGGTCTCAGTAGATACGGCCAGACATTTGGGTCTCCTTGCCAAAATTTCGTAGAGAAATTTTATAATTATAAAATTAACAAAGAAAGCGATGATTGTTTTGTTGTCATTGACATCCTCGTAAAATTACAGTGGGTCCATACACTTTACTACTGGCTATAACGTTGATAATAACAAAGATCATTATGACTATTATGGTGATAACATTACAAATGATTGTAATGACAATATATTCCTTGCCGTCATAATTTATAAGCCCTCTCGTAACTGCGCAATAGTTGAAAATAACTATGATGACGATATTAATAACAAAGCCGATATCGCTAATCCTAACCATATTAATGATAATAAGTATAACACGACTATACAAAGTGCATGAAATATTAGCGTTAATTTGATTATTCGTCATTATTGCGTCGCATTAAACATAACACTGCCGATGACGCCAATGACGACGATAATGATTGCAACGATCTCTCTCGTCTACCGCAACCTAGACAAATGTAGGTACTCGTTCTCATAGCTGCGCAATAGATGAAAACAGTAGTAGAGCACAGCGATAAACCGATAAAAATGATTTCGATAAGACGATTACATCAATATCACTAAATGACGGCGTCAATGATCGTCATTATATCGCACTAACCCTGCCAATGACGTCGAACAAAACAAAGACAATGACGACATGATTCTCACGAATATAAGCACCAGTTCTCGTAACTGCGCAGTAGACGCAAACCCGTCCATCAATACGCCCTAGGTAAACCTGGAAAACTTTTTAAAAATTGCATTAATATTACAATCGAGTATAATGGTGGACACATTTGGAAAAAGGCGCAATGAAAACAAAAGGTTGGACTCCAATTTCTTTTTCGTTTATTATTTCATCATCCCGAGCGGGCCGCTTCCTTCATCGTTGGGATATTCTGCCTAATTCCGATTTTACAAAAGAATCGTACAGGAAACAATCTCTTTTATAGGCTCTTCCTCAATTATTCTCGTTCTCCTTGAACCGAGAAAGCACAACATAACTTGCATATGGAAACGACGCGGAGACACAGTGGCCTAGACAAGTAGGTCGCGGCGCAGTTCTGAGTCCAGATTCCCCCCTACGCCCCCTACCAATCTGATCCTCTCTCTCTCTACAAGGTACCTCTTTCCCTCCCTCTCCTCTCCTGTCTCACTCCCTCTCGGTGTTCAGCACCGTCTGTGTATAAATGAACACTTACGTAAATAGCAGGCGCAAGGCTCGGTCCTCGATAACACACGGACACCTAGGTGGCCTACACTATTACATAAACTAGATGCCTACCTTCCTGCGTCGTAGTATATACAATGTTTATGTGTCGTTGTAGGTCGAACCCGAGCGCGCCGCCGCCGTCGCCTCTGTATACGCCAGCGTTCAATTGTGCTCCGGCTTGTTTTCGCTTCTATTTATAAAGTTTCTTTATTTAGATGCAAGATATAAGTACGCATTAAGTCAAGGAACTTCTTCGAACTTTGACGAGCCCGATGACGAGCAGACGCACGCCACCACGCACGCGGCTAAAGGCCGCGGTCGCGTCCGCTATACGTCGGCGGCCATCGCCAACCGGATCGATAATTCGAAAGGGTGGCAGGAAGGGCAGTAGGACACATTTTTCTATAGAGGTGTCCGCAATCATTTTATTGCGCCGTTCTCGAACTCACCGGAAAACTATCCAACCTGAATCCGATCCAAAACTTTTCTAATACGCAAGTTTTAAAGAACCGTATGCATGACTCCATTTATTAAAGGGTGCAGATACTGGTCCACCGAAATTTTGGAGACTCAGATATCGCATGGCCAAAAAAAATAAAATTTGCTCTGAAATTTCAGATAACTGTTTGTATATTTTATCTAAAATAGTGCTGGCGATATTTGAGACGAATATGTATGGGAAATATTCATTTCTGGGGACGTACCTTGACCCAATTTAGCAAAATTTATCTCTACTGTTGATACAAGTTCATCCTTGCTGAGGTGTCCTCAAAACATGGGATTAGAAACATTTCATATTAATCCTACGAGGAAACATGCTGTCTCGTGTTATCATAAAGTAGTTAAATTCCTCTAAATTCATTCCTCCACCAACAGGATCATAGGAAGAGAAGCTAAATAAGATTTTTTCGAACATATTTTTTACAGCACGTGTTTACGTGTATCGTTATGGTTGCATTATGAATTCAAAATAAAGGAAAGTAATTTAAAGTCAGACGAAAGTTAAGGTAATCTTAACAAAAGAAATTCCATTGTTTTAAAGTAAGGTTTCACTCCTTAACATGTGGGAATTCTGTATTTAAATATTTAATTTGTAGTTTAGTGAAATGAATTCTTCTTCGCAAAATTTAAAATGTTTTTCAGGTTAGAGCGGACAATCTTTGATCTGTAGACTTGCCCTTGCATAGTTGGCACAATCTGAACTTGAACCGTCCGAAACAAAGTATCAAGTAGTTTTCTGAAATTATGTCAACAAGGTCAAACAATGTTTCGTCAATAAAAGAGTATTTCAAGTTATTTTTGCATTGAAACTTAACAATGAACTTATTGGCTCATTGATATTTCATCTTCTTCCATGTCATCATCCCCTATTTCATCGTCTTCCATTGCATCGTCAAGGACATCGGTGGGATGCCATTAGCGAATCCCCCTATATCATTATCATAAATATAGAATTTGTCATATCTTATGTTTGTGACAGTCATAGAAATTTGTGTTTAACCATGTACACAAATAAAGCATGGATATATATATATATATATATATATATACACTCCGGGGACAGTACCATAAAGTGGCTACTTTGAGGACGGCTCGAAGGACCTACACGGTGGTCTCCGCCCCGGAACCTACCACCGAAATAGCTAACCTAACAAAAACCTAAAAAGAGCCTGCCACCCTTCCTCTACCTCTTTATTGTAAATGTCTGTATATAACCAAAAGTTACAGTCCCCAAAATAGCCATTTTCAGATATAGAACTTTGGGGACAGTTCAGAAAGAATACAAATGCCCCCATAATAGCCAATTGATATTGAAAAGTGTCCCTGTAATGACCTTTACACACAAATAATGAAACATAAATTTCTATGCTTGTCACAAACATAAAATGTGACAAATTCTATCATCGTCCCGAATGATCTCTTAGACGATGAAATTTCCAGACGATGAAATGTACCGGATGATGAAGTGTACCGAACAATGAAATGTAAAGTACGATGAAATGTACTGAACGATGAAGTGCCCAGTCAATGAAGTGTACCGAACAATGAAATGTCCAGTCCGATGAAATGTACTGAACGATGAAGTGTAGACGATGAAATGTCCAGACGATGAAGTATCCTAGATTATGAAATATCCTAGACGATAAAATGTCCTTGACGATGAAATGTCTTGAACGATGAAGTGTGTAGACCATGACATGTCCAAACGATGAAGTATCATAGACAATGAAATGCCCTACGCGATGAAATGTTCAGACGATAAAAGGTTCCGGGAGATGAAGTGTCTGGAAGATGAAATTCCCAGACGATGAAATGTCCCGCATGAAGAAGCGTACAGAATAATGAAATGTCCAGTAGGATGAAATGTACTTAACAAAGAAATGTCTAGATTATGAAATGTCCAGCCAATGAAGTGTACCGAACAATGAAATGTCCAGTATGATGAAATGTACTGAACGATGAAGTGTCTAGACGATGAAATGTCCAGACGATGAAGTATCCTAGATGATGAAATATCCTAGATGATGAAATGCCCTACGCGATGAAATGTCCAAACGATTAAAGGTTCCATAAGATGAAGTGTCTCGACGATCAAATGGAAGATGATGAAACGTCCGGTTACCCAACTCATTATCATAAATTAATTCACTTTCAAAGGAAACAATTTTATACCTACATTTAATAAATAATAAAGTATGTATGTTAATGATTTTAAAAGTCAAGGAATAACATAATAACAGAAGAATAACAGTAGAAACGACAGTAATTACACGTTTTAAATCATGAAAATTCAGTTAAATATTTTACAAAAACTTCTGCAACTAAAATACTTGGGGGGAAAATCATCTCTACTAACTAGAAAATGCGAGTAGAATTACCTTAAGACTTATCCGTACATTTCTATCCAATCGATTTTTATTTTTTTACTTAGATTGTTATTCACTTCTCACTATAATGTAATCGACTGTTATATTATCCTTCGCTTGTAGAAAATGGATCTAAATATTAAATTTATTACCTAACAAACTTCAGTACTACGATTTTTACGACATCTTAACTAATCTTTGAATAGGATAACTCGTGTGTATCAAATTTGTATATTTGCCTTTTGTTCGTTTCGATATTGTACATCATTTAAAACCCCAACGTCTAGTAGCGTTGCATAACTAACCAAGCTGACTCTTAATATATTAACGTTATCTTTATAAAAACGTTTAAAAAAAACTGACCATCGAAAAGCCAGGTTTCTCTTAATTTAATAAAAAATCGTATTCTTTTCACATCGTATTCCAAAGATTTTTCATAGTCGCGCAACGATGACATTTTCGCGCAACGACGATGTTGTAACTCGTTTCCAGGATATTGTAATGGTGGCGCTTAGACTTTCCGAGCATTATCGCCAATCGCAGTTTTCGATGGCAGCAATGACGGACCTTGACCTGAAACATAAGAAACTTGTGGAAATTGGTTGGCTGCATGTAGGTCGTACCATTTACAATTGCGGTCAAACATGGCGTCTTAATTAATGTTTTTCTCATATATTTATCAGAGTGTTGTAATCACAAATATCCGGGATTTAAATCTTTTGGAACAAGCAAAAATCCTTCCAACCTAATCTAGAAGGTTACATGATACGTTTGCTATCACATTATGCCAACACAAATTAATAAATTATCATTATTATTAGAGATATATTCGTTGTATCCATAACCAGTTTTTTTAATCCATTTGTACTATTATTTATTTAAAGAACCACAAAATTCTAAAACCCAAAATATTAATTCAGCATTATATTTTTATTTTTGTGTAGAATTTTCTATTGGCTGTTAGAAGAATTCGTCTGGTGACAATTTCCAATAATCTTTGTTTTGTTATTTAATCAATTTTTTTTATTTTTCTCAAATTTTTGTTTCTTTTATCGACAAAATAACTTTGTATAGTAACATCATAATTTCTCATTAGATTCTCGACTTTAACAAAAATGTCTTCACAAAAGGAAAATATGTAATAAAAATACTGAATTTCGGACTGGTAAATATTTATTCCATGTCAAATCCTTGAAGTCCGAAAAAAACTTTCCACCATAAAAACCATCATTTAAAAAAATCACAATAATTTGGACTCTCCACCCCCGATTTATGTACGAAAACATTAGGTGCGACACGGTATTTATGCCGTGCGGCAAAAGGCCGTGATTGCGGAAAAAGCGTAATTGCTCACGGGCAAAACTCAAACAGAAGCCAACTGCGTCGCAATTGCGTTACTTCCATCCGCGGCGCAGAAGCAAGAGTTTCACCGACTTCCGGTTCCGAGCGCCGACCTCGAGAGCGAACTTGGCCGTCGGTTGCATCTTGTTGCGAAACCACCTCTTCTCTCCCGGTCGCCGATTCGGAGGCACACCAGAAATACGGCATAAAGACCGCAAAACTTTGCACCCCCCCCCCCCCCCCCCCCGGCCCCCAATGTCTCATCCCGAAGAAAATCCGGCCCCATCGCCCTCATCGTCCGATCCGCATCCGTGGATGAAAAAGGATGCCGTAATGATGTTCCCTTATCCGGTTCTTTCGAGCCGCACCGGACAAAGCTGGAGAAGAACGTTCCAAGGTTCGAGGACGGAAACTCTTTTCTCTTCGGATGAACCATTTCGCGCGTGGACGACCCTGATGCAATTAAACTACACTTTGTGCAAAAAGTTTTCGTAACTGTATATATTTGTTGGCATATCATCAGTGTTATGTAGAAATTATTTGTGGATTGATTTTATTGCGAGGAAAATTTTGATGATTATTTTTCGTATTCTAATTTTTCAATCTATTGACTTGTAGTGCTCAACGTCATTTTTTGTTATACAGCGTGCGTGAAATTGAAGTAAAATTTATGAATTCTTTTTCAAAAATTCTCTTTACCGAAATTTAAATGCAGAAACATCAAGTTTTTTAAAAAATATACTTATATCTTACTCTTGTAATTTTTATAAGATGTAAATTTGACATCTTTTCGGTATTAAATGTCAAAATTTCGTAAAAGATCCAAAAATTATTGTGCAGTATATGTAATTCCTGAATCTACCGAAGGCCAAGACCTCCCTCCCTAACTCAATATCTAGAAAGAATTTATAGGCAACATATTGTACAAAATAATTAGCCTATTGCAACGCGAAAGCTGTTACAATAAACACTGCACAGTTTCATTAAAATTTGTCCCAAAAAAATGTTTTATGATTCGAATTGTTAATTTTTACAGAATGTGCATGAACGTGTTTTTTTTCTATTATTCAGTCTATATATGTAATGTCGTATGTCATTTGATGCAAGTGCATTTCTTGTGGAGATGAGTTATATAAAGAGGGACTAAGCTACACATCAAATCAGCAAGTTTATTGTTCCTCTTCTTTTCGATAATTTCCAAGAGTTTTGCCCGTGAACAAATATATTTGCGATATCGTTTCTGCAACAGATCGCCGCCTAGCGATTTGAGAAACAATTTATACTATTTTACGGAGGATCAAGAGATATATGCTATTACTGGGTTTTGGCGCGACCGTTTTGTCGCTAGGATGTTTTGGCCCTGCCGTTGGCGCCGGATGTTTTAGCTACGCAGTTTTAGCGCCAAACTATTTGACTCTGGTTTTTGTCGCGAGATACATTTTAGTAGAAAATTCGTATAATAAAATGGGGGAGGCGAAGAAATGCCAAAGTAAGAAATCTAACCTAACCAGTCAGAACTCTGCTTACCCCTAATAATGCCTAAAAGCATTTTCGTGCCCTAAAACTAGTCTAATCTAAATGGTTACGACTCCACGTAGGCTGATGTCTGCAAGGTATTACATGAAGGGAGGTATGGGTCAAAATTACCTGAAAATCGTTACTTGGTTTATTTATGGACAACCCTCTAGCTACTTAAAAAAACGCAGTGAAACGTCCAGTGTCAAAACAGCCCGTGCCAAAACGGCCGTGGTAAAACGTCCTGCTCCAATATTACTACTATGATAACATACACTTTAAATTTGTTGCAGTCAATTTCAGGCTCATAGGTATACATGAGGAATTTTGGTCCAACTACATGTTCAGTTCTTTGGGGCGAAAAACTGCACTCTAAGCATTATACATAACGTGTTCTCTAATAGATTTTCTTACTCCAATAGTGATTAAAACTGAAGTAGGAATACCTCAAAGAAGTAAAATTGACTGCATGGAAGTGAAAGTAATTTGATTAGGGGAGAGACGTCGCCGCGATTCATTGGCTTATTTTATATTTCAATCATCCCATTTCTTACCTGAAGCCAGTTGACTTGACTCAGTCTCTAAAATATTGAAAATAGATAAAAATGCTGCAAAATCAGTAGATTTTCGTTGATTCTTGATATTCCAAATCTAAAAGGTGGTTTCATATTCAAACCCATAGACATAGTTTAAAATATTAGCTTTGATAAATATCTGGACAATTAATACCATCCACATTTTCAGAAAAACGAATTATACTGACCAACAACATTTTATGTTGTCACTTATGTAATATTTCCAAATTATTTTTATACATATCGGAATTTCGTGAAATGTGAGATTAAATGTGACAAAATTTGAGTTTTTTGGCGTACTTCGATTGTTATTGTAGCAACAGAGAAATTGTCAGTCTGCAAAGCAGCTTCGTAAAAGCTGTGACTCGCCCCTTGGCATTGTAAAGGAATAATGTATTCTCTTTACGTGACCAATAAAGACGTTTTTTATTATTATTATTATTGTTTTTGACAATCACAGTATCATTCTCCAAGTATTTTCTTTACCTGAAAATTATGGTGCTAACGCCATTTTCGCATCTCGTCGCATAGTTAAAAAATTAAGGTTTACGGATATCAGAAATTGCCTTTTTGGACATATTTCTATTGTTTTAGTAGCAAGTTATTTACTTTTGTCAATGGAAGTATGATTTACAAAGCACTTTCTCGACAACAAAAAACGGTTGCCCTTGAGACTTGACATAAATTAAATATTTCCAAATTTTCGTTTTTTGGGCATATTTCGATATTTTGTGACAAACGAGAATTGATACTAACCTTACTTTTCTCGAAAAGGCGAATATGAAATTTCCGTCAGAGCTATCATTTTCAGCACGAAAGAATCCATCGAAAATTATAGTGCGATTGTCAAATGTATATTCTCTTATACAACAAAAACAATCGAAATATGTCCAAAAACATAAATGATTAAAAATTTAACGTCTCTTTTCTCGGATATACGGCATGATAGGAAAGTTTTGCTAAAACCAGCGTTTTTTTAATCGTGGAGTAATGATACAACACTTGTCATAGGGAAAATCAGTGTCTGATAGTGTTATTGGAATCTAGCATTTTAGATATATTGTATAAACTATATTAAAAAATGGTTATAAAATGTTCTATGCTTCCAAATAATTACCAACTGTGTTGATAACTATAACAACAATCTATATAATAGCAATTCGTTTCTATACTCTACAATAATTTAAAAGTTTCACAATATCTGAGCTGCTATAATAAACAAATAGATATAAATGATTAAAGTATTTTGAAAATATTCGTATCACAAGTTACTTTCAGACAGATTTAGGTTTATCATCCACACCTGTTAGTAGAATGCTGACCTAGATAAAACTTCACTATGCCAAAATAACATTATTCCTACTGTTGAATAAAGTTGTCGCTACGTATAATACAATTAATTAATTAATTCTCTATATATTCTTTCATTTTTTTAAATATTTTACTCTCACTCATTCTACAGCTCAATTTACCATGCATGTTTACAATGAATATGAAAACAACACTTACTTTTCCCTTTCTTACAAGAATGTTGAATGCGAGGGGATGCGTGAAAATATTAAAAGGAATCGTTTTGACAACCTCGAAGAGGTCTCTATGATCGCACAAAAATTAAATACCACCAATGACTTACGTAGACAAGACAATATTCGCAATTCTAAGTATTGATAAGAGAAGACAAGACAAAACAATATTTTATTACCGCACTGTCTGAACGCTTGACACATTCCTTCGTAGATATTTGTTGATAGAACATGCACATAGGAGAAATATATGAAAATGTAACGTGTATTCAAGATACTTTTGAAACTTGTTAAAAATATTAATATTATCCCTCTGAAAGTTTACTAGGACATAAGGTCCATATATGTTCTCTGGTGTTTTCATAATAGATCACATTCATTTACTCCTCAGGACCACCAAATTTCCACTTTTATCATCCTGTTTACTTCCACAAGCTCACCTATGTCTTATTTATTACTATTGGATATGAAATGTTTTTGTTAATGGACCTCACTATGACCCATTTAGAACAACTACAGGAAATGGAGATTTTTCATACTTCCTCTACAGTATTTAGTACATGATACTAAAAAAGAATGTTTTGAGCTAGTTACAAATATAGCCACTGCATGTGATACCCTTGTCGATAATTTTTCTCTTCTCTTTTGAAGAATTCGATGAAACATACATAAATATGGTACTGTTTTAAAAAAAAATGTATATAGAAAGGAACCTTCTAATATAGATTACTAAAAGTTTCTGAATCAAGCCAATGATAAGCAAAGATTTTCAGTAGTTTTATTACTCTGTCAGAAAAAAATGAATCAATAAATATTGGATGTTACTTTTATAATTTATCTTAAATCACGTGCTAGCACTTCTTAGTTACTTTTCTATTACAAATGAAGTATACAAATCCTACTACACAATGATTCCGGTATATTAAGCGTAATTTATAGCATTGATAATACGTTTCACGAGTTTTCCCGACAGAGAAATTCCGTTTATTAGATTACCTTCACAGAATCCAATATTTTCTAAAAGATTTCGTTCAATTGCTATACGCAAAATTACTAAGAATCCATTGAGGAAACCTTGCATTTAGAGGAATTCATAATTCAATTAGAATTGTTCAAATATGAATGCACAATTCAAAATGGTAATGGACAACATTTACGAAGCACATTTTACAATTGTATGTACAAAAATATATAATCGAAGTGAAAATCTATTTCTTGAATTACACATAATTTATCAGACATTTACCACATCACATTTCAAATTGAGCTTAAATGATATTAAAATTATGTCATCTCTCCGAGATGGAAGAATATGAAATGGAATTTTTACTTTCGTAGAGATTTTTTTTCGTTGGTTTCCTTTGTCCTCATGAATATACTTCACAAAGGTGACTAAAAAGCTTAAAAGCAGGAAGCACATCAATTTCATAATAGGATCATTTGTATATAGTTCTTTTAAAACCATCTACGCAATTTTATATACGCAGTACAATTTTATGCTTTTTAACACATTATTATTATAGATTTTGGTAAAGATTTTTATTTACGTTTTCCTCCAACTTCACTTCAATGTTTGTAAGGATTTTTCAAAATGATATTTTCACAATTCACTATTTTTTCTTTTTTAAATATGATGAATCAAAAAAGTAAAAGACTGAATGTAGTAATGTCAAAGAAAATTCTGTATTCAAATGCCATTATCCAAATTTGATTAATTACAATATTTTTATCGATATTGAAAAGGCTTATTTCAAATTAGTTTTACAACTTAGTGTTTGATCAATTCCTAATAAAAGTTTAGCAACGTACTTGTACTTTTAGTGATTAACTTTCAATAAAATCCTCACTAATTGAGTTAACACGAATTAATTTTAGTTTCATTCCGCTAATCATTTAAATATATAATATAAACATTGACATGAAAAGCGAACTACAATAATTCCATTTCATTTAAATATTCCACAGAAATCATCCACAAATTTGCAATTATTGTTAATGACGTGGAAATATTGACATGAAATTACTACATGGTATAATCGAACTAATGCATTATCAGACTAACCTACTTCTGCCTCATGTCTTTAATCATTTAGCAAAATGAAAGCATCAAACACATGTAAATAAGGACAAGTATATAGAATATTTTGACTTTATTTTTCAGTATTAGACATACATACATAAATCTATATATTATATTATTATTAGATTAAAAAACTACAGCAATTGTCTGTTATTATTGTGCTTTGGTAACAATTTCTCTTCGTTAATCCGTAATGGCTATTGACCCACGGCAAAGCTAACTCACACCCTTAAGATGGCCGAGAACGAGTTGTGATATAGTTTAAATTGCTCGGGGTGAACAATATGTTTGTTTATAGCCTATAAAAAACGACATGACCTACAATAAGTATATAAGCGTCACGATGTAATGAACATTATCTATAGATCTGGTCGGTCGTCTTTTAAAAGAAATAGTCGTGGCTTCTACGAGGCATGCCAGTAGATTAATACAATTGTCTTAATATTTAACGTTAGTGCTTCGTCATGATACTAATTTTTGCACACTAATCCGTTATAATGACTATTGACCTACAGCGACGAATATTCTCGACCTATATTGACCGAACTTGTATAGTCATAAAACGGCTCATGGCACGTATAATGCAAATTACTTGCGGCGCGCATTAAGGATTGTTCATTAACTATTTTCATTTACGTCCATTTGCTTCGGAGTCTAATGAACAATCCTTGTCCGGATATAACCCAGAACCGTTTTCCGAAGAAAAAAGTTTCCGGAACGGAACTTTTCGCTCAGAATGTAACTATATACCGCGTCTGTTCGGGTGATATTATGTACAAAAAATTGTAAAATATGCAGAAATATTGTGGCGTCCTATTTCCCTGAAAATCTAATTTCTACATAATATAATATTTCTGAGATCTGTTAGTCATTTGAAAATAAAATCATATAAACTATTAAGTACTAAAGATCTATGAAAAATATCATATACAATAATAAATATAATTAACATTTCACGCATATAAAGCAGTACTTTTTTAAAATGCATATTTTTTTAAATATTCGTCCGCTTTATTGGATCCTCCTATTTGGAATTTCAGAAATTTTACATCAGATTCGTTATCAGCGACCCCAAAAACACGTGTATACAAATGTTTATAATTGACATATTTTGAAAACAGTTATCCGCCATATTGGACGCGCCATTTTGAATGCCTATTGTTGATGTCAGAGGCCTGATCAATGAACCAAAGACGATGCAGCAAAATTTCCTTGCCTGGCGCCCAATTAAGGTCAGGAAAACTGGCCCGTGCTTTAATTATTTGAGCTGCTTTTTTTTATTTTAACGTTTACGAGATCTTTAGCATGAAATTTAAATATTTTTTGAAACTACGAGAAACGTAGCGCATGTTATTTTACTGCGTATATCTTACATAAATTCAGTAAATATGGCGCCTATAATTTGAAATTAGATGCGCGGAATGTGAAAACCGTTCCAAATTTCTACACGATTTTTTTTAGAGCGCATTTTAATAATTTGACACGATTTCGTAATTTCTTGTCGTAATGTTCAGTAAATTTCAGGAGTTTTTTCAACAAATAAAATTGAAATAACTATTTATTTTAACCCCGGCTAGTATTTGCCTGTTTTCTAGTTTTATTACCATTATGGTTCGTCTTCTGCAAAATCATCAATGGAAATTTTATAATTGTCATTTTTACTTCTGGCTATTGTGAATGCAGATGGCCTTTCGTCCTGGACTTCTGTCTAGTCAAACGGCCTCAAAATGACTAATGTGTTTTTATACGTGTCACCGCTAGAATTTTAACAAACAGCGGACCACACTGAGAATTGTTTTGGACATCCGCAGGCCCCACTACGGTTCTTTCGGCACCTGGAAAATATAATAAGAAAGTCAATTATTTCGAAAATTTACTACAAATAGCACAAATTTACAAAATTTTATATAAAATAAACAATTTTTTTTATGTACTAGTGTTTTTCAAAGATGCAATAATTATTCGCAAAATTACATTAATAATTAGAAAAGAAATGGAAAAATTAAAGGATACATGTCAAATTAATTATTACAAAACCGACGAATAAAAAAAAATCTCTGCGTAACGTTTTGAATTAAAAAGTTCTTACACTCCAAATTTCCTCAATCCAACATTTGTTTTGTTATTCCGCACACGTAACCATTTTATATTAGATGTCAGGTGAAATGTTATTAATAGATAATGTCCAAAATATTATGAACTACATAAAAAGTCCAATACAAATACGTATGTCTCGTGATTTTGTCAAAAAATATACTTCAAAAAACCATTCAATACATATTTTGAAAATAGCGACCGAAACTTAGCATCCTCAGACCCGAAAAATTGACTGTCAACTCATAACAAACCATAAAAACAAAGTGTGAATGACGAAGACTACTGGAAGGTGTTGAAGAACAAATTACATATTTTAACCTTTCATGGTTTGCACATTGCAAAAAATCGACCTGAAAAGCTTAAAAAAATGTTTTGGTATAACGGAGTCTTTCACAGACGATTTTTTTAAAACAAATCTTAATTTGTTCACTTGCTCCAATTTGGTGCAATTATAATGTTACTCATAATCTCATAAATTCGTTAAATGTCTCAGCTATGGGCGATTCAATCACGATGAGAAATTAATAAAAAAAACTAATTTTTTAAGAGATAAAAACCAAAGAAAAAAATGTAAACTACGAATTTTTGTCCACGATATAAAATTTACTTGAATAATAACTTAATTGTCATTTCATAACATGCAACGATCCAAAACATATTTCTTACGATAGATTTTGTTATGTCAAACTAACAAAAGTTATCTCAACATAATTTCTCTATTAAAAAACATAATAAAAAACAATAAAAATGAGTTCTATTGATTTGATTGCATCTAACATTAGCAACCGAAATGCAAATAAAAATTTCCTTTAGAAAGTCTCACGTTAATTGAGTGACATATCGCAGAGAATGAAAAAGATTTCGATATAATTAAGATTGATAGAATTCTATTCGAGGAATTCGTATAAAAAGTCTTCACGAATCGCGCAACGTACGTGGATTGGTAGGTTACCCTACATTTTCACTTACTGCGCAGTAAGATTCGCAATTCACTCACGCAACGATGGAATTCCGGTTCAAAACGACTTCCAAAATCCCGCAATCCATCCCGCAAACAACTTTCCACAGTCTCTCCTCCGTATTGTCACTAAAAAATCATCAAAAAAAAAAATAAAATTTTCTATTGGAATTCGATATTACGTAAGTTGCAATCTCCTCAGGAATATTTGCATCATCCTATTCGAGCGTTTACTTCTTGCTCGTCCTACATAGTAGATTTTGATCTCGTAAGCGTTTTTACAAGTTTTCATGAACTTTTTTTCTAAATGTGCTTCTCATAAAACAATGTTTGACGTTAACTCCAAATATTATCAGAAATATTCGCCATCTTTCCAAGTTCCTTTCCACATAAGCTGTCAATAAAACCCAAGTTGCATCGAATCGCGCAATCGTTCGCGAGGCTTACGTCCCCATCGCGCGTGTTCATCAATCATAAACGCAGAGTTCCGTTAAAAATCCTTCCTAGGAACGGACGCTGCGAAGAAAATACCAGAAAGTCTGCCATCCATAAATTAGCTGCTCCGAGAAATGCAATCGTGCCGCCGCGTGCGCTCGTCGGTGCAGGGGGTGGGGGGAGGGGGGGGGGCAAAACAAATTTCACATTCTTGGAGAAACGTCGAATCATCCGCGACTTATTCTACGTCCCTTTCTGGGACGCGATGGGGGATTTGTTTGTAAACATTGCGCTGGTCGGGGTGGGGGGAGGGGGGCAAGCCGAGAAAGGAACGTAGAACACTGGCGGTGGAGGTGTACGAGTGGGGGCGGTGTTGCCGTGGAGTGGATAGTGCAAGGGGGGCCGGCGAGGGCACGGAAGGGGTAAAGAAGGAAATTGACGGGAACGAACGGCGCGGGGGGAGCAGCTGGCAGTCGGGGGCATAGGAAGGGGGGCCTTCGAGTCGCGAGAGGGAAGGGAAGGGGAGAGAAGGGTACTTTCTCCCTCCAGCCAGTTATGCAACTGTCTGAACGCCGTTGGACTGACCTACTTGAGGCTTGACCGAGGTATAGGTAACGTATGTAACGCTTTGTGGATCGCGTGTTTTCATTGATTGAGTCACCTTCTACGAAATACCCGCTGTGGAAACGCCATGGATGATAACCTACAAATCCCTCGACGCTTTTGCACCGCGTCGCCAATATTCGTTCGGGGTCAAGGGGATTCCGGAATTTTGCGCCGGAAAACGAACGGTGCCCCTATATCGTATGTCCGCTTCGGAGAAAATTCAGGCCTTAAATGTTCAAAGCGACTCGATTCGAACGCTTGGAACGACGCTTTTTAATTTTGCAAGTGCCTAATTGTCCGTGAATACGGGTCGAACAGTCCCGGTTCGAAGAAACTCAACGACGTCTGCTTTACGCACGACGTAAACCACGAAAATACGCTAAATTGCATGCGGGTCGCAATAAAATCAAACGTATTTAAGTGTGTCAGCGGGCGCATAAACAAAGATTTCGACACGCGCTGTTATTACGGCCTCGTTTTAAGGGGACGTCCTACGTTCCTTCGGAAACGGGAACGTTGTTGCATCGCGAGGTCGTAATCTTAGAAAAAATGTGATTATGTGACGTCACTCAGTTACGTATGTAGGAAATCGAGAAGCGCATTTTGTAACGCGAGGTTTGTTTTGAATTTCTTTTTTGAGTAGGTCTGGCGCAACGACCGCGGCGTAATAGTCGGGATTTCTGAAAATTCAGGCCAGAATTGTTTCTTTCGATGAAGAACGTTGTAAACACGATTGGTGGGATTAACCGACTGATACTCGAGGAATGTTGGAAAGTACAGATTGTAAATACTACGTTTAATAAAACTCAATAAATCATTTACATGGTATCTCATTGTTCCTTTTTTATTTCGCACATCGCATATATGAACACGGAAGAAGGAAAATTGTCGAATTCACTGACTCGTTAGCTCGATTTCATTAAAGGCGGTATAATCTACAGATATGCCTAATGGATTTATGGATTACGAGTAAACTGATAGGTTTAATATGATTGGACAACATTAAAGAGGGTCGATACCCTAATATCGGAGTTCTCAAAGTTTTGTTTATAAATCATTCCATCTTAAAAATGTTAGTATAAATGATATTGAGAAGATAGGGAGGACTCCACTTTTACTTCAGGTAGTTAGACCCCACGATATGGTATGTTTGGGAAAAGTATTTAATAACGTTTCCAAGAATTTATTTATCACTAATCATGACATTGTTGAAGCAAGAAAGTATTATTTTTTTTGAGAAAATATTGTAACCAGCCAAAATAATTTGATAAACAACTTTTGTTAACGATTCAAACTTTCTTCCTATCGGTAGTTAAAAATTTGGTATAAATTAATGGATTGTAACAAATGATGGCTTATTTTTTCAATAAAAAGATTCTCTACGACTTTACTGAAAGAATTTTTCCAAATTTTTTACTTCATCACTAAAATTTGTCAGAAGTTGTGAAAAATAACAACTTTTTTTTTAAATAAATAGAGATGTTTGACGTTAGGGTCATAAATTTTCAAAAATCATACGGTAAAATTATAGAGAATGGTTTTCTGGATAAAATAAACCGACATTCAATAAAATTCATTTTTAAAAAATTTTTAACTGGCCAAAAGAAGAAAATTTGCGTCATTATTAAAAGATATTAAGCACATTATTTTTGGAGGATTCAATTTTTGTTAAGACCAGTAGCGCTTTCTCTCGTCAATCATATCATTAATAATGAAAATTAATTTCTTGGAAATATTATTAAATTTTTTTCCTAAACATACTATATCCCGAGGTCTAACTACCTTAAATGGAGATACTAGAAATTGGCATCCTCCGCTTCAATATTAAAATTGTGTTCATCAAAATCAGTTAAAAATTATTACCAGCTACGTATAGAGGATTTTAAATGTTGATTGTATTGTTTAATTATTTTGAAAATTATTAAGAAACGAAGTTAATTCTCTGTTATCTTACGTTATTAGACACGTAAACATTTTGCATAATAAAGTAAATCTTGCTAAAATTAGTTTTTTTATATTTAATTAATTTATTTGTTTGTGTTATTTATTATAATAGGTTGCCATATGATTATTTATTTTATGAAAGTTGATAAAATTAGCCCTCCAGTAGCCGGATTCTGTAACTCGTTATTACGAATAACGTCGACGTTATGACAATTCCAACCAACCACGGTCCAGGATATTGTCGTTATCGACAGTAACGTTAACGTTATTGTTAATACCGACTTATAGAATACGGGCACTGGCTAATTAATTTTTGTCAATAAACATTTTGTAATCATATGAAATTATTCGATTCGAAGGAAGATTAACACATAAGAAATATTGTTTTAAAGTTTTAATTCAGAAACTAGTCTGCTTGATTCGGAAGTATTTGCAGATACGTTGGGAACAATTCAATTATTACAATGTTGATTGATCAGTTATTTTAACCTTTATTACAAACATGCCAAGATGCTTACAGCTTAGTTAGCAGAGAATTTAACACGATATTACAATGTTAATTTCTCGCGATCGATACTTATTTTTTTTAAATAAACAATGAAATAAATTTATAAACATTAGTTTCCATCTTTGTTCAAACTGTTAGTAGAACATGGACGTCAGTTTTAATTGCAAAATAATAAAAAAATAGTTTAAAGACTTGCATAAAAATGTAATTTTACAAAATGACGATGTACTTTTTGAAAAATACTACACTCAGTAGATATAAACTGACAGAACGTTAAAAAATAAAAGGAAGTATCCGGTGACAGATTCGAGATGATAGACTTCATTAGCAATAAAAGCAGAAAACGGGTTTCCCCGGCCCGGATTGCTATAAACCTGAGCGCAGCGTATTTTCCGATTTCAAGATCGCACCTTGGATTTAAAACGACGACTTCCTTCTTAAACGACAAATGCGTTTCAACATCATTTCCCATGATCGTCATTTGTACAAAAACTACGTACGTGATAACTTTGTTCTTCAAATGTTAAGAATTATGATTTTCTCCAACATACCAGTTTTTCACGTACATTAAAAGCTTTTCTTACATTTTATAGCAAAGTAGACAAATTACAGAGGGTGAAATATGATTTTGAAAATTCCCTATGCAAAATAAAACGCTTAAATGTCAAAGAAATTTATTATCTGGGTTATAATTCATATTTTCCAAGTATTTGGAAATATACACTTTATTCACATGTGAAAATTATACTGTAGAAAAAGAAAGTATATTTGGAAAAATTCTTCTACCATCTGCATACAGATGATGTGCCAATAATTCATTAAGTCCAGAATGAACATTTTTGCACTTTAGTTACCAACGGCTGTATATGGTGTAAAAAAGGATCTACAAAATGTTCAACAGTAACTGAACTTACAGAATCTGTTATTAGATTTTTAAAAAAGTGCAACCGTGAAAAATAATGTCATTCAACAATATTTAAATTTTTAGAGAATGTTTTACAAATTATTCAAACAATTCTGTACAAGCTTCAGTGTATTCTTTCATCAATACACGCTGCCATGTTGGATGCTTTAACCTTTATTTTTAAAATACCTAGATCCACACTTTGATGTCTCGAAGACACGATTTCTTTATTTAAAGCATGAATTCCGAAAAGATTGTACATTAAAAAATCGAGATAAAAAAATTAATTTGGAAAATCTGTTGTTTTGGAAAAAATCATGTCTAGTTTTTCAACTATATTTCGATAATGGACATGCATTTTTTAATAGATTAAATTTATTGAGATCCAAAAATTCCTTTTGGACATAAATTCATTCAACTTTGGTCCTGAATCGTCTTAAAAACAATCGAATTTCGATCACTTTCTAATCTCACCAGCTTTGATGCACAGTTTACTCCATATCGATAAACTTTTTTTATTGGGGGATTTATTCTTTGTAAGGTGAAAATTGAAGATTAATCCATCTTTCAAAGGAATGAAACCTCGGTTTAATTCAGTGACAATTCTCTTCTCTGAAAGTGGCTCATGTTCTATCCTATAAAGAGAACATTCTCACATGTTATACCATAAGAGGTTTAAAATTATCGGGTAATTCCAGATAGGTGCATTGCAAACAAATGAAGGAGTCAAATTTTGCAGGTTAGTTACATCAATTATTTTGGAAAATTTAACTTTGATAGAATAAGCTAATGCATTCTGTAATGTGTTTAATCTAGTTTATGTATAAAAAAAATGCATTTTTATCGAAATTTGGGTTTAAAAAAATAATCACCAGAAAATGTCGAGAGATCCAGATTAGTTTAACGCTGGAATTATACTAAAAGTTCTTTACATTTCGATGCCTTTAAGTACCATTCTAGCTACTATACTATAAATCCCTTCTAACTTACAATATTAATTCAGTTCGATATATTTATATAAATTTCCTTGTAAGTTATTTTCAGGTATTACATAAAAAATTTATTTTTTTTAATTTTCACTGACATGATGTGTTTGAGTTCTCGTTGCTGGTATTACATTTTAGGTCTCTAAAACGATTTTGTTTTCACGTATTATTCGCTGTATAAAATAATTGTTTCATTCCTTTTGATTTATAATTAATTTGTTTTAATTATTTTATTCATATATATACAATAAAAGTCATTTCCAAAATGCATTTTAGGTTATATAAACATTGAAACAAATGTACGCACAGGTATTTGTTATTTTCATTTAAGTTTACCTAAGCGTTTATTTGTCAACGTTAGACGAAGATCGATCATCGTCTATAAGAAGAAAACTCGCAACTAATTAATTGTAGTGTATTTTTTAATGTAACAAATTATAAATTTGATAAGTTTTTAGAAAATATGGCTAAGAACCTGTTTTACTTTTATGGTAATTACATTGTTCCTTTATCGACCTACTTCCCACACGGGATACCGTGTTGTTAAAAAATAACTGACAAACAAAGCATTTTGTTAATTACGAACAATTTTCGGCATTTAGTATTGTACACGTAAAATATTACTTTTTAGAGCTCCAGCTTAATTATTTATGTTCAATGAAAATATTATTACATTCTCTATGTTATGATACAATAGTTAGCTTCGTTTACATTGTATTAATTTGTTCACCTTTGTATTTATATTCCTAATATATTATTGTGAATCGCAAAGTGAATAGTTAAAAATGAACAGAAAAGCCTCGAAAGTAAGTAACTTCGTTTTCTAAATTATCTCGAAAAACCTCTACATGTAATAAAAAATTGGTCCTTAAAATTAATTCAAATGATCGAGAAATAATCACGGAATACTGTCATTTTACCATAAATGACCAGATGTTGTGTATATAATTTGTTGCTCAACGTCAACATGGGTATCTTATTTATAATTAAATATTAATAAATAATTATAAATACGTGTTTTTGTACGTCTTTAAATATCAGCTTAAATACAAGTATATTGTGTTGATTATTTCTAACTTCAAAACACTATATTTTAAATTAATATCACTATATCTTACTAGTTCTATTTATTAAATATTACAAATTTTATAGTAAATTTTATTGACTTACTGATATTTCTCTAGCTGCCATCTCAGTTTGTCCTAAATACCAAATTCAGGATAATCAAATATAATCATCATTCGAATATTGTCTTATCGACAGGCTTGTAAACATATGACTGGTGATGTCATATTATTTAGTAATTAATTTAGTTTTGTCAGGGCTGCATTCGTGCACTGAGAAAAGTGTATTTTATCAGTTACTATCCGTTGGCTTTTAAAAAGTGTATTATAGCCATTAAAAGAAATATTATAACTAGTAAAATCCTCCGTCGTTCAGCATTTGTTTTTGACAGGTTATACGAAACTGTAATAAACTCTCCTATTTTAAAAGAATGTTTTATTATGACTAAAAGAAGGCATTTTTAATATTTTAATTTGCTAGATAAATTTCCATAAACAAAAATTGCTTGTAGTTAAAGAGAAAAGGCTAAAATAAACTGACATATCGGTTAGAATAATATAAAATCTTCGTCTTTTAACAGGTTGTAGAAAGATGGCAATCCCTAAGCGTAAAATACTATATTTTACGGGGCATAAGAATTCTAATACAGGGTAAAAAACACTTTTCTCAGTGTGGTATTTCATGTATTGTTAAATTTACTAACAATAATTTTCTTCTATTTAAAGAATTTACTGACTTTTTTTCATATTCAGCGTTGATGTTGATTAGTAGATAAATCAATTATTATTTTATAGTGTTGTGAACTTATACTGCGCAATGGAATATTTATTTTCGATTCTTTGATACGACCTAAAAATGTGAAAAATCTTAATAGATAACTAATATATAATACAATTTTAAAATTCGATGCAACAGCCCAAATTAATTACAAGACTCTACGCTCAACATTTTTCAATTAAAAAAATTTTAAATTAATTAAACGACCTTTCTTTTTTCGTTATAATTAATATATAATATTAATTCCAACAAAACTTAACCTAAAAATTAAAAATTCGAAAGCGTAAAATAAAATTTTAGAAAGATTTGCCTTATTGGAATGTGCATTTTAATTTAATGTAACTAATAAAATATTAAAATGACGTACGGAAATAATATTTTTAAAATTAAAGGCTATGAATGGCTGTTACTATGGCGAATGTTACTCATTATACGTTTTAATAACAAAATGATTTTGTTTAACTACTCTGATACATTCAGATAGTTTTTCAAAATTATTCACTTATTTTTACAAATTAGTAAATGTAAATAAATCAAATTTTTGTTTAAATTGCCCTTCAATAACTGTTTTAATATTATTTAGTATAGGATTGATTTAGTTCTTAACCGTTCAACACTGAAAAAAATTCTTAGTTGATTTGACTGCTTTTTAACTACTGAAAGTATTTCAGGTCATCCACAGAATTTTTTAACTTATAGTTACAACCATACAGGAGTAAAATCAACAAAAAATATAGTTATGGAAACGACATTCTGCCAGTTAATTTTACTACATTTAAAAACATTTTTTAAAGTCTAACTACCTAGTAAACTAAAAACTATTTAACATGCTGGAGCAATATATTTTTAATTGAATGTAGCAGACCTACGTTTTGAACCTACATTTTTAGTAGATTAAACTTTTTTAGGTTAGTAACTGTAACTTAGAAAATTTTCTTGAAGCATATCGAACTACTCTGCTCAGTTAAAAAGTAGTCAAATCAAATAAGAATTTTTCTGGAAATGTTTTTTAGTGGAATTATATTTAGTGCAGCTATTGGTGGTTGCTTTTTAACTATATTAGTACATGGTTCGTTGAGGGTTATGTATAGTATCGTATTTCTTAATCTTCAATCATTCGGAATACTTTTTTATTTACTGGGTAAATAATATTGACTGAAGTAAAAATAGTAAAATTATCAACATCAACAAAGTTATAATAATAATAATAATAATTACGACTTTATTGGCCTAATAAAATGGTTACAACGATAAATATACATATAAACAGATGCCAAAAGACGAGCCAGAGCTGATGCTCCCGGGAAAAAATGGATTATATATAATTATATACAATTTTTGATACAATTACATCCAATTATATATAATAATATATAACTATATATGTTTATATATGATTATATACAATTATATACAATTTTTGATACAATTAGATCCAATTATATATAATTATATATAATTATATATGGATTTTGGCCGTATATAATTATATACAAAGCCGTCAATTATATACAATTATATATGCTAATATATAATTATATATGTTTATATACGATTATATATAATTATATACGTCCAAAATCCATATATAATTATATATAATGATATATAATTATATACGGCCAAAATCCATATATAATTATAGATATTTATATATAATCATATATAATTGGATCTAATTGTATAAAAAATTGTATATAATTATATATAATCGTATATAAACATATATAATTATATATTATTATATATAATTGCATCTCAATTTATATATAATTATATATAATCCATTTTTTCCCGGGCTGTTTTACAGACTGACCTCATAATACTAACAAAAAAAGTATTTCTTTTAAATACTTTCGACTCAACTTCTCGGTGGTAGTTGAATTTGTCAACTAAATTTTTTTCGGTGAAGATAAGATTATGCAAAAATCCCTTATTCTCACGATGAATGTCGAAGGTTTAATTATCACTGCATATATTTAGACACTCTCCTAATAATGTACACGAAAAAACGGTTGTTTTGTATCTGTCAAAATTCTTGTCTCATCATTAATAAGTTAATTAATTACTACTAATCACGCTTGTTTTCGATGAAAGTTATTTATGCCATTTAACTCCCAGCTGAATGATAAGGAAACATAAACAGCTTAAATTAATATAATCTCTAAGTTATTACGTAGACCCCCCATTGCGTTAGTCGAATACAGTAAAAATATAAACTAAATATAATAGACGAAGATAATAATGCACATTTTCGCTATTTTTATACATTTTGTTCTGAAGTTTAACTAAGTGTAATTAAATATCAAAACTGTTTCTCATCGCCTACAACGAATCGATTTGCTGGTGGTAATATAATCATTGAGAAGTGTTTTTTACAATGTCTCGTATATCTGAGAATTTTTTGCTTGCCGTCTTCGTGGAAGAAATTATTTACTCTCAATTCCTTTTCTTTTATTAACAAAGCTTTTTTCAATGTTATCATACCTGACGCACCAATTCATAGTATTATTGTACACTTTCGCAGGATGGCGGAATTTTATTAAAGTTGACGTGCTGATATTGAAAAGAATAACATGTTAAAAAAATATCTCTTGGAACGCCACACAAGAAGATTATATTGCAAATAAATACCACTTATAAAAAATTAAATCGCAAAATAAGTTAAACGTTATCGCTTTGCAATTCTCTTATATGTTTTTGCATTCCAAAGAGTTAATTGTTTACTTATTCAAGAATGTAAAAATATTAGAACAAAATTTTTAAATCGGTTCTTATAAAGATATGTATTTCATAATTAATATTATTTTCATTTTTATATATTAAACACCTTAGATGCTAAAGTTATGAAAAATTTTTACAAAATACTTCTGAGAAGTAATTCAGTTGTTTATTAAGGATTTTATATCATTTGATAAAAAATGTAACAAGTAAATAAATTATAACATTTTATTACAAACAATTTTAATACTAAGCATTCAAGCGTATTTTCGATGAAATCTGAGTTTCATTTATTTTCATTTTGGTGCTCTTGAGTTGATTACATATTACTTGTACGTGGAACTGCAATGGAAAATTGCAAGGCACTCTGATTCGTACTTGAACAAATGAAAAACCGATGAAATGATTCGTCTGCGATGTATGTTCGATGCGATGTACGATGTATTTTCACAATGCAAATCTGAATTTTAATTTTAAATCTATGACACAAACCTCGTTAAATAATGAAAAACAAAATATCAAAGAAGTTTCTCATTTTTGCAATAAAGACAATTTCAATTAGTTTCAATGATTGCGGATACCTTTTTTCAAATTTGACCTTCGTCTGCAATGGTCCAATCGTTGATATGCAGTTACAGATTACGTTTCCTTTATTTTATGCATCAGCGAATATAACAAGATAGAAACCTGTTGTCAGACCCGCATCTACTGTTAAAGATGCTCAATTATTCTTTAAATATAAAGAGATCAGCTGCGGGACTTGAATAATTTTATATGTAAATAAAAAATGAAATCCTGAGAAAAAATACAAGAAAAGTTTCTTAAATGGCCCAACATTACCTTCAGCAACTGAAAATACAATACATTATATTTATATTCGACCTTTTTTGGTTTTTTTTACGAATAAAAAGATATTAATAAGAACAATGATATACATTAAAATTAATTAAAATACAGATAATCACTAGGATTGCTCGTAACAATTCATATTTTGAGATTTTCGCGACTCTGCAACTATATAATTATGATATTCGCAATTATAAACATAAACCTTAAACACAAGGATAGAAAGTATTTGCACTGCTAAACATTACAATACTTAATATGTTTGAATTTTTTTATGAAAAGTTAGTATATATGTCAGTATACCTCATTACTTTTTAGGTTTACACTGGAACTGAAACAATTTATGTATTGACCCTCCAAAATATAAGTTTAAATATAATAAATAATTTATTATAAGCAACGAAACTCACATTTGTGTTTATACATTACAATGACTAATCAGTTCATAATTAATCAATCATTTTTTTTATAATCACACTACAAACCAAACTAAAATCGAATATTGGATTAAAATGCAAATAAACAATCCGTAATGGAAAAGAAATTCCTGAAATTGAAGGGTAGATTTTCAGACTCAATTACGCATTAATACGCTCTTAGCCAGGATCGAATCGAGCTTTGTTTTATTCGAATCTACCTGCCTGTATAAAACAGAATCCAAGCGACCTAGAACTGCCGTCGATAGTAGATTGCTTATTCATTCTGGAGATTCTGATTTAATTTTCTTACGGGCGCGTGTTCTACAACGAGACATGTCCGTAATCGTCGATAGGTTTTCTAAACGGCAAATTGCTGAATTACTACATAATTCCATTAAATATTAAGTAAATGGATTATGACCAAATATGCATTAATAAACCAAAATATGCAAAATGATCAAAAATCACTTTTCAATTTAAATGATTAGCTAAATTAATATGTTAGCAAAACAATTTAAACTTCTTAAAAAAATTTCATTGGTAAATTAATTACTTCATTAGAACACTTGGACTTAAGACGTTTTTAAGTAACAAGTAGTCTTTTCAAAAAATGATATGATAAAAATTATTTGAAAAATATTGGTGAAGTACTGTGTTGTTTTGTACACTGAGTTTTAATTATTAACCGAAAACGATTTTTGGCAAATCAAATAAATGTATTTTTATTCTCGTAATTAAATATTATAAGTATTTTATGGACATCTTTGACGAGAAATTCACGATGTATTTGTAATGCATACTTTTAATTTTTCTAGCAACTTAAGATTTTTCAACAAAAACTAAGGACCAAAAAAAGAGGAGATACGCCAGGAGTTGAACCCGGGACCTTTCGATTGTCGGTCGAATGCTCTCCCAGTTATCAGAAAAAATTTGTTAGGAAATTTAAAAGAATGCATTATAAAAACATGGTGAATTGCTGGTCAAAGAGGTCCAACAAATAAATATTTAGTTACAATTTTAGGCAAGTTTTCTACTATTAATTTCTGCAAATACAAATATTTTAAAACAATGTAGAGAATTTCTCACTCGTGAATACATAATTGCCATACACTTTGAATCCTATGGAGTAAATCATTAAGATCACTACAAATTAGTAGTAAATTATTTACTTCAGAGGGCTGCAAATTCATTTCTTCAGATTGCAAATTGACTGGTTTTTTTTATCGATTTTACACATTTGGAATTAAATGTGGATCCAACAGTTTTACTGTTCCTTTAAATTGGTTTAGCTTCAATCACAAGGAATTATATAAAAAAGAAAAAAAGTTATATATAGAGACCCCGTTCTTTTGTTTATTTATCATTCTATCCGTATGATTTTGCAATAAATGCAGTTTGGTTTAAAAAACCAAACAATTTATACAAAAAAAATATCCAAAATAAAAATTCTTTTTGGCGAACATTCACAAATTCTATATTTCTTTTAGTCAAAAATAAAATATTTAATTGTTCGTCAAGACAAAACATTGTTTATACATACATCGTTGTTTGTCAAATCATTTGTTTCTAACCTTGTTTTATACAATGTTTTTTCATATCTATTTTTAGAAAATTTGGCATAACTCATATACAAATAGAAACCGACTTTATGAATTAAAAATTATATCAAAGTTTTTGTTTGGTAATCATTAGTCCGTAAATAATTAGAAAGCAATTAATTCGCCGACTAAACAGTTACACAATCAGAGTATATGATAACAAACCCTTTGTTAAGCGTCTATAAAAGAGTATAGATAATAAAAAAAGTTACGACGAATTTTTTTTTGGCAGTATACCGACAAAAAGATGCCCTTTGTTCACATATTGTGAAATGTTTTCAATATTTTTAGAATTCATTGGCAATTGCCAATATATAGGTACTATATATTGTATGAGACTAATTGTTATGATTCTTATAATATATCTAATTTTGTAATAAACAATGTAAATCGATTTTATTACACACTTCTCATGCAATATTTTCCCATATAAACAGTGGTAGTATCAATTACTTATCTTCAGTTTGTTTTTGACAAAATCCCAATTTGTTAGACTATTTTTATGCGGTAACTTTCCAGGATTAGGCAGACATTTTTGGACTGTAAATCTGTTGGACTTAAACTTCAGTCCGAAGGAGTTTATGTGATTCCTATACAATCTGAAATTCTATGAAAGAAAACAGATGCAGCCTTCATAGAAAGAATTGGATCAATTTCTTTTCGATAGTGACAATTGATCATGACCATTGACAAGGATTTATTTCGTAGAAAGATGCAACATGAGAATGAATCATATATTCAGAGATGTTTAGATGCGATCTATAATTAGAATTCTTCTGGTACGATGTCATTACGCAGCAATCGGATTCATAGCCAAGGTTTGTTTACTAGCAGGCATATGTCTTTGTTTGGCACTATGAATCTAGAACTGCAAATAGCGAAGGAGAATAAGAAGTCGAGTCTTTACTCTATATATTGCATGACACACCGATATTAAATACCGTTCCATAGCAACTTATTATTCACAAACAGTATATTTTCAATGCGTAATTACTGCGTATTAAGTTCGGGTGTGGCTCGAGTCGGAAACTGAAAATGATACGATTAAGCAATGATGTTGGCGCCACCGCCAACACATTTTATTTCGAGTCCCCGGCAATGACGTATAATTATTGTACAACCTGATATTTTCCCATTTGTAATTTGCCAACAAGTCGCTGGTACGCTGAGAATTTCGATACATGCAAAATATGCCCAAACAGTTCACGGAATGAACCGTTTGTGACTAGTACGAGTAAATCGCGCAATAGTTTCTTTCATTTTCTTGACTGATTTTTCCAAATCATGAATCGTGTTACTTTTCAAATGGTACAGACTATGATACTGCAATATGTTCAAAACTGTTTACGTAGACTGTGGAATCTGTACAGACTTGTACGCCACTACTATGATTTATACAACGTAAGTATGATTTTTCAGAATAAATCATAATTATGAAATTTACATGAGACTTTGTATTATATTAAACGAGTACAGGAATGTCACATATTTGAAACATTCAAATGGTTGCAAATTTGCGATGCAGTTTTAAATTTTCCCATTCAGTGTCGATTATCAGACAGAACAGACTAGGCGCGTGTCCCTGCAGTGCAGGTTTCGAATTTTCCCAGTATTAAAATATTGTATAATAATAATTTTATACACTATGTCAAGTATGAAAGATATAAAAAACAGTTTAAAATCGTTTAAAACAACAATTAAAAAGATAAGAATTAAAAAAAGTACAATTAATCGTATTACTGTCTCGAATGAGGAATTGAATAAAGACCAACCATCAGTATTTCGAAGAATCAACTCAGATGAACGATGCTGCCTAGTAGAAGGAAACACTTCTGAATTTAAAGTAGTAAGTTTTTAATACGGAAGATGCGATACTTAATATACTTTCAAATTTATAGAAATAGGCGAACAGTTTGTTGTCATATTTACAACGAAATTTGTTATTTACCAAACTGGCTGTTTTCTTATTTCATATTATCGAAATTAGGCTTGTTTACTGATTTCGCAAACCAATACGACTAAATATATAATTTTGTTGAAAATGTCCAGCTCAATTGACATCTTTTATATTTATTTAATTTATTACATATTGTCTACCTTTTTAAACTCAATTACTACATAATAAATGAAAGTGACAATTTAATTCAAATTTTCTCTAAGTAATTAATTTTCATTGTAAGACAGTAATTTTATAAATCAGATTCATCTCAAGAGAAATTACAAATTACATATGAAAGCAAATTGGTATCACAATATGTTTCAATGATACTTCGGACACACAATTTCACGTTAAAAGCGATTAACGAATTATGTAAATTATCCTTCGAAGAGGTTAATTTGGAAATTGGTAATGTTTTTCAACAGTCATTTATTACGAACGGTATACTTTCGACAGTGTTGCAATTAGCACGAAGAAAACAAAATTTTTCAAAGATACTAAAGACCTTTATTTTGTATTAAGGTAAACTATTAATTACAAAAAACATAATCGAACACTTCCGACAGTAAATTTTAGTTATATTCATGTAAAATATTTTTGATACAGAACGTTCTCAGATTTTTTTACTAAGAAAAATTGCTAAAAAAAGGAGTTGATACCAATGCAATAAAAAAAATGCCAAAAAATCTTGTTCAACAACTTAATTTTTATGGGAAAATAGTTTACAATTTATATTGGATCAAGATAACGGTTTGAGCAATGATCGTTCTGAAGTATGTCATCAAATTCCTTGTCATGTTTTGCCAAGGTTTTAATACCGATTGTTACCGTAGAAGATTAAATCAACTATTTGTCAAAAAAGAAAAAATTATAAATAGGTATTTCAATTGAACCACGTTTTGTCAGTAAACTCGCGTGAGTATTTATGAACTCTTTACGTCGTTGAAGGAAAGACGAAATGAGTCCCATTGTGGCGATCGAACTTAACGCCGTCGGACATAACCGTCGATTAAGTTTCCAATACGAAAGCCTTTTGTGTTCTCACCATCACTTCACCAAAACTACTTTCCTTCAAGGAGTTTCGTGTATATCACAATTTCAGGCAAGCTCAAAACTTGTTCGTAAATAAAATGATTTCTCCAACGAATTATGTTCTTTAGTATCGACCACAAACATTTTTTACTAGGATAATGAAAGAGGAAGTACGTAAATCTTAATTAATTTTTCGAAAAATAAGTTTTATTAAATTTAAAAAAATGTATTATCATCAATTATCTCAATTTTTTTACATTTTCATCAGGACGAATTGAAAAATAAATTTTTCGTCATGAGTTCCATGATAACTAATGTCATTTTTACTTTACAATGAAATCGTCGATTTTCGAATTTGTTTAAATTTTTATTCGTCACTGCTAAAAACTGCGTTTTGAAACTGGCTAAAATTAATAAAAAATACTCCTATAACTGCATGAAATACCATTACGATACACGAAAAATGATTCGGTTTCTATAACTAGCATTTTGGTTGCTCCAATCGAATAATTTTGTTTGCTATTATTTCTATTAAACTGCTTGGTTTGGTGTCTAAATGAGTTTACTTGAAAAAGATAGGTTACTAAACCGAAGGGTTCTTACAGCATGACCAGTTTCGAACCCGCAACTAATAATATAATATCGAAAACGAAACAAACTTCTTCTGTTTGTTTATTAAATGAATCAATTCCTTTTTTTGCATATACAACTAGAAAATCTTGTTGGTAAAACTAAAAAACATGAGAAAAGTAATGGTTTCGCCATTTATTTTCCGAGAACTTTATGTATTTACGTAAATTTGTTGTTATATTATATTAAATTTCATAGATTATTATTAATTATTAACTTACACATTCCTGTCTTTTAAATACGTTAATCTTACATTTAATCTATATTAATTTACGACTAATTTATTAAATTTTGTATTCCACTTAGTAACAAATTTTTCCTTTATTGTGTATTCTGCGCAATGTAATTTTTCATTTTTCGATGTGAAAGTCAAAATTTTTCCCCCGAAAAAATATAATAAAATACACTACATAAAAACGCATGAAATCATTTACAATTTGACAATCGACAAATTCCGAAAATTTCCGAACCATCTAAAACCGTACGTTTCCACTAATAATTTTTAAGTTGAGTATTTTCAATGGATCATTGTCATTTCACAATTAACTTTTTATCTGAAGGTCATTTTCAGAGTAGTTTACGCAGAAATTGTTCTTATAAAAATTACATTTTTTCGACTGGAGTATATTTGAGTTTGAGTTTCAGTTCGAATTCGAGTTTGAGTTCGAATTCGAAGTCGAGTTCATGTTTGAGTTCGAGGTCATGTTTGGGTTCGAGAACGAGTTCATGTTCGAGTTTGAGTAAGAGTTTGAGTAAGAATTTGAGTTAGAGTTTGAGTTCGAGTTCGAATTCGAGTTCGAGTAAGAATTTAAGTAAGAGTTTGAGTAATAATTTATGTAAGAGTTTGAGTAAGAATTTGAGTAAGAGTTTGAGTAAGAATTTGAGTAAGAGTTTGAGTAAGCGTTAAAGTAACAGTTTGAGTAAGAGTTTGAGAAAGAGTTTGAGTTTGCGTTTGTGTTTGAATTTGAGATTGATTTCTTTGAGTTTATTAATTAATTACAGGGAATTAGACATCCCTCGAGTCAACAATACATTTCTTTTTCACGACAATAATATTTTTATTGTATACAAAGCCGATATAAAAGAAACAATAAAATAGCAAAGTAAACTTGAAAAATACAATCTACGCAGTAGAAGAAACGTCTTAATACTACTAAACTACGGTTTTGACTGACTTATCAACATATTGAAAAATTGTCTGGGTTTCTAATAATCTACTACTTCAAAAATACTGACCTCTTTTGAAAAATTACTGGAACTGGAACAACCTCTTCCCTAAAGATGATTGATCTTAAATACCAACCGATATTCGATTTTTCACTTTATGAGCCTGAGGCAACAACTGAAAAAAAATATCAAAAGGACAATACGGTGGAGTTGTAATACTTTTATTATTTACATTTTCACGCTATCTAATACCAAGAACATGTGTACAATAAATCATTTTTAATAATATTTTTCTATGCAAAGTTATAATTTTTTAATTAATTATAAATATAACCATCTATTTTATACTAAGATGCAAGAAACTATTTTTCGTTAAAAAATAACCATTTTTTTTATGAAGAATAACAGGCAAATTTCTTGTTTTGATCAAAGATTCATATCTCTTATCAATTTTCAAAATTCGAAATGACCATAAAATACCAAGAAGTCTCATTTTCTTTGAAAAATTCATTCATAGCTACCGTTCGTAATATTATCCTGCACTATCCATATAGGTAGATGGGCAAAATATACGTGATGTAACGTTACACCATTTGTCAACAGACGATTGGAATATGATGCCCTAAAGAAATGAAGATTGCGTTCAAGTACTTTCAAGTCCCCTTCTTTCTAACGCCACCTTGGAAAGGGACAAACAAACCGTAGTATTCGAATATAATTAATCACCTCAGTGGATGCAGATTTTTCTAAACTGTTTACATGAGAGAAACAATCAAAATTCATCAGTTTCCGGGGAGTGGAAGTAAAACATCAAACGTAATTGTCTGACGAGACTTCTTGATGGCAAAGGACAACTTAATTGAAATGCAAATGATCATCTAAAAATGCAAGAAAACTTTCCAATTAAATCGAATCCGTCACCAGCTTGGGAATAAAGAACCTCTCTACGAACGCTTCGGTTTTATCATTGAAGATCTACGGAACGACACGGTTATTACCGCACGCATCATTTACTAAATTGTCACAAGGTTGAACCGAAGCCTTCTGTTTTACAATCGGTACCGGCGTCTCCCTCTTTTTCTACGTCTCTCTTTTGTGCTCCTCGATGTGGCCGACGTTCGCGGCAATAAAGTCCGGGGAACGCGAATTCGCTTTCTTCGAATCGCATTTCATAAGTGTAAACACGAGATATACTTTGTATCGGTCGAGGGGCGGCAGGCACCCAAACGCCACTCTCGTCAGCGATGTAAATAATCATACAAAACATATATAAGCAATCATACAAATTGCAACATTCTTAGCAATTTGACATTTAAAGATAATTACAGACGGCGAGCGACGTTACATCGCACATACTTTCCAGCAGTAATTACTGAGCAGTTACGTAAAATTGCATTCGCGTCGATATTCAGAGGCGAATAATTCCGTAACCCGCACTCCCCTCGGAATGTCCCGGGAATTTCGTGGAAACGCTTGGAGAGTATAGAAACGCTCCGGTGTCGCACGCGAGGGAAATAACACGAGCATAGCGGACCGGACGTCCCAATTCGAGCGCTTAGAATCAAAGTGGCGTCCGGATCGAGTGGGCCGACGTCGACCCAATAACGGGCCGCCAGTAGGTCGGCTCTGGTTCTGTTCCAGATTCCGCCGAAACAAAGCGCGCCGAACGGAAGGACGCGCCGAACCAGCCTTGGCCGCTGCGCGATCTGGGACCGAAATCGGCCGCCACCGCCAAAATGACATCGGTCGGCTTTCCGGTGGACAATAACGATTGTCCGCCGCGAACAATGAACGCTGCAACCGAAGGCGTCGTTATTCTTTATCGTCGAGTTGGACCAAGATCACGGATCGCCCTTATCGCTCGTAATAATCGATGATAGAAGGTGAAATCGAGCAAATGCAGCGAGGGAGAATACTTTCTTATGCAACAACATTCCTCCTGCCTATTTCGTTTCCTCTTTGTCGTAAAATTGGATAAAACTCGAGTCATTTTTATTTTTAACCCTTAAAACGCTCTGGGGTACTGGGAGACCCCACACATAAATATTACATTTTTTCCCTTCGAACACTGCACTTTTACAATATTTTTATCTTAAAGTAACAATTAATATTAATAACAGTAATGACGATAATAAATAATGCATTACATATATATCTAAATTTAGTCTATTTATTACAAAAAAATTTACAAATACTTTTTTTGTAACCCCCTCCCTTTTCCAGCAACCTTGCACCACCGCTTTGAATGTTGTATATAGGTTTCTTGATTTATTTCCATTTCATGGCCATTACAGTTCTATAGTATTTCACACCGAAGTTGTGGTGGTGTCCTCTTCTAACCCAACGTTTCGACCATATGTAGGTCCTCTTCAGGGGTATCTATTATAAAATAAAATTATAAAAAATATATAAAAAAAACACAAAACTTAAAAACGCCCGATGTACACATTATTAAAAAAGAAAAAAAACAACAAAAACGGTAAATTACAAACAACGCACCAATTTTGGATCACTTAGATTGAACACTAAACATACTTATTCTAATTTGGATGTTTTTCAGTGCACGTAAACAAATCACCAACACCGAAACGTAACTAATTTGAAGTAAGTACATAACATAATAAATAATTAAGAAATAAACCGATAAAGTCAATACGTTATGAATCAAATTTACCTAAAGTTTTAAATGAGTTATATGAAATAAAATAAAATAAATTACTTAATTAAAATATTGTAAAAACTACTTAATTTTTCTGTGTCTATTCTATAATTTATACTATTTTCATATTTCTTTATATATATCATTTCTTTAATATTCCTTTTTCTCCAGTATTTTTCATTATCTAATATTTTAACATCTACAAATCTAAAGTTATGTCCTGTATTTAACATGTGTGATGTTAATGCTGTATGACCAATGGTTTTTTTCCAGTCATTCTTGTGTTCATATCTGCGTTTTTTAAATAACGTTTTGTCTGTCCAATATATGTTGCATCGCATTCATCACAGTCAATCTTGTAGATTACATTAGATCTCTTTTGTAAATCTATTGTATCAATTTTTGTTTTAAAGATAGTTTCCAAAGTATTAAAACGTTTGTTAACTGTTTGTTAATGTCAAATTCATTAAAAATATGTTTTATTCTAGAATTAAAATTTTGTATGTATGGTAGAACTATACTTTTGGAGTAGTCAAAATTTTCTTCAATGTTGTTAGCACAAACTTGTTCAGGTCTTTCTAATCTTCTTGTTAATGTTATACATCTATTTTTTATCGTATCTTGTATAAATTGATTGTCATAACCATTAAGTAGTAAAAATTGTTTAATATAATCTAAATTTTTATTGTGAAATTTTTGGTCAGATAATAAAATTGCTCTGTCAACAAGCATTGTTATTATTGCTTTTTTCATGTGATTTGGATGGCATGAATTAAAGTTTAGATATTTTCCCGAACAAGTTTGTTTTCTATACCAGTCTGTTATTAAAATTCCCTGGTTATTAATAAATTTTATGTCTAGAAAAGGTAACGTATTCTCAATTTCTAATTCCATAGTGAATTTTAATCTGTCATTATATGTATTAAAAGAATGTAGTAAACCTGTGATTTTATTTTTGGGATAAATCGTGAAGATGTCATCAACATACCTTTTATATAAAATAGGTTTTTGATCTAATGCTGACAATATCTCATTTTCTAGGTCAATCATCACTAAGTCCGCCAATGTCGGAGACAAAGGCGAACCCATGGGGGTACCTGTTTTTTGTTTGTAAATTCGCCCATTAAATATAAAGCAGGTTGAATCTAAAATTAATGTTACCATCTTAATGATTTCATTGGCTGGTATTTTTGTTATTTTATTTAGTTCATCAGAACGTTTTTTTAAACTTTCAATAATAAGATATTGTGGTATGTTGGTAAATAAATTAACGACATCGAGTGATAGTAAGCAATAATTGTTCGGAATCTTCAAACCCTTTACAGCATTGACTAGTGACCAGTGAGAAAAATAGTATACGATACCACACAGGACCAGAAAACAATTGATGAAGAGCTCCTTTGCCCATACCTGGTGTATAATAATGTGAGGAGGGGGGGGGGGAGGTGGTCTTCCGCAAAAATCCTCTTAAACTCAAAAATATAGCGTAATAAGTAACAGACAACATTTTGTACACAATGACTGGGTTATTACAATCTGTAACTGACTCATAACTGAACTCATACCCGACAAAATTAAATATTTTTCTTTTATAAAGAAAAATCCATTTTCAAAACATAGCCATATTAGATACTATATTTACTAAAGCATAATAAAAATTGTTGTTAATCTCTCAGAACAGAAAATCGTTTCGATGGATTTTAGTTTGTTTCCATATTCATGTTTCTTCGTGAACAATTATGTATGAAATTATACTAGAACGTTTATTAGTATTTATTTACAGATATCGAACATTACCAAGTGGGTCGTCGATGATGGCTCTCTGCCAAAAATCAAAATAATCCATAAAGTGGATTTTAAAGTTGCACTTTAGCCTCAAAAATATGTCGAGTGTATTTGCTTACTAAAATATATTAAATGTAGTTAATAACATACTGTTGATTATGATTGGGGCTTTAAAAATACAAACTGGTATGAAAATATAATTGTGAAAATTTATTTATTTTATTTTAAATTATATTAATTATACGAATTAATTTAATAATGTTACAGATGTTACGAATCATGTATTTATAAAATACTTCAAAAATTTTAGTGATAAATAATTGAATAAAAATGCTTATAAGAATACTTATTTACACTCTTTAAACATTTCTTTAGACAATATTTAGTAAGTTTTACAGTAACAGACAAATTTAAGAAGAATTTGTTTACTTCATTGAATTTATTAACATGTTTGATGTATCCCGTGCAAAAATTGTAAGTCCCTCATGGATCCGTGATCTATTCCACTGAAAGTTTGTATCATTCATTCGACCCCGTATTATCTTTGGATTTATAATAGTCCTAATTTTCATATGCTTAGTATACCAAAATTGCGTTATGGATATAACATTTTTTTAAAATCTGTAACGATTTTTGACGCACATAGCATATGAAAATAAAATTAGTTATAAATCCACAGATAGCGCAGCATCGTCTCAAAGAAAAAATTGTAAACGGAGTAGGACCACGGCATATCCATTACTGATCCGCAGTGGATTTAACTATACTTATGTACACGGAAAGGAAGAAACACGACCGAGTCCTGTCTACGCAGCACTGGTTACTGCGTGGCCAGTTCGCAAATACTTTTTATTTCAACTCGCTAGAACTCGGTCAATTTTTATAATTTTGAAACGAATAAAAAATGAAATTGTTCATTACAGTTTCCCAGATCTAGTGCAGAAAGAAAAAATGATATATCTTAATGAATAAAAAAGTTATTAATTTTTTAATGCAGAACTGCGAAATTTGTGTTTTTATACATTCAGGCGCTTCGTTTATCGAGCGAATTTCAAGCATCCGAAAACTTTCAGCGAGAAAGTTGTTCATTAAGGTATGAACAAATTTTCTGGAAAGTTTCATCTCAATTTCATTAATAGTTTTAAAATTAATGAATGTTTAAAATAGGTAGCGGCCGACGGCCAGCGCGTCATGTGTTCCACGGCGATGCGCGCAAGGCCACAACCAACATTAAACATTCATTACTTTTAAACTATTAATGCAATGAAGATGAAACTTTCCAAAAAATTTGTTCATACCTTAATGAACAACTTTCTCGCTGAAAGTTTTCGGATGCTTGAAATTCGCTCGATAAACGAAGCGCCTGAATGTATAAAAACACAAATTTCGCAGTTCTGCATTAAAAAATTAATAACTTTTTTATTCATTAAGATATATCATTTTTTCTTTCTGCACTAGATCTGGGAAACTGTAATGAACAATTTCATTTTTTATTCGTTTCAAAATTCTCAAAATTGACCGTGTTATAGCGAGTTGAAATAAAAAGTATTTGCGAACCGGCCACGCAGTAACCAGTGCTGCGTAGACAGGACTCGGTCGTGTTTCTTCCTTTCCGTGTATGTAAATCATCCGTATTTTTAGGTTGATCCATTGTTAATTCCATAATAAAAAATTTTATCAAATATCTCAAATGTGTAAAAAATAAAAAAATTGTTACTCCCAATTTAGCAAAAACCAGATTAAAGTGCATTCATCAGAAAACTTAGTATACTTTACCGAAGGTTTTCGATGTGCTGGCCCAAATCTGGCTTCAGGATTGCATTATCCGATGAAGATTTTGAGATAACCTGACCCAAAAGTGCGGAGAACGAAAATCATAATCGTTCCTTAACAGAATCTCCCATAACTCGTTGATCAAAATCGAATCGGAATTACTAAAAGAGCATTTTAAAGTTGACGAATAGCATATTTGGATTAATTTTTCCCCATTGCGAACCAAATTTTTGTTTCGCCACAATAACTTACTGAAAATGGACACAAACGGTGTATTTTGCACTTTTAGATTAGGATATCTCAAAATCTTAACGTGATAGACCAATTCTGCGGGCAGGTTCTGATTCATCGTATCGAACTCTTTTTAAAAACTAGAGTCCTGTTTCTGGGTATGGAGATCGGCCTTATTTTGTTGGCCTGTGTTATTCATACATATATTGTCATTGCACTCAAAAGTATTAACGTCACGATTTTATGTTATTCAGTTTATGCTTTACGCACTACAGTATGCCGGAGGTAGACCGTGAAATCCCGTAACATCGAATCAAAAACCAACTTCGGCAACAGCACTAGTCACCTCTTGTTGCGATACTAAAGTCGCGTCTGCCCCGAATAACCCAAAGACTGTAACACTTAAAAATGCTCCAAAAATATTTCGATATTTGTCATAGAAAATATATTAACACCGGCACATATCCATATTCCAAATATATATATTTTTTAACAGTTTGTTACATAGTCCCGTTGAAATCAAATACAATTAAATGAAAGTAAGATATAATGTTGAACATTATAGACATGTTATCTCTAATATTTTGACAACTCCAAAATTTAAATGGATTTTCTTAGAAATTGTTTGGAAAGGGGTTTTTCAGTTTTCAATAAAAAAATTGAAGTTTGCATTGAAAAGTGTCTGGCTGGTCTGAAATGATTAAGACACACGATACGCGAGTTCAGATAACACAAAAATCAGTGTTTTTGAGAATGTATTGAACTGAAAAAAATATATTATGGACCGAAAAATAAATAATATAACTACTTACTACCTAATTAGAAACTAATTCTCGAAATTAATGAAGATTTCCTCATCCCCCTCTGAAAAACTTGAATATACTTCATTTTGTTAACCTCAATAATCGGCTAAACGTTCGCTTGATACTGAAATCGCTATTTGTAACAAAAGAACGCAAACATCATTAATTAATCTCGCATTCATCTGGTCGGGAAACTGACTTATCACTCAGTAGCAGATCGAATTAGATATTTTCTTTGTTGTTAGAAACATGAATCAACTACCATAAATTTCATTGTCAAATGGAACAAGTTAGTTACACGAGTCTATCAGAAAAGTCCGACATAATTCCATTTACTATACAAGGACTTCTAAAAGATGAATTTTTGCAACATTAAATAAAATTGATTTCTATAAACTGCGTGGGCCTTGCTTACTCAATTTCGTTGGTTTCTCGCTGTAAACAATGGAGGCAATGTTTCAACTTTCTTTTAAAATAAAGGGAACATTGATGTACATGTAGAACAGGACTTGGTGTAGGTTCTACTTTAGGATCGATAATATCTCGGATACAATGCAGGACATGTATTGACTCGAAGAGTATACCGAGGAATTGTGACGTGCGAAATGAGTCAAAACTTTTTCATTCGAAACCTTCTGAAAGAATGTCGTACGCAGATATAGGAATTCTTAATCGCGCAAATACGCAGATTTCTGACACGTATCAAGTATCGGAATGTACGCGAACGGCAAGCAGCGAGTCGAGTTCCGTGTAATATTTGCCGCGTTACAACATTGAAACTCCTTTAGAGTCGAGTCAACGTTTCAAAACCACCGAACGATGTAACATTGGCTTATTTGTCAATCGTGTAATATTTCAAAACAAATAACCTAAGTGCTTTTTAAAATTTTCAAATATTGTGATTTTAAGAGCGTATCCGGAGCTTCGAAGTCCGACACAGATCGGCAACATCGACTTTCCATTAATGACTGGCGTACAACTTGTAATTGAAAACAAACGATGTTTTTCGAAAAATTCTCACAATGGTGGTTGCGCATTGCATTCACGATCTATGTCAACGAGTAAAAGCGAAGTCAATGAGACATACATGACCCGCAATGCTAATCGTTCGCGACGCATGGAATAAGGATCATTCGTAACGATACGTAACGAGTTTCCCAACGCCGATTTGTCGGCGTCGAAACCCGTCATACGCTCATTGTTTGACATTGGCGATTTGCACCGTTTACATTCGCAACCCCGACCGTAATCGTTTTACAAGTACGTTGATGGCGATCGGTCGATCGTTTAGGCAGCAGCCTATAGAGTTACGCAATCGGCTTGGTACACACCGGGCGCCGCGCGTCTTAACAGCGCGGAACTGACCCATTTTGCACGATTAGCTTTTCTACGTATGTGTGCACGCATGTTCCGCGTTCTGCGCCGTGCCGATCTGTTCCCGACGATCGACCTACACTCGGCGTAACTCCGGCACCGAACTAGAATAGATGTATCGTAATCACTCGACCTTTTCGAGTGTAATTACTCAACGAAAGCGGAACAATTCAAGTCTAGGCCGACGCAACCCACGTGAAACCATCCACTTTGTTGTCTACATCTCCAGAATCTACTGGAGTGACTGCGAACTTCAGACTGGTAGATCTTCCCTTTGTCCGTGTCTGGTTCTTTGACAACAAGACAATGTTTATTGTCGCCAACTTCCTTTGTGATCATTCAAACTTTCATCATCATTGTCGAATCTGTCACATTGGGAGACTGCTGGAACAATATTGCCCGACATTTTCAACTGGATTCAAGTAGTGTGTCAATAGTCTAAGTTTTATATAACCAGGTCAGCAAACCATTAACAATTCAAGTCTAGGCCGACGCAGCCCACGTGAAACCATCCACTTTGTTGTCTACATCTCCAGAATCTACTGGAGTGACTACGATCTTCAGTCTGATAGATTTTCTCTTTGTCCGAGTCTGGTTCTTTGACAACAAGACAACGTTTATTGTAGTCAACGTCCTTTGTGATCATTCAAACTTTCATCATCATTGTCGAATCTGTCACATTGGGAGACTGCTGGAACAATATTGCTCGACATTTTCAACTGGATTCATGTAGTGTCAATAGTCTAAGTTTTATATAACCAGGTCAGCAAACCATTAACAATTCAAGTCTAGGCCGACGCAGCCCACGTGAAACCATCCACTTTGTTGTCTACATCTCCAGAATCTACTGGAGTGACTACGATCTTCAGTCTGGTAGAGCTTCCCTTTGTCCGTGTCTGGTTCTTTGACAACAAGACAATGTTTATTGTAGTCAACTTCCTTTGTGATCATTCAAACTTTTATCATCATTGTCAAATCTGTCACATTGGGAGACAGCTGGAATAATATTGCCCGACGTTTTCAACTGGATTTGAGTAGTCTTCAGTAGTCAAAGTTTTATACGACCAGGTCAACAAACCATTAACGATTCAAGTCTAGATTGACGAATTCTAAATGAAACCATGTCCTCCGTTGTCTTCACCTCATAAATCAACTGTAGTGTCTATGAAATTTAGTCTGATATATATTCTCTTTGTTTACGTCTGGTTCTTTGACAACAAGAAAGTGTTTGTCATGTGTAACTTCCTTTGTGATTACTCAAACACTCATGAGCGATCATTCGCGTTAATTGTAACCAGATTACCGTTTGATTATCAAATCAAATCTAAGTAGTTTGGGTCCATGATACACCAAGCAATTTATTGTTTCCAGAATTGACTGAATGTACGAAAAGTCCAGATTACTATACGTTCTCTTTGTCTTCCTCGGGTTCTTCAGCAACAATCCAATGTTGTTTGCTAGAAACCAGTTCCTTTGTGATTATGCAAACTCTCATTATCAATGTCGAATCTGTCACATTTGAAGCCAGGTGAAACTTTGTTGTCATACATATGCTCCGGATTTCAGTGAAGTCTTCCGAAATTACCCAAATTAATTTTACCCAGGTTAGGGAATGAATATAAATATACGCCTACGTTGTTGGAAATCACATTACATCACGCATATTGTTGTCCACTTTTCGAGAAACGACTGAATGATCTGTGCAGTCCACTGTAGTAAATGTTCTCTTGGCCTTTCCCCAGTCCTTTGACGATATGATAATTATGTTTGACTCTGGTAACTTCCTTTGTAATCTTTAAAATCGCCAACACTATTGTCGACTCTATCAAATTCGGAGGTAGATGAAATATTATTGAAAGTTATTAAATATTCCCGTTACCTACATTTAATGTAACCAGATCACCAAATTATAAACAATGAAGACTAGGTTAGCGTAACCCACGTGAAACTGTGTACACTGTTCCTTACACCTCGGTAATCTACTGGAGTGTCTTCAAAATTCAGTTTGATACAATCTGATATTATGTGTGTTTTGACAACAAGACATTTTTGGTGGCCAAGGACAACTTCTATTGTGCGTATTCCAAGTCTCATCAACACTAGCGAATCTATAGAAAAATAAAAGGAACATTGTCAAATATTTTCAACTTATTTCATGAGTTTCTAGAAATGACCATGATTTATACCTTCATTACGTGTGTTAATTGTACTCAGATCAGAACATAATTAACAATTTAAAACTATGTCAATGAAGTCAATTGAAGAATTGACTAAATGGTCTGCGATGTTAAGTATAACAGATCTTCCTTTAGTCCTCGTCAAGTTCTTTGACAACAACACAATTACGTGACTGTTAACTTCCTTTATTATTATTCAAAATTTGTTGATCACAGTCTAAATTCTCGAACATATCGAGGAACGAGAGACGTTGTTATCAGTTGTTTACCACTAGATTTCATCAGTCTTCCGAAAATGTTATAATTAATTAATAGATTATCCGCGATGGTTGTAATCCAGTCAGCAAAGGATTAACGAGTCAAGTTTTGCTCGACGTAATACAAGTGAAAAACTGTGGACTGCGGCATCTAAAGCTCATTAAATCAATTGGAGTATTCTCAAAATTTAATCTGCTAATTGTTATTTTCATTTAAGTCAGGTTCTTTGACAACAAAACAAATCCGATAGCTGTATACGAATTCCTTTGTCATTATTCAAATGCTCGTGATCATTGCTGTAGTTGTCACATAGGGATATTGGTGAATCTATTAGCAAATGGATTTGAAGAAAATATCATAGGTGATTTCATGATACTTTAAATGTAACCCTTGGCACATACATTGTTGTATGTCTTCAGAATCGACTGGAGTGCCTGCGATATTCAGTCCGATAGAAGTTTTGTTCCAGTAAATTGTTCACAAAGCTACGCGATTTTTCATTCGAAATTATCCACTTTATACCAGATCATATTAAAAACCATAAAATGAAGTTATCACAGCAAATAAATTATTGTTATTCGTGATAAATACTTGCCAAATTCGGTTTGCATCAAACATTTTATGAGTACACAACTTTGTGCTTCATCCTGAAGATCGGCAGATGATGTTGCAGCTAACTCACGTATGAGAAAGACATAGATATTCTAATTTTCAACTAAAGACATCATGAAAATACCTAGAACAGTTTATTGCTATTACAGCCGATAAAAACAAGTGAACATTAATAACTGCATATTCGATGGATGTCTTTGGCGAGCAAATCACGATGTTTTTATGATGCATATTTGTAATTTTTCCAGCAAATTTTTTCTGATGACAGAAACTCGTCTGCTCGATCAGGAATAATGCAAATTTTACTAGAAAATTCACAATTTTTGTATGACGAATACATTTCATCTTTATTAATCAATAATGTGGTTTTTTGTCAAAAATATGTTTGACTACTTAACTTCCACCTCCCACTAATTTCGGTGCATTTTAGCGAAACTTAAATAAGAGTGACTCCGACAACAAATATTATTTCAGGGTAATTATAAAGGGATGGAATGGGAGGACTTTTTGAAATGTATAATTTTCTTATTTTTTCAATTTTGTTGTTAATTTTTAATAAATTCCAATGTTTTTATATAATTGGTATAAGTAAATGATATCTTACGAATATCCCAGATTGACTTCTATGACAATTCTTTGATGTACAGGCTTCATGTCCTTTTCACTGAAAATTCCTTAATTGCACCCCATAATATAACCCCCTACTGTGTTTCTCGCAAAATTTCACTACATGAAAAAACACCGAACTTTATGGATGATACCAATTTCTAGGTCCAGATAACGCTTTACAGGAAATCATTTTTGCTGTGATCTCATCCGACTACAATTTTAAATTCACCTTACTGTAAAATACAACAACCTTTTTTTTTAAACTGTTGTATATCTATGGACAGACATGTATGTGTTTCTAAACATCGCCTATCGATAATATCAGTTTGTGGCGTTTTAGACTACATAATTCCTATAAAACGTAATCCTGAAATAAAATTTCATTTAGGTTTAATTAAAGCTCACCGTTCAATATTGCTTATTTTGAACCAATCTGGTTTAGTTTTGTAACACATAAACACAAAACTAGTTCAGTTTTCAGAACAAAACGGATGAATTACGAAAATTGTTTTTGTTGACATTTCGATTGTGCACTGATGTCAAGGCAAAAAGAAAAAGGAAAATCTCGTCGGTCCCTTCGGAATGTCGATGATTGTGTTGTTTTCCAAAACAAAATCGTTAGTTTAGGAACCTCACTTTTCTAAGAACTGCCACCAGTCATTTGAACAGAACAAAAAAACAGAATTTTAGTTCTAGCAAACGAACCGATGTAAATAAATACTCAGAAATAGGGTTCGGTTATTCACAAAACATTCTACTGTTGTCGTTTTACCCAGACGAGTGTGGATGGGATAGTTCGGTTCCTCCACTTCAACCAATTTGGTTTAAAGACACACGATCTGAACATAGAATAATAATAGGTGAAAACAGCAAAAGTCACATGTATATTTACTGATTTACAATGATTTTCGCTGATTTAAATTTAGAGAGTATTTTTGTTAACTAATCATGTTTAGTTCTTCAAGCCTAACCGGGTTCGCTTCTGATGATTGATCATTTATTACGTGAACCAAACTGGAGCAAACAAAATCTGGCTGGTTAGAAAATTAATTTCATTTCATTTACATTTCTTTTTGTTATGAACATTGAAGTCTCTCTCATTTATTGTTAAAAATTTTCTCGTTCTACGTGTTTTCGTTTACTGAATCTTGGAATTTTCTTTGAATTTAATGCATTTCTCATTCTTATTGACGTGTATCTTAGCTGATGTTTTCCTGAAGTTTAAATGGTCTTCTAATGTTTTCTTTTGCACTTTCATCAACATTAATTAATATTTTTGCTATTTTCATAAACATCTTATATCTTCACGAGTATATTCCTGTTTTATGTCACCATTATTTCCAGACATGTCTCTTTTAGCTTGTTTGTCATATAAATCACTTTCACTTTCCCCGTTAGCTTCGTCATTTGGATTGGTATATTATTCTACGTACGTCGACAATACTCCTCACACCGTATCCTCATTACAATTCATCTTATCAATTCGTACTTTCAATTTTCTTTTCGCCAATTATGCTTTGCCGATCAATTAATACTGGCATGCACGGTGTACTTCAACCTTGCACTAAATAACGGTAATTACGACTTTATTCAAGTCTTCATAATACATAGACTTTCTGATCTACTTACTCGGCAAAAACATCATGGTCTACATAAAATGACTTGTCTGCGAAGATGCATGAGTATACGACGCACAATGAACGAAACATTTCAATATCTGTTTTTAGCTATCCGTTTTTGTCGATCTCTTTGTGTGGCAAAATTGTTTGGCGTAATTCGATCTCATCAGTAGTCATCGAGCGCGATCATCGACGCAATTCGAATTGCTGTTTTGAAAAGATGTCGCATTGTGCAACAACGAATGTTCTCGTTCGAGGTCGTGGTATATAAAAGGACAGTGTTTATATGAACGCACTGGAGATTATCCGTGACCTACGTCAACTAAAGAGGATGTTGTGCTGGAAAATTCGTCATACTCTGTGTCACTTATAGTCGCGCTAATGTTACTAACAGTATTCTTCCATGAGAGCAAAATATATGAATCTGCTGCTTTCTCAGAGGATGAAAAATATTCATGTATTTTTCATGATGCTTGGTGTAGGTTACGGACAATGTCAACAATATTGATATCATTAGTGATATTTGTCGCCGATGACTCAACGAGCAGCAATTCAATATGTGTTTTTCCGAAGTTTCCCTTATTAGAATATCCAAGAAGACAAAACACATTTGACGAATAACACCTAATAATATCTTTAGATAGAGTAAATCTTTAATTAACTCGAACGTTAATTAATAGCTGGCTTTTTAATCTTAGATAGAAAATTAATATTTCTGTAGTTTGATTCCATCATGATCAATGATTATATCTGACGCGTGTACAATGTAGCACATGACCCAAACTGCGCTTTATCAGAATTGTCTGGTAAATTGTTTTCAATAACGGTAATTGATAAATTTACATAAATATCATCAGCGAAAATGAATTATAACTGCCAACATCTTTATCTAACCAACAATTCAAGTGATTCTCATTAACCGAGATATTCGAGTGGAATTCAAAATGCAGCAGTAACAATAATAAGGTGGTTGTAAAGCATTACGCCAGAGTGAATTTACTACACACCTGATAGTAAAACTTGTGGTAATTCATATTCGTAATTCAACTTGTATTCATCTATGACACTAATGATGAATCACAGCAGTGGTGTTTATCACTAACAATTCACAATAGCGCGAAATGAAAATTGCTCGGAATCTCGAAAATATTTTATGATGATGAATAGGTACGAAGATTCTCATATTTTCATAAATTGATCGTTGCCGACAAAGATTGCCTAGAAGAATTATTGAAAATTTAGAAAGTGCGTTGCGTGTAACGTATCATTCAGGAAAAAAGAACGCTAGAACGTGTTTTCCTGCTGCGTAATTATTCACTTAAAATTCCATCTTCGGAACATGATCGACCTTTCCAATTATAAACTGAATGCAGGTTATCGCGAAGTTCACTGGTGTCACGTATATTTCCAATGTTATAGAAATTATCCATATGCGAAACTTGGCAAATTAGTAAAAATTCTGAGCTTTACGAAAAGAAAAGTTTGCAAGGTCTTCGACTACTTCAACAAACAACAAACAAAAATAGATATAGTTGAATCACTAAGTTATTCCCAAATTATGTTTTGGTATTTAATCTCTAAGTCAAGAAAGCTTGAATATGTTTACAAAAAACCGGAATATCTAATTAGGGGATTTTTTCGTCTTGTTGTTTATTGTAAGAATATATAGCTGGGGACTGCACTAACAATGCAATTTCCGGGTAATGCGGCTGATTGTGATAGTTATTACAGTTTAATAGTTTTTTCTGTTAAGCGACAAATTTTAATCATTTTCTAATTTATTGACTGATGCATTGTTTATAATTTATTACATCATAGAGGTCTATTTGTTTACTTCTTTTTTTACATTTTCGTCATGACAATTCTCCTCAATTTTAATCGTTTTCTTATTTTCTGTTAATTTCTCAATTTATAATTTGTAAATCGAAATGTATATCAAATAAATGTATTGATTTTTCTTGATGTTTCATAATAATTTGATAATCAATTATTGTTGAATTAATATCTAAGCGGATGTCACAAGTGTGTATGTTAGCAGCTCGAAATAAGAACTATTGCAAGTTTCAACCATGATGTATATTTAATTATTACTCGTACGTACTTTCTAGGAGCGAAACTACCATGTTTTCATTGCATATAATTTCACGAGAAGTTTTTTTTCTTCAGGAAACGGATTCGTAATTTGCAACAGTGACTCACCATTTATGAATGAAAGGTTTTTTTCGTTTGTTCCAGTTGCATATATACGCAATTCTGAATTGAGTTATTACGAAATTCCTTGCGCGCTTATCAAATCAATGGAATTCGAAAACTAGGTTAATCGTACCGATTTAGCGTGAATTTCCTGAATTTCTCTCGAATTGTTCACAGTTTTCAAGTTATCAATGAACGATATTTGCGATTAATGTTTGAGCAACCGAATGACGTACCAATCATAATGAACGGACGGTTTTTTATCAACATCATTCCGGGTATTGCAAGCAAACTCTTGTTTCAAAATATCGATGGCGATTAATAATTGAAAGTAAATATTCACAGCATCTCTGAAATAAATGAAAATCAATAAGGGAAGTCAACAATAGGTCATCAACTATGAGAAAAAAGACATTTAATACCTTTTAGAAAAAAAAAGAAATCGAAATTGTACAGTTTCTATGCTAAATTAATATTACTGAAAAAGAAATTTAATTTTTGGTAAACAAGCGAAATTATCTGTTTGTTTCTAAAAACTCGTAAAATCATAAATAATTGCAAGACACAAAACACTTGACACATGTTAAAAAAGTAAATAACAATTTTTCTGATACTGTCAGTGAGTAAACAAATAATTGGATCGAATTCACTCGAGACAAACAGTTCGCGTGAAACGGACCGAAACGGCGTGATTAATCGTTTTTAAATTTCATAGATTACTAAGCAAGTGATTTCATAATATCAGAGAGTTTCGGAGTTGCGTTCAGGAATTGAAATAAACAAAGAGCATTCACGAGTGAGTAATCATTGTTTTCGAAACTAAACAAACAACTATGTAAACACACTATACTATTTCGATATTTGCCAATTTTTATTGTTACTAACAAAGAAATCAAACAAACACTGCGAAAATATTCAACACTTGTTATTTCCTTGATAATAAAATGCAATATTGTTATCTTACTTCCTGACATATCATCACAATTTTGAATCGTGGTTTCTTTTTTAAAATTTACAGATAAAAGAAATGAAAACTTCATGATTTATCGAATGGATAAGCTGACTTGACTTGATGTACAGAACAAAACTAAACCAATTAAAAAAGCAAACTTTCGTCTTGAATATGGGCTTAATTGAAGACTTTCTATTTTATGTTTGCTGTGCATTTACTGTATTTTCTATCAGATCCACATGTTGCAATGCTTTATGGCATTAATGTATATATACGCAATACGTTGAAAAAATGTATAGGAAGCATACAAAAATGCAATGCTTTATGTACTTATTAAATCATAAACAATTTTTTGTTTCAGCCTGCTAATCGGAATAGAGATTCAGCACCCACTAGCTCGGATATAAACCCCGCAAGGCCAATGGTGCCTCTAAGAGTGGTAAGCAAACTACGTCATATCAGAATTTTGTTTTATTATTAATTGTGGTGAATGAAATTAGAACGAATGATATTTTTCTCCTTTAATCTGTATTCATGGTAAATACATCTAATAATAATGTCGAAAATATAAGATGTTTTTGTTATTTTGGTATATTTTATTCATTCGTAAATGAAAGTAGAAGTGGTAAATATTAATAGATTGTTTATTTTCCTTATTATTATTTATTTGCCTTATTTGCGTATTTATAGGCCGAAATTACTATCATTATCAATATAAATTTGAATTCATTATAGTTTACAAATTTTATAAACTATAATGGACAAATTACGTACTCTAATTTTTTTTGGGACTGAAAACTATTTTGTCATTCAGCGACCAGTGATCTTAAAAATGACAAACTTCTAAAATAAGTTTGTGTTGAACAAGAGCTCTACAAATGTTCTGGAATGAAATTCTAGTAACTCTCTGATAATGAATGAAAATATAATTAATTTAAGTCTATACGCCAACTCGTGCTGAATCTTATCGTTGCTCTTATTGAATGAACCTTAAAAAACTATCAAACCGTTACTGAGTTTACAATCCAAAAAATTTGTGGAGTATCTTATTAATAAGTATAAATATTATTAATAAGATAATATGAAAGTAAGTATTGACAACTTTGATAACACATTATTATATATATTAATTTACGAGAAGTAAACATTTGAAAAATATCAAAATGACAATACAGATTAATGCCCCTACACAAGCTGCAAGTCAGAATGCCCTAATTATGTAAAATTCGACCACTTTTCGACCAAAAAATTGTCCTATAAGTTAAATTGAGACCTGCTCAAGACTTGGATGCAGGGCAAAATGATCTAAATGCCTTTAAAGACCTGTGTCTTCAAAGGAGTGCGTCAGATTAAATAGACCAAATCTCTAATCCAATTCTATTTTCAAAGTTATATTCGATATTGGGTCCAATTTTTACGTAAATATAACCTTTTACAATTATCTCATTTCGACCATGAAGGCGAAACTTCTCTCTAAAATTCCGTGGAGTTGAAAATTGATCCACTCTTTTTTCTTGATGATGGAAGGTCAAAAAGAAGTAATTTCGCCCTAATTTACTGTTTGGGTACGGCAACGAAAAGTTGTTTTTAACAGAGATTAACCAATATATTTTGTATACAATAATGAATTCTTAATCTGTCATAAATAAATTTCGGAACATCTATTATAAGATTTAAAAAATCTACTTAGCACATGAATATAAAAATCTTTTTTGACATATTGCCGAATTACTATTGGGATACTTGAAGCATCCTTCGGATGTTAAGTTTTCGTACTGTTGAATAATTTGGTAAAATATTTAAAAACAATAAAAATTCCATTAACCTTACTATCCATCTGATCCTTGGAATTGTATTCCGTCTTTACCTAGAAAACCTACAGATTGAATTCCTTGTACGATCAGAATTTAAATAGCCGAATTAGGTACTCTAAGAACTCATAAAAATGCCTGTTATTCAAGAAGCGTTACAAAACCGTTTGTTTTGCCATGCCAGGAAAGGTCAAACTAGAGTATCAAAACAACGCCTATACCGAAAAAAGGCTCGTATCGAATATCAAGCAGCGTTGACGGTCGCACCCAAATATTTTTGTAACGCTTCGGACTTTTTTAAATAATTCAATTATCCAAATTAAGTCGTACGTGAAATGAGTTTGGTAAGTGATCAAAACATTTATTCACTTCTTGCATAAATGCATGAAGGATCTGCTAGTCTCCGTTTCATTGAATAGTTGAATACATTCCCATACATTACCCAACTTATCGAACGGTTTGTTTTGTAATCATTCATATCCTGACTTCTGTAATGGAAGTATATATTCTCAAAACTAATTTTTCCTTTGAGTTGTAATTTCAGAAAACGAACTGCTATTTTATTATCTTAATAAACATTGATTTATTTAAAAAGATGAATATATTTAATATACCTGCATATTTTCATTAGATCAACACGAGTCTGTAATGAAAAATAATTAGGATGTTGATTAGCGGTTTATATAAATAAAAACCAGATTGTTCTCAGTAAAAGCCATCCTGAATTTTATTGTCAAATGGCCAAATATCTATCAGTGTTTTTCGAAGTTGAGGCAATCAGAAAGGAGTACAACAGTACTAGTTTGACAGGAAAACTTTGTAATGCGTGCACAAATATTTTCTGTAAATCCAGTTTTAGAGCCAGAAGATGTTACACTACAGAACATTTAGTGACTAAGAAAAGCTGCGGGAGGCCAGAAATAAACATGCCAATTGAATAAGAACTATACATCCGTTTAAGTTTGCATATGCGTTTGTCATCGAATGTCTTATATTTCATGTTTTCCATTTTTGTCTTCTTTCATATTACAGTGTCCAAAAATAGTCCACCTGTGTATTAACGCCCTAGTTTCCTTGCCATTTATAGTCAAATTCATTCGTATCCTGAGGAAATTTTCAATGTTTGCCAAGACTGTGTTTTTATAGTCTTTTTGAACTTATATGAAGTGTGGTTGAATTGAACCGTGATTAATTTCCAAACTAATCAAGTATACAAATTTTCTAGTTTTAGTTCAGGTTAAAGTCCCTGCGAGGACACAAACTAGCGTCGAAACGTAGGGAACACTAAAAAAATGTTTTGGTTAAATACGACCATGTATACTAATTTTTCTGGTTATAATAACCTGAATTCTAGGAAGTTGAATTAGAAAAATAATTATTTGAACAACATCTCTAGATAAACCAACAACATTTCTAGTTAAACCAACCAGAATTCTGGTTATTTTATCCAGAAAAAACAAGGGCCTATTTAATCAGCTTTTCTGGTTATTTTAACTATTTTGTTTCTAAGTGCAATAAAGGAAAAATTAATGGTATCGTCAATGGTCATTATTTATATAAATGACAAACTTATGAACTTGTATTTGAAGTTCTTCAGATGGCTTCTATTTTTTACTACAAATTCGTGTTCAATGGGTGAAATTTATAAAATGGACCATAATGTAAATCAATGTGCTTAATTTTTATGGATTTTTGTCTCTTCTTTGAAGAAATTTATTTTCATTTCTCTATTATGAAAAAAGGACCTTCATTCACTACACAACCGTAAATTATACTCAAACAGTACCAGCCAATATTCAGAATTGAAACGCATCTGCATGTCATTAATAATTAAATAAATAGTTAGATAATGTTTATTAATGAAATGGAATAAAATATTCATTGAAAAAACTGGGAAAATTTTACAATAAAATAGGCGCAGAAAAATAGGATGTTTACGAGTGTTGATCCTAGATTGGCTGTGATGTCGGAAAATAACAATTCCAAGAACGTATTTTCAGTTTCCTGGGATTGACACCTTTTTCATTGTCAGGTATGGAGAAGTCAAACTGCTATTAACCCATTTCGTCCCGAAATGTCCATTTTGATCAACAACATATTATTAGCTATTTTCACCCTCTAAAAAATATGGGAAAGACATAGTGTGCTATTGCCAAGGTCGCTCTATTCGTCTATGCTATTTAAAAAAACGAAAACAAAAATTTCAACCTCTGATTTTCTTCAATTAAAGTAAAAGAGGATAATTTTTACTGGAGTTTTTTTTTAAGTGGAATTTCCCATGCGGAACATACCATTAAATGCATTAAAATGAATGAAAACAGGACGGTCGAGGTCCAATGTAAAAACTTATGCCTTGTATTTATTTATTTCTTCTAAGTGTACAATAACCCCAGAAGAGGCTGCTTTGACAAAAACCAGAACTAAATCGAGATTTCGCTCATAATATTATTTGTACTGGAGGAAATGCATATGAGTGAGCGTGGCCGCTGATTGCGATTTTGATGTCAAATATAGAAATACCAATATGGGGACTGTCTCATTACGATTTCGCAGTTTGTTTTCAAATAAAATGAAATCTGCTCCACGCTGTTCTTTTGGATTGATTCGGAATGATCGGGTGACGATTCTGACTTCACGTTCTATGAAATTAAAATCTTCAAAATTGTGGATTCACTGCGGCAATTACGTTTTCTAAATTTTCAATTTTCGAGTTTCTTTTTCGTCAGTCCTGTCTACACAAGGTCAATTCAGCCCTAGTTGTTCTCAAAGTCACCTCGTTTGGGCTATTAGATGAATGAAATACAATAACCAAATAGCATAAGTTTATTTTAGTCCATTTCATTGTGTATTTCGCACTGGAAATTTCACTTTTAAAAAGAAATACCATTCAAAACTACCCTTTTTTTCTTTAAATGAAGTAAATTAGGGATTTGACATTTTTTGTTTTTTATGCATTATGGATTGATAGAGCGACCCTTATCTTTCCAATTTTTTCGGGAAGGTGAAAATAGATAATTATACGATGTTGAAAGTTGATGATCAAAATGGACATTTTGGGACGTAATAGATTAATTTGGCCCCAATACCAAGCATTCAGATAGAAAATTCAGGATATCATAAACAAAGTGCAAGCAGGTGTTTATTTCTTCTCCAACTAATTGTGAGGTTGGTAGTCCAATTATGAACGTTCTGGTTTTCACATCCAGTAAATTTCTGTTCATATTTTTGAATTATGAAAAATGAGAACCTTGATTAAACAAAACCGCGTTGAGTAACAGGCAGAATAAATAAATGTTCATAAAACTAAAAAGTCTAATTGAGAAAACATGCAAACAAATGTTTTCTGCTTCTCGGCCTACTCATGATGATTACTGCTTCTCCTCGTAATTTTTATATTTTCATTGCGGTTACTGGAAAAAACAGAAATCAACAAAATCATAGACAAACTGCAAATATTCTATTGGATTACTCGTGACGCATAAGGTTCTTCCTAGTAAGTTGGATATGTTTATTTTGGTCCCCCTTTGAGTAAACTTTTGTTCCACTTTCTCTATTACGAAAAATGGGAACCTTGATTCGAGGTTGTCCAAAAATTACCTGACGCTAATTTAAAAAAATTTTTGTCCCTTACCTCCTCCATCTTTCACGAAACAGAAAATAGCGATTCCAAGTAAACGAGTACAATCGTGTTGAATAACTAATACAACCAATTACGAATGACAATAGTACCCATTACATTGACAATGATAATCATCATAGGCAAAATAAATTGTTGATTTATTTTAATTCAAGTAACTTCTATTCTTAATTCTGTACTATAAGATATGATAACTTTGTTGAAACAACTTGAGTCCGACTGATCAGAAAACTAACTTGTCTAATTGTCACAAACAATTATTTCATCCATGATAGGAACCATCCAGTTGACATAGAATAACCACAAAATCATAGACAACATGCAAATACAGATTTTCTTACCCTCGACTTAATCAAAACGCTTCTAAAAGCGTATTTAATAATAAAAATAACAGAAAAGGTTTCGGCACACCCAGTACATCTCAATATATTGCGAAGGTCCGCATGTCCGAAGGTCTGTAAAATAAGGCCATTGGATGTTGTTCAAAGCTTATATTGATATGGCAGACCTTCCGCGACGATCGGTCGTAAACAACCCGCATATTTGGGCTTTGCAATTTCTGAATCAACGAGGATTGACGTGTACGCTATCGTTTACGGCCTCGCGTACAAATTTTTTGCCTGCGGGTATTTCCGCTCAGGTCGTTGTTGATCACTCGAAACGCGCAAAAACAGTTTCGCAAGGCATTCTTGTATCTTGCGACACGCCTCTTTATGCGCGATAACCATGATGAGCCCATGAGAGGTCGTGGGCACAAAGAGGACGATTTCGGACCTCCAGTGATGGATTTACGGCATCAGACCATTTAAAAAAGTAAATTATCGAATCGAAAGTCAATTTTTGTTTTGGACCCACAAAACATGAAATATTTGGTCATTGATGATATAAATATCCACGGGGGATCCGAAATTACCTCTTTTGGGTCTTGAGGATCGAGAGCGGAACTGGCGGAATTTTGTTTACAAAACTCAGCACGATCCTCCATGGATGTTCCCGCGTTCCGACGTTGGTCGGCACATACGAGCGAGAGAGACGTGTCTCGGTCGCTTAATCGCCTAACCGTTTTGCCTCCTTCCACTTCCGCCGTAACAGATGTCAAACCTGTGGAATGTCGCACGTAGGCATCCGCGAATCGCGTAGTCGCGAAAACGGAGCGTCCTGCACGTTCCGGCCGCGGCGGGAACGACGATTCACCGTTCCTCGAAAGCCGCTACGGCCCCCGATCCCCCCAGTGCCCCCTCGAGCCCCACTCCCCCCAGGCCCCCAAGTACCAGCCACCGGTCCCCGGAACCCCCCGCGACGTACCACCGACCTGCAGCAGCCGCAACGCAGAAGCCGACAGATCGACGAATCCTTCTGTTTTCTTCGTTCGACTTTACGTAAGCCGTTTTGTTTCTGCGCAATTGTTTTCGCGCGATTGACGCGCATTCGTTTCAAGCCTTAATTCCATTTCGGAATGCTCGCGGCTTGACGCGTCGGTCCGATGGCATGACATTAGGCTTCGAACGATCGGCTCTGAAATGTGCGACGTTTGTATACGTACCAGCGTCGGCGGTAATCGAATTGTGTTGTTGTAAGGCATTGTTCACGAAAGCGACGAAGCGCCTTCCATGAACAGGAACTGCTGAGAAGTATTGAAATGTAGTACTGTTCCTATAAAGGAATGGCAGGAATTTCTCATGCTTCGATGAATAGCACGAGTAATGTTGTAAAATGCGTTCAACCAAAATGTCGAATGTTTGTGATCTTTAAAATATGCTGTTAACCCATTAAGTCCCAAAATGGCAAAATTTCTCTCTTACGTTTGAGCTCGGGAAATTTTGGAAAAATAAATGGCGAATACAAAATAGCGAATAATATATTAAATTCAATGCAATTAGTTTTAAACCGCTTCCTGGGGGCTTTCGAGGTTGTAGATAAGGAATCTGAAGTTGGTTATCAAATATAAAAAATTACGGAACCAATAATGCCCAATCTGACATATTTTCGTCCTTACATATATATGTCCAAACTTTTTTGGAAAGTAAGATGACCGGGGTTATATAGTAACTCATTAAAAATTACTGATCTTCGCTGAGCAGTTCAAAATCTCATGTATTTTAAATGTTTAAATTGCCATTTTAACTGTTTTTGTTTATTCATTTTCAGTTGATAAATCGAAAAACCGCTTTGGTAGATTGTTAGACATCCTAAATAGACCAAATTTTTCATAGTGTGTAGATTTGAGGAGGACCCAAAAAATGCCGTAAATATTCGATTCGATATTACCAGATACCTATTTCTGTTAATAAAATTTTAATTAATTCGTTTAAATGTCAAATTTACGGGATATACATATCATCCACCTTTCCAAAATTATCCAATGGCATTGTTTTTATTTACCTCTTCAGTGTCACCATGTCTTTACTTGTAAAAGTCGGGTTCGGGTCGAAAAACCAACTAATCAAAAAGCCGACATGTCAAAAAACCGGCAATCGAAAAGTCGACAGTTTACAAAATGACTGTCCGCTTATCAATGTTTATTTCTGGTTTATTTCTGGTTTTTCGATCCGCACCATGAAAATCAAATGAATTCTCAGTCTCATTCTATAACGCGTCAACACAAGTTTTATAATTTTTAATTGTAAATCTTTCATATACATTCTTTTTATTCATTTTTTAGGAAACTCATCTCTTTTTATATTTTTTTTTCGGTTTTATAATATTACTTTTCAATCGGAACCGTTTTTAAACATACCAAACATTTATTGTAACTTTGAAGTCCATGGACAATTCAAGAAAAAAAAATTGTATTAATCATAATTAAATTTTACCAAAAATAAGAATTGAGAATTTGATGCGTACTTTCCGGTTGCATTTTAAATTGATACTTATAAATAATGTCAACAATTTTCATGTAAGAAAAAGCAGTAGATGAATTGGATTTTTATAATTTTTTTTAATGTAGTACATGCACAGTACTTTTGACTAGTAATCCAGTAATGGATATAAGAAGAAATGTAAAAGAGAAAACATTTTCTTATACATTTTAGTCCTTTTCAATTCGTACTTTTATCTACACTGCATTTCTGATTACTGGAAAGTCGCGTAGATGTACATCCTTAAATTGTTGCAATGGACTAAAACCGTGGGGATTATAAATGTTTAAATGTAGGCTTAGGTCCTTTCATCAACTGCATGGCAAATAACGATATTGGTAGCTGATGTGTTGTTGAGGATAATGTTCGGAGAACAAATAAAAATTCAGTAACCTCACCTCCATTTTTTTTGGAAAAGTACTTATTATGCAATAAAACATCGATGACAAATATTATACCCCCTTCCCAAAGCAATGCTTGTCAAACCATTGCTTCATGTTTCGATAACAGGTCTCGGTTCATTGTAATTAGAATTATTCCGAATAATTCCACTCGACATGTGTTAACACGTGGATGTCCTGAATGTGATAAAATTAGATCTAGTTATTGGACATCAATTAGTTCGCTCGTGTTAAACCTAGTCAACGTTTTGATAGTTGGTATTGTGAGTAGTTAAAGAACTGAAAACTATCACGCAAAACAGTAATTGAAGGCAACATTGTGCCAATTTCGTGTTCGAAGCCAAGAATCGTGGAATAATTTTAGATAACGAATGAGCTTTTGTAAATCAATCCTCCATCTCCTTTTTGTCAAGGCGAATTCAAATTATGTCAAACCATAATTTTCCACTTCTCGAGTATTGTCTAGACATTTTTATAATGATGATTTCTTATTTCGCAAATTGAATTTGATAACATATCTTATCCTCTTATCCTAACACATCCCCCATAATTTTCAATGGCTTTTGATAAATTTCAGTTTGCACCAGATAATTCCTGTGCTAGTAAGTCTTGTAATTTGTTGCATTGCACACATGATTATTCCAATAAAGTACAGATGATAGTTAGGGTTTACCCTAAGACCAAGTCTGAATTGAATATGGTATATTATAAAAAACAAGCATTAAAAATATTTTAATATTTATATAGACGAGACATCAGTCAAACTAATCATAGAACATGTAAGCTAGAAAAAACATCCCACAAAAGCAGGACATGTTTTCGATTTTGTCAGTATTATTATCTTAGCACAGGAATCAGATTTCAGATAAACTCTATAAATATAAGATTTGAGATCTCTAAGTTACCATTAAATTATTTTTCTTTAATTAAATGACTAGATGTTAATTCTAAAAAAATTGATACAAAAAGTTTCTTTTACGTCGAATTTTTTTTCCTTTACTTTTATAAATATTAAACTTTCTAGTGTAAGTTTTATATAAAAAAATGTCTAGGAATTCCGTTTTATAATATAATTTTTAGTTAAAACCATATATATTAGTTATAATTTTGAATTAGAAAATATTTTCAACCATGTTATTCTTCGAAAATCAGAATTTCTTCAATGTAAGTTATTATATTTTTTAATTTATACTTCTTAATGTTCGTTTGGAGTGATTTGATATATTATTTTATAGTTCTTTCCTAATGTAATTAAAATTAATGACTTACGTGGGCGACACGTCTCATCATGGAGATAAAACTACTTATTAGGTACCAAATCGTTATATGTAAAACTGTTGCAGAATTTATTTATTTAAATTTTAGTAGGTTTTATTATTACACAAAAAATAGACATTTACACTGGCAGACGTTCAACGTTCGAGAGAACCCTTGATGGGCAGAAAAATTTTCGTCATAATGAGCATAAAATTCCAGGTTATATCTCAAATTTGTAACTAATACTACTAAACATTGAGGGTTAAATAATTATAGTAATTTTTGCCACAATCTTAATATACTTTATTATAAATATTTAGCTAATCATAGAACTGTAACACATAAAAGGTGTCAGCTAATTAAATGTGTTTTCTGAACAACATGTTGACGTTTTTATTTAACGTATAAGTCTGTTTAAAGGAGACACTTCCTCGTTAGATAGGTACAACATTGTTCGAGAGGTCTTACCAAAAGTGTAAATGTTGGTTTCCTTTAACACTTTCAGCCTAATCAACTTAATTTGAGGTGTAGCTAAAGCTAACGTCTTAATTAAATACTAATGCAGAGTAAATCAGATATACTAAATCTGAACAAGTTCTACAAGAGAACGAAGGCTTAATTAACTTGCTAAAAATATTTTTTACGTCATCAGATATCCTAATGCGAAATGTTACTCTGCTATTTCAATGTTATAAATTATGCGTTGAAAATATGTTACAAATGACATATATATGACGACGATAGGTCAATCCTTCCTCAATTTTTTATACCAAAATTATTCTACTACATTAAATATAATTTTTACTTACCGAAAAAAAACACTTTGATAGCTAGAGTAAAAGCTCCTTCTTGTCGAGAACATTACTACTTTCAAAATTGGGAACAATTTCAACAAATACCTATAGAAAAAGTGAGCAATATAAAACCGTTATGAATTTTAAAATAAAAAAATATATAGAATTAAAAACAGGTGGCAAAATTGGCAAAAAGCTAACCTAAAACAAAAATGTTTGAATTTGGAAATATAAATGCAATATAACAACATTTTGCATTTTTCTGAATTATTCTCTTTTATAGAATATGTAGAATCAATTAACTATTGTTGTGTTACTGTCACTGCTAATTTTTACCACCGCCTTTGTATTTGCGTCACGTGGTTTAAGAGAAAACATGTAATATACGTCAACCTAGTAGATCACTTGCCACTAGATAATTTTGTTGTCACCGTTTTAAGCAACGTAGAAAATTATATATTATATATCGCAGTAGTAAATAGAACTTTTTTCAGATAGGTAAATGCTGTTTTCGTATTTAATTATACAATTTTTATTGTAATTAATAATTAGTCTTACGCAAATATATTTACCCTAACAGAAATGTAAGTCCTTGATCAGGCCCTGCCCAAAGCTTTATTAAATTTCTATAATCGGGTAATTAAATAGCATTATGTTTTTTTAAATTATTCAAATCATCTTAAAAATTTCAGTCCAGAAAATACATTCCTAGTTCGTTTATAGCTTTAGAACCGGTACTTTTACAAACGAATTCCAGTTACAACCAAGTAAACTATAACAGATCAGCTGAGAACTAGTGTAATATACTAGGAATTTTATCAAAATAACTGAAATTTGAAAACGAAGAGTCATTTTTTACAGCCGAAATACTGTTACTTTAGAATCTACGATCTTAAGTATTATCCATGGAAATTCTTGTTGACAGCTAAATATTAATTGCGTTAAATAGTCAAATGTGCCTAGTACAATTACAAATTAACTAGTCATTTTGTAAAATCAAAGTTGCATGTTGCTAAAGCTATAAATAGCGAAGGAACAAACCAAGTTAATTTGTATGTTTCCTCGTCATATTTATGTTACAATGTCGCAGACAGTGACATTATTAATTATTCTTCTCTTGTTGCATAAATGATGAGTACCTAGAAAATGTACATTCATAGTATGTCCACACAACTTAATATGTTAATTAGTGATTTACGGCAATCATCGATACTTGTAATTTACATATTTTTTAAGCGAATAAAAACTAAACTGTGCAAGATTGATAACATAGTTTTTGCTTATAACTTAGTTGGAAATACAAAACGTGATATTAATAATTTATTCCTTCATTAGAAAAGAATTTCTAATACAGCTTCTGAGCAATAAAATTTGTACTTCAATAAAAATATATTATTAAACATGCATGGATTATTTCTTATAAATTTAAAAAAAACATGGAAATAAAGATCATGTAAGCATGGAAAAAAATTAAGTACAATGAGTCAATTTTTATATAATTTCATTTTATTACTACCTGCTTTTATCATCATACTTTCATTATAAAAGTCCTTTTTTCTTATGAAAGGAAATGTTTTTCATTTTTATCGATTTTTTACTTTCTATCGCAAATATTAATTCCTTTGTACTGTGTATTGTTTACCATCGTCTTTATTTCGTAAACATTATTATTGCGTGCTCGATGGCTTGCTGGACTTTTTCTACTTTATTGTTCCCAACATTTTTCATTTTATAAAAGTTCGACGTATACGTCATAATTTTTTTCATTCTGCGTCATATTTCTCTGAGTGAGTTTTTTCATATTTCTTCATTGCTGCCGATATGTTTTGACATTACTCACATAATCTTCAATATTTCTATTTTCACTTGCGTAGTTTAAATATTTTCATCGTAGGGAATTATCATTTCTATTAATCTAATTTCTTTTTAATTTGCTAATCGTAAACAATTTATTTCCTTTTTAATTGTGGATTTTCTTCTTTATCTATTTTCTAGTTTCTACTGTTTTATAATCTTTTACTTTGATATTTGTGTTATTATTTTGTTTATTTCATGTTTAAATAATACTAACCAGTTTTAATTTATTCACATTTTTTTATCGTCATACTCTCATATGTAATATAAAAATATTTATTATGAAAATATTGAAAATTGTTTACACAGTTTAACTACTTTTATTTAACTTGGAATTTGGGAATGTCTGTAAGGAATTTCTACAAATAATGTCCCATTTTAAAAGTTATGAAAAAGGTTAATATTTTTTATATGGTTTATCTCACTATTTTTAAATACCAGTTCCGATGAGGTAAAAATAACAATGCAAGTTTAATTTTATAAGTTGATTATTTTGTCGAAGATTAAGAATTTAGAATTTTAGTCTAAGAAATTATACTAAAAGATAGTTTTAGGAACCAATAAAAAGTGTAGAATGGTTCTAATATCAAAAATACTAGAATAAACAACGTGAAAAGGTCTTGCCAGTCGAATATTAATTTTGAAACTTAAAATATTGTGAAATATACCATTAAATAGCTTTTTTTATTATCAAGAAGTTATTTTCGTTTAATAAATTTTGTTACGTATATTTTCATATTCAGGAGTCTTTCAAGTTACAATTTAACCATAAAAATATGGAAGATTTGAGGTTATGTACTCGAACGCACGTTTAACGATTGAGAAGTAATAAACGGAACGATATTAATGTCTTGTATATTACAGAAATAGTTAATTTAACTATTTTTTGTCATTCCCTGTGCTACTTTTATAAAATTAATAACGTCTTTTTTGCCATTATTTCTTTAATTATTTGTCAACTGAAATCAATTTTATGCAAACTTGTGTAAAAACTGATATTTTAAAATAATGTAAATGATTGTTTTCTCCACAGAACTGTCAAGTTACACCATTATACTAACAATTAACTTCGAACTCAACATTCTAGTAGTCGTGTACTAAGAAAAAAACAGTCGGCATAATCAACTAACCGCATGATTGTTTAACAGAATAGTAGTAAAAATAATGGCATTTGTAGTAAGAGAAATCCTGATCACATAGAAAATTGAAATAATTTATTTCAAGTAATAATTAGTAGTTGAATTTAGGCGAATGTAGATTAGTTGAAGCAACTTTTATAATATAAGCCGACTAACTTCAAAATGTCATTCCAGGTTCTTTTTACTTATACTTCAGGTCAGTCGCTGAAGAAATGAAGTTGAACATAAGTTTACTTTTTACACATTTTTTGCTGAAGACAAATTAATCTGTACAAGATTGATAACATAGTTTATAATTATGTCCTAGTTAAAATTCAAATTTTATACTGGACATTTCTTCTTGTAAGAAAATAATTTAAAATACGATTTTCAATTTTATGCCAACGATTACAGAATTGATTATACTGAAGACATGAAGGAGTTTCATATAACACTGACCTAGAAAATTTTACTTTTTGTCTGCCTTTGTCAAGCGAAGTATCATTTCCTACGCATTTTTTCATTCTGAAAACGATGGCGCGAGCTGAATTTTGCTATCACGTCACACTTTGGCGAAAAACGTGGTTAAATGTGTAAAAATCCGGGTTTTCGCCACATTTCGGTTTATTTTCTGACATAGGGGAGTTTAATTTTGACAAGGAAAGTATCATTTCGGACTTATTTTTCCCTGCAGAAAACGATGGCGCTACCGGAATTTTGCTATCACGTCAGACTTTGGAGAAAAATGAGGTTAAATGTGGATACAAAATTTACGTCAAATGTTACGTCATAGCAAAATGCTGCTATCGCCACTGTTTTCAGCACGAAAAAATACTTCAGAAATGATACTTCGCTTGTCAAAATCAAAATCAGTGTCTCACAGTGTAATTTGACTTTTACAAAGATTTCAAAATTACAAAACAATAGTTGACAACAGATTTACAAAATATGAAAATTTAACAATAATTTTTGTGAAATTTACTAAATATTTGTGGTCGTTGACCATACCCTATAGAAATTAAAGAAAAGTATAGTAATTTGTACCAACAACAACGACAAGTTTTAAAATTCTTAGAAAGCCTAAAAGATTTCGTAAATTATGTTTACACAAAATTCACTTGTTCCTACGAAAATACTGGAATTTTTCTACCTCCATCGCCTAATTGCTACCATATTATCTATATGTATCTTGAACAGTAAACAAAACAGGGCTCATCAACGACAAAATATTCCGTCCGGAAAAGAACGCCCGTTCATAGATTTTGCCAAAACAAATATTCCTCAACTATATACGAGGAGCGTATCCCCGGGCCGTGCACAAATTTTATTGCGTAATTTTAGATCCGATTCACCACACCAAACATTACGTGTCATTTCATAACGTCGTTTCGTAACCGTCAAAAACAAACGTGATTACTCCCATCGAAAAAATTTCCTCCAGAATAAGGTAAACGTTTAAAAAAGAATCCCAGCTCAAGAACGGACTCAATGTTCCGCAAGCTCTATTCGTGCTCTTTAAGCGTTCGTAAAAATCATAATGCGTCATAGCCTGTATTCTCGACTGCGCTGCGGAAATTGCAATTATTTACGTTCGCTACTATGTGTTCATTCAGGAGTTTGCCGGCAGTCGGGCGTCTACGTATAAACTTACGATACTGGGAACGGTGCAAGCGCACGAGTCTCGGAAGTGCAGATCCGCAATGCGAAAAGTACTCCTTGACGACATTCTAAAGCAATATTGAAGTTTCGTCGAAAGATAAATAAAAAAAAAAGAGGATTAAAAAACATCAATCCCTGTCGTTCGAAATCCTACGATTCCATGAATGGACGACGTCATCGTGAGTATCGTTGGCGTTTATCAAGGCGGCGCTTGCACAGGCCGATGTAATACCTGTGCGCCACGTATCTATTTTCAGAATCGGTATCAAGACTCGAGATGACGAATCGAGAATACTAGCGATTTTTATTGTAAATCCTTTATCGAGAAGCCGACACTCCAGAAAAATACGCAAAAGCGCCACGGTGGGAACTCGTATCAGCGGTTTTTCACGATGCGGAAGGCGTTGCGCAATCAACGATTGCAGAATTTCCGAGGAAAGACGATTATTTTCAGATTATTTACTATTTTTAGAAAGTGCATGCCGATTCTTTTAAGGGTACAAGTTGTGCCGTTTTCCACGTTCAATTTTGCGCGGAAACCTGATGCAGAAAGCTTTTCGAAAGGAATCCGGAACGAGAGAATTATATCGGCAAATCCATACAAATTTCACTTTTGAGTTGAAATAAAAATGGTTAATTTAAGAGCATAATAGTAGGCCTTGGAGTATAGTTTGCATAAATTCTTTAGAATAAAAAAGAAATTGATATGCTTCATTTTTATTATACGGTATGAAGGAGAAGCTTTATTGTTACTTGTAGCTTCAACCGCATTTCGATTTTTAATCAATACAGTACTTATGGAGTTTTTTACAAATATGCTTAAAACATAACCTCAAATCGTAAAAATCGAAACGTATGCTGGACCTCGAAATGTGTAATATCTTAAATTGTAACGCAAACTGTTAAAAGGTTTCTGAAGAAGACCAATAATGATAGTCCAAAACGACTTGACAATAGTACTAAAAGATTATTATATGCATTATATTTTAATATTTCAATATATCATTTCTAAATGGAGATGTTTAACTAGAAGATGTAGGGCCCAGAGTTTTTGAGATCGCTGATTTCGAATCTCTTGACAAATTTTTGAAATTCATAATAGTGGAACCAATATGGTGGACAACAATTTGAAAATTTTCAGGTCTCTGGTTACGAGTCTACTAAATTTTCGAAATTCAAAATGGTGGGTTCAATGCAACAGAAATATTATAGAAAAATTGTGATTTATTTGGAAAAAATAATTCGATTAAATAAGTCGGAGTACAATTTTGAATTTGTTCATTTATCATTTCCATTAAAAGTATTTCATCTTGTAACTGCAGTTCTTATTTTCTTAACATTCATAAATAAGATCGCTTTAAAATTTTTGTCTGAAAACAAAAATTCTTTCACAAAACTGAAGGACGGGTTGATAAAACCGTTTGTAAGAACCTGAAAATGTACTTATTGTATTATATATTTGTGGAAAAAATTATTTTTGAAGTATCACAAAGAAATATTAAATATTAAATAACATACTTGTACAAAAAACAGATATACGATTCTACTGTTTGTCCTATAATCAATGTAATTTGTTGCAGTGAGACCTGAAGTATCCCACTACATCAAAGTACTAAAAAAATGTACAAAAATCCAAATTCACCATATTGAATGTTAAAAATTTGACAAAAGAAAAAGAGAGCGGCGACAGACAAATATAACGAGACGAAACTGGACAAATATGCTGTGATGTAAATATAGCGAGACGCAAATATACCGGGACTTTACTGTAATAAAAAAATATAGATGTTTAAATACTGAATTTGCATTGCTTCTATCCCTACTATTACATTCATCTAAAATATTCTCCTATTTAAAATAACATTACAATCGAAGAACTCAAAATATGCTTAAGGATACCATAATTAAGAGATAAACTTATGTTCTACAAAATAATACAAAAAATTACTTTTTTACTGGATATTTGAACACTTGGACTAGTCAAGTATTGGCCACTCGATTAGCAAGCAAAAAATAGATTTCCAGGAACTAAGTGTCTCTACTAATTTACGAAACGACATTTTTTAGAACTCATATACCGGCAAAGTTCTTTCTTCTGATTAACAGCTTGTGGATGGCGTCGCAAAAAAATTACGACACTTATCATTGTCCATTCGCCGTTTCGGCACTTTGGTCGCTTTTATGTGCCTACCGCTCACGTTGAAAACAGTCTGAAACCCTTAAAATTCATGCCGTGCCGTTTGTCGGTATTACACGTAAACGAGTTAAATGCTAGTTCATATTTTACTGCTAATAATTATGTTTTTTATTAGTTTTGCTGAAACGACTAGCATTAAATTAAAAACAAATTAACCGAAGGAATTAAAAAAATGGATTAAACTTTTTACTGAACCCATTATTTTTCTAATTTCTCCCTAAAATTATTCATTTAAATATTTGAATGCAATAAATGAAAAATAATTTAACTGCGTTATTTTTTTGACTGTTATATTTCATACAGAAAACTTGTGCACTTTTATCATCCTGCTCCTTTTAAGGCCGAGAGAGACATATTTTTAACACAATTTTCAATGCCGTATTTCTTTATGGCTAAGTCAGCCCAAAAGTTTGATATAATCATTTCTTATGGTATCCAGCTCTTTTTTTTTAGATTCTGAAATCAAAATTGCAAAAACATTAAAATCCATAAATATACGACCATTTTTTGACCCAAAATAATGTTTCCTGGACGAAATAAACATCGATAAATCCTGACAGTTTAAAATATAACGTCTACAAGGTCTTAGTTTTGAGTTCCTCATATATGCTGTTTGAAAAATTAAGATGGTGGATCAAGAATGGAGGTCAAAAGAATTTTTCTTTTACACAAATACAACGTAGTATTTGAACACTTAGAACAACACTAGTGGCTAGTGGTTTTTGAGGTCACTGATTACAAATCTGAGGTCAGATTTTAAAAATTCAAAATGGCGGATCCAACATGGAGGACAGTTTTTTGTAAATCAAATAAAATCCATTGAAACATATTATCCGAGATTTTATTTTGGCCGCTGATTATGAATCTGAAGACAGATTTTGAAAATTCAAAATTTCCGAGTAGCCCTCAACAGACTATCGAAATGAGTAACAAGAACGCAAAACGAGAACAGTTTGACATCCTGAGGACGTCCACAAATAGGTGTGATTCGACTTTATGGTACCCATCTTTTTCCAATTTCGTTAGTATTTTAGGATGTTAAAATAGAACATAATTTTTTAACCAGTTTTCGATGACTTCGAAAAAAATATAAATTATTTAAAAATATATTGAAAAGGTATATATTTTTAATGTGTTGCAAAATACATAATAAAAGTTTAAGTCAAGGAAGAATGAAATAACATAATCAAAAGAATATAGCTAATTTAGGACAGAGACAAGGTTTAATTTTCTGAAGACATTATTAGCGCGAATATAAGAAACAGTAGATATTCGTACATGTCGAAGAAAACGTGAATATAACGTAACAATGAGACCTTAATTAAAAGCTTTAATGAGATCTTGAATGAAATCTTTAATGAAACACCGTACGACGCTTTTAATTAAACGTTTTAATTAAAGGTGCATATTACTTTTTAGGAAATAATAAAACAGATGCTAATTACTCGCGCTTAGTTTAACGGCAAACAATGGAAGCGATTGCATGGAAACGAAAACAATTCGAATTTAGCGAAATGACGAAACGAATTTCTTGTTTTATGCGACACATCGGGAAACAATTTGCACGCCTTGTTTAGTTTTCGATTCTGTTTCTCGGTGTACTCCGATTCTTCGAACTGAAAACTAGTCATCCATTCGCGTAAATATCAAGTGTTAATTTAACGATCTAATACTCGGAACTCAACTTTCATGTTTTTTTTATTTTCCGGTTTCATTAACCCCTTTCATCCGCACCGTGTAAACAACTGCTTGAGCGTCTCACGAGAAATTACGCAGCAAAAATGGCGGAGATTGTCCAAGTGTATTTGCCGTTCTAGTATATCTGTATGTGATGGTGTCGCGATTTAAGACTCGGGATTTATCGACCTAACACGAGCTTCAGGGATTTTATTGGTGTTCGCTACGGGCACAATGGCCGTACGAATTTCGCACGGTAAATCCGACAAGTTGTTTCTTAAAGACACTTTTGACCTTTGGATCTGAACTTCCCGTGACCTAGAGTGGAATTTAGGTTACGCCTCTGTCACGGTGGTGGGTTTATTTCAGAGCTTTCTGGATAAGCTAGTTAACGTCCTGAATTTTGATTCACTAAATCCGATCGCATAAATTGGCCCGGGCGACGTAAAGGATCGTGGGGTTACGTTTCGTTTAACTCACTTTCTCGTTGATTACGGTAACTTAGTTTTAATTCGTGACAATAATATTAACCCCTTGATTTTGATCCATGACCGACGCCTTAGTCAACGGTGCTTAGGGTGGGCCTGGAGGAAAATTGCTCTTCATTAAGCCTTTGAAGGGGTGTTCAACCCCAAAATATAACTACATATACGAATATTTCAGGCTTGATTCGTTCTTTCAATTTCGTGAAAGGCATCTAAACAACTCTTTATTGTTTGCAACAAAATCTGCTACATGTTTTGTGTACTATTTTACTGAATTGAACTTAATTTGGTGTAAGTAAATATCAGGGGATCGGGATTTTGTTATTCATTAGGTGTACCTCAATTATTGGTAAATGAAAATTGTAGAGGATATGAAACAAAGTATAGATGTCTTTTGATAGACCATGTTTGGCGTTTTTAAATAAAATATCAAACAGAAATCACCTAACTTGAAACATCTAACGATATAATTTCCACTGTACTTAAACCCGGAATGATGAGTGCAGCTCATGTAATTTGTTATAATTGTTTAAAATTCTGAAACTATGTGACGCCATTTTGCATCGTATCAACTCTGTTAGTGTCGATAGCAAACAGTTCCTCACTGTTTCGATCCCACTGGGTCCATTATCCTAAAGATTATAATGTCCAGTCTAAAACGAGGATTCGTTTGCTATAACCTGAATTGGAGTTGATGCGACTAAACCGTTTGTTTACTATGAACCTAACCGAACTGTTTGGTTGCAAATCAGTTGTTATCGAACCGCTTTAAGTGAATATGCTTGGTTAGTGTCAACTCATCCGAGATAATCAAAGAGCTGATTATTGCAACCAAAATATTTGCTCCCGATTTTCGTAAGTAATGTAGAGTTGTGGAATGCAGATTCGATTACTTCTAACTTTTATGTCATTAGTATTACAGTCTTTTATGTCAGTATGTACTTAAATATAAACTTTGCTTATATTAACTGACATTGCCAAAATTAAAAAATATCTCATTTTTGAACATTTAAAATAGCTACAACTTAAACATCAAAGTCGGAAGAGTATTGAGTTTCAACCGTTAAAATTGTCTAAATGATTACCAACTGAAACACGTCCAGGAAATAAAATAGTCGGCGTTAGCGTTAGTGACACCTCCAAGAATCCAATTTACAACATGAATAAATCAACACATTTCAATGCTACAAGACACGGCAGTAATTGCAATAAGGTCAACAACGCATTGAGTAATTGTCCGATAACAATATTCGACGTATGACTAGCGCGAAATAAACACCTAGAATATTACTAGATTCAAATAATTTTTATTGAAACTCCCACTGAAGTGCATCTTAATGATCGTCTGCTACCACAGTCCAACCATTTAACGAGACGTAAATCAGGTGCAAGCGTTTTTAATACTCTTTTCAATCATAAATATCTATTAATTTATGTCAGGAGCTTTCGGCCTCGAAGGAATGATTGATGTGTTTTTTACTCACGTTTATTGCAGATTAATTTCGCACCAACTAGGTACTTACTTTGCTTAAGTAATTGCTTCCCATTTTTGTCAACTCGTGTCGTTGTGCACTTTCATTTTTAATTTACTACATTTACTAATTGAGTTGACTCTCGTAATTGTTTCATAAAGATCGATGCAACATACATCGGCCAGGTTGAATTGAACCGCTAGTAAATTTATTTTCGTAATATGAGTTAAGGCAACGTTTACCTTAATACAAGTTTTTATTCAAATCGTATGTAGTTTATTTACTGTAATAAAATATTTTCGTAAAATGATGAAAATCCTGGAAAGCCGTTACGATGTAATTTTTAAGACAGTTCTTGGTGTCTTCTTGTTTATGTTTATGCAAGAACATTAAATAAATATAACATTACAATATTCTTTTATTATGTAAAGTAAAGAACAACTACTTTTAGTACAGCAGTACAAAAATGTAGCATGTAAACTAGACAACGATGTATTAACGAATTAGTACCAGAGAATATTACTAAATAATTCTCAAGAAAATTACAATGAGTTCGTAAAACTGATTTTCATCTCTTAACGTTTAGTCTTTTATGCAACTTAAGATTTTCAATGCCTTCGGAGAAAAATGCTTGACAATAAGAAAATCCAACAATTACCTGAATACATTTCAATTTACCGCAGATATGTCTTCTTTATTTTCAGTACACTCCAATGACGTTCTTAATTTTTCAATATTTCGCTTTTGAAACGTCAAAATTAAAGCGATTTTTTAATCAGAACATTTTGTGACCAAATGAAGAAACTGTCCCAGGCCGATTAGTGAGCTCAATACCAGCATATTTGTTTCTGTTTTTCATTTATGTATTTATATTATGGCCCCATATTCAACAAACCATTTGCAAACTTAAATTTCTTGGATGATACTCTTCATCTTTGACTATATTCAATCGCTGGTGAATTAGTTGTCACCTCGTTTCCAACTAACTGATTGGTGATGTTTCACGTTCTTTTTGTATCAGAATATATTGCAATTCATGTATGAAATAAGTGAAAAAGAAGAGATCACAAGATGAAAATCTGCTTTGATATATCTGCAGTTTGCAGCAAGAAAACCTACAAATAAACATAAGCATCATTTGATTAGGATGAAACTTGAGGACTTGAGATCAATTAAAATATAAGGGTTAAGATGTAAACCTAACTGAAAATGTCATCTCATAGTCAGTTAAATTCCTTCGCCACTTGATCCAAAACGCCGATGTCGAATGGCGATCTATTCAGATCTGTAATATAAATGTCAGACAAGTTTGTCACATCTTCACCTCTAATTGTGTCCATATTAATGTTGATAATTAATAATCCCATTAGACATCATCCTGCGTTATTGCTATATCCACTGACCGCGTTGTAGAAGCGCCAACGACGCTTACGAGTTCATTGACAATGGAATCGTTGCCAGATCGTTTTCTAGCCTTTCAATTGGCAGCGAGCTTTATCACCCAGGATCTGACGAAGCAGTTCGAATGCATTTCACCATGAGTCACCTACTGTCAAACGCCGAATATTTTTAACAATCGGTTACTCAACAGTTGCCGACCTTGTTGACAATATTATTCTTGCATGCCGTTTAGAAATGTGCAAGTAAAACGCAGTAGATCCAATTGGCAGTGCCCCCAGTTTTATATTTATCGGCGCTATTTGGACAACAATGTGTTTTGCCTTGCAGGCTCGATACCTAACCTAAAAAAACAACATTTCGGTTTCCTTTCGTGTTACTTCGTGCAATTACGTTCCATTCGTATTCCCGTCGTAGCGGTATATGTGGCGTATCGTATAACGCCATAATCTACGCCTCAAGAATAAAATCGTCGGTACCCTCAAACGCGATGAGGCATCTCTGTCGAGTCACCCGAGGTGACTCACGGTCGAGCGAGAGAATCTGAAACGGAACGCACCTAAAATTTGCGAACGCGAAACCCGTCGTGGACAACTGACATTTTACCCATTAAAATGATCTTTTGAGTCATCCTCTGACGTCAGCGCAAGGTGTGAAGAACCTTTCGTAACATCCCGGTAGTGTCCCTCGGTATCGGACCGAACAGCTAAGTAACAGCTTTCGATACATCCAATAACATCCTTATTCGATAGTGACTAAGGTGGTATTATTAGCGGAATACGTGTTTAAAGCATCACTTTTTAAAATTAAACTACTGACTTCAGCGTTCCAAGTGCGCTGATATTCACAATTTATTGCGGGAATAAAGTTTCTCTCTAAATTTATGGTAATACATCGAGAATGTGGCAATATTTTGGGGCGAAGAATTCTGGATTTCCGCCGAATGCGAGGCCATCGATTTATTATAAATTTTCGACGTACGCGTGTTTTCGACACGAGATACAAATAAAACCACATCGAAACTGAATTGCTGCGGGCGGCGCCACCTGCTCCCGGCGCGCTACCATAACCTAAAAACGCGCAATATCGAATTAAGCGTCGGTTCGAAAAAGCCGCAAGCGGTGCCACTTGCCTCGCCATGCATGTACCGTCCAGTTTGTGTATATACCTACATATATGCAGACGAAACTTAGCTCTTTTCACGCGCAACATTTTCAATTATCGCGTTCAGTCGAGTCGACGCAGTTGACGGCGCATTGCTGGGACTTTCCCTTCTAAATATAGAACTGTTAATTGTGCGAGGAGAACGAATAGAAGCAAATTGATTCGACCAATGAACACGTCGTGTTTTCCGCGACCCTTTCGTGATTTTTTCCGATCTACCCCCGAGCTCTATTGTAGTTTGTACGGACTTTGGAAACACCCGAGTGACTCCCAGAGTCGACGGAAGCTTCCAGAGATTTTGCGCCAATCCAGGTATACTTTCAATTGTCTACAACATTGAAATATACGAAAACGAGTATCTTTAATTGCGACTCCTAACCTATGCAAATTATCAATCGTACACAGTGTCTGGCATTGATGAAATTCAAGAAAATACGAATGAAAACAATCTCATTGGTAGATGAGTTAATTATTTACGCAAATAGATATACGATTTTTCAATCGTTTGAACTCGTAACTTGGATATGCTATTAAAAACCCGACTCCTTGCATAACGCAGTTGGCCCCAAGCGCAGTTCATAACATCATAACAGAACGATTATATAAACTGGTGTTACGGTCGATACAAGAAATGATATTTGTGTACAAACAGGCTTTAATATGAAAAATAAACAGAACCAAGCGTTCCGTGTTTATTATAGATCTAACCTAGGTCAATAATAACAAATGAAACTTGTGACAACTTTGTAGCCGAATACTGCATTCATTTTATTCCAATATATTTCTACAAATTAATTACACGGTGTTTTTATGTAGAAGTTATATATAATAAAAATATTAATAAGGGTTCGGCTTTGTCCTACAAGAGGTTACTGTAACCTCTTGAAAATGAACGCAAGTCGTTCGAAACGTCGAGGAAAATCAACAGCAACCAACTTTGTAGGACAAAGCCGAACCCTTATTAATATTTTTATTTCTACAAATTAGTAATTGATGTATAGCTCTACCATAATAATACCTACCATATGGTCTAACAAATTTAAACCGAAATATGCCACGTCTCCTTTCGATCGCATGAACTTGCCCTCGATAATTTTCCACCCAGTGACCTGCATTTACCTACGTAATTGCATGCGAACCTAACCTCAAATCGTAACGTCCTAAACTTCGGAAGAAAGCCTATAGCAAGACCTCGTAAATTCTTCGGGTCTAGGCGATGACGTCAGGGTCCATTATTATTAGTGGTGCAATTCCGCGCGGAATGTCGGTCACTAAGTTATGAAACTGCAGGAATCCATTCGCCGCTGCTTTACGTCTCGAGCTCTTTGTATTCTCGGTTCTTCGCCTTTGTGTTTGTGGTACACTTTCTCCCAGCCGAGACAAACATCGCGCTTTTGCTTTTACCTTCAGCGAATTTAGATGCTTCGAATCCGAAACCTAACTACGCAGTTCGTAGATAGTCGTGGATGTACGTCATATCCAAACCGTGGAAAACGATTTTACATTTTGATTTCTATTCGGTTTTTTGGAATTAAACTTGCCCAATGTACTTTGGTTGCTTCGACTTGGAAATGCGTTCCAAAAACGGAAGGGACCGATTTTCTTCGTGGGAGGTACACGCAATAACCAAATGTCGCTAAAATATGAAGCTGAAGATTATCTGGTCATTTTTCTGGTTTCTGTGATGTGACCAATGCGGTCCAAAATAAATATCCAGAAAGCGACGTTTTTCAACAGCGAATACTCAGACAACCATAACCAATTTTTAGGTGGAGTATTTCTCATTAAAAATAAAAAAAAAACTTTTTAATTTGTTATAGTGACGAGCCAGTCTCCATAGAAAAATGGGAATAACAATACAAGTTTACCCCAATAATGGTTAAAAAATATTATCTCATTGCAATTATTCTTATCACATCGTAATTGGGGTCTTTTTCCCCATTGTTTAAATATAAATCTTTATACTAAAAATACTACAAATTTCCTTGTTACATTTTCCTCCTCAGGTTTTCCTTATTCACTTTTCATTTCTTATTTCCTTGTCATTCCTTTAAAATCGTAATTATCGGTAAGTTTGATAATTGATTTCAACTGTAGTAAAAATTCAACGTTGACAAATTTCGCAGTGTAAAAATAAAAGATGACCTGCAATTACGAGAATTTCCTTGTTTTCCATCCGCCGACGGTTTGTTTACAGGAAGTTGTGCACGAGGCAAGAAGCAAGGGAAACGCGTTAGCGGATAATTAAAAAGAAATCAATCGACTACCATACGTTAGTCGCTCGTATTAAGGATCATTTATGTTTGTCCCGCAATCAGGCGAATGGCGCGCGCTTTCTCGAATGACGTAATTGGGGTCTTTCTTTTTTTTAAGCAAAAGAAAAAGAAAGGCGGCCAGTAGACGAAAAGGGGAAAATTTCAGAGAGAACTGTGAAACAATGATACTTTTCAGTACTTTTTGAAAGGTGCACATATCAGTAAATCTGTTTTTAGGTATCGTTTAAAATTATTATTTTTTTCAAAATTTCTGGGATAACAAAAGCTTTTTTTATTCGATTTATTTATACCCAGATTCATTACAAAAAAAGAAGAAATGATATAATAGGATTATTTTTATTACATACAAAATCGTGATAGATGATAACATCGACAGACAAAAACAGACCTTCGGATATAACTTTTTTAATTGACTGCAAACCGGCTGTATGTGACTTTGTGCGAAAAAAATATCCACGAGTCGATTCGTCCTTGTGCATATACGATGTGGAGAGTCAATTCGTCCTTGCTCGCAAATAGGATTCAACCATTGTATAATATGTGAAAGTCGAATAAAAAGTATTTCAACATTTCTTATTTTCTTAATCTTAAATAGAGGATATATCGAAATAAATGTTAAGAGTTCAATATTAGAAGTATTACGATTAGAAAAAGATTCTCAAAATTAAAATTGTTACTAAACGTGAACGTAGGAGACTGGTAATCGAGGTATGCAGATTCTTAAACTTATCGATCGCTATAAATTCGCATTGCTTTGTAGAATGTCAATCGATGGTAAGAGTCGTATATTTCTATCATTCACGTAATCCATTCAGCGGAAAATAGTAGAGATCGACCTCTTTAAGTGATTTCACGTGTTTGTTTACAGTTTTAAAAGATGTTTTTGCTCGGTACGGATGCGACTGACCTTAATCTACTTCGGCCTCGTGCGAGTACGTGCGCTGGAGTTAGACCAATCTTCATCCTCAAATAATTATGTGTTTCAAAATCACTCGTAACATGGAAACATGACTCATAATTGCCTAAACTGCGCTGAGCAAGGGACCCAGTTATTCCAAGATGTAATTGCAACATGTCAGGTGAAAATTAAGACTGCAAAAAACGCTTCAAATTGTCAACGAAACGGGTCCATTCTTATTTTAAATGGAATGCTGTGTATAAAAAACCCTTTTTAGCGTGTGCTACTTAAGTTGTGACTATTTTAATTAGCGTCTTTCTAATAATAATAATTCAAATCATTAAATTCTAATATTCTACAACAGCATTCATTTTTTTGCATGTATCATGGCTCAGTTATCATGAAGAAAATGACAAATATCACCAATAATCGGGTGAATTCTCTTGTTTGATATGGAGTTCAGATGTATTCATTGGACTTTAGGGTCATTTTACAGTTAAAATAATGCACAACAATGTTTGGTCCTGGTCTTGGTCTGAATACCACTACTCGTTCCAGAACAATTACATAAAAACGCTAATGATTACAAAAAATACAGACAATTTTTCAGGGGTCCAATTATTAAATATGCAATTCGACCATTCAAAGTCATTTATTAATCTTTGAGTAAGATACGTTTGATTTTTTCTCCGGATTTTCAAAAACTGAGAATGAGCTAGAAGAAAAAATACACACAAAGATTTTTTTATCATTAGTCAATCACGACTAATAAAATATAGTTTTGCTTCGTTATTTTTGCCGATGAAATATATACAATCTGTCTTGAAAACAAATCATGGACGGTAAAGATTGTTTCCTAACCTAACAAAATAGTACATTCTGCAACTAGGGAGCAAAGACTTATTTTCTCTTGCTGCATTTTATATTTTCTCTTACGAGAGTACGCTACTTGACTTCCTCGTTATGGAGAATAAAATAGCATTTTTCATGCAATGTGTGAGAAACTTATTTGTTCCCGGGCTTATTTTACTTCCTAGGGAAAGAAACTACTATTTTGCTCCCGCAATACCAGGGATGTTTTCTTCCAATATGAAAAATAGCCAATTAGAGAACATTTTTTACCTCGATTAACACAATTTGCCATTTTAATATTTTAAAATGTGGAAAAATATATATAAACGAAGAAAAATAATCAATACCACGTGGAAAACGGTGAGGTTTAACAAGGAGGTAATGAAGATAAAGGTTAAAATGCAAATAACAATCAAGACTATTTATAGAAATTAGTTTCGCAAATAACAGGAAAAAGGAAGATATTTACATAAAAAACAAATATAAAAGTGTAGTCATGTTTATAATATTAGTACAAATTCTTTATTTTAATGAATTGAATGAATAACAATTAATGAATCAAAGTATTAATTTAATAAATTGAAAATAAGAAAAATATTAAACTTTTTTATAAAATTAAACATTTTAATAAAATTGAACATCAAACATTTACTTTGTTAATTAAAATTTTGTGGATAAAAACCATACATTCAAAATTACAATAAATCAAGAACCACATTCTTAATTAATAACCCTAAAGTTTCTAATTTTATTGGATTAAGAAACGGTGATGGAAAATTTAGATATAATTTCGAAATTACTGAAATGTAAAATAAACCAAACGAAATGCCAGGGTGCATGTACGTGTCCATCAAGCAGTAAATAATTCTATTGAAAACTGATACGTTATTTTCATCGCTGTAATATTTTTAAACTTCGCTGCTTCTGATGTTTGTTTATTTTATAAAATTTAACTAAAGTGCAATAATATTTTGTCATAATTTTGACGTAACATTGTGGACTGCGTCCAGAAATGTCATAACTTTCAATTCTTCACATTTCTTTTGATGGAGCAAGATAGTTTCCAATGCTTTGTGACTAATTAGTGTTTAGAGTCATCAGAAAATATTCGAATTTCTTTTGAGAACGGGCAACGCAAACTAATTCAAGGAAAATTTATGAAAAACAAATCTTTGAATTTGAGTTCATAACTATGCAGGATAACTCACTTGAATTTTATACAAAATGTATAACATCAGCGTTATGATTTCAGACGAATTTAAATTTTTTTAAAGATTTGTGTTGTAATCCGAATGAAATTAAAAACGTCAGAGATATGGCCGTAACGGTGATCTACCGTGTAAACAGCCCGTATTAATAAATTCGTTAGTCTCATTTTAAAGACTTTCTCGCCGTGCTTCAACATTTTTTACAACACGAAAGCTGTCGTTTATTCTCTGCGATAAGATCAATTCAAAATTATAAAGGTTATTACTCCTGTCCGGTTTTCATTCAAAGTTTAAAAACCAAATAGTCAATCTTCTTTTCAATTCACTAAATTTAAAAATTCTAAATTCATGATTATTTTAATTCTATTTTTTATATAATTTAGGTTACGATTGTTTTTATTAACTTTTCATTAAATTCTATGAGTTCTCAGTGTTCTTGGCATACTTTTTGTCATGGGCGATCGTAAACATACTTCATATTTTAGAAATATTTTTTAAGACTGTTGTTTATTTACGAACATTTAAACAGTTCATTAATCTTAATTTTGAGAAACTATTTTTACAATGGCATTGAAAAAAAAATCGTTATAATGGAATTTACTCCCATCGTTTACTCCCTAAAAATCGTTATAATGAAATTTATTACCATTTTTCTGTACTTTTTCTAAACTCACACAATAACTATTTTAGTTCTTACAATGGCGCTTGAACATTTAAGATATGAATTCCTTATACGATTCACTTATTTTTACGGCCTTTATGATTATTTTTTAAACGCAAATCGTTAGAAATAAACAATAATATTATCAACAATTGAAAAAAATAAAATGATATTACATACATAATAAAGTTGCTAAAAAAAGATTATTTTTATTTACTTAATACGAATTACTAAAAATGAATAATCACTCACTTGAACTGTGCTTGCTGGGTAAATAAATTGAGTATGACGTTTTGTAACGAGCAGACAAATATTTTTCGGAAAATGTAAACATCGATCTCTAGTTATAAACAGTTGAGGAATATATTTACTTATCAGGTTTTTTAAATAACACTTCCAATTTTGTTTACAAAGCAAAATTCTGAAAAATATTTTCAGATTATAAGTAAATATTTTGCTTCGTTTAGTGTGCACTGGATTTAGAATATGATGTTATATTCGTTGCTGATTTCAGCCTTAAAATTATGTTTTTTATTGAACCCTGTTTGCCAATACTTCTCTCGCTTTTTGAAATATTTGTAATCGCCGCTTTCTGCTTTCAGTATTTCTTTATTTTTGTTTTGCCAGATGTAATTTGGGTTTTGTCCCCTTTTCGTAGCCTCATCCAGCCTACTTCTCATATTTTTGTTTATCTGTTTACCACTTGTTTACATTGTTTTTTATTGCAACTTTTCATGTGGTCTTCCTACTTTTATTGTATATTCTGGTATGTTTTTTCAATGTGAAGGTTCAGTCAGTCATTTGAATTAACGTTAAAAATTATTATATTAAATGCTTCTATATTGTCTCGAACAAATAAGCTGCAACTATTATATGTTATTTAGTAAACATTAACTTTTTTTAGCACTAATTTATAGTACTTGAATAGAATAGTATGAAAATATCTCAACAAGTACCTGAATTTTATAGAGGTCCAATTATAGTAAAATTTATACTATTTTCGATTTGGAATCCGAAGATCATTTGAAATAAAATACTTTAGAAATAGTACATTTGTTTTTCAATATGACAAATTTAGGTCATAAATTTGCAACCTGGGGATTTGATGAATTTAGGGATTTTGTAAAATTTAACAGAAGACGATTGAAACTGCATATAATCTTTATTCGATAAATGGATAGTCGACTAAAAATTGGTGTACTTTATGCAATAAAAAAGTTTTGGAATTACATTTTTATAAAATTATAGATTAAATTCAAGTAAGTTTATTTTTAATCAGCAAAGAACTACTAAGAAAACAGGTTTCGATCTGCTGAATCCAACTCTGGTCGAACAATCACGTCAAAAAACAGGGCAAAAAACAAAAATCAAAATGATACCTTGACAAAAACTTCGATTTTCGACTACAAGAACATTTGAAAGTTGATAAATAGCACTTTAATCTGCGTTCTGCTAAATGGCGAACAAAAATTTTGCTCTACCACCAAAACTTACTGAAAATGGAAGAACATAGTGTTTTTTGCACTTTTAGGTTAGGATATGGGCAAATCTCAGAAACTTTTACATTTTGTGTCTCTGTACATTTTGCCTATTTGTAGGTTATTTTTATGCTTTGAAAATCATCAACGTGGTTAATTATACTCCAAATATATTTATGTGAATGTACATAATGCACCATTTATTAGAAGTAAGTATGAAATTACCTTCAAAGGCCAAAAATAGACGAAAAAGGCGAAAAATGAAGTGTCTGATCACTCATTTTACTTTACTATTTCCAGTGTGTCGTTTTCAGTGTTTTTTTAATGTGTCTGAAATTTATACACTTAAAAATAGACAAAAAAACAAGCTGAGATAGAACTATGCGCCCTTTTCCGAAGCACTGAAAAAAGTGCCTACAAAATGTGTCCGACGTTTTTACAAAAAAAAAAAACAATTTTACTTGGTTTTTCGCTGATCGGACGTGCAGCATTTTTTGAATCATTACAGATGACAATTAGTTTTTTTCTGTAAGCAAAAAGGAGTAAATCTAGATGTCATACAAGAATGTGCTTTGAAGAGAAGTTAGTAAAATATTAGTTTTAATTCTGTAAGTAACTAGTTAAAAAATGGCACATCCCCAATTGAACAAGAACATGTGTATAACATGTGTGCTCGTTTCAAAAATGCAAAATAAAGGTAACTTCAATTCGCTAACTTCGGATAATGGTTTTAAAAACCCCTAAAGGCTGCCCAATATGAATAATGTCATGCCCTGACCCAATAATTTCATATTTCAAAAGCATTAGAAAATTCTATTGACTGTTCGGCTTCCATATGATTTCAAAAATAATTTCAAATGATCTTATATCAAATTTCAATGAAATAGTTTAAGAATTGGTAGAAAATGAAGGGAAAAATGTTAATAAAACGTCTATACCAACTTTATTTTCTTACATTTTCTTTCAATTCTAAACCGATATGGCTGAAATTTAGCACGCAATAATATTTTAAATTATATGCATACCTTAAAAAAATAGATAAATTATACATTTCTTTTAAAAGACATAATGTTTGTTATATTTTATTTAACCTATTTAATTATCAAAACAACATTTATCTGAATTCATACTAATGACAGAATTGAGAGAACTTTTAATTATAAATTTTGAATTCAAATTAAAAAATAGCGAGTAGCAATTTTTACTTACATGGAACATGCATTTCAGCTCATTATATTGTTTTCACCATTTTGAATTATCACTCAAATTTCAGATTTATGATCTGAAGATATGAGCTGAAGAATATCAGAGAACGCAAAGACCTTCAAGTGACCATTTTCACTTAAATAGAAGCTTTTTTCCGTTTAGATCTGCCATATTGGATCCGCCATTTTGGATTTCTAATTTCTGGACTCAAATTCGCAATCAGTGACCTCGAAAACGATAAGAAGGCAATTGTTAAACGAATTATTTCAATAAAAAAATATGTCCTTCAATCGGTTAATGAAAATAATTTAAAAACTCTTCAGTGTTGTTCATAAAATGAAGCACACAGCGTCATATTATCCTACATATATAAATTTCAAGAATGTGCTTAACGAGTAAGACTTTTGCACTTTTATAACGTACAATTTAAAGGTTTCTGAGATTTCCCCATATATCAAAATTGGTTACATGTCTAACCAACACAAACCAAACTCAACATACAAGATCAACATTTTCAAACTCAACATTTTCAATCTCAACATTTTCGAATTTAACAGTGAACTAAATCAACAAATAATACAAGTAATATAAAGAATAAAATTATCAAACATTACTTTACAACAAGAATAAATATAAATAGTTCGAACCTAACCCAATTTAACCTAACTTAACTCAACATACAAACTCAACATTTTCAAACTCAACATTTAACAAACGCAACATTTTCGAATTCAACAGTTTCAAATTTAACAGTGAACTAAATCAACAAATAATATAAAGAATAAAATGATCAAACATTACATTACAACAAGAATAAATATAAATAGTTCGAACCTAACCCAGCTTAACCTGACCTAACCCTAACCTAGCCTAATCTAACCTAACCATTAACAGAGTATCACCTCTCCTTAGTAATGTTTTGATCAGATACACGTCAACATCGTATACTTAGTTCGAACCTGACCTAACCTATTAAATATAATTCATGAATTTAATACTCGGTGAAGTTTTCAAATTAGAAAAATTGGCTAGATCGATTATCCTTGACTCGGATAATCGATCTAGCCAATTTTTCTAATCTAACCTAACCTAACCTAATTTAATGAAATATCTCCGTGGACGATACTCATTAAATTCTTTAATACAAAGTGTTATCATTCATTTGTATTACTGACTATTATTAACACAGATTTAAGATTTAAGTTATGTGACGATTAATGTTATTACACTTGATTTTAAAAATACAATATAATTAATACAATACAATGACATAAAAATAATGTTGAAATTGTAAATGTTGAGTTTCCTAAATGTTGAGTTTGCAAATGTTGAGTTTGAATGTTGAAATTGCAAATGTCAACATTTCATAATGTTGATTAGACCTGTTACCATCAAAATTATGGCGTAATAGAACTATTATGCAGCCAGCTTTGGATTCAGTACATCTAAAAATATTGGAAATGTATATTTCTGGGTATGGTGATCGGCCTCATTTTGTTGACTGTAATTGTCAATAGGTTGGGTATGCCCAAAACACATTCTCGTGGGAAGCGACCCAATATAACGCCTCTAACAAAAAGTCAGCTATCTACGCCGCAAAGAGGCAAATTACGTCGTAACAAATTTGAGCAAAACATAACCTTTATTCGTATCTACGTCTCGGTGTGTTTGCGTCCTCGGTGCACGCTCGCCAATGGTGGCTAAGCACCGGCCAGAGAAATGTTTTTGTTTCGCGGCGAGCATTACGCGAGAGCTCCTTTCTAGTGAAACGCATGGCCCAAATTCTCTAGCGGCGGCCTTGCGCGACGCGCCGAGCGCAATCGGATTAGCAAAGCGTTTACTTGCGGCGCGCGCCGAAGGAGGTTAAGTCGAGTCAAAGGAATTCCGTCGCGAAAACTTTTCCCCGCTATTGTAATCGCGACGACAACGGCAGGACGACTTTTTATTAACGATCCCACGAGGCGCCCGTTTACGCAAAAAGAGAGTTGGGAATTTCATTTCTGCGCAGCTCAATTGAAAGTCGACGAATAATTCCCTCGTACCGCGTAATAATGATAATTTATTCGTTTCCCTCATTACTTAACTTAAGCGTTCACTCGGATATTCATTTAAAGCCTCGAGTTATCAGAGTTATCTAACTCTTGGAAATTATCGAACACGTCAGAAAACAACGAGGACATGTTCCTGACAATTCTCAGAGGAACGATAACACCGGCCTATATCGAGGATTATGGTTCTTGCGAGCGAATATTTGTCCTGATGTAATGGAAAACGGCGACAATTTCCACGAAACTGAATTTTTGATGATATATGACTGAATGGTTGCCTGAAAATGTTGATTACTACACCAAATGTTAGTCTGCTAAGTCTGCTAAAGATCTAGTAACATCAGATGATTGGGAGACTACATTTCCCCCTCTCCATATGACCCAAACTCTTCCTAATAAAAATTTCAAAATTGTGAAACTGATGGATAGAAAACACCGTTGTGTCACACGTAAAATATTGTTTGGGTTCCACAAAAGCCATTTTTCAAAAGTCAACCCAAACAGAGAAATTTGAGCTCAACACATACCTGGTTTGTGCTCAACGAAACCCACATTTGTGCTCAGCCTAAACAGTTTTCACAGACAAAGTTTGGGTATGGCACAAACTCAACTGGGTTGAATCCCAAAACTGGGTTGCATGTCCAAAATCCAACATGAATCCAAATCTGGTCCGTACAGAGCCTAAACTTTTTTTCCGTGCAGATCGTTACAGGAAATTCTTTGGAGTTTGCAGACTATTTTATTTTTCTGCACAACTAATCACCGATAACAGGTTTAATCAACATTAGGAATGTCAACATTCAAACTCAACATCCGATAAACTGAACATTAGCAATTTTAACATTTAACAAATTCAACATTAATTTTAGTTTAGTGAATTATGTTGTATTTTGAAAATCAAGTGTAATAACATTAATCGGTCTTGTTTAAATAATACATTTACGCACAACTTGAATATTTGAACAATTATTAGTAACAAAGGCAACAACTATTAAGGCATTTTTAGTGTCTAAATCGAAATGTAGGTTATACTACCAGGCATTCTGCATTAGATACCAAAAACGTCTTTGAGAAACACTTGATTTTGGATGAAAAACTGCCACAGCAAGACATATGACATGTTCATAGTCACAAACATTATTACACAATGTACATTTGGCAATTCTCGCAAAAAAATGTTGAAGAAAAGATGATTAAATATTTACAAACAGTTCCATCATGGCTTATTATACATCATTTTCTTTCGTTCGTTTTAAGTCCAAGAAGTTTTCCATCGGTTATTTCGGAGTTAATGTCGTGTATAAATTCTAAGACAATTTCATCACTTTGGAATCTCATGATCGGTCAGAGATTTTTTATGTTTGAGAGCCGATAGAATTTGAATCTCTGGTTTTAATATGAAGACGTATAATGGAATATAATATATGAAAAGCAATTGTTACCATCCTAGAAGGTCCGGATAGCAGCAAAAATTGAAAACTCTTCTTTACGCACATGGGTAACTATAGTTACTTATTACTAGTTAATACACTAGATCTTTACAAATAAATATTGACCCAGAACAATTTGTTAGATAACACTGCAAAATCGAGCTCTGTGCAGCCATACCTAAAAAGTTAGACTGCTATGGAATTTAGATTTAAAAAAAAGAAGCTCTAAAGAAATTAGCACTTATCGCTTAACATATGCACGGCATCAGTCCTTAGCTGTCATTTCTTCACTAGGAATCCTCAAATTTAGCAACTGCTAACTTTATTCCGTGTCTCTAGATGTACTCGACAACATTGGCATTCAACAAATGTTTATCGACTTAGTTGGACTCTAATGTAGAAGAAATTTTGGTAAACCGGTCAGTAGACAATTCAAAAAAACATATGGCATTACTTCATTAGGCTACATTTCGGTATTGGGTTAGTATCATTCTGTTCTAATTCTGTAAAATGCAAATACTGCCCAATATAATCTCTACCCAAGCAAGTAGTTCATGTTTCTACGTTGAAAGTAATGGTTAATATTATTTTTTGTTTATTGTTACTGTGGCGAACGAAACACAATTCATGTTTGTACGACTTCATACGAGAGTAGTTACAAATGTCGACTGTAATCAATACCATGTTCAAGTATGAGTTAGCAAAAAATGTTGTACAATGAAAACAATTCACATAACATCAATAAAGCACATAATTTCAATCATGTATTTGATATTTCCGGTTGAGGACTGCACATTTATTCAACTTGTAAGTCTAGCCAAACTAACAAATGTAGATTTCAGTAAAACGCTGAGATGGTATTCCCTGAATTAAAAATTTAAATACATAAGTAGAATTCGCAAAAGTAATAATATATTTTTTCCTACGTCATTATGCAGCATTAATACATATTTACGTCCGAAAAATTGAATTTTCAAACCCTGAATTTTGATGCTCCTTATTTGAATAACTAGTGATTATTAGTCTAGTGAACTCTTCCTCCTAATTAGAATCTGAGCCGTGAATCGCATAATTCAAGTTTTTCTTTGTGTACCAAGATTTTTAACTCTAATTACCAACAAATACGTTAATTTCAAAGGTTTCCTTAAATTAGAACGATTATGCAAAATCATGATGAAATTCCAACGATACGGATCTAATTCGACGGAGCGTTAATTTCAGAAGCGATGATCCCAGGCCCGCGTGTTTTCTCGGCGCATCAAAGCACAACAAGCTCGCTGATTTCCGGTTCTTTTTTACATTGAAACCGCAGACTCGTTATTATGGCGATTAGCATATCCTGCTTCTCCGGGAACTGATCATTTCGATCGCGCCGACGCGTAGACCCGGCGACGCTTACGCAAGAGTTATGAATATGTCTTATATATATAACCAAGGCGAACCGTGTTGTCTTGTGCAAATTGGGTAAGTTGCAAATTTCAATTTCGACCGGGTACTCTAGCTTGCGGAAAGATGAATATATCGGATAATTTCGGAGAAATATTTTCTCTACTTTTTAAACAACTTACTGTAGTAACACCTGAGAATCTTAATAGGACTTGTTTGTCAGCAATTGTTCCAAACGAAATCATGGACAAATTCATTTTTTTTCATTATTTTTCAGTATGTCACTAATGTAAAGGTAATTTGTGGTACTTTTACAGGTGAGTTTAATCTCATGGCTCGTGATTAAATTCATGACGTTTCAACAACGAACAAATTACTTAAATGTTTTTTTTTTCAAAACACTGTCAAAACTAAAATAGACGAACGAATATATGAATAAAATATATGCATTTTAAGGAGTGTACTTAAAAAACCTCAAGAGACGAATGAAAAATGAACACAAGATATTCATCAGAGTAAGAACCTATAATAACGGTTTAACAAAACGTGTTAACATTAGAATAATAAAAATTTTGGGACCATTTCGGTAAAACATTAAACTTAAAGACAAAACCCATTTTTCGAAATAAAAACAATGTAAACATGCGATCGTACTCACCAAATACAGGATATAAAATATTTTTAACGTAAGCAGTCTTTCATAAACATTATTGTAAATAATCTTTTGTAAATTACCATTTTCATTTATAATTGGTCAATCTAAAAAACATAAACACTTCTAATCTAAAATGAAAATTTGGTTACTAACAGTCAGTCATTATTACTACAAAATAGTAAAAAACTACTAATTCATCAATGACATACCACTAATCTACAAGTTCAAAATGAATCTTTTAATTTAGTAGTATTTCGAATTAGCAATAAATTAGTAGTTTTTCATATTAGTTTAATATTTTTCATCTTATGTGTGGCACGGGCTACAGGACAAGAAATGGACCTAAGTTCAGGTTCAGACCTTTATATCCAAAATCTTTCGCCATGAGCGAATGAACATACTCTGGACCGATTTTGGATGTCTGTTAGATGACCAGTGCTATTTGGATATATGCCGCTGAAAAAAGCGAAAAATCCCTATGAAAACCAAATTACTCAAATAAAGGAGGACTTAAAGTTCTTGTATCCTACTCTGGAATCTTTGTGATTTGTAGATGAAGTCTTAGAAGAATTCAAGACAAAATTAGATGACAAACATTTTGATTAATAAGTCATGGTCTAATTTTAGATAGTGAACCTGTACTTGGTCCAAAATTGGATTAGTGTCCATATGTACTCGACCTGTTTCAAACAAAATCGGTTCTACGCGTTTCTATTTTTTTTATATATGCGTAATTAGTCTATTTTTGTTGGATTAGCCACTCAAATGGTCATCCTGAGGGACGGTCCTTCGAGTTTGCAATTGAGTTAAATTTGGAGAAAAGAAAAACAATTTTGCTAGAATCAATATTGGTTCTCTCTAAATAAGAATCGAGAATTATATCTTTGTGTAAAAATTTTACAGTGTCTCTATACTAAATTTAAGCAAAACTAAATACTCCAACGAGGTATCAACAATATTCTTATAGTATCCTGAGAACAATAATGTAAACTTTTACTTGTGATAAGCAATGGTTTATAGATGTATTGTTTCAATTGCTACTAGATAGATCAATAATCCGATTACTAATGTATACCTCCTGAGATCCTTCATTTTTGCTTTTGTTAGACCAACTAATGGAGGGCACTTTTTTCATTTCAATGAGATTTCGGCTTAAACATGACTTCAGATCGATTTTGAATTATGAATTTTGAAAACCAGGTATCAGATTCCTAATGGACGACTTCGAAAACCGCCGAGCAATACGTTTCAAGAGGATTAAGTTTGTTTCATAAAATCATCCTCCATATTAAATTCACCATTTTAAATTTCGACAATCCGTTTTCATTATATAAATATAAGAAACCATTGTCTAAAGTATGCGTTACTAATCAAATTATTGATCCAGTAGCTGAAACAATCCACGTATATACAATTGGTTATCAGAAGCAAAAAGTAATGCTATATCTTTTCAAAATATTTTTTCATTTTCATTGTTGTTCTCAGATTACTATACGAAGTACTCAGTTAAAATTACAAGTCAAACTGTTGACAATTGGTTAAGTTATAGATAAAGAAATCCGGGGGCCAACCAAAATCCGGTTCTACGTTCCGGCCTCTTATTTGAGGTTATGTTAGGTTATTTCAAGTAAACCTACCACTTGGAACATAACCTTTTTTGATGAAAAGGACATTTACAGCGGTAAATTGCACTTTCAGGTGAATCTACTTGCATGTTCTTTTCGTTATTTTACCATACTAATTTAAAATAAGTTAAAACATTTTCTCTAAATTTCTTGGAGTGAGAATCCACTCGTTAATTACAGAAAACCAAGCAACTCTCGTGAAAGAGTGAATATTCAACTCTTTAAGAGTGGAAATTCACTCCTTCCTCCAGAGTTGTCAACTCCACGACTCGTAGGAAAGCAAAGAGTGAATTTTCACTCTGAAAGTATTGAATATTCACTCTTTCGTGAGAATTGCTCGGTTTTCACCAACCAAAGAGTGAATTCCCCCTCTAAGAAATTTACAGAGTTCACTTCTAGTATAAATAAGGTCATCCAGAAAAGTATTATTGAAAACTGCTTTCAAGTCACAATTTGATAATTGAACTAACTTTGAAATCACAAAATTTTAAATGTATTTTTAGGTAATATTTATGTAAAATTCGACTTCTCTTCGGGACTAAAAATTTATTTCACTTATAAAGCTTTATAAGCTTTATTGGGTCTTATTTGGGTCATTCTGGAATCGGCTTGATCTAGACGGCTAAAATTCCTGCTCAAGCTTTTACTGTTATCATGATTTAACAATAATTTTAATATATTTTACCCAAGGGCCCAAAACAATTCAATTTCAGGCTGATAAGAAATTATGCTCTGATTATTGAAAAAATTAAGGTATAATTAAAATTGTATGCCTAATTTTAGATTTTTTCATTCAAATTCGAATTTGGGTCGATCATCCCCGGTAGAAAAGGGTTGTCTTATTTACTTAATGGCGGGAATGTGTTTACAGGAGGGAGAGAACGTCAAACGAGCTCCGGGAATGCAAAAGACAATGGAACATATCGCGTCGCGCATGCGTGCCTTTGGGGAATGCGGCCCCGTAACGGCACATCCGTTATCCGCGACGTCTGCAGCCAGCGAACTAACTCAGGCCTGAATTCCATTGTGCACTTTGTGAAATCCCACCGATTAAAAATGCACGATAAAACGTTCGAACGCCCGAAAAATATACATAAGGCCCAATTACCCAATTGCATAACCGGCGCGAATGAATGAGCGGCGGACGATGACGCCACCCATTCATGTCAGCGACGCCTGAATCGTCGAGTCTTTTCAATTCTGCGATAAAACTTAAGCGATAGTTTCCCGTTTCTCTAAACATTTCAAGCAGCCATGCTAGAAATAACATTAAACTTGTCATTTACTTTATTATGGCATATGATATTGTACTTATGAAATATGATTTTTTTTATTTAGTACATTTTTTGCCAAACTTGCAATTTTGCCAAATATTTTTGTCTTCAAAACCCAAACAAGAATAAAAAAATGTCTTCCAATAAATTCAAGAATTACTCATTAATATAACACAAATTAACGTAGTCTAAACATTGGTAACATCAATAAATACGATCTTGCAGAGGCCATTTAAAACTCATTCAATAAACAACTTTAAATATGAGACAGAAAAGACTTAAAAAGATGACTTCTTTGAAACTTACTAAGCCATGATTCACTTCCTAAGACATAATATTTTTATATATCCGATTCATATTTATATTCGGATATGAATCAGTTTTTAAGATTTATCTACCATTATCGGTAACAAAGAAAATCTAACAGTCAGTAAAACCAAGTCGTATTCATAATACCGATGCCGGTTTCTTGTATTGGAACTTAACTAACGGTCAGAAACAATACCAGGAATTTGTGTCATGTTTTTTTCAGTCTTTACTTTTTAACATTTTGTTTCTTCAAGAAGATATCTGGCATTTCATGAAGACTAAACGATTTATGTGTTCAAATGTCGAAAATTTTCTACGAATTATTTTACTTTGACATTAACCATATGTTGTCCTTGATTTTTAAAAAATGTCGAGTTTCTGTCGGCAACTTATGAATTGAGATCAACCTTGTTTTTGTGTGCATTTTTGTTCATTATAAGATTCCACATGCAACTTTTATTTGAATAATTATGTCAACAAATGCAAAAATATTCAACAAAAACCATTAATAACGACTACAGGATGTTTTTTCTTTATATAAAACGTCACGAGGTAACATTTTCCATGACCCCTCAAAGAGTTAATACAGTACTACTCCTGGTATTTATTTATATAAGGTTCGCATTAATGGCAAATAATAAATAGCTATTTTCATTGAAAGAAATACATACCATCACATAAAACAAGTTATGCTAACGCTGATCCTTATGGAAGTTCTCGAAGTGTTACTAAGCCATTACTCACCACTTACGGTTCTAAATTATTACAGTCATTCACATCAACGACAAAAGTCCTTTGAAACAGTTCAAAAACATACTCGAATGTATTTTCCAATAGAATTGGAACTGTTTCAGCAGTAGCAAAATCAGTACAAAACTTTATTGCCCATCCTCAATAAATTTGTTCTCGCTAATATTTTATGCTTTAGTCCTTATTAAGATATTACCGTTATTCATAATATAATAACCAGTAAATCCAAGGCGTTATATTAATTAATAATCGTAAAAATATGTTGAGAAATGTTAAAATTATAATAACAATAATCGTTATTTGCAATTACGAACTTTATTAATAAATACCCGACGGTAATACGTTCAATTTGTATGCTTTGAGCAAAGTTCACTGGAAATGATTCGTACAGATCTTTAGCATTGCTAACGCATGACTCACTTCCCAAGACTTCCATCATAACGGTCTTTCATCAATGAGCAAAAATAATTGAAATTCTTCGAGCCTTAGTCGCAAATATTTTTATTTATAATCACGGACAAGCTTAGATACCATTGATAGCGTTAAATATAAACAGTGTCACAATATTTATGTTTATTAATTTAATTACCGTTCATCAACTAACTAATCGCTCAGGACATATTCGTTAATTAAAATAATTGTTTTGACGCGTGAGAAAAATTATTAAAAATAAAAACATAAACAATGTCAACGTAAGAAAATGTAAAGAATGCAGTATAAATTAATGTAGCATTTTTAATTTACTTTCTAAAATAAAGTCCTATAAATGAACGGCGATTTTTATGTTTGGTTATTAGTTATCGGCATTCGAAACATTGAAAGTAAATAGATTTATGACGATAACAATTTTTATCCGGGATCTAAACACTCAGTTATTAAATTTGGGGACACGAATTGTTATTTGTTGATATAGAATTTCTTTATGATTGAAATCTGGATACGAGATACGAAACATTGATGTCAGAAACTGTTTTTCTTCATCGCGGAAAAAATTATGAAATCTTTCAATTAATGTTATCAAGGGTTTCGTAACAACGTTACAAGTTTTCGTACAGACTCTAATCAAATATAAACTATAGTACGCAGTGTTCGAACTTTGATAAGGAACTAAACCAAATTATTTTGAAATGTGTGCCATTGGGATTTTTCTCAAATATCAATATTTTTATTATGTGTTTTAATTTTCGGAGGTAATTTCACTAGAGCTATTTAATAATTTATATGAACAAGGTCCTTTAAATTTTAGATCACGCAAAAGTTGATCAAAATTTGATCAACTTTTTTTTACTCATGAATCTGGACAAATTTTCCTAGAGATTTTCATATTTCACTTATGAAAACACTAAAAATAAAAGGTACACTAACCACATTTTTTGTATTTGTATATACACTTATAGAAAGTAGGGAAAAGCCTGTGACTTTAATTTTTTACAGGTATATTCGCAAAAAGTGATATAATTTAATGCATAATATTTTATTGAAAAATAAATTGTTTAACTACCCGCTTGGTTCTTATTAAAATTACGTTATAATTAATATTACAAATAACATTAGAAAAATGTAGCCATTTCATTTTCTAAATATTTACGTGGTAAAGTAATTTTCAATAAATTTCATTATTTAATGATCAAATTGTTTACCTAATTATCAGAATTGTTTTAAATTTTAATAAGCAAAACATTCTATTTCTTCTGTTTAACTTTTTACTCCGGACGCTATTTTGTGGATCGCCCAATCGAATTTTTTGAAAATAGACTTCACCATATTGAAGTCAACAAGTTTTTTAGGCGTTATTTATAACTGTCTAATATATTCTAATGTAGGAAATTATAAAAAAACGATACGTAAAAAAGATCCCTTGAAAATTCGTGTATTTTTTGCATTAACTATGCATAATTTTTTTTCGTTTTGAATTTGTAGTATTTTACAAAAGCGAATTTTCAGGCATACAAAACCTCAAATACCAAATGTTTTTTTAATACTAGAAGGTACTGTCAAACTTCATATTACATTTTTTATTCATTTGGTCCTTAATGAGTTAGTACATTCTTTGGGATATTTTTTTGTAAAGTGTATGTAAACAGTTATGTTTGATTTATTTTAGTACGTTTTTAATTTATTTTTTAGAAAAATTCTCCCTTAAAGATATATCATTTCGACATCGTAACCGGAACAAGCAAAATTCAATTTTTTCACTTGGAACGTCAAATTTTAGGATATACCAAGCGATATATCGTTCAAAATAGGTTTAAGAAAAATGCGTAAAAATTTACAAAAGTTTATCGACAGCTGTATTGATGTGTCATTAAAAAATTTGTTAAATCGGTTATCTCAACGAGGTAACGCTCTTTGCGTTGATATTGACAGAGTTCTAAGCAAGGCAAAACTGGGTCTTATTCCCTATTTATTGAAGAATGCATTTTCGTAAAATAAAATCATGAATGCACAGATGTAATTTTTTAGTGATGGATATACTAAATAAAACACAATTTCTAAAAAATCGATTGTTTATAAGAGGCATGTATCTGAGTATCATATTTTTACAAGTTTCTATTATATTAAAAGATACTATGTAAGTATGAATAGAGTGTACTTTAAAAATTTATTATTAATCTGTATCCAATGAAGTAAATGAAAAATTCTATATTTCAGTAGTTTTTTATCACTACATTAGGCAACAAATCCGTTGAAAAGTGTTTAATGAATTATTTTTATGAATTAGAATAGATAAACGTTGATAAAAATATCAGTTTCATAGTTAAATTGACCTGTACCCTGAATATTAAAAGTTCGAGCGAATATGTTTGTTCCTATTAAACATAATTGTATTTAACATTGGTATTATGTAAATAATTTTTATAAAATTTAAAGCAACAAAATTAAAATTAACGTTCAAAAAGTACAAATTACATTCCATTTAAACATACATTTTAAACAATAACCTTTTTCTAACACCAGTATGCCATTGCAAAATAATCATTTTTCTAAGCATTTACGATGCTAATTACAAACTTGAATCGATGAAGCTGAAGGTAGAAGCTGAATGAAAAGAAAATAATTATTTATCATTTTAACAATTCCACTAGAATATTACATTTTGTGTTGTTTATACCCCCCGAGAAATTTTGAAATCACATGCTAGCTTCACAACCGTCTTGAATCTAGTATTTTACTAAGCTCCGATCAAAAAAATCAGAATGTGAAAATGCAGATTTCAACATTTCATTCAAAAGTATCATCATTATTATATTAAAGTATAACTGTATATTAATTTTCAATATATCGTAGTTTGGGGCAACTAATTAATTGTGTTCTACTATCTAATAAAATATTTTCCTAGAATTGCCTCAAAAACCAAATTTCAACCATTTCTCGGTACATTTAAATTTTCAAAAAAATTGTTCCTTATTACGTTTATGTTACGTCTAGAATTCCTCCATCTTGATGGTAGAAAATTACTCATTTTCATTTGTAATGAATAAGTATATGCTATACATACAATTAATGAGAAATTAACTCTTTTTCTTTAAATCGTGTGACAATTCGTAGGCACTTTCTTCTGTCATTCTGAAACAAGCACCTAGCTCTGTTCTCTCTAAATTCCTTGGATTGAATATTAAGCCATTATTTCGCGAAAAGTTTTCACTCTAGTGAGAGTGATATTTCACTCATCTAGGAGTTCTTTTATTTCTGTGTTGGTGGAGTAAATTGTTACTCTTCATAGAGAGAAATTTTCACTCCAAGGATTTTATAGAGTTAAGTCGTGTTTTTATCATTTTTTGTTTATTATTCTGTGGCAAAATATCAATCCCATTAAAGAAATTTGGAAAACGTAGATTTATAAGAAGTGACGTGGAATTAGTGGCGTAACACGTCATCTTTTACTGTTTGGTATTTTTTTCGCTTTCCATCGTACGCATTTTGTACTTACGACTCATAAATACTGCATTATGCATATATACAGATGTATTTAGTGTATGTTTAATTATATTGATTTTGCAAGCATAGAATAACATGAAATCAACAGAAAATTACGAAATAGAAATAACTGGAATTACTAAAAAAAAATAATTGTTTTTTTAATAGACGAAAGATCTGAATGCTAAAAGCATTTTCCTATATATACCGTTTCATCAAACGTCAATGGCAGTATCAGTCAGTAAAGCCAGCAGCTTCTCATTGAATAAAATTAAAGAACGAGACTGCTGTAATGATCATAACACTCGCGGAATGTGCCGATGACCCTTGAAGAATTCCTTCGGATGCGTAAGTTTCCTCGGCGGCGTATTTTCCGTAATATCAACTGGAAGAAAGGAGAGGATGGAAACGAAGAAAAGAAGAAGAAGAATGAAAGAAGGAATGGACGGAGGACATCGAACTGAAATAGCCTCTGGGAGCGCATTCCAGTATTCCACTCTCGCTACCTCACTAGCTTCATCTTGCTTCTTCACCCGGTCAGCATTCATCTCCCGATTCCTTCCCTCAGACGCTCCCTCTATCTCCCTCTCTCTCCCATGCTCCATATCAGCATCCTTGTCGTGCTCCCACAGTCATAGAGCGCCCCTCTTTCGCGAACGGGCAGCATCCTCCTTTGGTTGGACTCGGCGTCCTTTTATTTCGCTCGCGCATTCTTGAGTTTACAGTCGCCGTGCCTCGAGAATCGCCGGTTTCAGTTTAGACCTTTCAGGCACTCGAACCTGCACACATGTATGCAACTGCACAATTATTTCCATCATTTGCCCGCGGGCGACGTTCGATGAAAATTCTACAGACCTTACGAACCTCCGAGCGGATGAACAAAGACCCAGGCATTTGAATGTCCCAATCCAAACGGATGTTGAATCCTAGGAATATCGAGATTAATTTCATTCAATTGATCGAGTAATGGCGAAATCTAGATTGTTTCGACATCTGAGGAACGATTGGGCTAATTGATGTTCAATAAAGGTCTTATCATATGGTCTTGAACGTGTTTCATCGTTTGAAAGTACAAACAGTTCTCTAATCTATGCCAATTATTGTGGTCAAAATAATTCTTGGTTATTGTTTAGGCTTGATTAATCAGATTTCGCTAGAATTATTAGAATACGCTCCAGTGCTAGTTGAAAGGAATTCGAAAACTTACTTTTGTTATTACTCGACGATTTTCCATTTAACGCGAATGTGGAACTCGTTTCCTCCAGGCGGTTCTACTGATTCGTTATTTTCATTTATAAATTATCGTAAGAAACATATCTTACCATATTGTAATTAAGTTTTCTGTTCAGCTTAAATATATTTCATTTTTTATCAGTTTTCTTTTTCTTACTTAGTTGAGCGACGTATTTATACTATGGGACAGTTTCTGCAGTTTATTCTAATAAATAAATAAATTTGATTCCAAATATTGTCGAACAATAATTAATAAAGAGGGATTATGACCTACAAAGGTGTTAAATTCCTCAACCCGAGAAAAAATTGTTAACAACAGAGAAAAGGAAAAAGAGGCGGGGTTGACCTCAACATTTCGGATTATACTGATCCCTCCTTAGAAGTATACAATAAGAAAATTAGGTAAGATGCATGATCTTGGATGGTCTTATTTAAAAAACTTCAAAAGTTTGGGTGAATAATATATTCTTTTATATATTATTTTCGTAGCCATAGTAAATTAGCTAGAAGAGTTCTAGATTTTGGTGTTATTGTGTATAAATAACAGAGGTTGGTTGTATTTTCTTTGTTTGACATTGACCATTCTCGTGACCTTCGATGCAAGGTGAAAAAGTATTTATCCAAGTGTCAATATTATTGATGGGTTTAAACTAATAACATATTAGCGAAATTATTCCATTGTCTATTATTTTGGAGGATTTTGGTTTGTTAATTGTACCTTCAGTTAGTTATGGACTTGACATATATTTGCGTTTGGTCGGAAAGTTTTATTACGTAGTTAATAGCTTCTCTGTAGACAATGTCAAACAAAGAAAATACAACCAACCTCTCTTATTTTTATACAATAACACCAAGACCTCTTCTAGCTAATCTACTTACTATGGCTACGAAAATATAATTGAAATAATATATTATTCGACCAAACTTTTGAAGTTTTTTAAATAGGTCACGAGAATGGTCAATGTCAAACAAAGAAAATACAACTAAGCTCTGCTATTTTTATACAATAACAATAAAACCAAAAACTCTTCTAGTCTACTTACTATGACGGAGAATATATAACTAAGAGAAAACATTATTCAACCAATCGTTTGAAGTTTTTTAAATAAGACCATCCAAAATCATGCATCTTACCTTATTTTCTTATTGTATACCTTATTTCATCATTGATCACTAGTCTTCTGAAAAGGGATCAGTACGATCCAAAATTTTGAGGTCAACCCTATCTCTTTTTCCTTTTGTCCCTCTTATTGAGAATTTTTTCGGATTAAGGGAGAATTTAACGTCTTTGTAGGTCATTAGTCTTCCTATTTAATTAAAACTTTATTCCAACATTAAAGAAAATAAACGCTGATCCTTAGCACCACCGTAGTTCTACAGCTACGTAATCGAAGATTTTAGCTACGTAATAAAACTTTTTCGCCTAACATAAATATCTCTAGTCCAAAACTAACTGAAGGAATCATTAATAAACCAAACGTGTCCAAAATAATAGAAAAAGGAATTATTGCATTAATATGATATATTAGTTTAATCCCATCCATCACTATTGACACTAAAACTAAGAACTCTTCTAGTCAATCTACTTACTATGTTTGAGAAAATACAACTAAACCTAAGGTGAAGAACGTTTCATTCTAAATTCTCAGCTGTATCAGGGTTTTAATTAAAGCAAATTCTAAGATAAATTATCTCTAAACTACCATTCCTTGGTTTTGATTTCAAAATTATTTGAGCTTCACCAAATATATATCAGTGTGTTATGCTCCACAATTCCTAACTGAACGTGAGAATCGAAATGTAAAACCAGGACAGTCCAATTCCGGATGAATTATGGTCGTACTACGAATACGTGGAAATGTTAGGTTAGACCTAAATACAATTCTGAACATGTGCTGGACACATGCATGCGCAGCTTCGATCTTAATCATCAATGAGTTCCCAAATAGCACAAGTAGCTGCGCTGATGTTGCAGGAAAAATTTGCTGCAGTTTGGTCTCACCGTAGCAACGTAACAGCTGTTATTATTTAACCAATCATAATTTAAACATTCAGTGAATGACCTAATTTAGTACTGTTTTCAAACAAGGCTAAATAACAATGTGACCATTTTGCCAGTTCAAACGTAATTAACAGAACTAAAATGGAAGATAATAACAAAATCCATAATCATCATCCTCCAAACCTTTGAATACAAAATATCAGGTTGACTCTTTAATGTATACTCTCGCGCAAACATTGTGAGATTTCGGTGAAAAAATGTCAAGAGTAGGTTTGTCCACGACCGCTTTCACCTGGAAAGACCCGCCGTTTCCGAAATGAGTCAATCACGACATAAAACCGGACAAATCCCGGTCAGTGGCTTCGCACCTTTTCGATAAATCCAGCCATGGTGCAATTATCCACGCACGTGTCTGGCGACGTCAAACCCCAGGTCCCACCTACGTACAAGAAAGAAACATACTCCCCGTCGAAATATTTGCCGAGTTATCAGGAATCATGAAGCACGTGCTCGACGATAACGAAGAAAAGGCGAAACGCTCTTCCTGATCTATCCGCGAGCTTCGACATGCTTTTTGTTTGTGTGGGCGTTTGTGTGAATGTGTGTGGGTTCATTTGTGTTTGGACACTAGAGGGTGATCGCCCTGACCGGACTACTCGTGACGCACGTGGAGCGACGTGCCCGTCCGTTTGGTTTCTACACGTGCATCGACTCGCCCGGGGGCAGCGTCCCGAAAGGAGACGCCGACAAATCGTAAAGGCGCCTCGTGGACAAGCTCGCGTGACATTTTTAATTAAATAACTATCATTTTTTTATGACGAGCAAGCGTTGTTTGCGTATGGCTGAGTAATTTTAACGGTTTTTGTTCCTGTGTTTTCTTTTTTTTTCAAGAGGAAGTCGCACCGCTGATTCCGCACTCTTAATTATCCCTCGTGCAAACTCCTTCCGGCAGCGAAACGGCACTTTTGGGCGTTTATTACCCACAGAGCAATTATTCAATTGTTCTTTTTTTTTGTAGGACTGTGGAATACAAGAAGAAGCACGTTCGCGCTGGCTGCGACGCGAATCCATTCACTGCCGTTTAATTATTTATTGCAGTCTCTTCATGTTCCTTTAGCGCGTAAAGCAAGCAATGTGTGTTACTTCGTACACCGAAATACGAATTGCGTTCTAAAATCATTTTGTTTTGTTTTGACAAGTGTAAATTAAAAATTTTTATTTGTTCTTAACAAATACAGGTGTTCAGTATATGAGGGATTTCTATTCTAATAGTAAAAAGTGACACCAAACGAATTGAAGGATTTTTAAAACATACCCCAGATGTTTTATGTTTTAAATAAAATCAATCTATTCCAACTTTTTGGTCCTAAAAATTTTAGTGGCCCAAGCTATCAATCTGGATATTTCCTGAGCTTAACCTCTAAAAGAATTTAACCTATTTTGCCTATTGAAATGTTTGGACTATTTTGGACATATTCAAAAGATCACACACAAATTTCAAAAAGGCACCTTTAAACGCTTTTTAAGACATCTTAAATACAATTGGTGAAAGAGCTATTGATATGATCTTGATAAGAGACTTATGCGTCGATTACAAGACACATATGAGGCTTAGAAAAGACCTCTTATTTAGCTTTCACTCTACACATTTAATCTTTTTCAACGAAAAGTGCTCATTCTATCATAACAGATGTCGTCTATCGGATGGCGTATGAAGAAAATGTCCAAATTCATGTTTAGGTACAAACGCCACTTAATGTTTGTTGACAAAACTAAGATCTCGAAACTTTTGATCTCTTTAAGATGATCTCAAATGAGTCAAAAGTAAGACTTTTTTAAGTGCTCAGGCTATCATAACTGAAACCTCGTTATGAATTCTTTTTGAAGATATCTTTGGAAAACCATTTATTAAATATACTTTTCGTGATACTGCATCAGTATGAATTTAAACACTAGAATTATTAATTTATTTTATTTTAGCAAATATTTCAATTATTGACATTTTGAAAAATTAAAAAAATTTATGATTAGAAATTACGATTTGGAAATAATAAAAAACACAAAAAAAACTTGTAGAATTCCAAAACGAATACAACGAAGTAAAACCGTTATGACACACGTGTTTTAGGTTTTCGTGAAGGAATTGCACTCTAGGCACGAGAGGGATGAATCTCCGAGAATCATCTGCATGCCTTCGGACTATAAATGACACACACGTGTCATTTCTCTAACCACAGCACTTACCTATTCCACCAATATTACAGTTTGAAATACTTTGAAACACGAGGTGATACTTACATTGACCCAACATTAAATTCATGTTAAGTTATCTGTTTATTAACGGAGAAACTGTTGTAATTGACAAGAGCTAAGTTGCGATGGCTCATGGAAAAAGGTTGGTGTGATACAATTAATATTGATTATCTTACAATGAAAAAAATAGTTTGGGTTCCACAGAAACCAGGTTTGTGTTCAACCCAATCTTCGAATGCTTAGCACAACTTTGATTTGGGCAGCACCTAAACCTTATTTAAATACCCTTGAATTTTGGACTGGCAAGATAAACCAGGTTGAAGTTGAGAGACCAGACCAGAGCTGTTTTGAGCACACATTTCCAGGTTTGGGTTGAACAAAGTGCTACGATGGTTATGGAATGGTTAAGTACGACTTGACAAATTAAAAGTATTTAACATTATTAAAAACTAAGTTATTTGTTTAATCCAAACAAATTCGTTAAATTCCTAAACAGTTCATTTGGAGTAACAAAAATTTGTTCTCGTAAGTGCGAAGTTATACTGCTGGATCTTAAATATACACGGTCTTCAAACTTTGCGGTTTACTTCATTTTAATTTGAATATTTTAATCTGGAAAGTAATTAACACCATTATTGATAAATGACAATATAACCGATTGTGCTTACGTAAAGAGTACGTAGGATCATAAATCACATATCTTAGTACACATTTTTTTTAAATGAAAACAATTTTTTTCGCGAATTATTTGAGTACCTAACAGTGCTGAATAGCCTATCTTATTATAAGACGAATCAAACATATATTTTCATTTAGATCCTAAAATATTTGTTTTCGATGCAAAAAAGCTCAAAAATTGAGACATTTTCCTTTATCAATTGTAAATAAGACATTTTTGTGATTTTTTAAATTATATTTATGCAATTTTAATCTCTAGTTAAGATTATTTTGCTATTTTCGTGTCTTAATAGCTTAGATATACAATGGAGATAGTCAAAACGTCTGTATTTAAGTCTTTTTATTTCAGCTAAATTCAGACATTTCTGTTTTGAAATACAGGTAAATCAAAGTCAATTTCACACGTCATCAATCATCGCAGATATTCGACACCTCTCGTGAAAAGAGCTAACATAACCTACTGTGTTCATGCTTTCAAAAAGCTTCAACTTCCAAATGATTAGTTCTGATCTGTTTAAACAGAAAAAAACGCATACGAGACAACTTCTTAACCTCAACTAACACGAAAAGTCTTCAACTAATTAAACCAATTAACCTTTTTCATGCCGAAATGAGAAAAGCTGGTTATTGTTTATGTGCAACAATCGAGATCAGTTTTTATGTTTTCAGTTCATTGATTCAGTGGAGAAAATCATGAAAAATGAAAAAAGATCTAAAAATTATAGCATTTTTATTTTATTTTGAAAAATTTTTTAATGAATAATCGCTTTTCCCAATTTTTTCGACGGTAATCTATAGAACACACAAGAAAATAACAGGAAATGTTTTTTCAAAAATGGAGAAGTTCAGTTTGTTGAAGAAACCCAGCTGAAGTTGACTTACGAACTTTTCTTATTTCGGTTGGTTAAACAAAGCCATTACATAAGATGAATTATTGAAAATGATTAGGAAATATACAATACCTTTGTTATCACTCATAACACCAGACATATTATAATTTACGTTCTGACTCCCCAGTTCTTAATCTGAATAAATTATCAAAATTCAAAATGGTAGATGAAATATAACAGAATAGTTTTCTAAAATTGATCGTATTTGTTTGAAACTTATTACTTGGAGGTTTTCAAGACCCAAGATAACGAAACTGACAAAAATATTTCAAATTACAATATGACCGGTCTTTGTAGATTCGTTTTCAAAATGTAGCGGACTCGTTTGAAACTATTGGCCAAAAGATTGTCTAGGCTTTTGATTATCAATCTGACATAATGCAATCTTTAGAACTAAAATGGCTACTTTGTATTAAAAATTTGTATTTTTTGAATCTCTAAATCCAGATATGATGTCGAGTTTACGTCACTCTTGCATGAAAGCCCTGTGTTATAAGTGTTCTAATAATGGACATGCACGTATTGTAGAATTATAGAAATCTCAAATTGCATTTTTAAATTTTGAAAAATCAATGACAGATTAATAATCAGGAACTTTGAAAACTCTCGAGCAATAAGATTTTGTATTCCAAATTTTGGAAAACTATTTTAACCCAAACAGTAGAAATCGTTTCGATTCGACATCAAATATAGGTCCAAAAAAATCCTGAACGGGAACACAAAGAAACGAACAGAAATTCAACTAAAATGACGAAACATGATTTTTTAATTTACACCCGTAAAAAGTACAGTTCTGGTTAAAACGAACATTTAAATTTCTTCGGCCCAATGATTACTATCAATAATATCTTTGTCCACCAGGAATCCCTCGATATCCATTTCATTATTGATTGTTCACATTATACAAAATAAAAAAAAAACAGTATTGTGCGCATCTCTCCAGACGCAAACCGTTAAAATGATATAAAACTCCCATTTCATACGTTTCCCTTCAATTTCCCTATTTACAACTATGTTTTAGTGCCGAAGTATTATTACAGTTACTGCACTTGGTCTTATGGCGTCGCGCACTTCTTGAATGCCCCCATGGAAGTTCGCGCATTCACAGCAAGCGCAGGTACCTCGTTTCCCATCGTAGAATTTAATTAATTTGCGCCATAATTCACGGTTGAACTTCGCAATTGGGCGTGGTAAGAAGACCGAAGTTTTAACCATTATCCGGTTCAATGCGGATCACATTCCCGCTGTTGAAAAATCTTTATCCTACCAGATCGTTGATGGAAGGAATTAAATCTTTTGTAGGTTAGAAGTCCGCAACTGTTGCAATTTTACGAAACGCATTAGCTTTCAACTTTTTAGATTTATTCTTGCGTTTTGCGATATGTATAACGGAGTATTTAATAGTTCCTGGACACGAATGAATGTAATTGCCATGATTTTGTCGATGATCCTATTTTGTAATTAGTTTTTAGCATAAAGTTATTTCAACAAATTATTATTAACTAATAACAAAATAAATAATGGTAAAATAAGAAATGTTATACAGATTTTGTTGAATTTCTGAACGAGCTTTCTCCGGGTAACATTTATTTTAAAAAATATTAATTACACGTAAATGAAAAAAGGTTTCAAATGGTTTAAAAAAAAAAACAGGTTACGAAAAATTGCAAAAAAATTGCATATATTCAGTAGAAAAGTAGAGATGAATGATTTGAAATGGAATTTGAAAATGTACATACTAAAATTTCGATTTAAGAAGATTAGTAAAAGAAGAAGGCCCCTGCGTATCGTGTTAATCCATAGAATACAGGGGCCAACTATATGTCATATTCAACTACACATATCTCCGTCAAAAAATACCGTATCGAGACGAATTTTCTTGTGTGTTTAAAGATTGTTTTATGCCCTTTTAGAATGATATATTTTTTAATCACAATAGCATAAAAATATATTATTTGGCCATCGCTTCCCATATGTTGTTTTGTTTAGAATTTGACTAATTTCATGATCGGTATCTACCGCAAACGCCACCATCTGGTGCTATACTAGCAATACACGATTTAAGAAAAAGTACCAAAATGAAGTGAATAATGGTCACCTACTGGTCTTGACAAGCATCGATAAATTTCTGAAAAAAGTTTTTAAAATTAAACATGCTTAATGTCCAAATCCGTACACGTGGCTGCCATTTCTTTGAATTTGTCTATATACAATGTACTTTGAAATATGAAGATGCGTATAACGTGCGATATGTTTCAAATGAAGAGTAAAAAGCTAGTGTTTTGATAAAGAGGATGATTAAAATCCGTTGACCTCTCATCACTTTACTTGTAGTTGATTTCGACACCGGATGTTATAACTGAAGTCTCTAGAAATAAACCTGGAATTGTTTTTCTGCTGAATTTGATCTAAATCGGTATTAATCAATTTTATACTATTTTAGAAGGCGTGCCTTTATCAGTTGTTCACTGACGTCATTTTCTTAGAAATTTGACTTCATTATTCGGTATTTTAAAGCTAGACTTTTGTTGCAGAAATTTCTTATTCAAACTATAGTTTATAATTTTTTGTATTATAGTTTGTTTCATATTTTTCATAATAAACTATTATTTTAATGCAATGTTCAAAATGAGACATTTTTTAGAAACATTACAGATAACGCCTGACTCACTGTTGGCCTACAAGTTTTACTAAGTTCTTATAATTGATAATATAACTTCTTTTCTACATTTTTTAGTAACTGTTTTGACCATTTTTTTATCAGAAATTATTTCATTGCCATGTTTACGTATTCTTGATGCAGATGATGAAATTCAAATGACCGTGACTTTCTTTCCACAATCAATAACCTCAAAGTTACGCTTAATGTTTTTTATTGATAGGTTGTTTTTATTTTTTGTTCTCCAAATAAAGACAAGGGCATTATCAAGAGGGCGATCCATTTACTACGTCATTTTCTAAATTTCATTGATTTATGCTCTTATCATTATGCCAATGATTGTTTACGATGTGTTGAAGAAATCTAAAAAGTTGTGATTAGTTTTGCATTTGTGTTCCAACATTTTCAATATTTGATCTCACGAGAAATTTTGTTTTAAAAACGTGAATATTACTACGTTGAAATTCACTTTACTACAACAATTTGATGTATTATATTTCTTATTTTTATTTATCATTTATGTCGACAATTATTTATCAATATCATTAATTTTCTTTGAAAAGAAAACATCATGGTATTGTAAGCATTTAATTTTAGTTTAATATTGCTTAAGGCCCGTTATTTAAAGAATTTAATAATGTGACCTTTAAATAACTTTGGGGATTAATGTTAAGGTCAAGGACGATGTTACATTGTAATGGTCTTTTTTTTTTAATTGTTCGATCGTTAATAACACATTCTCTTTCAGAAACACTGTGACCTGTATATGACATTGAAAAGACAATTTGAATGTTTTAACCTCTAAAATCGATAATTGTTTTGACAAGCAATCATGCATCTTATTTACATAACATAACTCCTTAGTAAAAACTCTAACATACCATGTCCAAAATACTTGGAGACATTTTTCAGAAACATTACAGATAACACGTGATTCATTGTTGGTCTACAAGTTTTACGAAGTTCTTAAAATTATACGGTTATTACCCATGTTGTGTTTTTTGCAGATTCCTATCTAAGCGTTAACTAAATTGCATGTAAACAAAATATTTAACTTTATTACATCCACGAAGGTAACATTTGTAAAACCGAATGATATAAAAAGCTGAATGCTGAGAGGACAACGGGCTATCAATGGTACCAACAACGTTAAATTTTAAACTAATTTTCAAGGTCATTTAAAGGTTATGGTGTTTGTTTTGTCGGAGATAATTACTTTTTGCCTCGGCATCAGGTAGATCAAGGAGATTTACTTCCGAGACGATATTTCTAGTATATCCTAGTGACATTGAAAATACAGTTGAAGGTCAAATGTTTAAAAAATGACCTAAAGAGTTGTTTGTTTTTAGTAGAAACAGTGTCAAGATGACTCTGTAAAACTGATTGACTATAACCACAAAAATAACAATGACATCGTTGTATAAAAGGTTCCAAGATGGAAAATTATTATATTACCTCCATGTTTTAGCTGCGGGTAACGGTGAAGATTGGAGAAAAATGTTACCTGAACAACCTTGGGTATACATGATTAGGTCAATGAGTTGGTTTTTCGATTTTCGGATCGCTGCTCTGTCAAAATAACCATTCTGACCTTTGAATGACCTTAAAAAGATAGCATGTCTGTTTTTACAGTTACCTCGGCTGTTCTTCATCAACTCGGCATCGTTTGAAGCATACATTTTTCTTTAAATGGAAAATGGCTTACATTTCACACTCGGGGTGTTTTGGGGATCGCTAACTGCAGGGTTCATACAGTCGCAGTTTACAAATATGATATTGGATTTTCAAAATTCGAAATGTCGATCTTCTGGATAGCCCCCGATCTTTACGCTTCAACTTTTGTAGGTAAAATCGGTCTAAACGTTACGATAAACAATGCTACATATAAAGTGATCATGAAATACTAGGAATAAGTTGAGTTAAGTACATGTTATTATTTCACCTATATTTAACCTTCAACGGACCTTGATATTTGAAATATTCTTCATGTGACCTCTGATTTTGTAGACAACAACTTGATTTGCCCTTGATGATGAATTACTTAGGTTGCGTTAGATTTAGGGATATATATAACTTCTGCCGGACCTTAAAATATCCTCTACCGAATGTGTCTTCATGTTTACAACGTTCAGCTTACCTTGATCATAATCATGAATTATTGAGGTTGTTAAGTTAACTTAGGTTTGGTTCATCATCATCTTATTTTGGACAAACATACAAATCAGTTCAGGTGTAGGATTTAAAGTACACATCGAGGAACAGACTATTTTCCAAATTCCGTTATGATGAGATATTTCGCTATTTAGATACTTAGTATGTTGGACTATTTTGGGCATAATGACCTTGGTCAAGGTTATTTTCAATAGAAATGTCAACAGTGTCCAAAATACTCATACATCGATTTGCAGATACGTGAATTGGTTAGAATTGTGATGTATACAATTGTTTGTTAGAGGCAAACACTGATCTGTGAGTGAAGTCAGTTGTACTCGTCAGAAATATGAAGTAACGGGAAGTACAGTAATCACGTAAGTAGTCGTAATCTGGAATCAGCGAATTAACGATAACAATCGAAATTAGATCGCGTTTCGAGGCTTGGCGTTCCCAGGCGCTATTAGTAAACAGGTGAGCCAAGAGAACCTCCCATGTCCCAGCGAGTGTCGGCCCGATACATCGGGCTTCCGATAAGCGTCCGTGGATCGACAAGGATCTACCGATTAATCGCCGGCAAACGAATGATTAATCGGCTTATTAATCGTTGGAGCCTCCAGAACGGCGGGCGTTCCGGGCTCTGGAATGCGAGCAGTTCGTTGCTTTATCGTTACCCGGACACGTGTCCGTTGAGCATAAGACACACGTGCTCCCTCGATGTATATACGCACACCCTGGCCATTTCTCGTTTCTTTTTTCCTTTCCCGAGGCTCGTGTTGGGCGGCCAAGTGCCGCTTATCGCCATCCTGAAATATTGTTTTCGCTCCGACCTGTGTGTGCGAAGTACGCACGCGAGTGTTCTCTGTCCAGTCTTTGGTTCGTAAAAATGAATGAATATGTAGGTATATGTATATATATAGTGCTGGTCGTAGAGTTTCTCACAACTCGCCGGGCTTTAAAGCCGGCGATAAGCCGGGGCGAAGCTCTTGCGGTTTTCCTTTATCGTCCGTGCGGCGAGAAGTTGAAAAATAGAGTCGGAGGAGCGCCCTCGTAACTTCCAGATCCCACCGATGGCGTCACTCCTCCGAAACGTTAGTCAATGGGTTTTATTGAATGACCAATGAATTAGTTCCCTGTGCCCTTGTTTTCAATAAATTCACTGTTTTCGTATTCAGAGTGGCCATTCGTCATCCGACATGGTCATATAAAAATGTCAACAATCAAGACTCAATGGAAATTAACCTATGACTAATGTAGCTGACTATGTCGATATGGGTATTTTGAATAATATAAAAAGTGGACACTTATGGGTAAACTTTTTCCAAAATATTTTGTTTCTAAATAAATGACAAGATCACTTTCTAAACTTGTCCAAAATAGGACTGCAAATATTTGTTTAGTGCCAACTAACGGGCACGAAGAACCCAAATGTTTCTAAAACGTTTTTAGAATGTTCCAGAAACGTTCCTAAAACGTTATATGTCTGCAACTTTTACGGAACGTTTTATAAACGTTTCATCCATGTTGCAGACATATAACGTTTTAGGAACGTTTCTGGAACATTCTAAAAACGTTTTAGAAACATTTGGGTTCTTCGTGACCGTTGGGATCCAATGCGACCGTCAATAATGTGGGAACTTAAAGAAGTGCAATTAATAGTAACATCTTTTCATGATACATGTTGTTCAAAGCATACCCGATATAAATCGTTATTTTTAAATATGTGTATTTTACTTCCAAATCCCAATTATCTTAAGTCCCGTCATTGGTGTGGCAACATTTTTTAGTTCGTTTTTTAATTTTATTTTAAAATGTAAACCTCTGTATTTTGGATACAGAGAACCATAGAATTAGTAAAACCCTAAACGTTTCATACTGTCTTAAAAAAAAGGCATAGAAACAGGCATTTTAAATAAGATTTTACGTCTTACTCGATGTGAAATGTGTTTTTATCAAATTTATACAAATATGACCACTAGGTTTGAACTCATGGCTTTACTTATGGAAGACTATTTTGAAATAATCATTTGGATTATTTTTATACTACATGTTTAACCATTTGAAGCGCACGTTTTTCGTTACATGGAAAGGAGTAAAAATTTATCACTCGGCTTTGGGAGTAAATGATTACCAATCTCACCTCAGATTTTAAAACATCAAAATGGCGGATGCAAAACGGAGTACCCAATTCATAACAAGTTTCTCAATCGTGATGAATCGGAAGGTTTCGAGATTTCTAATTACGAACATGCCCTCGGATTTCGAAAATTCAAAATGGCCGATGAAATATATTGCCATATTGTATTTGTAATTTTTAATTTTTAAGAATTGACGCTAGTTTCATAATAAGCTACACCTCTAGGCCCAAAATTTCTGGAAAATTCAAAGAATATAATTATTTTCGTCGGTCATGTTTGATCCGCCATTTTAAAAAACTGATCCTAGATTCGTAATCAACTATCCAAAAACTTGTGAAGAATTGTAGTTTTGTCAGAATTGCATTTATTGTAAAAAGTTATGACATTGCATTGAATTAAATTTTTAGACTTTATTTATAACAAAAGTGTGCTTCCTAATAAACATTTTTTATGCCTTTGTTATACTAAAGAATATGGTGAACTACATTTTTGTCGTTAAAACGTTTAAATTGCTATTGGAAAATTGCGGGGAGTGCCTTTAGGCCGCAAAGGGTTTAAAAAAACATTTTTTTAGAAATATTTTCTTTATTAATAAACGATACAATAAGATCGCTTAATAAACCTACTTCCAAAATTCTGATATTCGTACTGCAAAGAGTAGTCCACATCTTAACGAAAAAAACACCAGTATTTTGGACACGAAAAGCATAGAATCTCATTATGTCCAAAATCATAATATTTTTCAATACAATTTTCAAAATTATAAATGTTGGAATATCCAGTACATATGGGGATTTCTTTTGGAATTCATGTTTTATTTTCTTGATTAATGTCATCCATTCAAGTTCCGACTCGTTAAGTATAAAGATGTCCAAAAAATGACCGAATTAATATAGTGACTGCGTTTGTATGAGACTATTTAGAAATCATTGTATTTTTTTTCAAAATATTATCTAAAATATGTAAATATTTTCCGGTGGCTCTCAAAACGTGTCCAAAATGTATATTGAATATTTTATCGTAAAAAATTATGCAACATAAATTTTTTCCACACTGATTTAAGAGTCGATATTGGACTCACTGGAAGCATTAAAAAGTTTTAATATTCAACTTTTTAAATAACAAATCTAATATGTCTACGCATGTACAACAATTTATTTCAATTCTAGATCTTATCAATATTTATAACAAACAAAAATTACTGAAATAAATTAGTTGTAGACCTCGACAACAACGATAATGACCCAAATGTTTCAAAGTCTAAGATTAATATGCACATAATTAATATTAGTGCACTAAAAAAATTGTGCACGTTTCAGTAAATATTTATTTGATCATAGCAAGTGTAAAACTTCTAAATATTTGTTTAAAAAATGTTAAAGTAAATATTTACTTGCATCATCGTACAAAATATTCATTTCATTGATTTTCGAAAGTTGTCTGTCAAGTTTTTTCAAAAATATTGTAACACTTTTTCCCACTTATGTTCAAAATATAAATTACAATTAATTTTCTGTCCACATGTTTTCGATAAAGTAGGAAATTATTCGTCATCGAAAGTGGCGTAATAAAAATGTCATCATTTAAAATGGAAATAGAATGTAATTCTTGACATGGTATTTAGATCAATGTTTCGGAAATCACGTTCATGTAATTTTTCAAGAAAAATATAAACATACTAAAGATAATAAACATTGAAAACAAACCACAATATTATTGTTCGTTAGAATGAAATCATAGTCCACTGGGTTTCGTCACCCTTATCGTAATGTTGTAATGATTACTCAAAAATATTTCACCGTTAGTCAATGGTCAAAACAAACATTACTTAATAATGAATGGGACTTTGTAGCGTAACATTTCTGAATGAAAAACATCATTATGTCAAAATATTTTGGTTTATCGTATTAAATTTGAGCTCGTGACACCTTCATAAAAAATGTTATTTATAAGGCTTACTATTATTTATTGGAAATATGATAATCATGTTATACTAATAATACTATTGAAAAAATATTCTACAATCATGTTATGTTAACGTATTTGTAACAAGTTCAACGTATTAGAAAATGTCACGTTGTTTTTATTAAATTTTCACAAAAAAAAAATGCATACACATATTTTTTTCTGCAATATTATCGAAACATTTCTCGAAATCAAGCATTTTTTATCTATTTCAGTAATAATTAGACAAAATATTTTTTATTTTTTTTAACAGGGTACGATAAATCCTGAAAATACTGTTTCCCCTCCTCAACCTCAATTTCAACAACTTCATTTTAACTTCAATAACACTTTTATTCATATAATAATGATGTATTATTTCGAAGAATAAATCAATGACCAAAGAATTCAGTAGATCATAGTTCTGATCTTTTTGATATCTCGAAGGTACAACATGTGTTTAATATCCATTCTATAAATATTTTTCAACGTTGAAAAGAGTATTTACAAAGCATATTTTGAAATTAGATTCGATGTAATAAAAATTTTCCAAAAAATCAATAAGATCAAATTCTTTTATCTTATTAAATAATTATTTAAGTAGCAAAAACCTCCTGCGAAGCCTCGAGCATCTGCAATCTTTCGATTGAAATATTTGAAGCACTTACAAAGGGAGGGTTCAAAATACAGGGTTGCATTGGTAAAAAATTACTCCTAATTATTTTATCTGATGACCGGGGTTTCGCCTATAATTTACTCTGAAGGATGACTGATAGCTGATTTTAAAATTGATATGAACATTTTAAGCGGCATATGCAAAGTGCGAGATAAATATTAATTAAAGTTTCGTGAATTGATCAATATCTACCCGCCAGAATATTCTCGTTAAATTAAATATAAATTCATTTTATTAATATATCTGCGAATATGTATTGTATTGAATAACGGCTTCCTCTTTTAATAACAACCTGAACATTAAACGATTTGTAACTGAATCATTTTTTAATATTTTTGAAAACAAGTATTGATTGATGACGAGCATTGGTGTTGAAGTTTCAAATCGAAATAATTACTTCAATTTCGTTTTTCGCTTCTTAAAATTACCTGATTTGACTCAAATAACAATTTTGGTAATTAATGGTATCCTATGAATTGAGTAAAAAAACATAATTTCTTTAATTACTGTTGAGCATTGGACTGATAAATTTCATATTAAGCCATGTAGTTTAAAATATGCATTAGTGACATTTCTAGGGAATCTTAAAATCATTAGTTAAATTTTGGTTCAATCTTGTTATTTAAGGTAAGTTCTAAATGAGGTAATTGATTCGATGAGCAAAATATTAGTATAAAGATATTTTCTTCAATTTTTAATTGTGGATTTACATTCAGAATAAGTTTTAAAACGTTAAATTTTTCTCGAATATTTGTATTTCGGACACCATGGAACACCTCAAGTGACATCAATACTGATCAGAACTCTTCATCAAATAATATTCCTATACAATCAATGAAATATCGTCATTTTTTATATATTCTCTGGGGCATGTTGGAGATATTTTCAGAAAGGCTCGATGTCAGCGTTTTTTTTATTCTGGCGGCTTTTGCAATATCGTCATGTTATTCTAAAGACATATTGTAAGATATAATCTGGCCACTTTACAAATGTTTTGGATCTATGCAACCTGATAAAAATAATCCAAGATATTAAAAAGCTATTTAAATAATTTATTTAATAATAGTCTTTTGTCATATTTATCGCATTTATGCAATTTTAACATATTTTATATTGCTATTGCCCTTCAACTAATTTATGGGAGTTTATTAATATAAGTTTGGTTATAACACTAGCTTCCAGAAATAAGTCCAAGGTTTGTTTATTTTAGAATTCTATTTATTTGGGTCATAATGTTTAGGTCATAACGATCAACAATATTGTAAAATAATATTCTGTGGCCAGTTCCATCAAGGTCGAGGTTAAAATGTCAAAAAATTTAATTTTTATCATAGTTTGAATCACAATAATACAAAAATCCATGTGATGTGAAATGTTTTGGGCTGAAATGAAAGCCTGAACTTTTCTCCCTAAAAGTGTAAGGTCAGTGGCTACGGCTGGGTTATCTAATTTACCAACCACCTTTTTGTAGCAGTAAAATTAATTAGGGTTCAAGCAATTTATGGAAAACCATGTGATCTTTTTTGAATGTCTTCATTCTAAAATTTTTTGGTTGCAGACTATGAAAAATGTATCTGCAAATATTACCAGTGCAAATAAAATACGAAAAATGTAATAATATCATAACTAATTTTAAATTTCTGATCACCGACACCGAAACCCCTTTAGTAACAAACCTCAAACGAATTAACTTTCGTCTCATATTAAATCCTCAATTTTAAATGTACAAAATTGCCCAAAATAATTCCTTATTCGATATCGAAACTCCCAAGTAAAAAGTTTCAATCAAAGCAGCTTAATATATAAAGTTTAGTCTGACGTACTGCACCCAACATTTTGAATGTTTTAAATTTTATTTTTGAATCATTGTCAAACCATCCAAAAAAATTGGAGTGACTAGTTTAAAAAAAAAACAATCACTGATAATCTTTTTCTATTAGTTTTTGCATCCCCATTATTTTTACTGCGATAAAATGTGGTTGATAAATTAAGTTCTCCCACTACCGTCATCAACCTTTCACTTTTGGGATGGGAAAAATTCAAGTTGTTTCATTTCAGTCTTTTTAGAAATTTTGTACCACGTCTATTTCGGTTTTATGTGCGAAAAAAAAACAAATATTTTCTTTAATCTTTTCCTGTTCATTGGGACTTAACAATCAATAATAAATAATTCAACAAATAACAAGAATTTTGAAATAAACAAACCTCGACCTATTTTTTGCACCCAGTCAAGGGCGTCCACAGGGAGGGGCAAGAGGGGGCAGTTGCCCCCCCCCCCTGGCCCGACAGTGTATATCTATTAGCCTATGTAACTTCCATTAACATATAGTCGCATATTTAATTTTGCCTCCCCCTGAAAATAATCCTGTGGACGCCCATGCACCCAGTGTAATATAATCTAACTTCTTTAATTCATATTTTCTTCAATTTCTATCTTAAATTATATTTGGTTATCTCCTATCAAAAAAATGTATCCAGTAAAAAAGTTGGTCTGAAAACGAATTTGAACTCAGTGTTAATGGAACTATACAAAAAATTATAGAAAACTGAAAACCGAACCACATAGCAGTTATTTTTGCTTTGGGAGGGGTTTATAGTTATAATGGAAAGGAGTTCTTGCAATGAACCAGACCTAATATCGAAAATCTTGAAACTTTTCTGAAAAGGAAACGAGTCCCAACAATTCAAAAGAGTTTCTTTATTTTGGTCATTTTTAAAGGAAAAGATTCCACCATGTTGCGAAAATACGTGGGAAAAAAAGGAATATGTGCGAATACTTCGCGAGTTTTTTTAAGTTATCGTGTACTCCAAAACGTAAGGACGTCGGGTTAGGTTTGGTTTTACCACAAAAACATTACTCTTATACTAAAAGTTTCATGTGCATCAAACTCTAGAAATAATACAATTAAATATCCGTAAACTTGATGTCCGCCATTTTGAATTCTGCAATTCTGACATCAAATTCGTATTCAGCGGCCCCAAAAACATACAGAAACCAACTGCCGTTAATCGAACGTTCGAAAGATTGATTTGTCCAATTGGTTCGTTGAAAAACATTATTAATATGTTTGAACCACCATATTGGATCAGCTGTTTTAAATTTTGCAATTCTGACTTCGGATTCGTGATCAGCGACCCTTAAAACCATAAGGTACATAGATTCCAGAATGAAAAAGTTTGAGTTTAACGGTTAAAATGGCGTGTGTCCAAAATCGCACCTCTGGTATGTCGTATGTGCTAATGGGTTAAATGGAATAATATTATTGTCCGTTTTACAATAAAAAATCCGGAAATGAACTTTCTACAACTCGTTTTACCCATATGAAATTGTTTATTCTTTTTACGACTATCAGCTATGAATTATAATCACAAATCTACAATTTTCTTATCGTCATCCAATTCGCGTGTTTGTTTTCATTGACTGGAAATGTCAGAAAGGAGTTTGCTTCCGTTGAAAAAGGACGCGAAAAGTGTAGTCTTCTAGGCAGGGCAAAGAGAAACGTCTTCCTCGGAGTGAGTCATTGAGATAGGAAAGCAAATTCCTAGAGCGTAGAATGCCCCACAATTGGCGGCAAGCGTGCAATTTCCCGGGCAAGACGTGAAAATGATCGGTTCGAGACTAACGACCGGATCGAGGGGAGTGATTCGAGCCAACCTAAATGCCCGCGTGAGAGCGGAAGAGACGGAGACGGAGGCCGAGGAGGTCTTCTCGTCTTGCCTTATGTAAAGTCCACGCAGAATCTCGTCCGCAGCAGAGAACATCGTCCGGCTATGCATCCCAGCATTCCTCTCTCACGCTGCGATCGCGGATCGGGGCGGTTATCCGGCCCACACACAAGTCTCGTCTCGTTGAAACATCAGAGCACGGCGCGCCGCGCCGCGTCGCAACCGTTGTACGGCCACCGAGATCGCGAGTCGAGTCGCGCGAGCTTCTCCGTCCAACTTCTCCCTCTCTCTCTCTCTCTCTCTCTCTCTCTCTCTCTACATCTTCTACCTTCTGGGCCTTGTGGACCCCCCTTCTGGGCCCGAGACGCCGCGTGAGGTTCCCCCCACTCCAGGCCTCTTCCGCGCGCACTACCCGACTCCCTGCAACTCTTCCTTTTCCTTTACTGACCCCCGCCAGGATCGGGGATACGGAGGCTGCTGCAGATACCGAACCTTCCGGTCCTCCTCATGCGTGCCTGGACCGTTGCACAAAATTTTTTGAATTTCGTCATATTACGCCATTGACGTCATTTGTTCAAAATATTGCACTTCATTTTTTTCAATATGTAACTGTTATTTTTGCACTACAAACGTAATATACAACTTTACGCCCGCATTGTGATAATTATTTTTTATCATTTTCGGAGTATAGTTTCTCGTTATAAGCAACATGGGACAAGTGGGGAGGTGTAGAGAGAAGGGGTGTTAATATTGATCACTATAACCGTAATAAGCCTCTATTTTCAACTTTACGCTCAGTAAGTGTAAAATGTTGGTTTATGTCTACTATGACGAAAAAACACATGTGGTTCACCATGTGGAGCCTAATATTACTGATATGATAGTGTCCCGAAATGAATACAAACCATTAAATTTTTGATAATACATGTAGTTAATGTAATATTTTGGACATTGATAAACAATTTTTTATAATATGAAAAAAAAATATTGTTATTTTCCGCGACATGTTTTCATGGCAGCACAGTTTGACATAATCACATATACATTTTTAACAGCATGTATCTTTGTAGTTCGATTTGATGCCACTAGGCACGCTTTCGAATTTCGATGGAACTTGTATTCTTTTTAGAGAAATGTGTGTTCGTTTAGTATATGTGCAGAAACGGGCCATTTGCGAATTCATATGAAATATTATTGCGCTACTAAAATTTTTAATTTTCGAACATCCCTCAAGTTTTCAAACTACCATCAGCCATACTGATTCCTCCATTTTGAATTTCGAAAAAGTGACACTGGATTCATAATCAGCATTCTTAAAAGTATAAACAACAATGATTAAAAATACACGACACTCGTCATTCAATCTCGTCGCAAACAAATTATACAAAAAATTAATGTTTAAGGCATGAATATATTTATATAAAAAAACCAATAAAATAACTATAAAAAGAACACAATAAAAAGGTAGTGTTACATTAGCAAATATAATATCTCCGCACATTACAAATATATAGAAAGGAAGATTACGTAAAAATGGGAAAGTATGGCCAAAATAATATGAATAAAAAGGTCGCCATTTTATTGTCATGGGAGACTTCATCAGGAACAAAATATAATATTTTGCAAAGAAATTATTTTCTCGATAAATTAGTTTTTGAATCTATATTAATATTAAAGTTTGCATCATATTCAAAGATAAATTTCTTAAATTTGAGGTTCCGTAAACAAAATGGCGCCCTAATCAAGAACATGTACATTTAAAGAAAACGGTATTTTTGGAGTAGCTCATGAATTTAAAGTAATAAAGAGTAATTAATTGTAAATGGACGATGGAATATGGTGGAGGAAATTATAAAAAATTACAATATTTTCATTTTTTATATAATTTTCATTATTTACATAATTACATATTTTCCTCATAAAAGGTTATAAAATCCATTCTTTCCGAATGGCGAAAGATTGTCTTAGTTACATCTCCTCACTGTCCTTGCTCCCCTTCTCCTCTTGTATTTTTGTTTACGCCGAATCCAGAGAGTATGTCTAACCGAAGCGTGTCGAGGTTCCCCGATCCTTGCCGAATAAAGCGAGGGAATGTCTCGAAGCATAACACATGTCTACAAAAAAGGGGGACTTGCATGTCTTGGGAATTTGTGGGTCATTTCCGATGTAATTTTGTTCGTAAAATCCGAATCTGAAGTCAGAATAGGTTCATCACGTCAGGATATTTGAGGTTATGTTTTCGAAAAGCTCATTTTTTTGCTATGTTTGGTGTTATCTACAGGACAACAATTTTTTGGCCCTTTGTACTATTTACGTCTTTTAGTATTACTCTTACCCTCCGAAATGATTTTTTATTCGTTCGCCTTCGATTATTTCTTACAAACTTACGGCCATTTTAAATGATATACGTCCCAAAATGGCCATAAGCAGACACATTACCCAATTAAAGTCTACATGTTTCTACTTAATAATTTCTTCTTGGACGTCTCTGGGTTTACTGCGTAAGAACATGAAGTCACAACATAGACATCGTCATTTGCAAAATGGCGGATTCAAAATGACGGATCAAAATGGATAAAAAATGATAGTAATATAATAGTGTATTATTTAGATTATCATTTTGAATTCATCAAATCGTTTGCAGAGAAAACATGGAAATTGATTTCGGTTTCGTTATTAGCAATATGAAATATCCAGTAGGACGCATTTTGTTAAACTTTTAACTTTTAATTTTAAATGAAAATATATGCACCGATATCTATATGAATTTTAGGATTTTTTTAACTTTGGTGAATTCAATTCAGTATATTGTTTCTTTTTTCCAACCTTTGTCAGTGATTTGTATAGGTCAATTTTTTTTACTTTTGTCTATTTTTGTCACATATTGTTATTATTCATAAACTTCCAGGTTTCAAAATAACGATAACAAAAAAAATCGAAAAATTTGTTGTCCTATAATATATACAGACAATCCATTGACGGACAATGTCATTCAAAATGGTCGTACTTTTGTTAAAAAAATCGTATAAAAAGCCAAAAAATATTGTTGCGTCCTGTACATAATCTCAAAAATAGCAAAAAAAAACAAATTTTTGAAGTACATAACCTCAAATGTCTCAAAATCCTTATGCGATGCGCCACTTCTCACTTCGGGTTTGGACTCTACCCACAAAATTACGTCGGAAATGACCCACAAGTTCCCAACAACAAAACCATCTTGACCTGTATAATGAAAGGACGGCGGGAGAGAGGGGGAAAAGACTAGTACATATCTGAGACAAGGAATAACTACGTTTTTTAGTTTTTAATTTAAAAACACTACTTAACTAAAATATTTTCCAGTTACTCCAGGAAACAAGTGAACAACACATTACATTATGTTCAAGAATTAAACACTTCAAATGTTGCATTTTATTTACAATTAAATGTATACATAATATTAATTACATTATGTTATTAGAAATTTGGTTATTGCCAAAGTTAATTAAATAATTGAACCCGATATAAATGGGACGGATTGTGTTAATAAAAATGGCTGATAGAAACACATTTACATACATCTAGATATAAACTGTCGATTATATCAAAGATCAACTAAAATTAATGACACCAAAATGTATACTTTTCTTTCATTTTGCCTAAGATTTTTTATTTTTATATTTTGGACTCCCACTAAAGGGGGTAAATCATTTTTCGTAAATAACGATGGAGGTATCACTTCATCCGGGACATCTGCATCCATCGGCAACGTCTTGTTCACGAACTTTGGACCTCTTAAACGAAATATATATTTGCAAGAAATAATACAATAGAGTAACAATAAAACAAATTTTCGAACCATTTTAGTCATTCCTTATGAATATTCTTTAGAATGATTTGTTAAAATATGGAATATTTAGTTCAGTAATGAGTTTTATGTGATCTATAGCATCGCTATTTCTTATTTATTAGGTTGGCGGCCTCAGCACTAAATAACACTTACATATACGAATATTTTAGTTTTACCTTTTGTAATGTTCGTGGTAAACACACTATTAAAGTGACATGCAGTTTGCTAATATATTCACATACATAACTTTGACACTTAAACCGTTCCAAGTATAAACAATGTTGATAAAAACAATGTTGCGCTAACTATTAGAATTTAGTGCTGCAGTGTCAAATTGTAAGTTAGGTTATTATCAGCGTCATTTGTTATTTTCATATATTCCTTATCCTGATAAATTGTGTTATTTTTACTCCGAGCTATATTTGTACCAAAGCATTTGCATTAAAAATAACGATAATGATGACTACGTCAAGTAATACTAAGTAAACCTGCCTTGCGTTATCTAAGCTTCCTATTTTATTAAATGTGAAGTAATTTGTTTTGTTGTAACAATTTATGTGTATAACCTTTATAAGTCTGTTTGCTTCATGAGTATGCTTCAATAATTGTACTAGAACGATGATTAACAAGTTTCTGAAGTATATTGATATTGGTTGTATTGATTTTGGTTTTTAATCTGAAATCCCCTCGTGTTATCGACTGTTTGTAAGAAGCGGTCAGTTCGTATCAACTGTTTAAGTTTAATTACTAAAATACAATAATGTACAATTGGGTCACTAGGTTAGAAAATACACAAATACTCCAAAGTAATTATACGATATACAATATTCCACTCGCCTTTTAATAAGAGAATTATTATAATCTATTTCTTCCACCGTCCATTCCGAATTATTATAACTATTTTTTGTAAATCTTCTGAGAAACTACACTCGCAAAAAAAATCGCTATATTTCTTTTTTTTTTAACTTCAGAAAATTTTGATTGTCGTCCAAAACGATAATTCTTGCTCATTATGTTGAGGACGTTTTAACTAAAAAAATATAAACTTTCCGAAGAAAATTATAATTACAACAAGGACTAAGAATTCATCAAAAAATGCAATTTTTGTAGAATTTTTGGAGACAATTTTAAACATTTTAATTCTGTAGTTTTTCATAAATTTAAAAAAAATCAAAAAGATCTGAAAAAATTCTAATGCATTCTTTGATGAATTCTAAGCACTTTTTATTGATTGCAATGTGATTGCAAATGTTTATATTTTTAGTATGAAAAACTAGTGTACTTTGTTGATAATCGATAAAAAAATAAAAAACTGCATTTTTCAAATAGTTTTCGAAAAACGCAAGTAAAGGCAGTTCACTGAGTTTCAGATATTGCAGGTGTGAAATACTAATTTTCAAATACTTCTGAGCTAATTATAAATAAACTACACCTTAAATCGTAAAAATGACAACATAATTATCGTTTACTTTTTCTTTGAGATTATTTTCCTCAAAAACTCTCAACTTTCAGAAAAAATTGCAATCAATAAAAAATGCGTAATAATCATAAAAAATGCATTAAAATATGTTCAGATTTTTTTTTTTTTTAATTTATGGAAACTATGTTATGATAAGATTTATGAAAAATATGTTTATTTTCAAAACCGTCTCGAAAAATGCTGCGAAAATTCGATTGTTATCTTTGATGAATTCTTAACCCTTTTTATTATTACAATTTTCTTCGAAAAACTTATAGTTTATTTAGTTAAAACCTCCTAAACATAATGAACGAAAATTCATATTTCGGACACCATTGTGGATAATTCAGGTTACAAATTAACTTTCGAAATACAGTTTTCTGAAGTTCAGACATTCCTTCCGCCACTTAAATTGGTTTCAAGATGATTCCACAACAATACAAAATCCAATGAAAAAAAAAAAACAAAAAAAATCGGAATTTTTTCACTTAAACTCATTTTTTAGTAATAATTTGTTCTTTTTTTTTCTAATTTCGGATATTACCATTGGACAGATCGATAAAAAATCAATTTCATACGTTCAAAAATTGTTGCGGCTTAAATTTATCCCAGCTTGAGAGCTCTGACAAAGGGGTAAAAAAATGTCCTCGTGGGTATTAATGGGTTAAAAGTACACTGCCCTACATGGTTCTTGCATAACATGCCACATAGTGTTTCCATAAGGATTTTTTGCAATGATAAAGATGGCGCTTGGCAGAATTTTCCTATCACGTCGCATTTCCGAGAAAAATGCAGTTAAACGTATGTGAATTTTGCACTTTTTCGATTGTTTTTGTAGCAAATTTATTTTGGACAATCGCAGCATCATTTTCGAAGTATGTTTATGTGCTGAAAACGATGGCGCTGTCAGAATTTTCTTATCGCGTTGTATTGAATTGAATTATCCAGAAAAGTTAGGTTAAGAATGTCAAAATGTGGGTTTTTGGCACTATTTCCGTTGCCTTTGCAGCAGAAGAGAATTTATTTTGGACAATATTACCGAAGTATTTTTTTTTACGTTGAAAATGTCTTACTTAAGGTTTTTGGAATTGCTGATTACGAATCAAACGTCAGCTTCTAGAAATTCAAAATGGCAGATACGATATGCTGAACTAATTTTTAAAAATCGCTTCAGATTTGGTGAAATGTACATACTTTTAAACTTTTTAGGTCGCATCTTACAAACTTTATATCAGATTTTCTAAATTCAAAATGGTGGAACCAATGTGACGGACGAGTTTTTAAACAATTGTAAAATATGTTAAAACATAAGGTTAAAAGTGTCAGTTCTCTCCTGCCACAACAGAAAAACAACTTGAAATATAGAAATATGGAAATATGGAAAAGAAATGTGGAAAAACGCACATTTAACGCATAAACCCTAGCTTTTCGCGAAAATGCAATACGATAGGGAAATTCTGATATCATCATCGTTTCCAACACTTTAAAATACTTTCGAAAGGATGCTGCAATTGTCCAAAGTAAACTCTCTTTTGCTACAATCAACGAAAATAGTGCCCAAAACGTATATTTTTACACACTTAAGCTCACTTTTCTAGAAAATGCAACGTGATATGAAAATTCTGTAAGCGCCATATTTCTCAGCACGAGAAATCCGTTCGAAAACACTAGGCGGCATTTCATTCGCAGGAAAGAAATAGGAATTTGCAGCGCAGTGACATTTGATTTCTTAGTGACACTATTTAATTGGTTACCCCGACCAATTTCTTATTTGAATATGAGAACACTTTGTAAGCTTAGTTCGTTTACATTGAACATTTACCAATTTTTCAACATTATTCCAGTAGCTAAATGAAAAGTGAACTCTCTCTACAAGAAATTTAAAAAGTACTAAGGAACAACTTTGAAATTAGCGGATACGCGTTATTCAGTCCAAGATAATACGGTATCAGCCATTTCAATTACAGCTCATTCGTAACGCCTGCAACGAAACAACATTGCATTACACGTTACCAACATATTCGACTTCCAGCATTTCTAAAAGGTTACAGAAAGCCTCGAGCGCTATAGAAAAAGCTATTTAAAACATTCCCTAGTGACATTCCACCGACATTCCTCTCGAAGCACGATTACTTTTAGGTTGTACCGCACATTGAAATCGGTTCAGCGCTGTCGTAGCGCTCCAACGCGTTCGAGTTTTGCTACAGCGTCTACGTCATTGTGGAAAAAACGAAAGCCGCCACAGCCTTGACCAAAATAAGCCCATTATTTTTCGCCGATAAATTGCCAACTACTGGACCCTCCTCGGTATGGACCAGCCGCGCTGACCCGCATATCGTTCGAATAAGGAATCGCCGAAACCACCAGTCGACTTTAAAAGTAAGGAGAGGCTCTTGTCGTTTCACCTGAAGCGCAGACGTTTCGAGTTACAGGTCGCTTTAAGGAATTTGCGAAGGCAACTCCGGGAGTTTGCATCGCGTCTCGTCTCCCAAGTGAACGCGAGAAAAGGGGAGAAAAGAGACGTTTAGATTCGGAGCGAGACACTGGTATCCACATATATATTTATAAGCGCGACGGAAAATGAGCGGGAAAAAGAGAAGGATTGAGGGCGGGAGTGACGGAATAGGAGAGTGGGAGAGAGTGAGGAACGCGGACAGTCTTTACGTAGAAACGAGTACGCCAATATCCACAATGCACGTAGAATGGACGAAACAGGATGCTTAAGAAGGCTAGCTCGAGTAATAGCGACCTTCTAAGGCCGCGCCGAGTCTCGGGCTCCCGAGACTATACGGTGAGTGCGCGCGAGCGATCGGCCTCCCAGTCTCCGCGAATCGAATCGCTATGCGCTTTTTTGTCCCCGTATATATACACACGGCCGACTCTCCGTTCCCTATTCCAACGAGTTAATCTCTTTTCGGATTTGTTGCCGTGAAATTCGCTAGACTTTTGCCGATAATTGAGACGTTTTCGACCCTCAAAAACCATCCGAAACGCACCAATGGACAATAAATTCACGAAAAAACTGCAACGTTCCTCACAACATATGGCGAGGATTTACTCCCGATAGTGACATTGCATTCAGGACGTTAACAAACGATTTAGTCGAGAAGCAACCTAACCTTGCATAACGTCACATGATCTGGCAAATTTACGAAATGCGATTGGCTAACGATTTTTTTACTAGAAGCGACAAGAAATTGTTGCAATATGTCCCAGATATCAATGAATGGCCATTGAATATTCGAAGTGCATTCATAACATAAAATATATTCACGGATAATAACGAAATATTTACTGAAATATATATCTAAAAGATAGTTAGCTGTATCCCAATAAGAACTGGATGGTTTAATAAACGTTTAATTTATAGTAGAAATGTAGCATATAAAACGTTTATAAGATACGTGTAATTCTCGTTTCGATGACCGTCTAAAAAACGTCATAATATACCATTTTTTTTAAACGTGGTCTAAACGTTAAATATATACGTTTTAAATTAGTATATCAAATACGTCTATATTACCACTTAAATCTCGGTATATAATATGTTCCCATAAAACTTCTTTATATTAGCAGAGTAAATATGTTTTTGTACGAAATTCATATACGTGTCGGGAAAAATCTGGTAGTTTAAAAAGAGTTTAAAAAAGGTATTTACGCAATGAATGGTTTAAAATACGTATAAAACGCGTTTACAGAGAGAGAGAGAGAGGCAAATGAACAGTAGTATTTATTTAGAGATAGACGAACATCATATTATGTAACTTATATTTCGCACACACCTACACAATCCTAATGATAACTAATAATTTCACAAATTCAAGAGTCGCACGCAATATTTAAATAACACGTGTATATATGCCCGTGCTTCGTGCGGGCCATATACAGGGTGATCCAAAAGTCCCGGAACAGCAAAATATCTCAGCGGGAGTGCATTTTCGGGGAAAATGTTTTAGACAAAAGTTTAAGGATTTTTCTCTGGCTATTTAATGGCGATATTGAATTTGACCTTGAACATGACCTTGAAGGTTATTTCAAGGTCAAGTTAATTTTTTTAAATGGGAACCCCTATTTTTTTTCACGGATTCGGAAAGAGCACAGAATTTTACGTCCGAATATGCTATGGCCGTTTTTTTCGGCAAGGTCATTTCAAGGTGAAACTTAAAACTCCCGTGACGGCGAAATATCTCAGAGGGTGTGCATTTCTTTGGAAATTGTTTCAGACAAAAGTTTAAGGATTTTTCCCGGGCTATTTAATGTTAGCACAGAATTTGACCTTGAACATAACCTTCAAGGTTATTTCAAGGTCAAGTTTGTTTTTTTAATGTAAACTGCTATTTTTTTTCACGGATTCGGAGAGAGCACAAAATTTTACGTCCAAATATGCTATGGCCGTTTTTTTCGGCAATGTCATTTCAAGGCCAAACTTAAAACTCCCGGAACAGCGAATTAACTCAGCAAGAGGTCATTTTCGGGTAAAATGTTTCAGACAAAAGTTTCAGGATTTTTTTCCGGGATATTTAATGCTAGAATAAAATTTGACCTTGAAAATTACCTTGAAGATTATTCTCAGGTCAAGATTATTTTTTTTTTTAATTGGAACCCCGTTTCATTTTCTTAACGAAGTTATGAGGATCTTCCGGTATTGAGAGTGGTTAAATTCATTTTGTTCAGTCGATGCTATTACTGGACGATCTGCTCTAGGGAGATCCTTTACAGTGCCGTAAACTTCGAATCAATTTATTGTTCTGCCAAAAGTCGATTTAGGAATCAGTTCCTGTCCCTCACTTGTCCTCTAATTTTGTAAATAGAATAATAAACTGTTTAAAAAAAAGTGTATACATACATCTTACGCAACACTTGTGCAAAGTGAACTTGGGCGCGCGAACAGCGACAGAGAGCACGAGTCACCAGCGAAGTAAATAAACAACATACATTCACATTGAATTTATACATACGTGTACAGTCTTATAAGGTTACATTTTGGTCTTAACTTTATCGTTTTGTGAGATACATGGATTTCCTATCAAAAACGCCTTTCCTATCTAAACGTATTAAGCATCATTTCAGTAACAAAATACATACGTATTTTTCGTACAAAGAGCAATGGCTGCGCTAAGTGAACGAGAAAGAATAACCATTCTCATGATGAGAGGCTGGGGTGATAACCAGCGATCTTTAGAGAATGTGCGAACCTTATTTAACGCATCATTTAGAGAGGGACGAGAACCGATTTCTAAATCTACTGTTAGCAGAACAATAAATCGTTTTGAAGTTCACGGTACTGTGAAGGATCTCCCAAGAGCAGGTCGTCCAGTAACAGCATCAACTGAAGAAAATGAGTTGAATGTCGCGCTGTCAATAACGGAAGATCCTCATACTTCCATCAGGAAAGTTAAACAGCAGCACGACGTATGTTACGGTACAGTACAACGGATCTTAACTAAAAACTTGAAATTTCACCCATACAAAGTTAGACTCGTACAACAATTGAATGAAGACGATCCTGATAAACGCCTACAGTTTGCGGAATTAATGATGAATCGAATAGATGCTGATGCCGGTTTCTTGAATCGCATCGTATTTTCTGATGAAGCTACATTCTTCTTAAATGGGGCAATCAATAGACATAACATGTCTTATTGGAGTGAAACCAATCCTAATTGGATGGTCGATAGTCGTTCTACTCAATATCCTGAAAAAGTAAACGTATGGGCAGGTATTATAAACAATGCGGTAGTTGGGCCCTTCTTCATCGAGGGTACCCTTACTGGTCAAAAATACCACGATATGTTGAGGGACGACATCATCCCTGCTATTCAGGTTATTGTAGGCGAGGATTTCGATCAGACTTGGTTTCAGCAAGATGGTGCAGCACCCCATTATGCAACAGATGTTCGCAATTATTTGAGTGATGTATTCGCAGAACGGTGGATAGGTCGAAGGGGTGTAATAGAATGGCCACCAAGATCTCCGGATCTTACGCCCCTTGACTATTTTCTATGGGGTTATCTCAAAGATAGAGTGTATCGAACGAAACCGGTGAATATTGAGGAAGTAAAACAACGAATACGGGATGAGATCGCGGCTATAGAACCAGATATGATTAAAAAAGTCGTATCGACTTTTTATAATCGCTTGGGATATTGCCAAGAAGTTCATGGCAATCACTTTGAGCATAAGCTTTAGTAAGATACATAATTTCATCAAAATCTTAGTATACCCATCTTGCCTTAACTGTCTGGGGACACCCACACACACGCACACGCACACGCACACGCACACGCACACGCACACGCACACGCACACGCACAGGTGACGGCGAGGGGAACCACCTGAACAAAGCACCCCGAAGAGGTGTAAACCCGACCGTGCTACCTCCACGCGGTACATCTTGGGTAATGCTAAAGCCGGCGGTAGCATTGGAAACAATGTAAAAATGTTACCCATACATACGGTATTTATAAACGTATCGGATGTAAAAAAAAATGTATATTTTTATCCGGGAACACTGGAAACATTACGAAAATGAAACGGGGTTCCAATTAAAAAAAAATAGTCTTGAGCTTAGAATAAGCCTCAAGGTAATTTTCAAGGTTAAATTCAATGGTGCCTCTTGCTGAGTTAATTCGCTGTTCCGGGAGTTTTAAGTTTGGCCTTGAAATGACATTGCCGAAAAAAACGGCCATAGCATATTTGGACGTAAAATTTTGTGCTCTCTCCGAATCCGTGAAAAAAAATAGCAGTTTCCATTAAAAAAAACAAACTTGACCTTGAAATAACCTTCAAGGTCATGTTCAAGATCAAATTCTGTGCTACCATTAAATATCCCAGGAAAAATCCTTAAACTTTTGTCTGAAACAATTTCCAAAGAAATGCACACCCTCTAAGATATTTCGCCGTTACGGGAGTTTTAAGTTTCACCTTGAAATGACCTTGCCGGAAAAATCGATCATATCATACTCGGACGTAGAATTTTCCGCTCTTTCAGAATCCATGAAAAAAAATAGGGGTTCCCATTTAAAAAAATTAACTTGACCTTGAAATAACCTTCAAGGTCATGTTCAAGGTCAAATTCAATATCGCCATTAAATAGCCAGGGAAAAATCCTGAAACTTTTGTCTGAAACATTTTCCTCGAAAATGCACTCCCGCTGAGATATTTTGCTGTTCCGGGACTTTTGGATCACCCTGTATACGGATTAATACAAACTCTTACCGCTTGCGAGAAATTCTGTTGATTTTTATACGTTTTAAATACGTAAACGCAGATGTGATATTTATACATTATTTTTAAACATTTAATAAACGTTTTGCGTTATATTCTGGGAAGGAAAATAACAGACTTGATATTTTCATATAAATATGGTATATGTCAAACGTTTTATATACTTATAATATCCTTTGATAATAAACGTAGTGTAAAAACGGGTTTAATGGGTTATATTTTTCTAAATTATAAACGTTTTCCAAATACGTTTATTAAACTTGAAAATTCAACTATTTATATACGTTTTACATACGTAAACTCAGATGTGATAATTATACGTTATTTTTAAACATTTAATAAACGTTTTGCATTATACTCTGGGAAGGAAAATAACAGACTTGATATTTTGATATAAATAAGGTACATGTCAAACGTTTTATATACTTATAATATCCTTTGATAATAAACGTAGTGTAAACACGTTTTTAATGGGTTATATTTTTATAGATTATAAACGTTTTCCAAATACGTTTATTAAACTTGGGAATTCAGCGATTTATATATGTTTTACATACGTAAAATATAATACTGTATTTCATAAACTATATTTATACGTTTAATAAACCTAGCGTATTATATATACGTATTCAAAACGTTACCAATAAACGTATTTTATACTACCATTTTATAGACGTATATCATGTAAATACGTATACCACTTTTATACTATTTTTACGTATAATATTCGTTTATTAAACCATCCAGTTCTTATTGGGATATTCCTCTGTACATCCTAATAACACAGACCAACAAAATGTTTAACTAGAAACCGGATATGCTTTTCCGACCGTTTTCCTCACAAAATTTGGATAAAAAATTTTATCACGTCAAGATATTAAGATATCCTTACTAAAAAGTACAAAAAACACCGTATTTTATGATTTTCAGTAGGTTATTATGTCGGAACATAATTACTTCGACCCAGACCATAGGTCTGGCGAAGTATTGAATTTGGTCAGTTCCCGCCAAAAAATTACCCTATAGTTTTTCATCAAATGTCGACGTTTCAGGCCCTAAGGAACCCAAAGCAACGATAAAAAAATTGGTGTCCGTTAGGTTGTACGTCCGTCCGTCCGTCCGTCCGTCCGTCCGTGGGCAAAATTTTGTATACGCGATATCTCGCGACTGGCAGGACGAATTTAAAAAGTACAAACGGATTTGGGTTTCTCTTGGCCAAAATTAGATCTGATTAGTTTTTGGAGACAATGCATACTAGATTCTGGGGAGGTTTAACAAAAAAACGCTCAAAAAACACGTTTTTTCCATTTTTTAACAAAAAATACAAATCGTACAAAAGAATGTTTCAAACAAAAAATATAGAACATCGAATTCTCTACAAAAAAGGTTGTATTCATTTCTTCGTAAAATCAACGATAATGCCGTAAAAAACGGAAACCGAAGTATCCCACATATAAAAGAATTTATTTCTATTTTAAGCATCAGTGTGAACAAGACGTGCTCATTTATTAGTTCTTCGGCTGACCTGCGGTCGGGGTCGAAGTTTTGAAAATGCTCATTTTCAATTTTAATATAGGGTGAATATGCCAATGAATAGACGACTACCAATGAATCGACGATTTTCTACATATTTCTATTTCTTATGAATGTATGATGCACAACATGCAACAAAATACATATTTTTATGTTCATTGAACATTCAAAACAATATTTACAGTAATATTGATCTTCCAGTCTTTATTATTTTGTAAAATCAAAGCAAAGTTTTAAATCCATCCAAAACTGGTACTAAAAACGTCCCATTTGATTTAACCCGTCTATTCATTGGGGTTTAGCGGATTTTTTTACAAACGTATGAAGACGAGGTTAATAATTAAATAAAATCAAAGGTTGAACTACATGGTCATAAAGAGCAGAGTCCAACGATTCTAATGGTAGTATCATAATTACATTTTCATAAAAGAATTCAAAAGTTACAATCGATCAAAGTGTGAAAAATGCTTAACTGTCCATTCATTGGCATATTCACCCTATTTAAGGAACAAGATATTGTTACAATATATGTATAGAAACTACTCGAACCTAACGATGCTAGAACTACCCTCTGTCGCCTTCTTTCCTGGCAGTGTTAAAATGGGAATATTCCCGGAAGCATCAGCCTTTCGTCAGGGAACTGCAATACAAATTTAGCCAAAATTGTAAGCACCCGGGTCGAAGACATCTAGTTTTTGTTCTCAATTTGGCAAAACGCATATTAATGCGCTATTCGTCAACTTTAAAGTGTGTTTTTAGTCATTCCTATGCGATTTTTTTTCATCGATTTATCGTAGTTTTTGTCAAGATATAAATATGATTTTCGTAAATTTAATAAATGTGTAATTGTATGAAAATAATTAACAAAATAAGGAGGACTTTTTAGTCAGAATAGTTCCATAGCGTCCAGACTTTGAGATATCCTAACATATAAGTAGAAAAAAACATCGTTTTTATCCAAGTTTTTGTGAATGAACACAAATTTTTGCTTGCAATTTGACAAAAACCAGATTAAAATGCATTCATCAGGAACCTTAGTATACTTTTCCGAAGGTTTTCGATGTGCTGAATCCAAATCTAGTCGCAGAATACCTCTATCACGTCAAGATTTCGAGATATCTTAACCTAAAAATGCTAAAAAACGGAAATCATAATCGTGCCTTGACAAAAATTTCGATAACTCGACGACAAAAAGTCGAATCGGAATGGTTAAAAAAGCCCTTTCAAATCTATGAATAGTACATTAATCAGCATTTTACGAAATTTCGAACAAAAATTATTCCGCAGCAAAACTTACTGAAAACGGACAAAAATCGGTGTTTTTGGCACTTTTGGGTTAGGATATCTCAAAATCATGACGCGATAGAACAATTCTGCAGCCAGATTTGTTGTCAACGCATCAAAAACTTTTAAAAAAGTATAGTCCGGTTTCTGGGTTTGGAGAATGGCCTCATTTTGTTGGCCTGCGTGTGCGACAAGCAAAATAATGTAGACAAATTATTTCTGTCAATATAAACAATGCAATGCCCGGTCATATACGGAGAGAAGATTTCATACGAATTTTATACAAATTCATCAGTTTGCAATTATTGTTTTATGTCACATTAAATATGTTAATGGTCGAGCGGGTTTTTCAGCTAGAATTCATGTAAATTTCTGCCCAGAATATACCCAGCCGCTAGGATAATGGCTAGTTCAATCAGACAAATCCCAACCAGGAAAGCCAAAGATGTTTTTGGTGAAAATTATTCATTCAGAATAGAAACATCATATATTCAGAATTTGTAGCTCAATTGAATTGAAATTTGGTGAGAAAGTTATTCAATACTAGAGGAACAACTTTGTCATGAGAAATTTTCCGAAACTTAAATTTTGTATCATACTTTTTTCCAGTCAAAGATGAAACTTAAAATTTCTTGCCCGTCGCCATTTGTGATACAGCAACATTAAACAAATAATATTTTTCAGAAAGAATATTGACTCATAGGGTTCTAATGTGTATAACGAGTATATCATAAAAATTTGAACTCATTTGGTGTATATCTTTCACCTAGCAACGGCAAGTTTTCTCAACAATTTTATGAGTTTCGATCTTTTCATTTTTTATCATAAAAACTAAAAGTAAGACAAAAAAATTGTAAACACAAAAAGTGTGAGTTTTAATGAGCTCTACAGACCTTTCTTTTCTATTTTTCATTTTGACGGATTTTTTAATTTTTTAATCTTTTACTTTGCTAATACTTTTACTGCTTTTTGCACTCTTTTAACCCTTCATAAATGAGTAAAATAACTAATAAATGGTTTCAGCAATAAATGCATAAATGGATGTTGGATACCGATTTAAAAGAATAAGTAATGATAAATAGGTATTTAGTTCAGAGATGATCAGACGTAATAAATAGCAGTCCAGTAACAATTGCAGATTTTCTAAGACCCATTAGCCGCGATATAGTATTAATTAGCGATCGTTCGAATTCAATCTGTAATGGGTGAATAAAAGCAAGTAACATTCTGGCAGTGTTCTTGGGTAATTAAGTAACAATAAATAATGATTTATGAACATTCAGATATAATCCAATAACCGTACATAACAGAATAACAATATAGAGTAGACAAAGTTGGACATTAATTTGCTTGCTCCATAAAATGCGAAATATTACTAATCGTTTATCAATAATCAACAATGCTATTTTTATTTGCAATTCATTGGTAATAAATACATTACATTGGTCAGATCAAAAGTAATGTTAGTAAGATTTATTAAATTGTACATATAGTGACAAATTCCAATAAAAAATACCATGCTTCTATTGAAATTTTATTAAAATTATGTGAAATTTCGAACATCACAATGTTGTTGGAATGGGAAACATTTAACCCTTAATTCCGACGGCTATTTTAAAGCCTTTTCCTCCCACTACTTGGGTCAAATATGTCCTGCCGCTCGAAAATGCTTACAGTTTTGCAATTCATGAAGTATAATTTGAATTTTCTCTTGGGCGAAAGCGACCCTGGAGTTGGGATTAAGGGTTAACTAAATTTGAATAAAACGGTTTTCGGTTCGATTTTCATTGAAGAGCACTAGATGGCGCACCAACCCATAAATAAAGTTGCGCTTAGTTTATGTGATGCTCTCATGATCGTCAGTTGTAACGAAATATGTTATGTCTAGTATTTATCAGGGGGAAACAAGAAATTAAGAATTCATACGAGACGATAAGTCACTCCAAGTTTGACATTTAAATCAGTCTGTATGCGACATCGCTTATGGGTTCGAGCACCATCTAACGGCTCAAATTTAAAAATGGTCGGTTTGACATATGTACACCGCCATGTTGAAAACACAAAAATTGAACTTGCAACATGTAAATCTAAAATAAAATACATAAATATGTCAAAAATCTATTTTAAAAAAATGATTGCAAAATTTCCAGTAATTTTAATAAATCTAACCTTTTTTTCGTTCTAACGGTGTCCTGTATGTATTTGGGTCTCAGATTTTTATGCAATGTATAAAATACGTAAAAACAGGTTACGTAACGGTCTAAGAAAAGTATATTAAAAAAGTTGGTCGTTTATTATTCAATTTCATTACATCGCGAGTGTTCGAATCTCGAAAAAATATAAAGACGTTTTTGCCGCCATAACGACGTAAATATTTATCTTAACTGTGACATCGCGGTAAGGGCCGGATACACGTAGGTGTCTTACTTTTTTCCATGCTCGACGAAAACGTCGGCGGCACACGAGACGGAGTAGCCAACATTCAAAATATTCATGAGCAAGCGGAACACGCAAAAAGTTCTTCGGTTTCTGCGAGTTTTCGCGTGCCGCGGCATTCGCCGAATCGTCGACGAGACTATACATTCTCGCGATTAAACCGCACGAGGTGATACTCGAATGTCAGCCACGTGCGAACTTCTGGGTGACCATCGATGACAAGGCACCCAACATATACCATATATATCGTTTTTGCCCAGCGAGGTGAATTTACGAGCTGCAACCTCCTAAATAAAGTAGGATTTTGGAATTTTTTAAAATAAATAAAGTGAATGACGATGACCGGTCGTGCGGAAAAAACGGTCGGACTGTAGGAAATTAGAGGATAAGTGCAGCGTGAAATTGATTGGTCGAATCTGTCACAGTCACTGGGGATGCTGAAAATACGAGATTTAAATGTTCGGAATTTTCTATGATGTGATATCAAAAAGGACTCTTCACTTGACGACCGAATTGTACGTTTAACGGTTCAGTAATTACGACCAAAAGAAAGACATGCTATAAATAATTGGACTTTTATTTCCTAGGACGTTAAGGTCCTTTTATTGTGCTCCCAAGTTTTTTTCTAATTTATTTACAAAAAGGCTAATTGCAGAGTTCATAAAGTTTTACTTATGACTTCTTAAAATATTCTAGCCACAATATTTAGACCTGACAAACATCAACTCTGACACTTCAAGAGGAATAAAACGTTTTTCATACGTGTTTCTTTTACATCGCCCATAAATTTTTAAAATATGAAATTCGCAGTCGGCGATCCTAAAAATTCCAAAATACAAATTATCATGAAATTTGCCTGAATTTAAATTTGGATTCCAATTTTGGTCCGCCAAACATGTGTTTACATGTTTAAAAACATTAGAAGCATACTTACTTTGTAGAAATATGCACGAATTCTAGATGAAAACCCGCTAGACCAGTAACATATATATTTAAAGTGACATAAAGCAATACAAACTGAAAATATCATATCAAATTTGTATAATAGATAAGAATCAATCGATTCGACAAAATGAGCAGGTGTAAATGTAAACGATTTTTCTTTCGAAATGAAGATTTAATCTTTACAGCAGCTTTGTAAACAATCGCGACAGCATGTGCGCGAGAATCAGCTGAGAGCCAGCCGCCATATTGGGAGTTCGATAGAGAGGTATTCGAGACTCTCGAATCGAGCCGAGGTCGATAAGTTGTAGGAGCTTGTGCACTCATGTTAAAATATATTGGCTGTCTCAATGTCTCGCGTCTCGGTAGATTTACGCCAGAATTCATGTCATTTTTAGTAGGATTTCTACCCATATTACAGAGTTGTTTTCTAGACAGATCATCAAAATGTTAGATAATTCTGGATAGATTCTCGTGACCATCTCTACCAGGGTAACTCCAAAATCTTATTCAACATGTTAACATATTTTTTTTCTTGAAATATTAAATCCCCTAGTTTTAAAGTGGTTCTACAGTGGTCAGCCGGTAAGGTAGTGAATTAAATATGACTGAAAACAAATTTAAAAATTCGGGCTTTGTAAAGGTAATTCTAAATACTGTAGTCGATTCCCTAGAAAACACCAAAGATTTTAATTTAGAACAGTTCGAGATTTTTCTGAAATATGTAAAACTCAATTATTTCCGAAAATTGTTGGTCAGTTTTATACATTATATATATATTACAGTAGACGGTCGATATAAGAACCATCGCTATAAGAACGGATCGGTATAAGAACACTTTTTTGATCATTACAGTGCCTATGAACATTCGAGATGTATGGGTTTGCGGAGTATTGATGATTACTCAACTATGTCACGTGTGGAAATACTTGGAGAGGGAAGAAGTTTCAACCCTCTCCAGAACACTGTTAATTAAAAAAAAAATTGCGGTTAATTGCAAATTGTAGTCTATAATAATAAACAATACATATGCAATTGCGTAGGACTAAAAGATAATGCTCTTAACACTTTTCATGCCAAAAGGCTACAATTATTTTGTGATTTTCAAGTGAATATTTATCTGCGTAATGATAAGCAAAAATATTTCAAAACCATATTTTCTGACGTACTTTTGTTCGCACTTTTCAAATCTGCTGTTAGTTTTGTTCTATGACGTTATTGATTTTTTCAAAAAGACGGCGAATTTACAAAAAAACATTTTTTTTTTTTTTTTTTTTTGTTTAACGTATTTGCTAATAATGTTTCCGTTGTCGCATCTGTACAAACGACTGGATCCTGTGGAATAATAACCACAACTAAAATTTAAGCGACGCATGATATCAAAATTCAAAACGGCCGATCCAATATGGCGGCTTGTACACGCATTTGTTACGTTTTTTTTTCATTATATTTTATGTTTTTAGTCCATGACATTTACTTTTTCAATAGATTTATTATATTTATCTCAGTTTGATATCGATTATGAAAGAAAATAGAATATTTTTCACTATTTTTAATTCCATATCATCATGTATTGTTATTTTTGTTTGCATAATCGCTATCAAACTAGGTATACATAATAAATCTATATTATAATAAAAATATAATATTTTCAGCCATTTTGAATTCCGTATCGTCTTGTATTCCTATTTTCTAGCCCAATCGGTACCAGACTGAGATAAATATAACAAAACTATTTAAAAAGTAAACGTGAGTGACTAACAACATACAAAAAAATGAAAAACTCAAACGTTTTGAAAAAATCAAACGTCATAGAACAAAACTAATAGCACATTTGAAAAGTACGGACAAAAAACGTTAGAAAATATGGTATTGACATTTTTTTGCTTATTATTACACATAAATATTCACTTGAAAAACATAACAAAATTATGGCCGTTTGGCATGAAAAGAGTTAAATGAATGGAATAGGCTGAACATTATAAAGGTTGTTCTTTTAAAAAATATGAGATTGTCAAAATATTATTATACCCAGAGTTCTAAAAATCACAGAAAAAGCAACTCTACGTGTACGCACATGACTCATTGCTTCCTTCAATAGTATTATTAAACCATTAAAACATCGATTACTACAAACAAATATTTTAAAATAAATATAAAATTAAAAGTATTATTATTTACCCATACGAACACAAACTTAATGTTAAACTAGTGTTGGCGTGGTGCCTCGCTCGCTTCGCTCGCTCAGAAACTTCGACCCAGTAGAGAGTCGGCTATTTCTTAATACTCGTTTGTTTACTAACAGCTTTCAGTTATATTATAAAATTATATTGATATTTGGGGGTCCAATCATATTAAGGTCCAAGTGGCCTCGATAGATATGTTACAACAATATAGTGTTTTTTATATGTATGGAAATTGAAAATGAGCAGTTTCAAAACTTCGACCCCGACAACAGGCCAGCCGAAGTATTAATAAATAAAAGTTGCAAAACACTTACTTCAAGCACTTGTATTGTAATAGACTATTCGATGCATATTACATGTTTACAGTGTTTTATTAATTACTGTTTGTATCATTATGATCTTATATATACAATATATATACATATAATTCGTCAAAGATATCTTGAAAGTGTCGAATAAAAGAGCTCTGACGGATATCTTTTAGATACTACAAGACATCTTTAGATATATCGATGTAGTTACTTTCGTATCAAAGGCGTAAAAGAACTTATGAGTCCGTAGGTGATCACCGCGCCCGAAGGGCTGGCGAAGACTATTCTTGGGGGTAGGGGATCGAAACGTCGACATTTGATGAAAAACTATAGGGTAATTTTTTGCCGAGGTGACCAAATTCAATACTTTTTTAGACAATAGTCATAAACATTTTAAACCAGTTTTTATGGCATTATCGTTGACTTTAGGAAGAAAATGCATAGAACCTTTTTGTAGAGAATTTCATGCTCTATCTTTTTTGTTTGAAACATTTTTTAATAAAATTTGTATTTTTCAAAATAAATGCAAAAAACTACGACGTAACTTAATTGGGGCTAATTTTTTTTAGTAATGGACGGATGGATCTGCGCCAAAATCCGATCAGATCTAAGTTATGCCAAGACGCGTATTTTTAAAAAAAAATTATGTCAATACGCTTATCCGTTCGCGAGTTATCGCGAGACAAAAAACGGGACGTACGGACGTACCTACGTACAAGATCACGGACACAAATTTTTTCATTGTTGATTTGGGTTCCTTAGGGTCTGAAACGTCGACATTTGACGAAAAACTATAGGGTAATTTTTATATCCGAAGTGACCAAATTCAATACTTCGTCCAGACTTAGTCTGGGTCGAAGTAATTTCGAGAGATCAGGAGATTTTAAAATTTAAATCCAGATCTTAAAAATCTTATCATCTTTTAAACCTCGTAAGAATATCATTTGAAACAACGTTTTTCCCATGAAATAGTATTTAAACTACAATTATTTTAATAAGGTTATTCGACCTCGAAATTATATTTTAAACAACTTTTTCTGTTCATCAATAATGTCATTTTTATGTACAGTTTCCTAAATATTAAAAGTATGGAGGAATCTTTCATACATGTATGAACAAGAAGAGCTACACATACAGAATCACTCCACATACTCGACACAATATTATGCAGCTTATTTATATTGTAATCGAAAGAAAGTTGGGTTATAGTGCTTGCGATAATGCGCTACCGCAGCGCACCTATTGAGTAGTCACATAATCTTTGTCTTTAAATCAATAATGTTACTAATATTTTTATACGTATAGCAAGTCTTACACTTCATGCAAGTACCGTCATTTTTTATCTTATCTATTTTCATAATTCTAAATATTTATTAACATTTTCTATTAAAAATTCTTTACTAAAAACTAAAAACTCTCAACTGACTTTATTAATACTTCCAAAAAGTCTTTCCGTCTCTGTATATTCAAACTGGAAAATCACAATACGCATATATCTGCGTGAAATCGCACCTTTACTTTCGGTACTTTTCAATCCGAGTTTGTATAAAGGCGCTGTTACGTTATCGAACGGTGATTGGTGCACTTTCGACAATATGTACCGAACAGAGTACACTATCTGCATATCCTTTACCCGAGGGTATGTAAAGCATTGCGCACTCCGCAACCCCAGAATGGCTTCTGCGTGTGTCCACTCTATTCAGGCGGCTTCCACACGAAACACGAATACGCGAGTTTCCATGTAGACTTTTCTATATCTTTTATTTTTCTGCCCGACAAATATAAATGCCAACAAACCAGTCCCAACTTAATCATCGCCTGTTGCAACAGTGTCGGGGCAGGTTCAACCGCAGAGTGAATGTATAATCATTAGTGGTAACAGCGGCGGAGGTTGCCTGCAACAACAAAAAAAAACTATAGTTATCGGATACTAATACCTGAGAAATGCTCGGTTGATCTTTGACCGATAAACCAATAACTGAATAATATCAATAACGTTATAGCCTTTTCTACAAATCGTTACGTTACGTCTAGATTGTAGTCACGGCGTTCCGGTGAAAGTCCATTCTACGCGGAACTAATGACGTACTGATAACGAGTGTAAATCAGTTTTGACAAATGCGGATGTTATGTCACGTTTCTTGAGAACGGAACAATTCGCAATCCTTCATAAGCTGCAAATGTGTGGTAGAATTGTTAAGGACACATGACACATTCTCAAGAATTTACATTGTAAACAAAACAAATAACGTTAGAGGTTATTTCCTTTACAAAAACAAGCTTTGATAACGCTATTCGAAGAAAGGATACTTGCGAAACAATTCTACAGAGTGAAACATTATTTCTAATTATGGATGTTGAAGGACATTGAATAAACCAAAAAGTAGTGGAGGAATGCTGATAATTAGTAACAGCGCAAACATGAATACATTTTAGTTTCCAAATTTCCTCCATTTTGAAACAAGATCTTGTGCAGGCAAGTACCTCACCGTAATTACTGCTTTGTTAAAGTTCTCCCTTCCTAGTCGATACTCCATAGCATGAGGAGGCAAGCACCAGGGTAGGATTCGACCATAAAGTTTGACGGTTACTATGGAGGAAAGGCAAACGTTATATGTTGGTCAGTTATTGGCTACCGATATGTATAGACCCATTGCCACGACCATCAAACTTGTTGCTATTGGACCAATACTCGACGTCGAGAAGGTTGACCAATCATTACCGACATCTTATTGAATCGTAACTGAATGACCTATCATGTACATGACCCTTTTACCTGGGCTGAAGACTACCTCATTTCTTTAAGTCGGAAATATGGTCTTGTCCCCTTCTCTATTATATCAGAAGGCTGTAAAACGGCCGGTATTAAGTGGTACTCAAAATACCACTACATGCCCCGAGTACCCTTCTCAACTTCAAGCTGGTGGTTGGGCTTTGTAGTTTATACTTTCTCTCTCAATTTTTGTATTGCCTACCTCAAGCTACCGGTCTCTTATTTCAGTATTTCTAGTTTTTCGCGTTTAAAACTTTGGAAAATGTATGTCGTGTCAAGCAACCTAGAAAGTTATTTTGGTCCGGTTTCCTACACTCCGCCTACATTGAATATTTAATCGTTTACTCGAATAAGACAATTATTTTTAAATATTGGAATTTAATATCTGATTTAATTTTAGATCCGATTTCACCAAGAATGAATGACAAGTTTATTATGATCAAACGTAATTCTTACCTTCCGTATTTTGAATGTATTTTAAACGAGTTATTTAAACAAACAATCTTGACAGGTTAATTACATCGACCCGAACCACATATTAGGCCTAGGTTTAAATTAGTTACTGCAAAGAGAAAATGACAAATAGTTTTTGATCGGATGACGAACTGTCAGGCATAGTGAGCTGTGATCAAGTTTAAATAAAAGTTGCGTGCATATCGAGTTTTTCTTCAATCCTCATTTGTATGTTGTCTTGCGGGAATTTTAACCCTAATACGAAAATAATAACCAGGCGGATTTTTTAATAAACTAATTTTTTATAATTAAAATATAAATATTTACATTATTTCAAAAAAAATTCAAAAAGAATAAAATATATTTATAGTACATGGAAAATTGTTAATATTAATGATTTTAATCACGTTTATTGATTAGTTTTACTAATACGTGAGATTCATGAGGTCTTCAGATTAATATTAGATTAAAATCATATCGAAAATTGAAATCACAATGAAGATTTTTAAATATGGTTGAATTATTCTTTATTAATTTGGTAATACATATTTTCATAAATATTACATTAAAACAAGGCATTAAATTAAAATAAATACAAATCATTGTATTCGCAAATAACGAAGCAACATTTCTGAATAATTCGGATTCATTCGGAAAAATTAAATAGTTGGATACTATCTAGATTGTAGGATAAGAAACAGTTATCATTTTCATTTAATTTTACTATCTAAATACTGACGTCGACAAATTAGATAATCAAGTCTAGTATTTAATGTAAAACCAACTAAACAACCTAGATACAGATACTACTATGAAGATAATAATACCTACTATTTATTTTTCTGTGTTTTGACATATTGACTTAGAATTATCATTTACCGATTCCATGGCCCATTCACTAAAAAATGCAAGCCCATTTTTCCTTTTTTGCAGAACTCAAGAACATGAAAAAATACTGCAAATATTACCATTTCTCCAGCAATTTTGAATTTGGGTTTACTTTTGCCATTTTTAGTAACTTTAAGTTGCACATTTGCTGATTTTCTGTATCCCAACGAAATTCGACATTTAGATCGGTAACATAAAAAGTTTCCATTAAAAGTGAACATACAGACTAAAAGGTTGACAATAAAATTAATTTTAACATTAAAGTTGATTATATTTTACAGTATTAAACACATTTTATTGTTTTTACCCAGCATAAACTAAATTTTATTTCATATCCTTGCTTTTAAAAATATTTACTTGTATATTTACAGTAGTCCTAGACGAAAACATCTCCTAATAGAAGTAGAACTTTAATAAAATATGTGCATTCAAATTAGATACTAATTAGATTTGAAATCATATGCATCACAAAATAGAAACATAAATCTTGTAGAACATTTGATAACGGTTTTTTAATAGCGATCAATGACATGTTGAAAAATAAGTCTATTAGATGTCAAATTATACCTGACACATTTTGATTGTTTAATTTCAGCTCGTTTTTGACAGTTAATTAGTAATCAATAATGATGAACAAAATATCAAATAATGATCCCATAGAGACAAGATAATTGATTGAAATCGAGATCATGTTATAAATAACGTTTGAAAAACAAAAACTCAGCATCAAAATTAGTTTGAAATATTTTGTAAATAAGTATAATTCTGGATATTTTTGATGTTAATAACGAATAAGAATTCATCCTTCTATATCAATAATTTCTAATTATTATACTAACCTACAGAAAAAACGAATAAACATATTCTGGCAAAAATTTACTTGAATAGTAGCAAGTAATCAATTACTTGCATCAAAAAAATAATTTTTTAAACCAAATAGGATTTAATATGAAGACAAAAAATTTAATACCTAAGAAAATATGTTATTAATTCAAGTAAACACTTTATAACGCCACAAATGTTATTTATTGTAAGTATGATCGTGTGTTGGTGACTATTGTGTTTTAAACTTTCGTTTTGAATGTTTGTTTAAAAAGGATAAAACATAATTCCACAGCAACAAAAGTTGTTTAAATTCGATTAAAAATAGGTGCAAGTAAATACTGACTTGCAGGAAACATTTTCTTAATTGAAATAACTCTTTTACTCGCCATTATTCCCATAAATATTGTCTTATTTAGAATAAAGACAATTTTTTTAGTGTAACGTTTTTTAAGTGGATATTTTAGTAAACTTTTAGCAAGGATGTAATTTTAAGGAATTAACTTTTTTTAGTACCAGTCTTATACACTCTGAAATAGTATTAGTTATTATAATACTTTATATACTAAACAAATCTATTCAATTATTTCATAATAGAAATTCACTCATTATGGAGTGAAAAGTCAGATAAAAGTGAGTTTTCACTCTACAATGAATGAATTTTCACCAGTTAATAGTAGAAATTCCCTCTTTTGCTAGAGTGGCTCAAATTTCACTGCATAAAAAGTGATTTTTCACTTCAAGTAATTTTTACAGAAACGATTATGGCGATTAAAGAAACATTTTATTTTGTTATTATACTAAAAAAGGGAACAGGCACATCTTATTTGTTAAAAATGTATTCAAATAACTGTTCACCTTTAATGTTGGTAATCATCATTTCCTGTGTCATTTTAAAAGTCATTTATTACGTTGTGACATTTAGTTAAATGTTCTTTTTTTATCAAGTCAATTAAGATACATTTGACATGTTATAAAGTACATAGAAGTGTTGAATTTAAATTGTTAAACATAATATTATGACATGTTTTCCAACTGATATTTTCGTCTAAAATTTCTCTACATGTTTGACAATGAAATATTTTTTTTATTAATAATTTACCGTAACACACAGGTACTCTGTAAATTTGAATTAGTTAAAAACTACTAATTAAACAACGGAAAGTGCGCCATTAATTGAATTAGTAAACTTTTTTACTGATAAACAATTCAAAACCACTAATATATTATTAATTCTAAAACCAACTAAACTAAAATATTCAATTTCTACTTTTAGAGTAGTAATATTGTATTAATAAATTACTAGTTTTTTACTATTCTTTAGTAAAACAATTACTATTTGATAGTAACCCACTTTTTTCCGTAGATTAGTAGTTTTCAGTTACTTTACAGTTTTTAGTACAAAATTGCTAGCTAAATTTGGTAATAATTCTTTTAGCGACAGGCGATTTTTAAGAACAATGTAATACAAAATTATAAACATTTCATAATATTGGGCAAAAAACAATATATTCTGATATCTTAAAGTAATAAAATATTTCTATACCAAGTAATTAAAAAACGCAATCGATAATGAGAATTTCGAAATGAATGAAATTATATTTTGATTTCCATTTATCAGCCAATTGTTTTTTTGACGTCGACAAGCGGTAAACAAGTCGTTCTTAATACCTTACTAACACATGTAACCTTAAATAATTAGTTGATAAGACTATTTTTTTAAACTATTTTCAGAACATCGGCATTCGAAACGATATTCCGAACGATTGTTCAGTTAATGTGATCGAAGTTTCTGTAAATGTTTCACAGGACATACAGAATTTCCTTGAATAGAAGATTAAGTTTATATTTATAAGTAAAGGGATTAACATTTTTATCTTGTTATTGATGAAAATGTTGTTTAGTGAACAAAATATTTAACATGAAATTATAGACATTCGCGGAAGGTTTCAAAATATTACAAATTACGTTGAAAATCTTGTGTTTCAGTGTTTCAATTTAAACATATTTATAAAATTTATACCGTTATGTTGATAAAAAATAATTTAGCTTCGTCAATTTTTATAAGAATATTATTTTATTTAAAAAATACACATATTCACATAATATAGTCGAAGTAATACGTAAAAAAGAAAATCATTAACTTACGATGAAAATATTGTCTAAACTATCGAGAAATATTATTTTATTAAAATGTTATATTATGACATTTTATATTTTTGGAAAACTCATCAAACTATAGAAATTTTTACCGTTTCATACCGCGTGTGCTAAATTAACAGAGATAAATGTAGGCGTAGGTCAGTGTTATTCTCATATGACACATTGAGATAAGTTAACAATATTACGATAATAAACAGGGTCATTTACTATAATACTACTCAATACAAACATTTTTTAATGTCTTTCGAAAAAAACATACCATGTACTAAAACCCCATACATACGAAACAATGCGACTATCTGTCCATTACACACATTATTATTAATTAAATGTCGTTATCATGAAATTACACACAAACCGTATCACAAATGTATGTCGTGGACAGAAAGTATTTACAACTATAAACAATCGCTATATGTGGATTAATTAGTTGTGACGATTACCAGCTCTTATCTTAAAATGTAAAAAAATATTATCGTGGCTCAAAAATGCCTTGATGTTTCCAGCGTAATATTTTCGAATTTGATTTTATGCGTAATATTAATAAAGTAGATGTGTGATTTTATCTGACATACATTTTATTTTTATTTATTTAGATTTTGAATAATTATAAATTAATTGGTACATTATTCTTTGTATTCGTTATTATTGTTCACCCCTTATGGTAAATTATTATCGGTCTATGATATAGCACCTTTTCAGAAATTTTTTTTTCGTCAAAATTATAAGTGCATTATTAAATAATTTAAACACACTGAAAACATCAATAGTTATTACTTTAAAATTTATTAAAAGAAATATATGTAATATTAATTCACGAAGAAATTAAATTTCGGCGTATATTTAAAAAACAAAATTAACTTTGTCAAAGTAATTGCATAAAACCTTAATGAATAATAATTGTTTTATCTGTTTAGTAGCAGATACTTCTAAAGTATATAGGAAACTTACTGATTTAATTTTCTTGTGTATGAAAGTTAAATTAAAACAATATGGAGATACATCAAACATGTTTGTTCATGTTAGAAGCGATACACCAAGGATCCGACATTGATAGCTATTAAATAATAAATTGGCCTTTATTTTTTATTTCCAAATATTAATGAAATTATTAATGATTTAATATCTTAAATTATAGAATTGTATATTATGAGTCCATTAAAAAAGAAAAGAAATTTTAATAAACATTGGTTAATTGCAACATATATAATTATATTATTTAGGATAAAACGTCATTTAAGAATGAATTATTCTCCTTAAAGTTAATTATATTAGTAAACGTTACAACTTAAGCTGTAAATCATAAATACAAAATTAATCAATTTAAGGGGAGAGGTAAGTCAGAAATTAGCCCCTCTACTTTTAAATTTGCAATTATGTAAGTACTGTAATTTAATCACATTTTTCCTTTAAAATTATGATATTTAGTAAAAAAATATATAAAACGATTTTCTCCTTTAAAATTTCTATTTCTTGAAATATATAATGACATATTCAGAAATTCCAAAGAGAGGTTGTTCATAATAACAAAAATACATGTACAAATTTTTTCGATTTTAATGAATTTAATTTCAAGATTTTCGGGTAACAAAAATGACGTTTAAGCCCCTAAAAATATTAGTAATTCATTATGTTCAATAAATTCTGGTATAAATATACATAAATTGGAAGCTTTTTTTATTTTTATTTTATATTGCCCAAATACACTTATCTAGAAAGTTGTATTTAAATAGCTAGTAAACTTTATGTGATTTTTAACAAAATAAAAAAAAATCATTGTTATTACGTAATAATTACACTCATTTCATTTATAAAGTTGAAAACTATTTAATAGAACATTCCTGAACTTTACAATATACATATGAATAAAAACAAATGAATGCGCATCAAAAGAGAACAATCTTCAACGGAAACAAAAAATCGGAACATATTTATACTTTATAGTAGTAGAAAAAACAAAAGAGAACCAGAAAATAAAATGTAAGGTCTATAAGGAGACTTTGATAGATAAGTTTTGAAAAAATATATCACATTTATAATTAGTATTATAATAAATAGTTTTCACTTTTATAAATATTGAAAAGGGTGGAATTATTACATATTGTCAATTTTGTCATGCGCATGATGTAATAAACATGATTTTTTGTTCTTATTCCGTAAAAATCAGCTAAAGTTCACTTACTATGTGTAACTGTATTGATAATAATTGTATGTCCGTACTATAAAATAAAAATCATAAAATATTTCATGATATTTACACTTATACGACAATTTATTAAAAATAATGAATTATTAATATTTTTTCGCACTGGAAAGCTATATATTATACTAAAAACCCTAAATTCAAATCATTAAAATGGAACTAGTCTCACAATTTTAAATATTTTTAAATAAAAAAAAATAATATAATTTTAAAGAGAAAATAAGGCAAAACGATACTTACATATTTGTAACATTTAAAGATCGAGTTAATTTTTGGCTTACTCCGCATCCTTATTTTTTGACGAGTAATTGCAAAAACAACTGAGTTTACCCGAGTTAAAAGTTACAATTCTGAATTCATTTAATAACTCACGATATTTTACAAAATCCATATTAATTAATGTAAATTAACAAAAAATTTGAACAAACAATCATTTTAAAGCCAGACGACACACCTTGTGCTCCATCCATATGTTTTTTAAAGGTGCGTACAAGTGCAGTAGAATGTAAGAAAATATTCCTGGCAGACGGTGTCATAATTTGATAGCGGAAGGTTATTTTTAGTTGTCGAGTTTTTTTCTCGGCGATAAACAAACGTCACGTGTATTGAACCTTTGAATAATGTACACGTTTTAACGATATGTTCACACTCTGTTGCTTTTTGCAGATAAACGATTTTCCTCGTTCATGGTTTTCAAACGATTTGTTTGCTTCAAATTGGCGAAACCGCATAATTCCTGTGTTCAATTTTTATATTACACGTTTTGCTTTTATCGATTTAAATACGTGTGGTAAATTGAAAGAAAAAAAGACTTGTTTCTCATGCTGGCATTTTAAAAGGGGAAACTTTTTTTGTTATTTATTGTTTCCCTTAGGAGTTTGAAAATTATAAATAATTACACCGAAAGCTGCAAAATTAAATCTCGAACAAATATTCAAAGATCGAACTCAAGTTAAGACAGTATATTTTCAATATTTTTACTTTAAGACGTTTACACGTATTTTTAATATTGCATAGTTTTTTTTATGAGCAATTTTTTCGTTATAGGCAATAAAAATTCAATACAATCTCAACAGCCGATGCAGAGAAACAAAAAACTTGAGCATTCACCCTTAGAAACTCAAAAACTTTCATAACCTATTTCAGGACTAAAACATCAACTTTTTTATTTTAGTGGACCTCATTTTCAACAGGCATGATTCATTTTTTCAGTCAGTTACTATATAAAACATAAAAAAAAAGGTTTAATGTTCATCTTCAAGATTCCTTCTTGTAGAAGAATATTTCGAAACCAAAATGCCTACATACAAAGCAGTCTATGAAATTGCGTATCGTAAATAACTTTTTGCAGACTCCGGCTGCGAATCAGTGTTACACTTGATAAATAGTCGCCGACAATTGATATCGATCCACAGTTGGAACAATTCGATGCCGAATGATTTATCCCTGAATCGATAAAAAAACCACGGCGTCCTGTTATCAAATCCTTACGTCAAAGGCCCGAAGTCGTAATTCCGTAATTCAAAAGCGCTTTACGATTGCTCGTTCGCGATAACGAACAAATGGCTTTTGCACGTGCCACAACATCATCACGAGACCTCCGCTGACGTACGTACAAATTACAACAATGCACCACACCATCCCAACTTCTTATCGTCATTTTTCGACATGATCCATAAAAATTCCCTTTCGTCAATTCAGGACTTCCGCGTATTTACCGGACGTTTAAATCGTTACACGATTTTATGTCGTAAACGATTGTTTTTTTTATGGATTTCTTCGTCCGCACATCAGTGTCAGATGTGACATAAGTAGATTAATTTATTTGTTCCACTTTTTTTAATTACTTCTTCTTTAAATCAATTATGTACGCAATAAAGAGCTCGGTTGGCACAGTTAAATCGTGCATTTGTTATTGACCTAACCGAACTCGACGTACTGAGAACATTTTTATTTGAAAAATTACCATATTGTCTAAGTTTAGAAGGATGTGGTAGCAGTTTGTAGAGATGTTTATTACAATATTCTAGAAAAAATGCAGTATCAGTTATTACAATTTGCCGTAGTTACATTTGTAACATTTGTTGCAAGTATCCAAAACAATACTTTTTAACGCTCCGGGAGTAGAACCCGATTTTGCGCCCTGTGAAATCTTCGGGCGCTAATTATCCATCCTCACGCTCGTTGTATTAACAAAATATCGTATGATATTACGGAACAGTTGGGAGCAAAATTATAAACCAATTGTGTTATTCTGAATATTCTTTCATGATTTTCGAGATGTCATCCATGGAAACTGGTTTGATTGGAAAATTCAATTTTTGGGTATAAAACGTAAAGAATGGATTAATTTTGACACAACATTGACCATTATTTACGAAAGAAATCATCTTAGTCCAATATGTTTGTAGTGTAAATATTCCCAACTTCATCTAATGCCCTAAAATTAGAAAATAAGAAAAAAGAAATTTGGATTCTTAATCGTATCAGTACGAAAATTTCAGTACTGTCAATCTACTGCACCTGTGTTGCTGGTCCTTATCGAATTTTTTATTCGCATTTCTATTTTTTTAGTTACGATGCACATGTCACATGATAAACTTTAATTATACTAAATAAAATAAAAGTAAAACGATAAATAGTGGTCATGCAACAATTTTTGTAACAAAATTATTGAAATTTATTCAAACTATTATTCTCGTACACGAAAAAAATGCTCTCAAATCCCCATAAATTCAATGTTTAAAAAATGAACATTTGTTTTCAAATTTTAACAATGTACCCAGGAAATTAAATGTAGAAACATTGTCTTTGGAAAAAGATAAAAAGTATTTTCATCGGAAAATGAATCATGAAATCTTCGATCTCTGTCAACCAATTATTTTTAAATTTCCTTTTATTACATCTATTAACTTATAACGAATAAGGTAAATTTTACGTTATAAATTTGTTTACCACAACAGGCTGCAACATTGGCACAATGTTTATTGTTTTTCATTGACGTCACTTATTTATTTTTATCGATACTAATATATGTACGCGTGCAAGTATGATTAGCTCGTAAAATGATTTTCCGTGTACATTCTTTATGTGAAGTTGTGGAGTATTTCGTTATTATAGAGGACTTACGAGAACAATAACCTATAAATCGACAACGGGAATCTTTTACATTCCTATTTTTTATAATTATTTTTGCTGTAAGTGAAAAAGAATTGTTTTTATTATCGCACATTATTATTTCTCGTTATATCGTTTTCCTTGTTCCCTTGTTTTGTTTCCGTTACGTTGACCGAATTTTGTTTTCTTTATTTTCAACGTTTCCTGTTTTAATAAAAGGGAAATACGACAATATCTGTCCTACGTATACCGAAAAAACGTGTGGATAAAATGTAGGTCACCGTCTTTCCTAACTTACGTGAGTTTGATTCAATATATGATACAATAACAAATGTTTTATTTACTGCATCTTATATAAAAAACGATTTTTTTAACTTTGCTTTCCATCTTCACAAGTCTATAAATTAATTTAAATTAGGACTTCTTAAATTAGGATCTTCATTTTCAAAACATCAGACAATAATATCTCTGTGTATTTATTTATTTGTCATAACAATAAATATTAGAAATTTTAATCAGAAGCATAGTTAGTATATCATTAACTTTATATTACGATTGCTCTTGGCTGACATCTGAACATCTATTTTCATGAAAATCGATACTTCTATTGCTATAATAATGCATGATTTAGTTCAGTAATACGAAGCCAATCGATACTATCAAACAGAGCTGTTTTTACCCACAAAAGCAGAAATAGATACTTTTATCCATAAATAGAACTAGAAATAGAATCCGATCATTAATGCGAAGAAACATTAAAGGAAACCTGTCTAGAAAATGCAAAAAAAGTCGGTGGTATTATTTGCGGACGGGATTAAGGTAATTAGCTGTCCCTTTCAATTGTGTTAATAATTTATTTAAGGATATCATAAAACAACGGAAAATTGGTTTAGTGAACAAATAATTTCGAGAAAAATTCAGGAAAAGGTTTAACAACTGAATTCTGTTATCAAGGTAGCCTAAATCTACTCAATGATCTTTCCTAGTCACCAGATTCATCGATGTTTAAAAATAGTATCTTGTTCTAAACAAGTGATTAATTTCTAAAATCAAAACAATTATTATACTCCATTTTGAAATTCTAAGGAAATTAATCTGTACACAATAATCGTTGAGATCAATATTATTATTTTACGTCCGTATTAGGTAGAAAAACAAACAGAAATTATTGATTTCATTTATTAGTATTAGAACATCCTGGACTTAAAACACGTAATGATGTTTGTTGCCAAGTTAAACTCAAAGTAGGTTCGTATGAATAGTTCTCTATATACTTGTGAAACTACAAGGAAATTGCCTTCGAAATGGACTCGAATAAGTGTCCCGAATGTCGACCATCTAGTACAATATTGCATTGCAGATAGTTCGCGCATGATCATGAATACAAAACGGAATACTTCAGTCGATTTTATCATTTTGAACATCCAACGGTCCAAAAAGTAGCCAAACAGCTTGTAAATCCGCAAAAAGATAAACGACGTTTAACTTTCAAAAATTGCTCTTCGGAAAATGGTCAATAAATTGATTTATTTTGTTTACATTTATGATACATTTATTTTTCATTAATTCTCTTAATATACTTCACATATCTCTAGATTGTTCTGCTCTGATTTCTTTTTCATCGCTCCCATCTCATTCACTTGTATGTCGCTTGTTAATGCAAACATTTAATTAGTTCTTTTTTATTATTCCTGTATCCAACACTATTCATTTGGTTCTTTGAGCATACGATGCATAGATACGTAAGGTGTAATTAGTATTTCACAGAGATAAAAACGTCATACTGACACCAAAGGTATGAACAATTTTTTTATGATTGTTCAGGATGTAAATGAGTTGCATACACTTTGTAATTAAAAATGCTGCATGCTTTGAGTTTTTATTATTATTTTATGTAATTTATACGGTTTTTATAGTAGCAGTTAACAATAAAAAAATATGTTAACATTTATAGATGGGAGACAATATTTGTCAGCCTCTTAGATGAAAAAGGAATCACATTCATTACTGTAAATTAATTTTGTTAGTATCATTTATTTTATTAACGCTACAATATTATTCAATAAAAATTTCGAAAAAAGAACGGCTTTTCCATATGATGTAAATATTGATCTTCGTATAAACTTTATCATATTTATGCCTCAAATATAAATATCGTTGTCAATTTATGAGTTAAATTTTAAAGTATTTATTTTTATTGTCAATTAATACATTCTTTTATTGATATTCATACTTTTCAAACTGGTTGATCAACCTCTTTTTACTTTCATAATTTAAATACTACATAGTATAACCAAAGTACTGCTGTAAAATATGTGATTATTGTACTATTGGATCCTTTGATAAAGACAGTAACACGTTTATTATATTGTGTTTTTGTATGTAAGAATGTAGAAAACAATGTAATATGTAGGACAGTTTTAACAGTTTTGAGGATTTTTTTATGATAGTGGAAGAAACTTATCCTTGCATTAGCGTTGGATAACCACTCAAAATCCCCTTTCGGGTAACACTAATATAGGATAATTCACAGTAACACGGATTAGATTTAAAATATTACCTAAAACTCCTAAAGTTGTAAGAGATCAAAATATATCTTATACCATTCTTTATGTATCTCACACTTTTTCCTATTAAAATGTCTATTTTCATGGAAATGTCATAGTTGGTAAACAAAACAGTTGACTTATAACTTACAAGAAAATGACTTCTGAATAGGTCTAATGTTTCTCACTTAACTAAAATGAAATGACTTCAAATCCAAGTACGTGTATAATCGACATCCGGTAAATTTCTAGTCAAAATTATGTAATTGAAGTCATACTTACGACAGTGGACCTATACTTAATGATACTAAGCACCCTTTTTAAAATAATACTAGCTACCAGGTTTAGGTCGATTACCATAATCTGGAATTTTAGCATTCGAGTTAAAAGGGTGATAACATATGAGTGTATTCGAAGTATCAGAGAAAATAAAACTTCACCATTAAATTAATTATTAAACGTCAAATCTTATAGGTTATGCTTATTCTATTAATGTCAGATACATATTTATTGTTATAAATTTTCTTGGAAATTGCAATATTCCAGATGGTAATGCTGAAAGAGTCGTGCAGAACAAGAAAAACTGCCATCCTTCCCCTAAAAATGAGAAGTTCTTTGAATTTTTACTATTTAGAACACAAAAAAAGTATTAATTTTCAAATAAATAAGTTTTACCGTACTTCAAGCCTATTTCAAAATTACTATCTGGAATATTAAAATTACCAAGAACATCGGGTAATCAAATATTTGTCTGTTACTGTAATTGTGGTGAACTATGACTTCTGACTGGTAAACACATTAGGGAAATCGATTAATTGTTATTAGGAATTCACCATTACGTATAAACTATTTAATGAAAGCTAATCACAAATTATGACTAAAAAATATAGGACTCCAATTGGTAAGAGAAAAATATCCATACAATACATCTTCCTTAGAATGTTCACTTTTATCGTTTTTCTAACATATCCAAGGTGACCTATAACCTCAATGTTTTAAATGAATCTTCTTATCGATCTTTTAAAATCCTCGTCCTGTTGATATCCTAAGGATATTAGGATAAGGAGCTGCTAAGCACACCTCAGGTGTTATTAGTAAATATAAATAACTAAATGACCATGCAAACAATTTCAATACATTCGCCTCGACAATTCTGCATTAATTAGTCAATTAAAATACAGGAAACCTGACTTATACAAGAAAGAAAACGTTTGAACGAATTATAGTTAAAGTTGAACACAAACAAACCTGCAGCTTATTTATTTGATATCTGTATTTTACCCAAAAGCTGCAATAACTGTTAAAATTAGCTGTACTATATATCTGTACAATTACGTTTTAATCATTATTTTCCTCTATGTATGTTATTTCTTAAAAGAAACCTTGTTCATTTTTCCTGCTTTTTGGAGTTTACATACAATTTCTAGGAATCAGTGGTCCATTTAAGAATGTCATGTTTCTGGTAACACATAATCTAGATTTTTTTCTATTTCATATCCATAGGATTATAATTATTTTTACCATGGAGATGCAAAGCATCAGATAGTCGATAGATACTCTTACCAGATCAATGTCAGTACATCCCTCTTAGAAGGTTGTTATTAAGTTCTTCATAACGCTCGTCCTTTTCAGCAAAGTCAAGGACAAAATAGGAAGATTTCTCGTTATCGAAGTATGTTTAAATCCACGAGGGTGTCGTAAATGTGACGAGATTTCAATTTCATGTAGGACTTACAACACTACTTTGAAATTCGGTTTTGAGTAAAGTAACCATTAAGTATTCTTTGCTATGACAAAATAAATATTATAATTCACTCCGATGTCTCTGCAATACCAAAATTGTTGGTACTCCAGTTATACACATTTCTCTTTCAATGACACTTGTGTTTTTTTAATAAATAGAACGGCTTTTAACATCTTTAAGATGCACTGGTGGAACTTTTTTCAACCACCTTAATTACCTTCAGGAATGATAACACTACTTTGTGAGAGTTCACTGTGTATTATGTCAATTACTTTTTCGGATACTCGTGAAAAGTTGACAAACACTGCAACGCAATGTCAGTCAAATTCTAATGAGTTAAAATAATGAGGTTCCACCATCGGGACATTTTAAGACTTCATTGTCAATAGAGACATGCAAATGTTGATAAATTTATTGTTAATTGAATAGAAATGGAATTAGACAAAAATTTTCATTATTGAATGAAATAAAAAAGTTATGACGGTGGCACAGGAAACAAAATTCATAATTTCACTGAGTAGTTCGCAAAACAAAATGGATTTAGAATTACCTTTACTTGAAATGATAAAAAACTGACTGATCAGGTGTCAAAATAAATATGTTTACTAATTAATTATACTTACGCTGTGCACCAAACCAAAGATGGAAATTGGAATTTTGAGATATTTCATGTTATACACCAAAAATTGCAGTTTTTGGCTACTTTTGAGGTTATGTACAGAAGACACAACATTTTGATACAGGTTTCCTTTAGTTGGATCATATAGTACTACTCATTCATTTTAATTTAAGCGCCACAGAGTTCAATTGCGATTTTTTTTCACCGTGTTACGCTATTTTGAAATCAGGATATATGTCCTATTGGTGTCGAGCATTAAATACTTTGAGGCAAATATTTTTTTTACTCGCTATTTTTTGTCTCGTACTGTGAGGTGTTTGGCGTTGCCGAATATGAATTTGATGTCGAAATGTCAATATTTTTGAATTCCAGACGGTGGATTCAAAATGGTGTATAAACAAGTTTTCAAAAACATTCACGATGATGAAACATGTATTTACTTACAAATATCCAAATTTTCCATAGTAGTTCAGATTTATGCAAGTTTCGTGACATTGAATTTGACCTACAGCTTGTCTTTCAAGGGCATTTCAAGGTAAATTTGTGTTACATGTATATCATACAGTCGAATCTCTTGTAACGAATACTTTGTTTTTCAATATTTCCGTTTTCGAATACGCAGACGTTTCCCTACTTCAAAAGCCTTTAGACGTTTTCAGGATATTGGGCATGCGCGTCTGTAGAATACAGACTCCTACAAAGGAGAGAAAGTTGGGGAGCCTATATTTCCTCCTCAAATATTCGATACCGGAAATTTAAATACCTCGCGTTGTCCCGACCGTATTCGTTAACGAGAGTTCGACTATAATTTCGAATTGGCGTATTTTGGTGAAGAACAGTCGTAATCGAATTATGTGGATCTCATAGTAAAGAGTAAGAGTAGCATTGCATGATCCGACTAAAAGAAAAATCCCTAAAAATCTTGTCTCTTCTGTTCATAACCTTCCAATGTTGCTAAAAGCGGAATTTTTCGGATACATAACCTCCAATCTCTCAAAATCCTAACGTGATGGTCCAGTTCTCATCCGGATTCGAATTCTACACAAAAAATTACTTAGAAATGACCCTTTCCTTTTCGAACAAGAAAACCATATTGGTCTATGCTATTAATTGCCATTATTTAGATTCATGTTTACCAATATTTGATTAAGTTACTGCAACATATTTTGTGAGTTGTCTCCAACTACCCAGCCTCACACAGGTTAAAAATGTTCAGGATTTATGAAAATACTCTACCTGATCTAACATTACACCCAAAGCATAAATACAGGAAACAAAAAAACTAAGAATAGTTGGTCAAAACAAACTGCATCGTCATCAGAACCAGCATCTGCAAGAGATCCGTCTCTAAATTTACTCTGCAAGCAGATGGTCAATACGAAATTCGTCTTTCATCAAAATGTGAAATAATCACCACGAATACCAAGAGGTTTTAACGCCATTCCTAAAAAATTACAAGTACACAAAAATTTATCAAAACTCATAAACATCCACAATGTTGTAATTTCTGCCTGCAGTTAATAAAATCTATTTCGTCATCAGTCTTATCACATTGTTCGGTACAGACGTCGAAACGGTACATTCGTGCTAGTTCAATAGGTGTCAGGAATAAGTGCATATATGAATTTACGAGTTCACGTCATTTTTTCCTGCCTCCGCATTCGCGTGTCGGAAGTGCAATCACTTTACTACGTACACAAGTAGGCGACGCGTTTTATCTACTTGGGAAGCGAGGCGCTGAAAACCCCGGGAAAACCTTTAAACCCACGCTCACGTATACGAAAGTGTCGTACATCCAAGTGTCGTCACAACGATGACGTTCGACGATAAGGAGTCGCTTCGACGTGGCGCCTATATTAGCGACGTACCGACGACGCCTCTGGCCAGTTTGCCATTTCGAGCTTTGCCTCGGCAAGTGGAAATAAATTCGTCACGTGATCGATTTCCAAACAAAAATTGCCATTTTTGGTTTCCATTTTGTTTCCTTCATTGGTTGATACTGACAAAAAAATTTGGAAGGGTTAAAATTAAATTTTAATCAACAAATACACATACCTTATTTGAAACGCCAGGATCTTTTTTATCCAATTCTGGTTTTAATTATTCAAATAATTGTTTCTGTAAATTAATATCTGCAATATAACTGAAATTTATATATTCGAATTGAAAGCCAATTATTAAACCGGGATTTATAATTTAAAAAATTTAATTGATCAATCAAAATAATAAATGAAAAATGATAAACTAAATAAAAACTAATATAATTATAGTTCATTGGAAACGGGGAAAAAGTATTGAATATTTACAGTAATTAATTAATTCCGAGGAGATCCCGGAGGGCAGGAAACAGTATTAAGTAATTACAATAAAAAAACCAATGCGTCAAATTTCCAGTAACTCAATTATTAACCAAATTACATCTATAAAATATTTGTTTCGTATGAATTATTTCCACTTTCTGGCAAAGGTCACAAACGGCGGACATTGTAAATAGTGTAAATAATTGTACAGTGTTTTAAAATTACGATTATCGGTAGAAATACGTAATAAAACCGTAACTTGCATTCAAAATCGCAAAGTGCCTGCAGAATATCAACATAAGAAAATATGAAATGTCGTACAACACGAAACGCCGAAGTCTCTCAAAGTTCTTTATGAACCTTAAACTTCGTATTCTTACGGTAAGTCCTTCGGTCGATATTTCCGTTAAAAAAAGTAAAATGAAATTTTTCATATGAAAAATGCATAAAATTATTAACCGCCAATGTAATATTTTGTTTATAGTTTGGGTTCTTCTTATAGTTCCATTTTAAAATATCTGACGTTTTATAAAATATAAAATTTTTTAAAATAAATCCAGATAATGCGGTGTAATTTGATATCATTTCTTAGAATTGTTGATCTTCTACTTTTTGAAAGAAAGAACAATCAATATATTTGTATAATAGTAGTTTAATTATTTTTCTCGTAGCGTCATCAATACGTCATCTGAACAAAATAATTTAATGTTATCTTGTTCCAGTTTTATATCTAGAATAAAATTAAAAAGAATTTCTTTCAAATCTTAAAACGTTTCTTAAAATTTCAGAACTACTTTAGAAAAACAACATGAATGCCATATTTTATTAATTAATTTTATTATAGCTAATTAAATAAAATTAAGCATTAGGTTACCTTCATAACAGTTAATTCAGTAATTCAGAAATTTGTTGTATTCATATTTTTAATAATGTTTTTAAAAGTTTATTATTTTGCCATTAATCGATTTCATACGTATGAAAAATAACATTTGTTATGTTATTGAACACAAACGAGCAAAATAAATCGTAATAACCGGAAATAATTAATTTAACATCTTTATAATAAAATTCATCTTATAATATTTCAAATAATTAATCAAATTATTGTTAATACCGATATCAGTGTAATACCGAACTATTATTATAATGGGATTGCCGACTACGTATCCGGTCGGAATCATTATTTTCTCCAAACGTAGATGCACATGACCGCATACTTTGCGTTTATCTGAACTGGAAAAACCAAATATTTTAATAATCAGAGCAGACGTCGTCACACGCCCTATTGAAACTGTTTTAAAAAATAGACTGAATGCTTGATAATATTTATGTTTTCGTCTCTTAATATGATTGTTTAATCGGTTGAAAGAATAAATATTGGTTTTATTATAAACTCCTAATCAAAAGATACACGTTTTTTCTGACTATTTTTAGTCGTTATTATTTACGATATTATATATATTTGTTTATTTAAAAATATTATATTAAACGAGATTCATTAACTTTTAAATTATCCAATTTCTCCCCTCCTCTATCTCTTCTCATTTTAGTTCTATGATATAAGAATAACAAGAAATGAAAAATGAACTTGAACTGTTTTCTTTTTACAATTTACTTGTAATAATTATTGTAAAAATATCTTAAATATATTTTTAAACTTTCATGAAGTGAATATGATTTATAAAATTTAGAATTCCGTTGAAATACATTTTTCATGATTTTTTGTTGAAATAAAATCAATGGTTCATATGTTACCATTTCGAGGTCGCTCTTCAAGATTCTGAGGTCAAAATTGAATTTAAAGCGTTCGGAATTGAAATATTCCGCCGAATTTACAAAATATGGTCAAAAACATTGAAAATATATATTTTTTTTAATTTGTTTTCACTATGGACTATCAATATTTAAATTCTATTCAATTTACGAAGAAAAGTGAAGAAAATATTCGAATTTCAAGAACAAATTTCAATGTTATACCACACTTTACATTATGGACCTCAAAATAATAACTTCTCGTTTCACCGAAGAAATTTCTGGACGCTCTAACTCGAAAAACGCTGAACTTTTTAAAAAACATGATAGGAACGAATTTAGGGTTTTTAAGTGATATTTTGAGAAATATTCTATTTCAATTTTTAAAAAGTCTGAAAAAATGTTATTACATTCTTTGATCAATTCTACGAATTTTTTGTTCGTTGTGATTTTTTCAAAAAATTAATTGTTTAGGAGGAAAAAAATCGAAATTCCTTTCCTCAGAACCTATGAACCATTGGAGAACATTACCAACAACAAACAATGTTTAAAATTTTTCATTGAATTTACCAACTTTTTTCAGAATATTTCATAAATATTTTTATTTTTTTTTAATTATCGTTTTCAAAATCTGGAAAAATGTCAGTATATTTCTCCATTAATTCGAAGAATATTTTTTTCATAGCATTTTTTTTAAAAAGCTCATAGTTTTGTAGTAAGATCGTCCAGAAATTTTCAATGGAGTTGCCACTTTGAGTTCATGAAAGTAAATTGGGCTATATACAGTGTCCCAGAACTGAGTAATAATATTGCAGGAGGCGATTCTCCGTGATATTTCGAACAAAAAAGTACGGAACCAAAATTGGATCTGAGTCTCAGAATTTGACTGACGAGCTATTGAAGTTTAGAAAAAAAATCGTTTCTTCACAATAACTCGGCTTGTTTTAAAGTTATTTCAATGAGTGAGAGCTCATTTTGAAACTTATTTTAAGTCCTACAATTCACCTATAAGAACATTTGACCTGCGATGAATATTTCTGAAGTCACATTTTTACAATTCAAAATATCTATAAATTTTTAGTATTGCCAGCAAACTCATTCTGTATCACGACAGCAACCTATAGGTCTCATAATTAATGTACCCACAATGTGAAATTAGCTGCCAAAACAAGATCCGCCATTTTGACTTTTGAATTTTGAAAATCCAATTTCTGTTTCGTAATCAACAACCTCAGAAACCCCTAGATACCATATTCCAAATAAATAAAAAAAAAATTGTCTAAATTCTTCTGTCATATTGGCTCCGTCCTTTTGAATTTTGAAAATTGCAACTTTAGATTCATAATCAGCAATATTAAAAATACCTAGGAACCAAGTTTCATAGAAATCCAGACAATTTTTCAAAATTTTTCCGCCATGTTGGATTCACCATTATGAATTTTGAGAATCTATCTTCAAATTCGTAATAAACTACCCTAGTACGCCTAGAATCTAAGACTCAAGTAAATCAGCCAGTGTTTTGGCGGTACTTTAGTAGAGTTTTACGTTTTTAGACGCCTTTTCGTGTTATATAATTACATGTATAAAATCCGTCCTGATGATCGTCAGAAAAAATAACTACTACCCTGGTAGAGATTTGGCTGGTTGAACTATAGCCATTATCCTACTGTTCGGGAGAATCTCGGTAGAAATATACACAAATTTCAGATGAAAACCCGATATAGGCCACTAATATATATTTAGAGTGACATAAAGCAATAATTACAAACTGAAAATATCATATTAAATTTGTGTAATAGGTAAGGATCAATCGATTCGGCAAAATGAGTAGGTGTAAATGTAAACAATTTTTCTATCGAAATGAAGCTTTGATCTTAACAACAGCTTTGTAAACAATCGCAGCAGTATGTGCAGGCGAATCAGCTGAGAGCAAACCGCCATATTGGGCGTTCGATCGAGAGGTATTCGAGATTCTCGAATCGAACTGAGGTCGATAAGTTGTAGGAGCTTGTCGCATTCGTGTTAAACTAATATATTAGCTGTCTCAATGTCTTTCGTCTCGGTTGATTTACGCCAGAATTCATGTCATCTTTAGTAGGATTTTTACCCTTATTATGGAGCTAGTTTCTAGCCAGATCATCAAAATCTATGACAATTCTGGGTAGATCCTCGTACTCACCTCTACCAGGGTAATAAAATCTTTGTAACTCCGTTAAAAAAAAATGATTTTCCACTGTGCGTCGGTTCATACGCTTAAATGAATGAGATTTATTAGATGATCTTACATTCTTTGATCTTACAAATTAAATGTGTATCGAATATTTGATCTTATTACATTCTTTCTCAGTATAAGAAAACTTATTTAAAGAGTCTATACTCAGTTTACCAACCTAAGTAAGTAAAAGTACTATAACTCCCTCCATGAAATATCACCTTTATTTTACATCCACATTTATACCAAACTGGTCATTTTGATTACATTCGTTACACAATTTTAGTATATTCGAGCCGAACAAGCGCACCATACTTTTGCATTCGCAAGTTCCCGCATGCAGCCGATATAAATTCGGAGCAAGATAAAAGTTTATCTTTTCTATATACATGTCGGTTGTTCCGCAAGTTCAGGATCAACAAACTTCGGGGCCGAAGGACGCTGCAAACTTATAAATTACGACGAATTTGACAACTCGGGCCCGCGGAACTTGAGGAATTAAAGTGAAATTTATGCGGGACGCTTTAAATAACGAAAACCACGTGACGAGACCACATGTGCGGGCAGCTGTAACGTGGAAATACAACGCGCAGGTGTCCGTATATATTTTCAGAGCGCAAGAGGCGGACAGGTGGTGGAGCACACGACGACGAGTTGCACCGCCACGAAAATCGCGGCTATTACGAGCTTTTTATGATTGTTATTAGACACGTGCATTCGTCAAAGGAAACGGCACGCCAGAAAATACAACCCGAGCGCGTTTTCGCTGTCATTTACGTCATCAATTTTATCGCGCCACTACGAAACATCTGCCTGTATTCTTCGAGTCGTTCCTTCTGCACGCGTCCCAAAAAACAAAAAAAATTAATTCATTATGACCCGAGGTTACAAAAGTCCTAACGATACGTGTACTTAATTTGTTTGCATGGGTTAATAAAAAAACCAATGATGGAATTGGCAATGTCGGTTTGACAAAAAAGTCGGCGCCATCGGTTTGACGGCACGATATTGTTGACAGTAACGTTTCAATTACTAAATTACCTATTATCAAATGATCGACGATTATGTGTACGATAACTGAGATTTCTTAATTCTATATGAAAGAGAATTTCATCATGATACACTATATTGACACATTTTAGATTTATATCATGGCAAACGGGTTTATTTACTTACAAATATTTATCAAGCTGACAATCGAATTAAAGTATACATGTCACAGTTTTAGAAGTAATTTTCGTTGAAATATGGACGATTTAAGGGTCGATTGAATCCAGACCTTTTACGACTGACCCCATTAATTTCGAGACCTGCACAATTCTTAATTTGCTTTGAAACTTATTTTCTACGGCAAGAAATTGAAGTAAACAATCCAAACATATTCCACTGTTTTTTAAGGTATTCCTTCGATTTACGTAGTCGAAATAGTATTTTAATGCCTTCAAAAAACCAATATGACGCATTTCAAATAAAGTCTAAACAACTTCACTTATTGTGCATTTTTATTCGCATCATTAAAGATCCAGGATCGAAGCCAAACCTGAAATAGCGTACAAAAGCTTCAACCAGAATTGTTATTGTTGTGCCACGAATCGACCAAACCGTTTCAAACAGGTTAAAAATGCCGATAAAGGATTTTCAGAATGGCTGATCACGAATTAAAGATTATATTTCTTCAATTCAAGATGGCGGATCCAATATGGCCGACCAAATTTTATTAAATAACTCAAAATCTGTCGATAGTATTTATACGGTGCTTTTACAAAAGAAAATTGGTCGTTTCCATCGGTTAGCAGTTTTATTTATTATATTTTTTAATTACATTTTATTATTTGGTCTCCCATATTGTATTCACCAACGTAAATTTGAAGAACCTGACCTCAAGCTCGTGACTAAGGAACCTCATGACCTCCGGAAAATTATATACCACTAAAAATATGAATTTCATCAATAATATACATAATTCAAGAAGTAAGGTTTTTTACGTATTGATATCTTACAGAAGATCATTTATTTGAGGCAAAACAAAGAAAATATCTAGATAAAGTTCATAGATTTTGTGTACTTTCTTGGCGGTTTGGTATCGACCCTTAAAAGAAAAAAAAACATATAAAATTTTATTTATTTTGTTTATAAAATGAGCAATATTAATTGTTAGGGTCATTAAAATGCAATTCTGATTATACCAATGAAATTAATATTCTTAAAAAAAAGTGGGATAGGTATGTTTGAAATTTTTATTTCAATATTTTGACTTCAGAAAATTAGTCTCATTAGTCAAAATTAGTCAAACGTCATTTGAGAGGTCAATTGAAAATTAAAGCATTTCCCAAACTTCAAGGATTGAAATATTATTAATAATATTATTAATAATCAAAACAATCCAAAATTTAAAAATCTAGCTTATTAAAAAACGCCTTGTACTACTATCATTTTCTTTAGAAAATACTTCGTTACTGCATTTAGGGTAATAACATGAAAATAACAGTAAATAAAAATGCAAAAAAAGTTTTTGTGCCTGAACAAAATTTTTGTTCGCAATTTGGCAAAAAAAAACAGATTATAGTGCTATTCATCATCGTTAAAATGCTCTTGAAGTTAATCTTTGTTGTTTGCACTTGTAGGTTAGAATATCTCAAAATCTTGACATAATAAACAATCCTGCGGTCAGATTAGGATTATAATCGCAATATAAGCGCAACCAAAATATTGGGAAATGTATAATCCGGTTTCTGGGTACAAATTTTTGTTGGGCTGTGTAAATCATTTGTAATATTCTGTACTAAATGTTTGGTTCTCCATCTTAACTTTTTTAGTTTTTTCCCAAACAGTTAGGACGCGTCATTAGTTCTTTAAAAACTACGAATGATTATATTAAGGGCTCATAATACCTTTATTTAAGTTACAATACTATCAGAAATTATATTCCTTGGAATCGTAGATTCTTTTTCTAGTGGATTATTACAATTAATTATTATTTTTAATTGATTTCATTGTGTCATCAGTATTGTTATTTATAATGATTTTGAGGACAATTATCACAAGAAAAATAACATCATTGTAAAAGTCACATAAGAATTATCATATCACTCGTTCTTCTAAATACCATAAAAATACGCATTCTTTCATTATATCTATCGACCATCAATAGGCCTATTTCTCGCGAGATTATTTTTACATTCAAAAGCCATCTATTGGCTATAGAAGAATCTCAGATCTCCAAAACTGTAGGTGGCTTTACTAAAAAACCGTATGATCCAAAATAAGATAAAATTAAGATCTGTGAGAGACACTTTTTAACTATTTACTGATTAACTAACACTAAGACTGCATGACATTACAAACTCACGATTTTTTTTAGAGCTCGCGCTTTAAACCAAATATGATTTCATTACGGAGTTGTTTTGGAGACTTTTGGAAACAGACGGCAACTTTAAGTGGTATGTGCCATTTGGATTTGGTGATTGTTACGAATCGTAGAAGGAACTTTCCTATACCTAAGAAAAATCAAATTATTATTATCAAATTAGTGTCGATCTGACACCGACAAAGTAGTTTGAACAATTCAATTGATTTTTATTTCAATAATATGCATTTATTGTAATGTTTTGCTATTAAATCCTTTAAAATTACGATTTTATTTTCAAAATTGTAATGAACGGGTTGATACACAAATATTTATATTAATATTGCTGATAATCAATTTCATTTTGTCGCTATAGGAATTTTTGGAGATTTCTGAATATAATACCTATTAAAATGACTATCGGAACCATTTCTAGGATTTTTCACTTTTGGAGTAGCACTGTAGTATGATTTGACAAAAAGTAAATATTGTATAATTCAACCGATAGTTCTTTCAAGAATATACTACTTGTGGTAAACAGATACACAAGTTAATTATTAAATAGTGATAAATAAATCAAAGATAAACTTATGTTCGATTAACACACATAATTAGTATATAAATTCTACAAATAATTGTTATTTTTTTCAAATTTAGAAAAATTTGAGAGTATGCTTTAACTAATTATAAGACAATTTTGTTCTACGAAAATTAAAAAAAAAAGTCTATAATTTTAAAGGAAAACCATTATTAATCTTGAAATCTACAAAAGTTTATTAATTTTTTTTCTTTTCAAACTATAAACTTTAGAGAAAACTTTCATGAAAATACAATTATCTTGAAAATATTTATAGAATGCTCTCAAACTTTTTTCAAAATTCTATTTTTTGCATTTTCGAAAAACCAAAAACTGTATCGAAACATTCTAAGAAAATTTGTATGCTATTCTGTGACCAATTCTAAGACACTTTTGTTGTAAGAAAGTTAGTCTACAGTTTCCGAAAAAAATTGTTAATTTTAAGAAAAAAATCGTCATTGCGGTTGCCATTTTGGATCCGCCATGATGTAAAAAAGATTTGTTCCTAAACAACTCCATTGCACAACTATCGGCTTTACGTATTACGTGCATTAGTCGGTGGAAATGCAGATTTTTAAAAAATATGTAGTTCAAAAACTATATTTTTACAAGAAAAACATTATCTGGGCGTTCTTTATAAATAAAGTGTGCATTACTTATAAAGACGTAATTGAAAGTTTATAAATTCTCACAACTCTAATTTAAACAAATTTTTAAAAAAGAACATGGAAATTTGTTACAATAGCATGTATTTTAAAATTCGCGTTTTTAACTTTACTGGTTTGAAAAATCTACATTATCAGATGGGATACTCGCAAATTAATCGATAATCTATTTTATGACCGATGGTAATCTGATTTCCAATGCTACTCCACCTGTTTTATAATTTGGACCAGATCCCTAAAAAATCTGTAATGACATATGTAGCGGACACATACAAAATATCTGTAATAAAAATGAAAAAATAATATTTACATTCTGAACTCAACTCTTGTACCCAAGGCTACAATATAATGTAAAAATTGGTTGAACTATTAATTCGTTGGAGAGAAAAAAATGTGTACTCTGGAATTGTTCCAAATCACTGTTTATCAAATTCTTTTAAATAATAGAGAGAACAAAATGTCTGTATCACATCAGAATTTTCAGTTCAGTTTTTTTGCAATTCACAGAGAGTCAAATCGAATTATTTTCGATTTATGTTTTGTTACTGAATTTCAGTGTCACTCCATTTCATTTCGTTGTTAATAGGCTTGGACAACACAGAATTTAATCTACAAAAAATTGAACTCCTTGAAATTTTCTTGTCTATTAATTTAGAAATCAGTTTATTAAAATATTTGAAAACTCTACAATTTTGGAGCTTTTTCATTAAACGACTTCAGATAAAGCTGAAAAGTGCAAATGTTGTTTTCACGGGTCGTTATTCCTTCAAATTCATTCGAAACAAATATTTGATGAAATTGCTATTGTAAATTCTGTGTACATTTCTGCAATTGCCATTTATGTTGTATACTAGTCAAAACTGTACTCTTCAGTCAATTTTTAATAACTGTAAATTGTAAAAATAATCGTATTTAAATATAAATAATGAATTTGAACTGATTCATGATCATCAAACTTATTCGCAATCAACAACGTTAAAGCCCCCAATGTCTCAAGCTATTTGTTGATTTATTTATCATATTGTACATTTATTTTTTAGAGCGTAACAAATTAATTTCTCAAATATTTTTATAATTTTATACATAAACTATTGTGCTCCTAAATAAATTTGATTAACAAAATGCTTTGAAAAGAAGTTTTACGAATAGGATCGGTACTCTACTTCTTGAACGTTTAAAATTGGTCCAATACAAAGCTCGAATCAACAAACTATAGATAATATTGCTTTTACTCGTAAGATAGTTATATCTTGTTGCATCAACATTGATTCAAGAGTGTGACCCGCAATATGGGCCATGACGGAGATAAGGTTGGAAGTATATTACCCAAATTGGCACTTTGTTTTTGAAACACAATTACCTCCAGCATAATATTAAACTGTTCTTTTTATTTTAAATAATACCCAATCGAATTTGTTTGGTATATTAATGCTATTCTCTATTTTTATTCGAAAGAAATTAAGATGAAATTCTCTTTGAAATGTGAGTTTACACTATTACGCCTTGCTCCAGTGATTACAGAGATTTTATTACTAGATAAATGATGACGACAGCTCAGTTCATAGACCTTATGTGAAAAACATCTACGTTAATTGATCACCATTTCTTTTAATATTATCCTATTTTCATGTTAATATTTTTGAAACTATATTTTTTTGAAGAGTAAAATATACTTAACAAATTTTTTCAAAATATAAAAATACGTTCAATTGCCGTACATATTATCGTAGAACGGTTTACAGTTTCTAACGATTATCTACAGGCAGATTTAGAAAACTGACCAGCGTTTTAAACGCCCTTACGAGGGTTAGTATTTAGTTAGTTCGACCCAGACAGTAGGTGACCCAGACATGTGTTTTTACACATAAATGTGTTAAATTTAAGGAATTCCTGTTCCACTCCCCTTCTTACCTACCTAAGTTACACAGAGAATGTTCTCATAAGCGCCACTCTTTCTTCCAGTTTCTGGTTATGTTACATTTGGAATGTTCTCGGAAGCGTAAATTTTCACTCAAAAAACTACAATACGTTTTATATCACTGAGAGAAATTTTATAACACTTTTTACTATTTTGACTAGGAATCCGAGCACAAACTCGTGATGTTAATTTTTTTTATTTATGATAAACTAATTATGTTAATTTTTACTATGATTTTTGTAAATTTTCCTATCCAGATAGGACTTTTTTCTATAAAATGTAGGAAAATTTACTAAAATAATTCCTAGTCAAAATAGTAAAAATTGTTATACAATTTCTCTCAGCGAATTATAACTAAAAGCTGTTAGTAAACGAATGAATATTAAGGAATAACAAACTAGGCACATGGTCGAAGTTTCTGAGCGAGCGAAGCGATCGAGGCACCACTCCGCCACTAGTTTTCATTTAGTATTTTAAATTTACAGCATTACAGTAATTTATTGGTAATCAGGTACATTCACAAATAAGCTAATTAGAACAATTCTAAATAAAAATGTGCTAAACAATGTATCTGTATCAATTTATTGAAAAGAATCTTGCTTATTTACAACAGGTAATAGCTATTTTCGATTTCACGGCAACTTATACCAACAGACTGAACAACGGGGGTCGGACTTACCGTTCAAAGGGTTCTTTGTACAACAGACGTAAAATTATACGTTTGACGTTTCAGTTAAATACAGAGTGAAAATTGTACATTGCAAATTATATTAGGGCCCTAATAAGGTGCGATAAGTTTGCATTTGAGTGTACTTAATAGTAAAGAAACTGAAGTATGTTATTAAATTGCAAAATATGCAATATTTGAATTCGGTAAAGTTACAATTAAAGAAAATTTTGAAATTTGACATCAAATATTAATTACAATAAAACATAACTTGTATCTTAGCCTTTGTTCAATCGGTGAAATTAAAAAAGAAATCGATTACAGTAAAATAATTGTAAAAAGTTTGATTAACATTTCTTTTCCGTCTTTCATGTTTCTTGTTTATTTCATTACTTTTTTATGTTGTACCAATTATCATATTTTGAGGTCATTGTCGCAACATTTCATTTTGTACAAATTTATTCTTTTATCATAGTAGTATCTATGTTTGAAATGTCACGTATATTCAAATTTTCTAATCTCATGTAATGACATTTTTATTGATTTTTTAAAATTAGATGACATTAATTATTAAACTAATCTTCTTGTTTTCGAATTTTAAACATTTTATATTTATACACTCATGATAAAAATTTACGATATTAGATCAATTGAAGACTTTTTTTTTGTTTAAATCTGTTAGAAAGTATTTTTCTGTTTATTTTAATACCTATTACAGATCATATCTAAAAAAAGAAGATATTGAAACAGATGAATGTTTAATCAGGAATTTTGTGAAGAATTCAATAATTTATCCAAAAGTTGAATAAGAGAATTGTGTAAACTAAAAATAATTATTTTGTTATATTTCTACCCAGAAAAAATTCATTGATCTCAACATTTGGTAAAAGTAAATTTATCATACAAAAAAAAATGTCTGAACCCCTTTTCGGCACACATTTTTCATAAAACTGAGTATTCGTGGGTTCTTGGGGTTGCTGATTACGAATCTGAACTCAGATTGTGTAAATTCTGAATTTGAAAATTAAGAGTTCAAAATCTGAGTTCTGTCTGAGTTCTGTCTGAATTCGGATTCGTAATCGTCAATCTCAAAATCCCTGACTATTCAGTTTTATCTCGATCCAACTGAAATTTTCGAGCAGCTGCATTTTTCTATAAAAATGAAAATTTTTAGTTCTTAATTTGTTTATAAAACATAATATTATATAAATATAGACTTAAATACATTATTTTATCTTTAAAAACTCAAATTTTCAACTGAATTCCGGTGGCTACTAGTATTAAGAAAATATGTTTTTATTTTTACCAATGCTTCTTCTTTTTGGTAAAGCTGACTAACCTTAAGATAACATTTCCTTACGTCAAACTTACTTGCGATTATCCAAGTAAATATTTGTTAGAAATTCAAAATGTGTTGTTCTGTGTAGTAAAAAATTATTAAATCAATTCCGTTTTGTTGTTATTTACTACGAGGTAACGAGACGCTTTATAATTACATATTAGTATAAATCATCGAAACTCGGTTAAGAAGTTAGATTAACAACGAAGAGAAAAACCACAATCGCTCTCTCACACTCTTCTTCGTTTACACCTGCTATTTACATAACCACTCTAGAATTTCATCTATAAAACGATTTTAAACAGGACTTTATTTATACAAGTACAAATGCTATAAGCAAAATAAAATGAGAATTATCCCATGTAATTGGAGAGAATAATTCAACAAACTGGATCATTGTTGTCCATCACCATCTTCATCGTATTTGTCATCAATAAACTAGACAAAAAGTGAAAGTGCGAAACCCCATGATGCTGTTTGTTACACAGCAACACCCTACTGATCAAAACAATTTATTGAAATAAAGGAAATGCCTCTATGATTCCGAAGGATGACATCATTGGCAAAGAAGTTATAGCACGGGATTCCCCATGTTCGTCAGCAAAAAACCGATTGCCATTTATCCGTAGTAGTTTTCCTCGGATTAACCTTTTCGTATTTGATAGGGTACACAACAAAATCTTAAAAAATGCATCAAAATTTATTTGCTCCTGTTTATTAACGATATGACATCAGTGTACATTATTTATGTAGGTCATCAGCCTGTGAAATAGCAATGACTGATGTAATTCGCTCTTTGACATCGTGGGTAGTGTCCGTTTATACAAAATATTTTTATCGACACGTAATCCTAAGTTATGCTAATCAAATTGTTTGCATGAGCAATTACATCACTTTTGCATAATCTGTAAGATGTAAATATAAAGCGTAAGATAAATTATCAAGTTAAAGACTCATTGCGTTATCACTCGTGATTATTTCCCTACATGATGTCGTTATCGTTCTGGTCTCTTTGCGAAAAGAGGTAACTTTTTAGTAAAGCTAACAATTGTTATTGAATCGTTGTTATTTAAATGATCGCGGCTAATTAACGTTCAAATCATTTCCGACAAAACAAACACTGGAGAAATCTGAATAGTGGTTCTTTTCCGCAAAAACAAATTTCTCCAGACCTTGAGCATTCCCCGGGTCGATAAAGTACACGCGCCGAAGTGCGGCGACGAGCAAATCGAGTGGTGATGAATATGTTGATAGAAAATAAGCCGTCGCCAGGGAAAGGGAAAAATCCGATTCTGTGGTTTGCATTGATAAAAGTAAGGCCGAGACTTCGAAACGTGTACGTACGTATAATATTACCGTCTCCCCTTCGCGGCGGCTCCAGTTTTTTTTTTTCGCAACTCCGTTTATCTTCCCCAAACGTTTGTTCGTTTCGCACAAGGTCAATGAAATCAAGATACATACGGCAATAATTATAGCTCCGTTGCGAAATCTGCCATTTGGGAATTCTATCTTTACATCCATAAACGCCGCCCGACTTTTAATGAATCTCACGCCTCAGCGTTTTTTCCTGTTACGTAATCCTGTAATGCAGAGCCGCTCATTTTATTGTTGATCGTTGATTAGAGCATGCAAATCTTATATTTTGACATGTGCGAAGATGGACCAATAATTTTTGGACTTTAGGTCCAAAATTTTGGGCCTCAATTGATTTGGCATCCCTTGAAGACTTCTACATTAACCCTTTTCCCGCTGGAACCATCATTTTTATAGGTTTTTTCCGTCTAAAATTCAATTAGTCATTCTAAAAATTAACTTGATACACTGTTATAAACAACAATATATAAAAAATAATCGCTTGATTTTAAAGAAATCGATTATTAAACAGTAATCTTTTATAACCATGTAAGGGAAAATTATTCCGAGTTTTTTTGGATGGCTCGTTACGATTCCTCAAGATACAAGTTCGATCTGGAAATCCAGAGCAGGAATCTAAATTTTAGAAAATTTGAATTTGAATTAAGATTTCAACATTTTCTTGAAATTCAATATTGCGTGTCCGATATTGTGGGGGGTTTAAAGTATTAAATATTCATCGATTTTTTCTGATTTTCAGTATGCCATTTTGGGTTGTTGATTATCAATTTCTTGTCATATTTATTAAATTAAAAAACGTCTTTTCAAAATTCTTTAATTTAAAAAAATATTATCGTATTGAAAGCAAATTTTTCAATAAAAAGTATGGGTACTCATGAAAATTTCATGCTGCACAAGGGATACTTTCTTTAACAATTTTGCTAAGAATAAAAACATTCACAAAAAATAATTTTCTTGGAAATTTTACTATTTCACATAGTTGTATTGGATAGATTTACAGAAGTAGGAAAATTGCATAGGACAATAAAGCAATTTTTATGAGAAATAATGGCAATTTTCATAATTCTGGTAGTCAGTCCATCAAACAACTATTTGGAATGCTTAAATTTCTACCAAAATTTTTCTCCGTGTATATTTTTCATTTGAAAAATATAAAACTTTAGGGTGCATCCGTCATTTTGGTGGGACCATTTATAATTTCTAAAAATTGACAACAAATTCGTAGTCTGCGACTACAAAAACTCAATACAGTAGAGTTCCATTATGTTTGCCTGTCGCCGCTCTCTTTTTCCCCTACCTTACGGGCTTGGGCCTTACGAAGGGCCTGATGACGTCACGAACTCAAAGCGACTGAGGGGAGTGGGAAAAGCGGCTCTTCCCTTCTTTTGGTAAATATAACGAGACGGGAGGGGAAGAAGGGGAACCGCCTGGGTAAATACGAAAACTATACTGTATAATACCACTCAAATGGTATTGTAAAAATATTGACATAAAGGGCTAATCAGCAATAGGCACCTGTGCCTAATCCATAAATGTTAATACCTGGGAATCCCATTACACTAAATCATGTTATCCTCCATGCGGCAAATAATCATCCCTTTAAAAGATTACCCTCTAAATCTGGATAAGCTACAGACTTAGTAGTTTAGATTAGTATGTAACATGAAAAATGGGTTTCTATCTATTTTTCATTTTTCTACTAGAAACTACGAAAAAGCAACTAATTTATGAATGAAATTGTACTAGTGTAAAAGTAAAAATTAAATATTTAGTTTTTAGAAGTAATAAATTAGTAATTTTTCATTATTTATTAATGAAAATGATTCCTACTTGAATTAGTGACCCACTTTTCATTTTTAATTAGTAGTTTTTCAGTTTTCAGATTTAGAGAGTATTACTGGAATTAATATTATCGTTATTTGACTTTGAGAAGTTTTCCATTAATTTTTTCACATTGTATTGAATGTTTAAATTATCGTCTCCGGTACAACAAAAATAATAAATATATTGTATTACCACTGAAGTAATTGTAGTTTAAATAGTTTGTAGGGCTCAAAAACAAGAACTAATTTTATTGGAATTATATTTCACCTACAAATATATATGCTTTAAAAAAAATAGTTCAACCATTATTCAATATAATTAAATAAAATTTCCATTCTCTACCGAAACCAAATTTACAAAAAAATATTTTTTTTCGACGAATAACACAAGTTCTCATTAATCTCAATATTTATTTGAAGTTACAGCTAATGCTTCTGTTTTTTTACAAATCAAGGAGGAAAATTTTGAATTAAATTATACAGTTTTACAAAAGTGAGGTAGATAGAAACAGTGATGTATGAAATTTTAATTTAATATATTTTATAAAAGACACGAGGAATAAAAATTGTGCAAAGATGCATTCTAAACAAAATTCTCAAGATTTGAAAAATAAATTTTTTTATTATTTTCAATCACTTTATAATAAAATTTCCTTAATTTCCTGAAACCAGGGAAAAGATTAGATTAATCATGTATACTGGTCAACAACATTTTCTGATTGTCTTAAATTATTTTGCCGATAATTTCTACGTCACAAAATTATCTCCAATTTGTACATCATTCTGGGAAGAGAAGAATAGAAAATATCTAGTTATACGAAATCCTTGCGAATATTTCCCATTTTTCGAGAATATTTTGATTGCTCATTTACGAGAATATTATCTGAATAGTAAATTTATTAAATTACATATTAGCGATTACTTAATTGAATATAACAATAATATTACGTCAGTGATTATGAGTTTCAGAACTTTTTACGATATTAGAAGTTTTATCATTTAGTACGATGATGACGTCATTTGCACACAATGAATAATTTTTATTTCATGTATTTTTGATGCACTTAGATGCATAGTTTTTCTGTTTTGTTTTGCAAGTCTGATATATATTTATACGTACGAAAATACTATGGCTAAAAAATGATGACTTTTAAAAACATATCCAAAATAATTAATGCTATTTAATTAAATGAAACAATTGTTATGTATCTGTCAACAACTTAGATTATAGAAAGAATATCAATGAATTTTATCAATGAAATTTATCAATCAAAGATGATTCATGTGATTAAACTTATTGAATAGTAAAACGAAAAATAATTTATTTATTATTTACTACTTCAAAACCTTATTGATTTCTAATTACAAATTTAATGGAAGATTGAAAAACGGAAATGAGGGACTAAGCTTCTTGTAATTCATCACGTATAAATGTATAATATAATTTAAATGGCTTTTACAAGTAGCAATTTTATAGGAATTTTTAAATGCCTTTAAATGGCCGGAAGTATCATATTGCGACTAAATAAAATCATTAATCACCAGTAGTTTTATTGAAGGTTTAAGAATTTTTCTCTAATATTTTAGGCAGTTTAACACCGCAAAATTTGCGACATATCAGTTAAAAGCTAGGACTGACAGATAGGTCAGATGATATGTTACTTAGTTCCCGGTAAACAGGTGCAGCATTAGCGCCGACTATTGTCAACTAAATTTAAGGGTACTAAAGCTTACGGAAGTAACTATAGTCTAGACAATCTGCATTTTTCGTCAATAATATCCGAAGGTCGGCTATCAATGATCAGTTTTTTTTGGCAAATTTTAAAATGTACTAAAGGAAAGTGCAATTACTTTTAACGTCGACTTTCCTCGCCCTAACTTAAAAGCCATATTACATAATATCCACATTTGGAGACCGAGTTATTGTCATGGACGCCACATAACACTGACCTAAATTGAATTTGGGCAATTTCCAGAAGCGATATGTGACAAACCCGAACAGTGATTCACAATCCTAAATGTACGTAAACATGTTTACACATTACAGACTAATTCGAAAGAATGTCCCTTTGATAATCTCGGTGTTAGCTTAAAAATGAGGCAGCAAATACTAATGTAATATTAGTTAATGTCTTACATAAAAGAAATCTTAATTGTCAGTAATTCCTTGGTAAAAGTAGTAAAAAATTGCAGTATTATTACTGATAATTCGTGACGTTGTTCATACTATCGGTAATTTTCATATAACCTGGCTTTTGATAATAATGCATTCAAAGAGTCACCAGAAATGTATTGTGATGGCATTTAGTTTCTGCACTTCTTGAGATGGGATAACTATTTGTTCCATTAATTTCTTCTATGATACTAATACGGAAAGTTTTTAGATTTTGTTTTTCAACTCTTCATCAATAAATGAAACATGATATAAAAACGTGATGGGTTTTAGATCGTTTTTTGCGATTTAAGCCATTACTTGTTTTATGTAACAAATTCGATGAATTGTATATTTCTAACATCCTTATTAAAAACAATTTTTATTTTATTTTCAATATTACATAAACAGGAACATCTTGGACGAGAATTATTTCCAAGTTTTTTGTAATAATTTTTAGTCAAATTCCGAAATTAGTTATTTATTTTTTTTAAAGAAGGAAGTTTCAATGACAGACTTGCTTTAAGATGAATTCTTACCACTGTACAAACTGACATGGAATTTAATGTATATTTAAGAAATTTGTTTCTTAAATATTTGATTACTCATTAAATTTTGAAACGGGACTCTCTTAATGTTGTAATTAAGTGAACTAAAAGTTATACAAAACACCTATTATGTTATTGTATATATAAGTTATTCATAAAGTTAAATAAAAACCTATCTTATTTACTTACCTCCAACGAAGTTAGACAACGTAATTTTATCTCTTAGATTCGAAATTAAATTGTTGAATTAGAACCCTATTCAATAGTCAAAATTGGTCATGAACTATTTCCAATTTCCGATATCGGCAACTATTGTATAGTTCGCAATAAAGATTTCCAAAGTTCAAAATTCAAAATAACTTTACATGGCTTTACAGGAACCTGAATCTATGTTGAAAGAAGAACATTCCAGAAGAATCGGCCTGGCATAAAATGACCATTTTCAATTATGTTTTCGACTTGAAAAAGTACCTTCCTGTCCATTTTAAGCTTTCTCTCGCGTAACTTATGTTATTTCGAAACGTACAACTGAATACATCTGATGTTGCTTGTTTACATTTACATAACTTTAAAATTATATTTCTCATCATTTTGGATTTTCTGGATCATGAATTAATAAAATACGTTTTAATTACTTCAATCAACATAATTTGTGGATTTCACAAAATTTAGCAAACAACTGTTTGAAAACTTAGGTATTTTCCTGAGTGAAAAGTTTTGTTTCTTGATTTTCTTTATCAGACCGGAGTATGAACAAGTTTGTTTAGAAAAGAATAAACACAAAAATATTCATTTGTTTCAAATGACGTTTCGACTGTCAGCTTGCAGACCTCTTCAAGATTTTTGTATTGTAAAAATATATAATACATAACAAATATTTTTACAAACGTTTTTCTGCAAAATGTCAGTACAAAAAGGTTTTTACAAAAAGTTTTTTACAAAAAGTCAGTACAAAAAGTTAATATACATATATTTTGAATAAATATATAATTTAGTAGTAAAGCTACAAATATTCTCATTTTGGATTTTGTTGAAATCACTTTTCAGTTGTCCAAAAATTAAAAAAATCTTTTTTCTATTGTTATTTCCGTTTCATTTTAAAATTATTTTATCTTTATTGTATTGAGAGATTTATGTTGAGTGTATAATACTTCTTACCTTATTAAAATGATATTAATATTCTGAGCAGAATTTGCACTGCTGTAGTTTAAAATTAATAAAACTGTAAAAAAATATAAATAATAATAATAATATTTATAATATTTATAAAATTAATATATATTTATATAAAATTTGAAGTTACTTTTTAAACATTCGTTTCAATTTTACGCATCCTGATTTTGTTGACGTAAAATCAGCATTTATAATATATATTTAATATCATTCCCAAAAAGTTATGTATGATCAACAAAGTAAACCAGATACAATAAGAAAAATTTTGAAATCCGTTGCTCTTCCTCCCTTTTACCTGATCTGACGCTGTTTTCGTTGTCCAAAAGACATTTTCGAAATAAAACAGTAAAAGCTCATCTGGTCGAAAACATTTTTCAAATTTGGCATGGCAATGGACAGTAAAATATGCCGCATTCCATTTAGTAAATCCAAAATTCTAAACTTTATTTGTTTTCGAAAATTTTTGAAAAATCATTTCCTGTTGGGCTTTCAAATATCCAATGTATGAAAATATTTTTGTGATTTTTTATAGTATTCAAAAACGTATTATTTAATAATTTTATTATAAATTCTGTAGTGTTGATGCGATATTGTTGTTTAATAATTTATCATTAAAATTACGAGATTGCAAAAAGAAGACAGAAAATTTCCACATTTTACTTTTTAGATATTTTGTTTCGTGTTTCTTTACAATACATAGAATTATTTAAAATTATTAAGTTTAATAAATAACTGTATCTTATTAGTAGTAAAAAGTGTTATATCAAAATATAATTATAAATTTAAAATATAACGCTACATTGACCCATAAATATTTCATGATAATTCATTATTTTTCATTTTGGATATTTACATTTAGAAATTTTACGTTTCGTATTGTTTTTGACTCAAAACACTTTCGAAAGTTCAGAAGACGTTTCAGTTTGGACGCTTGTAAAATTACTATTTTTGTAATTTTTGTTTGCAGTACAAAAGTAGCTAATCAAAATAACTTTTTGAACTACAAAAATGATCTTTTATAACAGTTTTCATTCAATTGTTGTTCCTACTTGATAAAAAAATAAACGTTTATTATTACATTTTATATTAATGTAGCTACATAATTATATTTAATTAAATAAATAATGATTCTTAAAGTATTGTAAATTTCGCACTTGTTTCTGATTGTTTAAATTTGTAATGCCAGTAACGTCTAACAGAAAAATAGTAATAATTAAACAATAAAGCAAATGAAACACGTGCACTTCGGAGTTGGCAAGAAGAGCCCTCTGTTCTCGGGGTAGGATACTGTATAGCTCGGAAAATTGGCCACTCGTAAATTCGAAAAACTAAAGGCGATGCGCAAAATTCTCCTTAGACGATCATGGGCCTCGGACGTAGCAGCATCATTTGCTCCAGCAGCATCTCTCAAACTCAAGTATGTGCAGTGTTTTTACCGTAAAATAATCGAATATTTATCAAAAAAAAAACTGTAAAACGTTGCAAATTAGCATTGTGAACAAGTTTAAATGATTTTTTTTAGTTATTGTTGATGAATTATCCGTGTTATTAGTATTCAAGCGACCCCGCGGAAGACGCTTTGCTGTTGTCGAAAATGACGCTTAAAAAGCACATGTTTTCCACGTGAAAGCTGTACGTTTGCTGAAAAGGCATTGTTAACTTTAGTTGTGACTTTAGTTCTGTGCGTGAGTGTGAATTACGAAGCGAGTAACATTTTTTTACAAATATTGCATTTAATGCAATATTTAAGAAGTTCGGTTATTAAGATCAGTTGACTTTAAAACTAAACAAATATACTTCCTCTCTGAACTGTGTGACTTTTTAAAAACTATTTCTTTTATTTTTTTACACAAAATTAATAAATATCAAATTAATTCTGGGAAGTAATTTTCTTGTGTAGTAATATTTATAAATTTTTGTGTATTTTTAACATTTAGTTTAGCAAATTACGTCTCTTGATGCAAATAATTTAAAACATTTCATTAGTTTGATCTGATATAAGAATAAGAATTTAGTTTATTGTTTGAACATTCACATTTTACAGTTAATTGAAATATTTCAATATCAAGGTTCAATAGTTTTTAACAATTTTATAAAAATTATATGGAATGAAAATGTTTGAAATTGAGGTTATTTTTTTCGGTTTGTTTACAGTAAAAAAAATCTGAACATAACATACTTCAAGATGCGAGTTAAATATGAAAATTTTGTGTATAATCTCGAAAGAGGAACATAAATTTTATTTACAATGTTTTTCTAGTTGTCAGAATGTTTTCTTTTGATTTTACCGGTCTACATGATAAACACCGACCAACTAATAAAAATATGTCGATGCTTGAAAATAAGAGAAAAAGTTCTGAAGAAAACTATTGCGAATGTATCATATTTACATATTGCCTGCCGAAATGAAATATGTCTTAGTTTTGGTTTTCTTCCCTCACGCGATGAACATAACTTCTATAAATGATTTCACTGATCATTTTATAAAATAATTAATGAATCAATTTGAATAATTTCATATTTGCTATAAATATGAGAAAAATATAAATGTATTTTATGTTAGAACATTCGACTAATCATTTTAATATTTCCTATTGTCGTTAGATGCATTTTAACCACTATTTTAAGTAAGGAATTGAACATTTTCATTTGTAAATGTTTATTAAAAAACAAGAACATTTATTAAACCATTAATGTTTTAGAAAGCATAAATCATGGTACTCGAATAACAATTCAAACATATTTTACTAATAAACAATAGAAAATGTACTCCTCCAGAATCAGTGAACATTAGTTTTTAATATTTTCATTCTAGTTCATAAAAAAAAGTTTAAGTTACAAGAATAAGTTTGTTTCCGAATCATTGCAAGCTTCCAAAAATACTCAACTTTCAAATAAACTTACGATTCAAACAAGCAGAGGAGCTTAATTTTTGTTTCAGATCTCTCTTGATTATCTCCGAATCAGGTAAGAGGTTAATGTTTATCTAGACTATAGTAAGAGAAATTATAAATGTTTGCAGTTTTCTTCTATTACCTGACTTGAATACTTTCAAAATAATAAACATCATATCAGACACGACCGTTAAGTAGATCCAGATTCCAAAATAGATATTTCGTTATATTATATGGAATATATAATAATTAATATTTTTGTATTCATGACAATCATATTGATGCTGGCAAAGTATTAAGTCTCTTATAGAAGCAATGTTTTCTAAAATGAGTAGAATTTTTTTCACATTTTTATTCCATTAAAATTTAATATCTACACTGAGAGAAAATGCATAATAATTTTTACTATTTTGACTAGGAATTCGAACACAGATCTGAAATCATGTTAATTTTTACTATTATTTTAGTAAATTTTCCTATCCAGATAGGACTGTTTTCAATAAAAAGTAGGAAAATTTACTAAATTAATAGTAAAAATTAACATGATTTGAGATCTGGGTTCGAATTCCTAGTCAAAGTAGTAAAAATTATTATGCAATTTCTCTCAATGTAGATATAAAATTTTAATGGAATAAAAATGTAAAAAAAATTCTACTCATTTTAGAAAACATTGCTTGTATAAGAGACTTAATACTTTGCCAGCATCAATATGATTGTCATGAATACAAAAATATTAATTATTATATATTCCATATGATATAACGAAATATCTATTTTGGAATCTGGATCTACTTAACATTCGTGTCTGGTACGATGTTTATTATTTGGAAAGTATTCAAGTCAGATAATAGAAGAAAACTGCAAAAATTTATAATTTCTCTTAGCCTATTCTAGACAAACATTAACCTCTTACCTGACTCGGAGATAATCAAAAGAGAGTAAGTTTATTTGAAAGTTGAGTATTTTTGGATGCTTGCAATCATTCGGAAACAAACTTACTCTTGTAACTTAAACCTTTTTTTTTAAACTAGAATATAATATATGCACTAAACCTAAGTATAGTTGAAAGCTTTATCATTGCACTTCAAAACATGTATAAATTTTTGTCGCTATCTTCAAATTGATTTCATAAAAAGTCAATAGTGTACAAGACAACTCCTATCCAGATAGAACTTTTTTCTATAAAAAGTAGGAAAATTTACTAAATTAATAGTAAAAATTAACATTATTTCAGATCTGTGTTCGAATTCCTAGTCAAAATAGTAAACATTGCTATACAATTTCTCTCAATGTATTTACAAACTTCACATTATTCATAGGTTATTTTTCAAAAATAGTTTAGAACAGTAGCGTCTTTGTTTGTGTTTTCCACGTTGCAGACGGGTGGTCATTTTGGGTTCTGCCCAGAATGTGCTCACACTTTCTGTTATTTGCCTGTTTAAAATTCATTTATTTCTGTATAACAGATAAATTCAGTATTTGATTCATTATATTTTGGGAAGTTGTCTTGTACACTATTGACTTTTTATGAAATCAATTTGAAGATAGCGACAAAAATGTATACATGTGTTGAAGTGCAATGATAAAGCTTTCAACTATACTTAGGTTTACTGCATAAATTATATTCTAATAGTTCTGTTATTTTAAAAATGTTAAATTTCGGAACTTTTTTCTTGTGCTTTTCAATTCTGATGAAACGTTTAATAAATTTTTCTGGATATAGCCCTTTTTTGTGGAAATACTACAATGTAAGACTTCTAAAATCAAGTTTGAAAAAATTCGCTTCGTTTTTTCATTCCAGAGTTATGATTTTTTTAAATTTTCAGTTTTACTCATTCAATCTTGCAAAAAAGGGAAAAAATGATACTTTTCTTTCACAGATGATACAAAGTAAAAAAATTTATTAAAAATACCCCCGTTCAACACAACTTTAATAGAATTTAGTATTTTGCGTCGTATGTGAAAGAAAAGTAAAATTGTGACTCACAAAACATGAATTGCAGTGAAAATTGAGCTATTTTGGAAAAAGAGTAATTTTCTCACTCTTTTCGAATGAAAATTCACCCTTAAAAAGGGAAAAATCTCGTTTTCCCTACAGTGGCTCAATTTTTACTCCTTAAAAAGTGAATTAAAACTCAATAAAATCTAGAGAGCATACTTATATCGGAAAGTACTATTTCTTAATTAATATAAATTTTTTGTTTGTACTTATTCGAAAATACGCGCTATAAAAAATAATTGAAACCCCCAGAAAAAATCAAATTTATTTAATGGATGACATCGATTTTTGAAGGAAATTTTTTATTGACCACTTTTGAATTCAACCGCCATCTAGCGTCAGATGGAAACATGCTCTGTTAATCTTATTTTTTCATAGGATTGGTTCGATATAGACACGAAAAATCACTTATTATACTTTACTTGTTTATGAAATTTAATATGGAACTAACACTTACAGTAGTCATAACTATAAATAAACATTAAATAAAAAATGAAAAGTTTAGACAAATATTTCTAAGGGTACTAAATTTCAGATATTAGGAATGTCCCTTCAACTAAGTTATGACCCCTGGTCATATGTTTGCGACGGCTGAACTTTTTCTTGTACACAGAGAGAATGAAAAAGGTTAATAGAACCATTTTAGAAAAGTAAAATACGTGATTATAAAAAATGGGTAAATTAACCATTGCCATAGTAAACAGAACAATGTTATTATCCCGATACTTAAATCTGCAGTATAGCACATAACCTCAAATCTACCGTAGCTTTACAATTAAATCGACACTCAAAACATTCTTGACTAGGAAAATAGATTTTGTAAAAGTGATTAAACAAAAACAACTACTTATCATCATAAAAAGTAATTATTGTATGTTATGTTTTACCACATTACGAATTATAAAAATAAGATACTGCCAACTACAATTTTTTATGATGTTAATTGTACTATTATCAAATGTTATAATCATTTCTACCTTTTCTTCATTGTTCCATTAATATTTTTGTCTCTCTGTGTATAATTAATCTTGCGAACACTTTAGTGTTCTTAATCAAGCTTACTAAATATATTTAGTAAAGATTAAATTAATGATATGTTACTTTCATTATATATTTACAAGTGACAATCAGTTGAACAAAAGTGGAATGCACACTAAGATTTTAATTAAAAAAAAAAAGATTTCAATTTTGTCCAATTTTTTACATCAGAAATCAGAAAATCTTCTGCACTATTCAATGTTCTTGTGTACATTTCAAAACTGTTGAATTGCGGACAATTTTTATGATTTTTTTCCATTCTTTTATTTTAAACAAAAAAAAATGATGATCAAACTTGAGAAATTCAATGCGACGGTAGTGGAACTCGTGATTTTGGGTATGTCACTAGACAGGCAAACGAAAGGTCCAGGGTTCAAGTCCTGGCGCGTCGAATCTCTGACTTTCGTTGCTCATTTTTTTAAAAAATATAAAAATTATTCAAAAAGTTGTAAAATCACTCCGTCCACCCCTTTGAGACAATCGGCAGCATTTTTTTACAAAATTGCAAATAATGTCAGTGCGCATTGCATACTGGTTCATCGCAAGACAATTTAAATCTATCACAGTTATTAGCAATTTCTGCTCATCGCAGAGCGTCACGATGACGTTCATTTTACGCCTTCGAGGAAAGAAAACTATCTAAATAACAAACTACCGGTAGGATGCAAAAAAGAGACATGTGAGACGGAAAAGATGCGAATTCATCGTAAGTAGTAGGCATTATCTCAGAACCCCAGTCGGTTGGTCCACGTAAGGCTTCCCCGAATTGGGTGAGTGGGTCGATTAAAGGCAGCTTCGAAAAGTAAACAACGAGTCGTAGGAGACGATTAGGAAATCGAGTCGATTAAATACGAGAGTTACGAGAATCACGCCCCCGCCCCCCGCAACTTATGGCTTTATCGAAACAATTAACGGCGCGTCCGCCGCGTGACCGGCGCGTGTTTTCAACTTGTTGCTCAGTGCTTATTTTTCTACCCGACCATGCACCAGGTATTCTGGAATTTTATGCATTTATCTCCAGGAATTCGGGGCTCGTCTCGATGCAACCGATTAAAACCAGCCGCTTTCGCCCTCTAGAATTTCGAAGAGCGATTTTTCGCGTACTTCTGAAGCCGCCGTTAAGTTTGGTGGCGTGAAAACATTTTTTAAGCTCGTGTTTCGGGAGCTCATTACGATGCTTCGATTTTTTTCGTACGTGAAGTACAGTTTTTTAGTTTGAAGCACACGTTTGAACAAAAAATTAAAATATCGGTGAAAAAAGTACTGTCGTTTGTTATTGACTGGGCAATTCACGTGAAACTATCCGCCATGCCTCAGAAAAGTGTCCAATTTTATTGTCCAACATTTTTTGCCAATAAACAGAAAAATTTGATTTTTTCTATTAAAAATAATTTTATATTTAAAATTTTTATATGAAACCGACGAGATACTACTCCCTTTCCTCCTAATAAAATGTTTTCGAGTCCTAATTTTCGAGACATGTAGAATCCAGAATCAAAAATTGAACATAACGATCCTCAAAATGGAGTCTGTTTTTTTTTTTAAATTTCAGGACCTTATAACTAAAAAAGTATAAGCTTTTTCAAAACAGTAATAAGAGTGAACAGTCATTCAGGAATATACACGAATTTGTCTAGATTTTTCTGTTGATATTTTGAAAAATTTTTTATTTGGAATTTTCTTTTTAATTTAAAAAAAGTTACAAAATATTCCGAACAAATTCTACTATAATCTTCGATGAATTTCAAGTGTTTTTTTTTTTTAATTTGTCCAGATTTTTCTGTCCATATTTGTAAAAATTTACGAAAAATTCTGAAAAGTTCGAGTATATTCCCCGATGAATTCCAACCATTTTTTATCCTCAGCAATTTTTGCCCTTAAGGTAATATTATTAAATATTATTAAATAATTCACGAGGAAAAAACTTCTTAACTATATGACATTTTTCATTTTCTATCTCAAAAATTAGTTACATTTGAAAATTTTTGAGAAAAATGCTTGGAATTCATTAGACAAACATTTCAGATTTTTTTCACAATATTTCGTAACTTTTTTTAAAATAAAAAGAAAAATCCGAATTACAAAATTTTTCAAAATATCAACAGAAAAATTTCAAAGAATTCCAGTATATTTCTCTAGTAATTCTGAGAATTTTTCATTGTTATTATTTTTTTGAAGAAGCTCATAGTTTTTAGTTAGTAAATCTTGAATTTGTTTGAAAATTTAGGACGCCACTTTTAGGATTGCCATATTAAATTTTGTATTCCGGATCCTACATGTCATAAAATTTAGGATTGAAAAACACCTGAGATTGATTGGAACACAAAAAATGTTAAAAAAATTGCCACCCTGTTACGTAAAATTTTTCGGATATCGTAATTATATTAATTATTTCATTAAAATGGCTATTACTTAAGAATAGTCATCTTTTACAGAAATATTTTCTCCATGTACAGCAATTTTTCGGGAACTAAAACAAACTCAAAAATATTCATATCGCCAATTAAAAAATTCTATGGAGTGAATTTTTGTACTTATTTAACAGAAAGATAAAACAGATTAATTACTTTTTACTTGTTATAATACATAATGTTTCTAATCTTATATTTCCACATACTTTTATTACCAGACAAACAAATTTTTAATACGTAATAAATTTTTTTTTAATTTTAAATGTCATACCTAAAATTAATAGTTCTAAATAGTTCGTCGAATTGACCATTTCATTTCAAAACACTTCATCTATCGCACGATTCAAATTTAATTAATTTCATAAAATATGTTAGATTGTAATAATGAATTTTTCGAAAATTCTTGATTAACTCAATTAACGCCTAATTTTTCTAATTGCCATTTACGTCACAAACCAATTACTAAATCATCAAAATTAACCCCTTTAACACGATATAAATCGTTCATTACTGGCATTTTTTAACTTTTCGATTATTAAGATGAACCAGTCTGACATTCGGAATTCCATCGTCCACTTTTTTTGGAACGATGTCTTAGAAATTAATCGATGCAAACGAAGATCATTAGGGAACCACATGCCGCCTTGAAAGCAATGAAAAACCATTAAACCGATTCGAAAAGTTTGTTATCGTCTTATACAAATGTCGTAAATGATAAGATAAAATGAAGCAGATTCATGATTTTCTCGCGATTTCTATGTGCTGCGTTACGAGCAGGAGTATCACGATGACTGATCAAAAACACCATTGTATTTTACGCTTTGTATACATTCATTAAGTAACATAAAACTGAATTACAAGTTACAGTTTCAAGAAATCAGATTTGTCGATATCTTAATACCTGGAAAATGTAAAACACATAAAAAACAATATTAAAAAATGTTTAATCTATCAGTAGCAACATTAACAATTATAAACAGAAATTTGATACGCCACGATGAAAGTAAAGAAAATTCCGCTCTGTTTACGACCGAATCACAGGATATAAAAAAATCGTTGAGGCTCGTCGGAAATGGCGAACAGTTGAAAAAAAACCACGGTATTCCGACATTATGAGTTTTTAATTATTTCGGCGTACGACAGCAATTGGCGAAAGAGAAAACAGCGAAAAAATTCCAGCTCGAGACACGCGTATAAACAAATCGGTAAACGGGATGTGCATTTTTTTAGTCGTCTTGACTACGGAATCGCTATCAGACCAATTAAGCCACGCGTCAAACGACAATGAACATAACCTCTTTCGCTATTTTTCGCGCTTCAATATTCCGAGGTTTATGGGGATGCAACGTGTTTTCGACTCGGGGATAATTAAATTTTTTATCATCGTCTCTGCGCGATGACGCGTGAGGAGGCCGAAAATGACGAAAAAAGGGGGTATTTTTTTTAACGAACGAGAATTTAATAACGTGCGTGTTTATTACTGCGATTTTAATAACAGTAATGAAGATGCGTCGCGTTTGGCCGGAAGCTTTTTTGCCACTTTGGTCTCGCATTACGGTTTCTTTAAGATGCAGTTTCAGGGTAAGTGGTATATTCGGTAATTGAAAACGTTTCAAAATTTGTCGGCTGAATCGGTTATCGAAATTTTATTAATATGATTTATGGTGGTTTTTATATGTAGGTCATGGTTTCTGGTCTTTGTCTATCTCAAAAAATCACCAAAAAATGTCGAATGAAAATTTAAAAAAACAATTTATTATAATCTAGACTAGATTCAACAAATTTGAATACTAAAATTAAAAAAAGATTTTTCTACTTCAATTTTTTCTGGAAAACAAACGTTTACGTGTCATGACGCATCGAATCTCTCACTTTCGGACCTCAATTTTTCTAAAAAATCAAAAACCTATCCTAAAAATCGTAAAAAATTCGGTTTGTTTTCATTGTTTTCAGTTGGATTTATTATTTTATTTGCGTCTGTAAGAACTTTCTATAATTGTCACCATTTCAATCCTGTTTTTTTTTTATATTTTAATTTGTGAAGTACCTGACATTTTTTTTACTCTACGGACCTGAACATAAAAACGTCCAGCTTCTAAACCTTCATATTTAATTTTCTATACTGAAGACATAATTTTGATACCGAATTAAAAATGCTAAATCACTCAAAATCAGACCTCAAGTTATGTAAATTTTACAAACACAATTTCATTTGTTTCCTACTTTTCGTTAATTACATCACTACTGGGTTTTATTTGAACAATTAAAAATTCACAGTCTCATTAAGTAACATTTTGTTTACCCATATACCTGTTCGTAAAGAATTATGTATGAACTATGAACTGTTCACTTCTTGACGCATATCTGAAAATTACAACTCACTGCAAGTCGATAAAGACGCGAGACGCAAGTAAAATTCGCTTTTGCATTGACGTTCAGAAACACTTTGACGATGAGTAAATATGACGTATGTGACATTATTTGCATTTAAAATTTAATTTTTTTGTAATTATATTAGAAATATTAACTTCTTTTCGTCGTCACTTTGATGCGATAGTAAAAATGTCTCTTTTAGAGCCCGAATACCCAATACTCAATAGGGAATTTTTTCATTAGGGAAGTGTCGAACAAAACCAACACAAATTTGTGTAATTATGCCTTTATTTTTTAGCAATAAATATCGAACTAAAATAAATAATAAGCGATTAAAATAGAATTACAGTAGAATCTCGGTATAATTGCGTCTTGCAATATTTACATCCCAGCATATTTGCCCGGTTCCGTCTCTTTATACCTGTTGACGCTTTTTGTTTTCCCCCACCGTACGGACTTGGGCCTCACAGAACGGCCTGCTGTGACGTCACGAACATAACGTTACTTAGGGGAGTGGGAGAAGCAATAAAGAAACTTACCGGGACTCTAAGGGGCCAGCCATAAACTACGTTACCAGTTTAGGAGGGGGGGGGGGGGTCTGCCAAGAACTATGGTCTGTATTAAAATCCTAAAACTATCTACGAAGGGGGGGGGGTCAATAATGCCAAAAAAGGTCTACTTAGTTTATGGATGGCCCCTAATGTATTTCTATTTCGCCAGGGTATAATTTAAGAGGAACATTCACATTTTTCGAATGGAAAATTTTCTAAATATTTATACTAAATGCTCTTGATAATAAGTATGTTATAAGTATGTGATGTTTGTTATCACATGTATTTTAGTAACAAAATAAAATTGTTAAATATAAAACAATAGTTTCTCAATTCATGTAAGCTTTTCACTTCCGATTAAACAAAAAATAACGTAACCGAATATCGGCCTTTTTAAATGTATTTTTTAGAAAAAATTCACTACAAGTAACTTTTTATTTGCGACGTTTGAAATACATATTTACTTGAATATGCAAAACTTTTGTTTATTTTGTTAAAGAAACTCATGTGACAATGGTTGTTTTAATACAAGAGTTTTTTTTTGCGAAAAATGTCGTTTTCTCGATAATATACTGACTAGCCAGGCCAGTCATTATTTTCAAGCCTTAGAAGTAAAATTGCCATGCATAGAATGATTCAACCCAGTATGTTGCACTGTTAAATGACTCATATGGGCGTGCAACTAAATTCCTGTGAGAACGTTGTAAAACACATGAAATACTCTCGTATATTAATAAGAAAAACTACATATATTGGTAAGGTTACAAAAATATAGGATGCTGTATGCTTCTCAAAACAAACCTTTTTTCATACCTCAGAACTCATTTCTTGAGTTGTAAACAATGTTCGTAAATTCAAATAAACTTGAATAGTCTTAAGAAAATACTTACCTGCAGTAAGGAAATGTTTACTTATTAAGTAAATTTGTGAAATAATCTTAAAAGGAAAGTCAGACAATTTTTGTTAGTATACAAACAATTAAAATTGCAATACCTGAACGTACTGATTTTTGCAAGAATGACGATTTTTATGTTACTTTTAGGTTTGAAAACAAACCCATACCAGGTTTTAATACCTTTGTAATACCTTAGGGGTTTTTTTAACCCCAGGATGTACATAAATGGTACGGAATGTTCCGGAACGTTTAAAACAACAATGTGTTTACTTGCTTTCGATTTCCACAGTACCTGTCGGCTAAGATCTATTGAGATACAGTCGCTAAGAATATTCTCTGGTCGAGATGTTTTTGAAAACCTTTTTGTAGAAACGTTTCTGGAACTTTATGTTTACAGAATTGAAAAACAAACAACAACTACATAGCGTTAGGCAAGATTCGGGCGCCACTCACATTTAGTCCAAATAAAGATTTTTCTATTCTAGTTCATAAATCACATTCAGAAAAAAACACGTCTAATCGTGAAAGAGAAGGTAAATTTTGTTTTTCAATTTGCAAGTAAAAATTTCATAAGTTCAAGTAAACATCTTGTGTCAGAGTTGCAGAAAATAGTTTCAGAGATGAAAATATTTTTGAGGTTATTAAGTTGCGTGTTTCTTCACTGACTTTCATATCTTCTAACAGATGTTTTTTTCCATTCAAAACAACGCCCTGTTAGCGTGTTTTTGTAGATCCCTTCAGATGAATATTTGTTGGATGAGTACAAGAACACAAATGGAGCTGAAATAATGTTGAATAATACAATTCAATTCAAAAGAGTATTTGAAAATAATAAGTCCAGTCACTTGTATAAACAGAGCTGTCAAATTAAGGTTGTCGCTACTCAATACTTAGTGAATTGAAACATAAAAAAATACCAGCCATTTGTACAAAAATATATTGGGGAAAAATATTTTAAATAAACACTTCCAATAATTTAGTTTTTATTGTTAACGATATTGTTGAAAAAATAATATTATGCGTAAAAACAACATTCAAATATAATTTGTAAAAAATGTGACGCAATTTTTTTTTCTCAGTTGTTTACATTTATCAAACGTAATTTAAACCAAAATAGTTTTTACTTTCTTTGTGTAAAATTATCATTATATTATAAACAATTTCTTCATATTATTTTCTGTAAATGTTTGTGTAATATTTTGACGACGTTTTGATACTATAGGAGCCCTCTTGAGGTCTGAAGCTAGAATTAAACTAACTCAGACAAAAATTGTTCTTTTTCAGTTTAATGTTTTTTATTTGTAGTTTTTCATCAATTTCAATTTCAATTTACGTAACAATTACAAACGTATTGAAAATTTGATTAGTTGTGATTTCATCGTTATTTTTGTTATGATATTCATCTAAAATCCTTAAAGTGAAAACTCATTGCATAACAGTGAAATGTTACTTTTAGATATAGTGCCGATTGGACCACCCTCCTAAAAGTGAAAATTCACTTTATTAAACAGTCGATTTTTTTCGTTGCATGTAAAAGTTAAAATGTCACTTTATACAAAGGGAATTTTCACTGCGAGCATAGGTGAATATTTAATATATCTCTAATATTATTTACATATTTTTGGAATATATATGTATTTACTAGGAAAAACATTCATCAACTATTTTCCACGCAGATTGCCGACTATCGATGTCTATTATCCTATTCGGTACTCAATTTCATCCAATTTCTTATATAGATAATTAATCGCATTACACCCCTTGCGAGAATGATAGGGTGGATGTGTTGGATACGATACAAACGCGCCACTAGGCGGCGAGTGTTTGATACATCACATTATTTATAGTCTTTCCGTCTTTTGCATAAGATCGTCTGGGAAAAAGCTCAGTTCAAAATGGCCGCACTCACTGTGCCATACAGTGAATTTCGACACGGGTTCTAACCTTACTTTTTGCTATCATACTCACTGTATTCAATACAGTTAAAATGTCATTTTTATAAAAATGAAATTTTCACTTTAGTACAAATGTAAGTCACTGTATTACAATGAAATCTTGGCATTTCACTTGAAGTAAAAGTTACATTTTCACTTTTAGAATTTTAGAGTGTTTGTTACATATTTTTTTAAATTATACCATTATTAAATTGTCTCGTACATGAAAGAAATACTTTAACATTTAATAATTTTAACTAGAAAAAAAAATTTAGTTTGACTATCTATATAGTAGGATCTAGCACAAGTTCTAGTATCATTGTCGATCTAATTTGTAGAGATCACTATTTAGATAGTAAAATTAATTAAATATGATGACTACGTCTCATTCTACTGCCATGTTAGTAGTTTTAACTATTTTTTTCGTGCATTAAAATAAATATCATTTCAGCATTTCCACTAATTAAAATTCATAAAGGATCGATTTTTTTTATTTTCTCCCAATGTTTCTTAAGAGTAGAATATTTTTTTTAAGATGAATTTTGCATTTGATTTTGTAAAACAATTTCAAAGTATCTGAAATTTCGTTAGATCTGTGGACGTAAAAATTCCATATCGGCCAGCATATTTTTTCCGTCGGCAGTGAAACTCATGATGACATAATTTACTCTCCGAATCTGAATTATTAAAAAACTTCTAAATTAAAGCATAAAATAGTGATTATTTGTATTAGTAAATTTTTCATTATTATGTAGGCATTAAATTGATCATTTTTATTAAAAGTCAACTTATATAAATAATATTTCAGTTTCTTTTAGGAATGCATGTGAAAATTGAAATATGTCAAGACTTTAAATATTTGTTATTTTTTGTTCATACAAATAATTACTATTCACTGAATCTGCTGTCCGAAAGTGACTTATTAAAAATATTGTGCTGCAAAAAAAACTGTCACTAGATGTAGAAATTAGTAAATGTTTCGATATTACGGAATCTAAAGGTCTCAAATGAATTTCATAAGTCTAGTATACAATAAAATCACCAACAAATTAGTTTGTTTACTTTTTATTAATAAAAATCGTTAGTAACTAAAATGGCCATCCATTTTTCGTTTTTTCATTATTAATTCAAAATTGCTCTTTGAATATGATTTACTAAAAAATACTAATGTCAAATCAAAAGTGTGTCAGTAAATTAGTCGAGTTTTGACTATTATAATAGTCTATAATTAGTTACTAAACATAACCAACGGAAAACAAAAAGTATGTCCTATGAATAAGTAAATTTTATACAATATTTTTACTACTAATTCGTTTGAATAGTTTTTAATAAAGGTTGTTACTAAACTACTACTGAAAAGTGAAAAGCGTGTCCTAATGAATACGTCAATTATTTACTACTACAAAACTTTATTTCAGAAGTAAAATTCAACCTATTTATCATTATTAATTTAATTCCACAAAAATATGTTACGAAATCTTAAAATCTCATTTGGTAAGAAAATAATAGTATAAAATAAAAAATAGGTTATGTACTTTGAATTAGTACATTTTTCACTAACAAATTACCAGAAATTACTAATGAATTTGAAAGATTATACTATAGAAACATTGATTCCAATTGTGTCATGTCGTAGTAGTAAGATATCATTTACGAATATTCAACTCATTCAACGTTTTATAGAAAGAAATAAAAAATGACTATCGGAGAGCAAAAAAAGTCTCCATGTATTTTATATTTCACAAGTCCACAAAAATTAAATTATTACTAAAGTTATATTAGAAAATATTAAATGAATTCCTTAAAACACAACCAAATAAACTAACCAACAAATTGAATGTATATTTTTAATTATCAAAAGTTGTTACAAATGTAATGACACACATTTAATTTTTAATTATCGTAATCCATTGAAACGTAGAGAGTAATTTCCAGCGTCTCGACGCAGAGAAAACATTACGAATTCGGTATGACCCAATATTCCAGTTACCTTGAAAAGTACTTTATCGCGAAGGAAAGCTTCGCGTAAACAAAAACAAGAAATTTCTAAAAAATTCAAGACTTGCGGGAGGTTTTTTCCGGTGCGCATCGATATTTAGGACGAAATGGAGGAATAATGGGAAATCGGGGTTTGTCGGTTGCGAATCGAGTCCGAAAATAATCGTCATGAAAACAGATCTCAGAAATAAGTATTATTTCATGAAAAAAAGTGGGAAACTCGGAAAACGATCCAAGAAGACGACGAAAGCGTCGAGTCATCGCCGGGGAGTTTCATGAATTTTCAAAACAATAATAAATCACGAGGCGTCACGATGCGTTTCTACACCTTCTCCTCGAAAAAGCCACGAAACGTTCCGTTTTTCTCGCGAACGTCGACTGTGGGGGTCGAAGTGGGGATGGGGAGAAAAGAGATAGAACGATGGGAGGAAGGGGAAAAACGCGAAGTCCACGGACGGGTGGACGCGCGAAGAAACTCGCGCCCCGAAGGGTGACGGCCACGTACATCCGACGTACGGCGGAGGGGTGGAGCGAGCACCGCAGACGACGCAAAGGGTTCCGGAGCGTGCGTATATACGTTACGCGCGGTAAGACAGAGACGACGGAGTCCAACGAAAGGACGACACTACGCGCGCGGAGTTGTAGGAAGAGCACGCGGGCGAACGCGGAGGGAGGACGGGCGAATAGTCTCCACGGTGGGAGAGACCGAATGGGAGGGATAGGTAGAAGCATAGGAGGGAGCGAGCCTTGCCGCAGGGTGGGGATATGGAGAAATGGCGGGAAACGTAGGACGGCCGGAGTGGGGAGCGCTGCGTAACGTCGGTGGTGGAGTAAAAACACAACACGAGGTCGGTGGTGGGGAGAACGTCTCCCACTGCGGCGCAAACGGAGCGGGCTCGGGCCGAAAACTCGGAGCTCCCTTTAGTCGTGGGTTCAGTAAGCGAAAGGCTCTCCGAAGTTCTGGACGCGATTCGCTACAAAGCCTTTAAGATCGAGACGCTCCGGACTCGTTTCCTGGAGCTCAGAGCGCGTACAAGAACGTCGGGAGTTTCCAAACGTTTTCAAAAAAAAAGTTTAAAAATCAAGTTCTTCGCCTCGTGCGTCAATCCTCGACGGGACCTTGTTTCGTTTTCGGTGTTACCGATCCGAATCGTCGAGGAGTGGCGGGTCTTCAGTGTTCGACAAGTTCGGGACTGGAACGGAATACACAGACGCTTTTTCGTGCGAAAATCTCGAGAGCTCGGTTCGAGTTGATTGTTTTGTTTCGGGAATCGAGCAGGATTGCGTTTCCGTTCGACACTGTGGCTAGCATCATTCAAGCTGGATTCCAACAAGCACTGCGTGTCGCGAATACGTCGCGGCTACGGGAGGCTTAAGAAACTGTTCAAGGTAAGAATCTACATTGGATTCATCGTGATTTACGAAAGTGTTCATTTTGTTTGTTTTTTTTACGAACGCGCCGTTCACGGATTCGCGCCAGACTGTTTTTTTGCGTTGGGCGTGGGACCGCCGCCGCTGACGCCGAACGTAAACAAACGCTTTTCCGCGGGGTTAACGTCTCGTCGCGACTCTATCGTCTTTTCTTCTCCGACTCTTTTTTTTTTCGGAGTTTGAAAAAGTTTGTTGATTGTTTACATCCGATGTTTTTGTGTTTTGTATCGTTTTGAAAAAGACTTTCATCCTGATCATTCAGATTTCGGAAAAATCAAAACAATCGAAAAGTAAACATAAAACGTCATGTCAAATACGAATAAAAAATTGTCATGCAATCGCGAGAAAGGCGGGAAATTGGAAAAGGAAAAAGTAGATTGGAAAGGCGCGGGAATGCCGCGGAGGACCAGAAAACGGTTCCCGAAGTCGTAAGTTATGCAAACTAGTCTCTGCGACTCTCTCGCGCGCTTGAGTACTTGGGAGCGAGAGAGTCGCCGCGGGTGTTTTAACGGTCGAAAATTCGAAAACGCCCTTCCGCGAAGGCGCGCCGTTACCTGCGCTGGAGGCGGCGGACGCCGAAAATAAAAGGAAGCTGGTCCTAATGGTTTTCCGAGAAATGCCGAAAGACGCCGGCGCCGCCGCCTTCTCCTCTTCCCTCCACGTTTTGGAGAACGAGAAACGGCGAGAAGGTCGAAAAACGTTGGATCATTCGCGAATCACGAGGGTGCCGCGTGAAGAGGAACGATTCTCCTCTGTCGAAAAAAAAAAGAGAGGAGAGAAAAAAAAACGTGCGGAGAAGAAGAGATCGCGGCAAAACAAACCGTCGGCGCCCGCGATACAAAACAAGCGATAATGACGCTTCATTCACGAGAGCGCTTCTAATCTCCGCGTATAAACGGAGGGGAAAGCGCCGAGTTTTCAAGTAATTTAATCTCGCGCGATTTATCGATCTCTCTCGCGGAGAGACGTTATTGCGCAACGTTGCACGATTCGGCGTAACGGGCCGTGCGTTTTTGCGCAGCTTCCGCACTCTCGGGACGAGGCGGGAACCCGAGAAATGCCGCTTATTTGCTTAAACGCCTTTTTTTTACCGTAGACGACTACGTTTTTGCGTGTCCCGACCCGACGCCGCCGCCGATTCGAACAGCTCCGCTCCGGCGCACAAGTAAGTAATAACAAATCTCATAGATTCTTGTTTTACTAGTGAGAATCCGCGGCGTGCATTTCCGAATTACTAGAAATCCGTGTTGAGAATGCACGTCCCGCGATGCACCTTTCTTTCTTTTTCCCGCTCTTTATTTTTTTTTAATTTTCGTCGACGCGATCTCGATCAATCCTCATGGCCCGAGATCGCGCCGCGAAATATTGATTTTCACCCGGGGGTCCAAAATTGCCTCCTTGAACGACAAAACATGTTTTGCCGGCCGAGACAAATATTTGTCCGTCTCTCTCAGGCTGTAAAACAGTCGAGCGACAGAGAGAGGAAAGGACGTATTTTATCGAGCCTTATCAAACGCACCACAAATTGGCTGCCTCAATTGGGAAATCTCCAACTTCCCGTCGTTTGCTTTTTTCGCATGACTCGCAAAATGTAGAAATTGATGAAAATCGTACGTCTCGTGTTTGTTTACATCGCGACGCACTACTCAAAACAAAAAATCTCGCCGAGATGGCGAAAAAATGGACGGATTTCCGGTTTTGTAATTGGCGGCGTTTCTGTACGACGAGCGAGTTAATTTTATGCATGCAATTACCCGCTGGTTAAAATAACTCGCAATTAAAATAACAGCTGCGACGCATTATTGAAGTAATTGATGGAAACGTTGCGGGTTTTAATAAGTGTACGCACGCTCGTTGCGTGTAATTTAAAGCCTTTCGAGGATTATAATATTGTTGATGTTATTGTTGTTGTTGTGGCTGGCTCGCTTTGTTTTTGTTTTGACGGCGCGAACTATTTTTAGACTTTGATATCGAAAAATTCGGAAAACTTGGTGAAAATCCATTTTGACGTTTGACAGTTAAGTAGTCGGAAGTTTAAGTGTTAGTTGTCAATAGAATTGATGTTTTCAATGCTTATCACAAAAGTTTTTTTTTATATTCTATTTTTACGAAATTTTTATAAACTAGGTGATTTTTATAATTTTTTAAAGTTTTGGTTTTTTATAAGTACATCAAATGTACTCGATTTTATAATCGAAAAAACGAAATAATTTGACAGACAAAAATAATAAAAATTCAATTTTTGTTCAAAAATTCAAAAAAATTATTTGTTACAATCTTTAAATAATAAAAGAAGTGATAAATTGACAAGTTATTTTTATTGCGTAAGAAAAAGTGTTGATGTTTTTAAAAATCACATTGTTGATAAACAAATATATAAAAAATAGCATTGCATACAATTTTTTAAAAATACAAAAGTAAATAATAAAGATCAATTCCATGTTTTTTTTTTAAATGTTACTTTTTTTTAAAAAAAAAAAAACAATATATAAGTTAATTGAAAGTTTTTTAGAATAATTTTTTAAAAATTTAATGTAAATTTTCGTGTAATATTTTGGGTATTTTTAAAATTTTGAATAGTATATAAATAATTGTAATTACTGTGTACATAATCGCAAACTGACTGACCATTTACCAAAGACAATTTTTAGCTTGTTTACATAAAAATTTTTGTAAACAAAAAATTTTGACATATTAAAAAAACCATAAATCTTTCATCAATTTTTTTATGTATTTTCTTAAATTGACGATAGTCAACAATTATAATCATTCTGTGAATTTAAAATCAAAAACACTCCAAAAATTAAAAATGACAAAAATTTTGGTAACTATTATTAAAATAGTCAATTTTTTATTAATTATGTTAGAGTTCCATGAAAATAAATTTGTTAATTTAAATATTTCCATATTTATATACTATTCAAATTTAAAAAAATACCCAAAATATTAAACGAAAATTTACATTAAATTTTTTGAAAATTATTCTAAAAAACATTCTATTGACTTATATTTTGTTGTTTTTCTTTTAAATTGGAGTATATATAAATAATTGTAATTACTGTGTACATAATCGCAAATTGACCGATTATTTACTAAAGAAAATTTTTAGCTTGTTTACATAAAAATTTTTGTAAACAAAAAGTTATGACGTATTTAAAAAAACCATAAATCTTCCATTTTTATGTATTTTCTTAAATCGACGATAGTCAGCAATTTTAATCATTTTGTGAATTAAAAAACAAGAACACTCAATTTTTTATTTATTTTTTTAGAGCTCCATGAAAATAAATTTGTTAATTTGAATAATTCAATACATTTGTCTGAACCTCTGATAGAAAGAAATAAAAAATAGACATATTTTGAAACATCGATTTTCGAGTTATTTAGTGGTCACTTACCTAAAAAAAAAAACTAAACCAACTAGAAAATACTTTTAAAGGAATTACTCTTAAGTAAACAAAACGAATTAAGATTTTAATCAATATTAAACAAAGAATTTGTTGTTCGAGAAGGAGCGAATTCGAATTGGAACCCAGCATCTCGGAGTATTCCCAGCGGCATTCCAACGAGCATTCTAATTTTAGCATCGTTGTCTTCTTTCTCTCTCTTTCTCATGCTCTATTTCTCTCTGGCTCCATATCACTCCATACCGACCGTTTCCTAGCTAGTTCTCCCTTCTGTACCTTCTCCTCGTTCCCTTTCTCTCCTCTACAAAGCTTTTTATTTTTCTCAGGGCGTTTGCTGGCGGCGAGTGTCTTGGAAGCTCGACGCTGGTGGCGGTAAAAATCCCCGTTTTTAAACTTTTCTAATACTCCTGTTTAAGCAAAAACAAAAAACCCTTTATTTAACGATAGAAAAGGCGGGAAAATTGGTCGCGGGGGTAAATAACGGTCGAAGGCGCTTCCATCTCTCTCCGCGCCGCGGCGCGACGGAGGTCGTTAAATCTGGAATGTAAACAAGGAAATCGTGTACGTAATTATAGGCGAAAGTAGTACAATGTAATTGTTGCACTAACTCGTGTCGGTGATTACGGTACAAATTAAACGCTTGTTACGATTTATCGTTAAATTCCTTCGATTTTTTTAACGCCTCGTCAAAACGACGGCGTCTCGATTCGAATTTATTACAGGATGATTTCTGGATCAAATCAAAAATACTTTGGCAAAATCGAGGTTGCGATTCGTCATTGACATCGTAACAGTGGCGAGTCGCGTTTCCCGGAAAAGCCGCAAAAGTGTAACGCGCGAAATAAAACGAAATAATGGAGTGAAGTGTCGGGGCTCCTCTTTTCGATTCTATTTTGCGCCTCGTCGTCGAGACGTTCGAATTTAGCTCACCAACGTTTCAACGTCTGCGAATGCAAAATATTTCATTCACGAACTCAATTCGGGCGTATCGATGAAATAGCTCCAAAAAAGTTTTTATAACAAATATTTAATAGCCATAGACAATTAGAATACATAGAACGGAAACTTACATGAGATTACATGCATTATATAAACACAAACAAAATTCAAAAAGAAATTTTTGGTAAATCGTATGAAGAAAGGCCAAGCGTAGATCCCTATCGAAGTTGGACGTTCTAAAAATAGACGAAACAGGACGTAGAAAGGGAAGTCGATGACTAAACGTATTTCAATTCATAAAATTCCTCGAAAATCCAGATTCTCAATTTACTTCCAAGTAGGGCCGTGTTTGTCCCCTCGAATTTCTATAGAAAAAATAAATATTCATGCGAAAAAAAGATTATTTTCCCAGGATTTTTCTGCTTAAATTAGGCACTTTTTAAACGATAAAAAAATCGGAGTTTATACCGATTTTTTTGTATAATTGCATTATTTCGGACACGTGGTTTAGTGTCACGCGTGTGCGTGAAACAAAGACGAATGTCACGTTCACTTAACCCTTATCCGTCGCGAGAATAATCTGCGCCGCGAGATCGGCTTTGGGAAAGGGAGATGAACCGATTCTCAAGCGGACGTTCTCTCCTCGCGGTGGGAATCGCGCCGAGCGGCCTATAATTCACGGTGGTCCATTAGCCCTCAAAACGCGTTTTATATATAGCCTACAATTAATTGGAAAACATCATTCGTTCGAAAATTCAAGAAATTGTTCTACCGATATTTCGGTCACAACAATTTCCTCGGTCGATAACAATAAACAAATTTACTTTATCCATCGGTGATTGTTTAATCTGCTTTACCGACCGATATTACAAGAATGCGAATTTCGAGTGGAAAAATGCATTTATCATGTCGCCTCGCAGAAATTCCTTTCACACGAACGGAAACGCAAAAAGAAGGCGAAATTTCTACGTAATAACAATGATTAAGCGCGGAACGAGCGGATAGGCGCAAAAAAAAGTCATGAAATACAAATAGAAAGCCGTATCGATAATAATTTTCGGACCCGGGGCGCATTCCGATTATTCCGAAGTAAAAATCCCGTGGCATTGGAAAGTCAAAGAACTCGCCGATAGAGGGGGATAAAAACGATCGGCGCAAGTAGTTCCCGCGCTAATTCGAATCTAGGAAAGATTTGATCGATGACTTTGGGAATTTGGAGAATTCCGTCGGTCGAGGCATGGGAGAGAAAATGCGCGCGAGAACGGCTTCTCTTTCCTTCCTTCTCTCTCGGGCGTGTATCTTATAGCGATGACGAAGATAGCGTTTTCTCTCTTGGTCTTCCCTTCCCAAGAGAGGTTATGTTCGGAAGGGAAAAGGGGGAATTCTCGGCGGCGGCCCCACGGCAACTCGAGTCAACCGTGCGTGTCAGGCCGTCGACCTCGTGGAATGAAGGAACGAAGCCAGTGGCCCCCGTCAGCTGCTCGCAGCCTCACCTTTGCCTCGTGCTTTGATTTCATTCGTTGCCGTCGGATTCCTTCGAGACATTTTTTATTTCGTGTCGTGGCCCCCCACCGAAAGGCCCTTCGTCGAAAAGTTTCGGGCGGGAAAATCCTTAGGCACCTGCCGCGCTTCGTCTTTAGGCCCCCCTCTCTTTATACGCCTTTTTCTAGGAAATCGAGAGGGAGATGCGTGCGTGGGTATTTTCGGGGGCCGAGACGCTACGCAGAAACGCGTGCCTTGGTCGATGACCTCTAGCCGGGTCCTTGTGCGGAATCGTCGAGTTTTTCCACCCGTGGGAAACCTTTTCGTGAAAACAGATGCCTCGGATTTACGTTTCCGTTTACTTCTTTTTTTGTCCGCTGTAATGCTCCAGCGCCACTTTTGTGCCTTTATTTACGAGTCTCTGGATTATTATCTAAACAATCTTTTCTTGGTAGGAGGGGGGAGGTGACAAAAATTCACAGACAAGTTTTTGTATATTTAAAAAAAAAATCAGGAGATACATTAAACAAAACGTTGAATTAAAAATGATCGTCCGTCTGGTTCATAAATAAAACTGCACGTTTTTTAAAAAGAGAAACGCGCATACATAAAAATGAAGAATGTAATGTTTCGTTTTCGAAAAGCTACACGTGCCGAATTCCGACGCTTACGTAAATAATATAGTTAAACAAGGACGAGCAAAAAGTAATTGAAAAACAGTGAATAAACGTACACGAGAGCAACAATTGACATTCGCAGATAAGAACGCGAAACGTGCAAAGTTCTATTGTTTAACGCTCGCACGCGATAATGTGCCACTTATGAAATTGTTGTATTTCAAAAAAAAATAAACATTGTTGAATATTTTTATCGGTTTTTTGCTTGCATATTATCGACGTAATCGATCGTTGAATCAAAAGTTGTTTTGACCGATCGAAAGTATTTAATAAACACGCCGCGAAACGAGATAAAGTAAATTTTCCGCGCCGCCAACGATTTTCAAAATGGAAATTTCCCATTTCGAATCTGGTTTCGTGTCTTTTTTTTTTTAACTCGTGCATTCCGACAAAAGTAATTAGAGTTTATTGCCACGATAACGTGCTTTTTTTCTTTTATGTAAATAGAACAATTAGTCGCGACCGAAGTTAAAAATTAAAAATAACTTTGCGAAAACATATTCGTTTTATTCATATTTTATCATCGTCGCAATTTTCGCCCGACAAACAAGGATTTTTTTTCTTCAATTACAGCGATTGCAAATACACGAAACGTCTTTTCGAAAAAAACAAGTAATGAATTAAAGTTTCTTTTTGTGCGCAACATTATTTTCGAAATAAACAATTTTTTTTTATTTATGCTTTTTCCGCGGATTCGGCGAAACGTGGTCGGGATTATCAATTACCCTCACGGTACAACAATAGCCTCGCAGACGTATCCCTTTCCGCAGAGTCGAGGAATTTAATCACCGGGTTTCAATAACACATTAGCGTAAGCCGATATTCTCGCGGAGTTCCGCTAAATTATTCCGAGTCGTCCGAAATTCGAGGGCGGCTTGCCGTCAATCAGATGTCGCTGTCTCTCTCCAACAGCCTCGATTTCTCCACGTGCCGAATTCTCAGCCACCACTTTGGAAATGGTCGTTAAAAATACTCGACTACAGAGAAGAGGGGAGTGATAAGACGATTTTAAGCGGGTTCCCTTTTTTAAATCCAAACAAGGAATATTCCTCTTCTATATCTCGCGATGATACTATCGCCTCGTAAGAGAAAAAACGATGAAAGTTTTTTTTTATCGAAGACTTTTACCAGGTTTGACGGTCGTTAAAACTGATAAGAGATACGTCACAGTTGTATCGTAATTAGATGTACGATTTGATGACGTTTGTTTTTCAACTTTATTTTGTTTCGAATCGTTTTTTTTTCCTTACAAAGAAAGCAACTTGCACAGAGAGAGAGAGAGAGAGAGAGAGAAATGATAATAATGAAAACGTTGGCGTCCCTGTTGCAGAAATAGAACGGTGTCAGAGTCAGTGTCAGGGGTCTGAAGCGAACTACAATAGCTACGTTGTGAAACTCTCGCGAATATGGAAATTGAAAAAGTTAAACGACGCAGTGCAGTTATCGCTATTAATGCCATTAATGATTTTTGTTAACACTTTTATTTTCTACATAATAAAAAGTTCTTCATTGAAGCAAGAAAAAATTGGACCCATTCATATTTTTTACTCATTCATTCGCGCATCCGTGAATGAGGAGGGAAAAAAGTGAAAAACCGAAGCAAAAAAACGTTGGCTTTTTGACATTTTGGGTAGAAAGTTTGAGAAAAAATGCGACGTCCGACCACCCGTTAGTCGGGAATGTTAATTCGCGCTCCCGTTGCAACGATTTCGAAAAACGGAGTAAAAAACGGGAAGGAGGCGGTCGCGAAACGAAGGAGAGCTCTGGAGCAAGAGAGAGAGAGCCTGATCGGGCGCTTTTTTTCGAAATCGCAAGAATGCGGTCGGGAATGGCGGCAAAGACGGACGAAAACGAGTGGAAAGGCAGCGAAACGGGGAAGGGGATACACTCGGCTCGAGGCTGATCAGAGCCTCGACTCTCTTGTCTTGTTTACGCGCTATTGGCCTAGCAACAGCTGTTTGGCATTGAGAGTCTCGGCTGTTACGCGTGCGAAGCCTCGCGCCGCGCTCGAGTTTCGAGTCGCGATAATAAAACGTTATTATTTCTGTCCGCCACCTCCTACGCGCCGAAAAAAACAAAACGAGAGTCTGCGATTTTTAACCTTGGTACCGCTTTGGAGAACCTCTGGTTGTACCAGACGCGAAGGTTCGTTAGGGACAGTTTGAGTGAGTGAGAGTGCGAAAGATCGATTTTTGAGAAAAAAAAATGGATAAAACTAACCATGGTACCCGTTTTTTTGTTTCAGCGTGTGGCGAATCAGACGCTTACCGCTTCGCCACAGCCGGCAATAACGGTGGAGGGGCCGGTGTTAAAAATGTCTCCACCGACGAACGACGTAACTAATGGGATGGTGGCGCCTGCTGAGAACCTGGCGCCCCAGGTTCCGTCCACGACGAACCCGGCTCTACCAGCCCTCGGTCCACTGAAGCGCTCCGCGCAGGACTTCATCTTCGGCAAACTCATCGGCGAGGGAAGCTTCTCCACTGTAAGTTTCTTTCATTTTTATGATCTGTTTGCGATAAGAACGAGGAAAACGATAGTAAAATGAAATTGAGATAAGCGCGAAAAAGTTGACCTCTTCCATGACTCCGTAGCTGTAACTAGATCCCGTCTTGTTTCAGGTTTACCTCTCCAAGGACATCCATACCAACATAGAGTACGCCATCAAGGTCTGCGAAAAGCGCCACATTATCAAGGAAAGGAAAACCGAGTACATTAGGCGCGAGAAGGAGGTGCTGAACATGCTGGCCGCGTCGAAGCATTCGTTCGTTAAGCTGTTCTGCACGTTCCAGGACGTCGAGCGACTCTATTTCGTGCTGACGTACGCGAAGAACGGCGAATTATTGCCGTACATCAACAAGGTCGGCTGCTTCGACATCGAGTGCACCAAGTTCTACTCGGCGGAGATCCTGCGCGGCCTGGAATACCTCCACGGGCTGGGCATCATCCATCGGGATCTCAAGCCGGAGAACATCCTCCTCGACGAGACGATGCATATCCTGATCACTGACTTTGGCAGCGCCAAGATCCTGGAAGACGATCCAGAGAACGAGAGCTTCGAGGAGCAGAGCAGGACTGATAGCGAGGGCATGCCGGACAACGAGAACATGCCGGATGATGAGAACGCGCCGGGCAACCAAAAGCGAAAGAAGCGGAGGAACTCGTTCGTTGGCACCGCCCAATACGTGTCGCCGGAGCTCCTGACCGATAAGAAAGCCGGTCGAGCTTCAGACCTTTGGGCCCTCGGCTGCATTATTTATCAGATGGTTGCCGGACTACCACCGTTCCGCTCGCCCAGCGAGTATCTCATTTTCCAAAAGATCCTGAAACTCGACTACGAGGTACCTGACGGTTTCTGCGAGCTCGCTCTCGACCTCGTAAGGAAGCTCCTCGTCATCGACCATACCAGCCGTCTGGGTGCCTCCGACGAGCACGGGTCTGGTTACCCCAGCATCCGGGCCCATCCCTTCTTCGAGAACGTAGACTTTGAAACGCTGCACGAGCAGACGCCACCCCCGATCTATCCGTACCTGCCGTGCACCTCAGAACACGAGGAGCTCCGATCCCACTACCGGGTGCCTGACCATCTCAAACCTGGTCTCGATGACAAGCAACTCACGCGGCTGCTAGGTCTCGGTATTGGCGAAGAGGAGGACGAGGTGAGCAACACCAAACCCAGGGAAGTCCCGGTGAAGCCCAGAAAGAAGCAGGGCATCATCGACCTCACCGAGGATGAGATTACGAAGAGAATGGAACAACAGAAGGTGTGCTGCCCCTGGGACCCCTTCGTCGAAGGCAACCTGATACTCAAACAGGGCTACATCAGCAAACGGAAGGGACTCTTCTCGAGGCGGAGAATGTTACTGTTGACAACAGGGCCACATCTCTATTACGTCGACCCCGCCAACATGGTGCTCAAGGGCGAAATCCCCTGGAGTCCGGAACTCAGAGTCGAACCTAAAAACTTCAAGATCTTCTTTGTTCATACGGTGAGTTATTTATGCCCTTTTCATTTTGAGAACTCTATTCGCTTCGCGTGTGGCGCCCGTACACTGCCAGTGGCAATTTCAAAAACTATATACCCCGAGAATTACTGTGAATTGATACACGGAGAGAAATTAAAAGTACCTATGGCGCCAAAATTCGGCATTCGCTGCTTGGCTCTCTCAAACCTTGAGAGGCTGCATTTGGAAGTTATATGAATATTTGGATAACGTGAACCATAAGAATATTTCATTAACTCATTAAGGACGGGAGACGCACATATTTACGTTAATTTTCGACCTTCATTTTCAACAGGAAATAAGATTAATAATGACTTGAAAGTGACCAACCCTACCATTTTCGAGTATGCTCTTTCGATTGGCGTGGTCAAAATAGTATTTAAACTGCTTTAAAAACCCATATGGCGCATTTGAAAAAATGAACAAAATTTTATGTGTTTCGGTTTTTGAGAATTTTTTTCGTATCAATAATGTTGCCTGATCGATCCCTTTCTGCAACCAAAAGTGCACAAAATATTTCAACTTCAACTAGGAATTTTTTTGTTCTGTCCCGAATCAACCTAACCTCTTCAACGCGTCAATATCTCGAAAAAATAAACCTTATTCTATCAATTAAGAACATTATTAATGAAATTCGCGTATAAACATTATCGCATGATTTTGAATTATTTCATAAAATCTGGTCGGCCATATCGGATCCACCATCTTGAATTTTAAAAATCTACCTTCAAATTCGTGATGAACAAACCAAAAAAAAAACCGTATACGCATTTTATCGTGACTTTGAAGCATTTTATTAAATTTTAGTCCACCATATTAGATCCGCCATCATGAATTTAAAAAATCTAACCTGAAATTGCTGATCAGCAACTTCGAAAACACCTGGACCTCAGTTTTAGGGAAAATAATACCACTAGAGATGCGAATTCCTGAACACGTTTATATCTGTAATTCGCTGCAATATACTTCAATTAAAAATGTCATATTACTGTGTATATAAAAAACGCAGTTCCGGGAATTGCTACTCGAGCACTGCTGTCGTATCCCCTTCAGTGCCACACACGAAGCGAATAACTAACATGATGGTCCGCCATCTTGGATCTAACGAGTTATATCGATATGCTTGAAAGAGTAATGGAAAACTAACCTAGAATGATTTTGTTTTTGTTACAGCCAAACCGAACGTATTATCTAGAAGATCCGGAAGGTTTTGCTCTTGATTGGTGCCAGTCCATCGAAGAAGTGCGAGTCCACACTTACGGATTACAAGAGCCCGCGTAAGCGCCCACCCCGGACAAGAAAGAGAAATTACTATACCATAACCTAATACTGCCTCTTCGAAGCTTCTTGAGTGAAAAAAAAGTTTGCTCGGAAAGACTTTGAAAAACAATTCACACGTTAGTTTAAGAACATTAGTTGATAGTAGAAGAAACCAAGGAATTATTACGAGTACAGGAAAGCGCTTGCGCTAAGTTATTTTCGTCTAGAAGAAATTCGTTTAGTTAAGCTCTAGATAAACAGTCCAAAGCTTTGGGTGGAGGCCGAAGATGTTCGAGCAAGCCTTCGCGGAGAAAATAAGGCTGCATTAAAAAGGGTTCGTTTGAAAATTGGCCCCTTCGGCCTCTACCCGCGACCTGGTGCGATGGGAAAGTTCACTTCCGTTTCGCTTTCGTTATTTAGCTGCTTTTTTTTCGTTCCATTCTAAAGACTTTCTCGAAGCATTTACCAGACGCTTCGCGACGACGAAATCGCCGAAAAAAAAGATTCATTTAAACCAAAGCTCTGTAATTAAAATTCTCGTCGCGGAGTGCTTTCCCGCGAGGTAATCGCGCCTTATTAGGGACAATTGATTAAATATTTATCGCACCTTAGGTAGAAATTTCGTCGCCCCTACGAACTGATCCAGCCCGTCGCGTCAGTTTGTAAATACGGTTAAGAGAGGGTGTAAATATTTTTTTTTGCGGGAAAAATTTAGCGAGTTAAGGGTGTAAAAGAGTCCGTTATTTATGTATCGCGCGTCGATGTATATATAGTTGGAGAGAGGTAATCTAAAACTGTAAATACGCAATATGTGTAGGGTTAGAAACTTTTGAGCGCTTAGTTGGTAAGTCTCGTATTTCGCGGGCTCGATCGCGAACGTTACCAACAAGAGAATCGAACAAGAGTCGCCCCGTGCCTATGGAAAGACTTAAAAAACTAACCGGGTATACCAAGTCGAGCATTCAAGCTTCGAGGACAAGGCGGGACGGGTGCGAGCGTCAATCGGTCAAACCCCCATGAGGCCCGTAAAAATGTTCGCCATTTTGTCCCCGGTTCCAGCGACTTTGTCAAAATGACCGCTTTTGCAGGGTCGCGTACGGATCGGGCGGGTACTATAGTGAGACAATCCGACCGGAACGACGCTCGCGCCAGTTTTTTTCGCCTGGTGTCTCGTCCGCGAGAATGCGCGACAGTTGTTATTGTTGTTGTTGTTATATTATTATAAAATATTTAGTTGACGGTTGAAACGGGAGACTATAGCGGCGCGAGGCGGCTCTATCGAAACTCTTATTTATCGGCGCTAGAAACTTTTTTACGCTCTAGGGACTTTCTCCTCGCACGGCAGGAAGAGCAGCCTTTGGTGTATCCGGTGTCCAAATAAAGAAAGGTTAGTTGCCATAACGTACCCAAAGAGTACAACGATTGGTTCTTGGAAATCGCCGCAGAGATCGTTGTCTCACTTTTGCAAACATTGGTCCTAGGTCCAAAACCTGCCATTATTGCTCTTTTGGATGGAAATTGCTACACAATATAAAACAGATGTTTATATTTTCTGAAGTTTTGTTATAACTACACACGATTACCAGGGCGTGTTACCGCGGCAAGACCTTTCTTTTTGGAGTTAGAGCATATCCATCAAGCTCTGTCGTGGGTCAAAGAACCTGATCTACCCACGACCATCCTCAATGTCATACAACATCAAGAGATACACCATTGTGCGCTTTAAGGAGAAACCTCCCCGTAATTGCCTGGCGACAAAATCTTCGAGTCGAAAACATCTATGGACACGAAGAAGGGTTATGGATACTTGCCGCATAATATTTAACCACCCTAGTCACCCGCAGGAGTAGGCAGGCTATCTGTCGGCATTCCTACAGTATTCTCGACAGCGGCGACAACCGACTCGCAAATGTACTACGCGTGAACGACCTGAAATTGTACGGATTTTTTTGTTCTTTCGTTCAATATAAAAGAATTGAAAATTGTCAACGTCGGGCCCTTCATGCTTAAACTACAAGACTGAACTGAAACTGCAGAAATTTCATTTCGAAATACATAAGGACTCTAGATTTACGTTTTAGTAGCCGTTGTTTCTTTTTCTTTCTTTTTTTTTTTTAATGTTTTGTGAAAATGTTACTACGAGTATTCAAGCGTAAGTTAATTATTTTTATATTCCACAAGCTGTAAAACTAGCCTGCAGCCGTTTGAAATTTTAAATTGTTTCGTGAAATTTAGAATTTATTTCCTGTCGGAGACACCATGTTCGGTGGCTTTTTTTTTGGTGCAGATTTGTATTTTTCTGCCAAAAAAGCGGCATTATTTGTTGCTTTTCGAACTTGTTTTTATTTAATCGGCTTTATCGAGTTCCTGAACACCGTAGGTCGGCATCTTAATGTTTCTGTTTCCTATAAGTAAGAAATGAAAACTGTTTTCGACGCGTACGGTCGTCTCCGAACTATTAATCACAGTATTACTACATATACATAGGAACGCGAAACGTAGATGAAATTCGATAGCGTAACTCGAAAATAAGACTCTGTACATAGTTAGCTACGTAATTGCGAAGTAGTTTTAAGTCCTACTAACACGTAACTTGTGGAGTTAATTTATAGTAAAGTTTCCGAAACATCAAATTCAACTGTTTATTTATTTCAACCCTAAATCCTCACTTAATTTTAGTATTTTCTACTAGTGAAATCTTTTCGAAAGTGGATGTCAACTGGGATGCTTTACTCTTGGCTGCAATTTCTTTCAAGATCATCGTTGATTCCTTCAAAGTCCTCAATTGAGCATTTTTTTTCAACGAAGCGGATGAATTTACAATTAATTAACGTATACTAAATAAGTTTGGAAGCAGTAAACAGAAATAATCAAAAGATTTTCATGAAAAGTAGCAAAAATTAAGTTTGACTATTAACATTTTTCTTTATATTCTTATCATATATAACTTATTTGAAATTTGTTTCTAAAAGTGTTTGAGGTCGTTGATTAGGAATCTGCACTTAGAATTTCGACCTTAAATGTAACTTAAATATAAATTACACAGGACCACAAACAAATTTTTTCGGTTTGACATTGTAACGCGACTAGACGATTCTTATAGATTTTGGGCTCCTGAATTCGAATCCATGGACAGAATTTGTTCTATACGTCAGGGATTTTTTTTATATTCCAGGTTTTAAGTTTAAAAAAATGCTTTTTTATGCATTTTTGCTAAATAACTGTATAAAACAACGATTCGACCACAGAATGAAGACAGACTTGGTGATTCTTGTTTATTTTTTGACGCTAAATTCAAATCCTGGCACAGAGTTCATTCATCACATCAGAATTATTTTATTTTTTTTGTTGTAATTGTAAAGAATTGCTTTTTCATGCGTATTTGCTAAATCAATAAATAAAACAACGATCCGATCACATAATGAAGCTCACTAGGTGATTCTTGTTTAATTTTTGGCGCACTGATTTCAAATCCCCGCATGGAATTCCTTCATCACATCAGAATTATGGTAGATTTTAGTTCATAATTGTAAAAATTGCGTCATTCGGGCTCCAAACTCTCCTCGCGAGCGTGGTTTTTATTTAAAATTTGTTTATGATTCCGTAAAATTAATAGATGGCAGTATAAAAACTGTAATGGTATAACATAAATTTACCTAAATATTAATAAACCTAGAATATAAAAAAACCCTAAAGTAAAGGACAAATTATGTCCACTGATTCGAATTCAAGCGCCCAAAATGTATAAGAATCGTGTAGTCCGGCTTCCTTCTGTGCTCGAATCGTTTTATACATTTATTTAGTAATTATACATAAAAAAGCATTTGTTTACAGTTTAAACCTGGAATATAAAAAAAAAACTGACGTATAGGACAAATTATGTCAACTGATTCGAATTCAGGAGCCCAAAATGTATAAGAATCGTCTAGTCCGACTTCCTTATGAGGTCGAATCGTTGTTTTATACAGTTATTCAGGAAATGTGCATAAAAAAAGCATTTGTTTACACTTAAAACCTCTAATATAAAAAAAAATACTGACGTATAGGACAAATTATGTCAACTGATTCGAATTCAGGAGCCCAAAATGTATAAGAATCGTCTAGTCCGACTTCCTTATGAGGTCGAATCGTTGTTTTATACAGTTATTCAGCAAATATGCATAAAAAAGCATTTGTTTAAACTTAAAACCTGGAATATAAAAAAAATCCCTGACGTATAGAACAAATTCTGTCCATGGATTCGAATTCAGTAGCCCAAAATCTATAAGAATCGTCTAGTCCGGCTTCATTCTGTGCTCGAATTGTTGTTTCATACAGTTATTTAGCAAATATGTATAAAAAAGCATTTGTTTACAGTTTAAACCTGGAATATAAAAAAAAAAACCTGACGTGCAGGACAAATTATGTCCACTGATTCGAATTCAGGAGCCCAAAATGTATAAGAATCGTCTAGTCCGACTTCCTTATGAGGTCGAATCGTTGTTTTATACAGTTATTCAGCAAATATGCATAAAAAAGCATTTGTTTAAACTTAAAACCTGGAATATAAAAAAAATCCCTGACGTATGGAACAAATTCTGTCCATGGATTCGAATTCAGGAGCCCAAAATCTATAAGAATCGTCTAGTCGCGTTTCAATGTCAATATATATATATATATTTATTTTGGTTGAAATGACAAAAAAAATAGTTTTTCGTTACGCTAATAAAAAATAGTATTTCGGTCCACGAAATTTCGGGAAAATGTGCTACAAATTTTAACATACTCCGTGTTCTGAAAATTGGTAAACTGTTCACTAAAATTTGTTGCTCAAGTGCTAATTACGAATAGACCATCTTCTATTTAATGTATGATTTGTTCTACAGATTTTGGAAGATATTGGTCCCGTCTGAAAGTGGTACACTTATCAACCAAAGACAAATTTTTTCAGTGTACATGCGATTTTGTAAAAAAAAACATGCATTTTTCAATCGGTTTCTCGTGTCACATAACCTCATTTTTAACACAGCTTCGTGTTCAGAGATATTTGTACTAATTACCTTTGACATTACAAAAAAAATGCATCTCAACTCTTTTGTTCAGAATTTTTATTTTTTTAAATAAATGCAAAAAATACAAAAAAAAACCCGCAAAGAAAAACTTTTTTTTTTCAAAATGTTGGTGTCAATATTCCGGACCCATAACTTTTATTGTTATATTCGGAATCAGGAAGCTAAAATATGTTCAAAAAGTGTCAAGTTACTTTTTTTCTGAGTGAGAAAGTGCATATTATATATGTGATTCATAATAGGGGCGTGTATTTATCCGCATTTGTCCGTATTAAAATAATTTTACATTCTTAGTGTTAATACACAACTATTATCTCGAAAGTTGAATAAAAGCACAAAAATTGCTATAATGGCTGATCCAATTTGTTCGACGAACTTTTTGAAATTCGAATCACTTCAAACTCGTTATCATTTTGGTTAATTTTTAAAGAAAACATGCTCAAAAACATGCTTCTGTGAAAAAATGTCTCAAAAAAGCCTAGTATAGAATGTTTGACCCCTTTGACCTTCAATATCTCAAAAACTACAGCCAATTGCCTATTTTGGCGGTCAATTTCAGAGTCTGGAGCAAAAATCAGAATCGACTCTTACTTATCATGACATTATTTTCGGATGTGTTATTGAAAAAATCCCATGTTGCAATTGGTTCTTGAAAAACAATGCACAAAATAGAAAAAACACCGAAAGCAATTATTTAAAAATTTTGAAAGAGTAACGTAGTATTTTTTATTGTTTAGATATTCGAATTTTGGTATATCACTCTCTCCATATTGGTTCCGCCATTTTGAATTTTGAAAATCTGACTTCAGATGAGTAGTCAGCGATACCAAAAACCCTGTATTAACAAGTTTCAAGTGAATTCCGTTCGTTTTTATTTTATATGAAGTCCGCCATATGTGGTATGCCATTTTATTTCTTATTATTTATGGAACCACGTTTAAAGGCCAGTTTTCATTGTGAAGAGCTGTCGACGTGTAAAATTTCAATCAAATCGGAGTGATACATCTGGGAATGCTCTCTAGCCAGTTTCATCCTAATTAGGTAAATTTTTACATTTGATCGGCCATTATGAATTTTCAAAATCTATGTTTAGAATCATAAAAGAACGACTAACAAAATCCCTATACATGCATTCTCAGGCTAATCCACTTGAATGTTTGCCAATATAATACCTGCAATTTTTCTATTAGCTACTGTATAGTAGCCACCTTGTCGGAAAGGGTTTATGTTTTATGCTCGATATCTCAAAAAATGTGTATACTTTCCGCCTAGTTTAACTTATAATCAGAATGCCTCGAACTAGATTATAGTTCAATTGCAACCATTTTCTAGGGACTTTTTTCATACAAAATGTGCAGGGTCCTTTCTTGATTTCTAATAATATGTAAATGCAAATGTTTTAAGTAAAAATATTGGGAACACGTTTGTGATAGGTTGAAAGATACCTGGAAATCGTTATCATGTTAACAATTAAGATTGAACAGAAATGGTTACCTAAAAAATTAAAAAAAAAAGTAGCGTAAAATGACATTTTTCGCGCAGGTTTCAAAATTAATTAACAAATTACATTCGGTTTTTCCATTCGTGAAATAAAGCTTTTTCGCGAGTCTTTCGTCGATGATTAAACGCCTAGTCATATATTTGTGAAATTAATTCTTGTTTTTCTTGAAACCTATTTTAGCAGTACTATTTTTGCACGTCTGGACTACCAAAAGGTTAAAATATAGCACGTACAAAAGTGATAACAAAGCACCATAATAACCATAAATACTCCAAATTTTAGTAGAATACGACAACAGGTAGCCAGACAGACCTTTCCCCTCCCCTTCCCACTCCGCCTCTCACTATGCTGCCAGGCACTGACAGGTTCTCGACCTCGTCTGCTCGCCGAGCCGGCTTTCCCAATATCGAACCTTGAGATAGGCCATGGTTTGTTATTGTTTTTTTATTACTCTCCCTCAACCCAGTCTCATGTATTTATTATTTTTATCCTCTTCACCCCTCAAAGCTCGACCCTGTCTAGGTCATGTTTTTGTTATTATTTTTATTACCTCGTGCTAGTACCATAGTGTCGATATATAATTTAACAATGTCGCCATGTACGATCGGTGCGCATCTGCATTACTGGGTGGTGATGCTAACTGGTTAAAGAAAACGTCGACTTGGTTGAACATTGAATGTAAGAAATTATTCGCCGGTGCAACTTTAGTATTATCTTCTGCGTAGCTTAGTTGAATTCTCGTTTTAAGACTAATTATTGTTTGCACAAAATCAATTTACAATCACTTTTACGATCAACTCAAATTCGAGCGGTGAGTGATTCATTAAAGACGACACGGGCTTGTGATGTACCCAGTGCGAGCTCTTGGTAGTTGTCTTGGTTTGTGGAATTGTGAAGAGGTCGAGCCCCGATTTCATGCCCTCGCACGAGTGTCAATGAAGAAAATATATTATGACCGGTACATTTTTCGAGAGAAATGTTTTGAAAAACACCAATTGCTAGCATCCAGTACAAAATCAAAACACCGCATTCGAAGTATTTATGCAGCAATTAACAGCTGCAATCGTCTATTTGATTTTATGAGAGAAACAGAGAGAGAGGGAGAGATAGAGAGAGAGAGAGAGAGAGAGAGAGAGAGAGAGAGAGAGAGAGAGAGAGAGAGAGAGAAAGAGAGAGAGAGAGAGAGAGAGAGCGAGCGGTACTACCTGAGATACTGCTGTAATCTGATTTTTGCAAATAGATTTTCCTTTTGGATTTGGCCGTTTCATGACATGGAGCACGTCTAAGTACAAAAATCCTCCTACCATACTGATAGATCTTGTTCGGCGGGTTCCCAGTGGACAAAATTCACAAGGGGCATTTTACTTTTCCTACTTTCAGTACAACCCCGAGTAGAAATTTATTAGGGCCCTGATCAGGGCCTGACCAATAACGTTACACCCTGATTAGGGCTTGAACAAATTTCTGCTCGGGATATTTCCCTTTCTAGGTTTTAGCATTCAATTTCTCGCATTACTTTATGTCCAACGTCTACTGACAAACTACATAAAGTTGATTTAAAATGTTGTCCTCCAAAATGTACCGATTTGAATTAAAACGAATTCAAATTGGAAGTCTTCAATACACGTGAATGTCATTTAACCCTTTGAAGCATACATTTTTATTTGCACGGAAAATAGCTGAAATTTCTTACTCGGAGGTTTTCGGGGTCGCTGATCATGAATCTGACCTAAGATTTTCAAAATTCAAGATGGCGAATCCAAGATGGCCGACAAAAATTAACAAATGTATGTGATCGAGATAAGAATGGATACTCAGGGGTTTTCGAGGTTGCTGATTACGAATCTGGTCTCCGATTTTCAAAACTCAAGATGGCGGATCCAAGATGTTTACCGCTCACCTAAGAAAAGTGGCGTTTTTTATAAATGCTGAAATAATTTCAGATTGGTTCGACTATTAAAATCGATTCTTAAAAGCCCCAATGGTGATATGCAAAAAGATCTGAATTTTCATTGACGCCAAACATATTGAATTATAGAATTTAATGAATTTTACCGATCGAAGACGATTCCTGTGGTTATACCGTTCTGGCTGTCCCATCTCAACAATCTGTCACCTATACATCAGTCCTGATCAGTCCCCCTGATCAGTCCCCATCGTCATACAAGATACGTACGTGTATTTATTATAAACCAAAAAAAGCATGTTATACTAATTTTTTAAAGTGAATCTATACGAAGAAATTTAACCATTTACACATAAACAAATGAATAAAACAAATAATAACAACAAATACATAACCTAACATTTTCCTCAACAACATAACCTTTCCTTGATTTTGAAATTTTATTTGTGTTCATTTAATGTATATTATTCAATTTATTAATATTAGTAGAATCATATTTTACATTTGCATCTATGTTTTGTTGTAAAGATATTATGTCAAGTTTGTAAACTGTACGAGGAAACAAAATTCGATAGTAAACAGGCAGTGGAAACTTTACAATGTTAGGTGCATAATTTGCATTGAGTTCTAATGTTCCATTCGTATTTCTCATGACTCCTAAAAATGAGTAAAAAAACATAAATATCAATAGCTCGAACCTGCAAACGTAATAACTGCTTACATAAATATTGCATAACTGTTACTTTCCGTGTTTGCAGGGAGTAAACTGACAAGTGTACCTAACCTATAAAATTCGATTATATTACAAATCAATTTGTTTTTGTTCTATTTCAGATATTCATGATTTTAACACTTTTTATACATTTATTTGATCAATAATATGCAAAAACTGTCATAAACTTACTAGATTTCTTACCAGCAACACTTCGATTGACCCATATAGGTTAATGTGCCTCGGGTGTCTCTCATGGCGTAGAATCAGCGGTATTACAAACACTTTCTGATCCGTGTTAATCGCTAACGCGCCATGTTAAACAATAGTGAATAATTTTTGATAAAAATTGTTTTTAACAGTTTAAAAAATACCATTTGATAACTAATTCTACCTGGAACCTATATTTTAATTTTTTCCACTGGGAACTAGTTAAATCTGGAAAACCTTATATTGTCAAGTCCAACTCTTATTTTAATTAAATACTTGATATCTTGAACACTGATATATTATTTTTAGATTAAAATATATTTTAACTTATAGTACGTCCTTTTTGTAGATAGAAATGCATAAATATTTTAATATTTCATTATATTTCTAGATTCGAACACATACCTTTAGCATATTAAATAAAAAATATTAGATTTGGTTTAATTTAAAAGTATTTACAATAAATATTCAAACATAAAAGAAACCAATGATTTCTTATCCATCCTAACGCACTTTTGATTAATGAAAGAATATTGCAGTAGATTCGAACTAAATAAACATGCATTTCCCGTGAAGTGATTCTCAGAAAAGAATCACATTCAAAACGTGCAGACAATTTTATTTACAGTATCATTTGCAGATTTAAATGCATTGATATTATGCACTATAACTCGAAATTCGACCAGTTACCGTTGACTTCATCTTTGGCTCCATCGAAACCATTTGAATACATTTTCGTTTATTGACTGTGTAGTCCTGAGGGAATCTAACGTATAATAAGCGAGAAGGCAATTTCAAATATACGTACGAGGTTGTAAACGAGATGGAGGAAGCAGCGTGAACGTAAATGGTAATCGCATGGACGATATGTTGAAATGAGAATAATTGAAACAAGTTCCTCTAAGTGATGATAAAAAAGTAGTGTCCTATGTACAGTGGGCTATAAACGTTTATTTCACAAGAGAATAAGTTATATCTGTAGTCTGAGCGAATGGGAAGAATGATGGCAAGTGCGATATGGATCCATTTGAGTACACGAGTGCACCAGTAAAAATGCGATATAGAGAATTATAAATGTACTGAATCGTATTAAATAACCTAATGGTCTAATTCGAAAAAATGTTTTTAATTGTAATGTAACTTAAACTTTAAATATTATTTCCTTATTGAAAATTTTAATTTATAATTTTTATAATTTGTGTTCCATTTAACATGAATAAACAAAAATTCACTCTGTAAATTTCTTGGAATGAGAATTCACTCTTTAATTAGTAAAAACCGAGCAACTCTCGTGAAAGAGTGAATATTCTTTAACTCTCTAAAAGTGTAAATTCACTCTTTAATGAATATTCAACTCTTTAAGAGTGTAAATTCACTCTTTAAGAGTAGACATACACTCTTCCACCAGAGTTGTCAGCGCCATGTCTCGGAGGGAAAGATTGAATTTTCCCTCTTGTTAGATTGAAATTTCACTCTTAAAGAGTTGAATATTCACTCTTTCACGAGAGTTGCTCGGTTTTCACTAACCAAAGAGTGTGTATTCTCACTACAAGAAATTTAGAGAGTATTGAAATCCTTTAAAACAGTAGTTCATTAAGAACTTATGTAATTAGTAAGCTAACATATAACAGCACGTTTTATATTCATAACTTGTGGGTTACTTTTGTTTCGACAAACTTAGCATAAAACCTTCTGTGTCGAAAATTAAAAAAAAAAACGAATTCCAGGTAGCAATTCAAAGCAGGCGCTATTTATAATTCATCCAGGTTGAATAGAATTCTTACTAGCTTTATTCACCTACAGGGTTTCTTTTGGTCATTATAGAAACGCCCTCTTATCCTGTTACTTGTGAAATTTTTGGGTAGTGCAGATTCGGATTTAACCTACGTGTAAATGAAAAAGTACTGTTTCTAAATTAAAAATTCATTAATTATTACTCACAAATGACACCAACTTTTGTTATTTTCGCACTACAAAATCTGGTGTGTTATGGGTGTCTTAACGAAGACACTAATATACTTAGGAGTGTCCTCATTTTAAATATGTGTTGATTTAGGCGTCTTGAGAACGAAGTGTCTCAAAATTTAAGATATTTTCTGACTACTGAAATAAAACACTTTTAATTTTATCTTCCGGTTGTTCGTGTGGTACTTTTTGACGTGCTTCACAAGGACATCGAAGTTCTCCGAAAATCACCCAGTAAACATGCCTTTTGATCAACTTTTTCTTACTGATTTGAGGATAATGACAATTATATGAATAAACAAATTAACGTCGAGTAACGCTTACTATAATACATTTTAAAAAACGACGTCTGAAAAGACGCACATAAAAATCACAAAAAACAACCATTATAATAAAATTAAAAAAGAGACTGAAAAGACTCATATAAAAAATTACAAAACAACATTTAAAGTTTTCGGCTGTAGTTTGTAGCCTTCTTCAGGAAGAAACTTAATAGTAAAAAAGAAGAAAATTAAAAATGTTGGTATACTAGTGTACAAACACATTTTAAATATTCATTTGCAATATTAGGGAAGGAAACTTAAAATTGTTTAAAAAGTTCTATTTTATTGACTGTATTGCAAATGAATATTTTGTATAGGCAATCGATATTGCAAGGAATGAAGGTCCTTAAATAATGATATAAAAATCGTATAATTATTTTTTGAAAAATCAATTGTCATAAATATCAATCAGTATATTTTTTTAATATTGATGCAATATTTACATAAAATGAACTTTCATTTATTGAGAAATATTATCTAGTATTTGTTTATTTAATGATTAATAAATTAATTATTCTTGTAATATAAATTGTTTACTATTTACATTTATATGTAATAGTACTTTTCGTATTAAGGGCGTAAAACTTTATTTTACGCCCGCAGACGATCGCCGTGCCCAAAGGACGGCGAAGCCCGTAATACCAACATTATTTTTCGTCCTAGCGGGTGTAAAATTCGATTTTATGTTTCCGATTTGTGAGCTGGTCGGTGAGGAATTCCTATCTTAACCATGTAATTTTCAAATGGTCTAAATTAAAAGTATCTATTTAAACTGTTTAAAATTTAATATTTTACAAAAAAAATAAATAAAATTATTAATCATATTATTTAAATAATAAACAAGTTTAAAAAAATCGGTAGTTTTCAAGGTTGAAAGAAAAGAATATTTCGTTAAAAAATGTTAAAAATCAAATTCAAGAATGTCTCAAATTCCGTACAGGAATTATTTTCAAAAAGTGTTGAATTTTACGTAACCAGATTAGTGATTGTAAGTAGTTTGTTAGGTCCACGTCAAATGGTCATATATTAAAATTTAAGGCCTTGGGTAAATATAGTTATGTCATGGCGTTAAGCAGGTTATGCAGGTATAGAGACCTGCGTCTACCTGCTTAAATAAGCCTACGGTGTACCTAAGTAACACCGCCCACGTGACTGTTCTTGACACTTTTGGGTAGTGAATGAAGTTTTCTATTTGTTTATTTCTTATAGGGTAGACCTTCGGAAAGACTGGGTCACCTAGAAAAAAGTTTATTGACATGTTTTCCGACGTATTTTGGGTCGCTGAACACGAATCTGAAGTCAAAATTTGTCGCTCGGCCATATCTTGGCCGCTATATTGAAAAAATATCGAAAAAACGTTCTTTTTTTTAGTTTTTTCTATTTATCTTGAAAACTCAAACTCGCACGAAAAAAAGTTTCAAACAAATAATGTACAGCTTGAATTTGTCTACAAAAAGGTACAATTTTTTCCTAAAATTAAACCTAACGCCGTAAATGAAGGTGAAATATGAGAATGTAGTGAGTGAATTTCAGAAGGATAGGAACTAGACGGATTCAAACTCCGCTAGATGGCGAATTGCGATTCCGCGGTGGATACGCATTCTCGTCTCAATAATGGGTTACTGTTTTGTTGATTAGGCTGCTTGTTAGTCACAGCAATATACAGCAAAGATAGAATTTACACATACCCAATTTATTATTGGATGCGCTTATGAGAGATGGTGTATTCAGTTTCTCATTGACGAACAAACGAATTCAGCTTAGTTATGACAATCAGATGTTTCGTTTTTTAATTTTTTACATCTTGCTGAGTATTTGCTCAAACGAGGCCACCCGTTAAAAATTCAAATCTCTGTGTTTTTCGACGTGATTGCCGAATTTCAAAAAAACATGATGTCAGCTAGTTCCATCGAGTTACCGACTAATTAGCAGGAGGAATACGCGAGAACGCATACACACAAACGTGCGCATACGCACACGTACACATTCACACGCACAGAAACGCGCGCACAAACACACACACGCACACGCACATACATGGAAATAACTGTGGTCAGTGAAACCTACCACGCGAGGCAAAAATTTAATTACCATACATGTGGTAGATTATACCACGCACTATGCTCGGTGTGATTCGCTATGCATGATACGCACACACGCACACACACAAACAGGTGACGTGACGGCAAGGGGAACCACCTGTACAAAGCACCCCGAAGAGATGTAAACCCGACCATGCAACCTCCACGTAGTACATCTCGGGTAATGCTAATGCGGGAGGTAGATCATACATATCGTGGGATGCTTGGTTCACCCATAGACGGAGTTTAGGCAAACCAAGAAGGTTAGGTTTATTTTTAGGGGGGGGGGGGGCCGCAGGCCCTCCCAGTAGGCAGCCGAGTGTGGGCATTATGCTAAAAACACGCCAAGTCAATTGTTCTCATATTCAACTCCATTTACGGCGTTATTTTTGACTTTACGAAGAAAATGTATAGGACCTTTTTTGTAGAGAATTTCGTGCTCTACATTTTTTGGTTGAAACTCTTTTTCGTGCGACTTCGAGTTTTCAAGATAAATGCAAAAAATGTTTAAAAATGACATTTTTTCGATGTTTTTTCAATACAGCGGCAAAGATATGTCCGAGCGACAAATTTGGACTTCAGATTCGTGTTCAGCGACCCAAAATACGTCGGAAAACATGTGAATACAATTTTTTCCAGGTGACCCAGTCTTTCCGAAGGTTTACCCTTTATTGTATTGTATTGTATTTATTTCAAGGAGAAAATAGATACATGCACTGAAACGATTATGAAGAAAATATTTATTTCTAGACGAAAACATTTATTTCTCTAATTATTACATTTTCTGTATAATGTTCTCATTAAAAAGTTGAATTATTGTTTTTGTGCATTTAAGTAACGTATACTTTCAAATGCAATATTGTACCTGTATAACGCCATGACATAACTATATTTACCCATGGCCTTAAATTTTAATATATGACGATTTGAGGTTGACCTAACAAACAATTAGTTAAAATCACGAGTGTTCAGTAGTTATTAGTTCATTGTTAATAAAAAATATTGTTAACAATATATATGTGGATCATACCCTCAAAAACAACAAATTCAAAATTAAGATTAAATTTAAAAAAATAAAAATAAATTAAAAACACAGATTTTACTGATTTTATGCCAAAAGGTATGATCTAAATAATGTTGTAATAGTATATTATGTAACAAAGGCGCTATTATACCGATATTCGACGAGTGCGAAGTTTGTCGCACCAGCGAAGCGAGGTTAAATTTGAAATTTTAGAAATAATGTCTTAGGTCCGCCATCTTGAATTTAAAAATCCAGTCATGAATCGGAATCAACGGCTCAAAAAACATAAAAACACTGAAAGCCACAAAAATCGATGAATATTTAATACTTTGGGTCCGCCATATTGGATCCGCCATTTTCAATTTAACAAAACCAACAACAGATTCGTAATCAGTAATCCCAAATACCCCCGAGTAATGAGTTTTGTTTAACTAGAATTACTTTCGTGTACGATGATGGGTAATTTTGAAAAATAAACAAATATTTCGTCGTATCGACCTCCATTTTGTTAACAGGACAATAACAAAAAATCAAGTATGATGGATTCCTTTAGTGGGCACATCGGGTGCACGTTTATGACTTATTTTAAGTAGATACAAATGCGTTTTGACAACAAATTTTAGGAAAATCGAAAAAAATGAGTCTGAAAATCCTGATTTGTTACATATTTTTGCAAGAAAATATTGAAAATTACAATTTTTTGAACATTTTCTCATCGCCATTCGAAAGAGAGACCGTGAAGCAATAAAATTCATGTTCTTTCCATTTATTTCCTTATGTTTCATGCGAGAAATAAATGCTGAACTCGAAGTAAAATTCTAGTGCATTCGGCGGTTAATGGTTTAATGAAATATTGAAGCCCATGTAAAATACACCGAGCATGAAGCATATTTTATTCTCAAAAAAATTATTACCCATTCTGGACTATAATAATATCCTTTATGAAGATATATCTATTAGTCATTGTATATTTAAGTAATTTATGAAGAGATAAGACAACATATTTTAATTTCCATTTTATAGACAATTGAATTAGTTTTGTGAGGCATTATGAACTCCACACCGTAATCGGCCACAAAAACACGTAATACATGTAAACGAACATATTAAATGAACAATGTATAGTTAGAATGAAAAAAAAAAGAAAATATTCAGTGCGAGTACGATTTTCAGTTTAGCAATATTCAACAACACAAAGACAACTCCCCTCTGTACGGCTGTAAACACTCATTTTCGGTATCTAAACGATCAATTTTACTAATAATTCTTTGAATTTTATTATTTAAATAAAATGTTGCGAATACTGCTGACTGTCTATGAAATTTATTTTTTCATAATAGAATCAATTTATTTCGGAGCTGTAGAGTAGAATGGAAAATCCACTCCCTTACCGCCAGTATAAGAATACAATAGTGTAAAATAATGTTCAAAAAGATTGTAACAATGTATTTTTAACACTCCGGGAGTAGAACTCGATTTTGCGCCCGGCAGTGAAATATTCGGGCGCAAATTATCGAGCCCCACACCCGTCGTATTAAAAAATATACAAAATATACGTTTGTAATACGGGCGAAATATCGGTATAATAGCGCCTTTGTTACATAATATACTATTACAACATTATTTAGATCATCCCTTTTTGCATAAAATCAGTAAAATCTGTGTTTTTAATTTATTTTTATTTTTTTAAATTTAATCTTAATTTTGAATTTGTTGTTTTTGAGGGTATGATCCACATATATATTTTTAACAATATTTTTTATTAACAATGAACTAATAACTACTTAACACTCGTGATTTTAACTAATTGTTTGTTAGGTCAACCTCAAATCGTCATATATTAAAATTTAAGGCCATGGGTAAATATAGTTATGTCATGGCTTTATGCAGGTACAATATTGCATTTGAAAGTATACGTTACTTAAATACACAAAAACAATAATTCAACTTTTTAATGAGAACATTATACCCATAGAAAATATAATAATTAGAGAAATAAATGTTTTCGTCTAGAAATAAATATTTTTTTCATAATCGTTTCAGTGCATGTATCTATTTTCTCCTTGAAATAAATACTATACAATACAATAAAGAAATAAACAAATAGAAATAAAGAAATAAAAACTTCATTCAATATACCCAAAAGTGTCAAGAACAGTCACGTGGGCGGTGTTATACTTAGGTACACCGTAGGCTTATTTAAGCAGGTAGACGCAGGTGTCTATCCCTGCTTAACGCCATGACATAACTATATTTACCCAAGGCCTTAAATTTTAATATATGACCATTTGACGTTGACCTAACAAACTACTTAAAATCACTAATCTGGTTACGTAAAATTCAACACTTTAGGAAAATAATTCCTGTACGGAATTTGAGATATTCTTGAATTTGATTTTTAACAATTTTTAACGAAATATTCTTTTCCTTCAACCTTGAAAACAACCGATTTGTTTACACTTGTTTATTATTTAAATAATATAATTAATAATTTTATTTTTTTTGTAAAATATTAAATTTTAAACAGTTTAAATAGATACTTTTAATTTAGACCATTTGAAAATAATTTATTATTATTTCATTACAACTGCAAAAAGTTTTTTCCTATACAAATAGTATGATAGTAGTAGGTATAAAAAGAAATCACAATGAAAAAAAAAAAACAAATAAATTAATTTTTCGCCCTAGCGGGCGTAAAATGCCATTTTACGCACTCGAAAATGACATGGTTAAGATAGGAATTCCTCACCGACCAGCCCACAAATCGGAAACATAAAATCGAATTTTACACCCGCAAGGACGAAAAATAATGTTGGTATTACGGACTTCGCCGTCCTTTGGGCACGGCGATCATCTGCGGTTTACTATTTACATATTCATATGTAATAGTACTTTTCGTATTAAGGGCGTAAAACCTTATTATTTTACTCTTGTCTCTCTTTCGAATGGCGATGAGAAAATGTTCAAAAAATTGTAATTTTCAATATTTTCTTGCAAAAATATATAAAAAATCAGGATTTTCAGACTCATTTTTTTCGATTCTCCTAAAATTTGTTGTCAATACGCATTTGTATCTACTTAAAATAAGTCATAAACGTGCACCCGATGTGTCCACTAAAGGAATCCATCATATTTGATTTTTTGTTATTGTCCTGTTAACAAAATGGCGGTCGATACGACGAAATATTTGTTTATTTTTCAAAATTACCCTTCACCGTCCACGAAAGTAATTCTAGTTAAACAAAACCCATTACTCGGGGTTATTTGGGGTTACTGATTACGAATCTGTTGTTGGTTTTGCTTAATTGAAAATGGCGGATCCAATATGGCGGACCCAAAGTATTAAATATTCATCGATTTTTTGTGGCTTTTAGTGTTTTTATGTGTTTTGAGTCGTTGATTCCGAATTCATGACTAGATTTTTAAATTCAAGATGGCGGACCTAAGACATTATTTCTAAAATTTCAAATTACTCAAATGAAAAAAAATTATTATTATTGTATGCAATATTGTAAAGAAAAAGTGTCTTGCAATTTTTATCTAAATCACGCTGTTTCCGAGAAAAAAATTTACGAAATTTGCTGTAACTTAAATTAATGTAAATTAAACGTAAAATGTAAATTACTGCTCTAAAAATATATGCAAAATTAGAACACGAAAATTTTGCAAAAATTGTAATGTTTATTATTGTGACAAATGTTTTAAAAAGTCCCACAATTAAAATACATCAATATACAAAAAAAATCATAAAACGAAAAAATAAAATAAAATTGCAACAAAAATTTGGTTCTCAAGTATCATCTACCTCCACGCGGTGAGAACCAGGCAACGTCACTGGAGACGGCAAAAGATGATATATTTGTTTGTATAATTTATTTAACTTCGTAAGGTACTTTCCTTTCTAAATAAATAATAATATATGTAAAAGAAAGTTCCTTATTCTTTTATAATAAGAGGACCATATGTCATTTTTGTTCCTATTACAGAAGTGTATAATTGCAACCCAGCGTTTTTATAATTACATTATATATAAAATAAGCAATTAAAAAACAAAGGAACCAACTGAAAAATAATTTGCATAAGTGTCCATAATTTGTATCTTATCGAATTATGAAAATTTCGTAAATTTTTTTCTCAGAAACAGAGTAGTTTAGATAAAAATCGCAAGAGACGCTTTTTCTTGGCAATATTGCACACAATAATAAGACATTTTTTTCATTTGAGTAATTTGAAATTTTATGAATAATGTCCGCCATTTTGAATTTTGAAAATCTGATTACAAATTCGTTATCAGCGACACAAAAAACAGGCGGATATTGAAAATCTCAAAAATGGATTGATATTTAATATTCTTCGCCCGCCATATTGGGTCCGTCATCTTGAATTCCAAAAACCTAATCATAAATTCGGAATCAACGACACAAAAAACATAAAGATACTGAAAGCCACGAAAATCGATGAATATTTAATACTTTGGGTACACTATATTTGATCCTCCATTTTGAATTTAACCAAACCAACAGATTCGTAATCAGAAACTCCAAAAACCCCTGAGTAATGAGTTTTGTTTAACTAGAATTACTTTCGTGTACGATGATGGGTAATTTTGGAAAACACACGAATATTTCTTCGTATCGACCACCATTTTGTTAACAAGACAATAAGAAAAAAATCAAATATGATGGATTCCTTTAGTGGACACATCGGATGCACGTTTATGACTTATTTTAAGTAGATACAAATGGGTTTTGACAACAAATTTTAGGAGAATCGAAAAAAATGAGTCTGAAAATCGTGATTTTTTACATATTTTTGCAAAAAATATTGGAAATTACAAATTTTTGAAAATTTTCTCATCGCTATTCGAAAGAGCGAACTTGAAACAATAACATTCATGTACTTTCGATTTTTTCCTTATATGTTTCATGCGAGAAATAACTGCTGAACTCGAGATAAAATTTAATTCGGTAGTTAATGGTTTAAGTAACTTGTCACATTTTGGTTCTCCATCTTGGGTCCACCATTTTGGATTTTTATTGTGGGCATTGCACGATCAAAGCCCCCAAAACCTCAAAGCAACAAATTCCAGCTGTTTTCTAGGTAGGTACAGAAAAATGAATGCTTGAAAGAGTTTTTAGACACATTCGACATTCTAATTTGAAGCTTTTGCATCACTTACTTTTGTTGTTAATTATAATTCAGTCTATGTTATTTAAATTTATTAATTTCATTGTAAATACATTATTCACAAAAACCCCTTAATTTTAAAGTTAACAATGTCCAATAAAAAATGTATATCAATTTCACATTTATACTCGAATAATAATATTTAAAAAAATCAGACGATATGTCTCTTTACAAATTTTTTCTGAAGTCTATAGTTTTCAAGAAAAACTATTGTTAAGTTTTAATTAGAAATTTGTCATTGGAGTCGCCATTTTGTGGTCACCATGTTAGTTTTTAAATATTTCAAAAATTTATCTTGATACTATAACTATTGGGTCCACGTTTAATGAAGAAATTTTATAACGACAAATATTCTTTCGATGAGAAAAAAATGTTTTATAAAAAAGAACACTCGATTTTCGCGTTATTTTGACATTTAAATCGACATATTTAATTTTCTAATTATGATAGCTCAATTTTGGCACTGAAAAGAGCGACCTCGAAAATAGTAAGACATATGTACCTTTCAATTTATTTGAAGTTGGATTTTCATATGAAATTTTTGATTGAAATTTAAGTGAAAAAAGTGTCCTTCTTGACGTTAATGGGTTAATTAACCTATTAACCCCTATGGAAATAAAAATGGTATGTTTTCGTCGTTACATTTAAGCATGATTCCGTACGATTACGTACGATTTGGTACGTTTAGGTACGTTTTGGTTACGATTCGAACATTTTTACAGCATTATACAGAAACGTACGCGAACGTACGCAAAAGTATGCAAAGATGCAGTATCGTCCAGAATCCTACAAAAATGTACACATACGAGATAAAATGCATAACAGAATATTTCTAAACAGATATAAACGTACGTAAACGTGTGCAAAGGTACAGTATCCTGTAGAATGCTGCAGAAACGTCACTTACGAGAAAAAATGGATCAAAGAATATTCCTAAACGTATACGTAAACTTACCCCTACTCGAAAAGGAGGATAGGAAAGCATAGAAAAGTATAGAAATTCTGCGTGATTCGTATGCTTTTGAATCCTATTTTTGGCACATAATGTATCCACAATCGAATGGATATTACACAAAAGGAGTTCGCGTAAGTTCGGTCCTGTAGGTTGGAATCCTGAGGTCTTCGGAGCACGCTCTGGGTTGCCGATCGTTTATATTTTTACGCCATACATATTGGTTATATAGATACGGTGGGGTTTTACTTCTAAATATATTGAAGATCGCCATGCCGTATGTACGCATTAACCGACCCTTTTGATAGCCTCCAAAATTTTGTCATATTTTGCTTATCTCTGGCCGTTTTTGAGATAATTAAGAATTTTTTAAAATTTTAATGTGTAACAGAAATATCATATTACGTTACTGATAGTGATCGACAGTAGACCAGTGGTCGGTGTCGCGCGCGATCGTTGTTTCTAGTCAAGTATTCTTGGTGGGGAACACTACATGGATGATGACCGCTTGAGAACAACTTTCTTAAGAAAATTAAATCAACTAAAAAAAGTTAAAAAATATTTGAATTAAATAAAAAATAAAAAAAATTTGTTTGTATACAAAGAGGAAAAAATTGCCCGAATAATATGAAAAAATGTATAAATATCCCTACAAAACGCGACAAATTTTTGGAATATTTGTCCAATGTAGAAGAATTGGTTTGGGTCATTTTTTTCCAAAATTACGTGAAAAATTTTGGACAAAAAATCGAAAAAAATAACGGAAGAAAGACGGGCACCTATCTAGGATATTCAATACTCGTGCAGTCGGGCACGTTCCTGTAAATAGTTCCAAAATCTCGTACGTTTCTATACATGGCTGCATATATCCGTACAATTGCGTACGTTTGCGTACGTCTGCGTACGTTTCAGTACATATTCATATGATTCCGGACGTTTTTGTACGAAAATATTTTATTACGAATGGTTGTTTGACATCTACAGTGTACAATGCTGTACATCTCCGCATGCTTCAGTATGTTCTAGCAATTTTGTGTACGTTTGCGTACGTTTGTGTACGTTCGCGCACGTTTGCGTACGTTTCTGTACAATGGTGTACAAAATGTTCGAATCGTAACCAAATCGTACGCGAACGTACGTAAACGTACCTCACCGTACATAATTCTATACAGACGTACCGAAATGTGTCAAAATCGTACGGTGAATTGCGCTAGATTACCGTTGATTTTTTCCATACGGGAAGGAATCACTTTGTAAGGTAATCAAGTTTTTGCTAGAAAAAAAAAAACAGAGAAATATAATATCTGGTTTTTTGAGTCTCGTATTGTTTCAGTTGTCACAAGGTTGACTTGAACCAAAATGTAATTTTGTAGACGCTTTGAGTGTTTGTTTTTCTGTTAAATATGTCTTTATTTCGTTTAAATTAGGTAAGAAAAATTTCTTAAATTATCTTACTAGCCTTATTAAATAAATAATTTAAAACAAAATTAATTGTGGCTAGGTCAGTGAACAGAGTCAAAAAATAAAGAGGCATGAACACAGATGTCAATTCATGATTGTCAACGCCCGGAAAAAAATGGATTATATATAATTATATACAATTTTTGATACAATTAGATCCAATTATATATAATTATATATGGATTTTGGCTGTATATAATTATATACAAAGCAGACAATTATATATGCTAATATATAATAATATACGGCCAAAATCCATATATAATTATATATAATTGGTTCTAATTGTATCAAAAATTGTATATAATTATATATAATCGTATATAAACATATATAATTATATATTATTATATATAATTGTATCTAAATTTATATATAATTGTATATAATCCATTTTTTGCGTTTCGACTGCGTCACTGTCATTTTCAAGACTTAAGTTACACAAATAAATCATGCCACAAAATACATTTTGTATTTATAAAGGAACATACATCTGAACTAAAAGAACTGACATCTGGTGTCGTGCCTCTTTATTTTTTTACTCGGTTCATCGACCTAGCCACAATTAATTTTGATTAATTACATCGAGTGATAAAGTCATTTAAATTATTAAAATAAATTTATTTGAAAAATCGAGAATGGATATTTTCAACACTTTTACACGTTCTCCCAGTAACGACTTTATATTTCACTTCTCGTATGTCACTGTTACGAAAAATAACAAAAAATAGTAAAACTACTCTGTCAAGTTTGTTGTATTACTATATTTTTTTAAAGGTAAACATTTCTAACACAGGCTATCAAAACTATTACTCTTGTTGGTTTACGCTTGTTTGTGCAATTTTTTATTATTTACACATTTCCTGCAAACACAAACGTAACAGTTATGTAACATTTATGTAACAATGTAACCATTACATAAATATTACATAACTGTTACATTCCAAATTCATTGTCAAAATATCATCATTTTATGGAAAAATAAAAGGTAAAAATACTGTTACAAACTTCAAGGTTTCGGAAGGTAAGAAATTTATTCATTATTAATTTATTAATTAACATTATTCTTAAAAAATTACATGATTTAATACTTATAGTGGTATTTCACAAGTTAATTATTATATCTTAAACAATGTACACTAAACAACAGCAGAAATTCATATCACCACATGCTCAAGATTGTGGTGCATGTCTTAAAATGTGTTGTTTAAGTTGAGGCAAGAATTTTGGTTCAAAATTACATTTGTGACACTTTAAAGGTCTTTTGAGGAGTTCATCAACCTTCGCTTTGTCCATTTTTATTACTTTGCCAGTTTCTTGTAACTGCTTTATTACAACTGAAATAACATAAATATTAGAATAGATAAAACGTTACTAAATAAATAAACAAAAAATACACATTTTATACATTAGCAATTGAAATTGAATTGTTTAGAACCACAAACTGTACCTTCTGAGGGAAGAAAATAACTAGTTGTAAATGTATTCCAATGGTGCTTAGTTTTTAAGCAGACGCTGTCGAAATCAGTACTGATAACATGAAGATGCAATCGTTTCATATTTGGAACTGCATGATACCCAATTCTGTAACATAAATAAATATCAGTTTACTTTATTATCAATAAAGATAATGAAAATACATACTGAAATTCATTATTTTTGTATTGTTTAACAAGATTTTTAGCTTCGTCTTCCATATGTTTGAGAAGTTCGATATCATCCCTCGTCAGTTTATAAATCGAATCGATATCTTCTTTGGGTAAAACGAGAAAATGATACCGAGCTTTCGGGTATTTATCTTTTATTCCAACTATCCGTTCATCTTCGATCACAATTGAGTTTGGATCTTTTATCGAATCGAGTAAACCCAAAGACCAATGACTATTTGCACTCATTGCGATACTTCTTAATCGTTGAATTGTATATACTTTATCTACAAAATAATTTACAAAACAATTACAAAACTTTATATACAAAAGTTATTTTTTTTAACTAAAATGGAAGTTGAGGATAATTACACAAAATGGTAACAAAATTATATTTGTTAACGTATGAAATCACTAAATTAATAGAATTTATACTTTTTATTGTTTTTCTATTTTAATATCTGTAATTTCTAGTCTCTGTTGCTCGCGAAATTCGAGTGCGAATTTATGTAAACAAAAAAAATGTCACTAGATAAAACTACCTTATCGACCGTGTTCCAAAAAAATGTCACTAGGTAGACTAAACTGCCTTATCGACTGTGTTAAATGGTCGTTCGTGATATCCAACGATGATTGGCTACTCGAAATCGTCGGAATTGGTCGATTGCTATTGGCTGGACCGAATATCCTGAGGATATGAATCCTGTACATGAAATATCACCAAAAATGCCAACGCCATTAATTCATCTTCATCTTTTTCGTCCTTGTTAGCAGTTTCACGTACGTTTATATTGTCTATAATATTGTAAATTTTAAACCTTGCCTCGAAAACGTAAATTAAAAGAACCGTAATATATATGTATTTATTTTTTATTATGTATTTAAAACATCAAATTCGGAGTACTTTTTGGAGCAATTTATAGAAAAATTTCAAGGACATTGAAGAAAATTTTCATCATTTTGTTTTGATCAAGTATTATTACTTGTAATATTATATTAATTTCTTTTACTATTAACAGTTAATTAGAAATTCCATTTAAATAAAACTACAATTTCATGGTTGTTACGATTCATTTTTTTATTTTAAATTGGGTAGGGTATCTGTTCTTACCCAACGTTTCGACGTAAGGTCCTCTTCAGGAGTATCGATTTAGATATAAATAGTCGAAACATTGGAGGAGAAAGGATAACCTATCCGGTTTGAAATAAATAAATGAATCGTAATGACTATGAAATTGTCTATTTTATTTATTGGAATTATTACTCGTAAATTGTAAGTCGACTGATTGAGGTTGGGATTAAAGCTTATCCAATTCAAAACGCAATACAAAACGTAGGGCTTAATAATCCAAAACAAACTGCCTTTTATCGAAGCAAGACTTGACAAAGTAAAATAAAATTTGCAGCACACAAGGTTCATTTGAGTGAATTAAATAGGCCATGGCATTTATATACAGACGCTTATTGAGAGACAAAATTATAATTTTGTTTCACAAATCCTTTTTATACTTACATACATCATGTAAACATTTCGAAACAATTTTACAATGAAAAGGAAATTATAAAAGCAATTAAAATTGTTGCAAATTTACAGTAATATAGTAATACATTACTACTGCTGCACATGTAAATTTTTAATTTTTATTGGTATTTTAATCTTCACCGTTTCACTGTAAAATTACTCAAAATTTTTTCATGGTGAAGATTTTACTGCAAGAAGTTTAGGATCGCACATGGCCTAAGACAGGGCACCGGATATTTGAAATGTATTTGTTGAACATAAACTGCAATTACATATAAATAGGATTGAAAACAATGTTTTTTCAAACAAACAAATTGTGTTTTCACTCAGTAAATTTATAATGTAAATAAATGTGACATTTAATAAAAATTAAATCCAAAAAGCAGTTTTGGACAAAGATACTAGTCAACGAGAGTAATCTCAGAAATGGTACATATCTCTTTGCAAGAAAATGTCCTTAATATTAAAGAGGATACACAAAATCTTAATTCTAAATATAATAATTTAATTCAGTACATGAAGAAACGTTGAACTTTTCTCGTGATTATTTACACAGATGATACAACATATTAAATTTTATAAAAAGTACACTTTTTAAAAGTGAACTGCGATTAAAAACTCCAAAATATACCAAGCTGAAATGACGTAAGTAACAAAAACAATATCAAAATTCAAGTCCATGAATCCATGAACATACACACACAGGCGTTATTAACACATAAATCATGTTAAATTGAAATTTATGATATTTACAGTTCACACAAGAAAATTTGAATAATATAATTAACGGTCATAAACACTTAATAATTAATTCGAAAACCAAACTAATGATTTCAGCTTGGTATATTTTGGAGTTTTGAATCGCAGTTCACATTTAAAAAGTGTATTTTTTATAAAATTTAATATGTTGTATCATCTTAAGGAATCGTATCATTCCGATTCGCGAAACATGAATACACTGCATGTTCACTAACTTTTGGTCTTTTTTCAAAGAATTCTCAATCAATGGGTAAAATTGGAAATTTTTAAAAATTCATAACTTTGCAATAAAAAATCGTAGCGACTTTTATACAAAATGAATTTCAAGGTCTTGATTTGTAGTATTTACAAAAAAATTGGCAATATCGAGAAAAATTTATTTATCATCCAGTAAAAGATAAAAGTTAGAAGAAAAAAGTTACAAAATTCGACATTTTGAAAATACAACAACTAAGACAAAATAATGTCTGATATAAAACTGTATGCACCAATTGAAAGCTTTATTCCTGTACTTAAAAAGATTTCCTTTGCTTTTTTGAATATCTCAAAGGATCCGGTGGTATGACACATTATTTGACGAGTTCGAAAATTCCGAGCGTTCAGGAACTTTTGGCAGGTAGTGTATAAGTCGCTTTGGACTCTTTTATCGTGTGTTCGGTTCGTTCAGTTAAACTGTGAGATAGAATACCTTAGCCCTGTACAATATACCAAACAAACGATAAAAAGAACCTAAATCAAACGCACCTAAAGTTGCAATTTATATCCAACAAATACATTTTGTATATCCGATGCCCCAATCTTATGACATTTGCTATCTTAAACTCTTCTGAGTGAACAAAAGGGATTACTTTATTTAAAACTAAGCTGCTTAAATGAAGCAAATTGAAAGCATTTATTTTAGCCATAGTTTATTACTTTTATTCAATTGTTACAAATCCTCTGGGTGGGCATTTTGCAATAGACAATTTTTGTTTAAATCGTTGCCAGAGGAAAATAGAACCTATAAATAATTAACAATTTTAAAGCAAATTTACGTAAAAGTAGAAAAGGTTCGTTAAGAGACGATTATATACACTCCAATGTTTGTTTTAAACTGTTTTTTTTTCTCACATTTCGTGTTTTCCATCGAAAACCAATTTAGAATTTTGTTTAATTGTATTTTTTATATGGTGATGCAACTGTTTACTTTATTAGATATAACGGCTTCAAAATGGCGTAGTCAAATGCAAAAACTTGATTTTTATGAAATATCTTTTCTGAATTTCGTATTCTTAAAGTGTTTTATCCAAAAGAGGATTCCGTTCAGCACTTGTATTTCTTTATATTAAGTATATAATTAATTACACGGTGTGACAAAAAGAAAAATCTAAATATACTTGTAGGGCACGAAAAACTAAGAAGAATGATATGGTTATTTTTTTTAATACTCATCCCAAATTTTCTTTTTATACATAAAAACTTTTTTTTTAATTTGTTTAAAAAGTAACGGACAGCTCCAGTAATTTTTACTCGATTTTAAAGTTTTTTCTTTATTAGGAGACAATCCAAACGAATATATCTTAGAAATTTTCATTTTTATTCTACTTTTCCAACTTTGACGACAATTTTACAATATTATTTGATCTCGAATATTATTTTTATTACAATATCTTGAAAGTATATATAATATACGTAATTTCAATTAAGATGGCCTATTTGTTTACGTAAATTGATTAAAATGTGACTGGGACGTCAATTCTACGACATTAAAAGTGTTCCCGCTGACTCAGTTTTCATTAAAAACGAACATATGAGGCGGCAAATTCTTCGTCTTTTCAAGCTCTACAACTTTTTCTAGTTTGACATTTCGTTAGCTATTTTTCGAAATGAGTTAGATGCGAAAAACCGCAAAAATTGGCCTTTTTTACCATTTTCGAGGCCATAACTTCAGAAATATTCACCGCAGGACAAATGTTCTCCGGAATGAATTGTAGGCCTTAAAAAAACCTTTACAAATGAGCCCTCACTCATTGCAATAACTTGAAAAGAAGCCGAGTTATTGCAAAAAAGTAATTTTTTTTCTAAATTTCAATGGCTTTTCACTTAAATTCTGAGCCTCGGATCCAATTTTGGTACAGGAAAAAGTTACTTAGAATCAACTCAGGAATCCAGTATTAGCCGGTTGGCATAGACAAAAGGATCACCCTGTATACAGCTATCATATCGTGAAATAAAGAAGCATGAAGCGTACTTGCAAAATTATTGTATTACAATATATACTTTATTTACTTACGTAATCAAAATTAATATCTCAACTAATCCATGAAAAGTTGACATTGATGCAGATTTTTCATAAATTGTACTCTTACCAGTACAATTTATGTACCAGTTGTAATCGTGTAATGAAAATGCACGATTGAGAATAAGCAGATGCACACATTGTATATCAAGAAACTTTACCTTCGATGTACATCTTGAAGACGTCGATGAATGTATTAATCTACCCGATGTACCAGGTACAGTAATATAGTTTCACAGATCTCATTCCATAGTTTTTGTTGATCCTTCCATATCCTATAGGACACAGTTTTGCTGTAGCAAATAATCCTGACAATAACTATAATTTATTAGAATCTCAAAATTGTAAAGTAAAAATTTACATTTTCTTCACATTTATAACAAATCTTATATTTTCTTGACAATTTAATGTATACACACACAAAGATTTTTTTTTAAATCGTACACTAACAAGTAATTACCAAGTGTGACACGCCAATTGGTCTGCAAGTTGGTATATTTTCACAACTCCAAAAAATAATCGATACATATTTTTTTATATCGGCAAAGAAGAAAGTTTAAGGGTTGAAAGGTTGAAACTGATCCATGAATTGCTCGAAACCCCTAAAATGTATAGTAGCATGCACGCACATGTGAAGTAAAACTCATTTCCATAAAAGTTTTTAGTTCACTGATTTTGATCCTGAAGTAAAATTTGTAATATTCAAAATGGAGCATCGAAAATGGTGGACCAAATTTTATAAAAGTTTTTTCGTAAAAAGTAGTATGTAGAGATTTTTGGACTCGTGATTTTGTACATGAAAAACGAAAAAGCTTTGTAAAATTTGATCTGCCATTTTGGGTCTGACAATTTGAGTTTTGCAAATGACCTCAAATTCGAAATTAGCGACAAAAAAAAATCCTCAGACTCCAACTTTTATGAAAATAAGTTTTCCTTCATATATGCGCAAATATTATTATACGTTATAGGGATTTTCAAGTAATTCAAGGATCAGTTTCAACCCTTAAACCTTCTCCTTTGCCGATAACAAAAAATGAGTATCGATTATTTTTCGGAGTTTTAAAAATATATCAACTTGCAGTCCAATTGGCTTGTCACGCTTGAGCAGTGTTACTTGTAAACAGGGCAAGTACTTTTATATATAATTTATAATCTGTCCCTTTATTTTTGTTTATGTACACCACATATTTAAGTTTAATAACTCTACTGATTGTTCGAAATATGTTTCCAACAAATGCAATTTGTAAAACAAAAATACACAAATAAAGAAATATGAGAAGACTATTTCCTTCGACATACGTGGATCAATCCTATGTCTCCGTTAGCAATTAACAACAGGACTTCTTTAAAGGTAAGGCCAACTTGTGATTAAAAATTGGTAAGTTAAATCAAGAAAATTATAGTAATTATTTTTCGATTTGAAAACAATGTCAAACAATAAAAATCGTCATGTTCTTAATGTCATATGGATTTCACGGTGAGTTCTGTACTATAATCGCTAGAAATTTCTTTCCGTGTAAGAAACAGCTTCTACGCAACACTAAAAGTTATTTCTATATAAATCTGTAGTTTGATCAGGGAATAAAATAAAATATACAAATTTTGCACAATATAAGAACAAAAGCTGCTTAACAAAATTTAAAAAAAAATATAGCTTAAATGCTTCAGTAATTGAAGAGTTTTTTCTTGTGCATGAACATTTCTGTACCATTAAAGATCACGTTTATTTTCCTGTACTGTGAAGAAATTAAATTTTATCATTTTTCGAAATTACTCTAAGATAGTAATTTCGAAATCAATTTTTTAGATAAATTTAATACTTTATTTGAATTCCTCCTCATATATTCTGTTAAATAAATAATATATACATAAATGTATCTGTTGCATCTATTTCCTTCGTAATGATTTCATGTACATATATGGGCATATCTCTAGAACTTTTAGATAATAGAAAATATCTCATTTTTACCTGTTGTACCAAATGCATACATTTTTGCTATGGCTAGATTTTAGTATGCGTTGGTACATTAGAGTTTTATGAGTTGCTGATTACTAATCTGAAGTTCAAATTTCAAATTTAATCATTTCTTAGCGAGACTGGTCCAAGAATGTACAATCGGTACGAAGTAAAATTAGTAATCAAAATTGGATAATCCATTTGTACCATCCAATAGTGCGGAATACAAAATATCAATAGACTAATATTAAGAAATAATCATTTGATTGTTGTTTATTCGAAAAGTACAACACCAACACAAACGAAAAACTCAAATGTAATAATCACAAAGTTCAATTTTGCATTGAGGAGCGAGTTTTTCTTTTACAACTAGTCTTTTTTTAGAATTATGACTAACATCCTTTCTTTGTTTTTATTTTATTCTTTTTATTTTTTCAGTTTCTATTTATTTTCTCTTTTGAGCTCGATTTATGTAATTACTTATTGTCAAAATCTCAAAAACTCTTACACACAAACTTACATTAAATTCTATAGATTTTAAAAATATTTCGTTCGTTATATTGGATTTATCATTTCAAATTTATGAAAACTGATTTCGAATTCGTAATCAGCGATCATAAAAACCTCCAGATGTCACTATAAACAAAAATCTGCCAATTTAAACTTTCGTCCTCCATATTGGCTCAGCCATTTTCAATTTTTAGACGACAACACCCGATTCATAACCAGCAAACCCAAAAACCCCAAAGTGACAAGTTACAAGAGAATCCGATCAAATTTTTTAAATTTCACCTGCAATATTACATACGCCATTTTTAATTTTAAAAAACATGCCAGATTCTTAATCAGCAAGCCCAAAAACTTCTAGGTACCAAGTTTCAAGCAAAGTTGATGAATTAACAAAAAAATTGTTCGCCTTATTGGATCCTCCATTTTGAATTTGTAAAAACATGCCAGATTCCTGATCAGCGAAATCAAAAACTTCTTTCTCTACTACGTTGCAAGCAAATTCGATTAATTTTAAAAAATGTTTGACATACTGGATCCTCCATTTTTAATTTTTAAAAACTGATGCTACATTCCTGTGATATCTTTTATGCAATAAGCACTTGTTATATTATTATCGCTAAAGGGAAACTGAATTTTCGTTATTAAAATGGTTCTTATTTTATTTAAATACAGACAGAGAAATTAAAAGTTCAGCCGTGATAATAAATCAAAATCACAGGTCATCTTTTCCACATATTTAGGGGTTGAAATCGACTACCCGTTATATTTACTATATTTGTTTTTATTTATCTACTTAGACTGTTATTACCAAGATTATTTTTTACATTAAATTATTAAATTATCACGGTCGAGAAGAAACTTATATTTTGCCTTGTGCAAATATTTTATTCCTGCGATGCTAAAAACTTCTAGGTACCAAGATTCATGTAAATCTGTTAATTTATTACTTTATTTTCTTCTAGAAGCATATGTGTAACAAGTAGAAGCTTGTATATTTCATTATGTATAGAAATTTTACAAATAGTGTAGAAATTAATGATTTTTCTGTATATTTTTATGTATAAGAGATTATGATGATTTAAAAGTATTTGTGAGCTAAATTTAACATGTGCTATTTGTGTTTTTTTTGTAACGAGTTATGTTTGGAAATTTAACTTTTGAAGTCACCGTACTGTGTATTATAGGTGCACACATTCGCATAAAGGTTAAAATTACTTCTTATTATAAGGATAATGTAACTTCATTGCGTGGTTCTTCCGAAATGTTTATTAAAAAAGTTATTTCAGGTGTGGTGCCAATTTGTAACATTTTAAAAAGTTGTTTCCCAAGTTTGAAGGTGCATAATTCTATTTCTACGTGTGGCACATCCTTATTGGAAAGCTTATATTACCAACTACTTATAAGCTACAAGGCATGAAGTTCTTTGTTAAAAAAGTTGTGTTTTTTGGATTTAGAAGAGCATATCTCCCTCAGAAAACTGGTATTTAAAGTACCTCATATCAATGATTGATCATACACAAAGTGTAGATCATGAGGTGCGTCAATATATTGATTCTCCGCCAGGGAACGGAACTGCTAATGTTAAATATTTCAAATTTTTAAAAAATGTATTTTTAATAGTAGAAAACGCTTCTTTCTTTATGAGAACATTATATAAGTTAAATTTGTAGATTTAATTAAATATTTAAAGCATTTTGAAAGGTTGATAGTCAAATTTTAAGGGTTGTTTTAAAGATATTTCACGGTACCCAGTCATTTTCCCGAATCCAAAGTTTAGGAAGAACAGTGAAAGCAGCACCGAAAACTTTATTATTAAACCAATATTTACATTTACAAATTTTATATTTTCCTGTACTTTTTATACAGAATATATACTTGTAAACTAATGAAACAAGATTTATTTATTTTCGGGAACATAGCCATTCGGGAAAATGACCGGGAATCATATTTCACCCCTTTAGACATAGGATTCAAATTTTATTTATTTTATAGTGCAGATACACTTTTCTGGAGTATTTTTCGACGTTGAATCCAAATTTAATGATTATAGTAGAAAATACAGATTTAATGGATTTGGGGTAGGTAAAAAGGGGTAAATTGATCTTAAATGACTTTAATAAGTGAAAATAATAGTAAATTAATATATATTTTAGTCTAAAAATAAACATTAAACAATTTTTTATGATGCATAAAAATATTGATTTTCCGGCAGTCTAAAAGGTTAAACTGAAAAATGTTGCCTACAAGAAAATGTTGAATTTGCTCGTTTTACTTTCACTCGTCAGTTCTTACATAATTGTAGTCGTTATTAAACACATGATACATTTAAAGTGCATAGAGGTTAATTAATTTATGTTGCAAAATTTGTTGAACAATTTTTAACAGATCATAATGTACTATAACCTAAAGTTTAAAAGTTCTGGAGATACTCCCATATATTTTTAAATATTAGTGGCATAAAATAGCAAATCACTAGAAAATTAAAGACACTTAGTTGACAGGAATATAAAATAAACATTGAAATTATTGAAAATATCATAATTAACAAAAATTAATCTGAAAATATTACTAAATACAGTAGTCCTTCTCTTATTCTAATTTTTTCACTTCCTCTAATCTAATTTCATCATAAAACATAACCTAAAAACACTCTTTTTACAAACAAAAACATTTAACAATAAGTCAGTTCGGTTATCTGTCTAAGAAATAATATTGTGTAAATTAACACTGATGTAAAAACCCCTCACAAGATCATAGAAAAGTGCAAACGTTTTTGGCGGCAAATTAGAATACGAGAAGGAGACGCCATCTTGCCTGTCTGGACAAATTAGAATAAGAGAAGGGCTACTGTACTACAGAAAGTAATTGTAATCACAAAACTCCATTCTATTACGAATAAGGGAATCGTTAGGTTAGGAAAAATTTTATAAGAGGTTATGTCAAAATCGTTAAAATTCATAAATTGAATGTTTTTAAATGTTCGGTTAGGTTAGGTAAAGTTAGGTTATGTTATGAAAAATTTCATAAAAGGTTATGTCAAAATACATAAATTGAATGTTTTCAAAGTAAGACACAATTTTAATAAGACATACCCAATCCTCCCAACGGATCATAATGTAAAATAACCTAAAATTTAAAAGTTCTGGAGACACGCCCATATTTTTTTTATATTTTTATTGCACTGTACAATTTGCGAGTTCAAACCTGTCACTTTTCTTGCAATATACCAAAACGATGCATGTTTTTTCTTATAATAATTGTTCCAGAAATACAAATTTAAAACATAGAATTGACCATCTTAATACTAAGAATAAATTCCAGTCGCTACTTTACTCACCGTTCACCATCTATCGAAAGGAAAATTCAAGATTATAACATGTAAATAAATTCCAGAATATTTAACAGAATTTTTCATACGAATCCTTCATGCGCAATCACATTTGTTCATTTACAATATTTGTTGAATAGTCCAAGCTGAAAAAATTAATATTAATCTGTTTCATTAAAAAAAAATGCCAAATAATTACTAAGTGACAAAATAACTATTTTACTATTAATTTCTTATACAAACAAAAAGATAAATCCAAGTAGTATCAAGATTAATTACTGTTTTAATAGAAAATTGTTCGCATGCAAATGATGGAACAGTCAAGTACTTTTCCTTTTTAAAAACTAAGAGCCAATTACAAAAAGAGACCCAAAGGAAATTAAAGACACACATTGTACGGAAGTACCATTTTTTCATAAATTAACAAGAGTGAAGTACAGTAGGACCTCTCTTATTCTAATTAGTAATGTTTTTCAAGATGGCGCCGACCTCTCTTATTCTAATTTTCCCCTTACCCCCACTTACTTTGCTTGCGAGCTTGTATTTGTGGGGGAACGATTAGAATAAGAGAGGCTGGATAATTAGAATAAGAGAGGTCCTACTGTACAGTACTCCTTCCCTTATTCTAATTTTTTCTCTTCTCCTATTCTAATATTTCCCCTCACGCGTTCTCCCCACTGACGTGTGGATTTTCTAAATGCAAATAACGGCGCATGCGCAACAAAAGAGACTACAAATCTAAGTAGTGGGGGAGAGGGGACAATTAGAATAAGGGAAGAAGGCCGCCATCTTGCCCGACTGGACAAATTAGAATAAGGGAAGGACTACTGTAGCATAAACGAGATACACATTTGTTTACCATGCAAAATGGAACACAACAAATCGAAAGTTTTCTAATATCGATAATACATAATATAAATACAAGACTACCAAAGAATCAAGACAAACTTACAAACAAAATAAAAATAATAATGGGGGTTTTATCGACCATATAAGAAATGACGCATTGACGTAAATAATTGAGAAATCTATTTATCATTTGTTGAATACAGTCCTGCCTTAAGTTTCGTCGAATGCCAATTATAAACGCGTTTCAATCAAGTTTATCTCGTTCACCACAATCGTTCAGTATTTAAGGAAATATCACTCTTGGTCACGTGTGTCCTTATACGCTAGTTGAATAACCAATCTATCATTTGCTACAATTACGATGATGCTAAACACATTATATATAAGAATTTAGAAACGTACTTGCCTAAAATTCCTACCTAGGGAGTTACGTTACAGACTGATTTTACATTCAAAATCAAGAATAAAAAAAAAAAAGTAAAAATAAAAAGAAGGCAACGTAGCCGTGTGTACAATTTCTTTTGTCTTTCTTAAAACGGCGAAGAGTAAAGTTACGTTGTCATAACAATTTATTTAGATTACATTCCTGTAAATTGCAGAAAAGTTTATAAAATAATTCAACATCCTTGAAATGTTTTTCTACACCGTGTTTTTATTTCTTTCTTTTTTGTGTGTATTTTACTTAAATGCAACAGCACTTAACGAGAATGTGGTTCTGAGCCGAGGTTGATACATCTGACACGAACAACTCATCAATCTGGCTGTCGTCGCTACACGAATTGCAAGGTTGATATATATGCACGTATCTGTATACTGTATATGTGCGCATCCGTACATATATACTTGCGTATACACAGACACACACGCATCCTATATATACAGCTTCTCATACGTCGCATTGATGGTACGTCACTCTGTCAAAGAAAAGTGTTTTTGGTAAGAGACTAGCCTTCTTTATTTATTTCTAATCTTCGCTCTGTGACTTATTATTGGCTGACCTCTGTTTATCGGCATTTCGGCGTGACTGGCGTTTGTCCCCGTGCATGGTCAATACAAAACGTTTCGTGTGGGTCGGATTGGCTCTTAAGTCCCGTTGATCTGATTTCTTCGCCTTGTCTACTTTCTCCATGAATTTCGAGATGAGATCCGGACAATTAAGATGTTCTTCCGGCTCCCAAGTATCATCTTTCTTGCTGAATCCTTTCCATCGGATTAAAAATTCTCTTTCCTTATTTTTTTTGAAGTGAACCTCTATTATTTTCTCTACTTCAAATTCTTTGCTTTCGTCGGCATCACCGTTTTCGTCTTCGTCATTTGAACCATTTTCTTCGGCGTCATTCTTCGCATCCGAATCTGCAGCATTTATTTTTTATCGTCAGTTTTATTATTACACTTCATTTCTTAAATATTTATATTTCTCTCATTTCATTACTTTAATCAATTATTTGTAACCATAAAATTTCCAATTCAACAAATTTTTTGTAAAAATTCTTTTATTTTCTCATATTTAAAACAGTTTTAATATTTATTAAATGTTTTCTTAACCCATTAATGCCCAAATGCACAGAAAGTTTACTGCAACTTCAACGCTTATTTTCAATATGAAATAAATTTCGAAAAAAATAAAAACTATCAGATTCTACCATTTTCAAGGCCGCTCTTTTGAATGGTAGTAAAAAAATGTTTTAAAAATTGAAATTTATATATGATTTTGACATATATAGTGACACATTTTTTTACAAAACTCGAGTTTTTGATACAATATCTTGCTTTGCGGGAGCTAAAACATATTACAAGGGTGCACTCGATAGTTGTACTTAAAAGATACACTGGTGTATATTTGAAATTTGTTATGTCAGATTCAAAATGGCCACTGCATTTATAAATTCCTTTTCAAAATTTAACCATTTTTTTTCTTGAAAACCATCGACTTTAGAGAAAATTTTATAAGAACAATTATGTTCTAGAATAAGTCGAAAAATACCCTCGAATTTTTTCAGAATGTATTGTCAACATTTTTTATTTTTAAAAAATTCGAAAAATCGAAATTTTGAAAGAAGTCATTTAAAATTAGTAAAGAGTATTTTTTTAACCAATTCTAAGACGTTTTCGTTCTTTCGATATTTGTGTCAAAGTCTATAGTTTTCAAAAAAAAAAGATTATTAAACTTTTATGGATTTCAAGACTAATAATTAATTTTCTTGGAAACTACAGAGTTTAGAAAAAATTTCCTTAAAGCAAAGTCCTAGAAATGGTTACAGAATACTCTTAAATTTGTTCAGATTTGTTAAATAACTTTTTTCAAATTTCAAAGAAGAGGGACCTCGAAAACAATAGGATACGTACTTTTCAATTGTTTACAACTTCGATACGAAATACTTCATTGAAAATCAAGTATAAAAAATGCCATTTCAGGCGTTAATGGGTTAACTCGAAAGAATTATTAAAATAAACTTGATTTACGATTTAACAAAATAAAGCAGAAATGACCATACGATGTCTTTTAATTCTGATGAACATAATTAAACTCGATTAAATTCCAGATAAGAAATCTAAAAATCAAGTAATTTAAATATTTTTATTGAAAATTATTTATATTTTTGTTTTCAATGTATTAAATTTATTAAAAACGATTAATTTACTTATCATTGGTCAAAGAACAATTGATTTACTTGTGAAGAATCGAACAATAAATATTTAGTACCAAATCACAAAATATATCCAGAAATTACAAATTGACCAATAACGAGTTGAAAATCTAATAAATCAAGATTTAAAAAGTTAAAATAACTTAAATAAAAGATAATTACCGTTCTCTTTCTTAGAAGAAGCTTTTGATTTCTTTGTTTTTTTGTCAGCTTTTTTGCCTTTTGGAGTTTTGGATTTTTCAGCCTTTTCAGCTTTTTCTGAAGTCTTTCCATTTTTTTCAAAAGATTCATTATTTTCCTCCTGTTCAGCAAGGAAGTCTTCGATCAGTTTGTCGCAATGAAGTTCCTTTTCATTTTCCCATGTGTCGTGTTCTTCTGCGTATCCTTTCCATCTTACTAAGAATTGACGCCTACCTTTGATGGTACGCTGTTCAACAATCTTCTCGACCTGAAATTATATAAAAACATAAATAAGACAAATCGTTCTGTTATTGTATCTGTCGATGGTGACAGAATGAATATTAGAAAGAAATAAAGTTATTATATAGAAACATAACTGAATTTGCATGCTCAAATAATTTTACGAATTTAGAGATACAACGTCGAATTGTAGGAAACTTTAACGATTTGTTTTGTTTGTTTTTAAATGAAATTTTTGTAGTAAAAATTCAGAGATTTAATGCATTTTAGAAGTAATAAATTTAGTTCATCCATAAATATTTGCATTTTGCAGAGAATGTAAACAAAAATAATAAAATTATAAATTGTGTCAAAAGAAGTATTCAATAAATTCCTTCCAAGAATTTTTCTTAGTTAAGTCGGTCCCAGGATTCAAAATAAATAACAAAAAGTTTCTTCTTTAAATACGTTTCGGAATTACGATATGTGCCATCTTCAGTTTATTAAAGTTATTGATGCAGAAAAAGAACCAATTGAGCTGTTTTTCAAATTAATTAGTAAATATCAATTGATTTCCAGTTAAAAAAAAAAAACAATTTTAATTTAAAAGACTCGATTTCTTTCAATGTGGCTGCCAACTTCAGTGTCATGAAAAAGTCTTCACACCATTTTATGATGTAAAATGTAATTGGTGACGGTTAGTGGGAGAAAGGATGCATTTTTGCAGTCCCAAAAAATGACCGAATCAAATCTGACACCCACTACACACTGTATAAGTTTTAATAATATACAATATTTGTAAACACTTTGCAATTTACTTGAATAGCTATTTTTTTGTTTTTCTTTTAAAAATGTTAAGTTGTCATACTTGACACTTCGTACAACATACAGAAAGAAATTTGAAACAATTTTTACTTCACTCAGCAAGAATTTATGCCATATAGATTTCGACAAACGTAAAATAGCGATTTAAACTCAAAATCGTTAAGAACGGAAAATTTATCAACAAGTACACTTTTATTACATCTTTGAGATTATTTATTCATAATTTCCAAACAATTTAGATATTACTAATTCTTTGTGAGTAACTAAGTCTTTCTTAGGTTAGGGCATTATATTATTAATACATCAAATTCAATGAATAAAAATAATAAAAACGCAGTCGGTGCTAATGGGTAATTTTTGGGCCAAGATAGCACTGTAATTTTACAAATTTTTTGCAGTATATTTATTGTTTTTAATTTTGAATATTATGTTAAACGAAAATATCAAATATTTGTAATTTCTATCATAGAACAATTTTTATATTTTATTTTTGTAAAATTAATTTAAGAACCTAAACAAATTTTTTAAACATTTTCAAACAACGAATTTAAGGCTGCAAATTTCTTGATATTTACAATTTTTGTTTCGGAAATCATGTAATAAAACTGAAATACAATATAAATGTATTTTTAGTCATTTCAATATCGAATTTCGTTAGCAAAAATTTGGTAATCTATTCGTCTGTAATGTTGAAATATGAATTTAGGAATTTCTTCTTTGCGAAAGGAAATTTTACAAGGTGACGTAAATGTCTTACAGCTATTTTTTTTTACTACGATACACATTGGACAAAAGGTAAACTCGCTTTTTGAAGTTTTTTTTAAATAGTGGCCAGGATATGACCGAGCGACAATTTCTTTTGCTAAATTCTGATTCAGCAGCTCCAAATACATGAAAAATATGTTTATTAAAAATATGTACATTTTAGTTTTTAGGTGGCAGAATGTTCCCGAAGATTTACCGGACAAAATCACACCTGCAATATATACGCTGTGAAAAATTGTAATTTTACAGTGAAATGGTGGAAATTGTAATACCGGTGAAAATCATGGTAAATTTACAGCATTGACGTAATTTTACATGTGGACTGTAAAACAGACGTCAAGTCGATTGGTGACAGGGACACAATTTGAGGTTAAACATGACATAAATGCACAGTAGAATATTTGAACAGGATTGGTTGACAGCCAAACCCGCACAGTGACGTCACACGAAACTGGCGCGCATTCAAACGGAAGACTTTTTAATTGGCAAATAAAATACCCAAATTAATGAATTAATTGTTTTTTAGATTTTATTTGTGTTATTTATGACCCAAATTATTATTTAAAACAATAAAAAATAATTAAAAAATTTAACAGTGAACCCCAATCTATCGTTACTGGTATTTTTATTTTCACCTTTGACGTTGTAAATTTACGTTTCCATTGTAAATTTTACATGTTTACAGTAAATTTCCTTCCATTTTGATGTACCTGAAGTTCTGAATCTTCAATGAACAAATGTTTAGAACAGACTTAATGTTCTATGCTTTTAAAAAATATAATATTTATTGTTTACAACCGCATAATGTTCAAAATATACAACACCTCTCAGTTACTCATATCATTAGTAAATCATCAATGGATTATTAGAAAACCTTTCAATGAACGTTCGGAACTTCAGACACATCTATTGTCAGATGATTTTTACAAGAAAATTGTAATTTTATTATGAAAATAATAAGAAATTTCAACAAAACTGTAAAAACTCTGAACTGTAATTTTACTTTCCACATCGTATGATTTAACTTTTTAAGAATGAAAATTACAATAGATTTATCAAGTTCGTTTTGATTTCTGAAAGTGTAACATTCTGGTTTCTTCAAACAAGTTTACATAAAATCGATAATTAAAGTGGACGAAAATAAAATGCAAACGGTTAAAGCTTCTATAATAGTATTTTTCAATACGAAGCCATAAAATCTTATGGCCGAGTGTCAAACATTATTTTTCGGTACTAAAAGCTGTAAAAATTCAATTTCGCAGACTGAATTTAATTCGTACAGGTTATGGTTTCAACAGCGCACACTGTAAAAAAATACGAATGAATTTTACAAACTCATTGTAATTTTCATTTTATATAAATTTGGTAATATTCCCGCGTGTGAAGTAGTGTTTTTACTATTTGAGGTTAGGATTTTTACATTATTTTTGTAAATTTACCACACTGTAAAAAATGGAAATGTAAATTTACAACTTGCGGAGTGGGACCCAATATTGCCCATGCTACAAGTAGGACTTACGCAATATTATTGTAAATTTGGATGTATGACAAATGTTCGAACGAGTTAAAAGTCTAAATTACATTGGTCGAACATTTATCATACATCCGTAAATTTACATAGGTACTGTGAATATTACTTTTTTACCTTTGTAAATGTCAACTTGTAATTGTAAATTTACAGTTGAAAGTAAATTTTACAGGTTACGGTAATATTACATCGTAGAGAAGTTCAAATTCTCAACAAAAATAGTAGATTTACAACAAAATATTGGAAGAATTGTAGGTTATGTACTAAAGCGCAATAGCCTTTATGCACGTAATCCTGAACCAATTGTAGTCGCTTGTAATAATAATTTGTTATTTTAATAATTTATGAATCAAGATTTTATGATTTAATGTTTTCTTTCAACAAAAGTTTTATCGACAAAAAATTATAGCTCTAAAAACCTCTAAAATATTAAAATACATCTTACAATATATTCTTCTGTTTTACATTTAAAAACAAAATAAAACTAAAATATGTGGAATTTTAATATAAAAATTAATTTTACTACACCAATGGTTTTTCCCCTCATATTGTAAATTTACCATGTACAGAGTGGGTTCGATTTTTACCCACTTACAGCGTCGGAAAAACGAGTCGCGTTGTAAATTTACCACCTTCAGTGTAGGGAATTTACAAATCGTTCTGAAATTCCTAACCTCCCGTAGGAAATTTACAACGTGGGAATATCACCATATTTTTAGGCATGAAAATCACAACAAAATTGTAAAATTCATTGCAATTTTTTACAGTGTAGTGTTTTTACTATTTGAGGTTAGGATTTTTACATTATTTTTGTAAATTTAGCAGACAGCTTTTTTTCTCTCCGTGTACTTTATACTTGTATTATGGTTTTGACATCGCAGAGTCGTGTTTCACGTGATCCGTGAAATTTCATTTTACGAACTAAAAGTAGGCTGTAAAATCGGATTTTGTGGCTATAATACCGAAAAATATATCCCTTTTAATGAAGCTAAAGTTAGCCGCTGATTTATAATGACGTCTGTTTAGATTTAGTCGAGTAGTATCTGGAAAATTATGTATGTCTAGGCAATGGTTTTCCGTAATTGTTACCGATCAGTTTCTAGCTTCAGCGTTGTTTTTTAAGACGTTTCCAAACAACTTCCCAATTAATATGTTAATTTTAATATGAAAATTAAATGTTTTAGTGAAAAATAGAATAGATATGGACAATTTTTAAGTAGAATGGAATTTTTAAAAATTGAAAAAAAAAAAATTTGTTGACAATAACAAAAACTTACTTCGTACTCCTCGTTGTCGGATTCGCTTTCATTTTTTGAGGTTACAGGCTTCTCCTTCTCCTCCTTCTTCTTTTCCTCCTTGCCCTTCTTCTTCTTCTTAGGTGGCTTACCGACGCTACCGTTCTCCTGTTCCTTCTTCTCCTCTTCCTCCTTCATTTCTTTGTCCTCATCTTCGTCGGCATTTTTCTCTTCCTCCTGGTTCTTCACGCGACCGCGCGAGCTTCGCTTTTTTCCCGCCGAAACCGCGGACGAACCCGAGGACTTCCGGGCGTCGGCTTCCATTTCCGCCTCGTTACTGCCGGCGTCGTTCGAGGCGCCGGCCTCCTCCGTGTCCGAGGCCGCCACCGGCGACGAGCGGGTCGCGTCGTTTACCTCCTCCTCGCCGTCGCTCGTCGTCTCCGACTTCCTTCGTTTACCCTTCAGGCTGACCTTGCGCATTTTTCCGCTTGATTCGCGACGATGACCGCCGGGCGTCACGTCCTCTTCACTTCCTGACCTCGGAATCCTGGACACTAATGTGGCGTCGCCTTTTTGGGGCGTCGCTTTTTCTAATCGGCGAACCGCGACTACTCTCCACCCCGCTGCTCGTCTTTCGGATTTTTTTACGACGTCTTCCGGTCGATCCGCACTCGAGAAATTACCGAGGAAAACCCGACGAGGATTCGAATAATAAATTCACTGAACTCGAGGAAACGCACGAGAGGTTATTTCGGCTTGCGACGCGATTGCGTTCGAAACGAAATTAATAAACGATAGGGGAGACGCGACCGGCTTGTGCGGAGGCTTCCCAAATCTAAAACTCCGACCTTCCTATTGGTCGAGAAAGTCGCGGACGAGAGAGGGGGTGACCAGGGACGTGGCTAGTGACTCGTCGACGGCTTTATCGCCGTTGTTCGAAAAGCCGAGTAAACGGCGGGAAACGCCAAGGCGTGTGTTCGCGATACCAAGGATTAACCCCCTTTTTTTTTTCTATCTTTACAAATTCCACCAAGTCTATTAACTCCCCAAAAATCAAGGATCTAGGATTTCAAAACAGATGATTATGGCGGTAAACAACTTTTTTACTTATTAAAATATCCCCACTTTTCCCCTATTAACGATGTTCGACTTTTTTCCGCTTATCTTCCGTTTATTTTCCACCTCCTTACATTTTCTTTCCTATTAAACTCCTCAAAATCCGAGTAAAAAAATCCTGGTTGACTATCTCATAAATTTTCCAAAAATGACTCTTACTTTATTTTTCCGTCTGTTGTTGTGTTTGTTGATTCCCGCCCATAGTAGGTGGCGCGACGGTCGTTTTACTCTTTTACATATTTTCTCCATAACAACAAAGAACGCGAATATTTCCCTATCTACCATTGTTTACATCTTTATCTTCATTTTTTTCAAAATTCTAAAAATATTGGGTCAAATAAACGCATCTACCTTACCGATCGATTGTAGATAATGCATTAACAACATTTATTTTCGGGTGTTGTCGTTCGCGCCATAATCGATAAATGGCGAACGCGATTGTTTAAACGCGCGAACCCCAGTATCAGCACGCAATAAAAACATGTTTTCTTCTATTGCGCGTGTCTGGATGTAAACAATGACGTCATCATTAAAGTTCGCCATTTTTTCAGATTTACGTTTCGAAGCAAACATAAAAATGAAATACAAGAAAAAAACATTTTGTTAAATATAAATAAACAAATTTACCAAATTCCAATTTTCAGCAAAGAAATTGGAGAAATTGATGAAAAAAATTATTTAATATTTATTTCTTGTTATAGGAAAGTTTGACAAGATGGCCGATTACTGTAGGATTTTAGAAATGATGGTCTACCAAATTGTATTTTTTTTTTCAAATATCTTCTAGAAACTTTTAGTATTTATTGTAAGCGAAAATTCGGATTTTCAAGAGATATTCGACCCAGCTGATACTTGTATTACGAGAAATGCATTTATTGTTTTGCCATGTGGTTTGTGAAGTTTCAACTGTAGATTTCACGAATATACTGGGAGGGGAAACACAATAGGAAACTAGCCGTTTACGTATGGTCTGCAGCTTCAGGCAGCTTCCCACTTCTGACTTCACTGCCAGACCACTGGTATACCCTGTGGCCATTATAGAACCAGGTGACCTGTACAAAAAAACTTCACTCCTGCGCGACCTGGGAATAGGAAAACTGGACGAGGTTCCATACCGAATTCAAAAGGGTATCCTGAATCTTGCTTTATGCAAATCCCCAGCAAACATAAAATAATAGAGGTATATTATGTGATTCAGGCATCATGTTTTGAATTTGGTTATTGACATCTTCTATTCAATAGACCAAGTTTTTTCCAAGGACAATTACAGTGCGATTGTAAAATTCATCAGGACTTTTTACAGTGCGGCTACCATTGCATTTCTCCATTGATATAGGAATAAAAATTGGCGATTCCCTATCTGAAAAGAAAATAATTTTTATTTAATGTTGTTACTAATAAATTGTGTATATTTAAAATGCAGAAAAATATGCGCACGTTAAAGCAGCTGAAAATTTAAGTGTCCCGTATCACTCGAACGGGTGCTGGTCGAAAAACCGACAAATCAAAAAGCCGACAGTCAAATAACCGACAATCGAAAAGCCGACAGTAAAAAAACCGGCAGTTCAAAAAATGACTGTCGATGTGTCTATTTTTTATGTGTCGGCTTTTTGATTTGTCGGTTTTTCGACCCGCACCGACTCGAACTTGCCCCACATTAACCCTTAACCTTTTAAGGATGGGGATTTTTACGTTGAAATTCGACTTTTTTTTACACAATATTTGTGCATAAAATGAAAGAATATGTCACGTGAAGTGCCTGACAAAATTGGTGGTCGATATATCGACCAGTCCCGTCTGGAACGTAAAGTTCAATGTTAACAATTTTATTTGGCGAGTGCTTTTCTACATATTTAGATGGATTAAATGCGAAAAAAGTCATGAAAAATGTTCAGGAGACATTCTCGACCTTGAAAAACGCATTTCAAGGTCAAATTCGAAGTTGAATGTAAAAATTTTGATTTTGCGAGTTAGGAGGTCTTTTAGACGTACAGTAGTGCTCCCCTTAAGTTATACACTTGAGTCTGGTAATATGGTGTCTGCTCCTCTTAAGTTATATTCCCCCTCACCCCTCCCCCCACCACTCGCATTTCCGCTAGACACACACATGCAAGTATATACAGTTGCACACAGGTATACATATAATTATGAATTGTTAAATCAGTTGAACATTAACGATCGCAAATTGTACGTTGAAGGAAGTGAAAAAGTGATTTCAAAATGGAAAAATGGAATGTAATGGAAAGCAGGACGGGTGTGGTGGAGGAACGCGGGAGGAGAAGAATATAACTTAGAGGAACGAAAAAATATAACTTAGGGGGAGCACATAACATATGGGAAGATAACTTAAGGGGAGCACTACTGTATTTGGATGCGCTGAATGCGAAAAAAATATCAGAAAATGTTCAGGAGACATCCGTGACCTTGACAACTGCATTTCAAGGTCAACTTTATTACTTGTACTATTTTAGTCTAAAAATGATATCTCTACGTTTTTGTATGCATTACATGCATTTTTATCACAAGAAATGTATCAGTTTTCGCTCTCAGCATGACCCAGGATCAACAGCGTGGATGTGGCGAAAATGTTATTCCTTTGGGGTGCTTTATTTCCGCGAGTCCCCTTGCCTCCCACTTTGGGGTACTTTTATTTCCGTGAGTCCCTTTGCTTCTCACTTGTCAATATTTGACTTTATGGTAATGTCTCTTATGTGTGATATTCTTCAAAACATGGAGCTACGCATAAAGGAATATCACAATCAGAGCACATGTATTTTGTTCGACTAGTCATTTTACGTAAAGCACACCTTATTCTCCAAATCTTGTATTTCAGGTTCAGACTCGCCACTACTTCAAGCTTCAATATTAGCCATTTTATCAAAAATAATTGCTTGTAATTTTTTAACAACTTAATCGATAAAGAGAATAATGAAATATTATCAATACAAAATCTTCCGCAAGAAAAAAATAACTAAGTGTTGATCTGCCAAGAAACTGATAGTAATAAATAGTTCAAATAAACATTATGAAAATGCGTTTTATCAAACGCAATACTATTTGTTTCGTATTCAAAGCATAAAAATATGTTGGTATACCAATTTTCAGGTCGAAATACCGAAAAAAATTTGACCTTGAAATCACTATTTCAATGCGTAATTTCAATTCATGATCACGTACTTTTTAAGTTAAATACGCATTTTTTATATTACATCCTTTTCCTGTAAACTTGGTATACAAACTATCTTATTTAGTTATTTAGTAGAGGAGACCGGGCTTGGATATGTTATGGAGCAAGTATCAGTATTCAACTTCTTGCGACATTGAGAGATCATTCTGAGCATACAAACTAGTATTGACAGATGAACGTGATGAATTTACGCCAGAGAATTTGGAAAAAATATTGTCATTTATTGTTATTTTATTTATAATTAATAATACTGTATGTTAATTACCTTACAATTTACTTGTAAAAAATGAATTATGCATATTTCTGATCAGAAATAGATTCACAATTAGCAGCACTCGTCCAGGATTTCATATTATTCGCTTCCGACATCCCCAAGTCCGGCTTTTGTGTTACTAGGAAATTTCGCCTTTCATCATTTCGCAAATTTGTTTACTCATCCGGACCTTTGAATGTAGGTATAAGCTTTTGAGGTGCTCGAATAGAGCTATCAAAACTTGTTACCATTACGTAATTACATTTTCAAACGCATGTGGTTTATTTTGTTTTTTATTAAAACAAGTTGTGTTATATGTGCTTAAGTTTCCCGCGATGTCATCAATATTATGACCCCACCATAGGTTCGCACCAAATAACAACTAACTTGGGGTATGTCCAGTTGAACTGTGTATAGTATTATTTAGAGTGAATTCTAAGTCTGAGAGTACTTTAAACCACGACTTGTTCCCGATCTGGTTTGATAATTTAGCAAGCACTTGCCCTGTTACTCGGTTCACCTTTTCGTCCTGTCCACTAGTTTTCGGAGACGCTATAGAAATTAATATACGGTACACGGAGAAAAGTTTAAGACAGAAGTCGTATCAAAGAGAAAACTGCTATACGAAAGCAAAAGATCTGTTCTAATTGGCTTTCCGTGCTGCGTTTCTCTTAGTTTGATACGTCTGTTGTACTCTCATTATTCCCAATGACCCGGGAGTAATATTTGTATTACGACTTTGAACGACAGTTCGCTTCCAGTCGGAGCCACCGTTGTCTCTCAGACTTCGCGCTACTGTACTACAGTAGGCAATACCGGTGTTCTCTCAAACTTCTCTCAGTGATGATATTATTCCTCCATGAAATATTAAATTTTTTGGGAGATAAAGCAACTTCCTCGATCGGATACTATTCTGACTGGTCTACTATAGTACCTAAAATAGTCCCGTAAACAACCTATCGTTTCTTTGGAATCAGTAGTGGTCACATGGATACAATTTGATAATTTGTATCCAAACGGCAAAGGTAAGATCGTAAAATCCAACCAACAAAAGCAAGATGTAATAATCCGACCAGCAAATGTAAGATAGTATAATCCAATCGGCAAAGGTAAGATCGTAAAATCCAACCAACAAAGGCAAGATGTAATAATCCAACTGACAAAGGCAAGATGCAATACTCCAACAAAGGCAAGATGTAATAATCCGACCGGCAAAGGTAAGAGAGTATAATCCAACAAACAAAGGCAAGATGTAATTATCCAACTGACAAAGGCAAGATGCAATACTCCAACAAAGGCAAGATGTAATAATCCGGTCGGTAAAGGTAAGATAGTATAATCCAACAAACAAAGGCAAAATGTAAGAATCCAACCGGCAAAGGTAAGATCGTATAATCCAACCAACAAAGGCAAGATCGTAAAATCCAACCAACAAAGGCAAGACGTAATAATCCGACCGGCAAAGGTAAGATCATAAAATCCAACCAACAAAGGCAAGACGTAATAATCCAACAGACAAAGGCAAGATGCAATACTCTAACAAAGGCAAAATGTAATAATCCGACGGGCAAAGGTAAGATAGTATAATCCAACAAAGACAAGCTGTAATAATCCAACCGGCAAAGGTAAGATCGTAAAATCCAACCAACAAAGGCAAGATGCAATACTCCAACCAAAGCAAGATCAATCAATATTCGAGGTACGAAAAAGGCACATTTTTGGCATGGGGATTACAGAGGCTCTTTTCATATAGGCAAACAGGAAAAAATCACGCTGGAACCATACTTTATCGAAATGTTGGCCTTTCGGTGTGTTGATTTTCGGAACATTGTTCTCGACCAGGAACCGAAGAAACTCCCAACGTTGCAGCCCTCGGGGTCAGGACTCTGCTCGACTACCTCCAATCCCTTTCTTTGTGTCCTGGATATACATACTACTAAACAATTAGCAATATACGCTTAAATCTTTTTATTTAATTCAGGAAACCAATAATTCCTCAAAATTGCCTCGCATGTCTTTTGAGATCTAAAATGACCCAATTCTCTATTTTCTCGGGAACATAGATAAGAATTTCTACATCGCGATTCCTACAGATTAATCCATTGCACATTTTATATAATTTATCTTCAGATTCTTCTCACTTTTCTTCTTTATTTAATCCACGAGTCAAAATTTTGAAATATCGCTAGGTTTGCTTCCAGAGTACTGTCGTCGACAACCATGACCGTAACCGCTTGACTGAAAACCAGCGTCAACCTGCTTCATTTTATCACCTGACCTATGTGCGAAACTTTCATCGTAATTTTCGATTTATAATGCCCATTGTCCAATACGAGGATTAACGAGAATCCTTCTAGTCTGCGGTCATTTTTAATGCATTATATTCCGTAACAATGCTAAGTCGCATTCCTTGCCCCGACCCCTAGCTAAAACTATCTTAACGTAACCAAATTAAACCTAGTTTTAACAGAGGGTTTGCGGCCGTGTTGGATTATGTCTATATCATTTATTAATTTGACATTACCTTTCTTCGGGGAATCCCAACGAGTGCACTTTCTATCACTGCTAATGGACCTACCATATAGCTGGGTGGACCCGCAGACCCGGGCTTCACCGGACGCTTTTCATATTTTCGCGACCGCTTCTTGTTTTTCACGCCGCCGTGTATTTCACCGACATTATAAAGGCGCAGTTTGTTATGTACAGATGTATCTATCGTGTGAATATCGTGTATATCACGGGCGAGAATGAAGGGATCAAAGACGAGACCGACGTTGCAGCCCTCGGGCATCGTGACTTTCATTCCTCCTCCTTGACCTATATATACTTCCTTTGCGCCCTAGATATACAATATATATTAATTTGAAATCGAAAGAGAAAAGCATACTTTGCTGTATACTTTTGTGTAAAAAGATCTTGAGTCACCCTTATACCCCCTTCCTCAAATCCACCCAAACTGTTCTACCCTTTAATCCCCATCTTCTGTATTTGTATAGATCTACGAATTTTCAGAAAGCCATCCAAATTTTACTTCTTAGAGTATCAGCACACGTATGCATTTATCCTTGTAACCTCTCGGGTCCTACAATCAAATGGCGTAAATTTTATATGCTTCGAATCAGAGATGTCTCCTGGTGGGCTACCTCCCCAGACCCCTAATCAAATACGTAAATCCCAGGTTGAAACCTTCTCTCTTCCTCTCACACGCAATATGGAAAAAGTACGTGGAAATATAGAACCTCAGTAATTTTTTTTTGCTCGCGTGACCCAATTCACTACGACGTACAAACCTCTACATTCTTGGGTCGATCCTGGATATTTTTTATGAAAGTGTACAGTGGCTACATATGCACATGATTACCACAATAAAAATTCAAAATTTTAATTATTTATAGCAAACAATTAATATTAAAAATACGTAAATTTGCGAAAAACGATAAATTGCAGCGGAGCAGGATATGTAAAATACTTTGTGTACTCCAAAATCTGTAAAAGATAACAAATACGTCACGAAATACAGGAAGGAAACATCGTAAAGACCTTTTTCCTTTATAAATAAAAAAACTGTCTTACGAAACGCATGCGAAGTATCTGACTTTAGTGAGTAAAGTACCAAAGTTAGTGTAAAGGACACCTACATAAAACTTTCATCACTCCGAGCCCGGAGAGTGAAGGGAAAGTACCGTTTACAAAAGAAGGGGCAACAGCGCATGCGCACGGGCGTTTTGTAATTTTTACCGCCCGCTACTGGGCCCTGCGGCCCTCTATGGTAGGAATTTTTGTGCACAGTTGTGACAAAAAGGATCGTGTCGTCTGTAGGTGCTTCACGTTACAATATCGCTGGTACCTTAATGCATGCATTTTCACCCTAGATAAGCAATGTACTATTTTTCAACAGACGGTAAAACAAACTTTTTTTATACATTGAAGTACTTGTTTTCGAGTGAATTTCGAGCATCTGAAAACATTAACCGAGAATCTGGTTTATTGGGATATGAAACAATTTTCATTTTAAAGTTTAAAGTGATTATGCTGATGGCAAGATTACTGACTTTAGAGTGATCTGTTCCTGTTTTGGGGGAAAAAATTGCATTTTCTTCTCTACATATATCAAAGCATACATTTTTTTACCAAATGAGATTGTAGAGATTCGTCATATATTCAATTCCTCTAACGGGAGATTTTTTAACAAGGCGTTTGGGATGTTATCAGGGCCGGGATTAGTTCTTCTAACTTTTGAGAGAATTTGAAGAACTTGTCGGGTAGTAGTCGGATTTTTCAGTGATTCAGAGACTGGTTATTATCGTCCAGAGCTTGGGCGATTTCGGGCCTCGTTTTATTTCTTTTATGCTTTAGGAAATTTGTATGGTAGTTTATGTCGTTTGAATTATTCGAAAATGATTGAGCCATGTGATTACAGATTTCTTTAATGTCTGATACTTTTTCTCCATTTGGTGATCTAAAAATAGCGGTGCTTCGTTAGAGGGAATACCTTTTAAGCTTTTAACTGTTTTCTATAAGGTGGTGGTTGAGGGACTGGCTGTAATAGACTAGACAAATTTTTCCCACGATTTTTTCTTGCTTTTCCTTTGGAAATAAATTTTGCTTTCCACCGTTCCTTTTTTCCCTGAAGACCTTTTTTAAATCTTTTATTAATAGGATACATTCGGTGATAATCCACTTTCGAGTCTTCGTTTGACTGGATTACCATGTGAATTGGGAATAGATTGTTCCGCAGCGTCCGTGATAATTCGATTAAATTCGGTTAGAATGTTATTAATATCAATTATTTGGTGATCTTCTTTTGTCGTCGGATTCTCTAGACTTTTTACTGTATTTTTATGAGCTCACAGTGCGTTTTTGTGGTCGCTGATTGTGAATCCAGTGCCACAACATGAAAGTTACTAATTAAAAACGATTAATTAAATTTAATTAGTTTAAATAAAACAGAAACAGCCTTATTTTAAATTTCGTAATTGCACACCAAATTTATCATTTCGCTTATGCATTTTGCGTTTTATTTCATAATGTATGTATAAAATAGGCAAAAATTATAATCAGTTAGTTTCAAAATAGTGGATCACGAATGACATTTTGAATTTTCAATCACATTTTCTTACCTGGTACGTCGTCAATAAATGTAAACAGCTAATTATACCACCTGTTCTTGAATATCCAATGACTTAGTTTATGTAAAAACATTGTCTAAATGTTGGGGTTTTATTTTGAAACTTTCTCCATAACGACGGGACACGAATATACAGGGTGGACGTCGGCCAACGGGTCATAGGCATCCCATGTTAAAGAAGTAATTAGATCGTCAGTCCATTAATCCCGTGGTAATTAGGTTTTGCTACAGTCTTTTAATTCCTCGCAATACAGAATTAGGAATTGCATCAAAGCCGACAAGGCCTAAACACCGCGTGATTAGTCGACTGATCTAGTTACTTCTTTTCGGGATGCCTATGACCCGCTGGCTGACGTCCACCCTGTACAGTACAGCAAGGTTTCACTGTTTCGATTTGCACAAATATATCTAATCATTTGTTATTTTTGAGGCGATTGGCTGTATTCATTCCAACGATTCAAATTTTCTATAATCATTTACAACGGCTAGTAAAACATACCGCGAAGGGGACAGTTTGTAATATAAAAAATTTAATTTTAAAATGGCCAAATGAGTATTTGCAAGTTGCATTAATATAGTATATAGCCAATTATATATAGAAAAACAATAACTAATGTTTATTTACTACATGTTTTCGCAGCTATAAAGCAATTAACCAGGAGATGCAAAGAAGTTCAAAGTACAACATTTTCACAATGCTCCGCTCTATAACTGTATAGCGAAAAATACCGCAAGTGACTTTAGTTCTTTTTATCCTGTATTTGTGTTTAGAAAAAGAAGATGTCTGTCATTTTTAATAGTCATTGTTCAAATAATAAATTTTTAATTGCATAATTGAAAAGAACACATGTGATTAATCCAGAAGGGTTTTTTGTCAACGAAACAGGACCTCCGCATAAAGTTCTCGATGCAAATTTTTTTTTTCCGTTCAACCTATTCTGCACTTATGGTCTGCCGCAGGACAATATTATCCTATTAATTTCGTGTTCATAAGTAATTAACTAAAGAAAAAAATATTGTATTTTTTCGAATTCAAAAACATTTATAAGTTGTTAATTTTTCATGGATTCACGTGAATAATAGGATATCACTTTTAATTAATGTTTATGTAATGATATGAATTTATAGTATAATATGTTGTGCATTAAAATGTATTTAAAAAATCAAATTAGGAATTCAGTCTTGTAACAATGAATTCACTGCTACGCATTTAAGTGTACATCAGATTACGGCGAGGGGAAAGAAATGCAGCTTTTTTTTCGACCTGTTTAGAATAGCTCACCTGCACTCGAGGATCTATTATTGTATTTCCTGCAATTGAGAACCACCTGATACGTCTATTATTAAAAGGATTTATCAGTAACAGAAAAAAAAACAGAAGAACTTGAAACTTTTTCTGAAAACCTTGCTCTAAATTAAATTATTTCAGGATGTACTTCTAGCACTTTATAACTTTTATTTGTGAATAATTTGTGAATAATTGTCAAAATGTTTCTGACATATGTTTTGTTAGTAACACCATAAAAATTTCATGATAAAAAAGTGTCAATTTACTTCAAAATAAAATGTAAAATTCTGTGTAGCAATGGCACGGTTTTTGGTAAAGCTGATCATTGTCGGATTCAAATAACACAATTTCTTATTTGATTAATGTTAATGTTAAATATTGTCAGTCCATTCAATTGACCACTTTTGAAATTCGAATTTGTCTAAGTGTTTGAATTGTTTGGATAGTAGCAAGTAAATATTTATTTAGTAGTAGTAGTAGTAGTATAAAGTTTATTCCCATAAAAGAATGTACAGATTCTATAGGGATGGAGTTATATTTCGGCAGGACAGTGTTACAGCATATCTAGAAAAATACAAAAGTACAAAAATAATATTATCCCATGTATGTACTACATTATCGTGTAAGGCAAAGTTATAAGCCAGGATACCGAGAAACGCGCGGCAAGTTAGTAAGAAGTCGCTCCTTCTAAAGCAATTTTTTCACATAGCAATACAGCATTTTCGTTGCCTCCAAGTCCTGGGTACTGACTAAAAAAGGTAGCAAATTAGGTAATAAACATTTCCGCTTTTTAAGGTTTTCGGATAGTGAGAGTCGACAAGGCTCATAATAATAAATGTTTATTTAAAACTAACATATTTGCTTACATTTTAAAAATGTGATATCTTTTTACTACAACCCTAGTAGAGATGATCACGAGAATCTGCCCAAAATTATCCTAGATTTTGATTATCTGGCTATAAACGAGCTCTGTAATATGGGTAGAATCTTACTAAAAATGACATGAATTCTAGCGTAAATTTACCGAGACGCGAGACATTGAGACAGCTAATATAGTTTAACATGAGTGCGACAAGCCCCTACAACTTATCGACCCCGGCTCGATTCGAGTCTCGAATACCTCTCGATCGAACTCCCAATATGGCGGCTTGCTCTCAGCTGATTCGCGCGCACATGCTGTCGTGATTGTTTATAAAGCTACTTTAAAGCTCAAATCTTCATTTCGAGAAAAATCGATTATATTTACATCTGCTCGTTTTGTCGAATCGATTGATTCTTATACCTATTATACAAATCTGATATGATATTACTTCGACCCAGACTAAGTCTGGACGAAGTATTGAATTTGGTCACTTCGGGCATAAAATTACCCTATAGTTTTTCATCAAATGTCAACGTTTCAGACCCTAAGGAACCCAAATCAACAATAAAAAAATTTGTGTCCGTGATCTTGTACGTACGTACGTCCGTACGTCCGTAAATGCAAAAAACTACGAAGAAACTTAATTGGGGCTAATTTTTTTTAGTAATGGACCGATGGATCTGCGCCAAAATCTAATCAGATCTAAGTTATGCCAAGCCACGTATCTGCTAAGCCGCAAGCGGGAGGAAAGTTACTTCTTTTCCTCCCTGTCATGAAGAAAAATCGTATACTTCCCTCGGGAAGTAAAAAAGAATGTCTCAGACTGCGTGTAATTTTTACCCGAGGTGAAGCCGAGGGTGAAAAACATGTAGTCTGAGGCATTCTTTATTTTACCTCCCTCGTTGAGTAATATACTATTTCATTTAAGTACTTGGTACTAGTTACTTAAATATTTAATTTGTATCAAAAGATTAACATTCTCAATTCTGTTGAGTGCATATTATGTGTTAAAAATGACATGAAATTTAATGTAAGGTCAATGCCCACTAATACATTAAATTTGATGAGTTTATAACTAAAATGAACCTTAATGTGCAGAAACAGGTCGAGCAAAACATTTCATTAAATCTCAATACAGTTTAAGAGTACAATACATTTCAAGTTCATGCACATGATTTTCAATGTGCTTCTGATAATATTCAATTACATGTACCTGAAATTTCAAAAAACATAAAAAATATATTTTCCAGATGTATGTGCAGGAGGCCTCTACATAGTGGATACAATTAAATACATTAAAACTGGTCATAGATTTGCTAAAAATGCTATCTAATAACTATTCAGCAAAATTATTCAAATGAAATAAATGTGGATTTGAGAAGGGCGCATATCAAATACAGCGAAGTGTTTGCAATCCTTAACGTATGTTGTTTACGTTTCAAGGCTGTTATTATTATCATTTCCCGTGGTTCTCGATGAATTGTTCCTTGCTAGTAAATAAAAGACAATAATCAGTATCTCGCGCATATTTGCTTCTGTGATTTTCGCCTGGTGTGAATCGGCCGCTTGCATTGTGTAAGTTTGGTAATATGATCGCACTTTCCCGTTCATTTGTAATTATATTGTCTGCTACTACTAACCATAGGATCTGATTAAATTATATTAAGCATTTCAGGAAAATTATGAAGACAACATATGTGCCTGACCTTAGCATATATAAACTCCTACGAAGTAATTGATGAAAATATTAACGACAATAATAACAATAGCATCAATGACGATGATGGTGATGAAGACGATGATAATGACGATTATACTTGTATTAAGTTCAATCTTTTCCCAATAATATAGTTACTTTTCCAAAACTAAAAAAAAATTAATAAAAACTGAAAGAAACTGCATACAAAATTTCCAGACAATTTTAAGTTCTCGTAAAAAAAACATCTACATAACATCTACGTAATTGTGGTCTAGAAACTAGACTAAAAGGTATTTAGGTTGTTCGCGTTAAATATTCTGAGTATTTTTTTCGCAGAAACAGAGCATAAACTGTCCAGTCTTTCTACAAAAGGTATCGAAAAACAGTCCATGATTTTCTTATATTTTGAATTGAAAACTGGTCATATTTTATTACTAACAAAATGGCAAGTTCACAAGTTTATTTTGTAAAAACTGGCCAATGTTTAGACCGAATATTTCTACCCGTGTACTGTACTTTAAATTAATTTTTAGAGTGAATTTTCCTTTCGGTGGCATAGATTCATTTTTTTGTAGTACATACATAAAACTCTATGGAGAATGACATTAAATTTAAGGTACATAGATGATATTCTTTGTGTACATTAAATTTAACGTCTGAAATTGAAAGTCGTTTAAGCTCATGAAATGTGCTTCCAGCACATGTTCATTAAATTTAATGGGTTTCCTTTTAACAGTGTAATTCATTTAGTAAACAAAAAACTTAAACTCGTGTTTTTAATATTAAAAAAAAACAATTTACTGTGATGATTTGTTGACTAATGCTCTGCAAGGACAAAAGAACATAATATTTTCCACAAAAGATCCAGATATTTTTTAACTTGCGATTTCGGATGATTTATAGCGTCCATTGTTCTTAAGATCAAAATGAATAAAGGAAAATGAAAATCAAATGCAGGCAACGCCGCACACAATGTCCCTTTTTGTGCTAATTTGAATGGATTGTAAGAAAAGCTTGGTCACGTGGTTTTGTTATTCCCCCATCATTCGTAAAGGACCGACGTTTTCAGGACGGTCACTACAGCCGAGTATGCATTATTATCGTAATCACATTGACTGCACAACTCATTGACACTATATTGATAAGAACGAAATCTTTCTTGAGGGGCAGTAATTTACTAGTCGTAGGTATCAATACTAATGAATTATAGATTGAATTAACAGTTTGATACAAATTCACGTCGAAATTTTTTGCACGTATAATGAATGTACGTACAAAAATATATATAAAGTGATGGCAAAATATCTGCATGTTAATGTACATATTTACCATAGAAATTTGCACATTTGCAACAGCTATTTCAGATCTTAGCCTATTTTTGGTGGATCGTAAGGTTGATTTTGCACAAAGTATTCTATACGGAAGAAATATTAAAAAAGAAATATCTAAGAATTTCACAAAAATATTGATTTTAACAGTCGGAAGTAAATATTCCCTTGAATAGAAACAGTATTTTTTAAACAGCTATTCCAGTTCTTATAACACGTCAAGTTTATTTAATACACAAAATATTCTTTAATAAGAAATAAATAAATGTTTGGGGAGGATGGTATTTTATATAAATTGTTGAAAATAAATTCATTAATGTAACTGTTAATTAGTTTTCCTCATTTGATATACAATTTAATAACAAACATATTTCTAAATTTTAGTTGCATAAAAGATGATTAAACAAGATGATAAAACAAGACGATAAAACACAATTAAAAACAATCTGGTACGCTGAGAAAATTACCGTTATTCAAGTTCACTTTTGAGTATTTACTATCATATTAAGATTTCCTGGAGTTGAGAAACTACATTTTTTACATTTAACAAATGCTTGTTCTTTTTGTTAAGCCTTATTTAACACCTAGAATTCCAGAAATTCTACTTTAACAAGTATAAAAATTATGTTTTTTTTTTACCACACTAACAACATTCTTGAAGTAGCGCCCCAGATGGAAATTGCATCTCATAGAAAGATGGTTTCTGGCTAATTTTCGCTGCCAACAAATTTCTAGACAGTAACTGTCTAGTTTGTCTAGCGTGTCTAGTTTCTATCTAGTTTACGTCAAACTAGTAAAACTAGACAAATTTCCATCTGGCGCATATTCATTTTTAATTTAGAAAGTCTCGAAACTAGGTATTTCAATACTATTTAACGTTTTTTTTTCAAATTTGTCCTTTCTTTAGCACATTTTTTCTCAATGAAACATTTTTACACCATTCTCTTAATACACTGACTTCTAATGTCTGCAATCGGTAGCCAGGATAATTGTATTAAACAATAATTGTAATGTTATATGTTGGACCCAAAATGGCGGCAAAATATTGAAATATTAAAAAAAAATTGTTTTGAAGATATGCAACTTTATGAAGGTAGTCAATCTAGTTAAATATCCCAAAAAAAGACAAGAAACAATGATGGTTATTCATGACATTGACATTATTCTTGTATTGTACAAATTCAAAATGGCAGACACAAAAAGCACTTTACTCTTTTTTTATATTGCTATGTACAAAATCGCTTCTTTTCGATTCTGGATTACGTGTTATTGTTTCTAAAGTATACAATCATTCTATCAACAAAATGGAGTATTCAAAATAGTGGATAAAAGTGACCATCTTCCATATTCGGCGCCTTTTCTCCTTTATAAGTAGACAATAACCTATTCACGATTATTGAACATTTTTTCTCACTTGCAAAAACAACATAGGAGAAATTATAAAATTAAAAATAAAAAACCAAAAAAAGTACAGAAATAATAAAAGAAAATGGTTCTAAATTTCCCTCTGGTTCCTCGCAATGAAGATAGGGAAACCTTGAATGCTTCAAGGGCTAAAGATGATCAAAGAAAAAAAAATATTTCGCTCCGTGGTCGTCGTGGTAAATCCGCCATTTTGGATTCTCCATTTTTGTTTGGTTCATACGAATTTAGATGCAATAAAACATTATTTGTCCCCTTACAGCACTGGGGGAAGTTCAAGAGGTCAGATGTTATGAGTATGGCAGGACAGTGGTGTTATGCTCAAAACAACCACCACGTAACATTTAAGCTGGATGTTATACCAAGACTTCATTTGTACATAGTATGGCTACCGTTTCCTTCGACTGGAACGCTGGTTGTCTCCATTTAGGACAACTGCTGTCCTGAATTAAGGCAGCCGTTATCTTAATACACGAACATCAGCCATCTCCAGTTTAGCACCACAGGTATCTCGACTAGCGCGTCTGTAATCTTAAACTTTTTTCAGTAAGGAGTGATTTTACACCTAGCAGCATATAAAACAAATAGAAATTTCGGTATTTCTTATGATATTGTATTCACCATATTAGATTTGTACAATACAAAAATAATGCAAAGTTGTGAAGAAACAGGGTTGCTAAGTAACTGTGTTGATTATCTTCGTAAAATGACAAAACTCTCGAATTTTGGAAAATGTTGTAATTTTGTCGGTCATTTTAGATCTGTCATTTTATTAACAAAACGATTGTTTTGTTCACACATATTTGAAAACTAGAGAACTATTCATAATCGAATAGAGGGTAATTTAATTTTTATGAAAAGATTAACGTTCTCAATTCTTTTTAGTGCATGCAAAAAAACTTAATTAGAAGAATTCAACCGTGGTATATTTATATTCTTTAAAAAATCATTTACTATGATAATTTGTTGACTAATCTGTAACTTTGTTGTCTTTAGAAAGACAAAAGAATACAAGATTTTCCGTAAAAGTTTCAGATATGTTTTAACTTGTGACTGGGATGATTTATATCGGCTATTGTTCTTAAGGTCAAAATGAATAAAAGAAAATGAAAATCAAATGCAGGCGACGCACGGTGTGCCATTTTTCTTAGCGGCGTAAATTTTTTTTCGAAATCGTAGAACTTTTGATCCAAATGAGCTAGATGAATAATTCTTTCACCAAATTAAAGATAACGCTTTATAGAATAAGCGAAAAATAATTTGAACCCGAAAAATTAAGTTATTGACCGTTGAAATTAGCATGAATATTAATTTATTTTATGGCGTTTTACGACGTACTCTAGGTAAAAATATTCCTAAAAATACCATAATTTTTTCTCTTTTGATTGCCGTCTCTAGTAATTTGTGATCTGAAAATATTCTGAAAATGTTTGAATTATTATAAAATTGCCTCACACAATGTTCCTGGTTGTGCATCACAACATAAAAAGAAAAATAACCAGAATTCAGGTTGATATAACCAGAAATATAATTGGTTTAACTAGAGATATTGTTAAAACAATTATTTTTCTATTAAAACTACCCAGAATTCTGGTTATTATAACCAGAAAAAATAGTACGGTCGTATTTAACCAGAACATTTTTTTGAGTGTACAATACAATACTACAATAATAAAATTACGAAAAAAACGCGAATTTTTGGGCGCCATTGTGGGTCCACCATGCATACATAAAACTGTTCTTCACCATGATTGTTTAGTATAATTGTCGAGTCCATCAAATACATGCAACAATATTCGGTGGAGAAAAAATTTTTGTAAAATTTTGATTGATTCCGAGAAAATTATCGTATTAATAAACGATATTTTTGCAAAAACCAAGTTAAAAATCTATTAAAATTCCTTTTAGAGACTTTCTAAATTGAAAATACGTAAAGAGCGACAACGAAAACCTCTAAAAAACTTTGGTGACGTATGTTTTACAAAAAAAAAAATTGTTAAATGGAAAAATGTAGTTTCTCAACTGAAATAAATCTATTGATAGTAACTATGCACTTTAATAATATTTTTCTCAACTTAGTAGATAATCTTTAATTATATGTGTTCGTTTTAATTCTCTTTTATGAGATAGAAAGTGATGAATTTATTTTTTATTAAATTAAGAAAAAAATAAGCATTGACATGAATTAATTTATTTTCATCAACTTACGTAGAATACTTTCCTCTCTAAACATTTATTTATTTCTTATCGAAGAATATTTTGTGCATAAAATTAACTTTACAGGCTATAAGGAATGGAATACTTGTTTAATAAATACTGCTATTATTCAAAGAGATATTTACTCGCGACTAATAAATATTTTTATGAAGTTATTATATATTTCTTTTTTAATATACTCTCCGTGTTTATATTATCGAAAGGAAATGGAAAGGGTCTCATACAATTAAAAATTTAAAACCACATAAATAATTTTCTTTATAATCTTTTGGTTTCGAAATAAAACTTGGGAAATAAGGAGAAATAAAAATAAAATCGCCCATTCGCAATATTTTTGTTCAAGTAAATATGCTACTATGCCAATAATAAATATTTTTTTTAATTTAGAAATGACTTTTATAATATATACCTTCCATATTTTTTAACATCGCCTCACTACTCGTAAAGAAAAGTCACATGGAATTTAATATTTAAAACCATATAAACAACGGAACGTTCCTTGCTTTAATATTATTACAAACTAAAATGTCCTATGTAATTTTTGGGATTTCCAACAAACATTCTAGACTAAAATACAAAATACTAAAAATAAAATAGCAATTTTCAAAGATAGTTTTCGCGTCATTAAAAAACTTATTAACGTATTCAAGTGCAGATGGAGAATCGATCTTCCTCCGGGAAAATGACTGCCGCGATATCTCACCAGTCGTAATTTCTGATTAACTCCAGTACTGACAGTCGGTACCATCCCAGAGATTATCGAAGAACTGGAAGAGCATTATTTTAGCAGAGAACTCTAAGCGCTAGTAAGCTGTTCTGCCTGAGCTTCTCGCCCAATATTGGCGCTGCATATAGATTTCCAGTGATGGCAAACAACCTTTTTAGCAGTTTCTCGAAGGGTCCACGATGCGCTGGCGTAGTATCGTCGCAGACAGTAAACAGTCGTTTTTGGAGTCACGTATGCCGACCGCAGATGCTGTACTATAGAAAGGAAAGGGCAATGTTATGAATTCTATGGCTGGAGTAAACAGGTGAAACTGATATTTTGGAATATTTTGATATTTTAATTACAACAGCAACATACTGTAACGCCGATGAGATGACATTTTTTCATTCCAGCGTCAAATTTCAGATGGGTTTTAAATGTAAAAGAAATGATGTTGAACCCATTCAAGATAAAATGTACAACAATTTAATGAACTTAACATGAAGTTTGACAGTACTTTTTAGTATTAAAAAGTATTAAAAAATATTTTATGGTAGATGTTTTTTATGTCTCGAATCCCTCTCTTTCGAATGGCGTATCGGAATATGCTGCCAATTCAAAAATAAAAAAGTTATTCGTTAATGAATAAAAAATATGATTTTTCAAGGGTTGTTCTTCACGTATCGTTTTTATTTTACAATTGCCCAGGGTATAAATAACGCATTAAAAATATCTGGGCATCAAAATGGTGAAGCCTGTAGTTTCAAAAAATTCAATAAGGCGGGTCCCCAAAATGGGGTCGAAGTGAAAATCTGTTTGAAACATTTCAGGATGCCCTGACTCTAAAATAATCACCTTTTTTCAAATAAATGCTAACAATGACAGGTTCTTAGAATTCATCGAGAAATATAATGGAATTTTTTCAAATTTTTGTGATGGTATTTTGAAAAATTTTGTACCAAAATTTTCTTCAAGTGCCGACCCAATTAATGCGACTCCCATAAGCATTCAAATCTTACTCCGACGCAAAGAAAAATAATAGTTATTCATGATTTAAAAAAAAAACAATGAAACTCATAATAATTAAATGTTCAAGAAAGACATGTGTTGTGGTTAAACGTCAATCTGTCAATTGTTTGTTCACAGAAAAAACTACATGACTTTTTTTAAATCTAAAACCGCGTGATATTTCGTTGTCTACACATTCTATTAAAAAGGGTAGTCGGTCGGTCAGCTGTTTGATGACACAAAGCCAATGAGTCACGAACTGTGTCATGTTCCATGCAGTCTTTTCCCGCTATCGTAACTTCATCAACTCACACCCTTTTTTCTGTTCTCAAAGCATCTACTACCATAATGTAAATAGAAGTTTAGCAAAGTATCATAACTTGTATACCGAGTTTCCAGTTCGACTATAATTCTAATATTGCTATTATTGGTCAGTTTTATCAATAACTTTGAATTTATGTACAAATAATGTAAACTTTCCGCTGTTATGCGTCCGCCGTATTGAATTTCACGAATGTAAAAATCTCAGTCAGTTTAACGTCCAATTAGTCCACCAGATCTAAAGGAGTAGCTTAATTGAGATTGATGGTCGAAAGAGACAAACATATTTGTAAAAATTTGTTCGTTTTTAATTTCAAAACGTCCCATTAAAAAAGCGACATGTTGAAAACAAAAACTATGGCGAGATTTGAAATGAGCATATCCAAAAATAGTAGAATACTCATCCACGACAAAATATTTAATCGTTTACTATGAACAAAATTCCTGGTCGTTTAAACAGAAATTAAAGTAATAAAGGTTGTCGCATCAACCCTAAAATTAATCATTCTTCTTGGAATCACCCATCTAGTAAAATGCATAACTGACATTTATAGATCAGTGAAGTTTGTTTGGTGGGTTACTTTTTTCCCTTAAACAGAAATAATACACATCGAAATAAAGTGGGGTGCCAAAATTTATTAATTTCTCAACTGCATTTCCTTGAACAAAGAACGTTAGAAATCTGTTGGTGTAAGGTCAGTGTGAAGTATGAATTTGCATGCCCTTAAAAAATATAAACAAAAGACACTGAGAAAAACACTTTTCTGAACGCAATGTAATATATGATTTGGTAAAAACGAAGAATGTCTGCTAAAGATTAAAGTCGAAGTTTAAATGTAAACATATGGTTTACATTTAAAATAGTTCTTATTTACTAGTTAAAATACTAGTTAAAATATCGTAATTCATCCATTGGCAACGTGTCATTATCGTTAGACTATCTTCCATAGGAATAGAAAGTAAGTGTCAGGATAATGATAGTCTAACATATTAATTTGTTATTACCAATAGTCTGTTCATCCTAGTTAGTGTACATGGTCTAGAATATATATCACATTAAAAAATTAACTCGAATTATTTAGATAGGACAAGTGAGAGAGGGTTGGCATATTGACTCCAAATTATGCTAACATGATGCCGATTTAATTTTACATGTTTAACAGTGACGTTAATTCATCGATTCCATTTAAATGATACTCGAGGTTATTAAATAGTTTGCGTAAATATATTATTTGCAGCATTGAAACCACTGAATTAAAATACGTCATATTTACACCGATAAAATAGTTCTTGATTCGTCCGCATGTGTTTAATAGAAGTTAATTGTACCAAATGTAACTTTTCATTTTGCAAATGTTTCTACTCCAATTTTGTTTGTGGCCAGATTCATCGTCGTAAAGACACCTATCTAGTTCAGTATACATTTATAAGACTATCTCCTCCTCTTAGATATTCTATTAATTTAACTGAAATTAAAAGTTTTAGTCTATATGTCTACTATTGCCCAAAAAACGAACATTGGGGAACACCTCAAAAACCCGAATTTCAAAAATCTGAAACATTGATAAATCGAGATTCAAAAAACGATGACTGCCAAAAAGCTAATGAGTCAAGCCAATGAGTCATAAAACTGTAATATTCATGAAAACAACAATGTTAGCTTTTTAAATGTCGATTTTTCAATGTTTCGGATTTTTTAAATTCCGGTTTTTGAGGATGTTCCTGAACATTGAATTCCAATCTTCATTTTTTTTATTATTTTCTAAATCTCCAAACTCAATCATTTCGTAGCCATAACAATTAAAAATTGTCACTTTAGAAGAAATTTAGAGAATAATCATTTAGAAACACTAGGTATTGGAGAAAAGATTTTCTCGTTTTTTTGAGAACGCTCCAGGGCACGCTCCGATCACTTAATTTTATGCAAACATGGAAGATTAAAATCAATATTAAGATATTCTGGGACTAAGGTAAAAAGAACCCACCGTTCAAATAATCTGACATAAAAAGGAGCGACAATGATGGTATATTTCGAGTTTTTAAACTACTTTTAAAATATCACGAAGTTTGTAATATTACCAAAATATTCAAAACATTGCAGTCCGTCATAAATTCTCTTCAAACTCTTGTGTGTGTAGTATACGTTAACAATGTGTAGAGCATGGCAATATATCGTCTCCAACGTTTCACCCGTGGTCGAAGACGCGAGTCGTGTGTGTATGTACATATACCATTACATACAGATTACGTCGTGAGAAGTATAGAACAAACTTTCAGCGTTCCAGCGAAACAAGATTGGAATTTAGGGATGATTTCTCATTGGGGAATACGTCGTCGACAAAACAAAAATGTTATGTAATGTAAAGAATATTTTACGGATTTTTTTAGTACTACTAACGAAATTTATTTTTCTTGCATTTCATTTCAATACAAATTAATAATTAACAATTGCAATTTGTTTGAAAAATGCACGATTTTGTAGCGCATGGTATTACAGTGGATATTACAGTGGACCGACCAGAAAATTATTAAAAACATACATTAGAAAAGGTATCTATTCCGTTGATGAAATACAATTGAATTATTATTATTATTATTACGCCTTTATTGCCTACGCAACTTCAAACTAGCCATTAACAATATGTAAATAAAAAATCACTTGTAACAGATTATAAACAAAAAGTACTTACTCACTTAAAAACATTAAATAAAAAAAACGGAAAAAACAAGATAATAATCAGTCGGTATGGGTCAACACGAAAAACCTGAACTTATTTAATTAAAAAACAACTGGCGACTGAGCGCAAAAAAATTAATTGAAATTAGAACGAGAAATAAATTAACCCTATAACATACATATAACAATATAACATACATCGAGAAACGCACACAAGTTAAAAAGATACAGTACAAAATAAATTAAGAGTCTTTACGAGGAACGATAACACGTTCCATACAATTTGTTGACTTTAGCACTAAAATACGAAGTAAACAGAATTAATTTACGGACGTATAACGGAAGCCTGTGAAAAGTTTTGGCCGCAAAATACCAAAAAGCACCATTAAATTTCGACGAAGAATAATCAGGATATGACATGGTTATTGATATGACATGAGATGACAATTTATTTCAGAAAAAGAAACAAAATTTGGACATGGTGATTGGTCCACAAGAAGTTGACAAATTTCTTTTTCCATATTTATAATGGTTTCAATAATGCGTTTATTAGGGTTTTCTAAAATTGCACAGAAAATAAGTTTTTCAGAATTTTAATGCTGCCGTCTCCGAAAATCGCTATAAAGATGAAAAAATAAAACACCCGTATGTTTGCGTTTTTTAATCGATTAATAATTGATGGTGCCACCAAACTCATCAACTCTGTAAAACATATAGTTAAATTTTTCTTTTTAATAAATGCCAAGTTATCAATTTTGTGCATTTTTCAAAAGAAGTATATCGTCCGCGCTAAAAACAAAAAGACATTTTAAAAGATATAAAAATCTGTTTTTTTTTTCATACTGAATACATGGAAAACTTCAGGGGCTTCTTGAAAAAAAAATTCAGCATGAATTTCAAAGTTAAAATGCGAATTTGAATATATCTCAAAAAATGGTTGGATTTTTAATTTTGTCATTGCCTGAGGAGAAATCTTACCAGTTTTCTATAAGATACCTGAAAATCACGGAGGCGTGCAATTTAAACAGATGAAATTGCCATTTGAAATTCGAAGCTTTACAGATTTTGCGAAAATAATCCTTTGTCTGAATTTTCAAAATTTGTAAAGCGTCCTACTGATCTTCGCATACTTTAGGTATAAAAATAGTAAAGCTTTATGTTCAAACAACTAATAAATTAAAAAAAAATATTTAGAGATATACTGAAATTGGCACTTAACTTTGAATTTCAAGGCCAAGGAAACACTTTTATCACTACCACAAAAAATACATTTAAAAATCACTGTATCTTATGCTAACTTTTATGCATTCTACATATAAACTTGATAGATGGAAAAAAATCTCTTTTAAAAGATGTGAACATTTTGAAACTCCATAACGTAAATATTATTATTTTCAATCCGTGAGGTTTAGACTTTCATTAATAGTGACAACATTTTAGTTATAACTTTTTATAAAAAAGAAATTAATTTTTTCATTCCTGAGAGTACTAGGTCATATTACAGGATAGTTAGGATAATTATGTTGATTCTTTATGTAATATTAATATAACAACAATGCTATATTTTGTGAAAATGTTTGGGAGGATGCTCACGGTTGAATTATCTACTGGGGTTTTCAAGAAAAAATCAATATTGTACAGGTGTGCGGACTTACATAAGATCGAAAATCTTTGAAGTTATCGAATTACAACACAACAGTGCCCGGCACTTGATTAAATTCTTATGATAAGTAATTTGATGACGATCGCGTAGTCCAGTGTTTAGCAATGACATTCTAAGCTTCAACCGCTTTTTGAGTTTGGTATGGGATAACTTAGATCTGATTAGTTTTTGGGGTCAACGTACGCTTTCGATGCATTTAGCGGACCGGAGTAACCGGAGATGGCCCCTGGTTCTAATGGTATATCATTATTCATAAGGTACCAACGAAAAAAATAAGTGTGAGTAGTAAAGGTTAATAAAAGAAATTAAATCACCTAAGAAGAGTGTTTATAAATATGTTATATAATAATGCTCCGACCGACATTTCCTGGGGGCCGAAATTTGAAAATTATAATTTTTATTTTTTTTCTATTGTCAATTAAATAGCCGAATCTACCAAACCCTGCTCAATCGAGGAGTTCATGGGCTAAAGGTCGCAAGGTCGAAGCCACTAGTTTAAAGTTAAATTTGCAAATAACGGATAAACATTTTGTTTTGATTGCAGATTTTTTAAAGAAACAAAATGCAGATGAATAATGTTCCTGAACCGAAGGGCAATATATTTCCTACGAGCCTGTATTTTTCCCTGGGGTTTTTAGTGTTTTCTACATATATCGTCTAGAAATTAAAGTAATAGCTTTCGTCACATCCTTTTTGATGATTTGTTTATGATTACAAATACGTAATCTAGATCAGATCTGAGAAATCAAAGCCGATTTTTAGAAAAACTTTAAAGTAATCTTCTAATACCCACTTGTTTCGTTAAATGTTTGAAAATATTATTAATCGTTATATTGTTTATTGTATCGATAAAATCTATTATATATTTAAGAAGATCTTGAACGAGTTCTGCTCCCATAAACCACCCCTTTTTCGTCTTCGCGAATACACCCTTTGTATATTGGATGGATCACACTGGATATTCCTTCCACCATAGGATGAACATTACATCGCTGTAACGTTACGTTACTATGGAAACCTCTTCAATTGATTTCTCGGGTGTAGGATAACCGACTATAGCAAAAGTGATAAGGTGAAAATTCCTAGTAAATGTGTATACTGCGGTATATTTGCCTTTAAAGAACGTAAATTGTTGTTTTTCTTAAATATGATTTTTTTAAGGTTTTTTTTATTCCTTGCAATGTGTTTTGAAAAGAATCGTAAAGTAAATTCAAAAGTCGCAAATAATCGTTGGAGATAAATATGTAACATGTAATAGATACGGTCATTTTTAATCGAAAAAACAGACTCAGATGTCGGTTGTTTGTTCCTCTCTACGGATCAAAAATCGAAGAAAGTGTGAGGAGTTTTAAATAGTATATTTTGTCAATTGTTTTGTTTTATATCACGCTGCTGAGGACAAGACGTTGAATATTTACTATATTTTTATTTGATTAATATGCTGTAATTCCTCCTTGTCTTCGAATAAAAAAAATGGGACTAAGTATAGTGACAAGTATACGTGTTCATAGTTTCTTTAAGACACGGGAAAAAAGTTTATGCTCCACACAAACCAGGTTTGTGTCCAACCAAAACCTCGAAGTTTGTGTTCAAAACAACCCTGGTTTGTGCTCAAGACAAACTTAGTTTGTGTACAAAACAACTCTGTTTGTGTTGGATCCAAACTTTCTCTTAGATACACCCTGTTTGGGTTGACAGTTTATGTTGAGCACAAATCAAGGTTGTGTTTAGCACAAATTTCCAAGTTTGTGTTGAGCAGAAACATGGTTTAAATGTAGGATAAAGAAATTATATAATTATAAGTATCTCAGTAGATCTCCGTAAACCAAGCAGATATACATCAGATCAAGCTTAACCAATCATTAAATGTGCTGACAGTAATGGATTTAATCAGATTTCGCGGGTCTATTATGGTTTGTGATAATTACATATTTATAGGCATATTTGAGAGATGCATCGACAATCGATCAGATTATCTATTGGTGGATGCCGTATATCCGGAACAGTGGTCACCCAAGTTTATGACACAGCTGCTCATACAAAAGTTTTCAGACAAATTTAGTTCAATTGCAATTGCAAACACCGACAAAAATAATTCGGGCTCCTTACAAAGCCAGTTTGGGCTCAAACAATCCCAGATTTACGCTCAATACAAACTTTGCTTGTGTGGAACCCTACGATTTTTTGTGAAGAAATGAAATAACATCATAGTATTATAGATAACACAGGTCTACAAAAATGGGGTCATGGATATTGTTGGGAAGCTGTGGGCCATCTTGCGGATGTTGGTGAAGAAAGGTCGTAATGGAATTCTGCGCCTCTCATATTAAAGAGGAAAAGTAATACTATATTATCTGATCAGAGGAAACCCCCCTAAAAATGTGGCTTCAGTACATAACCTCAAAAATAACAAAAAACGCGTTTTTTGAGAACATACCCTCAAATATCTCAAATCTTGACGTGATGGGCTACTTCTGTCTTCGGGTTCGGATTCTACACACAAAATTACATCGGAAATAACCCACAGCTTCCCATCAACAAAACCATGTTGATCTGTGTAATTAGTTTGTGCTGATCCAGGCTACGTTAGTTAGCTATTCACAACTTTTGTTCACAGAATATGTAAATAAAGTAATACAATCGAATTAATCATTAAATACTTCCGTAGCATAATGGTCTTAATAATATTAATAACAAATCAATAAGTATTAAGACCGAAATACCAAGGAATTTTTAAAAGCGACCAAGAAATGTAAATTGAATATTGAAGTGAAATTTCAACGGATTTTATTAGTATCATAGAAAAGCCAGTAACTAATTTTCGATTATTGAACAATATAAATTAAATATCTTACGGGGAGGGTCCAGAAACAAAATCAGTTGTTAAAAAATACATATTATTTCTTTAGTATTTTTTGACATTCAATGATAATATAATAAAAATAGTACACATTTTTTTGACAAAATCAAATTTTTTTATCGACGAAAATAGAGTTTTTTAATCCATCCGTAATTATTCAGAAAATGTATTTTTATGTTCACCTGAATTTATTTTAATTTTTTATTCAATTTAGAAAAATGTAATAGCACCTTTTAAAAATAAAAATGTTATTTTCGCGCTAAAATTTATTGGTCAAAAAAATGTGTTACTCTTTTTAATGTGGTACCAATGGATTCCTTGTAAAAAATTACTAAAGAAATATTTTTTGATATTTTTTGAACAACTGTGGCATATAGCTGATTTTGTGCCTGAGCCCTTCCCTTAAATGTTATTAAAATTAGAGTATGACAATTTGGGATGAAGGTGTTGCATCAGTTCTATCTTCCAAAGATCACAGAGATGAAGGAACTAGACTTTCATTCGAGAGCGTTTCATCGTAACGAAATAAGTCGATTTCTTTTAGTTACACTGATTTATCGTAAAGTTAATAAATATAAGTTTGCAAGTCAACATTTTAAATTGATACAAATGTTGATTTATGACATAGAAATTTTAATAGTCAACAAATAATAGTCAACTAAAATAAAAATAATCATTTTTAATTAGTGTCATTTTCTCGAAATATAACAACTTTAAAAAAAGTCATGTTATTTTATTAAAAACTGAATATATATTTGTAAATAAATGTTAGACAAAATCGCGAAAACCCAAAACAAAGCTTTCGATCGGTAACACGTCAATTGCTCGAAAAACAATTGGTCGAAAAAACAATTGATCGAAAGGTAGAATTGGTCGAATGCACAATTAGTTGAAAGCACAATTGGTCGAATAACAATTGGTCGCAAAACAATTGATCGAAAAATAACTGATTGCATGTCGAACGGTCGGAAAGTAATGGGTGTCCGAAAAAATGACCTATGGAAAAAATTCCCTCTGCTATGGTTCTGTCTAACTTTCCCATCGTTTTCGCTAAATATTTTTAATTTGAATGTTGGGTTAAGTGGTTTGATGATAGTATAGTACGATGGGGCGGAGCCCCCCCCCCTCCCCCCAGGGGAACGCTCTAAGATTTCGAATATTGTGTCCGGGAAACTTAGATAAAACTTGGGTGCCGGAAAAAATGACCGCAGAAAAAATGACCAGGAAAAAATGACTTATGGAAAAAATGACTAAAGCACTGTTAAGTGGATGTGGGTTAAGTTTTTTTTAGCGGAATGGTCTGGGAGGCATCCGACATCGTTGGGATGGTGTGAAATAACAACGACGTAATTTTCTCCATAGGTCATCTTTTCTTCGGTAATTTTTTCGTAGATCCATCTGATACGTTCCAACAATTGTTTTTCGACCAATTGTTATTCGACCAATTGTGCTTTCGACCAATTGTGCATTCCACCACTTGTACCTTTCGATGAATTGTTTTTTTGACCAATAATTGTTTTTCGATCAATTGTCGCGGAATCCTTTCGATCACACGTTGTAATTGTTCCCTGTGATCATTTTAATTAACATGGAACCCCAATGAAATTTTAAAAGACATTTGAAAAAATGACTTTAGTTAATGGATCATAGCTCAAAGACAAATACAGATGCGGATATGAATCACGATTTCGACTGTGAAGCTGAAAAATCTCTTGTTTAATTTTCATCTCTTATTATTTCTTTAGGCTCTCTTGGCGATGAGCAATCAACTTTTTACTTTAGCCAAAATTCCACAAGAGTGATCTCATACTTTTGAGCAGTAGTGTATATCTCTTGAACTTTTAATTACTGACCTTAAAAAACAATTTATTTCTATTTATAGCACATTGACCAATTTTGTAGTATTTCTTTTCAACAAAATTAAACCTACAAAAGAGTTAAAAAATGTTGGCGTTAACTAATAGCCTATTTTAACGACAATATTTAACGGTAATAACTATTCACTGGACAAACATTTTATAAATGTGGACATAAATATTGCTCATAAAATATTTATTACATTTGTTTCAAACACTGTGCGTTCATAATTTCTACATGCAAAACATATACGAAAAATTTTAATCGAAGTTGTGCAGTAACAGTCAATTACCGCCCAGATTTGTTTGCAGTAATCAATATTGTAGCGCAGTTTTTAATTTAGCATTTCTTTAGTTTTTAAACAAAGAAAATTTTCGATCAGACATCCACAATATCGGCGCCGCCATTTTTAATGTAATAAATTTTACTCGGAATCTTATTGAAAAACCCCAAAACTTTATGATTAATAACTTAATACTGCAATGTTCCAAATTTCAATAACTTCGAGTTTCTTTCAAATGTCTGATTATAAACATCCAGTATTTTCTTGTGACTTTTCATTCACATTTGTTAAAACGGGTGCAGGTCGAAAAACCGACAAATCCGAAGGCCGACATATAAAAAAACCGACAATCGAAACGCGGACAGTAAAAAACGGACATTTCAAAAAATGACTGACCGCTTGTCGATGGCATATTTTGGTATCGTGAAGTATTTCTTAGTATATACTTTCGATTTTTTATCTTATTTCTTAATTTTATATATCATTTTTTTAAATTAATTTTTGCCTTAAACATTTTGACGTAACTTTGCAAATTACAAATTGCGAGTGTTTATAATGAATCTCATGCCCTGTTTATACGAATATATGCGTATATCGTGTTTATATGAGTATATCCAGAATAGATACATGTTCTATAATACAATGCAGTAAATTAAATTTTACTGGAACACCGAAGGTCGCTGGTCGCGTAATCTGAGTATTAGTAAGTCACATAGAATCCCACACGGACCAATTTTTTAGAGAGTTCCTGTATAGCTGGTCACTAAATTACTGTTGAGTTTATCAGATTCAGTATAACCATTCATTTGAATAATGTGACCACATAATTTCTTACACCTGTGAGCATAATTAATTCAATTACGCAACGGAACCCTTTACAAAGAAATTAAAGGATGTAATATACTATATAGTTGTAAACGTAAAAGAGTGTGTGCGTTAATTTTCAGTAGGTCTTAAATAATGTTTAATTTATCAAGTCCAAGTGTTGCATTACGTGGTCGTAAAATTCAAACCCATTACTTTTAATTACCACAAACTCGAGTGAACTTTACAATGGTAGAAATGAGAATGGTAATACCTGTTGCGTATTGTATGTCTCTATTCCTTTTGAAATATACTAGCTCCTCTTTTGTGACCTCTGCCCGTGAATTTCTTCACTCTTTAAAACTAGTATGGTAGTAAAAAAAGCCCAGAATAAATTAAAATTTTCGGCGTATACGTCAGTCTAAAATGACATCATTTTTTGCACCACTAGAAAACACTTTACAAATTATTATATAAAGTATCCCTACAATGAATATCCCAACAACGAAAAAGAATTAAAACGAATTGAATACACTTTATTTCGGTTTCTTGACCATTTTCTTTGAATTCTTTACATTCTAATCCGATGTAATACGTGAATAGAACATAAACATAACCTAAAAAACATTGACTTACAGTTTTTTGTATGAAAACGCAAGGAAAAAAATGTAATAAATTTCATTGGAACTAAGTAATAATAATAGATGTGAAGGTAAACAATGCCCGTCATGGAGGTAACATTTGTTTTTCTTTTTTCTTTATAATAAAAAAATATATAATAAAGCCGACGCATTAAAACGAATTTTCCCGAATTCAAGTATTAAATCGATGAACTTCAAATTAAGTTGTGACGTTTTTCAATTCGAAACGTCAAGAAACCGAATTGGAAATGTAATTTTTTAATTCGTTCTTATACTTTTTCGTTTGTTGGGATTGTTCATAAAAAAGTGAATATTATTAGAATATCTGTCTCAAATAATTTCAAAAATGAAAATTCAATATTCTGTTCGCACCTTGTGCCAAATCATGTAACTAGAATATTGATTTATGAGTATATTTAATTGTAGAATCCGTGATGGCCCAGGTGGGGCAAGTTTGACAAACTGTGGATTTTACTGTAAGCGCCGTTCCACCTCGGTGACGAAGCTAAACATGTGCCAGTACCTACTGTCGGTACTGCGACAAAGGGGTGAATCTGTATTGATTCTATGTTAAATAATAAATTATTTTAAATAACTTATTACTTTTTAAAACATTTTCCAATCATTATGTTTACGTTACATATACTCGAATTTACTGAAAATTTAAATAGTAACAAACAAGAAATAACATACCAAGCTCGATGCTCCACAATATAAATTAAAACAGAAGTTTTCGAAGAAGAAACGATCCGTATAATAATTTTGAAATCTGTCGATTCCTGCATTATATAATTACTTCAATTGATCTTCTACTAAATTCAATAAATAGATAAGACTTCTATTATATTATTTTAAATTTAAATGTATGTCTTACATTGTAGTATTCTTTTTTCTCAACATATAAGTCTAGCCATTCAAGTGCTAATCTAGGCGCAAACATCTGTTTCCTGCTCAATGAACAATATGTCCGTCCGCATAAATGAACACTCGAATATGAATACATAATATACGCGGGTATTAAATTGAAAGGGTCTAAGGTCTAAAAGTCTATCAATGGTCATTTTAATAAATATAACCAATATGTCTTCGGAATTTTCCGATCTTTGTGTCAGCACAATCATCAGATATGTTTCAGTCTTACCATGATATGAACATTTGAAAATATCAATAATAAAGAGATTTTAAAATATATGTCATACCTTGAAAAAAAGGAATAATTTGATGTAAAGAAAACCTTTTTTTTAATATGGCGAAATAAAACACAGTACCAGAAAATAATAGATATTAATAGTTATAATATTATATTTTTGTAGCTGAAAATTTGCTTATATTTGATGTTTTAAATATTATTCTATACATTTTAATGTTATTAAATTCTATATTTTCATATATTTAAATGATTCCATTTAGGATAATTAAAACTTCTTACAATAGAACCATTTCTCGATTATTTTTGTTTCGAACTGGATCAGTAATTAAAATAGTTTTCTTTTTAACATTTTTTTAACCTAAATATTAATTAAAAACATGTGGCAATACAGCAGTTCCTCCCAATATCAGCCCATTGTGTCTTAGTATCTTCAAAGCATTTCCCTACAGATGTTCTCTGCAATCAGCATTGTCACGCATTCGCAATGCATTCCGACACCGGCTGACAGCTACATATTGCCCATCAGGTCGTCGCAAGCTTATTTTTTTATTATATGGGGACTTGGGGAAAAATTTGCTTCGTTCCCATGCAGCTAATATTGGGAGGGGGGGGGGATAAAAAATGACATGCGTGACGTGTTTTGCCTGGCGTGACGTTGTTGCATTTTTGTTTCTTTTGATGACTCATGGTTATAGTGGTTATGTGTTGAAATGTTGCAAATACTTGTTTCTAAATATTTCCCATATTGCGTATGCCACTTGAACAATTGTGACAATACTGAATACGTTGACATAAATTCTTGATAGTCAATTTTCATAATAGTACATTCTGCAACTAGGGAGCAAAATAGGTGTTTGCCGACGAGGGAAAGTTTGACAGCCGACCTAAGCCGGGTTTACTCAGACATTATTATACATTATTACATTGTGGCAATTCGCTCGAGTCTGAATATCTTTCTCACAATCGTGCTCCCTATATTGCGGAAGCATGAGATAGAGAAAATAGTATGAGCTGGTCAATCTGTAAAGCAGCTTTAGTTGTGGCTCAAAATGAGGCAAATCGATTTAAAAATGTTTATTTTCATAACTGATGAAGCTCTAAAAAAGGACGACCAAAATTTATACGTTTATAATAATTACATGTAAATGATTGAATTGATGTTTAATTAATTATTTCAGTAAAAATTAATAATTTCATTTAAAATAAAATCTTACATATTTGGAAATAGTACAAAGACTTATAATGATTTCCGGTTGACCTTGCAAATTATGGTTATAACTTTATTTTATAATTGTATTTTAACATAATTTATAAATAAAAATTTTCTTCTTTTCATGTAAGCTGTATTAAATATAGATGGTATATAATAAGACACAATTTATAAAGAAGCGACATAAACGATCCAAAATAAAATTGTAATAGTGACGATGCCTTTGAATAAATCCCATTTGCAATTCAAATGTAGCAGCACTGTTTTTTTCGTATTACATACTGTTTGCAGGCACGAAGACTGAAGTGTTTATCATTATCGAGCTTTGGGGTTTAAGACATTGTTATCACATACTTGTAAGTCTTTTTATTTATTCCCAGACAAGTAATCATGCCAATGTATTTTCAGAACATTTTATTATTGTCTCTTGTTGTACTCTGTTGCCATTTTTTCATTTTATGAATACCGAGAAAATGTGAGTTTCGTTTCCAGTCATTTGCGTCTTTATGTTGAAAACTGCTATATTTTTGGTTCATATATACATATGTTTTTTGAAATTTCTTAGTCGGTTAATATAAATGTTACTTTTATTCTGAAGTAAACTATTTTTATAAAAATTTGGTTTGTCTAAAATTGCGTACACATTTGTTTTTATTTCGAATTTCTTTACAATTTTTACACATGCAAGTTAATGATTTGTATGTAACCATGGCAAATTATAAACAAAAATGTTAAAAATACTACTAAATAATAGTAATAATAAATTTTATTCAGTCGTCGGATTCATAAAATAATCAGAAAACAATGCAAGGAATTTTATTATGTGTAGGTACATACGAATTGTTAAATTACAATAATATTGCTTGAGTTTGAATTATGACATAAATTCACTTTCTAAACGTATACTTTTAAACTTTTACGAAATCAGATCGTAAAAGCCACAGAAAAATTATAAACAATTAATTAGACCTATATACTAGGTGGGTGACTTTCACAATTTATAAATAATTTTATCATTACTACTGAAAATATCTGATATTCAAAAATAATAGTCAGTATTTCACAAAATGTACAAAAGGCATAATGATTTTTACGATAATAAAATAACATTTTAATATTAAAATCTTGTGTCTGCATTACTGCGTAGAAGTGCAATTTGTTCAATAGAAACTCCAAAATGTCGATTTTTAAAATTGTTTTCAAAGTTGTTAAAACGTGAGATAAAAGACCCAAGTTAGTATCCATTGATAACAAAATTATATAGTAAAGTAACTTTTAATTTAATAACTTCTTTTTTAATAAACTCATTAATTTTGTCTTCTTCTTATACAATTAGAAATTTCTAATAAGCATTCTTCCTCCTTTTTTTCAAATAATGACGAGTTCATGTAATAAAATAACAAAATTGTTTATTTTTCATAATTAATGGAATTTTTAGGAAATATTAAACATCAATTATGTAAACAAAAATTTTCTAGTTGATTTTCTCTTGATGATCGGGCGTTTAATTCCATGTCATCTTCTAATTTTCTGTCCGTATCTATTTACTAATAACATACGTGTTTAAAAAACAACTTAATGTTGAAGAAACAATAATTCTACCTTTTATAACTTACCCGTGGTGTATTTAATTAAATTAATCAAAATTATCCAGAATTTGAGACTATAGTAAAAACAATTACTAATGTTCGTTTTAGACCTTGAATCGTCATAAAAAAAATTGACAATGGGTATTAAAGTGAAAACTACGTTTGCACGTGCGACTGCTGAAACGGATGTTAATCATAAAAGTAAAAATGCAGTTACCATGTGTTTACACATGTACATACGTGAAACTTTTTACAACACTATAGTTCCTATGCAATTTCTTCAGAAAGACTAAAATAGAAAAAGATATTACTTGTAATGCCATTTCCATAGTTAAAATGTTTTTTATCTTATTTCGTTAGAAGTAATAAACTCCAATATATCAAATAGTACACAAAAGTAGTTTAAAAGTCGCATATTTCGATATCTATGGTAAAGACTCATTCAGATAAATAAAACTTGAAAAGACTAACATTTAAGTCCTACAAATATTAATAATTTTTAACATGAAATGGAAAGATGTGATAGTTGTATGGTTAATGTTGGAATGTTTTATGTAGATATCAACCATTGCCTCCAATTTGGACGTGAGTATTGTTAATGAATGTGTTCAGATGTTTGATATCACAAGACATCAAAACAATAACTTTTCGCAAGATTGTGCAAAAAATAACATGAGAAGATGTTATATTTGAACCAGGCAATTCCAGATCAGAATTTTAAATAATCAAAATAATGCAACATGAAATTAATAAAAATTCTATAACAAAAGGTTAATCAAGAATATTAATATATCTCATAAAAAACAAGATAATTTCTATTTTTGTATTCCCAGAAATTTAATAATGTTACCTGTTCTGCTCTGGCATACGCTCTTACAATAATTGTAAACGGTATTACCCCAACGATATTTGTGTTGAATGCGCATGATGCCAGGTGTGCCACATAAAAACTGTATGTAAAAAGTATGACTCTCACTGGGGCGTGCGTGGTAAACATGCAAGGTGCTCAATATTTTGCAGAAAATTGAATTGCTATAACGAACATATTTTTAATGCTATATAGTTACGTTTCTTCAGACTAACATTGGGTATATCCATGCTTGGTTTATTATTAAAAAACTTAAAATTCTGTATTTTGTTTATATAACATTTTTATCTCCCTATTTCGCAATATGAAAAATGAATTTCATGTATGCACATTAAAAAACTTTCTAAGCTTTATACATATATATCGATCAAAGATTGTATAATTGTTGGTTTTTCCTTCGTAGTTTCAGAAATGACATCATAAAATTAGCTAAACAAGTTTCAATATATACCATGATTACGCACATCAAATAGTTGATAATATTTTTTTGTGAAATCATGTTATGTTACTGTGGGAGTAAAATACTATTTTATACACTTTCTATATTCCTCTTTCGCATTTTACACACCTTTGTTACACACGGAAAAAATGTTGCTGGAAATGTTACATTAATTTCGTATTATTCCACATGGTAATTCAAAAAACAAATTAAACTTTTATTTAAGGCAAGACAAAGAGATAAATAACAAATCCCTGAAAACCAAAATTATAAAAACCAAAAACTATTGAAGGTTTACTATCAAAATATTGTCCACTTTTTCAATGAATGTGTTCGAGGAATACTATTGCACTGTTTTTCTATAAGAGTAATAAGTTTCCAAGTTCAAGACTTGATATGAATAAATTAAAATAACTAATATTAATATTTTTCATCCATCTTAGATTCTGAAATATGTTTAAACAGTCATAGTCTTATAAGAATATTCAAAATACAAAGGTCCCCCCCCCCCCAATATTTGCCTACCCCTCCATTGCTGTTCCACGCCACTTCTCACGGAACGGTAATTCGACGCATGTGCTATAATGTGTTTTATAACTGTATGTCGACAGAGTGGGGGAAACAATTCTTTCTCTCACTAGGCAAATGTTGGGAGGGTCAGAAAAGAACAGACAAGACGGACGAGGCAAATATTGGGGGGGGGGGGAGGAGGGCACTGCACTATTAAAAATTAATTTTTAAAAATTAGGGTAGGTATATAGGATATTCGGTTGATGTATTTTCTGGATATCCCGAGAAATCCTGAGATGTTTCAAAGATGGTTGTCAGGTTATTTACCGGTTTTTATTAAAATCTGAATTAATATCTTCAGACATTGCCTGAATATCATTGGGATAAACAAAATTCCATTGTCGAATTTATTCGTTTATTCATTGAATGTCTTGTCGGCAGCCAGGATATTTTGTATTTCAACGAGGAATTACTGGGATATCTGCAATTCAATTAATCGAGTACGGTTATGTGTAATAAAAATTTGATGACTTTTAAGCAAAGTAAAGAAATTTCTCATCAGTAAAAAATGTCCGGTTAAAGGCACTTGTTTTCTTTTTTGTACATATTTCTTTTTCTCATTTAAATAGAATCGAAACATTTTACAGGGTGTGGAAAGAAAGGGCATCACCCCTTTTTCTAACCGATCTGTGGCGTTTTTGGTGTTTTACTTAATTTCTATGCGTATACGTAGGTATAATTTGTATGAAATTCGAAATTGATTGACGAGAACCCGCAAGATGCATTCGACCGGAAAACCTCAGGTCCCGAGAGAGAAAAATTATAGTTAATCGTATGATTTTTCAGAAGTGAAACAAAGAACTACAAAAAAAATACTTATATTAACTATTTCTGTGGTAAATAAGACAATATTATTTTTCCGCTTACTATTTCCTGATAGTTAAATATCCTATAAAGTACATAACCTTTATTCTACTATAGATTTGCAGAAAAATTGTAACAACTCGAATCCAGGTAGTAGCTCAAACGAACTTTAAATAGCGACTAAGATTCTAAATATAAAAAAGGACAATTTTTAAAAACAGATACACTTTTATTGTATTTTGTAGAATATTTTTTTTATCATTTCTAGACAATTTAGTCACTAATGATCTCTAAGTATTGTTAAAAGTGTAAAAACCGCTACTTTTTACATTGTTTTACTACTATTTCGAAGACAGTGCAAAATGTAGGAAAAATGCACTGAAGTTGCTTTATAGAGCGCAACATTTTCTGAAAAAAAGTCCAGGAGTAATGTGGACTAATGTTAATAGGATATCCTCAAATAATGCTGTAATTTTATGTTACAAATTAACAATAAACATTTTAAACCCTTCATATAAAACCTAAATATACTGCATATTTCCCGTTGTTAAGGACTGTTCCATTATCGGTAGACTGCAACATTTTTTTAAAGTAAATTTTGGCCTCCAAAAAAGTTTAGTGCACTATGGTTGTATTTTGCGCAGTTTTCGACACAGAAGCACAAAAATGAAAAAATCTGAAAAATACTGATTTTCCAGAGGATTACAATGAATTACACAGTCCCACAGAAAGAAACGAAAGTCAGGATCTGGAGGTCAGACTATGTCTATAATATATATTTTTTGGTCGCTGAATCAGAATCTGTATTCCATTTAACTCCATCACGTCAGGTTTTTGACTTAACCTATAAAAACCTCAAAAATCCTATAGTTAGACCTTAAAATGTTAAAATAAAGAATAATTTGAGGTTGGAAGTCCCTGCCACATATTTCGTGATGTTTTTGGGGTAGTTGAAACCATATCCCAAGTAGTCCATTCAGCCCGATCACGTTAAGTTGTAGACATAACCTCAACAAGAAATCTAAAAATCTACGCTGAAATATGAAAAATAAAGAAAAATTCTGGCTTACAAGGCAAACTGTGTTTACTGGTCAGCTCTGGGCACTATCGGAATGTATAGTTCTCCACAATATTGGACTGCACTGAAAGTACTGGAATACACTGACCAATACTGAACTATACTGGACACTATTATGATATAAAGGAAGATTGGTTAAATTTTAAAATAAACTTATAATTCTGAATTTTATCCCCCGTAACATTAAATGGACATTTTATGCCCCATGCATTACACAGGAGTTTTGATCAAGGGCGATGAAAGAAAACGTATTCCGCACCTAATTCAGAGCGATAAAATACACAATGATACATAAATAAGTCTTGACATCAGACCACCGCATGAGTTAATGTTACCGAGATCATGTAAACATCCAGAAGTTATGGAGTTGAATGTGCTTCAAATTCGGTTTCAGTGACCTCAAAAATATAAATATACGTGGTATGACTTCCATGCGAGAATTTTTCTTTTATTGCAATATTTTTTTGTGCGATCGATTTCTAGATTTTTGAGGTTATATAAAAATCCGACGTGATAGGGTTAATTGGACTCTGAATCGGATCGACTACTACTTACGAGTGGTGTTGTCTTTTAATTCCTATCATATGCTGTTATTCGTTTAAAATTACACTATTCAAGAAGACCTGTTTAAAAGAGCTTCCAGTAGTGTCCAGAGCTGTCTGGTATATTCCAGTACTACCAAGTACATTCCAGTATTGTACAGTACTGTCCAGTACATTCCAGTATTGTACAGTACTGTCCAGTACATTCCAGTATTGTTTAGTACAGTACATTTCAGTAGAGTCCAGTGCTATCCAATGCAGTCAAGTCCAGTACTGCTAATTTGACAGTTTCGTTTACTACAGACAATTCAGGGAGTAACTACACAGCACAAGGTGTCGAGACCTATTATAATGTGATGAACCTCGGAATCGGGTTCAACGTCCCGAAGGACTAAAAGGAAACATGGTATGGACCTCAGGTTAGAATTGTCCTTTATTTTAACATTTTGGAGTGGATTTTTAGGATATTTTTGAGGTTGCGTTAAAAGACTGACCTGAAAAGATCGAATGGACTTCGAATTCAATTTCAGCAGCCCAAAGACCATGGAAACATGGTTTGTCTTCCAGAACAGATATTTTTTATTTTCATATTTTAATAGATTTTTAGATTTCTTTTTGAGGTTATGTAAATAACCTCACGAGATTCAATGGACTTCGGATTCCGATTCAGCGACCTAAAAAACATATTAGAGACGTAGTGTTCATAGAAATGTCCTTTTTTAAGATTTCGACTTTTAATCGCTATTTTAAATTTGTCTATGCCCACGCAGTAATTACTACTTTCTGAGTTCGGTAGAAATTATTTACATATTCTGAATTGTAAGATTTACGTACAATGAACAACCTTACACGTTGTTAAATCTGTTAGTATGATATGTTACTATACTGTTTCTATCTTCGTCTGGTTTGATTAGCCCTGTTTTTCTCTCTATATAGAGTATAGAATCTCTCAGCCTCGTTTATTTTTAAAAAGAAATAATAAGATGGAAAGAATCGTAAAATAATCAATTTTTTTCAGGATTATGTAGCTTCATTTTTGGAGTATCTTCGCAACTCTTCTGAATTCTGCTCACAAGTTCCCTTTAAAAGAAGACTTTCTATTTTATTTGTGTATTATGAAACATTATCAATATTTAGTTCTACTTATAGTTTATTACGTATCAAGGGCGAAAACGAAGTAATTGCAAAGAGGGTGAAAAAAGACTGGAGAGGAGATAATTCCTTGCTCACGGGAGGCAAGCAACAGATTCTTCTGTCGAGGGTCCCTGACATCGACAATGGGTTTCTGACTACGAAATTTGTAGTGCTTTTTGTCACATCTATATAAAAATTCTCAAAAAATCCACTGCATTGCGTATGTACCATGTCAAAATTAATTAAACTTTAATTAAATCATTTATAAATATTATAAACATATGCATTTCGGTCACCTTTTTCTTAGGCGTCATCGGTTATTGAAATAAACCATTTTTAATTGATTTCCTTCAGTTCGTTTTATATGTGATAGGCTATTAATAACCTTAGAATTTTTACAAAATTTAATTTTGTATTTTGACAAAAATATCTTTCAAATTGTGAACAAAATTGCAGATGGCAAAATGAACAATATTACAGGCTTTTCGATTTTCGTACAAGTATGCGTAAATTATAATTTTAGGTATCGAGTTATTATCCCGTGGACAGACAGCAGAGAAAAATAGTGACTTTCGCATATATAGTGTTTTTATTATCTAGAGTTCAAAATAACATTTTGCGCCCTATATGAACATATTACATTACGATACAAGTGCGCGAAGCACGTGATTTGTACATGATTAAAAAGGGTGAAAAGTCAGCTACTTCTCACGTCTATCGTATGCTAGATCCAATACACTGCAAAAAATAAGTCTTAAGACCATTGATGGGCTACATTTAAAATGTAATAAAGCCCGATTAGAAAAGGAAAAACTTATCCACTATACATAGAGTAATTTTAAGCCAGTTTAATTTGTAACAATTTTAAGACTTATTTTTTTCTGTGTACGAATTAATAAATAATTTGATTGTTCACTAAGATTAAAATCAAATATGAAAAACCCGCAAACATTCCAGAACTTTCTTAACTTGCAGGAAGTTCGAGAATTATTAGAATTATTTTAATACAAAATCTAGCTAATAGATAAAATATTTATATTCATAATAAAGTGTATTTTGGTTCATTTTACGCCCCACCTCTCATGTATGCAAATCAGTGCTTGATTAATCTACGCGGGAAGAATAACAAAGCGTTTCATTTGAGTAGACGCTCAATATCCTTTACGGTTCTCGTCTTTGATTCTAGCAGCAATTTTCTCCCTGCTGCGGTGTGACGCCTTATTCCATTCCACCCTTGCAATACGTAATATACTGTAGTATGTTACATGGGACTTTCTAAGAGTGTTTGGTGCACACGTAAGAACGACGACATTGCTTGCTGGGCATTGATTTTATACTAACGAAGAAGATTTCATTGATAACATCGTTTACAAGTACGGAGTATCCTTCGCAGATTCAAAATGATCAAGATAAATAGGCAAGTCTGAAGACCAAAGTAATTAAAAGCGATATGAGATCTGTTTTTGTAAAATTAATATAATACAATTTCGTTTAAAAATCTTAATATTGATTTCAGTATCTTTAATTACTTCATAATACAAATCCAATTGTATCGTAATAAATTATAATGGTTATTTAAATTCTTATGATTAAAAAACTATATCCTAAAGAATTAAAAGATAAAACGTAGATCTCAAATTAAAATCTTAACCCTTTTTTGCCCAAAATGAGAAGAACAGGTACGTCAACATCCTCTCAGTTTCTCGAGTAGAAAGAATTGTTTTTAATTTTTGAAAAATGTCTTTTCTACTATTTTCAAGTGTGCTCTATCGATATCCGGTGAGAAAAATGCAAAAAATAACTGTTAATGCACAAATTTGGCAAAACAAAATAAAAATGCCAAGTTATTTAGGTCTTTTTTTTACATTTTTACGATTTTCTATGTTAAGAAGGGTCGTAATCAATGAAATACATACCCCAAAAATGATCCTGTTTGTTGAAAGTCATGACAAATTTAAGAAAAAAAGACGTAAAAATGATGCATCAAAAATCGTATGAACAATCTTTTTGTTGCAATTTGGTAATCGGGAATTGATAGTGTATACTTGAAAACAGTAGGAAAGGCAGCTTTCAAAAAAGAAAAAAACCACTCCATGCGCAAAATAGTATTTTGGGAATAGAATGTGAGAAACTTATTTTGCGCCCGGCTAAATTCATTTTGCTCCCTAGGGAGAGAATGCGCTACTTTGCTCCCGCGATATAGGGAGCCAAATAGCATTTTGTGCTCAGAGTCTGAGAAAATAGTATGTGTCACACGGGAGAATAGGTGTTTGCAGACTATGCCTATTCGTCGATAAACGTTAATTTTTGTCCCTAGTTGCGCAATCTACTATTTTACTCGAGAAACTGAGCTGAATTTGACGTACCTTCTTTTCTCACTTTGGGCAAAAAAGGGGTGCACATCAAAAACCCGACAAATCTCAAAACAGACTCTTCAAAAACCCAACATTCAAAAACCAGACATTTAAAAAAGCAGACATTAAAAAACAAGGCATTTCAAAATGTACATTTTGTGAAAATGTTATTAATGACTGAATTCTAAATGTACTTATAAATAATCCGGGGGTCAAACTGATTTGACCTCAAGTGACCTACAAAATCAATCCCTTGGTCACACGTTTTTGACCTTGCAATAACCTTCCAGTGAGACCTCAAAGACATCGACCCGAAATCATTTTTTTAAGTAGTGAACGCACCAATCGGTGGTATGTATTTTGAAATGTGGGGTTTTTTAAGTGTCTGCTTGGTGATTTGTCAGGTTTCTGAGGTGCACCAAAAAAGGGGTAAGATCGCTCCTGAAAATGATCACAAAACGACCGAAATGTTGAGGCAATTTATATGTATAGTTTTTATCCTCTGTAGAGTATTATATTTTCGAACTTTATCCTTCTTTATCAATTGATACAAACTGTGGAAATTTGAAAATCCAAGCAAGAAGGCTATGTCAAATACATCTCTTGTTCACCCTATTTATAGTTTCAATAATTGATTGGATGAATATTATTTAAAAAACCTTGGATAGGTTCATTATACACAGAGAGAATTTTGGAATATTTACTAGCACATATTTATTTGAGAAAATTGTGATGAAGCTGTATTAGGGAGTAAAATTATTGGCTACTTAAATAAAACTGAGGAAATCTGAGCTATTTAGTCAATTGTCGATGAAATCGTTTTATTGGTTCTGCGTACTTCGACATTAGATACAGTTTTCGACATAATGGAATTGTTAACGATTTCGAAAGCTGTCTATATAGGAAGACCCTCTAGCATGGGGGAGGAATATCGTAACCTAGCAACTGTCAGCGTTTGATAGTGCTCGATCCGTCACTCTGGTACTAAATTCTACGATAAGTGCGGTTCGTAGCATTTTGCATATGCTCGTTTACTTCGATTGCTAAGCCTTTAACTCTGATCATTTACAATAACGATTTCTCTTTAAAAACAAAATGGCACAATTGAATATGTCAAACTGTTCAACGGCGAAACAACCAATTAGTGAGTAGATTATTTGCTAATTTTTTGGTTAATTTTGGAAACTTCCCTGTTGTGTTCAAATGTAAACAATGTGTTTCCTAACCCCATCAGTAACATCTGATATTGTTGCTAAAATTGAAATGATCACTGAAGTGATCAAAGTGAAATATAACAAAAAAAAATCATCTCTACTGCAAATATTTCTACTAGAATTAGTACTTACTTAATTAGTAGTAACTTTACTTAACCTGAAATAACTCTAATTCAATGCTACTGAGTAATCTATCGTCACGTATGATTGTTATGAAATCGAAGTTATGGTGAATCGATCACAAAGTAGCCCTGCGTTTAGTAGTGCAGAAGTAAAATTGACTGCTGAATTTACAAAGGTTTGATGCAACTAAACTTAATAGCCGATATTAATGGAATTAATAGACTAAGAAAATATAGAATTACTTTGACCTTTTCCCTAAATGTTTTGGAGCAATTAGAAACTAAAAATAAAAAATGATGGCGAACCCATACTTTATTACAATTTTTTAGAAAAAAATAATAAAATGATAAAATCGTTTAATTATTGAAACAAAAAATTTAAAAAAACTACTCAGGGACATAATTTAAGTAACAAGGATAAAAGCATGAACTTGTTTCATTTTTTACATTTTAAATTTTGCAGTTATTTTCGCATTGATTTTTTGAAAGTCAGCTAAGATTCTTGCCTTTACATGGGGTTTCTTAGTTCTGGTACTCCAGGGTATCTCTCATCAATGTTACAGATGTTGGGGCGTAATACCCCTCGACAAGCTGTCTCCGCTACGTTAAAACATCCTCCATATACATCAGCGAAATTCGAAAGTCCCCCCTCTTGTATTATCGCGCATGTGTTTAATTCCTTGCTGCTTGCAATCAGATACTATAAATTCGGTCCATACATTCAAAACGGGTAAGTGAACTTCGCTAAGCTACGAAATGATTGAGTTCTTCAAATTCATGTTTATAGTGTTCATGTTGGAAGCTTGTGAAAATGAGCACTCGGGGGGGTTTCGGGATCGCTGATTTCTCTTTGGATATCAGTTTTTCAGAAATTCTAGATATTGGATAATATTTGAGAAAATTGAGCGATGCTTGTAAAAATCGTCATTCAGGATCGCTGATTATAAAATTTGGTAGGCAGTTTTCGAAAGTCGTGAAAAAATCCAATTCCTAAAGGTGAACCAAACATGAAATACAAAAAAAATATTTTATAATTAAAATAGTATTGTGTAGTTTCAATGACATAATTGTTGAAATATAGTTTCGTTTATGAAATAATAAACGGTTATCATTCTCTGAAACCATTTTGAATTTTGAAAACTGACATCGGGATTGTAATTAGCGACTCTGAAAACCTACGTTTAATTTTAGTAGTAGTAATTTTGACGAGCGTTACTCAACTTTTTCAAATATTGTCCGCTACTTTGTATTTCGAAAAACTGGAACAGGATGCGCAATCAACAATGTATACTTTAGAAGCATATATATCAATGATGTAATTTCAATGTTGATATTCCTTCATTTTTTAAGATTTTTTTAATCCAAGGTTCAAATGGCCAGATATGGATAGATCCCAGGTTCGTACTCTGTCAGTTTTCTGTGATCCCTTGCAACTGACGTTTTGGAAATTTCATTTATGACATTTTAATATGAAAATCAACTCATTTATTATATCTACTTATTAGATATATAATAATTAGTTGTTCTGCGTAAAATCAAAACTGCTTTAAGGTGGTCTTAAGGTAGTTAGACCCTAGGATATAGTGTGTTATGAAAAACTATTTAATAATATTTCCATGAATTTAATTTTCATGAATAAAGATACTTTTAAAGAGAGGAAACATTATTGTTCCCCAAAAAAATTGAAATGTGCAAAAACCATTTGTTAAATAAATTTTATTAATGACTCAAGTTTTCATTTTCTCGCCTGTCAGAATATTTTTAAAAATAAATGGATTTCAAAGTATGATGGCGTATTTTTTCGAAAAAATGATTCTCTACAATTTCACCGTAGGATTTTCCAAATTTCTGAAGCAAACGTCAAATATCTCTATTTGTTTAAAAAAGAAACTGATGCGTTTTACAATCTTTCAATAATTTTAGCAGTCAGACAATAAACAAAAGTTGAAGAGAATCATTTTCTCAAAAAAATAAGCCATCATGCGTTGAAATCCATTAATTTTTAAAAATTTGTTGACAGGCAAAAGGCAAAAAATTTGAGTCATTAACCAAATTTTTAAAACAAATTGTTTTTACACATTCCAATTTTTGTTCAATGTCAATAATCCTTTCCTTTTTCAACAATAACTGTATTAATAAAAATTAAATTCTTGGAAACATTAAAAAAAAGTTGTTCATGCAATATCCCGGGGTCTAACTACCTTAAAGAAACGCATATTTTAGTTAGCCCATTAGACTTTCGAAAATGGGATATTCTTTTAAGTATGTGCCGGAAGTTCCGAACGTTCAATTGAACGAAATTATTATTAGAACTGTCTTTAAATTATAATTTTATTGTAAAATATTACTTTACATATTAAATAATTAATTCTTATATAAATATCTTTTTAATCTACCTTTTTAATTTCAGTTACAAAAGCAACACTTCAAAAAAAAATGTATACAAAAAAATATTTCGTTCATTTGAACGTTCAGAACTTCAGGTACATCTTTTAAGTGGCCAGGAAGTGTCCCAGAAGCGTTTTGCACATTCATAAAATGTATTCGAACACTCATTATGCACTCTTAAATGACATTTAAATGAACGAAAGTATAACCTAAGTGTGAATTTGGATAATCGAGTGTCCTAAAAATGTTTAGTTGAATTTTTTTTCAAGTATACGGAAGTGTTCATTCAGTTGTAATAAAGGGTCAATTTTGTAGTTTTCTTGTGAGTGTACAGTAGTGTTTGTTATAAGGTTTTTAAGTGTCTCGTAACACCACCCTTGATGTATGCAATGTCATAATTTTCAGGGCATTCAAATTTATTGAAGTCCGAAACCAATTATAGTATGCGACATCACATTTTTATTTATTGTCCAGGTGTCTTTTGGGCAACTTCTTCTGGGAATTTTGTTTTTGCAAGGAGTATTTAGGTCGAAAGTTGCCGATAAATGTAAATTCGATGCTCAGGTGTCTTACTGCGCACTAGTACATTCAGTGAAAAATGCCTTAATTTAGATTTGTACTTGTTAATGAAATCTTACACTTACTGAACACATTGCGAACGCTTTAAAATCGGTAGAAACATCTAACGAACACTTTGTGTACATTTAAGAAAACAATTACGTTAAAGTGTACACGAACACCCATTTTGACATGTACAAATTCACACTTCGATTACATTTTCATGCACCCTTTGAACACTTCTGGGACATTTGTGGGACGCTTATTTTCCCACTTCGTGAACACTTAGCGGAGTGTCAGATTTTCGCCAGGGTATGGCCATAAATACATGTAACGAATTTTATAACTGACGTTTGTAATTTTTATTTACTCAGATCAGTTTAAATTAAGATTCTAGTTTAGTTTGTTGGGTTAAAAAAGGGATTTCATTAATTTTTCGTAAAGAAAGTAAAGAAGATATTAACTTTTTTATATATATTTATAATACTTTTAATAAGTTTGTAAAGGTTGAGTTCAATTTCCGGTGGCGTGACGAAGTATAGCACTGCGAGCAAGAAGTGAAATTGCCCTGGTTATAAAATTCATCTGCAACGAAAAATGTCATGCGTTTCTTGTTCCATAGAATTGTCATTGATGAATAAACTAGAATAAACTAATTCGATAAAAAATGTACAGTATAGCCGTAGTAAACCAACATGACATTCATTAAAAATGTGCTAAGTTATCACTTTTAGAAGGACGAAAAACGTGGATTCGAGAAAAAGTTTATGTTAACTCAACTCAATGACTAGTGCTTTTAGAAAAAAAATTGATTTAAAAATTTGTTTCACCCAGCAAATATGAGGCTGGATCTTTAATTCATCTGTTATCACATTGACATATCTCATTTCAACTTCCGTTACCCTTATCATAGTTTCATAGAAAGAAATTTGATTAGATCTATTAGGAGACATTTTTATCGTCATTACCTAGTAATAATTGTACACCAACTCGGATATTCTGTAACAGAATATGCTGGCATTAAGTCTTGCTTTAAAGATTTAAAATAACTTAATAATTAATAATTTTATGATTTCGCCAAACATAAAATCTAGTAGATCCCATTGGATCATCGTAGATGATGCTGATTAAAATTAATACAGTATTTATTGTTTATATTACTTTCTTTAAAATTACTTTATTATTTGCTTCAATATATTGTAACCCCGAAAAGTTATCTTAAAACTCGGGTTCATTGTCGCATTAAATACATTTGTAGGGGAAGACGAGGTAAATCGGATCACAGAATATCTGGCAAATGGCAAACTCCTCATGGCGATGTACAATCATCGTTGTAGTAAAGGTATTATTACAAAATGGTTCATTATACCATTCAGAATTTTGTACGTTTGTATTGCAAAATCAAAGACAATCTTCAAAAAATGTTTTTGGTTTAATTTTATAGATATTAATTTTGACCGAAATTTAATATGTCTTAAATTATTAAAGATACATTCAACGATTAACAGTGTTGAAAATTATTAATTCCTTAATAACTATTTATTTTCTATTTTTATTTGGTATTTTTCAGTAGCGTAACTTTGTTTACTTTTTGAAAAATGTTGAAAATAATGTATATGCTTTATATTGTGATTAAGTTATCAAAATAAGAGAAAAAATCGTCCAAATATCGAAAATGGGGAACTTCTGGTTGCCCCGGTACATTGTGATCCGGTTTACCTTCCATGATCCGGTTTACCCGGTATAATGGACTTTCAAATTTTCGCCTACATCTTATAATGGGTGGGATGGAGAATGCTTCTGCCCCGAATGACAAACGCGTAAAAGGATTTTGACTGATGCCTAACTATAATCATATCTTTTGAATTAAAGAAGGTTCCTTTAGAAATGCCAAATGCTATGTGGTTCATCTTTGTGTGGAATTATTCTTCCGATGCATTTTAAAAGATGCCTGTATATATAATAAATAAATGTCTATATTTTTATATGTCGGCTTTTTGGCTGTTGACATTTTTGATTGTCGGTTCTTTGACTGCCGGTATTTTTACTGTCGTTTTCTTTGAGCTGTCGGCTGTTTGATTTGTCGGTTTTTCGACCCTACCCGATGTATTTATGTCTACACGACGTGTAGAAATAAAATTAATAACTACATTCACTGGTAAATATCTTGCACTGGTGACATTATTATCAAAAACACCAATAGACATGTAAAACAAGGAAATTATCTTTTCAATAAAACAAAGTCATGAAAACAAAAATTGAAATAAAATAATTGTGATTATATTTCGGATACTAAACAATGTTGTTATTCCTTCTATACTGAAGTTTTTGCTAGACTCATTCTTAATTAGCAGAAGTCATTTTTTCATTGTCTTCTGTAGTTTATTTTCAAAATTAATGCTGTGCTGTTGATTATGTTCACCAGGTCATAATAACGAATAATACTAGTATATATAGTAGTCTAGTTTATACGGGGTGTGGAGTTCAAAAGCTGAAAATCATCAGTGAAGGCCTTTAAGGAGATTAACATTAGACTCGGTGAAAGGTGACCAAATAGCAAATAAGGGTTGCAATGGTTACATGATCTTTAAAATGTAACATGTTTGCTGTAAATCGAAGCTCCCTAAGTGCTTTATGACGGAAAAGATTTACTTGTACTTATAAAGAGGAATGATCACGCGTCACTTCAATTTGACTAGTCAATCAGTTTTAATCTGACATGAGCTTGAAAGATCAACCCAACTGACATCAACTTATAATTTGATCATCAGCGCAGTTTCAAAAACTACAGTTGAATACAAGAACCGCAACTTCATATGTTTTAATTTCATCAAAATGCAAAGAATCAATACAGGTAAAAATCGATGAACAGATTATATCCATCACATAAAATCGTCCATCATTTTGAGGATTCTGACCATGATCACGCAAAGTTACGTATTTACTAACTACAAAAACGGATAATATACCTCGTTTAGTTGCAGAAAACTTTGAACGATTTTTCGTTCTCTTTAATGACCGGAATATTTATACTACTACTTCATAACTAATTTTCGGTTAGTAACATCAAACTGTAATTAATGCATTCATGTAAATAAATTCATTAGTGTTTGAAATGTTGTCTGTTTTTGATTTGGAGAATGGCGTCCTTGATATGTTAATCAGAAATGTTTTTGAAATTTAAAGATTGAGCTGACGATGGTAATATGTAGTGGTATTTTGGAGTTAGTTCGTAAAATACGATTTTACGCACCGAGTGAGTTCCGTGAAGATCTCAGGAATCTGCAAAGTTTATAAACTTGTTACTAATACTCTTTTTTGTCATAAACGTTTTGTAGAAAAGTTTATTTTAGTGCAAATTTCACACATCAATAAAAAAATGTCATTTTATGCAGTCACAATGTGTAAAGTCAAATTCTACGCACCGTACGGCAGAAATAAAATTAATGCTCCTTTAACCTGCACAGAAAAAAAGTCTTAAAATTGTTACATCTCGAATTAAGCACTATTAAAGGCTTAATTTCAGTTTAAAATTGAGCCAATTTTCTTAAATTAAGTCAATATTTGCGCTTAAAGTCTTACTTTCAGACATCAAAGTTTAATTTTAGTCGAGATTTATGCAAAGAAAAAAATTTTCGAGCTTGTCACACCTAAGTTAGAGAATTCTTATTTCGAACTTGAATATTGACTAAAAGTAAGGTTTTGAGCGCAAATGTTGACTTAATTTGAGAAAATTAGCCCAATTTTATGCTGAAATTAAGCCTTTCACAGTGCTTAATTTGAGATGTAAGAATTTTAAGACTTTTTTTTCTGTGCATTAAATCTGTTTAGTATTTTACAGTTTAAATTAATCTATCACACCAAGTCTCATTTACGGCATAAATATACTCTTAACACTAAATACATAAAACTAAATGCCGAAGTCATCTGGAGGGAGTATTCCCACACTGTTTCTTGTTTTGGTAGTTTTTGTAATGCGCTGGCAAATTCCGCACTTGTAACGAATTATATTTTTTCAACTCCGTGCGTGAAATGTAACTTTGCACACTGTTTATAGTACGCGTTGTACTATCAAATCAATCATTGAAAAATTGCATACCAAGAGCAAAAAAAAATCATTAGTTCACAAATCACCCAATTTGCGCGCTTGCAACGTAATATACTAAATTAAACGTTCTAGAAAATCATAAAAAACCGTTTTCTTATTTTCTTAAAATGACTATAAAAGATGTAACAAAAATCTAAAAAAAATGCTTGCGAAATGATATTAGAAAGTTCGAAAAACCTCTTAAAAGTCATCACTTCTAAAATACATTAACATCGCACCTTAAACAGCATCATTTGAACACCTTTCTAACATTTTATCAATTTTTATTTGCACACGGAATTGAAGCTTAATTGGATATCGAGATATGTTGACATTCCTCCTGATATCGAAAACAAAACTAAACTTTGCGTATCAGGTAACCTTTCAACCTGCAGTTTTTTAAGCGGCGAGGTCATCATAGGCAGGTTATCCGTAATATAATTACGGTGAAATGAAAGATAAGAACAAGATGCTTTCATAGATGTAAAAATATCTAGTATCTTTAAGATGTGAACGATATGTTCTTGGATAGCTGACACCAAACATATTATCAATCATAAATTTCTTCGATGCTTTCAAATTATCCAGCAACATTTAAAAAATGTTCACTACTTATAAACATATATCATTTATTAGTTTTTATGTGGAAGACATTAATTTCATTTCATTTAATCGAACATTATGATTTTAGCTTTATTCGATTGGCATTTGAAACAACGAGAACTCAAGGAAACTGCACGAGAGAAGCGCCATAATGGTTTTAATATGCGTTATGATTCAAGAACATTACGGAATGAAACATCGGTGAAGACGCAATGGGGATTTTATATGAACAACGCAAGACTGGCTGACAGGTTTAAATATTAACATAAATAATGCTGTATTAATGGCGCCTTATGTTTGTTTCGATGGTTGATAATAATTTATTAATATTAAATAGAAATTTTTTGTTAGACATTTTATTTGGAAAAACTGAATATATTTTTACATGTCTTCAAATTTTTTTGACTTAAAATTTTGCGTTAATTTATGATGTTCGTGCATAAATAATGGTAAATAAAAGGTAGTACTGTGTGAAAATGTGTTATAAAAAATGTGTTTAGGAAGGAATTGATTCTTTTTACATCTAAGTAAAAAAATTCTTCTCATAGTTGATGCCGAAAGTTTGTTGTTTAAATTTTTTCATTCAATTACGAAAGAATCAAAGAAGAAGAAAATATTAATTATTCGAATATTTTTACATAATAGGACATCATTTTAGTTAGTACTCTTTAAATTCCTTAGAGTAAAAATTTCACTTCGTGAAAGAGGAATTTAGAGAAGTAATTTGTATCGGTCTTTAAAAAGTTCTACTTTCAAACATGACGAATTAAAAATTATTTAAACAATCATAATTTATCTTTCCATCATTTATTGTATGAAAATATTTCAAAAGAGTTTCTGATCTCTGAGGTAAAAAACTTCAAAAAAAGTTTTAAAATATTCAGTTTAATTTCTACCTTTGTTCATTATAAAGGGATTAACGTTTATAATTTGTTACTGATATTTTCATGATAGAATAGTATATTGCTCACTAAGGAGTAACAAAAAAATTCGCAAATTTCACATTGAAACATTTATTTCGTCATTAATATCTCAATAGTTTTCAATATAAAACTCTATGAATTTTCATGACGACCATAAGAAAAAGAATACTAAGAATGCCATGATTTTAATTTAACTTGTTCTTCCATTCAATAAAGTTTACTTTACGAAACGTATATTAATACAATTGGCACTTTCTATATCTTTTAATATCATATTATTATTTTTATCCGAATCATTTTTATATCAATACTCTTTTATGCTGCATCTATTGTGGTTGAAATGAATATTGGAATAGACCTGGCAAATGGTCATGTCTTTAATTACTCATGGGTATAGATAGCTGTGTCATCTTAAATGAACCGAAACCAAGGCCAATTCTACGAGATCAATTACAGCTTTCTTCATTATTTCCTACTCGTATGTAATGAAATACTATTGTTCTATACAGATTGACAGAAATAGCCCACTGTCAGGATACCTTCGCCGCTCAATTGGAACGATTGAAGATCGAAAGGGATACTGTAAATGAAGAAAAGGTCGGAACAGAACTCGAGTTAGAACACTTAGTAAATCAGACCTTGCAAACAACGAAACGTTGCATATCGATGAGGGACACTCGAAGAGATTCGGAATTGACTTATGACGAAGGCAGCACCGAACTGGTCAATGAACTTACCGTCCTCAATGATTCTAAAAATCTGTTAAGCGATCGGTGAGAAACTCTTCCAATGATATTAATATATTCTTTCGATCTTATTAGTGTAAAGATAATTTTGAATTCTTTCAGAATTAGCTCTGCTTATTCATTGTTGAATTGTTTGGACCAAACGATTTCTGAATTAGAAGCAGAGATGCGAGATAAAAACAAAACGGTTGATATCGACCATGAAAATTTAGAGTTGAATAAAAACAGTGCAAATATTTCTGCGAAACCCGATGCTCTTCGAATTCCAAAAGAGTAAGTTATTAAACGATAATTTGATAACTTGATTTTATATTTTAGCATCAGTAAAATATAATTTATCATTTTATGTGTATGTGAATGAAATATTGAACGAGCTTGGTATTAACTATAGTTCGGAATGCATTGCTTCTATATAGAATTAACTTGCAACTCTTCATCCATCAATACACCTTTATTATAGGAATGTAAACACATACCCTTTAAGGGGCCATTAAATATCGACTTCGCTTTTACGGACGCTGTATTTTCAGTAAATGGCACTCATTTCAAGGGTATTTTCATATTGAATTATTATTTTAGGGGATTTTTGCACAAGTTTCATTAATATACATCAAGTTTCAGCGACATCGGTTTAAAATCTGGTGATAAATGGTTAAAAAAGTAATCTCAACGCAAATCATTTTGTCCTACAAGAATGTTTCTTGCAAACTCTCAACCTATTCCGAAACGACTTCGCAGTAACTTAGTAGACTTTCGTAAAACGTGTATAGATGCGTCCGGAAATAGATATGGGCTTGAAAATATGTCTATGTTTGATTGTAATATTTTAGGTTAGGAAGTGAGCTATCGACTGGGCAGCTCGTGCTTCCCTTTAAAAACAACTGTGCACCAAATATTTAATTATTAAAACGATTTATTGTTGCGATCTATTTTTTGTTGTAATTTTGTCGGCATTAGGGCCTATTTTTAGTTTTTTAATAGTAGGGCTAAATAGAAATCCTCTTATTATATGATCAAACGGATTATTCCACTTGCGGTAATTGAATTTCTACTTGCCTCAAGTTGATTCCACTTGCGACGAGAGGACTGAAAATGACTATTTTAAGACTACAATATAATACAAAATAATATAGAAGTTTATGTGGACATTTTCTTCTTTAATTCAGCAATATTAGCAATGCTAAAATATTACTGTAAATTGTTAACCTTTAGAGGGCCGGGATTTTGAGCTGGAAATTCACCTTAAAAAATTGAGACAAAATATATCTTATATCATTGATTGAACGTAGACAAAGTGTCGATAAGGGGGTGTGCCATTTTAGTGCCTTTCTGGTACCGTACGGACCAGCAAATGTTAAAAATTTCGACAAAAATGGTTTTTTCAATGGTATTTTTTTCATGATATAAGTGATAAATAAGACCATTTACACACAAAATATAAAGTATCTTTTATAATTGCTCAGGGTTAATATAATTCAAAGAGTTGATTTACGAGTAATTCACCCCTTCGGTCACGAAATTAAATTTTTATGTATTTCAAACTGCAAATATATGTTTTCGATGTATTTTTTTACGCTAACTATTAATCTGATATCAAAAAACCATAGATTCGAAAAACAACCACTATAACAGAGTTTTTTAGGGCTGATTGACCTCTTTAGCCACGAAATTCAATTTTTATGTATTTGAAAGTGCAATTGAAGAGTTTTACGGAATAAGGGATTCTCGAGATACGCCCTTTTTCCGTAAAATTCATATTTTTAAACTGCTTATCAAAATATATAAGTCCTGAAAGTTTGAGGTTGATATCACTGAAATTGGCTGTAAAAATATCGATCTAAGAAAAAAAGGCATATCTCGAGAAACGCCCTTTTTCCGTAAAACTATTCAATTATACTTCTTCGACACCGAGTTCAAAGGTGATATAAAAAATACCGTCAATTAAAAAACAACACTGATGGGGTAGAACTAAAAACTACCCCTTTATAGACAGTTCTATCTGTAATAAAATGTTCTTCAGTCTCTGACTCTCCAGTACTCCAAGCTTCATGTTCTCTATCCATTGTTATACACAAAATAATACGACAAGACAGAAAGTAAGGAAATATGCTGTACTTGTCATATATATATATATATATATATATACCTCAAAACCAAAAGTTTATAAATATTGAATTATACTAACAATTTGTATTTGGAAACCTCATGTTCATTTATGTACACTTGAAACTCCGAAAAAATTTATGAATAAAGAAAAAAAGTTTTATGTAAATTATCTTTTAAAAAATAACTATATTTATAATAGCTTTTACATACAGAAAAAATACAGTATTGTTTTAAAAAAATTGAATATAAACTATAAGCGTCACATAAAATGGAAAAAGGGTAAGAAGTGGTAAAAGGGATGTATTTATATTCGATTACTTCAAGTAGTAAATTGCTACTACATCTAAACAAAGTGATATGGAAATATAACTGGCATAGAAAGGGTAAAAAAGTGGTAAAAAGGAATGAGAAGGGCTGAAAAGGGATAAAAGGTGATCAATTTATATTAAATTGCATCAAGTAATGAAAATCAAAACCTTTTATATTAACATTGATTTGTAATTGTAGCCTTATGCAATTAAAACAAAGCACTATATTTACAAAGATACACTGATACATTTAAGGAATATGAGGTAGCTAAACAGAGACTGGGAAGAATAAATTTGTCTTCATTTCCGGCCCTCTAAACGTTAAGAGGTTAAGAGGGTTCTACAGCGAACTCTTGCAACGTACTAATGAAATTAATTGAGAATTGTGTGACAATTATTGGAAATTTCTAAAAATCTTTAGTAGTACTGGGTCAATTCTCTCTTAATTTGTTGCACATTGTGCAAGTGGCAGAATAAAGTAAATAGAATTACCCTTACATAGCCTGAAGTTAGCAAATTTAATTGAGTCATTTTTAATTTACGATTTTTAGCCTAAATTCGTACCTTATCCGCAGAGTACTTTAGAACCTTCTTAAACTGCACAAACATTTGTAAAATTGCCCTCGGAAAATTATTGTTTGCCCGATGTTTCTTTGAAATAATTAAAAGTGATTTTATAACAATAAGAAATATACTACAAGTTTCTGCTTAAGATGCAAAAGTTGTATGGTATATTCTGGTATATTCTGAGTGACTACTTATTATCTTTTAAGTCTGACAAAAGAATTGATCACATGGTGTTGCGGACAGATCTTTCTAAGGGTTTTTTCCCACTGTTGTAGTTTTCCCCCCACAAGATTGCACACCGGAATATCGATTTGCAAGTGGTTCATTGGGCCAATTTAAACCGTCAAAGTAGAGCCTTCTACCCCGAGGCCCGCAAGTGCTCAGCAAAATGTTAAAAATTGCATTTTTTACTCGATATAAAAAGGGGACTTCGCTGTAGGTTGGACATAGTAAGGTTATTTGCTTACAACTTTTTAATGGATAATGATTTCGACAAGTTTTTGGTACCATTCGAAAGCTAGAGGACATACCTACTACACTCCTATGAAAATGTTTTTATAATTTCTGCACAAACCAAAAAATATAGCCAATTTTCTGATCAGATAATTTTTATTTTGTTTTCGTTGCTGCGAATTGGACACTAAACGAATATCCACTAATAAGTGAAAAATATCGAGTGCAGCCAATAGTAAATGAAAGTTCACGCAATATTATAAGGTAAAATAGTACATTTTTGTATTTTTTTTTACATTTAAAAACCATTCAATTAGTCATAAATATATTTAAAACTATATTGAGCTGTCAAATAACGATGTCCATTCGCAACGAAAAAATGTGTCCAACAAGCTGCATGGACAATATTGTTTTCAAACCGGAAAAGCATATATTTGTTGTCATTATATAACGTATGTTTTGTAATTCATAAAAGCAATTTACTTTTTTAACTTTTAAAATATGACAATTGTACTATTTACTAAAATACGAAAAACAAAAAGACCTGCTTTCAAACTAATTGCTACTAAGAGGAGCATTTTTTAATAAAACAAATGTATTTATATCTTGTCGATGACAACAAATTCGGATCCAGCGATTCAAAACACCCAATAAAACATAACGCCGGTATATAACATTTATTCTCTGTTCATTAAATCTTTTATAACTACGTATATAGACGTAGTCCACAGTAAGAGCCCACTTAGTCTACTACGTGTATGCACGTAGTCCACAATGAAAGGGTTAATTATTTCGACGATGATTTCAAGCTTATGAATTCTCTTGATTAATAGAAATAAAATAAAATGTTCAAATTAACACTTGGCTTTATTAAGTAGAGTGTTCCTTTATTTTGATACATTTACATTCATATGACCTATGAGTATAGTTTAGCTAATAATATTTATATCTTTTTTCACATTATTTTCAAAGAGAAAGTTTTATCAAATGTTGTTCTTAATCGTAATATTTTATTTACAGCTCAGTTACGCATGAAATATGGCAAGAGCATACTAACAAAGTGAGATTTAATGTAGATAATCTACTAATCGAATCGACCACGTTTCGCGAAGCATTAAAATTGGACAGGAAAAAGACCAAGAATGAAATCGCAGCACAGTATGATTCTACGGACTTTGCACTTCGTAAAAGGATTTATTTGACCAAAAAGTCACGAAATGAATTGCAATGGCAGATAAAAAAGGTTAGAAAATATTAATAAATATTTCAATTAGCAAAAAAATATTAATTACATACAAATATCAATTAAACACTAAGAAATAACATGTGTAGCGTATTCAATTAATTATTTACTTTAATTAGAGATACAACAAAATATTTTAAATTAAAAAAAATTAATTTTTACTTGTGACTTGATATTTTCTTAATTTAGAACTTATTTTTTAGTGCGTAGTTTTAAGAATTCCTTTTCTTGGGGGCCATCGACCTCTGATACAAATTAGGGTTTACTCCCTACCACCACCCCTCCACTTATTTTGTTGCTTAATATGTAGTTCACGGTGCACCCCTGCGATTTGTTTCGGTATTGAAGTTTCAGAATTTCAACCAAAATAAAATTTCTACAAAAACATTTTATGGATTCATATTTAAATACTTTTTAAGTAATTTCTCAACTTTACGAAAAGTTGAACAATTGACGTCAAGTTATCATCTAAAACTACATTTTTTAACTGCTAATCTGTGACAAATTTTATAAGAAATTTGATACTTCTATTTAGGACTTAATTTCTTAGGATAATTTCTTATTTTTATGTCTATATACAGAATAGAAAAAAGTCGTACAAACACAATTTATTGAAATATTCTGATACATAAAATAGAGTCGTGTCAGTTCTTGAAGTCGAACAAAGAATAGTCGCATTTCCGACTTTTATTTGCTATTTATGAATACTTTATCATCTAAGAGGTATGATTTCTTTGACCGTAGATTAAAATATATAATATAATTATATCGGTGTGTCGGTCTTTTTGAAAAAAAAAATAAAAAACACTTCTCTTGAAAAAAAAATACATTTTTTTGTTTGTTAAGAAAAGTGTTTTTTATTTTTTTTTTGTTCAAAAAGACCGCCACACCGACGTAATTACATTATATACCTTAACATCTGTCTAGAAATTATATTTTAAAAAACTGTAAGGCGAAAAAAATTTTTATATGAACGTTGCAAAAATAAAGTTTCCGGAAGAAAGTTTGGTTAGAAAAACTGAACGTCTTCGCCAAGGTGTTTGTCCTCTTATCAAATATCGCTTATCTGTTGTCTGATTGTGATCTGTAATTCTCATAAAAAACTTAAAGACCGTGAAGTATGTAGTTATGTACAGTATTGATCTGTTTCATAGTAGTTTCATAATATTGAGAAAAATTTCTTGGAGATTTTATTATTTCAGATTGTAATATTAGGACATTAAAATGCAGAAAATCACTTTTCTGGTCAAAATTACTAGATTTGATTGTATCTGATAAAAATTAGTATAAGTTCTTGAAAGATTTACTATTGAAACAGTAAAAATGACTAGATTTTATTGAAATTTTTATATTATCTCAATAGTCAATCTTCTAAGAACTTATAGTAAATTTTTACCAGAAAAAAGCAATTTTTCTTATTCTGCAAATCTGTCTCAATACTACGATTTGAAATAGTAAAATTTTCAAAAAATGTTTTTTTCGCATAGGTGATCTGATTAAATAAAATATATAGTTATAAATCGTTTTTTCGATTTTACAAATAATGTCTAATTCTAATTCCTCTTTAAAATCAAACCACGAAGTTCGAATGACGGACGCTTTTTTTACACTTAAAATATTTAAATACTGATATATTAAACATTAAAATGTTTTTAACCCGAGCTGTTCATAAATTCATTATTTTTCTTCACGCATCATTTATACATCGATTTTGTACACCAGTGACATGTACACCCTCGATTTCTTTTCATTCGTAGATGCTGTATTGACTAATCTTCTATAGTACAGCAAATAAATTGTTATTTTAAACAAACTATGAATAGGAAGTTATATAGCTAACATTCCAATCAAGAAGAATATCCATACTTCCTTGTGAAATCCGTTGACTAATAACTATGTGTTGCAATTTTTAAAAAAATGGTGTTTCAGATGACTAATAATATATTTAGATGACTAAGTATAATTTCCAAAATAAATCTTGACATGCAACGGTTCTTTTACAAACGAAAATGTTTCCCCTCCTAATGGTTAAAAAAGTTTTTTAAACCAAAATCACGTTTCGGACACAAATGCGGGCCTTCATTAGAATATATTTCTACAAAAATGTATAGAAATTACATAAATATTAACAATAATTCTAATAATTATACAAAAAAAAAAGATTTTTGTGAGGGATTGAATTTTATAGTGGTTGATATTTTAATGGAATATCTTGAAAACATTCTATAAGTTAATGTTAAATTGCTTTTTTATTAAAAGATATGTGGACGACATAATTACAGACATTCCTGTCGACAGGAAAGATTATATGGTGAAGATTTTTAATTCACAAAAAATCCATTAGCTTAATAACAAAATCAAATTTGCAATTGAAAATGAAATCAATTCAAAAATTATTTTTTTGGATTTACTTCTAATTAGGAAGGGTGATGGATCTATTGACACGGATTGGTACTATAAAAATACTCTGTCCGGAGATACCTTCACTATAAGTCTTCTCATCCTATTAATTACAAAATTAGTGTAATTTATGGTTTAATAGATCGAGCGAACAAAATTAGCAGATGTAAGATTGAGGGGAAAAAATCTCAATATTGTCAAAGATGTTCTAAAGAGCTCGTACTTGAATGCACTAAAAATAGCACCCATCTACTTCATAGCACATACCAAACCTACGAAAATTCTAACCAATCCAAATATAAAAAAAAATACCGTATATATAGTTTACCATACATCAAAGGCTTAAGCCTTTCTGGCAAAAAGGCTAATAAACGACATCAGGGTAATTCACAAACAGTTTAACGCTAATGTAGCACAGATTAAGCCCTTCAAGGATAAGTTAGATAATAAAAATGGTTTAGTGTTTTTGATCCTCTAAATAATCGCAAATTTTGTAAAACAAAAAAAAATATTTATGAAATCCAGACAAATACTCGGGATTGACCAAACTCTGATTAGACACTTCTCATAACTTTCATTATGGCAACGTAAAAATTCTAGCTTCCGAACCAAATGTTCTAAAATGAAAACACTTTAGAATTTAAGCGGTCAAGAAGTTATTTAAGACGTGTAACAACGTATTTTAATTACTATACTGATAGAAAGATTTTAAATAAAATAATCTAAAAGGTTAAAATAACTATAGTCTTGTGTGTAACTGATATGGACAGGGTGCAGACAAAACCTACTGACACACTTTGATGTTGCGACCTTGAACCGCAAACTATAGAGTCGGAAACACCTGAGTGCGTTTCATTTGTCCTCGACCACTCCCCAGTCTTGACGTGATGAGCGATAATGAATTACAATAATATGATACCGGGTGATGAATAATATTAACGAGAACAATGATGACTATGAAGATATGATGAAGAAGATCATCATGATGACTACTACATCTTTGATCACGATCTCGATGGCAGTAAAAATTAGCGAATGAATAATTCGGTTTATCGCCTTGAATATTGATGATTCTATCTTATATAGAATATCTCCATGGGATGTCGAGGTCACTGATTAACCCCTTCGCTGCGGATGACAAAGATCTTTGTCATTTAGGACTTTTTTCTGACTGCGACAAAAACGCAAATCTTTGTCATGGCATAAATTAGTCTAATGAAGTTAATAATGTATCCAATTTAAAAATTGGACCATTTTTAGATAGTCTGAGGCATACCGAATAACATGCCGTGAAAAGAAAAGATAAAAGTTTTTAAAATATATTGTTTTTACGATTTTTAAAAAATATTTGTCATGAGCTACGCCATCTATTAGGTCAATTTCTGTATTAAAAAACTCGATACCCAGAGGTTTTTGAAGTTGCTGATTACAAGTTTGGTATTATATTTTGAAAATTCGAAATTACGGATCCAATGTGGCGGACAAAATTCCCCAAAATCGAACCATTTTGGTTTAAACTTTCTACTCGGGGATTTTCGAAGTCGCTGATTACAAATATGAGGATGTATATTAAAAATGTAAAATTGAGGAACCAATATGGTGGACAAGTTAGTCAAAAAAATTATGTTAGTCTTCCTCTATTAATTTCGATATACAATATCTACTTACACACTTTACCACGTGGAGGTTGGAGAAAGGTCTTCAAAGTGCTCTTTTTTTTTTATTAATTTACGTTTTTATATGTTTATTTTTTTTTATCTTTTTCCTATATGTAACAGGATAACTCAAGAGTACATCCCAGAAAAATCTTAAATTTACGTGGGATACACTGGATAGATATTCGAAAATAATAATCTCTGTAAAATATCTGTAAAAAATAAAAACATAAATTTGTAGCTGCAGAATCAAAGAAATTTTTGGTACAAACAAAAAATTCGGTATGAATTTTCTATATATAATTATGAGAGTATTTCTATTGCTCGAACAATCTACCACGAGCAGCATTGTTGTCAGGCAAACGAAGCCAGCTGTTCTGCGCTTTAAGAGAAACCAACGAATAACAAATTGTCGTAATTTTGAACATGCAAAACCTGACATAAGATTTGTAATAAAAAAAAAATTATAGACCAGGTTACGATAAAATCTAACCAAATTTTTTTCCCGCATTTTGGGCACTTTTTGTGAAATTCTTGCCGCAGCGAAGGGGTTAAACATTTTATAGCGAATGTTCAAATTCATATATTTTAATTAAAATTGTTATATTCTTTATATCCACCATTTTAATAAATTAATTATCTTATTTTTGCTGAGAAATGAAAATTTCAAAACTTGCAATGATTTTAATCCTAAATGGAGTTTTTTATTATATTAATTTCTATATTAATCGTTTAATTGTATCAATATAGCAATAATATTTTTTAGTTGGCTTTAAAAGCAAGCTGATTAATATTTTACAGTAGTATATTATTTTTACGATATTATATCATATTATTGTTTCTAAATCTCTTCAATATTAGTATTATTATTATAATTATTCAAGCAATTAGAAAACTGATCAACTATTATGATTTAGATATTTGATTTTTCTCTCATCTTTAACATACAATACCATTTTTATAATGAGAAATAACACAATAACACCAGAGGGTAAAATGTGTAAATAATCATAACACTCCATAAATAACAGTTCCTATGAGAAAGCTCAGTTATCTTCATGATTTAAGTATTAACTATATTGCATTGTTGTTTGTTAACATTTTTATATAGTATTATTAAATTAAATTTAGAATTGACATAACTTTGATTATATTCAAAATAGATCACATTAGAAACAAATAATTATTTTATTATTTATGTTAATTACTTTCATGAAATCCAATTTTATCAAAGAGGTTGTTTATTTGTATATTTTTTCTATTCATATTTACTAACAAGTCACCGTACCCACGTGTCACGGATTCATTGAAACTTCTAAAAATATTTGTTTTAATTTTATTACTTTTAAAATAATTTAAAACTAATCATTATTAATAGTTTCCAAAAGCACGCCTGATTCGTTAAATGAGTGCAAAGTGCAATTATTTTCAATCGGTATTAAAACATTAGGAATTAATCTTTGTAAGTAAAACCCATACGTATGGCGATAGAAATATGTGCTTAAAACGAAATTGGAGAGATTAATAGAGTTTGGTCGGATAACAGTTTATCTATTACACGGAATCCATAATACACGTTATGTACATATTATGTTTATAAGCATATACATTTTGCTTATATATGCTTTATAATTTTTTTTATGATAATTACAAACACCAAAAAATTAGCTGAATGCAACTGGCAATTATAAAATTCATTAGCCATCATTATTGAACACCTAGGGAAAAATTATTTTTTTAACGGTAAAAAATGTTTGAAGAGTTATTTATAGGAAAGTAAACACCCCACATTTCTTAAAAGAAGAAATCACTCTTTTGGGGAGTGAAAATTAACTTCGGCCATCGAAAAAGTAAATTCTAACTTTTAATTAGTGAAAACTTGCTCCTTAAAGAGGGAAAACTTACTCGGTTGGAGTGACTGTTATAAGTGAACGTTCACTCTTTCGCTCTGCTATAGTTTAAATTTCACTCTGTATAGAGTGACTTTTCATTCAAAGAAATTTAAAGAGAGCTGTTGTAGGCCTCTGGTAATTTTGATTTTTCAAATCTTACATTAACAGATCGATACTAACGTATTTTTAAGAAAATAATTTAGAATTTTGACTGTCAAAACGATGGCTTGTTAAACTTTTCATGGAACGTATAAATTAAGATAGTATTCTAGACTTGACTCTAATAGAACCGGATCTTACAACAAGGTTAAATAAGGTTGTCATAATGTCAATAAGCTTACAGCAACGTTATTTAACTTTGTTGTAAGATTCGGTTCTGTGTGAGGAATGTGTCATTTAAATAGGAAAATGTTTATAATCACCTTTAAGATGGCTCGATCAAAAACCGTTATTTTATGGGTTAATTTATGATTTAACTTAGCCGGAAAATAATATTTAACTTTTAACTTTTAGGGAAACTACCTCCACGTACCACATAATCGTTAATACGTCTCTATAATAATCCGTCACAAATCAATAAAAACTGAGATTTTGGTTCATTATGTTATAACATATGCAAATATGCATCGGAAATATGACGTATTGGCAATTTTGAGGAAATATTGGTTGCTAAGTGAACCGTTACAGGAATTATCAACAAATACATCGATACAATTGTTATTAATTTAATTTTTTATAAGCGACAAGTGCTTTAGTTTTGCTAATACTAATTGTACTTCTGTATTAGATGCGTTTCAAGTAAATTTACTACAAGTAATATAAAAACAGATTAACTGGTTCAGGTTAGGTGCCACCTATATCACCCATGAATTTACGGTCCTGCACGATTGAGCCTTCTCTCTTTTCCTCGTACAGGAATATATTTAGGATTTCTCACATATTGGTTATAGAATTCATGTATTTGAAATGAGTTTGAGGAAGGTTTAACGAAATTACAAAGTAAAAGTTCGGAAAAATATCGTTTTTCTTTTTTTCTGCCGTCATATTGCATTATCGTAAATGGCTAATGGGAGTTGTTAGAATCCGATACCCATGCCACCTTTTATGATTGTTACGTTATTCTTGCAAAAAGTTTTGAATTTAAAAATGTGGTAATTAAAAAAACACGAAAATTCAGAGTTTTTTTTTTGTAAATGGACTGTAACTTTTTTATATTGCTTCGGACGTTAATTTCAATCACGGGATACGAAAGAACAGACTTCAAACTTTGGGAAATCTTAATTGTGAAATTTTTTTCATTGCAATTACATTGAAAGATACAGCATTGAAAGTTGAGAAAACATAATGTAGTTCCTGTCCAAAAAGGGTTAAGGGGTAACATTTTAACCCAAAAAATGAATGTTTCGTACAAAAAACACGTTTTTTCGAAAAACCTTTCGTCTGTTCATTTCTCTTTAAAAATAGGATACAACTTAAAAAAGATAAAATAAAATAAAATATTCTAAAAAAATCTCTCTGAAAGAATTTTATTTTTTAAAATTTGAATTTCCGAAAAAGTTACTAGAATAAACTTTTCCAAAAAGTTAATTAAATTTATCATCAAAACCGAGCGGAATAAGGGTCTAAGAGTATTTCGGTAACAAATATTCTCCGTACAGATGAGTCCTACCGTATAAAGTCCGTCTAACATCCCTCGTCTGAGATTAAGAACCCACAGCTTCTAATTGCAGCGATATCGAGCGAATCCAAAGCCTTTCTAGCATGCGTGAGAAATGTGTAGTGTGTGTGAGTAAATTCACGCTCCGTCTAAATCAGAATCTGAAATTCTGATCGACGCTACGTAGTTTGAAAGCTTTACAAATTTCCTGTATACCCGTGAATGCAATCAAAATGTATTGTAAGACGCTGAATTAGTTATTACTTTCAAACCCAATGTTATATAAGGGATTTGTTTGTTTGATCCCATATTTTATTACATTTGTGCTTAGATTATAAAGTAGTTACAAAAACATTTTTTGGGTTAAATCAGAAAAACTGGAATCAGAGGTAGTGGATCTTATTGATTTCTTGCCGGTGAAAACAAATTCGTTGTTCAATTTGATCATCGCATCATGATTTTAAGATATCTGATCCGAAAAATATTCAAAAATAATCTTTCTGGCATTTTGAGGTTAGTCTATGTGAAAAATCTTTCACGATGGATTAAATTGGACTACGAATTCGGTTTCAGCAACCAAAAATGTTTGAGTTCACTATCTCTGATTCAAGTTACATAAAAAAAAAATGCGTTTAGTGATCCTGTGTAATTTATACAAATTTGTGAACTATACTAGATAATTTGACACAAATGTGATTGACAACAATACTGACATCTCTAAAACCTGACGTTCTGTTGTTAAAGGTCATATTCCAATTCGGCAAGATAAAAACCGTCAGCAAACTATCATTGGGTTCTATGTTGTTAATTTTTGGGCCTTCAGCAATATATTACATTGCCGTCGTACTACAGAGTGACAATCTTTGACAGTGTAATTTTGCATGTTGTCTATTTAAATATAAAACAAACGATAATTTAGTTACTTTGTAGACATTGACAGGCTGTATTAAAAATATAAGTCAAATTCGCGAAAAACTGCAATCTCCTTGACCGAAATTTTAAAAGAAAAATAATTCCCCCACTGCTATTTGAGCTCCAAAATTAATCGTTTGATTTCCTTAACGCGCATAAAATGAATATCGGGTATTTTGTATAATCTGCAAAATATGACTTTTTCTTTTTTTTTGCAATGAATCTTTCTGATATTACCCGAAAATGTTGAACCTGCTCTAATACGTCTGAATATAATTAACACGAATTGGCGCATGCATTTTTATAGACCCTCGTTTCATGAGAATAGGTATTCCAGTTCCATAAACAAAGAATGTAAAGCATGCAAAAATGTTTCTTTTTTAAAGCATATCATCGTTTTCCGGGTTCATAACGAGGAACCCGTCGGGGTCATGCGTGATCTGCAGTCGTTATTTCCATCAGAATATTCTCATTTACTAGTAGCCTCAATTCTTTTCGTGTCTCAAAACGAAAATCGAATAATTCGGGATTGGTAAATAACTCCACTTGGGTATTAAAATACTTTAAAAAAATAAATATTCGATGTATTAATACTAGAAAAAATGGAATACAATTTTTAATTATTGTCCGTAAACTGTTAAAAATTTCAGAAATTCAGATAAACATTATTCATAAGATATGTTTCGAAAATCAGTAGAAAGCAAAATTCTGTGTTCTTCAGTCCGAGAAGTTTATTTGATTTTTTTCAAAATTCCAAGTCCGCTGCACACGAAATTTTCTTCGGAATTGTCGACTGCATAATATGACAGTGTATATACACGTAATTTAAAGATTTTTCACTGTCAAAGGTCGTTAAAAAATCTTTAAAATTCCATTTAGAATTAAGTTATGTCTCTCGCATCCAGAGCCAAAACATCTGATCGCTACTGCCAATGAGTTTCAAATTTCCTTAAGCAAGCGCGGTCAATTTGTCTCAAGTTTCAGAAATCCATATATAATCCTATATATGTTAAAGGTACACGGAAAAAAGCAATTGCTCGTTTTACTATCTAAGTAGTAGGATCTGGCATAATTGTTATTTAATTGGGGTTACCATTTGAATAGTAGACTACCTAATTTTTCACTATCTAGATAGTAAAATTTACAATAGAAAAACGAGGCTGTCTTACCCTACTATATACAAAGTAGTTCCAACTATTTTGTTTTTTTTTCAGCGTAATTATATGGGAAATTAATAAATGATGGCAACACTGAAAATCCACATAAATGAAAAAATTTGTAATGAAGGTATAAATATTTCTTATACAGGCCAAAATTCAACATTTACATTCTTGAATGACAAAATGAGGTGATTACAAAAATTAAAAAATTACAAAAAGTGGCATTTTTACGTGCAATGCGTCTCATACGTAATAGACACCGTTTATAGTACTGCACGAGAGATGTGATATAAGAAAAATAGACGTAAAAACTTTTCATATTATGAAACAAACACGCCCTGCGTACCTATTAATTGCTCTTGCGGAGGTACTTCATCATGATTTTGATGAGGGAAAATTTCTCTTTAATAACGTCACCGGTGCTCGCCTTGTATCATGTGACCATTGGCAAATCTGAACCATCTGATATTTATTATATTCCTATTTATTTACTCATTAAATCTCTTCCTACTCTTGCATCATTTGAATTCATAATTCCTTGTTTCAAAATTGATTTTGCTCTTTGGAATATTTTCTCATTGCTAAACTTTGCTTTTTATCAGAATTACTGAGCAGAGCGGACTTTAATTGTGTTATTGAATTTCTTTACGATTGCGCTTGATTCGATTCCTTTAGGACAGGTTTTAAATTATTGTACTCTGACAAATGATCGTATGTTAGTTGTCCTAACATCAGTAAACTTTAAGAAATTATGTGATATGATCGTAATTCTGATGTAATGGGGTTTTACTTCATAACTCTTACTGCTCACAAGTAGCGATTGGGAATGTTCGGGTTCTTTGGCTTTCTTCCAGGTAGACTTCCTTTAAGACTTGGTTCTGCGATCTCTTTATTCTCCATATTCATCAATGATCTAATAAAGGTACTACACGTTTGGAACATGGAATATATTCTGGCAAGACCTAGATTTTTGTATGTTGTCATCAAAATTAAATGTTATCGTCAAATCGTCAAATTACGCACAACCATAGCGTTTCTGTGATTGAACAGTTTCTAATAGGTCGATTTCACGTGAAACCTGTAGTTGAAAAAAATCGTGTCATAGATTTTGTTTGCATTTGTTTCTTGGGTCTGTATCATAAGATACGACTGCAGTTAAAATTTCAGCCAAAAATATATTTTTTTTGGCGGGTATTACGATTTTGTAATTCTTTTGTATTTTGGTTATTAAGAAAAAGTTCCTATCTTCTTTGATAATTAAGCCGGATTTATGTGTAATGATATAAAAAAATGACAATCATTTTGAAGGGCTTATATAATTTTCAAAACCCTTCTTCAAAAAGAAGAAAGTAGAAGTTTATATCATGCACTTTTAACTGTGTAATCGTCAAAGCAAGTTTTTTTCGAAAACCTCATTTTTTCAAAACCTGACATTTTTATACCGAATTGGTGCGATAACGATCTAAATTGGCCGCAATGTTCATGTAGTTCTTTAAAGCAGTTTTTTTTTAAAAGATATTGAAAATATCAACATTTTTGTTTACTATTTTGTCAGTTTCAAGCGTTTATTCGAGTAGTTTTATGATTCTTATGTAATTTAACAAGTACCCACTCATCGTGTTCATAATAGTATATTATGCAACTAATGCGTAAAGTTAAGTTTTCCGAACGGACTGTGATACGATGCGTACGAGTCATCGTCGGAACCCGTGACTAGTATGCAGCTTAAAACGAGGTACATGGGATATTTTATGCAATATTGTGAGCAAAGTTGAGTATAAATCAAAAAAATTGTAAAACAAATAGAAATGTAATAACGTTAAGAAATAAAGTCGATTTATGATAAAATTGTGTATAGAGCTCCGTGCGTAAATAGGTGGCGAATAAGGCGGGGGAGGGGGATTATAATTTTATAATTTTGGAAGTTCTCGATAAAAGAACAAATTGTAACGCTGATATTGGGTAAGATTTTATGCTAAACCTCATCACTGTCATAGGAAAGAGTACATTACGTACCTAGGGCGGAAACGAAGTAAATTTTGTACATTTTTTATTAGTCACACCTGCACCAATTCGCGGTCCACGTTATGACAAAGTATTTGGAAAGTCCTCGATTATAGTACCACAATATCCTAGTTCACGTGGAAAAGTTAATTTTGCACACTTGTTTCATAATATACCATTATGAACACGATGAGCGGGTATTTTTTTATTTAAAAAAATCACAAAACTACTGGAATAAACGCCTGAAAAGGACAAAATAGTAAAAAATTGTGATATTTTTAATTCCTCCATTAAAAAAAACGATTATAAAGAACTTTATTATGAAACTATTTTACCATACCAATTCGGTATACAAATTTTAGAATTTGGAAAAATGTTTTTGAAAACCTTTCTTGACCATTCGTCGTCTTATCTAATAATAAAGAACCAAGAAAGAATCACGAGCAAAATCTGTGACATGACAATAAGGTTCTCAATTTTTTTTCAACTGCTGGTTTCACAAAGAATCGCCCAGTAAGCTTACTGAGAATTGAACTAAGACCAATTTAATTAATAATCCTTATTATACAATCTTTATTACAACAAAATTAACTTAGAAACCCTCCACTTATTGCTTTACATCAGCATTGAATCCCTTGGATAAATTATGCTTGCAATTTGGTACAGATTTTTGTCAATACTCTTTCAGGAACTCATGCCAACGACTAACTTGCATATTGTGGTTTTTCTTCTGGTTGATTTAAGAACACGGATACTCTGATCCTTAATAGTTCATCAATTTTCTTACTAGATTCGGCTATATAGGGCATAATAGATGTCGTACTATAATTATCATGAACTACTGGGGCATTTTCAGAAATCATATCCTACCCTCTTTTTACTATCATATAAAAATGCAGAATTATCTATTTTATGTGTACATTGAGTTTTCCAATTTTAAATATTACCACATCTTATATCCAAGTACGTCAAATATTTAAAATATTATATATATGCTCATCATAATTTATTCACTTCTTCATTTTCAAGTGATTTTCAATAAACTATTTTATGATCAAATTTAGTCCCCGCTATCAACGCCTATGTCGTATTATGAAGAAATCATTAAAAATAACAGACAAAAATATGTAATACATTAAGTACTATTCAATTTTATTGGTTTTAAAATGAATTTTCTATTATTTAGATGATGGCAGAGATGGAACGTTTGAAAAAGGAAAAGGCAGAACTGAAAAAGGCTTTAGAATCGAAATGTAATTACATGAAGTGTGCAGAAACTAGATTAGAAAATCGAACTTATCGACCAGGATTTGAGCTTTGTAACGACGACGCGTACGAAGGTTTGAAGAAGGAAGTTTTGGAGCTTCAAAATACTTGCAAAGAATTACGCGACAAAATCGAAGCAATTGAGTAAGTTATTTCATTTTTATTTCTTTCGTATGGTTTGTCTTATATATTTTTGAGTATATAAATCTTCAATTTGTCTCCTTTAAATTAAATTCGCGTTTTTTTAATTCGTGATATGAGAAATGTATTTCGAAGTACGGTTGAAATATTTTTAGAAAATTTCAAACTTGAGGCATACGCGATCCAATGCAAAAAAAATAAACCCATGGATTTTAATACAGTAAGAAGAATTCAAATAAATTCACCCCGAATTAGATGTGTTGAATATTCATATATATTTAAGATAGATATTTACAATATATTTACGTAAATTCAAAAACCTGCGGAATAAAGAAAGATTGCAGAAGGTTCAGAAATGTAATTCGAACACTAAATTATTCTCAATGGTTTCAATCGAGCTCTATTGTAAATTCAAAATATTAATATTTTTTAATCGATGGGAAGTAGGTATTGTTTAAAATAAAGGTAAATCTTCGGATGATCCACGTGTTCGAAACGGGAAAAAGTACAACGTATTTTCCACGTATTTTGGCCTCCTGAAAACGAATATCATGATAAAATTTGGCGCTCGGCCATATCTTGGCCGCTATTTCGAAAAAACAGCCAAAAACCCCGTTTTTTTCTGTTTCTTGCATTTATCTCGAGATATACATATCTGACGAAAAAATATTCCAAACAAAAAATGTAGGGCTTGAAATTCTCTATAAAAAAGATTTTATACGTTTTTTTCCTAATGGCAAAAGAAACCCCCTAAATTAATGCTGAAATCGACTTGTTATTCGTTGGTGAGCAACCTCCCCGCGGTGCACATCGGGTAACGCTAATGCCGGCGCGGCGGTCAGGTTAGGTTGGACATGGGTTAGGTTTTTTTTTTAGCGGGGGGGTCTGGGGGGACACATTGTGGTACAGGCAGTAGTAATGATAATTGTCTCATCCTCACCCGGTATGGTACAGGCAGTAGTAATGGTAAGGATGAGACAATTACCATTACTACTGCCCGTACCGCAATGTGTGCCTGGGGGGGCCTGCGGCTAAAAAAAAACCTGACCCGTGTCTAACCTAACCTGCTTTAACCTACTCAATCCTTAATAAACAGGTATTAGTGATAATTAAACGGGCATGAAATGCGTCTTCTGTAATTACCAAGGCGGATGTAAGAAGCGCACGACCGTTATTCTAAGGATTATCTATTTTTATCGCTATTTTACGAGCTTCCCATTGCCATTAGGAAAAAAACGTATACAACCTTTTTTGTAGAAAATTCAATTCTCTACCTTTTTTGTTTGGAACATTTTTTCGTCAGATAAGTATATCTCGAGATAAATGCGAAAAACTTTTAAAAAAACGGGTTTTTTGGCTGTTTTTTTTAAATAACGGCCAAGATATGGTCGAGCGCCAAATTTTGTCATGATATTCGTTTTCAGGAGGCCAAAATACGTCGAAAATATGTTGTACTTTTTCCCGTTTCGAACACGTGGATCATCCGAAGGTTTACCAAAATAAATTTGGGGGTTGGGGCTTAAAACCTACTAAAAAATTATTATTTTCGGACCACTAGGGACCCTCTTCAAGAGGAAGTTTATCGATTTTAATGATATTCTAAAGCGACCAAGATCACGTTCAATCAGCATTTATATACTCAGTATAACGGTGGTGGGGAGTTAGTTAACCATAATAATATAAATTGAATTTTATAGTTTATAAACTGAATTTAAATTTTGACTTTAAAAATCTTCATTTTTATTTAAAGCTTTTTTTTGTAATTTAAAATGTAACATATCAGAAACTCGTCTGTCGGCAAAATTACTGTCGGTGTCCAAAATCTTGACATTTTGCCAATTAAAATCGAGATTTGTGCCCAATCTATGCTCAGTTATGCCGATTTTTTGTTGAGATGGTCTACGAACATTTGATTCCTGTTTTTTGACACGGGTTCTCAAACATCTTTTTTTTACCTTATTTGTATTCTTTAATATTCTCATCTTTTCCAATTCAGTTTTTTTGCCAAAACTAGAGAAATGTATTGGATAAAACTGGAACAGTTATTTTTATTGTATCAATAATTCTAAAAAATAATCTGAATTCTAATAAATACAAAATCGTTTGAAATCTTTTAGTGATAATTGAGCATTCGATGTCTGCATTTTATTTCTGAACCTTTCTCAATATTTCTGCTTTCCAAATTATTTTGAATTTAATTAAAAATTTTTTTGGAGTATTTAAATATTTAACAAAAATAGATTTGAGATATTCGAGAATTCAAATTCTGATTATTTTAATCAATCTTTGTTTCCTGCATTGAAGAGCAAAAGCCTTCAAAAGGGTAAGAATTAAATTCGTTTGACGGAATAGACCGCTTCTGAAAAATAATTATGATAGAATACGACGAATTGAAAGTTTTTAATTTTTATTCTTTTTGGTTCATTAGATTGTCAATGCCATCGATACTTTTATAATCTATTTAAAAAGATAATCAATATTTTAATAAATATTTAGTGCTTTGTTATTCAGTCTTTCTGCAGATTCAATTGAATATTTTATATTTCATTGATAATCACAATTTTTGTAATATTTACAAACAATCGTTAATATATAAATCACAGACTGAATTGTCAACACACGTGTGAGGATGTTTTCATAACATTAAAGAGAAATATAAATATATATATAACAAAGCAATAATCATTATTCAAAAATATTTTTTGATACACGTGTCCGTAAAGTAGACACTTTACGAACTCCTTTTAGTCCGCAAAGTGTGATTTTACGGACTGATCTCTGCACTTTACGGACTAAAAACAGTCGGTAAAGTGCCTACTTTTGCGAACAGTGTATCAAAAAATAGTGTTCGTTCCTCGGCCGTAAAATTTTACGACCTCGGTTTGGAGACTGTGCGGTCCGTAAAATTGAACTTTACGGCCTAGGACCGAAAAGTACTATTTAAACTTTAAAGTCTTAGAAAATTACAGTCCGTTGACTTAATAACCAGGATGGAATAGCAATTAAATCATGTTTGATTTACGTTTCGGTTCCTTCTATTCGACTACTTCATCCATGCACTTTATGATGAATTTTAGCAATATATTTTTAAATCCCAACTAATGGAAATATGATTTTTCAATCTTTTAATTATGGTGAAAGTTTCATTGTATATTTTTTCATAATAATATTACTTACAACATTTTTTATTTTCTAATCTTTATATAAACATAAATATTAGAATATGTGCATTTTGTTCTGAAGAAGGTCCATATTAATGGCCGAAACGTAAATCAAACATGTGTTTTAATTGGCTTAGGCCGTCGCAATATGGGGTAAAATAAAAATACATATAATTTTTTTACTTTACCTCATAGTGCATTGTTACGGAAAATGTCGTATGAAAAATTGTATTACCTGTTGCGAATATCTTTTCCCTTTTCGCACATGGGAAATTTCGTTAGGAATCATCACTGTCAAGTTACTAGGTCATTTCTCAAACTTTGAATTCAAATGGGATTTCATATTTCCCACGTCATTTTCTATGTGTGAATTTTCAGTAATGTATTTATAATATATTATTAGAAAGAGAAAATCTTATTTTCTAGATTCCACAGTAAATTATAGTCATCCGATTTTATGCTACATGAACAAATTTTTTTTTTCGTTAAAATGAAGAAGAAATTTGCAGTTTTTTTTCATTTTTTCAAATGCTTTTGAGCCACTTTCACATTTTATCAAAAAATGTCAGTAAACAAAATTTCTTACTATTATTTTTATTATACTCCGACTCGAACATTCTGTATTCGGAAGTTTGTTTTTCTATTTAACTATATTCAAAAGGACTTTACAATAATTCATGATTTATCTGATCAAAATAAATTCTCTTTAGTTTATCAAAATATCCAATAATATAAAAATCAACTAAAAGAAGCAAATAATGTATAATTGGCAAAATTCATTTGAACATGTAATTGAGACATTCTGCAGAAAACTGCACAGTCGTTTTGTAAAAGTTTACGGATTTTTTTTCAATTTTGGATATGTTTTAGTACCTTATAAGATATGACTTTCTACAAAATGTTAGCTCTCGAACTTAATTATTTTTCGAGATACAAGCTAGTTGGGCTTTTTGACAATGACAGTTTCTTTGAAAATTTCTGAACGCTCTAATTCAAAAAACTACGAACTTTATTAAAAAATACTAAGAATCAAAAGTTCTTAGAATTCATCGAGAAATATAACGGTATTTTTTTTCAACATTTTTTCAAAATCGTAATTTCATTCGAAATCTTCGGAAAAAAGTTAGTGTATTCTCTCATGAGTTCTAAGATTTTTTTGTTCTTTGTATTTTTTCAAAAAATATCAAATTTAAAATATATAGATGGTTTTCAAACAAAAAATCCTAAGCTATAATATTTGAAATTCATTTCATCGAAAACTATCAACTTTTTAAAAAAATGGTAACATTAAAAAGTTCTCAGAATTCATCGGGAAATATCACGGAGTTTTTTTAGATATTGTAATGCATTTTTTTTAAATTTGTTCAAAATTGTAATTTATCTTTTTTTTTAAATTCCGAAGAAAGTTAGTGTATTCTCTCGCTTTGCATTTTTTTCTAAAAGTTGATAGTTTTCGAGGAAATCAATTTAAAATATTGTAGCTTAGGATTTTTTTGTTTGAAAACTATCAATTTTTTTAAATTGAAAGAATTGATAGTTTTAAAAAAATTGGGAGGTATATATCCTGCTGTTTTCGAGGTCGCTTTTCAAGATTCCGAGGTCAACATTGTGTTTCAATCATTAGGAATTCTAATATGGCGCCGAATTTGAAAAAAAATGTGGAAAAAAATTGTGAAATATTTATCCTTACCAATTTTTTTCGAGACATTAGGATATTGTGATTCTATTGAAACTCTGAATAAAAGTGAATAAAATACTTGAATTCTAAGAAGGAATTGTACTTTTTAACGACTTTAAAATGGCGCAAACAAAGAAAATTTCTTTGAAAATTTCTGGACGCTCTAACTCAAAAAACTATGAAATTTTTTTAAAAATACTAAGAATCACAAGTTCTTAGAATTCATCGAGAAATATGACGGCATATTTCTTGATGAATTCTAAGAACTTTTGATTCTTAGTATTTTTTAATAAAGTTCGTAATTTTTTGAGTTTGAGCGTCCAGAAATTTTCAAACAAATTTTCATTGTTGACGCCATTTTTTGAAATTGAAACAAAAAATGAATTTTTGAAATTGAAAAAATTGATAGTTTTCAAACAAAAAATCATAAGCTAAAATATTTGAAATTCATTATTGTAATTTCTTTCGAAAACTTCTGAAAAAATTATCGTATTCTCTCATAAATTCTACGAGTTTTCTCAATTAAAAAAAATGGATTATTTTCAAACAAAAAAATGAATTTCAAATATTTTAGCTTAGGATTTTTTGTTTGAAAATTATCAATTTTTTGAAATTGAAACAAAAAAAATAATGAATTTCAAATATTTTAGCTTATGATTTTTTGTTTGAAAACTATCAATTTTTTCAATTTCAAAAATTCATTTTTTGTTTCAATTTCAAAAAATGGCGTCAACAATGAAAATTTGTTTGAAAATTTCTGGACGCTCAAACTCAAAAAACTACGAACTTTATTAAAAAATACTAAGAATCAAAAGTTCTTAGAATTCATCAAGAAATATGACGGCATTTTTTCAAAATCGTAATTTAAATTCCAAGAGTTTTTTTCAATTTCAAAAAATTGATAGTTTTCAAAAAAAGAAAAAAAAATGAATTTTAAATATTTTAGGTTGGGATTTTTTGTTCGAAAGCTATCAATTTTTCGATTTCAAAAAATTTATAGTTTTCAAACAAAAGAATGAATTTCAAATATTTTAGCTTTGGATTTTTTGTTTGAAAATTATCAATTTTTTGAAATTGAAACAAAAAAAATAATGAATTTCAAATACTTTAGCTTAGGATTTTTTGTTTGAAAACTATCAATTTTTTCAATTTCAAAACATCCTAAGCTAAAATATTTGAAATTCATTCTTTTATTTGAAAACTATCAATTTTTTGAAATCGAAAAATTGATAGCTTTCGAACAAAAAATCCCAACCTAAAATATTTAAAATTCATTTTTTTTTTTTTTTTTTTTGAAAACTATCAATTTTTTGAAATTGAAAAAAACTCTTGATATTTAAATTACGGTTTTGAAAAAATGCCGTCATATTTCTCGATGAATTCTAAGAACTTTTGATTCTTAGTATTTTTTAATAAAGTTCGTAGTTTTTTTAGTTAGAGCGTCCAGAACTTTTCAAAGAAATTTTCATTATTGACGCCATTATAAAGTCGTTAAAAAATACAATTTTTTCTTAAAATTCAAGTATTTTATTCATTTTTGTTCAGAGTTTCAATAGATAAATATTTCCCAATTTTTTTCGACATTTATTTTCAAAAACTTAATAACTGAAACTCAATTTTGACCTTCGAATCTTGAAAAGCGGTCTCGTAAACTGTAGGATATTTACCTTCCAAATTTTTTATCGCCACATTGAATCCTCTATTTTGAATTCAACATATTCGTAATCTAAGACCCCAAAAACACATTTTCAACCGAAAGTGTAGTAAAAAAAATATAAAAAATTCCACTATATTGGATCCGACATTTTGAATTTTCCATTTCTGTTATCGCATTCGTAATCAGAGACTCCAAAAACCTCTGAGTAAACATTTTCAGCCAAAAACGGTAAAAAATGTAAAAAAATTTCGTCAATATAAAGCACAAAATTTACTAAAACCAAATAAAACTTTCAGAAAATCACATCGTGAAATGGAATGTGTTTTACAACGCATCGAGAAAAATCTAGACGACAAAGAGCACACATTGACAACTGACGTAATGTGTTTGGATATTCGATCAGATTTAAGAGATGCTGATCGAACACGATCAGAGAATGAAACAGATAGAAACATTGCATTAACTGGACTAAATCAAGAACTACCAAAAGATTGTTGTTGATCTTTTCCTCCCACCCAATCAAGGATCATTTTTACACCTTCACTAAATGAGGTACTAGTATCAATAATTACAACTTGATACAAGAATTATATAAGCACACGCACTTATATTTATATTAAAGTTTACTTTTGTTATATTTATATTCTATAAAGCGTATTTGTCTTTTCATTAAATGTAACCAATGAAAATAAAATCAAACCTGAAAGGATTCAGCATTCTTTATTTACATCATTCATTTTTTAACAAACTATATTGTGTAATAAAAGCTGCGCATTTATCAGCTTCTAAGGATTTCTCCGCTCTCCTATAAATATCACCAACTCTAAAAGGGTCACCATGTTTCGACTCGAAATTTATGTAATCGATCCAGATACCCACATCGGTTTTTCCAAAATGCAATGTTGCCATTTCGTAAACTATTCTGCCATTTTTCACTGTAACCACTGGTTGAAGAAGCTCCAGTTCTGCCATTTGTTTGTGAAGTTCTAAACACATCGGTGGTTGTTTACACAACGTTTCATACAACTTCCTTGCAGCTTGAATATCTGACAATGAAAATAATTTATTAAAATTTAGTACAGATGTAACCTAACCTAACATTTAAATTAGAATAAACTAATTCTTACTTTTGGACAAGACGGTATGTTTCAGGTAATGCGGCATCATTTCTCGAGCAATGTCCAAATGTGCTTTTAAAGCAGTTTGGAAAAATTCATTGCATTTTTCAGGGGCTGTTGCTTGCACATGAGATAATTTTAATTTCCACAACGGAAGTGCCTCTCCACCTAATATTTCCGTAGCCTAAAAAAATACATTTTTCTTATCGATGTCACAAATAAATTAATAAATAAACAATTCTTTTTAACCACTTCAGTGGTAGCTGCTTAAAAAAAAGTGCCAGAAGTGGTACAGCCCTGTACTTAAGATATCGAAAAACGGTGAAACACGGGTTCCATTTTTTCCTAAAATATATTCTTTAACGTTTAATTAATCATTTAAAAAAATCAAGTAATATTTCACATTTATGTCGGCCATCTCGGATCTACCATTTTGAATTTACAAAATCTGACTTCAAATTCGTAATCAGCGACCCAAAAAATTCCCGAGTACCAACTTTCATCAAAATCAAGTAAATTTTTTACATTTATGTCGGCCATCTTGGAACCGACATTTTGAATTTTCAAAATCTGATTTCAGATTAAACTAGCGTGTCATCTTGTTAATGTAAGCATAAGTTTCTCATTTGTTATTGTTCGTCAAGGAGTCATTTCCATTTTATGTCTTAGAAATATTTTTTTTCCTAATAAAATGAAAAATTATTGCGTATTTATTTCGGCATAGTATTAGTGACCAGTGTGGATGGGAAAAATTATTTTATCCTTTTTAGTCCATTTATAAAAACGCGGTTTTTAAAAAAAAAATTTATTTATTAACCCATTAACGCCTGAAATGACAATTTTTGTACTTCATTTTCAATAAAGTATTTCGTATCAAAATCAAAGTTGAAAACAATTGAGAGGTGCGTATCCTACTGTTTTCGAGGTCGCTCTTCAAGATTCCGAGGTCAAAATTGAGTTTCAGCCATCAGAAATTTCAATATGGCGCCGAATATGAAAAAAATTTCCAAAAAATTAGGAATTTTTTATACTTATCAATTTTTTTCGAGCTATTAGAATATTGGGATTCTATTGAAACTCTGAACAAAGGGGAACAAAATACTTAAATTTTAAGGAAAAATTTTACTTTTATACCCTACATCATTCTAACGACCTCAAAATGGCGTCAACAATGAAAATTTCTTTGACAAATTTATGGACGTTCTAACACAAAAACTACCAACTTTTAAAAAAAAATGCCTAGAATAAAAAGTTCTTAAAATTCATCAAGCGATATAGCGGAATTTTTTCAAAATTGTTTGATGACATTTTTAAACATTTTTTTTCAAAATTTTTTTTTAAATTTTTTTCAAAATTGTAATTTATTTACAAAAAATTCTGAAAAAAATTTAGTGTATTCTCTGATGAATTCTAAGAACAAAAGAACAAAAAACTCGTAGAATTCATAAGTGAATAGACCAAATTTTTTTTCAGAATTTTTCATAAATAAATTATGATTTTGAAAAAAATGTTGAAAAAAAATTTCTCAAAATGTCATGACAAAAATCTGAAAAAATTCCACTATATTTCTCGATTAATTCTAAGAACTTTTCATTGTTAGCATTTTTTTATAACAGCATGTAGTTTTTGAGTTAGAACGTTCAGAAATTTTTCAAAGAAATTTTCATTGTTGACGCCATTTTGAAGTCGTTAAAATTATGTAAGGTATAAAAGTAAAATTTTTCCTTAAAATTGAGGTATTTTGTTCCCCTTTGTTCAGAGTTTCAATAGAATCCCAATATTCTAATAGCTCGAAAAAAATTGATAGGAAAAAATAATTCCCAATTTTTTGGAATTTTTTTAAAAGTTCGGCGCCATATTGGAATTCCTGATGGCTGAAACTCAATTTTGACCTCGGAATCTTGAAGAACGACCTCGAAAACAATAGGATATATACCTTTCAATTGTTTTCAACTTCGATTTTTATATGAAATACTTGATTGAAAATTAAGTATAAAAAATGACATTTCAGGCGTTAATGGGTTAATTATTTTTCTGCTTTTTAGTCTTAATAGGTAAAATTTTACAATCGATTTTAAACTATTACATTTATAAACAATCTGAAAAGAGCAGTTGCAGCACTTATATATATGACACTAATTCACTACAGCACCGAACAAACAGACAAGAATACGAGTTAATAAAAACGTGGTAAAAAACACTCGTTACCTTAGTCAAAGTTTCAGTAGCAGCTTTCTCGGTATCAAACTGTAAAGAAAATTTCAGTTTCCTTTCCCAAAGTACAGCGCTATTCGGTGAAGTTTCTGTTGCAAAACTCAAAATCTCCAGCATTTTCTTTTGTGAATTTGTATCGCTACTTAATATATCTATCTAAAATGTTAAATAATTTAGTTTATATGTTCATTTTAATAATCTTTTTATACTAACCCAAAATAGATAATATTCTTCTGACAATTTTCCTGCTTGATGTCCTTTAACAAGTGCATTTTTCAGTAATTTTTTGCGAAAATTTGGCAGTGTTGTTGTGTCTTTATTCATTTCTATCAGGAAATCTAAGTAAAGAGCCCACATTTCGTCTGCTTTTAGTTTTTTAATTGCTGTTTGATACACCTCGACACATTTTGATATTCTATCTCGAAGCGAAGTCTGTTCGGAAGAATCTTCTTCCATTGGTGTCTCGCCAGAATGAAATGAACGAGGATTCAGCTCGCGTCGAGCCATTACATCCCACATAAGAGGTTCTTGAGAATATTCCTTTACCATATCGCTGCAAAAAAGGTTATTGATATTATGGAATAAATAGAGGCATTTAAATAAAATTCTTACTTGATTAATTTCTCTTCGAGCCATTCTACGTTTTTAAATTCTTTCAAAATATCCAAAAGTTTAATAACAAACTTGATGTCTTTAACACTTCGTTGGGCTTGTAAATAAACAACGTATACTCTTTTTAATTTGGATGGTGTTTCTTCCTTCAATTGTTCAGGTGAATTTTCTTTTGAATTAGAATCTTCGTCTTTAGAAAGCGCTTCATTTAATTCTAATCTAAAATAAAAATGTATTTTTAGTCGAATTCAATGATGCGTTAACTAAACAAAGTATTAATTTACTTGAACAGATCGGATAGAAGAAGTTGAGATTCTGGATGGATGTGTAAGCCTCGTAGAAGAAAATTTCTTGCGGATTTAATGTTTTTCTCTTCTGTTTCCCATTGGGCTGCAATATGCCAACATTTTGGCTTATCTTGATGTACATTTAGCATCCTGCCTAAGGTTCGACTCACACATTTGTCAAATTTCTGTGAATTTTTTCATATTTTACTATTACTTTTCAAGAAACAATTTACATAATCCATAGGGGAGAACGAGGTAATTCCGACCTACCTAAGCAAAATTGATTTTTGAGGTAGAGAATGTGATTTAATGAATTTGTACGTTATGCTTTTTTAAAGTGCATTGCATGGGTAAACATTTATCGATATTATTAATACCTTGTTCTGGTCTATTATAGGATTATACCTCCATTAGTAAAAAATTGCAATTCTTCAGATTCTGTCAAAATATGGGTAATTCCGACCCCAAAAGGTGTAATTCCGACCGCGTTTATTTTCAGCACAATTTCGTAGTGATTGATAGGTTTAATTTACATTTATTAATATTAAGTAAGGAAGATAATATTTTGCTATCACAATAACTTGTTCATGTACAACACTACGTACATAGATCACATACCTACTCTACATTGTTGGTCAAAAATGAAAACGCAAATGGTCACTTCTAAAATCGCACGAGAAAACAAGCGAAGCAAATTCAAATGTTGTGGTCGAAATGTAGAAAGAAAAAAAATCAACACATTTGTGATATATTATATATAATGTATACATAATATTGCATAATATGGTTGTGATAAAAAGCAAATGAAAATAAACTCGAAAAAGGACGGTCGCAATTACCCCATACATTAGGGGTCGGAATTACCCTGCACGTTCGTTATTTCAAAAAATACACGCACTTAAAAATACACTCTCATCTCACTAAAAATCAAATTGATTTCATTAAATATAAGGTTAAGGATTTCTAAATTACATACGTTTGATTCGTTTGCACAATAATTTCAAACTATATTTACTTATTTATAATACTACAATTTTTAAATTAGCGCAGTAAGAAACAATAACATCACTGCCACATGGTTCAATGCAAAGTAAATAAACAACTACCGCAATCAAAATAGTTGTACTCATCAGTGTTTTCACAAAATTTCAATAACATTACGGGATATCATATTGTAAGCGAGATATTACGGGGGGTCGGAATTATCCGACCTGTCGTAATTACCCCGTTCTCCCCTACTTATTTAGCTTATTTTATTAAGATCTAAAAAATTCAAATTTTAAAACAATTAAAATGCAGGAAATTGATTATGTAACTTCCTGATGTTCTGTTTTTGAGTAGACTGATGAATGATATGTTTTATTTTGTTAAATGTACTTACGATTTGTTTGCAAAATTTCAAATAAGCGATCCAGAACCGAAAGTCACTTTGAAATCGGTATATTGCTTGTTTATAAAGTTTGTTTGCTCTGTTGGCTATTGAAAAATCAATGTCTGATTTCTTTTGTCCAATTCCCAGTTTCTAAATAAAAATCTAATTAAATGTCTGCATTCGTTTGAAAAGTCGAATGAAATAGAATTTTAAATGAATCTTTACTTAAATATACAGAATGTTACTACTTTTCTTACCTCTCTACGTTGTTTAACTAATTTTAACAAATCAACTTCATGATGAATATAACGTATGTAGTCTTCCTTGCATTTTGTATGACGTTGAATTTTGTATTCATATTCCTTACGCCGTTTTGCAATGATTCTGGAATATTTCATAATTACTTAATAGCAAATATATGTACAAATTAAAATAAATATTAAAAATTAGTAGCGGTACATATCTACCGAATTTGTACATCATATTTAATTAGTTAATAATAAACGATCGAAATGGACCTTTACACAAAATAAAATAATACAACAGCGCATTAACAAAAGAAACAAAAATATGTCAAATAGTATAAGTAAACAGATATATAAAAAGAAACATCTAATTAACCCTTTGTGGCGCACGTTTTTCTTTATACGGAAAACAGCTGAAAATTGTTACACGGGGTTTTCGGGGTTGCTGATTACGAATCTGAAGTCAGATTTTGTATATTCAAAATGGTGGATCCAAGATGGCCGACATAAATGTAAAAAGTTTACTTGATTTTTATGAAAGTTGGTACTCGGGGGTTTTTGGGATCGCTGATTGCGAATATGAAGTCAGATTTTGTAAATTCAAAATGGTCGATCCAAGATGGCCTACATAAATGTAAAAATTTACTTGAAAGAGATAAAACGTGATACTCTATATACTCGGAATTTTAAATATAAAAGTCAGAGATCAGATTCGTAATAAGCGACCCCAAAAACCCCCGAGTACACAGCTTCATCAATATCGTATTATTATATCATATATTTTCATATTTCGATCGGACATCTTGGATCCTCCATTTTGAATAGTCAAATTTTCTTTTTGTATAAAGTTCCCACCTTTATACAAAAAGAAATAACAATCCATGCTATATGAAAACAAATAAGATAAACAATAATAGAACATAATATTTGCTATCTGAGTTTAAACAATATATTGTAAAGAAAGAAAAACTTAAAAATTATAAACACAATTTCGCATAAAAGTTTAAACGTACTGTTGTTCTAGTGACCTTATATCTAATAGCAAACAATTCCAGTTATGCCTAAATACCCAAATCCTTAACACTTCCCAGTAATCAAAATTGTATTGAAATGTATTGACTTGGATTAATTTTTCAGTTTTGAATACGCTATCTGAAATTTTCGAATACATTCGAATCCAAAAATACTTCACTATTATTTTAATAAAAAAATATGAATCCAAATGAATACATAAATAATATCGTTGCCGAAACTACTAAAAATACTCGAAAAAGGCAAAAGTCGTGAATCCATCTGAATACAAATGAAGATTGAAATGATAATTTTTTAATACAATCGAATCCATAAATAATAACAGTTAATTACCGGAATTAATGAATCCATTTGAATACATGACTGAGCAAAATAATGACTGCTTTAATCCAAATGAATTTAAAATAAATCAATACAAAAATTAAAGTGTGGTGAATTCATTTGAATACAAATTTTTAATGATTCTTCATTTTAATACAAAAGAATCTATAAAAAAAATAACTTCCGCTTTGAAGTGAAAAAATATTAAAATTATGTTCATTTCGTAATTATTCATTTCAATTACAAAAAAGTTATTTTTGAAAATAAAAGCCAAAATGACTTTTCATTCAAAATTTGGAATGTGAAATGTTTATTTTAAACCAATTTCCAATTACATTTAGCAGTGCTCTGTCGGAAATGGTACACTTTATTTAAGCGTTTAATGCACAAGAGTCCAAAAAGTATTGTACACTTAAATGAAATGTATTTGTACACTTATTGGACACCTAACTGACACTTATTTTCAAATTTACGCAATATCTCCTAAACGGTATGAGATACGTGAAATCTGATGAAATTTTGCCACAATGTGCGATGATTCAGCTGACATACACAATTCAAAAATTTCATAATTTCTTTAATTCTCGAATCATGTACGGTGGCATCGAATCATCACACCAAGGTAACCCTGATTTATGTCAATTTCGTCAAATTTCATGTATCTCGTACCGTTTTCAAGATATTGCGTAATTTAGGAAAAAAAATTACAATATTTATTTTACCAACAAAAATATCTACATGCATTCGTTCTTTTAAAAAGTCGATAAGCAAATTATTATAAAAATGTAAAATATGGTAATAAATTTAGCAGATTATTTTTATGTACACAATTCATAAATGCTCCACGTTTCAACTATTTGTTAGTTTCGCATCATCTTTTAAAGCAAGGAGGTGCTCGAGTGATTACGGCTCGAAGTTGTTGTGCGGGAGATCAGGGTTCGATTCTCGGTTGATGCAAATTTTTTTTTCATTCAATGTATGAACTGGGATTGTTTTTGGATTTAAATATATTGCCATGCAATAAAATTTTTAATACATTTCAATCCTTTTCAATACTTGTTCAAATGTATTGTAATGCATTCAAAATTTTCAATACATTTCAATGCATTTCCGATTGCTGGGTATAAAATTCAGATTTGTTAAGCTTCTACTGATTGTCACCATTTTACATTTTGTATATTTAAATTGAACATATTCGTTGAAACCCATTCGAAAACAGATTCCAAGTCATCTTGCAAATTATGTGAATCCATTAGAGAATTAATAGATGAAAATAAAATAAAACATCATCCACTCAAAACAAAGAATTTCGAAAATTTAATGACTGGTTCAATATCATTGATAAACAGTGTGATTAGAATAGGTCCCAAATAAGATCCCTGGGGAAGTTCAGATGGAACACGCCTAAAATCCAAAACTGTATCTACTACAAGGAATCCACTACAAGAGATTATATTAATCCACTTTAAGAGATTTTGAAAATTTAATAACTAGCTCAATATTGTTGATAAACAATATGAATAGAATAGGCCCCAAATGAGATCCAAGATTTTAAAAATTCAACATGGCCGACCAAAACATAAAAATTTATGGGCCTTATCTTAAAACCAAGAATCCGATAAAGATGTTAATATACGATAAACAATCAATACATCATGAAACAAATGTAGCGATTTAATAGTAGGGAACTTAATAGCAATGGTATTGTGGTCGAGATGCAACGTAGGATGTCCTGGCTTAAAAAAGGGAACCTGAGGGATCTTCGAAGAACCCCTTCTAGCATATTAATATCTAATTGAGTATACAGGGTGATCGGCCAACCATTACCCAGCGGCTAACTCTAGATTCTACAGATAATTCTGAACAACTTTTTCCTCTAAAAAAATGTTCGGGAAGGTAGAGTTTTTAAGTTATTCAACACTAAAATTTAGGTGAAAAAATCACATTTGTTGAAATATCTCGACTCGGTTTGAAGGTACCTTAACGAACCAGAGCTCATTTTAAAGATATTTTAAAGCTCTATAAATTCTCTCTATTGGTTTTTGATCTACAATGAATATCTCTCTTGTTATAGCCATAAAAACGGGATAAATGCCGATTTTTCAGGATTTTCGCGTTTAACTCGTTTCGACACATAGTTACCGAAATATCACACAGAAAAAAGTTGTAGGCCTTGAAAAAACAAAAATTTTTTGTCCTCTAATACGATGCGATTAAATTAAAACTGAACCCTACAAGAGCCTCGTAAAGTTGACAAAATACAGTTCGACAAATAAATCGTTATTAATAACAAGATGTTATGAAAACGAGTACAAATAGGGTTCAGTTTTAATTTAATCGCATCGTATTAGAGGACAAAAAATGTTTGTGTTTTCAAGGCCTACAACTTTTTCCAGTGTGATATTTCGATAGCTATGTGTCCAAACGAGTTAGACGCGAAAAACCTGAAAAATCGGTATTTACCCCCGTTTTTATGGCTATAACAAGAGAAATATTCATTGCAGGTCAAAAATCAACAGATACAACTTGTATAGCTTGAAAATATCTTTAAAATGAGCTTCGGTTCGTTAAGATACCTTCATACAGAGCCGAGATATTTCAAAAAAAGTGATTTTTTCCCCCTAAATTTTAGTGTTGAATAACTTAAAAACTCTACCTTCCCGGACATTTTTTCAGAGGAAAAAGTTGCTCAGAATTATCTGTACAATCTACAGTTAGCCACTGGGTAATGGTTGGCCGATCACCCTGTATAGTGACCAGATCGGAGCAGCATAAGTTAAATGTGATAATACTACACAGAGAGAAATTTCTAATGTTTATACCATGGGTCACCTTTGCCCGAAAAGACTCAGACTCTCACTTAGGAGATTCATTTGTTTTCATAGTCTTTTACCGCGGCTGCAGAGATTGACAATGTATTCTGCCGTGGGCGCATACTGTATTTCCTCAAGATCCACCAGATTTGACGATGAGAACCGGCATGGGATACATCAATAAGGTTTCCGTACTTTAATCGTTAGAAATTTCTCTCCGTGTAGTAAATGTATCAGATACGAAATAGTATGTGGATCTTTAAAGTCTGACAATACGGCAATAAGCCAAATGATCCATGAAATATTACACAAAAATTGTTAAAGAAGTATCATAAATTATTATTAAATTCTACTAATAAAATTATAAACAAAAACAGAATTATGCATATGAATATGATTAAACTATAAAATTTAGGAAAATGTTATTTACAAACTGTCAAATTGACGGTTTTAAATAATATTTCTTAATTCATTTGGCAGGATTTGCCTGTTTATTACCAATTTTTTAAATTTAATATTGTTAAGAATATTATTACAATAATCTTGTATTTTGAAACACATTGCATGCATTATAGTTCATTTTTTCTTTTCAATAAATTCCTTCTTATTCTCAATAACGATAAAAGTGACTTTACAGATGTTATATTATCGAATCATTTGTTCTACATGGATGTTTGAAATTCATAACATTTTGTGGTATAATATTAAAAACAAAAATATAAACCAAAAATGTACAGCTGTATTATGAATTTAGCATAACCTTATAAACTTACTGAATTTCATTTTTCTGAAATAATTTTAGTCTTTCCATTTCTATCAGCTCCGGGAGCATTTGCTCCACTCTGCTTTCTACAAACTCAGCCATGGTATATTTTGTTTTTAATTAATATTCTAATAAACCCTTGTAATGTTTAATAAATACTGATGAACACAAAACACGTTCTTTCACGGTGTGCAACAAAGTCGTTTCTTTGATTCCGTGTTCCGTCTGTTCAATCAGCTGTCGATGACTCCGTTCCGTTTATTCCGTGTCTGACATGTAATTCCCGCAATCCCCGGAATTCCGTTTTCCGTTACGGTCGTTACGGTCAAGTCCCCTTAAGGGGGTTATAAAGTGTTCCGCCGGTAAGGTAGAACATTTACCAAAAAAAACGTAAATTAACCCATTAACGCCCAAATGCACAGACAACACATACTTCAACGCTTATTTCCAATATGAAATAAATTTCGAAAAAATCAAACTTACCGGAATCTACCATTTTCGGGGTCGCTCTTTCGAGTGTTGAAGAGAAAATTGTAAAAAATTTATATATGATTTTAACATATATAATAAAAAAACGGGTTTTTTAAGGCCCATTTCTTACAAATATCGAGTTTTCGATACAATATCGTGCTTTGAAAGAGCTAAAATGTATTAGAAGCGTGCACTCGATAGTTGTACTTAAAAACTACTCTGATATATATTTTAAATTTTGCGATGTTAAATCCAAAATGGCCACCGCTGCCAAGAATTTCTATTTAAAATTCAACAATTTTTTTCTTCAAAACCATACACTTTAACGAAAAATTTCTAAGGACAATTTTGTTTTAGAATGAGTCAAAGAATATCCTCGAATCTTTTATAAATGTATTGTTACAATTTAAAATTTTTCGAAAATTCGAAAATCATAAATTTTGCAAAATGTTAGTTGAAAAATCTAGATTAGATGAAATTAAATGAAGAACATGTAAGATAATTAAAAAATAAAATTGTTTCTTCTCGGAAATCGAAATCACTAAGATGTTGGTTGAAATAACGGAAAACACTCGTTTTTGTCCGGAAAAATATTAGCTATAGGTCAATTTTTCTAAACTATTCAAATTTCAAGTTACTTACTCATTTTTTCTTTATTTTTTATAAGTTTGTTAAGTATATATTGATAATCCGATTAGATATAGAAAATAGAAAAAATAACGTGATTATATGTTGATTATAGATAATAGTATTTATGCCATTCGATGCGTGAAATGCTATTTTACACACTTTTGACATTTTTCGGTCGCATTTTACGCACTCAAATGACATAAAATATCGTATGAAACATTTACGCAATAGTTTCATAATATACTATATTCTATAAATTGTGCACAATAAATTGGACACAAGCGAAATGACGCACCCGTCCGCAAATTCATTTCACTCCCTAGTTGCATAATGTACTATTTTTCGGGTTGATGGTTTTACAAATGTTTTTTTTTAGATGCTACCATATTCTTATTATTCAATAATGTATGAAACAAATATACATTAAGTGTGCCAGCTATTATAAATCAGTATCACGTAAACAAATAACAGTTGTTTTTGATATACGTGTCCGTAAAGTGTGACTTTACGGACTAAAAATAGTCATTAAAGTGCCTACTTTTGCGAACACTTGAGTGTTGTTTATTTAAGGTGTCTTCCCTCCCTTTCGGGTTTAAGGCACCCCCCCCCCCCCCACGGGGGAATGGGGCCAAATTTTAGTGATGCGCCAGCACCGCTGGTTGTGCACACTTAAAAAAGATATACAACAAGTCAGCTACCACATTATTAGCAACAAGCTGCCTGCCTTGATGCTTCTGTTGGTTCAGAGAACCTTTCTAACGTTGCCACGGCCCGCTAGAGGCCAACCCTTTCAGCGGTTACTGACTGCACGGACACGGCACGCCGTAGCGCTCCCCCGTGTGGAACTTGTGCGAACAGTGTATCAAAAAATAGTGTTCGCTCCTCGGCCGTAAAATTGAACTTTACGGCCTAGGACCGAAAAGTACTATTTCATGATCTTTGAGCTGCTGATGCTTCAACACATATCACACATTTGTGATTCATATTATGGAAAATCAATCTTAAATTATTATTCAGGAATATATTGGCATCGACAGCCTCCTGAAACCTTTAAAAACACTATATGTAGTCTGATTTATGTACTTCACCCTGGAAATTAGTTCGAGTTCATGTACGTTTTATATTTCTATAATTTCGTATTTTAACCAAACTTCTAGTTTTGAGTATGGACATCTGTTGAATAAGACATTTAAGTGTACTAAAAACGAATCTACATTTATTTCATTTCGTTATTTGTGATGTCTACTCACATTCAGGAATATCGGAAGTTTATTATAAAATATTTATAAAGTGCTCTACCCTTTTGTCAGTCAGCTTCATAAATCATCCTATTGTAGTTTTATTATGTCACAATTGTTTCATAACAGTAAATACTGTATTTGCTAATTTGACATTTCGCTTGCTTAACAACCTCGGTTGTTCGGCAATACAGAACCTCGCTTAACCGACAGCGGGCGGAAACTCCCCCTCCCCTACGTTGCGCGGAACATTATGCTCGTTTTCACAGAAAAAACGACAAAACGCATTTGCGTGACGTCATAATGGATGGGGTTAAAACAATGTCGAATTAGCGAGATCGTCTAGAGAGACAGAGATAGCCTAGTACCGATCATGTCGAACAAGCAAGGTTGTACTGTATATATATATATAGATATATATGAATATATTGAGCTTATGGTGGTAAGAACCCATCATGAATCTTATGTAATGTTTGAAGCTTGATTGCGCACACAATAAATTATATAGTTGTTATACTGGCAATTAACAATTCGAAATTTGACATCACTTTACTCATCAATAAGTACTAAATTTCAACATGGTACAAATAAGTTATTTTTATTGGTACAAAGCATGAATTTATTAACTTTGGATTTTTAACCTCTGAGTCCTAGCTAAAAATAATACATGATTAAATTTCTTGAATCTGCGGTATTGAAGACTTATTGTGTTTTGATGTCCATTTAAATTGAATTACTTCAATTCCGACAATTATACACGAGAGAAGTGCTCCGAGGAAAAATACGCTAAAAATAATGTACACTTGACTTATGTCCACAGGCTCAAATGGATTTTCATTTTGATCAAAAGAGTTCCATTCCGATTTCCAGTCCAGCCATCGATTCATCAATCTGTCTTTTAGGCCAAACTCTGTTAATTTTAGATGCCTAAAATAAATAAATAACACTCACATATTGAACGTAACATATTCATTTAAAATAAATATTTATAGTCGTATGCATCAGTTTCATCTTATTTACTGTAAATTGAAATTCAGTGCAAACTCCTCTGATGTGTGCTTTTTATATTTTATATATTTTTGTGATGTTTCTACTTGAGTAGAAGTTTAGTCCTCTTGAGGACCCTGCCGAAAATTCTCAGCTGAAAATTCACTGTGGTCTCTCAGATGCGATCTCACGTGAGAATGAAAGAACTCAGATGAGATCTCACGTGAGAATTTAAGAACTCAGATGAGATCTCACGTGATAATGTAAAAACTCACATGAGATCTCACGTCAGAATGTGAGAACTCAGATGAGATCTCACGTCAGAATGTGAGAACTCAGATGAGATCTCACGTGAGAATGTAAGAACTCAGATGAGATTTCACGTGAGAATGTAAGAACTCAGATGAGATCTCATGTGAGAATGTAAGAACTCAGATGAGATCTCACGCGAGAACGTGAGAACTCACATGAAAAATCAGTTGAGAACTACGGTGAGATCTCTAAAAATTCCGAAATGAAAATTGAATGTTACAAGATTTGATATCAAACACACGAGAATGAGTGTCAAAAATCCCATGAGTGTTAAAATGAAAAATCAGCTGAAATCTCGACTGAGAATTTCCTCATATACGAACTCATCTAGAAATTCCGAAAAGAAAAATATTCCACACGCGCATTCATGGAGAATGGATTTACACAAAATAATACTTTTTGTGTTTCAAATAATACTTTTTGTGTTTCTGTGGATTCTTGAGATATCAGGGCCCCAAACGAAAATCTTACAAAATTTTGATGGTTATGTAAAGAGGGGGGGGGGGGTGGGGTGGGGGTTGACATCGAGTCGATTAATTTGAACATAAATTGAGATTTTGAAAAATAACGAAACTGAAACACCTCCAGTCTAAAAAAGTCTAAGAAACTAAAAAAGTATTACTTTGTGTAAATTCTTTCCATATCCGCGATTGCGCGTGTGGAATATTTTTCATTTCTGAATTTCTACATGAGTTTGAATATGAGGAAATTCTTGATCCTCATGTGAGTTTTCACAGTCTCGCTAGAGATCTCATGTGCGATCTCATGTTTTCAGATTCATATTTACGACGTCATTTATATATTTGGGTTTGAATGTGGTTTCGGTCGTAGGATATAATGTTACTTTATTAAGTAAGATTTTAGTAAAATTACTTCTTATAAGTATATACCCAATATCTACGCTTCGTTTGTATTTTATGCCTCGTCTCATTACCGATGAAATGTACGTGTCAAAATAAGACACTCCTATTGGAATCATTCTGCAAATATCTCTACCTATTGCCTTTTGTCTGTCTTCAGCGTCAAATGCAGAATATAAACGATTAGTAAAGCAAGCTTTTTTGTACATTTCTGTAGTGGATGGGGCATACAGAACGCGATTAACGTCATTGTCACGCCGAAAGTGTGATGTAGCTTCAGCCTGAAAAATAATTATACGTTTAAATCAAAATAACAATTCTCTCACAAAAGTTCCGGTTTAATTTTGGATTACATAAGGTAAATGTCCCGATTAATGTCCGTGCGCCGATTTAGTGACCATTAATATATTTTCTTATAATTATAAACTAATCTTTTAAATTAATCATAAATGAAAAGTTATACCAGATTTAATTAAGAACATTTTTATCTAACTACTATCGTATCAAAAATAGTCTCTATGTTTAATGAAAACAAATCGTAGTGATCGATACACGAAACTAGTAAAAAATGTTTAATTGGGACAACCATGAACATATTACCTTTTGTACCGGTCATTGACCCAGACACTTGCCGGTCCCTAATACTAGGTAAAATTGAATGGTTATTAATAGGGACAATTTTACTCTATTTTTTTCATATTTGAATATTAAAAAAACAAATTAAGTTTCGGCAGGCGTCATTATCGATTAAGAATGAGTTGAATTTTACTATTAAACAAATTGTTGTATATTTGGAATAATTTATAGTTACATTTTCGTCAAACTGTCAAAAAAATCTTATATTGACATTAATTCGAAGATTTATCTTATTGATATTATTAGAGGACACAGAAACAATTGAAATTTATTGCTGACCAGGTGAAAAAAAATTGTATAGAATTTTTATAAAGTTGCAATATAAAAACTGTATAAAACTTATATAAAGAAATGGTTCTATAAAATATTTATAAAGTTAGTATATTTTTATAAGCATTTTATAAAATGTTATGAAATTAGAATCTACACTGCTTTTGGCAAATACCATCTTCTCAAGACATTTCTATAAAAAGAAATTATGAATTAATTAGAAAATAAATCAACAACAATAATACATATTTGTACAATTCGGAGGAAATATATTTTTTAACAAAATTGAATACAATTTATATATCAAAATACAAATGATTTATTGTTGTTTCTGAATTCAAATAGAAAAGAATGAATTGAAAATAGGATATAATATAGTCAACGGGTGTGGAAATATCCTGGAGGTGGTTTTGCATTTGGCGATATGCTCCGAGACCCGGGCGGCGCTATCGATTAATTAAGAAGTCAGCTGAAATAATCCATTAAAATGCAGTAAAACCGAACGCAGTAATATCAAATGTTGGTGGATACTGACATCAAACAATTCGTCGATCATTCCTAAACTTCCATTTCTTCGAAATTCTGGACCCTGAAAAACAGCGAACACAAAGAAGAATCAAATATTTATTATAATTATTAGGTTACATGCAGTGCGATGAATCTTCTCTACATTTTAGAAGTTCAAAAGAAACTATCAAAAACAAAAACAGGATGTACAGAAACAAGGTTACCATGGCGGTTACTAGGGTATGTTGAATTTTGAAAAGAATGATTTTTTGACAGTGTGTCCTGTACCTTTGCACTTTGCAACACACTGCATGTAACCTAATAAGCATAATAAATACTTTCTTCTTTGTGGTCGCTGTTTTTCAGAGGGTCAAGAATTTCCTTAATTTCTCACAAAGATTTGTTCGTGTTTTCGCAGAAATGGAACTTTAGGAATGATCGACGATTTAACGCCATCTTTCAGTGGAGATCATTGATTAATGCCAGTATCTACCAATCTTTTGTACTGTTGGTACTGTTGCATTTTAATAGATTATTTCAGCTGGATTCTTAATTCATCGACAGAGTACATCGCCAATGCAAAACTACCTCCAGGATATTTCCACATCCTTTGATTGTGATATCCGATTTTGAATTCATTCGGTGATCTTTTCGATTTCAATTCAGAAATAACAATACATAATTTGTAAAATTTGTATGTTGATATACAAATTGTATTCAATTTTGTTAAAAAATATATTTCCTCCAAATTGTACGAATATGTATTGTTGTTGCTGATTTATTTTCTAATTAATTTATCGTTTCTTTTTATAGAAATATCTTCAGAAGTCGGTATTTCTTAAAAGCAGTGTAGATTCTAATTTCATAACATTTTATAAAATGCTTATAAAAATATGCTAACTTTATAAATATTTTATAGAACCATTTCTTTATATAAGTTTTATACAGTTTTTATATGGCAACTTTATAAAAGTGTTATTCAATTTTTATAAAACTTTTTCACCTGGGAAAAAAGCAGTTAAAACACGTAAATAAGTTAAAATTAAATCTTTCTAGATAAAACCTTTTACTATTTATGTACCATCCCTTTGTGTCCAATCTCAATCTATATGCGAGAAAAAATTAGTGGAAATGTCGTATACCTTTATTGGAAGTAATTTATTAATCTCTGGTATGGACACTTTCCCATACATAAAAAAAATTGAACAAATTGTTCACACTTATATCGTGTGATGAAAAATAAAGAAGATATATGTATAATTATTTTTTGAGCACTAGATGACGTTCAAAACTAAAAGCAATTTTGCCTACAGTCCTATTGAAGTGCCCAACTGGACTCTGAACATTCTTTACGAAAAAACAACTTGACGAATTTCAGAGATAATAGTTCACTCGTTGTTAATCCCACCCCTTAGTTCGGCATTTAAACTAAACGATGGTTGACTTCATGTTCGGTTTTGTACACCTCCTTATAGTGGATTTGCATGACACGTATATAATTTTCTGCTTGAATTTAATTTTAAAATTCAAAATTCTAAATATGCGAACATACCCGAAATTCCTGCGTTACACTAGAACCATTAAATATGATAACATCATAGATGCTGTCTCGTATTAATGATTTTACATCCGAAAATGGGAGGAAAGGTGTTTTATGCATTAAGCATGATATAGTATTAGAATCAAATGCAACAAGCATCATCCATGAAAACATACTTGTTGACAAATAAATTAGTTTCGAAGTGTGAGGAATTTCAACTGGTATGGTACCTGCAAATATAAAATATAAAATTAACTTTAACCAAATATACACATTATGTGTTCCCAAATGCTGAATTTTGTTGATTTTTTTTTCTAACAGTAAAAAATTGTTTTTCTTTTCTTTCATTTTTTCTCTTTGATCAATTTTAAGGACTTTTCTGAATGTGTTTGTAAAAAATAAATATATTTATGAGTGGATTATCTAAAGCGCATACTAATATAACAGAAAATAAAATATTAGTGAGTAGGAGAACGTTACGAAAAATACTCTAAAATTTTTTATGGAGGAATAAACAATTTTTGTATAGGCTAAAAGTCAACATTTATATACGCCACAATATGTGTAAAATATGCCCCAAAAAGTTGCTTTTTTACGTTGAATACTCCATATGCAATATTGCTATTTTGTAATTGTTATTAACTGAAGAAAACAACTTTATTGATTAAATATTAAAACTCTTTATGTGAAACTAATGTTAGTCCAATATCTGTTTGTCAATAAAAATACCTTATTTTGTTACGTTAACTGTGCTTTTTAACTATATAATGTATGCCAAAATTATCAGAATTTATACAAACCTTGTGAGCAGAACATAGCAAAAGAACAAAATAAGTAATCAAACAGGGAATGCTTAATCTGTTCTTTAACTCTTCGTATTTTATACTTGATTTCAACAGACATATATTCGGCTACACTCAGAACGATCAATATCAACATAATTGCTACCCATAATCTGGATGAAAACGAGTGGTACATCCACCACTCATCATTTTTTTGTATTGAATTTGGCTTGATGTGTAATCTGTATCTAATTTGCAGACAGTTGAAAATGTTCGTAAGCACATTTTTAAAGATTACTAATATGCTACACACTAAAATTATTGGAGTCTATTCTGCAGTCCTAGAGCAATCATCAAATTTAACTCAACTAGACTTTAATTTTATCTAGACCACTTTTTTACCGACATTTTTTTTACCAGTTTCCTTGAAAACAGTGAAGAAAATATAGTAATTTGGATGGAATACAACGCAAAATGAGCTATGGTTTATTTGATTATTTCAATGTATTCAGCCATTTGCAGTATTTTCATCGTTTTACTCAAAATTGTGATGTTAAACAAAAAAATTGTCGTTTTTCGTACATTTTTGACGGGTAATAAGATAAAAATGTGTTTTTCAAATTCAATAACACCATCTATCTAAAAAGTTATGTTAAATTTTTCCACGTGGATTTTGCAAAAGATGGGGTATTTTATAAAATCGGGAAAATTTCTAGCAAAAGAATTGTTTTTCCTTTTGAAAATGAAAACAAAATTTTGTTTTGATCATTTTTGACCAAGATATTGAAAAATGAACAAAAACAAAATGTTGGCCCCTACATTGTATGCAACCTCATTATATCTACGGGACTTATTCTTTAATGATCACTTTTAATGCTTTTTTTCTCTTAGTTGCCACTTTGTTCAATATATTCGCATGTTCATAATAAAAATTTTTTTAGATTTTTTAAAATACTCCATCTTTCCCAAAATTTACTTTGAAAGTTTTAACACAGCTTTTTAGGTAAATAGTATTATTGAAATTGAAAATACATATTTTTATCTTAATGCCAGTTAAAAAAATTTATAAAAAACGTACTGGAAAATTTTGTTATAATATCATAATTTAATTTGAGCAAAATGATTAAATTACTGCAAATGGCTAAATTCAGTGAAATGATCAAATAAACTATAACTCCCTTAAACAGCGCTATTTTTTAGTTGTACATCGTCCAAATTAATATATTTTCATCACTTTTTACCATGAAAATGTTAAACAAAATTGTTTAAATATGTCCAAAGAAGTGTCGCATTTGGGGACATTAAAAGGGTAATTTCATCAACTCCAAATCGTACCTTCAAAAAAAAATCCGATCCTTCCAGAAATTCTGCTTTCTCTACTCTGTATTGACTCTAGTGGTGCCATAAAATAACTCCAGTTATAATGTGTTTTACACTACGTTTTACACTACGTTCTACGCTACGTTCTGTATATATCATCTGAAAATGGTCTCCAACAGTTTTAATGTGCAGTTAATATATTTAAGATATTAATTTACCTAGTTTTCCATAACGGCCATACGTAATCCGCAAATAACACGGGTTCCTTGACCGATCCTATTCTAGGAACTATTTGACATTCATTTCGTTCAAGTAGCCCTAACAATCCATTGTAACTATTGTTCGGTAATTTAATACCCAGCAATCTCTGTTGAACCTTTTGTGGGACCAATCTATAAGTAAATGTGCGTTAGGTTAATAACTTGTTAAAAAAGGTTTAAATGTATATTTGTACCCACGTGAAGTTCAAATGCTCCGATATTGTGGTCCAAACATCACCGTATATGCCTGAAATTTGTGTATCATTGTTCTCGAAATGTACTAAATTATGTTCCTGTAAGTAAACGGAATTTTTTAAATTTGAAGAGTATGATATTTTTTACAAATTTCAAGAGCTAAAGATCTGATGTTAGTTAGATTTTTACAGGAAAGTATTGCTTTTTAATCAAAATTCAACATTTTTGATAATAGAGTAGATTATAGGGGAACAAGGCTTTAGATTATGTAGTACGTTTGTGTAATATGTACGTTATGTTTTATTCCACGACATTATGTAGTTTTGCGACATAATTCAATACAACTTGGGCGTGCATTATCCTAGAACTAAAGCGCTATACAAAACCATAATATAAAGCCTGGATATTTATTGCTGTATACGAGGATGACAGATATTCATTTATTAATAGATAATAAGTCACGCGATTCCCAGTGTTTTCAATCGATTGTGCAGGCTGAATGAAAAGGCAACTGATAACATCTTAGGACAATATTTACATAATATGATACAATTGAATGAAGCGCAGAGTTATCTCATGTAATTTTACTAATTTATCCATGTATTTTATACATATTTATACTTGCTTGCAGTAAAAACATTGTTGAATTTAAAAGAGCTCAATTAACTGAAACCAGTAAATAATCTTTTATTTTTATTATTTTTGGTTATAGTGATTTTGACTTTCAAATCGAATGAAATAATTTGTACAAACATTCGTTTCTGATATGAACATGTTATATCATATTCGGGCTGTTGCACCGTTTTTAAAAATGTGCTCCGATTTTATTATTAGAGGCAATTTATTTCAAAACGTATAACACAATTAAATGCAATCATTGTTATCAAAAAATAAATAGTTTTTGTAATATTGGGTGCTAAACGCCTTCTCGAATATTTGAGCTGTAAAAATATTCTGAAAGCCAAAATTAGATCCCAAAAACCCTATATATGAAAGTAGTAAGGTTAAAAACGTGCTTTTTTAGCAAAAATTACAACAGTGAAGTTTTAGATTACAAATAACCACAATTTTTTGCGATGCACATAACCTCAAAATCAGGCCAGCATAAATTAACTAAATTTGTTGATAACACTCTTACACACTGGTTTTGAAGGTACCAAATTAGTAATAATGGATTTTTACGTATTTTTTCCCGCATTTTTACGTTAACTCTACCGGTGTTTTGAAGAAAAAAATGATGCGCCATTCGAATTTAGGCCAAAAACGGTGTTTTTTTTTGTTTTAAATAGCGTGCATTATATTTAGGTGGCTCAAACTATAATACATTTAAAAGTAAGAAAATTGGCAGAATATGTGAATGCGTTTCAGCTTAATTATAAGAATAGAATTCGAAATAAAAATATACGTCCGAGTTTGGCCCACTTCACGTCCGTGGATGTCCATGAATTTTAATCAGGACGAATTTTGGTTTTTGCCACATACTGGGTAGGACAGCAAAAAAAATCGTGAATCTGACCTCAGCCTTCTATGAAACGCAAAAAGAACGAAAAAAGTGCTATTTTGAGCCACCCATATATAATATACTCCATAAAAATGACAAAAAACGCAAAAACAGTTATTGGACGAAATTTGACTGGCACGGTAGTGACGGTTCATGAAGAGTGGAAAAAATACCCAAAAAATTCCTATTTCAAATCTAGTATCTTCAAAACCAGAGTATAAAGATGTTGTCTAAAACTTTTTGAGGTTATGTGCCTTCCAAAAAATTGAGGTTATTTATAACCTGACACCCTAGTGTCATTATTTTTTACAAGACTTTCTGATGTAAAGACTCGTTGGAAGAAAATTATATAGAAAAAACTCGCCTTACAACAATTAGATAAGATTTTGGGAGTTCTAATTTTGGCTTTCGGAATGTTTTTGGTTACCTTTCGGATAGTTTAGGCGAAACAAATACTCAAATAGGCGATGTAGGAGGGAGCGTTTATAAGATTCTTATTTGTTATAGCCTTTAATAGAATTTTTAATCTAATTTAACTTTAAATCATATTTTAAATAGTACTTGCGTATTTAAATTATTAATATATTCTTCCAAAATATTATAGTAAAATTTAAAAGATTATGTTGATCTACCTGATAATAAGCAAACTTTAAAATTTCTCTTTGAAAATTATGAGTTTCCAGTTGTCGACTTTCACTCAAAACTTGATTTTTTGCGGCTGCAAAATCAGGTGCACTAAATATTGATACAAAGTTTTGAGAATTCTTATCCCACATTATTCCACTGCAAGTTCGTCCAATTTTTGTTATTTCATATAGAACTAATAAATGTAGAAAATATTTCATTGGAGGAGGTACACTAAACATGTAGTACTTAGTCAATAAACAAATGTAAAATGAACTGTTATGCTAGTTGAGTTTTAGACTGATGGGTATCGATTACAGACGGAATAACTGAATAAAAGTACGGCAAGGTAATCACTTTGACAGTGAACTGTCACATCTGGAAGGACGTCCGAATTACAAATAATACATACAAATTCTGTAACTTTTTAGCAAAATATTTTGAGGCGAAATAAAAATGCATTATTTGGAACAAGAGGAATGATTTCTGTTTTTTTTTCCCGAAAATATATGTCATTCTTAGAAGCTATTGCATTTTCTAAAACGGTTTTTGTTAACCCTAAGAACGTACAAGTAAGGTTCTTCTTTACAGAATGGTAGAATTCGTATACGTTTGTGGGTATGGGATTTTCTAAGCATTTTTTGCAAAATATTTTACTGCAGGACTGTAAATATTACCATACATACAAAATGAACAAAAGATTGTTATGAATTAGTGTTACAGAAGTGAGAAATTGGCATTTTAGGTCCGCAAATCGAGGTCCAAAAACATTGTACATCTATACTGCATCAAAAAATAATGGTTGAATCTCAGGAGTAGAATTTCTGCCCTCATGATCCACTTCATCGTCCTTCGTGCACTGTAATCGAGGCGTAAAACTCCATTTTACGCCCTTGATACAAAAATAACTGTAAAGTTCGAAGTGACACTTTGAATCGATACTGAACTCGAAAAATCCAGTAATTTATTTTATTTAATCGCTACATATTCCGGAGTGAATACCGAACAACTCTTTCATATAAAAAATGCTCTTAAAAACAATTTTTAAGAGTCACGGTTTTCGACACTTGTAAGAGTAAAACTTACCTTTTAAAAGACTTGATTATTCAATGTTTATGATAAAAAATTTGCCCGATTCACAGTACAGAAATGTGAGGTAATAAAGACTTGTACTATGAAATGTGTTATGAAACAATCAAATTGCTTATTCAATAGTGAGTTTGGGCAAATAAAGTTACATATCTTATAAATAAACTACTTGAACTTTTTTTCGTTTTTTCACAGTAGGACGCTTATTTTTTTCACGACCGAGTAGGCGCGCACCGTTACAAGTTACATTTTAGCAACTGGCACAAAAATCCAAAATTTTTCTTAAAATATAGCCCAAAACTTCGTGTACATGAAGACGTTGTTAAAAAACTTATGTGAAATGAAATTGCGTTAATTTGATCGTTTGTTTGTATTTTTGTTTACAAAAATCGCTCTCAAATTGGCTAAAAGTCGACACATTTTTATTTTTTTAAAAAACTTCTCGATATTCTCAAGAAAATCGTGTTTTGACGCTATTACGAAATATGCACGTCAATGGGATAAAAATTGTACACCATAAGTTCCTTCGTCTTGCAAAACGTGGTTTCGAAAAAAAACGACTATAATTTACTGCATTTTCAGACAAAAAAAATATTATTTTTAAAAATCAGAATACTAGTAAGCAAAAATTATTGATTTCATTCATTTTCCAACTTTTCTTTTTCAGCAATATAATATTAGCGATGCAAATGTAATTATTAAATGCAAAATAACTTTTTTATTGTATATATACAATCGTAAATTACCATAATAACCGTTATAAGCAAGGAAGGAAATGACTTCCGATCAAGTAGATGTTCGAAGAAAAATAATTTCTTAAGTTTACTGCAGAAAATGTCTCTGTTCATGGATACTTTATTATACAAACAACCGTTAATAACATTGAGTTTTATTCGAAATGCTCATCAGTGAGTCTTAAATTATTTTCCTCGATAGTCGAATGATATTTAATGCTCATATTTAAACATAAAATCTGTTATTTCTACTTTAAATGCATTATGAACGGTTTCTAAATTAATAATTGCGAAACATGTCATTTTTTTAAAATCTTTGAAGAAGAACAGATCAAGTTAAATTCCACAGCTTTAACAGGATATACCCTCAACGACTATAAAATTCAGTATTTCAATCGGTATTAGTGACTAATTTGGTAAGTCTAATATTGTTTTGTAATAAGCAGTTTATGCGTATTCCTTATAAACAATAATGTGTAACAAAATACGTGAGTTGACATACACTTATCTATAAGCAATTGACTTATTGCAATACGTAAACCAATCACAAATTTAAATTGTATTCGAATAAATATTTGTACATTATAATCACATTCAAAAATTTCTTTTAAAAATATTTGTAATGTACTGCATGCAGGACGTTATAAAAATAATTTTTATGTAAATCAGGAAGTATAATGTATCATTTTTATGTCATTTTTTATTAGCATGACCTCTTTTGATAACCGGTATGCCATTCAAGTTGATAAAATTTCTGACGTTTATTCTCATTTGAATTATTTAATGGCCATTTATTTAATTTTTTCTATATATATTTCTGATATTATATAGTCTGGACTTTTATTTGGCATATATGCTTATAGTAGGATGAGTTAAATGATCTCAGAATTGCGACTGTTTCGACTAAAAAGAATCTTTTATATTATCGTAAAACGTGCAAACGGTGCCACATTCGTTGTACTATATAATATTGCAGATATTATTCTAATTTTTATTTATGTTATCTTATGTAATATAATAAATTGATTCGTCATTTAAAAAAAAATTTAAACTATTGAAAATCTAATTTGGCATTTTCTGAAATATTTACTATTTTTACACTAAATTATCTCTTAGGCGTTCTCAAATATACTATTTTTATACAGTAGGCATAAAATGGCCATATTAGGCCTCGTTTTCGGGGCGTAAAACAACCAATGTATTAAGATAGTGATTTCACTAAGTCATTGTTAAAAATGGCAATTTTTCACACTTACTGAATCAAAAAATTATTTTGGTATCACGGGCGTAAAAGTCATTTTAACTAAGCGTAAAGAAAATAACTATTAGTTCTCGGTTTAGTTTTCGACAATATTTTCAGTGCTGTTAAATGTAAGGAGTTGCCTCTATATTTTTATTACATAAATATTGTTTGCTATGTTTTGAATGTAATGAATCAAAATCTATTTGCCTGTGTGTGCACAGCCATGAATAAGGCGGCATTTGTTTATCTATGCGAAATTGTAAAAGTCTTTCGTCCCAATTTGTGAGGAAACAAACTTCTGTTTACTAGATAGAACTGTTATATTTATTTTTATTTTCATACAATTATTATTATTATATCGTTTACAACATGGAATATGATGAAATATTATTAAAAAACTACAATTAAAAAAAATACAATTTATTAAAAAACTACAATTTTTATGTCTTAGTCCTCTGTGCATGGTCCCTTAAAAATAAGTTACAAATTGACCAACTAAACATATGCACCATAGCAAAGAAGTATACTGTAAAAAAAAAATTTTTTTTAACCAAAATTAAAAGTTCTGTGGATTTCACCGTATGCATTTTCAGCATTTTTATTTTGTAGCTTTTGTGACTACTATTTAATGTTAGTTAAACAATAAGCGTTTTTTACAATGAAACTTGTTTTACAAAACAAAAAATTGTTGATAAAAAATCCGAATAGACTTTTTATTCCTTTACACCGGTTTCTAATACGATTTCAAGTATCCGGAAATTTATGAAACGGTATATATGGCCTGTATTTGGCTAAAGTCGATAATGGCAACATGGAAAAAATGTTTGCATTAACAATGTTGAAGAACTACTAAATAACAAAACCAAAAACAAAATAAATTAAAGGAGTAGGAAGAAAATGAATTTATTGACAAAGAAACAAAAAGTCACTTACAGGAGAACCTTGGGACTTCTAAATTCACGGGACTGAGTGACTCGGGACTTCTAATTTTAGTGCGCATGTGTTCTGTGCAATTTTCAGTTTCGTAGGTTGACGAGGCATTTTTCTCGCTATCGATATGTGTACCTAGCGCCGTAAATTTTGTACCACGTGACTTCGAAGTGCCGAGGCTGGTGGTTTCGAAGTCCCGAATTTAGAAGTCCCGAGGTTCTACTGTAATTTCTAATAATTGGTATACCCCTAGGTTATGTACTTTACTAAAAGTCCTTCAAGCTGCGTATCCCATAAGACCAACCGTATCTGTCACAGGGAGTCTAATATACAATATTCAAAAATTAAATAAAATTCGTGAATTTAACACTCGGTGAAGTTTTCAAATTAGAAAAATTGGCTAGATCGATTATCCGAGTCAAATGATAGAGACAATATTTCAGTCTTCGTATAATTATAAAACTGCGACAATGTAAAATATTAATTTTTGCAAATTATATATAGATAGTCATGAAAATGACAGTGACGCTGTCGAAACGTTGACTACTTGAATAAAACAAGACCAAGTGTTCATTTTTTATCATTCATTTGACTCGGATGATCGATCTAGCCAATTTTTCGAATATTCAAAAATGTTTGAACAACATCTTATATAAAACAATATTAAACGATAAATAGAACTAAAAATTCTTGGACCCTGGTTTCTGAAATAAAAGATATTTTTGATACACGTGTCCATAAAGTAAAGTGTGATTTTACCGACTGATCTCTGCACTAAAAACAGTCGGTAATGTGCCTACTTTTGTGAACAGTATATCGAAAAATAGTGTTTGCTCCTCGGCCGTAAAATTTTACGGCCTAGGACCGAAGAGTACTATTTTATTCGAGTAAATCATACGCTGTTATCAATAGACGTAGTTAGCTTTCTTACCAAGGTACCAAATGGTTTAATTATTGACAGCCTAAAAAGACGGGAAGAAATTTAGTAAGATTCCTCTTGGGAAAAGAATAAAAATAGTTTCTTTAATTTTAGAATCCATGTGTTTGTTTTTAACCGAATGTTGTGATTGTGGGCGTGGGTGATATGTTTACAAGTTATGTATTTGCTTCACATGTTTAGTATATTGCGCTCGGTTTCTTGTGTATGGTTCATTCATTAATTTATAAATATATCTTTGTATTTTGTACAATTTTTGTTTTGTAATTCTCGACATATTTTTATACTTTTTAATATGTTTTGTATATTGTTTAATAGAAGCCACTAAAGAGGACCTCCAAATAAGGTCGGAAAGTTGCGCAAGAAATAAAATTATAAACGGTTTATGACAAATTTTTTATTTTGAACAGTGTTGGTTTTTATAAAAAGAAAACCTTATTGCATATTGAAAAGCAGTTCATCATCTACAAATATAATTTTATTACCATAATAAATACATTTTACTTATTTATATAGACATTGATTAAATGACATATTACAATTTATTTATAAATAATATCTTTTATCTTTGTCGAGAGAATAATTGAAACTATAAAGCATTTTATCTATATATAAAATCATCAAATGATATATTATAATTTATTTACAAGTGATCACCTCTACCATTGCCATCGGGGGGAATAAAGCGGGCTATGTGAAATTTGCGAGTAAAGCGAGGTAAGCGATATAAGCAAGAATATCTGATGATGATAACGAATGAATTTTTGAGGTGAATATTAAAATAATCAAATCGACATGGCTTATATGGTCGAAATGAATGAAGCTATGTCGAAACGAACGAGTCGTCGCTATGAATATTGAAATAACGAGTCTTTTGAAGTAAACTGGTTTCTTGTAAAAGGGGTCGATATGTTGTACTGGACCATAATGACATTTTTCGGAGGTTACTGTGTTAGGGAAAATTCACATACGGTCTTGAACTTTTTTATACTTTTTAGTATCTTTTCAATAAAATATAAAACATTCATAACATTTTTTTCGATTTTTAACAGTTTCTTTGTTTTAAGGCCTTCATTTTTTATATGTTATTTAAATGCAGTTCTGACTAGGCTAATAGAAAGAACATACTCGAAACTCCTTTTTTCCTGTTTAGACTTATTGAGCTCTAAAATCAACAAAGAATTTAGATCTCTGGGAGTCAATGAGTTTTGTTCAAATGGATACGAATTTTCCATCATTTGTATGCAATAATTTTTTTCGTTGGTGTTTTATTATTTGTATATAATAACCATATATTCTACTAATTTTGATTATGCTCTTTTCAACTCTGTCTATACTTTTTATTTTTAACCCGTGTATTTTTAATGTGAATGTTTGAAGTAAAAAAAATATAGAGAGAAAACATTTTTACACATTTTTTTTTCTCATTGGATAATCGGTCCCCAATAACCTGTCTCTTTGGATCTGGTGGACTAACTGGAAGTATAAACGAAAATTTTAGATTAGTATATATTCAAAAGTATTGATTTTGGTATAATATAATTAAGTGACATCAGTACTATTATGAAAAAAAAGACAACAGAATTGTTTTACAATACAGCTGAACTGTTGGTAGCATAAAATGAAATATGGTTAAAAAATATCCATTTTCTGTTTTTTTTTCATACATGATTAAAAATGAAAAATGGCGGACGAATGTATAAAATCTAAACGATATCTCTTGCAGCTTGTTACTGGGAGTTTTTTGGGTCGCAGATTACAAATCGAATATCAGATTTTGAAAATTCGATAATGCCTTCATTTGATTGAATTAGGCTTGACAAAATTTATTTTCACGATATATTGAATGAAAAAATAAATGACAATACTCCTATTCTGAACTCTGTCAGGGTCAACGGTAAGAATGAAATACGGGTGCGTATATACTGTTTTGACCCTCCCCATTGTTGGAAACAGGCTGGGAAAGAAAAGTGTAGACACGGACGTACAAGCTCTTCGGAAAATTTTATCTGCGGCAGATTCTTTCTGAACGTGGTTGGAGCAACAACTCTCGCACATCTGCACGATCCGGTCGGTATATAAGTGTACATCGATTCAAGTGTAACGCATTGCGGACGTAAAAGCACCCGTTGAATGTTTTGTAAATTAAATAGCAAAACCGACACTCGTACAGAAGATTGATAACATATCAGTATTATCCTTCTCAATGAAAATGGAGATACGGTACATTTAGATACAATCGTGTTATTCACAGTTAGTAAGATGATAATAACTCACCCACAAATCTTCAAGATGTCATTCCATGACAAGTAAAACTTATAAAGAATAAGGTAAATGTTTTGATTTCAAATCTCAGAGGAAAACGTATTAAATGTGTTTAAGATGTGTACATATGGGTGAAAATTGTATAATTTAAACTTAACATGGGTTTTCAACTATTAAACAAATTTATGCATTGTTTTCCTTGCTTAATCTATACATTACAATAACCCATTAATGCCGGGATTGACATTTTTTAACTACAATTGGAATCAAGTATTTTGCATCAAAATCGAGGTTGAACAAATATAAAAAGATACATATCCTATTATTTTTGAAGTCGCTCCTCAAGATTCTAAGATCAAAGTTATGTTTCAGCCGACAGAAATTCCAATATGATGACAGAAAAAAAATAGTAAAAAAAACTGTAATATGTTAAATATAGAAAGCAATGAAACTTTGGAGGAAATTTCACATAAAAATGCTTAGAATTCATAAAAGTACATACCAAAAAGTATTTGAAATTTTTGTTTAAAATTAAAAAAAATATGACTCAAAATAACGATTAACAAATCTGAAAAGATTACAGAATATTACTGAAGATTAATTATAATATTACTAGAGGGTCTAGACATTTTTCAAAAAAATTAGCATTGGCGATGCCATTTTATGGTCATTAAAATGAAGCGTGAGACAGAAGTAAAATTTTGTCTTTACAGTAAAATACTGTCTTCGCAGTTTTAATAGAATTCAAATATTTTAATAGTTGGAAGAACATTCATAACAATAAATATTTTCTAATTTTTTGACAATTTTTTTTTTCAAATTTGGAGCCATATTGAAATTCCAAGCGGCTGAAACTCAATTTTGACTTTGGAATGTTGAAAAACAATTGAATACAATTAAATATAATTGTATATTACTCCAATTCCACTTTCTCATATATTTTTTGGTGCCATTGTGGACATACTTCTAAAGTATTATATTTTAAAATAGTTATATAAATTGCGGGTATTTGAAAAACATAAGTGATTAAATAACTAAATATTTGATGGACGTCTTTGACTTGCACATTACGATATTTTGTTATGCATACTTTTAATTTTTCTATCAATGTTGTTCTGATGACAAAACTCATCTGCTCATCAGAAATAATGCCAATTTTACTAGAAAAATTAACCATTTTTTTTTGTATTATGATCAAGATAGAAAGGTTGGAAGATTTGTCGAAAAAGTGATTAAAATTCGGATCCACCTTTACTGTAATGCTAAAATAGATATATGGAATATACCTTTTATAAATATTATTTTTTAGCCTACACTGTTTTTATTTATTCTATTATGTTTTTCTAAGCTTCAGAAAAGGCTGTTCAATATCTTTATACAAATAATAGAGTATGGCAAACAAAACTACTATCTTCCTAAAGTAAAACTGGCTTGAATGCATATCGACTACAGTTTTCGAGATGTATATTTAATACGGATTAAAAATGAATATAACTGTTTATTTTTATTGAATGTTTGGTTACTTATCTTTTATGTTATTTCTTTTTCATTTAGTTTTTGCTTAGAGAAATATCGAGATAAGTTCCAAAAATATCGAAAAAAGGGTGTTCAAAATCTCAATTTCAAATACTTATTTAAAACTTGTTATGTGCTATGCAATCAGTAATAGTCCTTTATATTTCCTTGATAAAAAAAACATTTCTTTATTCAAAGTTCTTCAGGAATGCGTAGAATTCATTTCTGAAAAATTTATTTATTTCAGATGAACAATTTTTACCAAATGTGTATATGAATATATTTTACATAATAAACAAAGTAATTTCAATGGTCAAAGTAATTTTAATGCCAATGGTTTGTCAAAAAATGGATTGTATAGGTATAATTGCATATAATTTTAGATACAATTACATGCAATACATATTTATTCTTGTCTATCAAATACGAAATATTTCTTTAAAGCAAAAGCAACGTTATAGTAATTGACCCTCTTAAAGTATTCATTAAAAGCAAGGGGCTCCGACTATTGCCTCCGACCCAAAATATCCGAAGCAAAAAAATATGTATCAAAACAGTCGAAAAAAATGTTTTTCCGAGTAATAAATGTCCAGAGAAGAAATAACAAAAAGATTAGTTAACAAATATTAATTTTATATGTCTTTAATCATTACTACAAATTGTTTTCATTATTCCGTCGTACAGGTATGTAAATTTATCTGGAAAACATAAAAGGGTGATGAGTAAAGAACAATGCAATTCGTCATAGACATAACAATAACATTACACGTATTATGTCGATTAATGAGTCAATAATGAACTGGCTATACAGAGCTAGTGCAACAAAAATACGACTTTAAAAAGCTAACCGTTACGACGTGAACTAATTAAATACAATTAATTGTTGTAATAACAAAACATACATTTTTTTAAAGCAATTTGTTTTAAGTAATTTTTTCGAATAGTTCAGTTTCATACATTTCGGCCGTGGTTTTTTGGTCGAGTATTTTGGACCGGTAAAAAGGTCGCGAGGTCATGAAAGGGTTCTCAAGCCCCGAAGTCATTACAAAACATAAACTCAATTTTTTTAAGTCTAAGTTATAAAATTTTCACCTATATAAAATACAGCAGCATTTTTAGTGCAATCAACTCAGTTTCACTGCATGAGTTTGGAAACCTGATATACATTTTACTTCTGAATGACACCTTGAATGCGGGTAGTATTAAAATAATTTATCACAGTAACATTCATTAACCTCATTAACAAGATATTCACGAATAAAATAACGGGTCGTATTTAATTTAATACAAAAACAAACGTATTATTTAAACAATTTTACAACAGTTTTACTAATATGAAACGCCCCATTTATTTTCGCTGAAGAACAATGAAAGTTTTGTTATTAAAGGTAAACTGGATATTTTGGTCACATTAACCCCTAAACAATATCTTTTTTTTGTAATAAAAAACTATAAAAAAATAAGGAATAAAAAAAATGTTTAATTGCAAAGTTGTATGCTTGAAAATAGTTGAACTCGGTGATTTTCAAGATCTTTGATTACGAATCTGATATAAGTTGACCAAAATTAAAAATGGCAAATCGAGTATGGAGGACGACATTAGAAAAAAATTAATAAATGGCTTGAAAATAATTACTCAGGGAATCTCGGGCTCGCTAATTATGAATCTGATGGTAATTTTACAAAATCAAAAATAATGATAAAATAAAAAATTATCTTTTTACTGCTAGATGCAGTTTTGAATTTTGAATATCATCGGCCATATTGGATCCACCATTTTGGAAACTGACATCAGTTTCATAATAAGACCTTTGAAAACCGCCGTGTTACGATTGTCGTACAAATTTTTTTATCAAACCATTTTTTTGTTGTTCCTTATTTTTGACAGTTTTTATTAAAACCACCTTATTATTAGGGGTTAATATGCCCAAAACACTCTCGTTTTACTTATAACAATATAATTTTTCTTGGACGGAAAACAAATTTTAACGATTTGTACGCAAATTTTGAGGGGGCGGAAAACAGACCATATCGACCCTCCTCCTTTGTTTGAATTGAAAACATACTTAAGATGTGTAGATGAGTCTACATACAGTCAGATATTTATTAGTATGTTTAATCATTTAACTGCGGGACGGACTTTATTTTCAATGTTAATTTTCTTTGTTACTAGTAACCTAAACAATTGTCCAATATAACCACTTTTTACTTATTTAACCTACATCTTTCCGAATTGGTTAACGAAATAAACAAAAAATGATTTTCATTGGAAATAATAAACATTTTTATTCATGTAGTGACTAACAAGAGCAATATTTCACCTTAAAATAGCGCGTCCGCAAGCTTGAAAATGTGAAAACGTATTTTTAGAGATTTTAAAAAGGCCGTTAAAAAATATTGACGACAGAATTTTTTTTCCCACAAATAATTTGTTATGTTTATGACACGGAATATGTAGATATTTTTTTCGGTCGCTGAACACCAATATGAAATCAGATTTTAAAATTCAGAATGTTGGATCCAATGTTGGATGGCAGACGACATTTCTAATTGTTTTGGAATTGGTTATTGCTCGTTTTTTCTATCATGTTAAATCTTATGTCAGATTTCACATATAGTTTTAAAGACGATGAAACTTATACTGTATCTTTAAATTATATAAAATAATTTTTAAAATTAAAAATAAAATATGAAAAATAGAAATACTAAAAAATACAAACAAAATATAAAAAATAAAATGAAAAAAAAGCATGGCTGCTTTTTCTATTGGAGATATTTGACAAATTTTAAATCTGGATTTGAAAGATTCAACATCACCGACCACCAGAACAACCTAGACATTTATTTCAAAACAATCTAATCAATATCAAATTAAGATCCTCTATATTGGATCTGCCTTTTTGAGTTTTTGAAATCTGAGTTCAGATTTGTGATTCAGCGATACAAACAAAATTAATAATAAAATAGTTAATTAATAATTAACGAAAATGTTCAATTTATAAAAAACGTTTCACTCATTTCTAATTTGGTATTTTTGGCAGAATAAATTGTCAATTAAATAATGAAGATAATCTTGAGATATTCAAGATGATCAAAATTTTTAATTTACAGCTTTTGGTTTTCTCTCAGATAATTTTCTATTTTTTTACTTTTTTCTGAAAAGGGCCTTAATCAATTAATAATTTCCTTATTTCTAAATATTAAATTAATTTATTGAATATAAATGTATTGATATTTATTAGTCAATGAATATGTGTTTACTTGTTGTATTGATTAATTGTTGTTATTGTTGACTAAAATTTGAATCTTAAACAACTTGAACATTAAACAATGAATGAATTCTTCCTACGTTTGCAAATTGATAAAATATTCCATTGATTACATCGACATTGACCGACAATATTGACTATACTAATGATTGCGTCATAATCGTGTAACACATGTATAAGCCTGTACAGAAACGAATACCTATGTCAGTAATCGTGTCAGGTAAAAATTACGTGTATAGATTACTGTATAAGTAAACGGAAGCGCTATCTGCACGATTAGAATTTTATATTTCCGGTCATCTTCGCTACGTAACATTGTTCTTTTTGCAAAAATGTCACAGTAGTTGTTCGTGCAGAATAAACTCTCAATGAACCACAATTGCAGCTATTGTTTTATCGAATTGTACATAAAGTCATGAACACGTGTGTACAAGTAAATATTATTATTTGGGAATATTAAAGATGCCTACTACTTTTCAAGTGTTAGTTCTTTTATAGTATAGTGCAGCTTTCATTAGAAAATGAGCGTTTTACTTTAAAATAGTGTGTATTGTGCGTATTTACATTAAGAACCAACCGAGTTTTACTAATTTTCCTATGACTGGCTTTGGGATAATTTCGTAAATATGTGTTATTTTACGAACACTCCACTAAAACAACATTTAAAATTACTTTCATTAAATAATTAGTCAGAGTGATTCAAACAATAAAGCGTGAATCGCAGTATTGATGGATTTCAATATTGCTAAGGTAATTGTGAAAGATTACTAAATTATGGATCTGCTGAAAAAACGAAATTTTTATTTTTGCTTGGTATCATTATTCGTATGATTACCATTTTTTTGAAACAACAGAGTTTACAAAATGTTGTAATGTTCAAAAATTAAATGCACCAGAGTATATAGTAACAACTACTAAATTTTATTATGATGTGAAGAGTTTTATTTGAAAACTCGTAAATATTTAACAATTATCTGCTCTCTAGATATGAATTAGCAAAAAATACTAATATAAAATGAAAAGTTAGTTATCTACTCCTATATTAATATTTCAATTATTATTAGTAATTATTTGTACATGGATTCAAATAAAATTTTTAAGCCCGTATCTTCGAATCTGTCTTACGAAGAAGAAATATGCAAAATAAAAATGGCAACATCCAGATTTTCCTTATCACATTTTTTTCAAATTTCAACGGGATTGACAGATTGTCTTAATTAGCTTGAATTTATCAAAGGCACTTCAAATACCGTAATAATACGTAAATAGATTTATTTCAGTTCAGGGACGGTTAAAAGCTTTGCCGATTTCAAGTGTTCCTGCTTTAATTTCCAAAAGTTTTAATACCAACGAGATTTAACAGCTTAATATGCAAAACTACACTGAGAAATTTTTGATATTAACAAGTTCAACAATAAATATTTGCATTTCTGATTCATCTAATAAGACTAATCAGAAAATCAACATTCTTTTCTTTTTTACATTAATTACTTATGATTAGAAGACAAAAGATAGCGAATTGCGCTGGATTTTTTAAATTCCACTTGTTGTTCTATAGATATTCGACCAATTTCGTACTTTTATTATTTTATGTATTATGTGTATTTAATAGTTTATGTATTTTATGCAAATACATACTTGGAACAATTTTTAGTAAAAATTACTTCTTATTCAACTGTTCAGAATGTTTAAAAAGTAGCCACATTTACTAAGAATGCTTTCTTAATGTCAGTTTCCTCAACGCTAATTACACTAGTTTCCTAACACTTTATCTCAAAAATTAAATTATTAATTTTCCGATTCCCTATAAGGAAAAAAATGGCCTGTAAAATTCACATACTGGTATGTCAGTAAGATTCATTTCTATAGTGTCTTATCTCCGTTGATACACGAAGTCATAGAAATTTTACCATTTTAATGGTAATTTTGGAACAGATTTGCAGAATGAGAAAAATTGCCATTTCTTCTGATAAAAATGACTAAAAGTTCTTGGAAGTTTTACTATTGAGATAGTAAAAATTACTATAAAATCGCGTAATTTTTATCAGCAAAAGTGGAAATTTTGTGAGAAAATTACCATCTGAAATGGCAAAATTTACCTCTGCGTAAAACGATAACGTCAGTGACAAAACTCCCGAAACAGTATCTTGGTATGTAAATTTTTACATGATATTTGGCTTTGCTATAGAATTGTAGAACAGAGTACGTCTAAAAGAACGTTTTTCGGTATTCGAAATACTTAAGTATGAAAAATGTAGGTTTTGATAACACTAAACAGTGGGTGAAACTCCTGGTCTATAAAATGATATCTTCTATTCCAGTAAACATAGCATGGGATTTTAAATGGGAAACGATTTTTTTAGTTTTTTTCATGATAATCATATGGATATAAATAGTATCCGAAATATTCTTTTTTATCGAATTCCTGAATATTTTCTGCACAATTTGACTTATTTTTGAGTAAAAGAAAAAGATTTCCAATTGAGTTATTATTTTTTCCATTTCTGAATAAAATAAAACACTTTAAAAGCCTTATTTATATTGTATAAATAAATTTTGTTTGCACACAATTTCGCTTGCAGTGTGCATATTTTCATGGACGAAAATAATAAATAAGTATCTACTTATCGCCCCTTTGTGACGTCGTCACAGAAAGTCTATTACTCATTAACCCATTAATGCCTGAATGTCCAAAAATCGTACAGTAACTTTGAGCTAAAATCTTTTAATCAAATTGCGGAAATTTTTATTTAACATAAGTTGTTCTAGACGTTTTCGGGTGTGCTCTACACGATGCGACCATTTAAAAAATTGAAAAAAATTCATTTTGTGTTGTTTTTTCGAAAAAAATCTACATCCACGTCTGTCAAATCTATGACACGTTTTTAATTAATTTTAATATGATGAACATGTATTTTCTGTTAAAAAATGGTGATTTTCTACGAAAAAATCCCGTAAAAATCACTATTTTTTTTACATAAATTTATCAAAAGACAATACAAAATGAAATTATACACTTTTCTAAATAGTCGCATCGTGTAGAGCACACCCGAAAACGTCTAGAACATCTTATGCCAAATAGAAATTTCCGCGATTTCATTAAAAGGTTTTAGCTCAAAGTTACTGTACGATTTTTGGACATTCAGGCATTAATGGGTTAAGGATTACCAAGAAAAAGGTAATTACCTAGTCGCATCTAATTAGAGTCGAGCTGGAAAATTTGAAAATGCGTATAGCGAGAGTGAGTGAGAGAACGGGGTCTTAAGCCTAACCGTTAAATAAGCAGTGGAATTCAATACCTTTCAATAATGTTAAACTCACTCAGTTACAAATATATTTATATTTCATAATTTGATTAAACAAATGCATGTAAACCAAATCTTTTAACACTGTACTACAGTCAACCAATAGTATACGATTTCAACAAAATATGTGTTATCTATAAAGTATTGAATGTATGTATTCAGTGCGATAATGTCCATGTTCGTTAATGTAATAAATGCTATCGTAGAATGTGGTTACGGCCAAGAATTCAGTGAATCAAATATGAGCTAAGGAAGACCATATTCACATATAACCTCCCAAATTGAGGTAACCTTCAGAGAAAAATGCGGAATTACTGCTTTTTGGTACTACTGGTTTTGGCTGTTGCTGCTTTCCTGCCAACGCTTGCCACACAAAATGTAAGTTAAATTATTAATATTCATTCAATTTTATATGGTTGATGTAACTGAATATTTATTTTTGAATTGTATTAACAATTATGGTGTTACGTGAGTATATTATTTAAAATAAAACAAATATTGAAAATGATTGGCACCTTACGATCACCTGGACTAAAAACAAGCTTCGGACCTCATATTGATGTGTAATATTGACTTACAATTAGTAAACAAAAACTTCTTAAGGTTAAGTGATAAATGTCAGTTTTTTCAGGTGTTCCAAAGTATACTATAATTATGCATTCTAAAATAGTGCAGTATTTTAAGAAAATTTTAGTAAATTCTAAATTACGAAAGTAAAGGAAACTAGTTTGATCGTTTCATTATCGTCATTTTATTACGATTATTTTATAGGCAAACGTCGATAAGTTTATTTATAATTCATGCCAAAACTGTTGTAAAATACTGTTCACCTTCTTTTTTAAATGGTATTGTGTTTACGAGAATTTGTATACAAAATTCGTTCAGTTGTTTAATTTATTACATAAAATAGTCAAGCGAATTTTGAACAATGTATTCAATAATTATCACTTAAAAATAAAATAATACACTAAAGATAATAATAAATTTGATATTTTATTTTCATTAATTTCTAATGAATTAACTATAATCGATCTATTAACGAATTACTTATATTTTATGTCGTAGACAAGTTTTGAAGTAGATTACGAAAATCAACAATTTCTTCTTGATGGGAAGCCATTTCGATATGTGTCTGGGAGCTTTCATTATTTCCGAGCCCCTAAACAATATTGGAGGGATAGACTTCGAAAATTAAGAGCAGCTGGTTTGAACGCTGTTTCGACGTAAGTGCTTATTTAATTGATCAAATTAATAACATAATAGCAGAATTTCTACATCCAAGTACAATCAGTAAATTTTTTGGTTATATTGCTTCTGCAAGACATTTTTAACTATGTGAAAGTAATGGGAAACGTATATGCACATTATCATGATGAATTTTTTTTAATAGAAAATATCTGAAAATGTTATTATATATTATAACTAATTTTAAGTCTCAACCCCAAAGGAGAAAATATATACCTTTTTTATCCACCATCTACGTATAAGATGAATTATAGTAGGAAAGTGAAGAATTTTGATGCATATCGCAAGTAAACACAGAATGTAAAAACAGATAAAGAATGTGAAGTGTGTCAATTAATCGTCATGGTTAAACCAGTTTCATTATATAGTGAATACAAAACACAATTATTACACAGTTAACTATACTACTCCTAATTTTTTAATAATTTAATGTATTATAAGTTTAATCAAATGAAGTAAAGAGGAGAGTGTAGTTGTAGATTTCTGTTTCGTACAGATGTTACTGTAGATAATTGGCGTCAATTAACCACTTAGTAGCGGGATGAATATTTTTCGACTATGAACTTCTGCGTAATATTGGATAATTTGTGACCATGAAAAAAATTCTTGCGTTATTTCTCATCTTGCGTCAAGATCTTTTCTTAATTCAATCTATGGTATTCTATAATAATGATGTAAAATGCACTGGAATTCACAAAGTCACGTCTAAAAAACTCTTCAAGTTGTATTATGACGTCGGGTTTTAATACTGAATTCAATAAAAGTCGATAAACTAACAGTGATGGAAAGCTTACCTGGCATTCAAAATATTTCATTTTCACGTTGTATATACGATCAAGATTTTCGAATTTTGAACGTTTTGGTTTCAAAGTTGAATTTCAAATATTAGGTTGTTTAATTGTAAACTTGTAATCATGCTCAGAAAATTATGAAATATTTCACTGACGTTCAAAACTTGATCTGTCATAAAATGTTTCATCTATGCATTAAAATAACATAACATGTTTTGGTATTTTTACAGATATGTAGAATGGAGCTTACATCAACCCGAGCCCGAGAAATGGGTATGGGATGGAGAAGCAGATATAATCGAATTCATCAAAATAGCACAGGAAGAAGATTTATTTGTATTATTACGACCAGGGCCATATATTTGCGCAGAGCGCGACTTGGTAATGTATATTTTTAAATAATGTGGTAATTTTTAAGAGAAAGAAGTGGAATCTGAATGCTAAAAACTTTAAAACATCTTGTCAATATAAAAAATTATAGTAAGGTCAATATTATTACCATGAAAAGTCATACCTAATAACCATACTTACCACTAATGTATGACTAAATTGCAATAACGTATTTCTAAAAATAATTGAATAATGTTTTTGTTAAAAGTGAATTGAAAAATAGTCTTAAAAGACGTCAGTTGTGTTACCATTCTCGCGCATAAATTAACGTTGTGCAAAGGAATCCATCGATATATAAATAAACAGTTGCTTCTTATTATCATTACAAAATGTACATATGTGTTATCACGTAATGCACAACACAGATAATAATCATGATAAACGACATTTTCAAAGACGGATTGTGAGATGAAGATCAATTATATAAAGACGATAAAGAACTACAATAATGAAAGAAATTTGCAATTTTAAATTTACGTCATGTTGTACACGTGCTACTAGTATAATTTATGGTTAACTTTATTTGCACGTGTAACCATTGTCTTCGTTAAAATAAGCGTTAATAGAATATTTTGAACGAAAATTTTGTTCTATTTGGATAGTTTGGCTACGTAACTGCATAAAAGTCGCGAATCTCGTTTTATTATTGATTATGCTTATGCAAAAATATATTAGTGACATTATTTCTATGTTAATAATATTGAATTTAAATATACTTATTGAAGAAAATTATAATGTTTAGAAATAGGTCCAAGTATATAGTTTGTTCAAAAAAATAATATTCTTTCAATATTTCTTAAAAATACTCCTGTTAATACCTCCTCTGGGCAAATGATTTTGTCTTCCACTGACAAAGTGCTAACGTAAATATAATAAGTGGAGAGGGATGTCCAAAAAAGAAATTTCATTTTAAATAAACTTAATTACTTATATTGTCAAATCCTTATACATAATTTTAATATATGTTTGCAAAAATTCTTGTTTATAAAAAATTGCAATAATTGCAATTGATAGAAAAGTCTTCAAACATATAAATGCATTCGAAAACATATAGTTTTTAGTTATTAAATATGCAATAATATTTATTCAGAAGCATTGAAAATTGTGGAATTTCAATCTTGGCAAATGAAAATCAATTCAGACGTTAGGAATCTGAATTCAGAGTCATAAATAGAAATAATTCATTTCAATGCTTTAACAACAGTATGAATTATTAATGAATTCAGGTTCTAAACGTTTTCGCTAGTAGTGGATATTTTTGCATTGAAACGGATTCGCCACGAACAGAAATAACATTCCAAAAGTAGGAAACGAATGGTGTTTAATTCTTTCTGAATCCTTTTTTTATTACTAGGGGATTATTATGATTTTAGTTAAAGAAAAATTCGTGTATACACTGAAAAAAATAAGTCTTAATTTAAGACCATTGAAGGGCTACATTTAAGGTGTAACAAAAACAAGCTCGATTAGAAAAGGACAAACTTATGCACTATTCATGGGCTAATTTTAAGCCACTTTAATTTGTAACAAAAACTTATTTTTTTCTGTGTAATGTGGAACTATTTTATGCAGTTTTATTGAAATTCGGAATCATTTCCATTATTTTCAATATGAAACATTTGAAATTTGTGGTTTTTTAATTTGAAAGACATTATTGTTTTAAAAACTATTTAAATGAATTTATGACTGCCGATTATAGAGCTTCGAAATTATAGATTAGGTTATATTGAAGTAAATATTAAGCCCTTTTCCTCTTTAAATGATGCTTGCCCTACTGAAAATTCTCAGCTGGGAACTTCTTTGAGAAATAAGCTGAGAATTCACTGTGAGATCTCACATGAGATGTTATACGAGACCGTGAGAACTCACATGAGAAATCAAGTGAGAATTCCGCTGAGATCTCTGACAATTCCGAAATGAAAAATGAATTTAACAAGACTTGAAATCAGACACTAGTATTCCAAAAAATTTTCAAATATTTTCAATTTCCAAAATCCCAAAAATTTTGTCAGATTTTTGTTTTTGGTGGTGGACTTTGAACCGAAATTGGTATTTGGAAAAATAACCAAAATAAAACACCTGCAGTCAATTATCTCAAGAATCTCAAGAAACACAAAAAATATTAGTTTGTGTAAATCCTTTCCTTTTCCGTGATTGCGGATGAGGAAAATTTTTCTTTTCTGAATTTCTAGGTGAGTTCGTATATGAGGAAATTCTCAGTCGAGATCTCAGCTGATTTCTCATTTTAACAATTATGGCAATTTTGACACTAGTTTTCATGTGTCTGATCTCAAATCTTGTAAAATACATTTTTCATTTCGGAATTTTTCATTTCCCATATGAGTTCTGACATTCTCACGTGAGATCTCATGTGAGATCTCACTGTGAATTCTCAGCTGAGAATTTTCAGATGGATGAAAACCAGCAAAAAATCTATATCTGTGGGACTTAATAGGTTAAGTAACTATTTTATTTTCGTTAAATAACTTACAATCCTTCAAGAAAATACTGTTCATCTAGGTAGATGTCTAATATGTACATAGGGAGTCGAGTGTAGCATAATTATACAATTAAATTGGCTCTTTAAATACCCCTTAGTTATAAAATAAACGTCAACAGTACAATATTCTGAGTTGTAAGTAACATAATGTAAACTGCAACATTTCACTACCTTAATTCTACTATAACATGTTTTAATGGTTACATTAACTCGTTTCCTCTTTATGTGTACATATTTTAAAAATTCAGAAGATAATTTGAAAAATCATCTTAACACGAGAAAAATTAAATAATTGGAACTACAAAGTAGATAGAAAATTAAGACAGCCGTTGTTTTTAGTTAATTTTACTATATAAATAATGATCTCGTCAAATTAGATAGTCAAGGCTACTATTTAAATAGTAATACCAAACGAAAAAGCATAATTGTGCAAGAGCCTACTATTCAGATAGTAAAACCAACAAATGTTTTCATTTAAAAGATTTTAAAAATGAATTTAAAAAAAATTATTAAAGTTTTCCGAATAAAAAACTTTTCTTGACATTAAAACCGGTTATTTCTTTTTCGTTCATATATCTCCAAACTTTAAAAATCATTAATTTTTTGTTGTAAAAATAGAATCATTGAAAGAAATTATAAAAATAGTAATTCTCCTTTAAAACGTTTCGTTTAAAAACTACGCAGAATGTAAAAAATCTACGAGTCTGATTACACTAAACTATCTGTAATTGCTCTATTTTCGTGAGATTACACTTTTTTTCAAGATTTTGCATGAAATTTCACGGTAATTGCAGGGTTGAACGTAGGTGTTTGTCACATTCCTGTAATTATAAAGTCCTCCATTTAAAAAAAAATAACATTTCTCCCTAATATAAAACATTCTATTCAATGTCAAGATTTGATTTTGGTGATAACATTCAAGATTAAATATGTCGCAAAAATAAGTCAACAGCAATAGATCAAAGATACAATCTATGATTGTGATTGATTAAATGTTGAACTCTTTTATACATTCTTATTTATGTATTTATTTTACGTAACTGCATTGTTTTCATTTGAAAGATAGGCAGTGATTTGTTTTCGTCATTACCAACGCGATTAATTCAAATAATGATCCTTATCTCAGATTAGAAGATTCAGGAATTTATTTTAAAAGTATTCCCAATTTAAAAATTGTTTACTAACATTTGGACAATATTTTGGAATTGTACTTTTCTAGAAAACAATGTTAAGAAATTATTATAATCAGTGAAGTTCATTTTTTTTAAAGAACTTTTTTTCAAATTAACTATTCATATTACTGTTTTAACCATTTTTCCTTTTATGTAGGGCGGACTGCCATACTGGCTATTAGGCGTAATTTCAGATGTAAAGTTCCGTACGAGAGATGAAGGTAGGTTTAGTTTAATTGGTAAGTCATAAAAGTGTATAATTAATTTTTCTCTGAATATTTTTCATTTATTTTATAGGTTACATGAAATATGTCGAAATATATTTAAATGAATTTTTAACCAGAATAAAGCCGTTCTTAAGGGGAAATGGAGGACCAGTTATCATGGTTCAGGTATGTGAATAAGTACGTGCAGAGTCTATTCGTTTCGTTAACCGAAATTTGAATAAATTCCTTAAAATTCTATTCGTAATATTTTTGTTTTATTACATATAAATAGGTGGAAAATGAGTACGGAAGCTTTTATGCATGCGACATCACGTACAAGAAAATGCTTTACCGAATATTCGATGAACATGTAGGTAACGATGCTGTTTTGTATACTGCCGATGGAACAAATATTCGAATGTTACAATGCGGTACCGTTGAAGGTACTCTAGCTACAATTAATTTTGGAACTAAGACAAATGTGGAATGGAACTTTAAGCGTCTACGAGAATTTGAACCAAGGGTAATTTTTGTTAACTTTTAACGCTATTTAACCGTTTTATGCATTGAGTGTCTGTTGAATTAATTAAAATTCAGGTTCTGTATATGCCGAAACATTTTATCGTTATACATTTGAAGAATATCTTTTCTTGTTTGAATTTTATAAGACCTGAACACGTTTTAGTAATTCTTTTTACTTTTACGATTTAGCCGAATATAACTGCCTAGATATTCTCCGGGATATTATTGTAATGACTTCAAGAATTGCTTTTTTATGATAGGCTTACGTTTTTACAGTTTTACTCCTCTTTCTTATTATCAAACGGGTTTCACTGACGTCACCCGTAATAGTCTTTATGACAGCATCTGTTGTGTAATTAGTCAATTTTCTTAACTTCTGCAGGTGTTCACGATCGATATCAGTCAGTTTTGTCGCTTTTAATTTATACTGATTAAGGAAGATTTCCATCATCCCAGTATAAAAATGACGAATAGAAAATATTGTTAGAATTATTGTTTATTTTTTATAATAATTTAATCTTTTTTTTTAATTAACGTTTCCGTCTGAATAATAGGAATGCTCACAATCCTCGAATATCAATTCACAACACTTTTTAGTTCCTAATAACATAGTAACAGTAACGTTTACACCATTATAGCTCGAGCAAATAACTGGCAGTAAATGCATAAATCTAGTGTAAAAAATAACCGATTATGTGTTACCTATGTAAATATAAAGTATCGGATGAAAATAGTAGTGAGACGAATTAAACTGTAACATAAAGCGGAATTGTTTTCACTATTCTAGAAGAATTTGATCAAATAATTTATTTAAAAAAATAAATGCAGAAGGCTTTGCCAACTTATTCCCGCACATGTCGGATATATTTATGGTATACGTGCTCAGGCTTGTTCGTTTTTATCTTTTTGGAAATAGTATGTTAATGTTTAGAAATATATTGAACCAATAAAGTAAAGTCTTCGACTTGTAAAGAACAGCTGGCCTAATTGGTTTCTACAGAGTGTAATATAGTTATTTTTTTCTAAGTTCCGACTGGACATTAAGTCCCAATTATGATAATCAATCCAGATGTGAAGAATTACAAAGCTGACTTTCAGTTGTTTACAAAGAGATGTTATATTTTGCCTGAGTTATCTTAGCGAAACGTGCCCTTGTAATGCCCAAATATTTTACTTTTTTGAACAATTTAACCTCCAAAAGGGAAACTTATTAACCCTTTGCGTCACAATGGGTCTCTCGGAGATACACCTTTTATCCGCTACTTTATTTACATTTAAAAATCATTTTCTCATGTCTTTTACCGTGTGATTGATTTTATACATAACTAAGGCAATTATTGATTGATTATATTGATCGATATCACACATATTAAAATACTATAGTTTAATTAATTATAAACATAAATATACAAAAAATTGACCATTTTTCTTTTTTAAATCGTTTGTAACAAATAATTCCCTACAAATATATACCGAATCTTATTATTTATACGTTTTTGGGATCGGTGAATACGAATCTGATGTCGGTTTTCAAGCATTTAAAATGGCGGATACAGTATAGCGTAGAAAAAATTGAAAATTGACTGAATTCCTTTGAAAAAAAGCTACTACTGAATACGAAAATGAAAATAGATTTTGAGGATTCGAAAACCCTCGAGTAACATTTTTCAAGCGAATACAGTAGTCTTTCAATTTTTTGTCGGCCATATTGAGTTTGCCATTTTGAATTTTTAAAAACTGACATCAGCCTCGTATTCAGGGACCTCGAAACCCCCGAGTAATGAGTTTTAACAAAATTCAGTGAAAAGAGAAATGCGAGACTGAAAGGGTTAAGTGCAATGCAGCCGTCAGTCGGAGGTCTGACAATTGTATAAAATCTTTCCATATATTACAATCCGTTCAGTATGATATCCAACACCAGATCACGTGGCCTACCTTATAATGTGATTTGTTAGTCGTTCACGATTTTTTTTACAGAGTAGGATGCTCTTTTATATAGAGAAAACAACCTACCGCACCCAAGATAAAGACTATTGTGTAATACCAGACTTAAATCTAATCATTCAAACTTCCTAGATAGGAAAATAAAAAAGAATTCAGAATCATTTCGAAATGTGCTCTAAAAGAATTCAGACGTCCCACTTTTTGATGGTTTTCTGAAAATGATGTCATTATGAGATCTCTAAGAACTCATGTTCAGAAAACCCTGAGAAAATGGGACATCTGACTTCTTTTAGAGCACATTTCAAAATCATTCTGAACTCTTTTCTGTTTTTTCAAGATCTATGGTAGTTTTCTGACGATCCAGAAGTACAATAATATTATTTTGAGAGCCATTCTATACTAGTAGATGAGGTTATTTAATTGTATTTTAATAACTATTAAATGAATTAACTGAAAAATGGCTATTAATTTTAAACATTTTACAGAATGAACTTCCCATAATTTTTTTTGACAACAGGGATATTTCTGTTAATTCAGTTAATTATGCAAATTGAAAACATATTATTTGAAAAACATCGCTGAATTTCACCAAAGACAAGAATATTATAAAACGCCAAAATTTGTTGTTTTACTCTAATAAAAGAAATGCTTAATTTCGAGAGATATTTAGGATACGTCTGAAGAAATGTTTAGTAATTATTTCCCGGTTATTCAGATTTAGATTTGTCTTTCAAAATAACCTTGTGTGGTTCCCTTTTTCCACTATTTCGATACCCTAATTTGATGGTGCCAATTTACAAATCTTCACTTTTTATGCATCGATAATGACAATTTTTAAATCACATTATATGAATAAAGGATATTCTTAAAAAAAGGTGCCCCTGACATTTTTTGAGAACTATGTTTTTTATATATTTTGATACACTGAATTCATGTATTATAGTACAAATTGGCGGAAATGCAAATTTCATGATAAAAATTGAGAAAAACTGTGACAAATTATGATTTTTGGAGGATTTTATTTAGTTTATTTTAAAAATTGGTAAAATGATCGTGAAAAAGCCTGAAAAGGTGCAGTTTCCCTCGGATTTCAGTATTTAAAGTGTGTATTTGCGCCAATTTTTATTATGATATTCGAATTTGGCGAATCAAAAAACGTAAGAAAACAAGTCTTATCAAAAGTTCAGAGAGCAATTTTTCATAAGTACACCAGTCTCAAAATCGGGCTAAAATAAGAATTACATGATGTTACAATATTAAATTCGGAAATATGATAGAATAAAAACTGATCCGAGATCTGGATCGTTTAGTTTAGTGAAATTGAATCTTAGTCTATATAAAGTAACGCTTAATTTGTCAGAACTTTATGTCAGGTTAGGGTTTTATTTAGACATTGCATTTACAGTGTGCATAAACTTATTATTATACGTCAATAGATATATCACATGTAAAATTTCAGGGTCCATTGGTAAATTCCGAGTTTTATCCTGGATGGCTAAGTCATTGGGATGAACCATATGCAACAGTTGAGACAAAAGAAGTGGTGAAAACTTTGGATGAAATGTTGGCTCTAGGTGCTTCAGTCAATTTCTACATGTTTTATGGAGGAACAAACTTCGGATTTACTGCAGGTAGATTTTTTTAAATTATGATATGATTTTTATGAAATATTATGCTTTTGGGTATATTATTTTGTAACTTTGAACGAAATCTAGGTATAATTTTATTGGGTATAATTTGACCTTATCACTAGTCAAAAGTTTGCAATGTTTTATACTTGTGATTATCAGTAATCTATAACGTAATGAGATTTTTCCTGTTAAAAATTTATTGTTTAGTAACATTTTTTACGTCCAAGTTTGATGCTATTATCATAGACACGTGTACAGAAATTAACTGCGATTCTTTTTAAGAGGTCTTTTAATACATAATTCTGATTAAATTAAATTCGATTATACCTAATTTGATCTTAATTTTTAAGTAAAGGTCGTGCAAATTTAATACAATCATTATACTAGCTGTTCATAGAGAATAGTGTTCAGCTTTAAATGTTTAATCAATAATCTGATTTTAACATTTTTTTTAAATAACGAAATTATGTCGTTGAATAAGGCATTTAGATACAATAAGCGTATTAAGCAAATAATAACTAAATGTGATTTTTTTTGTAGGAGCAAACGATTTCAATATTTACCAGCCGCAATTAACATCATATGACTATGACGCTCCTATTACGGAAGCTGGTGATACGACACCAAAATATTTCGAAATACGACATGTTATAGCAAAGGTAATAAAATGGGAGTATTATTAAGTATTAACAATTCATGAATTGTATTAAAACGCAAATTAATATAGTGTTAATAATATTTTCAGTAAAAGATAAAATAATGACTTTGATATGAGAACGTATATTAACAAAAGTATGATCTTTATAAATCGGTTTTAAAATGAGATAAGATTTCAATAATTTAGCATAACAGTTTTTTTAACACTCCGGGAGTAACACTCGATTTTGCGCCCTAGAAAATCTTCGAGCGCAAATTATCGAGTCCCACCTTCGTCGTATTAAAAAGAAATAGTATGCAACATGGGCGAAATATTGAACTTCGATGAGTGTGATTATTGCCCTCGCTTCGCTCGTAAGACTAACTTCGCACTCGTCGAAGATCGGTAACTGCGCCCTTGTTACATAATATACTATTATGTGGATATCAATAATAATATATTTGTTTAATAAAATCTTTCTTTGATGTTTAACACCTCAATGACTAAAATGGACTTAATTTTACAGTACTTACCTCTACCAAATGTGAAAATTCCTCATCATTCGCCGAAAGGAGAATATGGAACTGTATCGATGACCCCAGTACTTCGTCTTTTCGATATCTCTGCCCGTCTTTCGTTTGGTAGTGGTACTTCCCAAAGTGTTCATCCACCAACATTCGAAAATTTAAGAATTCCGCATGGTTTTGCCATGTACGAAGCTGATATACCAAAAATAAATGATAACTCAGAAGAAGTAATTCTCAGTGCAATACCAATGGACAGAATATTAATATACGTCGATGGTATTCATGCTGGAACGCTCAGCAGATCATATAACGTAACACAAGCATCATTGCCACCAAACGGCAAAAAGCTTATTCTCTTGGTAGAGAATCAAGGGCACTTAAATTATGGTGATAATATTGAAGATTACAAGGTATTTTTGATTGTTTTAATAATATATTATTGTTCTTGTACAATTGGGTTCGTAATTGTATTTATTGAATATTTGGAAATATATAATATATAATGTTTTGTCACATTTTATTTTCTTATACAATTTGTGAAACTTCAGAATTATGTCGTTTCTCTTGTAAACATCTTTATTTTAAGACCTAATGGAATAATATTGTACCTTTTATGCTAATCACTTCACGTATTCAATGATTTTAGGGTGTCAGGGACGTCACAATCAACAATAAACCAGTAACGAATTGGACCATTACCGGATTTCCATTAAAGTCCGTTTCAAGTTCAGAATTGGTGACCGGAAATGACAATGTCAATTTTGAAACTCGCACATTGGAGAGCGGTCCACAGTTCCTTAAAGGAGTTTTCGTCGTTGAAGGAACCCCTTATGATACTTTCTTGAATGTCAAAGGTTGGGGAAAAGGAGTGGCGTACGTAAATGGCCATAATTTGGGCAGATATTGGTTAATTGGCCCACAAATGACGCTTTATGTACCAGCACCATTTTTGAGAACTGGTGAAAATGAACTCGTTTTAGTGGAACTAGAATATGTTCCAGTGAAGAGAAAAATTAGTTTCCAAACTGTTCCCATCTTAGACTATCCTGTTCCAAATGAAATTCAATAAAGGGAGAGAATAGACTCGTTGTTGATATAATTACTATAATTAAACATCCATAATAATTATATTATTGAACAATAAATACGGAAGTAATGTAATAATATTTTTGATGACAACATGGTATCAGCAGGTTATGCCAACATTTGTAAAGATTTCATTGATTGTATCGCAATTAAAATATTTTTATATAAATAAAATTATTCAGAGATTTAATTATTTTAAGAATAATTATTCGCAGGGCTAGAATATGAAGCTGGCTTATTAACCGTACGTTAATTAACGTAATAGCAGCTTTGAAAGAACGATGCTATTAAAATTAACCCGTATATGTGGTTAATATTTGGGTATTTTGTTTATACATAAAAATTAACTACCCCAGATTATAAATTAATAGTAAAATTAAATTAGTAAGAACTTGATTTGTTCAATCATATGTCCTCAAAAATCCAATAATTAGTGGTTAAATGGATAAAATCGCTTGGAAAATGTTTTTCATAACATGCGTTATAGTTTAGTAAATTAAGTTTTACATCGATTGCTGACACAGATTTTTTAGATTGAGACACTTCACGTAGAATGGCCTACATTTTTTTTCTATGCAACGTGTATCTGAGACATTATTTTCATCTATCGACATTTTTCAGTCTTATACCCAGACACATGTTGTGAAGATGGTAGACATATATGCATTTAAGACGTTTCCATGTTTAGGTACTTAAAATCTAAGACACATTGTCAATTCGAACATCTTCGGAAATACTCGGCAACTCTCGTCTTGAAACTACCATAATCTTTGTTCATGGTTTGAAATGATTTCACGGTTTAACACCGATTTATTGTTAGTCCCCTAGCAATTATTTTGGAATCGCAAAATAGTTTTTCTTCATCGTCATTATTAAAACATTGACATTTATAAATTCAATAATATGCTGCTCCAAGAAGGATGATTTATTAAAACATGTTTTTAAAAAGACACCCACTTTTTAAAAGTAGCAGTCCAGTCACGAAACTGTACTGAAATATTGTTCGTTTTAATGGTATCCAATTAACTATCCAATTAATACCAGAGAACCATTTGCTTTACATACTAAACATGAATATTCATTCATTTTTCACAGAATCGATACAGTTTTAGGTTATGTTTCGAACATTATACATATTCAAACTACGATTGGAGACTAGAGATACTTCTATCATACGAAACAAAGTCATTTCGAACGTTTTTTTATATGAGACATTCGAAAATGTCTTAAAAAAAGAATAAAAGTGTCTCCAAACGGGAGTTCCTTTTTCAGGACATACTTTCATAAATAATTTGACATACTAATATTGATTTAATAAATAGGAACAATACTAAAGGTATTTTTCCCCGTAAACTTTTCTTAATAGCGGATCTAAAGAATTGCATACTAATAAATCAGACAGAGAATGCATTTGTTTTCATGGATAGATTATTATCAGTAATATGCAGAATTAGATAATAGTTTACTGTAAGTCGTAATTCTAATGAGGGTATTGTTATTTCGACAATGTGGCTTATCTCCTTCGGAAAGCCTCAGTGACGGAAAAGTCGTAAATTATAATAAAAGAAGTTTTTGCCTGATATTGGACATATTAAATTACAAATACAATAATAATGAATAATCTTCTTATTGTCTTATTTATTTGGAGTATATATATTTTTGCATTTTTACATATGCGTAAAGCAAAACGTATGGTGAGGGTAAATTGGAACGAAACGGCAGTGAGTAATTATTTTCTCTACTTAAAGCAAACTTTGGACTAAAGTGAAGTTTCAATCTGAAGTTACATTATTGTTATTGAAATTCACCAGAAATTGTAAGTCACAACGTATTTTTACTTTTTGAGTTAAATGGAGAACCTTTTACAAATTACGGAGACTGTTTGTACGTAATATCTTCCAAAGGAAGATGCGAATCTGATAAATTCGATTAGAATATATAACGCCAAATAGCTTTGAGTGTTTTATCACCTGAGAAAGTTTAAAAAGTAAAGTCGCGGATTTTACATAGAAACAAGCAGGCATCTAAGTAGTAACAGTCCAAGTGTTTTGTTTACAGTATAAACAGACTGTTACTACTTAGATTACTACACAGGTGTTAGCTCTTTAAACTTCCAGCGGAAAACAACTATGCTCGTAGGGATCCTCCTTTGCAAATTTCGCTTTTATCATCTACGAACGCAACAAATCATATGGTGGTAATGTCTTGACAACAAAATTTTATATGTAAATGATTCAAGGGCATTTGAGCACGAAAAGGCGGGCAAAAGCGAGACAATTTTGCGCCGATCTGTAAGAACATTATAAACAACTTTTCAGGTAATATTTTTTTACATAAATATTTTTTAATTTATTGGACACCGAGTGAGTGATTATGGATAAAAGCTGCTGCTGGGAAGTATTTAAAAATAAATTGCTCGACAGCCCTTAATTATTATTTGACTATTCTTTTTCTGGGTTTCCAATTTCAATATCCACGAAGCACTGCATACCAGGACTTGCATCTCACATACATAATAACACCCTAGTTGTAATTGGATTTATTTTGGAATCAACAATCAAGTGGATATAGTTCTTGCTACATACGTCAAAGATGCACTGAAATATGGGCAAAACTACGATTCATACCGTCAACTTCGGTACATTGTAATTTGAATTCTAAGGGAAAGTTTATAGTACTTTTAAATACAAGTGCATGTGCCTAAAGTATTTTACTTACCAGCACATGTGCAGAATACTATTCTTTTATACAGGGGGCGTAAAGTAAGGTTTGACACATTCTTGGCATTTTTGCACGCATATACACTTTTTTTCTATTATAAAATTTAATTTAACATGATCTTATCTAATTTTAATAAAACATCGCGCATTTCCTTATTAGAGCGATAAGTAAAAAATTGTAGAATTTATTTTAACAGATATTTAAAGATATGGCCCACCGTATAAATTCGTGTAGAACAATCCAAAAAATGAGGTTATAACAAATAAGTTCGTGTAGGCTTTAATTTGAAAATGCAATATTTTAGACACTTTTTTAATTCTCAGACTTGTGAGTTCCCATTTAACCCGGGTTCTCATGTAGTATATTTAATCTTCCGCTTTCTACCTGGGGAGATGAAGCCGGCCTCAAAGCTTTTTTGACAAATTGCTTTACATTCAGCGATTTTCGAATTGTTTTTCGAAACTTTTTTATAATAAAAAAATGTATAACAATACCGTTAAAAATACAATTAATTATGACATCTGACATCGAGTTCGTGGGCAGCTAACATTCAAGCTAACCCGATGGATTTCTTAAAATTCGTCATGCTTATTGGATCTATCATTTTGATTTTTTGAAGTGTTAACTTAAATTTGTATTTAGCCTAAAGCCTCCGAAAATCAATTTGCAAGCCGGTATAATTAGTACTAAGGCTTTTTTGAGGTTAAATTCTCATTTATATCGCCAACAAACTGCGGGAACTGTATACTTTGTAATTGTGAAGGTGAAATTTATCATTCAATAACGATGCAAACTTAAATGTTTCTACAATCAAAGGATAAAGATCCGTAACATGAGGCGTCTATATTGACAGTTTTAACTGCGGATTTAACTGATAATAAAATACATCATACAGGTGACTCCATTTACCCCATTTTTTAATGATGTGCAAGATAATAGTATAGTACAAAGAGAGTAAGAAAATTTAGTTGTGTTAACTATTTCCATGGTAAATGAAACACTTTTCTGATACTTAAATCATTCTTAGATAACCTCAAATATATAAAAGAACTATAACCTTTCATGTTAATTCTACTATTATATGTTAAAATCGTTTCTACTATTTCTTCATGGTTCCATTAACACTTTTTTTCACTCTATGTACTCGCATGCTCCAGGAGTTTTATAGTGATCATGCATTGCCATGAGTATTGTGATTGTAAAGTATACATCTGAATTTATTCTAATGGATCCATAGCTGAAATAATGACCGAGATAGAAGTAGATCATATCGTCTTTGTATTTGGACGCATCTATAAAGTCCAATAACGCACTCGTTTTTTCCCACTATATAGTTTATGTAAATATTAGACTTTACGAAAAAGAACACAGCTTATATCGAAGAGTCTCTGATTAAGAAATTATGATACTTCCTAACTAGAACAATCGGTATAAAGTTAACGATTGGGATAGTACCATGCCAATATTGTTCGCAAATTTGGCTAGTTCATTTGTACGGAATGCAGCAAACAAGACCGGCTAGATCTGGACAGATCGAGTCGTTTATAGATCTAGCCGAAGTTTATTCGTGGAATGCCGAGCGTTGCTATGAAACTGTCTAATAAATCGTTTCATCAGAGTCCGAAGTGAAAAAATAGGATCATTTATAGGAAATTTAGAAATCACTTGGTATAGCGTGCCCCAAAACTTCGAGGTGCTTACAGGCCTCTGATAAGGTGGTACTGATGGAAAGGTACCAAATAATAATGTCTATACCGATTTTATGTATCTTCCTAACCTTTAATCGGTAACCTTCACCCTGATAGTACTGATCTAGTATTAAATACCCAGTTGAAACCACATAGGACTAGCATTCGGTATATGCTACTTCCATACCAACATGCCTATCTTTGGGACGATATAGTATATATGTAATCTGTATTGATCCAAAATTGAAAAGATATTAAAACTCGGTACACTAAAATGTTATTTAGTACTGCACTCATACCAACATAAGTTTTGACGGTACCAGTTAAGTGCTGCACCATTTGTACTTATAATTCTGATTGGAACTCACCTTAGAAGAAAACGACTATTTTATAAATATGTGAACCATCAGTAAGTAGACGTATAAATGGAGAGAAATCTGTGTCAGGATTTACAATGTGTATTGTACAATTTACAGTTTAGTTTCCTAGTAGAAATTCTGCCCATTTTCATTGAATTGCTCTATTTTTTGGGGCACTTAAGTGGTATAGAACTACATACAGCAAAACTGCTTACAAAGTAGTCATCAACTAAAACATAAATCAGTAAAGCAATATTACGTTACGCAATTTTCTAGTTGTTGATTAGAAATAAATTAATTAAAGCTGTTCACATATTTATCTATAAATACTTCCTAATAACTGTTCAGCAAAATTTCGTGTACAATAAAATTATTCAAAATGTCTATAAAATAAATCGACAAATGTTGTGTACCTAGTATACAGTTAAATGCATAATTTTGTCAACAAATGTACTCTATTACATAACATTTTTAAATTATTATTATCAGTCTAAAATGATTATAACACTTCAGTACTCTGCTATTTCCCAGTGAGGAATTCGTCAAAATTGTGTGTTAAAAAAATGCAGAGATGTGAAATGTTGTAAATAGTTTGCAAATTGATGATTTCTGACGCGAGTGGAGCAGAAATGGATGAACTTATGACGTCCCGTTGTATTGGATGAAAATTATAAAGAAAACCTGTGCTAAAGATATAAACTCTAATGAAATAATTGTAACATGGCAAAAAGGTTAAAGAAAATAATAATATAAAATATACTCATATTAAAATTATTGAACGAAGTAATCGACCGAACGACAAATCGTGCAAAAATCTTTTTCCTAATGATATTTATGCTTAAAATACTCTCTAAAGTCCTTAAGTGAAAACTCCCAAAACCTGTATAAAAAGACAACTTTTAGTTTATTTTTAAAACAAAACATCCAGATAAAATTCCCTAAATCATGGACTAAAAACTGGGCAAAAAATGGTTATTCGTGTTGAACATTCAGAGTAATTCTATCTAGCAGGAGCCGAAAATGTCTACAATTTATCTAAAAATGGTAATTGTTACAAAGTCCTAATTTTAACTAAGTAATACGGCAGTTTGTTTATGATATGACTTTGGGGTATCGATCCTCCTTAAACGCAAGCAGTGAAGTTATTGAAAAATGTTATTATTTATTAGTTCATTTACCGAAAAGTTCTTACAAAAATTTGTTATTATAAATCATAGTAGTTATCAAAATTACGCAACAACATTTAACTTTAAACTTTATTAAATTTTATTATTTTAGTTCTGTACTACAAGCTTTGTTAATTGCAGATTTCTTAGTATAATTTTAGAAAAAAGTAACAAAATTGTATTTCTATAATTACTTTATGGAAAACTATATTTGATAGGTTAGGATTTTTTCGACTAATGTCGAATTGAAACTTACCATTCCACTTCTTAGAATGAAAATAATTTTTCAACAATTCGAATAAATTACTGTTTGAATAAAATGTTATTTTAACAACGCTTATTACATGAAATATAATACGTTCATGGCACTAATTGTAAGTGATATTCGTCGTTCCGCTTCCGGGACATGAAACTGAAATAACTCATAATTAGAAATACGTATTTTATAAAAAATTAAAATTATTAATCAACGAACATATATCGAAGTAAAAATCTACGTGAAAAATATTTTTAGAAAATCGGAATAGTTCTGTATTTCAGAAAATATTTTATGTAAAATACGAATCAAATTTTCACTATTTCACTTTACTTTCCATGCACTGCCACTACAAAATTCAATTCCTATACCATACTCTTGCTTTAAATTTATTTATAAATAATTTCTACAAGTACTATTATAAAATTATTGCAGCAATTCGAAAATATTTTAAGTTACCTAATTCTTAATTTTTTCAGATAGATTTGACGTACAGTAGGACATTAATATAAATTTGCAAAAACTGTTCCGATATCGGGACAGTTTTCCGTTATTGGTACTTTTAATTTTAATTTGTAAGTTGTAAAATATATTTCTCTGCGGTTAACATGGCTATTTAAATAATTTTCATTTCATTTTTGTTTCTTCGTGCTTATATAACATTTTACTTTATTTGCCACAAACGTGAAGGTATTGCTGAAATTGTTGTATTATTAAACTTGCGCAGTGAGTGAAAACGACGGGTGAACATTAAGTATATTGAATAGTAAGTACCTGAAAAACAGGAAACTTCAATTTTGATAGATGCTATTAAAGCACTTAAAACACTACATTGCATTTTTGTCATTTCACCTGTTTATTGAATAAAATGCCTATGCAACATTATAGGAAACTCAGGATTCAATTTTACGGAAGAAAATGAGGAAAATCTTATCGACTATGTATGTAAAAATAATTAACCTTGAATATATAATATCATTAGAATTAACTGCAACCGGTTTTAACAATACTTACCCGTGATATAATCAAAAAGTTTCAATTATGTTTTATAGCATATACACAATTACACATCTACCTCTCAAAGCTTTTAATACGCTCATAATTAAAAAATCTCAAGAGTCCTTTATTCATTGATGGACGATGTGTATCGGCAACAGTATTTATTCGTTTTGATATTATTAATAAATGTCATGAAATGTTGTATAAAAATCACTAAACTGCAAGTTAATATTGGACAATTGAAATCCGAAGAATTTTACACTCGGCACTTCTAAATTTGGTGTGTTCCAGTGCAATATTTAATTCAGTTCTTTTACTTACCAAATGATAGGTCTGATAATAAATATATTGAACAGTTTAAGGATATATTAAATTATTTATACGTAACGGTTACTAAAATGAAATTGGTTCGATTTGAAATTCTGTCTCTAAATTATTCGTATGGAATAACTAACTACTGCAATAATGAATTGGGATAAAGAATTCTATTACTTGTATCGGATAATTAAAACCAATTAAAAGCAATTTTATTCTGACACTTATCGCCATAATTAAATATAAACAATATGTTATTGAAGATAAGAATAACATTTTATATGTAGAAAGATTAATTATAAGAGATCAATTATATTTTTAATTTAATCAGTTGTTTATAACACATTGTATATTATTTACAAAACATTACAACAGTAGTTTATACAATATTCTTTGTTATAAAATTACTGTGTATTATAAATACTTACTATTATATAAATGCTTTCAATTATATTGTCATTTAAAAGCAAGAGTTCAAACTTATTTCCCATATGACTGATTTATTCTGCAATAATATCCATCGAATCACCAAATATGAAGCAAATCTAAATATCTTTGATATTCATGCATATGAAACATACCGCGATATTTTTAATATTTAGCAAAACTACACATAAAAATGATAAATTTAGTATTATTGTTAAATAAAAAAATTTTTTATATCCAGTGGATATTATTTTACACAATAGTTTTGGTTGATGGAGAATAATAATTTTCGCATGAAAAACATTTAAACTACGTATTTTTAAAGATTTGCGGAGGTAACTATCCTATATTTTTTCGGATGAAATAAAAAATGTGCTTTTTTAGAAAGGACCGCAAAAATGGTTCTGTATTATCTCCTTATATTATACTTTTTAAAGATGTAATTCGGGAGAGGGTGCCTATTTTCTAAAATAAAATATAACAACAAAAACGGAGGAAACTAAATTTTCATAAAAATGAATTTTTTTTAAATACCACTTATTAAAAAATGTACGTTTCGAGTTTTTGCAGAAAATAAAGCATGAGTGTTTTATCTTCATAATAACCATTCAAAGTAAATTTTTAAAATTGCCGTGTCTTTTCAAAAGAAATTGCAAGGATTTAAAATTCGTTACTGTGTAAATCGTTTCTCGTTTTGAAAACTCTTATTTTTGTCTGAGACACCATTAATAAAATTTGAAAACCCAAAAATCGCATTGGTATTTTTTGTTTGATATCGTTTTAGTGTATGTTACTATTATCTAGTTACTAAAGGTCACTATGGCTAAAAAAACAAGGCCGTTTATGTTTAAAAAAGTATTCCTATCAATTTCATCGTTAGTTTTCTCGCATAGTTTACTATTTTTGTATAGAGAATCGTAACTTATGATTTCATGTATAGTTTACACTTTTGTATTGTTTGAATAGATTATTGTTATTTACTTGTTCTGTCATAATAGAGCAATAAATTCGCAGCGTTTCTTCTAAATTTCATAACTTTTTCCATCACAATGCATTCAAAATTAATTATCAAAAAATGTAAAAATAAATAATGTTTATGGTACATTTTGTTGCAATTAAACAAACTGTTATTATCATTACAAATGTAAATTTTATATCTTTTGTTGCTAATTAATATTTCAAATAAACGAAAATTGGCAAAGTGCAAGTTTAATTTTTAGAAACAAATTAACCTGTAAACAAAAAAAGCCCGTGAATTCGACATTTTTTCTGAATTTTATAACTTACCTTGGCTACTGTAAGTATTAAAAAATAATTATTAAAAAGTAGCAATAACAATTGTTCTCATTTATTATAATCATCAGTAAAGATTACTTACCAAGCAATAATTTTTAATGTCCACAATAACCGCTCAGTACCAAAATTAAAGAAAATTCCGAAAAATAACTGTGAATTTGTTGCTTTGTTATATCAGAATAAATAAACAACAAAAATAATTTCAAACAATTGTAAACAGCATAAAGTCGTCAGTAATAGTTAGTTTCTCTGTAAAAAAAAAGAATAATCTGTAGGCGAAAACTAACGACAAAATTGATTTAAACTTGAAACACTTTTTTCTCAAATATTTCGATTTTTGCGTCTGTAAAAACATAAAATAATTTTTTGAATAAATGTTTGTGAAGATCTCTTATTTTTAACATTTGTCATGAAAAATACCGTTTACACATGGTATTTTTGACAATGTTGTATCTAACCTACCAAAATCTGTTATTTTCATATATAGAATGAGAAATATAGACACCATTAAAAATTAAAAAAACTAAAAATCACCGGTATTTTTTGTTAACTTCTTTTACAATTTTAGAGGGAGGGGAGTGTATAAAATTGTTTGGACCACCTAATATTCTACAATTACTTTCGCTTTTATAATCTGTTTTAAAGGACAAAAATAAAGATAAAAGCACTCATATTGTAATAGACTTTTTCATTTTCACTTTCATAAAAAACAATGAAATGGTATCTTATACATTAAATTTTGTGATTTTTGCAAGTATGAAACGATCAACAATAGTAAATTAGATTAGGTTGGTAGTTTTTGTTTCGTTATTAGAAAAGCGAATGTGATGTCAAAATATTTTTTAAAGAATTTAAAAGTTTAGAAAAATAGCAATACGTACAAATTTAAACAAAATATTCGTTATCCCTGTGTGCAGTTCAGTCAATTGCCTGCAGGAGCGCTAATCGCTATATATAGTGCGCAACTAATATCAAGAAGTCATTATCGGCAGAGATTCTGAAACGGTAATTAACCGAGAAGATAAAAAAAATCCGTGATGGTGAAAGCGAAACTAGTCAAGATGTTTACGACGCTGCTGTTTAGTGCAATTCTCATTGTTGGTGCGAATTCCCAGCTTGTAAGTTGAAACACTAAAAAGATTTAACTCCTCTTTTTTTTGCCACATAAAAAAAAAATATAGTTATTTTATGGCCATGTTTTAAATAATTTAGTAATGAACCAATCTAATTATTTTGTAATAAAATCAGTTTAAATAATATTGTCATATACATAAACACATGGACTTTTTTTTTAATTTTCGTTTGTTTGAAATCAAAACTACAGTGCTACATTATATTCTTTTGCGAAACATTTATTGTATAACACATACGTCATAAAAAGAAAATGCACGTTTATTATATGCCTTACAACAACAAATTATCAATCTTTTCAAGATATTTCTATTCACATATTCAAATCATGAGGATAAAGAGAATTACAAAGCTAAATTTAGATTTCATTTGCTATTCATTGAAAATTTCAGGAAATGAAAATGTATTATAAGTGACTAAAAAATACTAGCTGGTTTATGAAAAATCCGTTAATCATTTTCATAGTATTAGTCCACCATAGCTATCCAAATTCTGCCCTTTCTAAGAATATTTTGAATGTATTTTTTTTAGATATATTAAATTTTTATCAACGATAAATTATCAATAATTATATGTAATAGTTGCTGTCACATACGGTATATTAACTAACGTTAGATTATTAAATTTCTGTATTTATTAAATAGAACTTAAATACATCTTGATTTAAACAAAAATAGACTTTTTAAAAATTCACAAACAAAATCTTATTCATGTACTAGACGTTTACTTTAATTAAAGTAAATATTATTTTTATAAATACACGAATGCATCTAATGTCATACATCATTAACTTTCATTCGTATAATTTGCACTGAAAGAATTTATTTTGCAAACATTTTTGTAACGAGTCTGTTCATTTCAGAGCGTAATAAGATATTTGATTAATTTATGCATTATCTGAAATTTTCGCAAGAATAGTTTTGAAAGATCCTCACGTCTTATAATTTTAGTAAATTGAACTCGAATTGATACAAAAAACGCTTTAAGTAACATGACAATGCCATGAAAATTAACTTCTTACTTATAAAATATTGTCGCGATGTTTGGATACTTTATTTACATTTATTTCAGTTTGTTCACTGATATAATAATATGACAAATTTAATCGCTTCAAAGTAAACATGCAGGAAAATAAATGATAATCAGAGTAAATGCACATATACTAGCTCTTATTACATTGTGAGATTAAAGTGCAAGAATCATTTTATGCCTTTTTTAAAAAGAAATTATCAGTGACTTTCAGTATTTAAAATTTAATTGTAAGAGTGGGTTAATGATGGATATATCACTGCAAAAACAATGTCACAACTTATCCTATTCTCTAAATTCTTTGCAGTGAAAATTTAGCCACTCCAATGAAATAGCGAATTCTCACTCTTAACGAGTGAAAACTTTCTCTGCCTGGAGTGAAAATGCACTCTTAAAGTTTAAGTTCACTTTCACTAGATTGGCTCGGTTTTCACTGCATAAAAAGTGAATTTTTACTTTAAGACATTAATGGAGTAGGTGTCTAAAGTACGAAAATCTCTTGATAGAAGGTATTACAGAATTTTAGACACCAAAATGTCTTAGAATAAGATATTTTTGCCTTGAAGCAAGACGCTTTTTAATGTCTATATCCCCCATTATCGCAATTTTTGTCAGTTTTTCATAAGTTACAATTTTATTTGATATTCACTTTAATAATAATTGTTTGGTATTTACACTTTCACCGGGATTGGCAATATTTTGGACACATGTTCACTTTAAACAACTTTTCCTTTTTGTAATAAATTTAGTTGAAGTAATTTAAAACTAAAAAATATTTTATTCAATTCAGTAATGTTTAGTGTTTAGGAGATAAATGCACTAATATTTTAGTTATTTCCGTAAATGTATAGTTGCCGAGTAGGCACTAAATACTTAGTAGTTTTTATAGACACAAGAAGTTAATTCACCTGAAATGTGATTCATGTAACCCTAACTTAAACAATATTGAAATAAATGAAACTGAGCAGTACACAGCCAAGTTGAATAATCAACTAATTTTGTTAGTGTAGCACCATTTAAAGAAATTTTAAAAATTGAAGAGTTGCTTACTTCAATTAGACATTTTAAATATTCGTTTCATGCAGAAACATATCATATTATATAAAACGATAGTTTCTTAAGACTACTCTAGAGATTTTTTAAGTAATGGAATTTTCTGCACCCATTCAATGACACTTGTTTTGACAACTACTTTTAATTCACAGCATTCATTTGTAAAAAGCTATGTTAAACTATTATACATTATTTACACAAAGATAAAAGTTAAGTATGTAATTTATATGGGAGATATATGTTTGAATACTATGCAGATGTTATATTGCAGTGTTCGTAAATAAGTCAGTAACGTAATCCCTTCATCTGGTCGGTAATGAGTTATTAAGGTCTTCTTACGCGATAAATCCTTATCATCACATTTCACTACGTTGCCACAAACTGGAACGATTTATTTTTATTTTATTCTTATACAATATTTATATTTTATTGCGACCAGTAATGAAGTTAGAAATGTACAAACGAAACGATGTTTTTTTAATTTAATTTCACTATCAATATTTAAAACTTTCATTTTAGTTATATAATCCCGGCAAAAACTTAGAATAATTTGGTGCTAGCAGAAATAGTATGGATTGTTTAAATAAAATGCTAAAACTCTCTTATTTTTGCAACAGATATACCCTATGAAGATTTCTAGACCAAATAAATGTCGACAAAAATAGATTGCACGCTCTTTAAATAAATTATTAGAATTGCACTAATCTTAATCAAAGTTTACTCAGTTCTCTGTTCCCAATAATTAATTGAATTATTTTTTCTACTATTTCCATTAGTTCGGAACTATTTAAATTTCCACGACTGTTTAATTAATCAAATAAAAGTATGAAAGACACATTGAGAATTTAATATAACGAATATGATTCTTATTTATAATTATTTGTTATAATCTTATTTATCAGTAAAAAAATGTTAAAAGTATGAGAAACGTTATTATTTACAAATTTAACGAATTTGCTGCCAATTAATTGATGGTGTCATCTCAGTGAGGTATTGATTCTAAAATATTAATTTTCACGATTTTTAAGCAAATCTGAATAGATGAGACCAACTTTTTTTATAATAAAACAGATTGAATAAAATTCCACGGGCTTAAATAAAGTAAGTCGAGTTTTCTTAGTTGTCGACACATATCATGCATGTCTGAATATTATTTTATTTTCTTTCTAGAAACGAAGGATACTGCAACGTTTGCTCCTTTCGGAAAAGAAGTATCTAATACAATACTGTTGAATATTTTCTACAAAATTTGCAGAATCACGTCCCACAACATATTTTTATCAGAATTTTTTGCGATGTGAAAATATTAAAAGAATAGCACCGTTATATTAGTGACATCAAGGTTTATTAACACTATATTAGAGACATTAATCATGAAACCCACTAACGTAAATCTGCGCTCTGCAGTAATTAAAATTAACTATAAAATTTTACAGATTTAGATGGTCTTTTTCGGTTTAAGGCCTACATTTCAATAAATATAGTCTGTATCGATAAATTTTTATAAATTGGTTTAAAGTGCTGGGTGTCGGTGATTTTTTTGATAGCGTTGTAGTTTAATATAATATGTACCATTTAAAAAGTCGACTGCTAAAATAATTATTATCTGAAACCAATATTCGGACATTGTTCCAATTAGAATCATGCTTGTTTTCGAGTAGTTTAGTTATAACTGAATTTGCTTACGTTACACTTAAAGTTTTAAGACAAGATTTTCAAACATGTTTCTTCTCTTCAGTAAATTCACGAATTCACTTAAAAAAAATATTTCTTTACTTTAAATTAATGTTTACTTGCGATTATTCAAATAAATATTTATTTCAATTTCTTTTTATTTTGTGATTGTGGTCTAACAATATTCCTTTCATGTTCATTGTTTTATTTCTTGTTGTTTCAACAATGTACGTATAAGATCGCAATCATTACACGTCATACCATTCACGGAATTTTGCTTTTTTCATTTTGTTTACTTTCCACTTTGTCTTTGAAAAAAAAAACACTTGGCTGACCCAACACATTTTGTAAGGTCTACACATGATTTTGTAATCACTTACTGTTTAGTTTGTAAACGTAACTATTTATTTATTGAGCCAATCATTTCTATTTTTCGTGCAATAATGGTTAAGTCTAAACTCTTAAACAATAGAGGCTTCCTTTTGTAGACTGGACTTAATTTATTAAGAAAGCCTTTAATATCAGGTACTTTCAGTATTGTTGTGCAATGTCGATGTAATATTCGTTGTTATTATTACACTGAAAAAAAATGTTTGTTATTGTGTGCGTAAAGTTAGTGCGTAAAGTACTTTTGAAGCCTGTTTTTCGTGCGTAAAGTTCACTTTTACGCACTCCTGACGACAAAATTCGTAAAGTGAACGGTCGTGCGTAAAGTTGTACTTTACGCACACAACCAGGCATCAAAACTTTACGCACCCAATTACAAAAACTAGGATACCTAACATGGGTGTAAAGTATAACTGTTACGCAACGGTCGGGAATTTTACACATCACTCGGCGCCTCGTATATATAGTTCCCGCCCGGTGTGTAAAAGTACACTTTACACCCTTGTTAGGTAATATACTATTACTTGACAAATTCAACTACCAACGAGAAGTTGGGTCGAGAGTAGTTAAAAGTAATACTGTTTTTGTTAGTATAACTTTGTTGATATTGTTAATTTGACTATTTTTCCTTAAGTTAATATTTTATACCCAGTAAATGAAAAAGTATTCCGAATGTTTGCAGATAAAGAAATGCGATACTATGCATAAAACTAAAAAAGGCATGCATTAATATAATAAAAAAGCAACCGCCCATAGCTGCACTAAAGATAATTCCACTTAAAAAAATTAGCAGAAAAATTCTTAGTTGATTTGACTACTTTTTAACTACGCAGGAGTAGTTCGATACGCTTCTAAATAATTTTCTAAGTTGCAGTTACTACCGTAAAGAAGTTAAATCATTTAAAATGCAGTTCTGCTAAATGCAATTAAAATTATATCGCTCCATCATGTTGAATAGTTTTTTAATGTACTAGGAGTTAGACTCTAAAAAATATTTTTAAATGTAGTAGAATTAAGTGTCAAAATGTCGTTTCCATAACTATACTTTTTATTGATTTAACTCCTTTATGGTTGTAACTATAACTGAGGACCTATTGAAATACTTTCAGTAGTTAAAAAATAGTCAAATCAACTAAGAACTTTTTTCAGTGTAATGTATAAAGAAACCTTGGCAATACGATTTTTAATATCTGTAATTAGAGAGTTAGTCATTATTGTCAGCTTGTATTAGTGAAATAATGCATCACTATTTTTACTATTATTATTTATTGATATTTATAATTATTAGTTATTGATTTACTTTACACTTTATTGGAAACCACGAAAATCGTTCCATTGTTGTCACTTCAGCATTTTATAACTCTTTAGACGTTAAATAAAAATCTTGATTTAGCAAGTCACATAAGAAAATATCTAATTTTCAATTCCCTAAATATTGTTATACCTATTGATATTTGAATTTCGCGCCGATTTGAGCAGCACTGAGTACAAAAGAATAAATGATAGCCAATGGCTAAGCGATATACGCGTCTTTCACGCAGTATGTAAAAAGGCAACGCAGAATCTGAATGTGTGTAACTCGAGATAAATACGTTTTTATGTATTTCGATTCCAAAACCAAAATAGTTCAGAGATTCATATTCCACCAACGAAAAATTCTGGTATTGTAGGTAAGAAACAACTATAAAATGTATACATATCTTATAATCTTTGAGTGAATGAACAACAAGAAAAAATGTTTTTGCAAAAATTGTGACTGGAAGTATGTGTCATACACTGAATAAAAATAAATTCATCACTTTGGAGTCTTAAGTTGGTGTTGTAATTCTTCAGCGTGTATTGTTTCAGATGTCCGATTAAATTATTAATATAATTACATACTATTGCTCTAACAAAACTTATTATTAGGAAGAATTGATGTCGTTTGATTGTCTATATATACGTAAATAATACGCAGACTTTCAATGACTTTTGTACAATTATTAAAGTGATACCAACTAACGGAGAAGGTAGTTTAAAATTCACTAGATTCTAGGGACTTCCCCGATACGTATCGGAAATATTACTAAATAATGTTTGTCGAGTTTTCTTCACTTTAATTTTCACAATCTTTGTTGGATGTTGATGAAAAAAGGTATCTTAAAGACGTCTTAACCAAATAATTACCTTTGAATACACATCATTCTATTTACAAACTTTAAAGTCATGGTTTTTAGTTCCAAACATGTGATTTGTACAGGATAGACAATATACAGTACCATTCTCGAAATATTTCAAAATTGTAGTACTTTTGCGGAGAAATACTGCAGGAGAATTTCTGTACGAAATGATGGTTTACTCTGCTTTGATGATTTTTGTAATTTTGTTCGATATTAAGTTAAAATCTACATTTATTCATCTACTCGACTTCGCTTATTCTTTGTTGTAGTATCGGTAAACTAATAGCAAACTACTGCTACTTTTAGTATTAAAATGCTTTCGTATTTCTCTCAGTATGCATGATAAACTACGTAATATTCACAGTAGGAATTTTGCTTTCGGTTCATCAGGATTTCTTATATAATTTGATACGATTTCACGCGTCTGTGTAATTCGAGAATTGGATTCATTCGACCTAACACAACAACATATCGAATAGATACCTTCATTCATTGACTCTCCGCATTTAGTAAAAAACTAATGATATTATTTTGTATTTTTATTTTGTTATTTAAGCAGAATAAACGGATTGAAAGACCCTTTACATTTATATTGTTTATACATAGATAGCGTTTGTTAGTCTTAGTAATTTCTTATGATATGCTTCAATTATTATTATAAAACAGCAATTATCTAGTGTATTGTATACAACCGATTTACGTTATTTCAAACAATTGAAAGGAGATGTACTTTGATGAAATTTTTTTCAATGCTGTTTTTTTCACAATTAAACTAAAAGAGCAAAGCGACTTAAGTTAGTATACATCTAAAATTAACGTTCACACCGGTAATAGAGTATTGACAAAAACAATTTTCTAGATGTGCTAGTCGTTTACTTGTTTTTTGTAGTTCGTGCATGTTTTTCTTTAATCAACTCTCAATGATCTGAACGCGCTATTTTTTGAAGCACATTAATCAGTTAATTGTACTTTTCATCGGCATTGCAAAAGCAAGAGTTTAGAAGTTCCTAAACATGACTTTTTTAAAGCCTATTTTTATAAATTAGTTAAATAATAAAAGCTTTTTGTTTTGAATAAGTTGATACCTGCAGCATTTTGAGTCATACCTTTTTTTATCAAAAGCAACACTCGTGATTTTAAAATTGTTTTAAAGTTTAGTTGTTGAATCCTCATGATTTTGAGCCAGACTTATTTTTTATATAACCATGAAGCGTAACAATGTCTGTAGTTAATACCCACGATGATAATAAAATTTTGGCATATATTATAGGTAAATTGCGAATGTTTATGAACAGCAATATGAAGAAAATCTATAAAATAGTGTTTGTAACTGCATTTTGAAGAAAATACTTTATTATCTAGGATTTATAATGCTAAGCCTCAAGCCTAAAATCACTAGTAATCGTTATATGAGAAAATCTGTGGAGTTACTCATATATACATTATTTTTTAATAAATTTTCACATTCTACTATTTATAAATTCGTGGGGATAAAATCAAATTAAATTAAAATAAAACAACATTCGAAGAAACCAGTCTTCCTTGGTGCATGACCATACTTTATGTCAATTGACCAATCAGTAGAAATCCGATCTGATCCCTACATTTTGGTTTTAATTAAGTTTTTTATTTCTAGTAAAAACTGAATCGTTCATTTATAAATAAATGTTAATATATTATGACAGGGTGGTGCACCATCTCCAGTTCCTGTAGATGATCCAACAGTGCAGAACTACGCTCAGCTTGGGGTTCAACAATACTCTCAAGAATCAAGCAGTCCCAACGAACTGGTTCTAGTAAAAATAAAATCTGCCACGGTTCAAATTGTAGCCGGTACTCTGCACAAAATAGTGGTTCATATTGGCAGTAGTAATTGCGAGAAAGGAAAGAAAGACAACTGTGAGGTGAATAAAGCAGAAGGCCTCACTGAATGCACCATTAGTGTTTGGACTCGTGCTTGGATAAACGACGGTAAACCGGAAATTACAAGCACTTGTGCTGAAAGTAAAATTATGGAAAAACGTCAAATCCCTGGAGGTGTAAATGAGGTTCCCGTAGACGATCCTGAAGTAAAACGTTACGCCGATCTTGGATTTCAAAAATATGTTACACAATCGACCAGCTCCAACGAGCCTATTCTAGTTAGAATAAAGTCAGCTACAGTACAAGTAGTCGCTGGTACTCTCCACAAGATTGTAATCCATGTCGGTGATAGTACTTGCGAGAAAGGTAAAAAAGATACGTGCCAACTGCAAAATGACAAAGAGGTCACTGAGTGCCTAATTAGTGTTTGGTCCAGACCATGGCTAGATAAGGGAAATCCGGAAATCACTATTACTTGCAGCGAAAAAAAAGTGAAGAATGAGTAATGAGTGCAGTAACAGGAAGAGTTTGTGATACTTTTTACACATTTTAAGAACGTATACTTACATTGTGATTTTGTTACTTTAACTATTATTTATAAACTATTTTAGGTATGACAAAATATATGTACTAAAATATATGTACAAAGTATTAAAATATGTACTTAGAATAAAACGATTACAAATCAAATCTTACAGTGACAGTGTTTTATTTTGATATACACTACCGGCCAAAAGTTCGTGAACGCTATGAATTTTCCAGCTCGTCAAAAAATGTGTCGGATCTCCAAATCCTTTAACGATATTGAAAAAACTCATAGGACATCTTTTGAAGTACATAAATAAAGCATCTAAGTGGTGCATTCGGTTTTACTTTAGACATTATTGTTTCTTAGCTGTCAAACATGGAAAATGATGAATTTTTTAACTTTTTTCTTCCGAATTGTAACTCTGACAGCAAGTGTAACAAATTTCTCTGGCAATTGACAATTTTTTTATAAATTCTACATTTCAAGACCTTTAAAATCCATTTTGGAAAAAGTCGCTACGATTTTTTGTTCCAGAGTTATGATTTTTTGAAATTTTTTTATTTTACTCATTGAGACAGAAATCATTGAAAAAAGGCCAAAAGTTCGTGAACATGCAGTTTATTCATGTTTCGCGGATCGCAGTGATTCGTACCTTTTAAAGATGATGCAAAATACTAAAATTAATCGAAAAATACACTTTTTCAATGTTAACTATAATTCAAAACTCCAAGCTAAGATGGTATAAATAAATATTAACCCTTTATTGCTACAATTATAGTTTTCCAGTATTCTAAGTTCAGTATGGGTTCAATTAACTAAAACTGGGGAAAAACTTACATTAAGTCTATATTCAACGATTGTAGGTATTCTCTTTTGATTGGCGCATGTTAAAATATCGTAAAACCACAAAAATATGATCATTTTTTTCGATTAAGTTTAAAAAACACGTTTTTTTCGGTGATGAATAAACTGCATGTTCACGAACTTTTGGCCTTTTTTCAATGATTTCTGTCTCAATGAGTAAAATAAAAAAATTTCAAAAAATCATAACTCTGGAACAAAAAATCGTAGCGACTTTTTCCAAAATGGATTTTAAAGGTCTTGAAATGTAGAATTTATAAAAAAATTGTCAATTGCCAGAGAAATTTGTTACACTTGCTGTCAGAGTTACAATTCGGAAGAAAAAAGTTAAAAAAATCATCATTTTCCGTGTTTGACAGCTAAGAAACAGTAATGTCTAAAGTAAAACCGAATGCACCACTTAGATGCTTTATTTATGTACTTCAAAAGATGTCCTATGAGTTTTTTCAATATCGTTAAAGGATTCGGAGATCCGACACATTTTTTGACGGGCTGGAAAATTCATAGCGTTCACGAACTTTTGGCCGGTAGTGTACTTGTAACAATCAATCGGTATTAGCTGCATTTAACAAAAAACGTTTACTTGCTGTTAGTATTGCAAATTGCAACGCTGATAAAAAGAGCAGTTTACTGTTTGTTTGGACTACAAGATGTATAGATTAAGTATTTGTATCAAGTGTCAACGACATGGCATTTCAATGAAATTTCGAAATGTCTCTTTGTGCAGTATGATAATGTTTTATAGATGCACTTCTTCCTATCTCTATGTCACCGAGTCATCAGTCGGAATATTTCCAAGTTAAGAAAAAGTGATTTCAAAATGTTTTATTAATTTTAATTTGTTTATAAATGTCTAATCAACTCTTTTAATTTGGGTTAAATGTTATTTTGTAATAGTTCATTTTAAAATTTGATTTTTTTTATATACAATACATATAGTTTATATAGTACCTATCAAAATCAGTTGTTTAAACTAACAACACTAACTAAATTAGCGATTTTATTTATATGAAACCCAAAAGTAATAATCGCCGGATCTCTTTTGATAATCTCATTCTAATATATGTAAACGTGAAATTAACTATTAGAAAATATCGATCGAAATTATTCAAGATGACATAACAAATACTAAATGTATAATAAACAATATTTACCCTTCGCTCAGAGCATATTTTAAACATTTATGTAAATAATCCTGCCTTTATAATGTATTAATGACTTTGCACTAACAAAGTAACAATTACTTATTAAATGTTATCGTTTTTAACATTACTGTAAACCCAGTAAATATTTCTGATTTTAGTCTGTCAGTGTTTGTTTTCCTTTCAATAATAAATGATATATTATAAATAATGTTTTGAAATGCCAACAAAATATTAAAATTGTTATCATAACATATTTTCAATGTCTAAATTTATTTATCCAATATGTTTACTACTTTAATTAGTACTGCAATAAAATATATTTTATCAACAAAAACTAAATTATTGATGATACATAGTTTGTTTTTAACACAAATTAAATTTAACTAAACTATTTTAATTCTATTTTTTGTATTTTTGATAGTGATTGGAAAACAATATTAATAGAATTAGTATGTTCTTAATCGTTTAGCATTGAGAACATAATAATTTGAGTATGTTGTATCTTTGATATTGTGGTCTTTGTGATAGTTGGTACCTGTCCTGTAGAAATACTCGTCAATTTTATATATTATATTCGATACGAATTTAAAACTTTATTTTTAAACATTACATCCTAATAATGATAATCATGTTGATTTTATGTCTGGTGTGTACATTTCTATTTGGAGTAAACACAGAGGTAAGTTTAGTATCTACTAAATGTAAACACGGGTTATTTTCATATTGTGATGAATGCTATTCAATTTTCATTACAAATTTCTTAAACATACATTGTCAAATATAGAAATTACCCTAATAATAATACAATCTTTTAATATTTAAAGTAAATTAAATTTAAAACAATTTATACAATTTATTAATTGCAGACTTTTATTTAAACATCATATCTGAATCTTCTGAATTAATGTAGATATAAAGTTTAATTATGTCATATTTCCATTTTCAAAATGAAATAATAATTAGATTTATGCTTTATATAAAGTAAATATTAATTTAATTTAAGTTAACCTTACGGATTAATGTTTATTAGAATACAGAATTTATTATAAATATTAAAAACATTACATTCCCCATTATTAAAATGTACCACAAAATGATTAATATTGACAGGTAAGAAAATATTGAGTTACCACACAAACCGATACAAGTTTTGATGTTTGATTTTTCGTGTTTATTCTTTCAGTATGGAAAACTATATGACATTCCTGAAAACGATCCAAACGTGTTAAGGTTGGTTAATGAAGCTGTTGAAAAATATACTGACCAAAGAACGGGTCAGAAGCCAGATAAAGTTTTTTTCAGAATACAAGATGCAAAGCAAGGCTTCAATTTTGGTGCGACGTATCAAATTAAAATTAAAATGGAGACAACATCTAAATCAGGGCTACGTGCGGCCAAACAATGTATTATCAATGCTCTGGACAAGTCTGAATTTCACCCACTTATTAATATTACATGTGAAGATGAGAAAAATCGGAGACCCATTGTCACTCTAAATCCTTTAGTTCAAGAAATGGCTGCGCTTGGTTTCCAGAAGTATTTTCAACAGACAAGCATTAAACAAGACGTTTTCTTTAAACGACTTAATGCCACAATACGTCGCATTGGAAAAGATGACTTTTATAATATTTACATTCAGATAAGTTCTAGGGATAAAGTCATGAAAGAAAAATATATCGAAGATTGTCTAGTGCAAGGGAGAAAACATGCTAAGCACAAACCAACAGTGATTATTGAATGCTTCGGCAATAATACTGACAACGAACTATGCGAAAACGCAATTGATTGATAAATGAATACTAAACACAATAGTTTACAAGTGATTTAATGAATAATCAGCGAAAAAGAAGCCATCATTCCACACTTAAAGTTGCGAGAGGGAGAGATACTAAGAGAACTATTATATGATATTAATTAAATTATTTGTATTTAAAAAATGAATTTTAGTTAACTATTTATTTTTGATATATTATTAATTTATTACAAAATATGTAACTTACTGTAAATAATATGTTATTCAAATTATGTTTATTTCGTGCATTTTTTAAAAAATAAATACCTTTTTGAAGAGAAAGTCATACACCTTTTCTATTAAGCAAGTCTGATCGCTCTCAAGATTGAGAATATGTTAAAAACTTGCCTAATTTGTTAAAAGATACATCTCTATTTTAGACAAGTCAACCTTTTAACGCCGAGTCGGACATTTTTTTTTGCGTTTGCAACATTATATTGCTACTAGGAAAAAAAAATGTGAGAACCACCATTTGCATATTGAACCTCGCCCTTTCTGAACCTGCTAACAAAATTGCAAAGCAATGTAATATTTAAAAAAAGTTACAGTCATTGTTTCGAAGAAAAAAAAAACGTTTCACAATTTCGTGTTTCATAAATGATTTTTTTATATAGCGAGTAATAGAGCAAGGTTTACCTTAACAAATCGGCCGGGATATCTAAGCGAGTGAAGCGCATTTTTAAAAGTCATTAACAAAAGTTATTTAAAAAAATCATTTTTAGACATTTCACATTTTTTAAGAACTACAGTGCTTTTTGTCTTCAATAATAGCATCCAACTACCTTAAATAAATAGTAGTAACTACATTAAATAATAGAGTTAAATAAAATAAATTTTCATTTACAATTTTTAATTCAGGAACGGTATTATTATCTATCATTTTTTATTTATGAAACCAGAAATATTTAAGCTTTTACTAAAACATGATATTCATAAGGAAATAAATGTTATTACTATTGTAATTTGAATTAAAAATGAAATAATGAGAAATGCTCAACTAATTGTTGTAGTATGGATTGAGTAAAGCATGTTTACAATTCTAAAAATCTATACATTTATTTTTTGCATTATTTTTTATTTTGAAATTTTACAGTATTATCAGTTTCATGCACGCAATTTAAAAGTACGTATAATCTGGCACAGATCGCCGCAAGCTAAATACACCAATTTGAAATGAGAGCTTCCAGTTTCAATATCCCTCATTTAGGGTGGATTTACATGTGCGCTTGAGTGGCTTCGATTTCAAAGATTTTAAGGGGACTGACGGTTCCTGTATTTTGTGACATACGTACCTGTAAACTGTAGGGGAATTGATATTCTCTGTGCATTCCAGCGCAATTCCCCAATACGCTTAGAAAGAATGTTTTAGGAAATCAACGTCAGAACGATCGTTATATGTCAATTCACTGGAAATTGAGTAGCATATTTGAGGGTGGATATCTCAATTGATTCGAAATTTTTTCAGTAAAAAGTTTTGAAAGAAGGAAAAAAGGAAAAATGTAAAGAAATTTGAAAGGGAAAAAATGAAATATTTCACAATTTTAAATGCTTAATTTTATTTTCTTATATATTTTCCAGGCAGCCAAAACTTTCCTGAACGCTATATGCTGTCATAATGCCGAAAACTTATTGAATATGTTTTCAACAAACTATGAGCAAGGTTAGTGAGCTATTTCCCTTTAGAAACATGTTTTATTTCTTCAGGCAATGCCATTCAACTGCTGTGAAAATGCTGTGATTTTTCTTGCTAAAATTGTATAAAGATGTCCAAAACATTAAGTCCGTGAGTTTCAAAAGTTTTTATACCTTAAATGCCAACAGAGACCACTGTTTTATCTATCCTTGAATTTTAAGCTGTGTATTTCTGCAGCATGGTATACATCATTCCTCACATCTCATATCAGAAAGTTATTGTTCATTCCACCCATATAGCTAATCACATCACGCAGACTATGTAGCATATTGTTTTCTGAAGTTTTCTTATATGGGCAAATAGAGAAATAGGCAACAGAACATTTTTAGCAGATTTTTTTTCCGTAGGAGAATTGTAAAAATGTTACTAAAACGTTAATTAGGCTTCAAATGTAAATTAAATTATACTCATTTTGACGTTTTTTATTGTCGATGAGTATTCTACTATTTTTTGGTATGCTCTTTCCAAATCCAGACCTAGTTTTCGTGTTGTTGACTGACCTAGTGTCGTTTTTTTAAATATGGCTTTTGAAAATTGAAAAAATACGGAAAAAAACGAAAAATTTTTTCTCTCTTCCGATAATCAATCCCGAGTGAGCTGTTCCTATGGATCTTGTCGACTAATTGGACAAATAAATGGCTGACATTTTTACACTTGTGAAATTCAATATGGCTGACGCATAATACCGAAAAGTTGACATTTTCCTGACATAATTTCAAAGTTATTGATAAAATGGCTTGGCTGTATCCCGTACGGAAAAAATATAGATGCCGGATATATCCTGATTCAGTGAGGATATATTTCGGCAAAAAGTACACTATCCAAGATATATGCCAAATATATCTTGGATATAACCGGCTATATGTTACATCTATCTTATATATTTCCAATTTATATTTCTGGATATATCTTCGGATATATTCTGTTTTCTGTGCGGGATGGGAACTGTAATTTAGTGACATCAGTAATCATTAAAATGAATGTATGGATCATGTGTACATGGTCATTTTTCTCACGTTCCACGCGTACGAACACTGAAAAAAAATTCTTAATTGATTTCACTACTTTTTAACTATAGTTAAAAATAACCGGCTAAATAAGCCGAAAAATCCGCAGATTCTACCAATTTTATCCTATAGGGATAGCTGTTGGAATTCCGTTAGGGATAGCCGATAATTTCAGCTAAATTTACTGAAAAAGTCCGCAAATTTAGCGGAACAAATCTGCTAATGTAGCGGAAATTTAGAGCTAAGCGCGAATTGAGTAGGGTTAAGGCTACATTAGCGGAATCAAAACAGCTAAAATTGCATATATTTTCGGCAATTCCAGCCGAAAATTTTAGCTGATATGAATCAGCTAATCCAGCGGAGTCATTTTTCTCCGTGTACTGAAAGTATTTCAATAAGTCCTCAACGGAATTTTATAGGTTATAGTTACCATAAAGGAGTTAAATCAACAAACAATATAGTTATGAAAACGACATTTTGGCAGTTAATTCTACTACAGTTGAGAAAACAGTTTTTAGAATCTAACTACCTAGTACTATAAAAACTATTCAACATGCTGACGCGATATATTTTTAATTGCATTTAGCAGAATTACATTTTTAGTTGATTTATTAACTTCTTAACGGTAGTAACTGCAACTTAGAAAAATTTCTTGAAGCGTATCGAAATACTCTGCGTAATTAAAAAGAAGTCAAATCAACTAAGAATTTTTCTGGAAATTTCTTTTAGTGGACTTATTTTTAGTGCAGCTATTGGCGGTTTGTTTTTTATTATATCAGTGCATGCGTTTTTGAGTTTTATGCATATTATCGCATTTCTTAATTTAAATTAATCGGAATACTTTTTCGTTTACTGGGTAAATAATATCAACTTAAGTAAAAATAGTAAAATTAATAACATCAACAACTTTATACTAACAAAAAAAAGTATTTCTTTTAACTACTCTCTACTCAACTTCTCAATGGTACTTGAATTTGTCAAGTAAATTTTCTTTAATATGCTAACAGGGAAACAAAGGAAATTGAGTGAAAATCATACAAAAAATTGCTTTTTATTTAAGTAATATGAGATTATAAATGAACGATGATGAGTTTAGATATCCACAAACGATGATAATTATTACATAAATAAATGTGACATTCAATAAAAATGAAATTTGTCGAGTCAAACAAAATCTGAATAAAAAATAATCTATAAGATCCAACTCTCGAAAGGTTTTCGAGAATAGTAATAATTACAATTGGTAAAATAAATGTTTATTTTCACATTTATTTATGTAATAATTATCATCGTTACACGGTAAAATAATCGATATTTGTTTGAGACAATATAAAATTACGAATTGCAAACTGCGCCGTCTTCAACCCATCATTTTGTTTTTTGAAAAAAGTCCCATGAGAAAATATAGAGCTTAGCAAAAATATATGATTAGTTAACATTAGATTAACATAATATTCAAAAAATCACAATTACTAGAATCTTATTTTTCATTAATTGAATTTTAAACCGTTTTCTTTTTGAACTTTTAATAAATTCTGATTTATACTAAGTTCACTTAGTCGTTAATATTTTTGTTCTTATAATAATCATTATACAAAAGTCAGTTCACAGTCACTTACCTGTTTGCGTTTACATAGTCACTATAAATTATTTTTCTTCTTACTAAGTATAATTATACTTACAATATTTTTTAAACAATTTTTTATTTTATGATTTTTTCTTTCATTTTTATAATAATTATAATAGAATATTCTTAAATTATATTAATTTTATGCTAATTTTTTATTTAAACGGAATTTAAATTACCTTTCTAACATTTCAATATTATATAATATTAACAAAAAATTGTTTTTCCTTTCTTCCTTTTTTGTTTGTTTTCTTTATATTTTTTTAACTTTATTGCATCAATTCATTTTTCATTTTATTCATTTTTGCATAAAAAACTTTTGTACTATTTAATTTTTTCATATAATTTGTGCCATGTTTATTTTATTACCTTATTATTTATAATTTTAGATTAAATATATTCTAAAAAGTACCAAATTCCCGGTCGAAACGTTAACTTTTGGGTTTTTTGTTTACTTGACCCTGTTCTCAATACTTATGATATCCAAAAATAATTTTGTTAAGAAAAACCTTTTTTATCTTACAAAATCTCAAAACACAGAAAATAAGAGTTACTATAATTTTATATGATTAGTTAGTTTATTTTTACCTCATGCTTAAGGAATAATATCCCATAATATATGATTATTACTTTTTACAACGATCAGCATTACCCTTTTCAATGTTAAAAATAGCGATTCTTGCAAGTAAAAGTCGCAAAATGATATTACTGACGAGAGACAGCACTGCAGTACAAAAATAATTTTTTAAACAACTTTTCTTAATGACTCAAATTTTCTTCTTTTCGACAGTTAAGAATTTTTTAAAAATGAAACAATTTTAACGAGTGGATTGAAGGATAATAAGGATAAGAAATTAAACACTTTCGTACAAAAACATTGATTGTATAATATATTTGACTGGGTATATATATGTATATCTATATATAATATACTTATATATACAATATACATATATATAATATACATATATATAAAGTTCTTAACTAGTTGTTCGCTCCTTATTAAATGCTAAATATAAATTATGTAATCTACAAATTTCTCGAGTGGCGAACCTCTATAACCGTATCGTTTTAAATGAAATTATCAAAATCGTACAAATTTCCAAGGCTTGTCAGTCTTTTTAAATCACACATTAAATTTGTTGCTACATCAAGTAGCAGATACGCGTTATAAATTCACTGTATACTAAAAACTGACAATTTTTATTTTTATTTTTTTCAAAATATTCTTTAAAAACCTAGGGTGCAAGTCGAAAAACCGACAAATCAAAAAGCCGACAGGTGAAAAAAACCGACAGTCAAAAAGTCGACAGGTGAGAAAAACCGACAATCGAAAAGCTGAAGACAAAAAACCGACAGTTCAAAAAATAAGTGTCCGTTTATTGATGGGTCTATATTTTTATGTTTTGGCTTTTTGACTGTCGGTTTTTCGACCAGTACCCAAAAGATATAGAAGATAAAAATGGTATAAAAATCTATTTTTAATGGGATTATACACTTGACATGTTCGAGATCGGCTACAGAGGTACGCGAATCTGTACATAGAAAAGTATGACGCTCGATTTTTTAATTATCTCTTCCGGTTTGGAGCCGCGTTTGAATAAAGTTCTTCTGCAATAGCATTGTTCCTATCTACTCCGAATTCGCATATACATATACATATATTTTTATATAATATATTATATATATAAAAAAAGTAATTATAAAAGTATCATACACGCTCCTCTTTAATTACACCGTAGAATCATCAAATCGCCGCATTTTTTCCATAATATGTTATCTATACATACTCAACGTAGAAAATCGTATAAATTTACACACATATGCTGAAAGCTCCCTCTTTTTCTCGTGACATCGATTGCGTTCAAGGGCGTGAAATTCGAAAAACGTAAACATTAACAATCGAAGACACGTCGCAGAAAGTTTCTCGATAGAACGACAAACGATGTATTCAAATTCTCACTTGACAAAATTGGTGCAGGTCAAAAAACCGAAAAAACAAAAAGCCGATAGGTTAGAAACTGACAGTCAAAAAGCCGATACATAAAAAAATACAAATCGATAATCGAATAGTAATTTTTTGAAGCGTCGGCTTTTTTACTGTCAGCTTTTTCTTTGTCGGTTTTTCGACCCGCACTTGACATAATATTTGATCCGACGAGGTTATAAATACTTAGCGTTTCGTTCATGTATGGTTGCATTTGGTAGTTCATTCTATATTTATTTATGACATTTATGAGTTATGAAGTACATTGTCTCCAGAGAAGTACAGATTTCTATTATTATTTCACTTCCAGAGGTCACTATTGTAGTAATGTTCAATAAAGTCGATTGAAAAATCCTTTTGATTTTTTAATTGTGTAACAATTAAATTCGTTACTGATTTTTCTTTTTGTATACGAAGAAATACCAGAATATTTTCGTACTTTTTTAAAATCCAACATTTCTATAAACATTTTTTTTTGTAATAATCATTGCATAAGATGTCTGAACTACTTTGTGATAAAATATGTCAGACAATTTTATCTGTGCATTTTTTAGTATTGAAATTAATGAAAACAAAAAGTTAAAAAATTTAAATGTATGTTTTTTTAAATTTTTTATTGTGTTGATCACAAAAATCATTTGTTTTTATAACTTTGTATTTTGTGTCAAAAAAGTATGTAAAAATACCCAAGCATATTTGAGGTAAAATTAATTTTTAATGTAATTGAGAAAAACTATATGATTATTTAAACAAAAATATGGATTTTTCAAATGTTCTTTTAGAATTTTAAATGTACAAATTAACATTTTTAAAATAAAGATGAAAGAGTTCAAAATCAAACACGAAAGCTGTTGGCAACTATCATTTTTTATTTAAAACTGATTTTTTTTTTTTTCGAGAACAAATTTTTGAAATTTTATTATAATTTAAAAATCCCAAAATATTAAAAAATTCTTTAGAAAAGTCTGACATTAATAACAAATTCTCAGTATTCTATATTTAAATTTTTTAAAAACAAATATTTTCTTCTGAACAATGACTGAAAATTCCTCAGATTTTTCGTGTTTATGTCGGCCATTTTGGATAATTTCACTTGTACACATTTTCAAGTCCCGAGGACGTTTTATTTCAAAACATAATCCTGAAATTACACCAAAAGGCAATATAAAAATTAAATAAATACATTTTTTAAAGTGTAGTGAAATTTTTCATGGGCAATTTTGCTACAAATTTAATAAAAGATTCTGAAATTTTGAATCTTAGATAATTTTACGTCCGGCACAAAAACTGTTGGAGTCAAATTTAATTCCAAAGTAGTAAAAGTCGAATGGTTGCACCAGGAGTAAATTTGTAATCTTTTGGAGTAATTAATATACTTATCCCATTAACTTCCAAGCTCATTTTCAAAGCTCCCTTAGCAAATCGAAAAATGAAAAAAATATCATAATAAAACCAACTTACTTTACTAATTTTGGATATCCTCTATCGTTTTATGGGGTCAAAATTACGATTCTAAAATAAAGATGAAAGACACCAAAATTAAACACGAAAAAAGCTGTAGACAACTACCATTTTTTTTATTTAAAACTGATTTTTTTCGAGAACAAATTTTTGAAATTTTATCATAATTTAAAAAAATCCCAAATATTGACAGTCTTTAGAAAAGTTTCACATTATTGGAAAATTCTCAGTATTCTGTATTTATGTTAAGATTTTTTCTGCGGCAAAATTTTTTCCTTACATTTTCTTGTAAACAGTGACTGAAAATAAAAAATGTTGCTGCAGATAAAATCTTAACATAAACACAGAATACTGAGAATTTTTCATTAATGTCAGACTTTTCTAAAGTCTTTGTCAATATTTTGGGATTTTTTAAAATTATGATAAAATTTCAAAAATTTGTTCTCGAAAAAAAATCAGTTTTAATTAAAAAAAAATGGTAGTTGCCAATAGTTTTTTTCTTGTTTGATCGCCATTTTGGATTCTTTTATCTTTATTTTTGAAATGTTAATTTGTACATTTAAAATTCGAAAAGAACATTTGAAAAATCCATATTTTTTTGTAAAGTAAGTTTTACAGATGAAACCATCCAAAACGGCCGACATAAACACGAAAAATCTGAGGAATTTTCAGTCATTGTTCATAAGAAAATGTTAGGAAAAAATTTTGCTGCAGAAAAAAATTTTAACATAAATACAGAATACTGAACATTTTTCATTAGTGTCAGACTTATTTCTAAAGACTTTGTCAATATTTTGTACATTTAAAATTCCAAAAGAACATTTGAGAAATCCATACTTTTTTGTAAAGTTTTGGTTTCATTCTCTGTCAACACGGAAAGTAACAGTTCATTTAATAATTGCGTAACGGTTACATTGTTACATAAATGTTACATATTTGTTACACAACTGTTACTTTTGTGTTTGCAGGGTTATGATATTTTCAGTTTTCGATTTGCTAGACAGCTTTGAAAATAAGCTAAAAATCTCGTCATTTTTAATGGGTTATTGTCGATGATACAGTAGTCCTTCTCTTATTCTAATTTTTTCACTTCCTCTAATCTAATTTCATGCATACAAACATAACCTAAAAAAACTCTTTTTGAAAACAAAAACATTTAACAATAAGTCAGTTCGGTTATCTGTCTAATAAATAATATTGTGTAAATTAACATTGATGTAAAAACCCCTCACAAGATCCTAGAAAAGTGCAAACGTTTTTGGCGGCAAATTAGAATACGAGAAGGAGACGCCATCTTGCCTGTCTGGACAAACTAGAATAAGAGAAGGGCTACTGTATTAACTATATTTACTTCAAAGGATTCAAAATCTACTCATCTTTATCACACGAAAGTTACAATGTTTAGTGCAGATTTGGACAAAAAAATTTGTATGTATCACCTTTTTCAAACACAAAATACAACAAAACAATGATAAAATCAACAGTATTTCATACTAAAAGTAATTTTACTAATTGAATACTTACCAAAGATTAAATAAAAATATATTGCATTAATTTACCATTTAGTTTCATTTTTGTAGGTTATGTTTTATTGTTTCATCATTTCTATTTAGATAATGGATATTTCTATAAAATAATTTATATCAATACTGTGTTTAGTTTAATTAAAACATAATAATAATCTATTAGACAATTTCTTCGTATCAAAAAGAAAAAACAGAGATAAATAAGTACGCATGATTTATTCAAAAGTCGAGTTTATTATTCAACATTACGATTAAACATTTCATCACGGACTGCAACTAAATTGATCTCGTCAATAACTTCCTAACCTAAAAAAACTGTAAATCCGAAGATTTTCATCATTGTTTTTCGCAAAATGTTATTGACGAAATCATTTAAATGCCTCTTAATAATGACCTAACGAAAGAATGGAGTTAGTGACATTGATAACACATCGTATTTACAAGTTCAATTTACACTGTTAAAAATATTCTAAATTATTTTTAACCGTGTAGTATCCGGAATCAGCAGCCTGTGATCGCTTGAAAAATGTTTTTAAGATACAAAAAAGTCTTAAATTTCACTCGTAAGATAAGTTATTAAAAATAGGCACAGTTGATAAAGATTAAAAAATAAACGATTTCAATCGTTTCGAATTACAGTAGGCCCCGACCTAAGTTATATGTCTATCCGAATTTATAGAGTTGGTTTGTCCAAAGTTATATCACTCTCTTCCTCTCCTTCCCCCACCCACCACATTGTTTCGTTGAGCCACACTCGCTTCGCAACAGTCACACAGAATCACTCATTGAACGGATATAAACAGAGTTACGGAAATGGGGACAGTGAGGGGTTATAACTTTGGACAAACTTCCGCCATTTTGAAAGAACCGACGGTATAACTTAGGATGGGGACTACAGTAATATGATAGCAAAGTCAAATCATTTTCCAGATCCCTCCGATTTCTTTAAAAATCTCAAGTGTCAAATATTACCGGGATAAAAGAAATGACTAGGTTATCTAAAAAAGTCCAATCATATTACTTGTTAGAAGATATATATTTACAAATTCAGTTTAAAAAGAAACATAACAGATTTATTGTTGGTTTTCACATCGTCAATCATAACAACGATTAATTTAGAAAAATGTCGATCAATGTAAAAAATTGTGAATTAAAGTCGTCACAAATTGTGAATTGGCAGTGGGAATCGTATGAAATGAAATACAGTGGTCCTCCCATAATTTTAACTTTCTTTCGTCCCTTATTTTAACTTCTTCCCCTCGTGAGTTCCCCCACCATTCGCCATTTGAAAGTGTTCAAAAGAGTGGGGATATGCGCTTGCGCATACAGGTGAAGAAAGACTCCACTATTCGCTTAGTGCATGACAACTGTCACGCCACTAGTGGCGAGGTTAGGAAGTTGATATTAATAAAAACATTCGTAAGTGTATAGGAGGAAACTGAAATATTTTTAGTCTTACATTCACCATATTTTTAATAAATTGTTGAACATATTTTTATGAAAGACGGACATTGGTTGGAACAGATCGAATTTTTCAACAATAAATAATTTGAACAATAGATTCATGAATTTGAATTGCACTATCGAATGAAGGTTACAATGGATATTGTCATCAGGGCAGGTTTTGCGTTGCCCTATTCAAAAAATCCATTTTCATTATGGACTTTCCATATGGATTCCACGTGGATTGATGTGGATTCCATGTGGACTCGTCTGGATTTCATATGGATTTTCATGTGGATTTTCCACGTGTATTTTATGTGGAATTTATATGGATTCTTTATGTGTATTTCCATATGGGTTTTCCACATGAATTCCTTGTGGATTTCAGGTGTGGATTCCATATGGATATTTTATGTGGAGTTCCATACGGATTCTATGTGGATTTTTGATGTGGATTCTATATAGATTTTCTCTACATACATTGTACGCTTTGTAGAAATCGTTGTTGTGTGGAAAATCCACATGAAATTCAATATCAAAAATCCATGTGGAATCCATATGAAAAAATCCATATGGAATCCATACGAATCCACATGGAATCCACATCAATCCACGTGGAATCCATATTGAAAATCCATATGGAATCTACATGGATTTTTTCAATAGGGTGATAACACATTCAATTGATTTTAATTCATTCTGTTCCCGGAGAATTTCTGGGAGTATTTGGGCAATTAACCACTTTGCAAATTACGGTTATGATTCACGTCGGTATGTATAGCAGGTACAACGAAAAGCACGTAAACATTTGAACAAAGTAAAATTATACATACTGTTATATATAGTTTAATAAAACTCCAAGAATTTTATATGCTTTGAAATTACCTTCTAAATATCCAAAATCGAGAAATAAAAATGTGACATTCGATGTAACAGCTGTGTTTTCATTAATATCAACTTTCATATTCCGCCGCATCGAGCGCTGGCGTTGATTGTCATATCCCTTCCAAAGTCACGTACTAAGCGAATATCTCCTCTCTGTTTTTATTCTCTCATACTGCCAGTGGTGAGGATGAGGGGAAGCGGTAAAATAAGGGAAGAAGCCGCCATTTTCCTTGACTCGAAAACTTAAAATAAGGGGAGAGCCACTGTACTGGCTATTTTATAAAACGAAATGACATTGTAGACGGACTGTTTTCACTTACGTAACTACTGTACATCCTAACCTATTCGGAAAAGTCCGTCACAAAAGTCACATTTACACGAAGTTAATGACGACGAGATGGTACATGAATATGAATCGCAAATTATTCATTATCAGTCGTAAGATAGTCGACAGGACTGCTGTTTCTTATTTAATAAATAATAAGCACACTTTGAAACATTTCAGTACATAAAAACGTTCAAACTATTTTAATGAAGAAAAATTAAAGGAAGAAAGGCAGTACAGTAGGACCTCTCTTATTCTAATTTTCCCCTTACCCCCACTTACTTTGCTTGCGAGCTTGTGATTCGTGGACAATATTTTTCGTTGAATTTTACTGTGATAGTGGGAGAAGACTTGTGGGGGAACGATTAGAATAAGAGAGGTCCTACTGTAAGTGTATTTTTTTAATATTTCATTGTTTACTATTTACAACGTTTCTCTCAGTATGACAGTCCTGTCGATCCGGAGATTCAAATCGTCAGAAATATTAAGGAATCGTAAGAATGAAAACGTTTAATAAATATTGAATGATTATTAAAAATTATTTTACAAATTCAAACATTGGTAAATGAATTTTTCTTTCTAAACGAGTTAAATTTCGACTAACTCGAAAACATTCTCAAAGTTTATTCGCCCAAATATTCATCCGCATAGAAATTGCAAAATATTTTACAAACCCATTATCAGTACTTTTAGTCGATGACATATTTAAAGCAATAAATATTTAGGCGAATGAAAAAAAAATTGTCGAATCGGTATTTCGCTACCGATTGCACAAGTTCGTAAGGACTGCGGCGTCCTTCAAGATGGGAACCCGATCAAACGCGTCGATAATGTACCGATTTGTCGCTGTCGTCTCGAGTTTCCCTTACGCGACACCTAGAAGGATCATTGTTTCGTCACCCTGGTTTCGATGAGTACTTTGCTGGGATCGGGTAACCTAACGACCAATTGTGCACCGTTTTGTAGCGGCCTTGAGCCGTTCATAGGTAGATTATTTTTCACCACCGACTGAGGAATCGCGGGTAACACTTTTTTAGCCCCGCTCAACTTCGGCGAACAACACTGTTTCTCTTCGAAATCATTTAAACCCAAATTCGGTGTTTGATTGGGATAAACTTGAGATTTCATCTGCGTGACATCTCCGAAGGAACATATCGACCTCTGCTCCGGTATGCAGTTGGGATTTTGAAAGTTTGGCGGTAACATCTGAATACCTGTGTTTTGATCGTTGAGCGCGCAGACCAATTGATCTCCGTTCACTTTAATTAGCTGATCTTTCTTCTGATCGTTCTTGAATGTTGGTGCTGAGAGTTGCGTCGAGTTCGTTTTGTTCGTACTCTTGTGGCTGCTACCCGAGTAACTGGTTATTGATTCGTTGCAGAAATCACTCAGATACGTTTGATTCATGTACCAGTTGTGAAGTCGATGATGAATTTCGGGAAATTGTGGCCGACGATTGGCAACTTCGTGCCAACATTCGATCATTAGGCTGTAGATCATTGTTGGACAGTCTTCGGGACATGGCAGTAACTGTCGAGATCGAATCATGTCGATCACTTCGGGATTGTTATATCCGTAATACGGCTGAAAGTAAATAAAAACATTCGGATTTTTAAATAAAAAGTTATTTAATTGTTTACTTTTTCTTAAAAATAATTTTAATGCTAGAATTAACTCACCTGTAAACCGAAACTATAAATTTCCCATAATACGACACCAAAACTCCAAACGTCTGATTCAGTAGTGAATTTTCCATAGAATATAGATTCCGGTGGCATCCATCGAACCGGAAGTAAACTCTTCGACTGTACCCTGTAGTAATCGCTACTATATATGTCCCGAGAGAGACCAAAGTCTGAAATTTTCACCGTCAAGTTATCACCCACCAAACAATTTCTAGCGGCCAAATCCCTATGCACGTAATGATGACTCGCCAGATATTCCATTCCTGCAAAAAAAGTTAAAATGTAAACTTCCACATAATTTTTATAAAATATTCAAACTTACCCGAAGCAATTTGCAGAGCAATATGCAAAAATTCCGGTTGTTCGAGAACTTTTCCATTGCCGTTGTTGAGGGGTACATCGGATCTTGGCGAGTGACATATTAAAAATTCGTGTAAATCTCCTTGAGTCATGTATTCAAAGAGCATACACATTGGTTCTCCGTTAAGAATTACTCCGAGCAAGCAAATAATGTTTGGATGTCTCAAGTCAGTCATGAGATCAACTTCACGTTTAAAATCACTCTGAGTCTTTGGACTCGCGTTTTCTTTTAAAGTTTTAACTGCTACGAAAATAGGCTCTTCGGATTTGTTACCTGTACGCAGTTCACCTTTATAAACTTTTCCTGTAAACAAAGTTACCAGTTTTTTTATGTATCGATGCGTTTTTTTAATGGGCATATCTCTAGAACTTTTAAATTTTTGTTAAAACTAATTCTGTTGTCTTCGGTATTGTCCAGATAATAGAAAATAACTTATTATTACCCCTTATTAACCCATCTACAAACGAGTTTCATTCCACAAAAGCGGTTTTCGAATGAATACATGTTTCCTATGGCTAGATTTTAGTTTGCTTTGGTACATTAGGGTTTTAGGAGTCACTGATTACGAATCTAAAGTTAAAATTTCAATATTCCAAATGGCGGATCTAATATGGCGGACTAATTGTTTCAAAATTATTGTATTTTCATAAAAATTGATATCTGAGGAGTTTTTGAGGTCGCTGATTAAGAATCTGAAGTTTAAATTAAAAAATTGAATCATTTCTTAGCGAAGATTGTTTTCTAGCAAGAATGTCAAATTTTACGTGCACTTTACGAACACTGGTGATGAAAATTATACTTTTTGTTCTTTTTAAATGTCATTTCTCAACATTTTTGGGGTTACAAATTCTTTAATTTTTCTCTGTTACTTTCATAAGTGAAAATTTCCTTTTTGTTTAGGGTTGTTGACTAAAAATTAGAAAACAAAATTGGATAATCCATTTGTACCAATAGTAAGAATAAAAAAAATCAATAAGGCTAATATTAAGAAATTATTTAATTGTTGTTAAACTGATTGTAATTCATTTTATTCGAAAAGTACAAACAAGGAAAGAAACAAGTTTGACAACTTAAAAATTAATTAACATATAAAAATGCCCTTTGAGCCGTACATTGAAATAAACGACAATTAAGATTTCCAATCATTTAAATATATGGGTGATTTTCAAGAAACTGTGTTATTTTAATTTTTTGATAATTTTAATGATAATTCGAATAGAAAAGAATAAATGGGTGATTCTCCGGCAACAGGGCATTTTCGCGTCTTTACGTTATATCTTACAAAAACTTTGACAATAAATTATTAAATTTCGATAGAAATGTTAAATAAATATCCCTGGCCCATGTTAATTTGAAAAAATAATACTTTTGTTACAAAAAACTGGTGTAAAATGACATTTAAAGACTAAAAGTAGCATTTTTGATATGTCCAAACCTCTAAGTTCAAAACTTTAAAATATTAGCGCTATTAAGAAACCGAATTATTTTAATTTATTCAAATAATATTTCTATAGCTCAAACTGTACAATTTCTCTCTGTATAATATTTAATTAAATCAATATATATACTTATAATTATTGAAATATTAATGTCTTAAGAAATTTCTATGAGGTAACGACAATGCGTAAACTGGTATAAATGAACTGGAAATAATTAACTTTTTTACTAAAACTTATGAGAAAATCAAAGAAAAAACACTACACTTTACTAATCCTCCATAGAAAATTGAAAAGAGAACATATTTACCTCATGAACAAGTAAAAACTGTATAAAAATACCACGTATTTTTATTAAATTAATTGTCGTCACCCGTCTTAATTTTGGTATTTTGATACAAACAGCAATTCAAAAACGATGAAAACTTAAAGATTAAAGGAATAAACGTTATTATTGTTTAAAATATGTAAAATTGGATTTTTTAAAAAATTTTCATTGTTGTCACCTTCATTGTCGTTACCAAACATTTGGCGTATCAGGTAGGAAACAAGAACAAAGTGTAACCCGTAGCAGAAAATATTTTTCAAATCATAAATAACATTTATATTTCTCTTCCTCTTAGACATTTATTTAAATATAATTTAAAAAACCACAAAATTAAACTTTATATTTGTTACAACGTTATGAATCAAGTTTATTATGAAATAATATTATTTATTAAAATTATGAATATAATATTATCATTGTAGTTACTAACCAACGACACATTAACTTTAATAAATTTATTTTGTCTAAAACTTCTTCAAAAATTCATGTGTTTTTCTTAATTTTTTAATTATTACTTAATAAATAATTTTCATTTATGCACTAAATCAGATATGTACATTATGTTTTTGACTCTTTAGAGTTATTTTTTTCAAGTTTTTAACAAGCAATTGTTGGTTTATATAGCCGTATGAAAATGCGTCATAATAAAAGTCTTCCTCTTTCCTTTAAAATAATTTTGTAGCGTGACTACTTTAAGAATAACTTAACTTGGTGCTAATAAGCAAGAATCCATTAAAAAAAACGAATTTACAGTAACTTAAAAAAAAAAAATTTTCATTCTTGGAAATGCCCTGTTTTTGAAGAATCACCCAAAAAGAAAATATAATAAAAAATGTATATTTTTTCATTTTCTTGTTACACATAGTGCGTAAACTTTAAAGTAAAACAACTACAAGTGAATTATTTATAGAGTTATATTCAATTCAATTCAATTTATTCAGGATGGAGTACATAATATTATATATAATAATAATATAGTACAGAGTACCGGCTGTCTAATAACAGTCGTCCACTAAAGTGCAGGTTAAAGCACTTGTGCAGGGTCCCAAATACACAGTTATAAATTTTATAATTTATTACATATTTAAAATAATAATAATAAAAAAAAAATCACACTTCATCTCTATATATAAATTAAGTGTATAGTTTTAAAAGGAAAATTAGAATTATTTTTTAATAAATAAAAACAATTAATAAATTAAAAATTAATTTTGTATTCCCAGCAATCAAGATTGGATAGGATTGGATTGAAATTCATTTTGAATTCCTACTTTGATTCCATAAATATGTATTCAAATGGATTGAATTGCGAAGAAAAGAATCCATCTGTATTCAATTTTACGAATACAATAAGAAGCATAATTTGCCAGACTAAATTTCAGAAAAAGTAATCCATCTGTATTCAATTTTACGAACACAAAGAAGGAAACTTTTTTTGGATTAAAATGAATACACTTAGATAGTTTTGAATCGGTAATGTTGAATACGGATGTATTTAAGATTTAATTTTTAAAAAGAAAACTTTTTTTGGATTAATACAAATTCATCTGATTTTTATCAAACTAAAAACGAAATATCAAATTTTTTGTTGAAAAGATGCGTATTATCGCGAAACCATTTTTAATAAGATCCCTAAGTCAATACATGCATTTTCGCATTCAGTACAGCTGCTTGTAGAAATGAACTGTTGAAAAACGTTGTCAAAGTTTTGCGTTTATTTCAATTGAGTATTAGAAAACATAGAATTATTACTTTCTTAAGGTAAGTTTTATTTTTTTTCTTGTAAATTAAACATTGTAATTCATCATATCTGAAGGGTTTACAAATATTTCAATTATACGAAAAAATTTCATGCATTTTAATTTCGGCTTCCATTTCCATGAGTGGACCACTTTTTGTATATCCATAAGCAGTCCACTTGTTTTTATCAGTGAAAAGGTTATGGTGTGGAAGCATAATTTCTGAGTATAATTTAATTCAATTAAGTGCAGTAAATGCCAAAGACCTGTCCATTTCTCTTGTGTATCAAATAAGAATAGTCTTTTTACTTGCAAGAATTGTCAATCCGATGATTGATTCGATGGTTTTTTCACAAAGTTTCTTTTTTTATGTTGACCTTACCTTTAATCACATTTTCTCCATGTATTGCACACAGTAAAAGTGTTCAAAATAAATAAATTATTATATGAAAATTAGAATTTCGTTGTACTTTTGCTGTTTCTAGCTATTCTAAGGGGATTCGAACGGTCCACTCATGTATACAAATTTTGTTAACCAAAAAACGTCCCTTTGTAAAAAAGGTTTAATCAATTTTATTTAACTGCAGAAAGTAACCCAAATGCATTTAATTTATACCTAGGAACTATATTTACCTAATGGTGCATACAAGACTTAAAAATAGAAGACTTAATTTACTTAATTAATTTTCTTTTTGAAGCATATGTGTAACGAGCAGAAGCTCGTATATTTCATTACGTATACAAATTTTACAGATAGTGTAGAAGTTAATGATTTTTCTGTATATTTTGATAATGTATATTGTATATTATTTGTAAGCTAAATTTAACATGTGCTTAATGTGTATAGGTGCACACATTCGCATAAAGGTTAAAATTACTTCTTATTATAAGGATAATGTAACCTCGTTGCATGGTTCTTCAGAAATGTTTGTTAAAAAAGTTATTTCAGGTTTAGTACTAATTTGTAACATTTTAAAAAAAGTTTGAAGGTGTATAATTTTATTTCTATGTGTGGCACATCCTAATCGTAAGACTTAAATCGCCAACTACTTTATAAGCTGCAAGGCATGGATTTCTTCGTTAAAAAAGTTGTGTTCTTTAAAAAAAAAAAAAAACCATGTTGCCCACAAGAAAATGTCAAATTTCCTCGTTTCACTTTCACTCGTCAGTTCCTACATTATTGTAGTCGTTATTAAACACATGATACATTTAAAGTGCATAAAGGTTTATTAATTTATGATGCAAACTTTTTTGTACCATCTTAAACAAATCATAATATACCATAACCTAAAGTTTAAAAGTTCTAGAGATACGCCCATATATTTTTAAATATTAGCGTCATAAAAATGATCGCATATCAGTAGAAAATTAAGTTGTAAGAGAATAACGATAAGACACTTAGTTGACACGTACATAAAATAAACATTGAAATTATTGAAAATATCATAATTAATAAAATTAACCTAAAAATATTATTAAATAAATACTACAAAATTCAATTCTATTACGAATAAAGGAATTGTTAGGTTAGGTTAGGTTAGATTAGGTTAGGAAAAATTTCATAAGAGGTTATGTCAAAATCGTCAAAATTCATAAATTGAATGTTTTTAAATGTTAGGTTAGGTTAGGTTAGGTCAGGTCAGGTTAGGTTAGATTAGGTCAGGAAAAATGTCATAAGAGGTTATGTCAAAATCGTCAAAATTCATAAAATGTTTTTAAATGTTAGGTTAGGTTAGGTTAGGAAAAATTGTATAAGAGGTTATGTCAAAATACAACAATTGAATGTTTTCAAATGTTAATATTTCAAATAAGATATTAATTTGAATAAATAACTTACCAAATGCTCCTTCGCCCAATTCTTGCAACAACATGACATTGTTAATAGTAAACTGCGGCACTCGATTATTAGAAGTTCTGCTACTACCGCTACTGAGCGTTCCGGTTCCAGGAGTCGTGTTGCCAGGTCCAGCCAAAAGCGAACTCATCTCCATCGGCTGTGAGGTATTACGTCTTCCATCGTATATATTTTTATCACATTGTAAACCGGTCAACATCTATAAATACCAAAATAATTACAACGACTGAAAAATAATTAATTTCTTCAGTACATACTTTATTAGTTGGTAAGTGATTCGTTTGTCTTCTAGACTTTCTACTTTTGTAGCAGCAACAGTAACAAATCAATATAATTACAAAACCTCCAGTTAATACGAATCCAACAACTCCATAAATCCATAAGTTTTCAACTAAAAAGAAATTTCAGGTTATTTATAATCGAAGACGATTAAAGGTTCGTAATTTATGTAAATACTTACAACACTTCGGTATATTACAAACTTCCTTTTGATTTCGATTATTCACATCAACGTAACACCAAGGTTGAACTTCGGTTCCACCAGGATTCCGACAGTAGGAACCTACTCCTGCGAGTTTGGGATAATTCGAGATCAAGTTGAATTGTTCTGTCCAGCGTAAACAAACTCGACCTGACGCACTTGTTTTAACGATGCCTTGATAAGTTTGTCCATTACCCCAATAACAATAGTCGTCTGAAATATTAATTAAATATAGCAATTACATTCAGTTTTTTATGAAAATTTGATAACATACCTTCACGAACATTATTCTTTGTAGAAATTCCAAGACTAATGCAGTCTGAAGCTTCCCGACTGTCTTCTTCCGGTAATTCAGAGCACTTTAACAGTCGCATTTGTTTACCAATTTCTGAATGTCTTTGAGCAATTGCATATTCTTTACGACACAATTCATATTCCAAAATTTCACATTCATCGCGACAAATTCTCCGAATTCTTTTATTAATGTGTTCTTTTCTAATTGAGAGAGTGTCGCCGTAAGATGTACTAATAATTTTCCGGGTTGCAGAACCTTTGTCTTTATCCGAAATAAAATCAGTTCTAGATTCAAACTGAGCACTACGTTTCCGAGGAATAGTCCGTGATGTCAAATCGTCAATAGTATCTTCCCCATCGTTATCTTCGAACGAATCTCGAGGATTTGAATTTAACTGATTAAAAAGTTGCGTGCTAACTTTTTGAATCTTGGGACGATCTCGGCAGATTGGTAAGATCGAATAGCATAGCGTCGGAATTGCGTAATGCTCGCAGTTAGGTGACAAGTCGCTGGAAGACAAATACACTCAATTAAGGATTCAAAACTATTTTAAAAAATTATATATACCTGGATCGTTTAATGACTTGGATTGCTTTGGAAAGTTTTTCTTCCAAAATACTTTGTGTTATTGACGCAGGAATATAAACTGTTCTATTCCCAACATATTCTGCACAAACTCTTCCCACGTAGAGCTAAAACCAGAATTGTAACATTTATATATAATTATTTAAACAAATGTTGGTAGTTTAAAGGGTTTACGAACCTCGCATATTCCGTCGTAATTGTCTTTCCTTCCAGGTAACGAGGATGCACCAGGTAAGCTGTCAAGTGACACACCCGGAGGTATTTTAATATTGACATTTGAAAGGCCGCTGATTGCACCGATATCCGTTTGTGGAATGGTCGGCAGGGAACTTTGCGAACCTTTTCCGAATGAAGACAATTCCATTCGTCCTGACACGTCAAACGAATCGTCTGCATCGCTCCTGAACAAGACGTTATGTATCGCAAAAATTATTAAAAGAAATTAACTATTGCATTCATTTATTGCTTTGTAAGAAAACTATTGTAAAATTACAAATCATCCGAAAACAGAAGGAAATTTACCATCATCAAAGATGGAAATAATACCAGTAACGATAGTGGTAATTTTACATCGTCTTTGTAATTTTTCATTGTTTTTCATGTAAAAAAAACATGGAAAATGGAAAATTACAAGCGCATTGTAAATTGTACTAGGGATTTATGCTCCCTTCTGCGTCTCGTAAGTCACTGACTGACGTCAGACAGTAAATTATGTTTAACGCTGTAAATTTACCATGATTTTCACTGGTATAATTTCCACCATTTATTTATTTATTTTTATTTATTTATTTAAGTAAACACGGGCTACATATGATCCAAAAAGATCAACTCTTAACAATAACGAAAATAAAAGAGAAACAAAATTGTTAAATGCGCTTTGTGTATCAGAATTAAAGGTAATATAGCCAAACAATATAAAAGGAAAAAATAGTAATAGATAGTAAAATAACAAAAAAGAGAATAAATTAATTTAGATTCAAATTAGTGATAACATTACGCAGCTGTTTTTTTTTCGTTTTCTTCCTTCTTTATGAATTTAAAGACACTATCACTTTTTAAAAATAAAACTTTATTTAAAATTGAAAACATACAAAAAAAATTTTTTAATTATAAATAAAACTTAAAACTCTTTAAAAAATATATACAAAAAATAAAAATTAACTTTAAAAGACTCAATGTTATTAACGTTATTAAAAACTTATTGACTCTAATTAGAAAAGTAGTTTTTCTATCTAGAAAAACTAATTATCGACTCCTGAAGAGGGACCCGAAAGGTCCGAAACGTTGAATCTTTTAAAGTTAATTTTTATTTTTTGTATATATTTTTTAAAGAGTTATAAGTTTTATTTATTATTTTAACAATTTTTTTTTGTATGTTTTCAATTTTAAATAAAGTCTTATTTTTAAAAAGTGATAATGTCTTTAAATTCATGAAGAAGGAAGAAAGAAGAAATTTTTAATTTTTTTCAAGTGATAGGCAGAGCCCATAAAATATATATTTATTGAAGAAATCAAGCCTATCTTAAAACCCTATTTATATTAATTACGCAGCTGTGTTTTAAATATAGACATTTCATTTAAAGAAGTGAAAGAATCAAATAGCATATTCCAAAATCTTCTTAAACAGGCTTTTGGAGAATAGTACAAAAAATTAGTCGAGTAAGTATCGTCGGCTAGTTTTAAAGAATTTCTAATGTTGTAAGACAGTTTTATAAGGAAACAAGTTATTTGAAGGAGTACAGTGAATGATATTACGCAGGATATTGAACAGGAAAAGTAGGTCATAATAATTATGGAGTGTACGAATCAAACACAGGTTAAATCTTGCCATAATTGGAAGAAAATTATGGTTAAGGGCCGATTTCACCAAATCCGATTAAAATTTAATCGATGATTAAATCCATAACCGACCAATCACGAGCGGTTAAACTGACGTTAATTATTGATTAACTTTTAACCGGAGTTGGTGAAATTGGCCCTAAATCTAAGCATTGGCATTTGAGTTTTAAAAGGCAAGTTCCGAAGGAATTTATGATTAACTGACTACAATTTCAATAAAATTACATGGAATTTTTTAAATTACACAATCGATGTAAAATTACCACCATCGTGGCTGGTATTATTGTAAATTTTACAAGTTTATGGTAAATTTCCTTCTATTATCGGACGATTTTTACAAGAAAATTGTAATATTACTATGCACATAATAGGAAATTTCAACAAAGCTGTAAAAACTCAAAAATGTAATTTTACTTTTACTTTTCACAGTATGTATGCCCTGCGAAAAATTTTAGTTAGGATTCTCATGAGAATTTGAAACAAGTACCTTGTAAATTTCATATAATTTCATATATTTTATATGCCTCACCTATTTGGACTCCCTATACAGGTGTTGGTACAAAGTTACTAGAGTCGGTGCAGCATAGATTTTTGCGCTTCCTTATGATTAAAATTGGTCGCCCTATGGCATTCAGTTCTCATGACTATCATGATGCTTCCGTTTTTTTCAATTTGTCAACAATTAAATCTATTCACACAGTTAATGACAGTATTTACACCAGAAAGGTTTTATTTGGACAAATATTATCGGAGGATGTTAGAAAACTTTTCTTATATCGTTCCGTTCCATACACGTGTCGCTCATCCAGAATATTAGTTGAATGTAATAGTAAAACGAACTACCATTTTAATTCGACGGTTGTACGTTTAACGAGGAAGTGGAACTCCTTACCACATCATATCACTAATGCAAACTCTATATCTTTATTTATTTATAAATGTAGAGAACTATTTTTTTCATTTTACGAGTGATAATTGTTATATTTCATATTGTTTATTAACTTCGATTATTAATTATGTTATTTTTAAGTTTTATATTTTTATAATTAATTTTTAGTCATCTATCTATGTACATTTGTTACTACTTAATTATGTATAATGGGGCGGTTAACGCCCGTTTCATAAATAAATAAAAAAAAAAAAAATAAATTATTATTTAAAACCGATAAACCTATGAGTAGATTTAGTCATGATTTTGAATGGTTGAGATATTTTGGGTTACCTGCAATAAAATCTCTCCATACTGTTAATGATTTAACGTTTATATTTAGCATTTTGAGATTTTCAGCTCTTGGATTTCTTCGTAGAACTACTAGAGATTTCACAAATTCACACACTTTATTATTACTTTATCAGTCACTCGTCTTACCCAGCAATCGGTAATGCATTGAAATGTACTGAAAATTTTGAATGCATTACAATACATTTGAATGCGCTATTTGATCTTAAAAGTATTGAAAAGGACTGAAATGTATTAAAAATGTTAATGCATGGCAATATATTTAAATCCTAAACTAATCCCAGTTCATACATTTAATGAAAAAAAAAATTTGCATCAACCGAGAATCGAACCCTGGTCCCCCGCACAACAACTTTGAGCCATAATCACTCGACCACCTCCTTGCTGTAAAAGATGATTCGAAACTAACAAATAGTTGAAACGTGGAGCATTTATGAATTGTGTACATAAAAATAATCTGCTAAATTTATTACCATATTTTACATTTTTGTAATAATTTGCTTATCGACTTTTGAAAAGAACGAATGCATGTAGATATTTTTGTTGGTAAAATAAATATTGTAATTTTTTTCCTAAATTACGCAATATCTTGAAAACGGTACGAGATATGTGAAATTTGACGAAATTGACATAAATCAGGGGTACCTTGGTGTGATGATTCGAAGCCACCGTACATGATTCGAGAATTAAAGAAATTATGAAATTTTTGAATTGTGTATGTCAGCTGAATCATCGCACATTGTGGCAAAATTTCATCAGATTTCACGTATCTCATACCGTTTACTAGATATTGCGTAAATTTGAAAATAAGTGTCAGTTAGGTGTCCAATAAGTGTACAAATACATTTCATTTAAGTGTACAACACTTTTTGGACTCTTGTGTATTGAACGCTTAAATAAAGTGTACCATTTCAGACAGAGCACTGCTAAATGTAATTGGAAATTGGTTTAAAATAAACATTTCACATTCCAAATTTTGAATGAAAAGTCATTTGTGGCTTTTATTTTCGAAAATAACTTTTTTGTAATTGAAATGAACATAATTTTAATATTTTTTCACTTCAAAGCGGAAGTTATTTTTTTTTTTATAAATTCTATTGTATTAAAGTGAAGAATTATTAAGAATTTGTATTCAAATGAATTTACCACACTTTAATTTTTGTATTGATTTATTTTAAATTCATTTGGATTAAAGCAGCCATTATTTTGCTCAGTCGTGTATTGAAATGGATTTATTAATTCCGGTAATTAACTGTTATTATTTATGGATTCGATTGTATTAAAAAATTATCATTTTAATCTTCATTTGTATTCAGATGGATTCACGACTTTTGCCTTTTTCGAGTATTTTTAGTAGTTTCGGCAACGATATTATTTATGTATTCATTTGGATTCATATTTTTGTATTAAAATAATAGTGAAGTATTTTTGGATTCGAATGTATTCGAAAATTTCAAACAGCGTATTCAAAAGCGAAAAATTAATCCAAGTCAATACATTTCAATACAATTTCGATTGCTGGGTACTGATATAGTATCTCATTTAGTTGAACCTCGTTACGTTTATGAATTGAATTCGCTTTTGTTTTATTTTATATTTCAGAGGACTGTTACGCCATTATTATTATTTTATTATTGTAATAGGCCTTTACGCCGTTAATGTGTGAATAAATAAATAAATTTTACTGGTCTGTATTAAATCAGATACCATACTTTCTCAACTACGCCATTGTGAACTTATATACACCTGCAGAAATTATCGTCCACTGCTTGAAAGAAGTTATAGGAATAATGCGCATTTTCATTCAACTCTACCTCGTCTTATTAGATTATGGAATACTATTAGTTGTGATCTGAACACTTCTGATTCGTTTGCTGAGTTTGTTACCAGTTGTAGGCAATCCCAACTTCGTTTCTATGATCCTTGATCTTTTAAATCTTAAATCTAGTCTTTGCCAATGATTAGTATTATAATATTATTATGTAAGTTGTTTAACACGTTTCGTTACATTATTTACTTTTGTAAGTTTATTCATTAAGTTTTTCTATTAAAATTCTTCGACTCGTTTATGCGATAATATTTTGTTTTCATTGTATGAGGGCAATAATGTCTGTGTCAAATAAATAAATAAATAAATAAATGTCGTATAGTACTCGCACTATGTTACGGAAACACTATTCGATAATATTTGCGATTTGTATGAAAATTGACCAGGTTGTGATGAGATTTTTATGTAATTTCCATAAAATTTCAACTCGAAACATTCGTGATTGTACGCATTTAACTATTTTCTTTCATGTAATAAAACTTTATATATTCCGTACGATACTTGTATGACTAATAGATGTATATAATGTATATGATATTATATGTTTTTACATATTTACGACAACTACAAGGCACTTGATTCAATTTCTCATGAGATTCTCGTAAGAATCCTACTTTCGCAGGTTGTATATAATTTATTAATATCTTAGACGTATTGTAGATATATATGTACATAAATAATAAAATTCCAGTTTAATAAGAAAACATATACAACACATTTGCATAAAGATAGAAATAATAACAAATATATATATAAGCGAAAATACAAAAAACTAAAAACAAAAGTGTGTATTTAGAGATGATGAATATAAACACAAAAAGTGTAAACAATGCAGTAAACCTAACCTCAACTTTGTAAATTGCATTCGTTTGTTTAGTATAATTGCAAATGAAATGAAAGTAAAGTTTCAGTAATAAAGCATAAAATAAATAGAGGGAGGATAGTTTAAGAGCCGATGGATCATTTTTGAAAAGATAATAAGCAGCAAGGGACTTTTAGATCACGATTTCGTACCTTGATTCGTCAGTATTCCTATGTTCCGTAGTACTAGTTTGAGCGTGTATAAAAATACAGAAATTTAGCAACAACAATAGGTACACAAGTAGCTTCATAATTACACTATAAGCAACAAAACATTGAAAATAAGCGTAAAGCTTTTGTCATTTAACAAAGCACTTGGCGGCCATTTGTAACTTCATCTCGACTCCGTTTGGGATGAGAGCGTCTCGTCACGTGACCGGACGTTTCTTTACAAAATCTGTTTTCCAGAAAAGAGCATGTGTATGTAACCCCCATACACCTACACACCATTGCATGCACCTTTCATAAACTTGTATTGGTATGTATAAATACATTTCTGTTCATTATGAATACAATATGGTCTCAGCATGACAGTATTGCAGCTATAAGGCTTTCAAATATTTCTCCACAAAAAAATATTCATGAAACACGATGTGATTTTTGTTTTAATTGTTAATTAAATCCATTCTTTATTAACATTACAATAAAATGATTATGTAATACAGCATATAAGTCATGTGATAATTTTATATGATTCATCGTGTGATAAATGATTTGATAAAAATATAGGAAACATTAGGAACACTTATATTTATTGTATTTATGGGTCATTCCACGTCACTCAGCCACTTTTGAAATCGACCATCGATTTTGTTCGTGATTTTTTACAGATACATTTAGGTAAAATAAATATTGTCAATTTTTTCAGATTTTTAAAATAACTTGGTAACGAGTGATAATTTTTCAAAATTTTGGATTTTAAAAAAGCTGAAATTTTTCAAATCTCCATAACTCGGTTGCTACCAATCGAATAATAACAAGTAAAAAATGGAATTGTTCGTCTTGAAATGTGTTTTTATATAAGTATAATGACAATTTGGCTGCGTTTTTAGTAATAAAGGGTCTGGCAGGATAAGAAGGTCCAATCTGCCCCAGCAGGGATTCAGATGAATGAAATTTTATCCTTTTCTATGTCGAAAAATAATAATTCTCAGAAATTTTCAACTCCCTATCCCCATAATTGCGCTCGCTATAGGAAAAAACGTGAATTTTCAGTTTTTATTTTTTATTTCGTAGCCACACTATGCAATCTTTACAGAAAAATTCATACGTGTAAATAATATTAGAGTGTAGCTACGAAAATTTTTTTAAGTACCTAATTTGACCTTATAGAAACTTTTTAAAAAATTCGTAAAAAATTTTTATTTCCTTCGTTTTCTCGCGTTTAAAAAAAAACGCCCTCAATTTTTTTCAGATTGTTAAAAGTGGTGCGCCATTGTAAAAAAAATAAAACCCGTATTTTTCTCATTTTTTCGCTCAATTTCTATCAAAACGGAACAATTTAGGGTGTTAAATTGTAGTTCTTTTTAAGCTTTACAACTTTCTTCGATACAAAAATTCACTAGCTGTTGAACGAAACGAGTTAGAGGCGAGAAACCGAAAAAATAAGCATTTTTTCTCTTTTTATCGGCTCTAACCTGAGAAATATTCATTTTTGGTCAAAGTGTTTTAAAGATAATTTGTATGGCTTGAAATTAGCTTCAAAATTGGCTGATATATCGTTATCGAAACTTAAGTAGAAGCCAAGATATTACCAAAAAAAAAACGGATCAAACTATTATTTTTTGTTATTTTAATGTTTTATATAGCTGTATTGAGATGAAAAGTCACCAAAATAACTTCGTAAATATTTTTTTTTCTAAAAATTCAATAATTTCTGTAAATGTTGAAGTAGTGATTTTTTTAATAGGAAAAAGTTGTAGAGCTTGAAAAGAACTACAATTTAACACCCTAAGTTGTTTCATTTTAATAGAAATTGAGCAAAAAAAAACGATTTTTTACAATGGCGCACCACTTTTAAAAATCTCAAAAAAATTCACCACATAGATTGGCCTAAATTACATCTTCTTGAATTTTTTCAAGAGGGCGTGTTTTGCGAGAAAACATGTTTTGAATTTTTTATGAATTTTTTAAAAAGTTTCCATAAGGTCAAATTACTTAAAAAAATTTTCGTAGCTACACTCTAATATTATTTACACGTATGAATTTTTCTGTAAAGATTGCATAGCGTGGCTACGAAATAAAAAATAAAAACTGAAAATTCACGTTTTTTCCTATAGCGAGCGCAATTATGGGGATAGGGAGTTGAAAATTTCTGAGAATTATTATTTTTCGACATAGAAAAGGATAAAATTTCATTCATCTGAATCCCTTCTGGGGCAGATTGGACCGTCTTATCCTGCTAGACCTTTTAAGATTTTGTCCTGTGGGACATTTTTTTTGATACACTCATAAAAAAAACTGTAGAATATAACGAACAATTTACGGGGTCGTACAAGATTGCAAGTAGTTTCGTCAATTTTTTCCAGAACTGTATATCTTTTTTCCAATTAAAATTTTGCAACAATCTATTTGAAACTAATAATGCAGCCCAACAAAAATTGCAGATCTTCATGTTGCCCTATAAGTAAGAGTCGATTCTAATACAATGTTTGCACCAAAATCCAAATATGACCGCCGGAATAGCCAAATGGCCCTAGTTTTTGAGATATTGAAGGTCAAGAGGGTAAAAAATTTGATGCTAGATATTTTTGAGCATCTATTCACAGAACAATAAAATACTGTTGTCCCGTCAGTTAGAGTCAATTCGGATAGTATTTTTCCTGCAGAATCCAAATATATGCTTAAAAATAATCAATCAAGTAGTTTTTGATCAAATTGAAGGTCAAATGGTAAAAAATCAAATTTAATGTATTTTGAGCATCTGTTCACAGTCCAAAAGAATTACGTTGCCCCGTCAGTTAGAGTCAATTCGGATAGAATTTTTCCAGCAAAATCCAAATATGTACGCCTAAATATTAATGTGGACCAAGTTTTTGACCAAAAAAAATAATAAAATGCAAAATGGCAAAACCAATGTGCTCAACGAACTTTTTGAAATTCGAATGATTTCAAACTCGTTATAGTTCTTAACTATTTTTCGGGAAAAACGGAAAAAGGCCCTAAAACACGATTTCTTACCCCTTTGACCTTCAGTTTAGGCAAAAATTAGGTTCAATTCAATATTTTGGTGTACATATTTTGATTCTGCGAGAAAAATTCTGTCAGAATTATACTCTTAATGGCGGGACAACAGCATTTTATTATGCTGTGAATATATGCTCAAAAATGCCTAGAATCGAACTTTTTACCCCTTTGACCTTCAATATCTGAAGAACTAGAGCCAATTGGCTATTTTAGTGGTCATATTTGGATTCTAGTGCAAAAATCCTACCATAATTACTATTTATACGGCAACAAAATTTTATGGGGCTGTATTGAACATCGAAAACAGACAAAAAGAGGGATCATCGTAAATTGAGAATTCAATAAGCTAAAATCTTAAGATTCTTGCAAAAATTAATTTAAATTGAGAAAAAATTTTATTCTTATGCCCCATATCACAATAACGACGTAATGGATTTGAAAAATTTCTGAATGCTCTAATTAAAAAACTACCAGCTTTAAAAAAAAAATTTAACAATGAAAAATTCTTAGAATTCGGCGAGAAATATAGTGGATTTTTTTTTATTTTGTAAATAATATTTTAATAAATTTTTTATCATAATTTTTTTCAAAATTATTTACGTAAAATTCTGAAACAAATTATTGTATTGTCTGATGAATTCTACTTTTTTTAATTCTTTGAAATCTGTTCCAAAAGTTAATATTTTTCGAGGAAATGACTTTCAATATAGTTTAGGATTGTTAATGACTTTTGTGTTACGTTGATGGTTTAAGATGATATTTATATGAAATATCAATTAATGCTCTTAAATCAGAAGCTTAATAGCTCCATTACAAATTTAATTTTGTAGTCAGATATATAATTATTTAATTCAATTTTTTAAACTTCTGAAATAAACATAGAAATTAAATTTAACAAATGTTGAAATACTGAATTTTTATCAACAGAATTTATTTCAAATTTGTTGACTTCCAAATAATTAAAATTCAACGCTTATTATTTAATCAGTAAACTGTATAAAGGAATTTATCAGATGATTGTTTTTTGGGTGTAGACAACAATTTGTGCATCATTTAATATTTTACTTTAATTTACATTTACATTAGTTAATAATGTATTCACAATGAACTTCACATTTGCTTTAAAAATGTTTCATTATCTTCGTAAATACATACATTTTATTAACATTCGGCTAAATTAATCCTCAGAAAATAATGAACTATATGTTGAATTTGCTAACAGTTGTTCATATTATTCTCCAAATTTGAATGATTAATTTAAAGTTAAAATTTGTTAAATAGCAATTAGTCTATTTTTATCTACTAAATATTAAATAAACTAAATTATAGTATATTGCAAAATTATTTCCAAGTATTAAACATCTCCCTAAATTTCTTGGAGTGAAATTTTTACTCCAAACTTAGAGTGACCTGGGTACTCGCTCTAATAAGAATGAAAGACTACTGTAAGAGAGTAATTCTAAATGAAAAAGTTAATAAATTTTTTAGATTGAATAGAAATAAAAATGTCTAACAAGTAAGTTTCTCTATAAAAAATCATTAATAGATTCTACTGGAAAAATTTACATAACTTTTATTAAACAGAAACATAATATTATTAGTTTTCATTACTTCAAACCTGTTGCATATTTTAGTTAAGTACTTAATTATTAGCCCAAATTATACTATAAAACATACAATTTTAGTGTATTTTTATAATTTTTGTTAATAATTACTACGGTAAATTTTGCAACAAAATTTTATAATATTTAAACAGCGTTTTTTGGATATTTTCGTTCAAGTTATTTTTTAATGCTATTATTTAAAGTTTGAAATACTATTTATTGAGGAACTTTAATCAATTTTACTTAATCCACTCTGGTGAATTTTACTTGCGATTTTCATCCGAGTATGTCACGTAAATTAAACGTCAAACTAAATAACAAGTTATTTCTGATTATTATTTATTTTTGCAATTTAATTTTGAATGAAATTTCACTAGAACCGTTTTTGAAGTATTATGAGTTTCAAACAAATAAAATCGGATTACTTACCGTTACGAACTGATTAATGTTTATAGTTTAAGTTTTTAGGTTATATTTTTTATGTTATAAATATTTTACAATTTACATAAATTAAACTAGGACTACTAAATTATTCAAATTAAATTAAGTACAGATTAATGCACGTTATCGAAAACTAAATCTCAGTTTTTTACAGGCGTTTTGTTTGCAATACCTTAATTTATGTTTAGATTTTATTTTTATATTAGGGTTTATGTTTAGACTTTTCAGAACGAGACTAATAAACGGCACATGAGAATAATCTGAATTCTCTATGGTTTATAAGTATTCATACGTTTTGTAATTTATGGGGAAATATTGAATAATTTCCCAATAAAAAAATTTCCCCGTAAAAAGTACCATGTAAAGTATTTTTAAAAGTAAGGGGGGAGAAAACTTTAATCAAGTTTTGAAGATTTCATGTGACCTATTCAGTTTACAAATGCTTTCTGTATATGGCAATAACGCGTAAGATGCATAATTGTTCAATCTTACTAAAGCTTTACTCATCATTTTGAACACAATTATAAATTACAAAATAAACTATGATATTCTTTTAATATTATTAATAGTTGTAACTTCAAAATTTAATAGATTATTTATTATTATGTAAACTTACTCTTGCATAAAGTCTGGTAAATATTGAGCTGTATGTGCTATTTCTCCTGTGTCAATTACCGGACTAATACTGTGTCCACCTACAACAGACAAATATTTTCCTTTTTAATTAATTATTTCAAATACATTATTTATCGTATTTATTATACTTATATTACTAAAATATATCATTTTAAGGTCTTAAGAAATAACAAATGTATTGATAGTCGTAAATAACTTAATTGCGTCCATCGTTTGGAGTTTTCTTTAAACAATCGCATATAATTTTACACTAAATAACTGTTTAAAACATGTGTTTAATCATGAAAATACGATTTAAGGGAACGCATAAACTGCAATCGGTAACATTTCCTAATGTCTACCCTATAATATACAAATTAAACAGAAACTACAACCTCAAAACGTCCTCTTGTTGCAGGCAGAATACTCTTGTAGCAAATTGAAATCCTCTTGTTAAAGGACAAAGAGGATTATTCCACTTGCAGTAACTAAATTTTTAGTTAACACAAGTGAATTCAACTTTTCTTACTTTAACCAGGGTAATAACGATTAATTTCTTTCTTTATTGTTTCATAGCTGTAAACTCCGTTAATTCACTGTAACTACTATTAATTTAGAATACTCATTTGGTGCCCTTGAGTATCCTTATCTCAGGTATCCTACTAAGATTATTATTTTAGTCAAGTGTAATGCATTACCACCAAAATACTAGAAATTTATGGAAATATTTTGAAAAAATTGTCATCTATTACTTCGTAATGGACCAGTTTTTTTGAGAATTGACCACATGCATTTAAATATTTATGCTGTGATAAAAAAATTAATAATGATTTAAAGATATCTAAAAATGACTAATTATAATGCCTTAAAACTGCTTCTTCAACCTCTGATTAACGCATGAAAAGATAGTTTTTTCCTTTTAATATCACCAAGTATTTGAAAAAAATTTGAAAAAACTTGGTACATTCTTTGATAAATTCTAATTATTATTATTTCTTGCAATTTTTTTCAAAAGTTCTTAGTTTTCGAAGAAAAGAATTTCAAATATTATAAGTTTCGAAAACTATCAACTTTTAGCAAAAACGTTGAAAAATACAAAATTCCTAGAATTCATCAAGGAATTTACCAAAATGTTGGGAGAATTTTTCGAATTTAAATAATATATTTAAAAATTTTGTTAAAACAAAACAATTTTTCAAAATATCAGTACACAAATTTCAAAATATTTCAGTAGATTCTTCAATAATTTCTAAGGATTTGTCATGCTTAACATTTTTTTAAAAAGGTCCGAAAATTTTCAATGAAATCTTCATAGAGGACGTCATTTTGTAGTTGTTACAAGAAAGTGGGATTAGAAGCAACAGTTTTTTATTAAATTCATATATTTTATCCACCTTTATCCATAGTTTCAATAGAATCCAAATATTCTAATAACTTGAAAAATATTTATAAGAACAAATATGTACAAATTTTTGGCAATTTTTCCAAGTTTGCGCCATATTTAAATTCTTGTTGATTGAAACTCATTTTTGACCTCCAAATCATGGAGAACGACCTCGAAAATACTAGGATATGTTCCTATCAATTTTTTTCAATTTTGATTATCGCGACTTTCCCACAATGACACTTTTTTTTACGTACGTTGATTTTGTTATATTATAAATAATTAAAATTTCCATAAATATCTTACGAATACATAAATAAGGAAACCTTATTATGGAGTAAATTTAAAAACGATATTGATTGTAAATTGAAAAAGAACCTCAAGAATTGGAATTAATTTTGTCAATTAATTGGGGTTACTTAAATTCAAAATGTGTTTGTACTAGGTGTATATGGATAGATAGTGAAAGAGTATGCTTTTAAAACATTAACAATCTGTAACAATCATACTTTGTCAACGTTAGTTAATCCGCGTCAGGACACATGAGACCGCCTCTATGTATTCGGTTACACACGACAGTCGCGTTATGATGCATAAACGCAGGACCCAGGTGCTGATGGATTTATTTTCCTCCATGATGTTCCGTTGATCACTTACACGTGTGTTAGACATCATAATATAGTGCGTAACAGCAGCATGGAATTATGTATTCTCCCGGACATTACAACCCTAAAAATGGCTCATATTTTCAATTTGATTACATTTCTATACGAAAGATTTTTTTATGTGTTCAATCCCAGTGTTTTCTATTTACTCAAGTTTAACATTTATCGTTACGTGAAAATTAGAAAATAAAACACTAAATACAATTACTAAGGCAAACATGGAATACGTTGTAGACAATTCTTGTGAAATATTTGATAAATCAGTTATTATTTTAAATGTGAAAATCCGTTCATACGTTTCTTATTTTAAATATTGCCTGATTTATTTATAGCATTTATAGCAGATTTTTGTAAATGGTTAACCCTTAAAGCGTCAACCTATATAAAAATAACACAAAGCGCCATGTGGGGTCGTGGGAGACCCCACTCCGAAAATAATATCGTCCTGCGCAGACAGTTTTCGTTATTTTACCGCGGAGATAAGTTATATTGATAAAAAAATTATTGGTGCCCGTTATAAAAAATGAAATACAAAAGATTTTTCACAAAAAAAAATCATAACTCACAATCAATCAGCCAATTTTAAATATTTTACCCTAAAAATGTGACCTCTTAAAATGTAGCTCTTTAAAATAAAAAATGGTGTAACAGCGCAGTTTTAGAAGGGAAAAAATGTAATATTTATATGTGGGGTCTTCCAGTACCCCCAGGGCGCTTTAAGGGTTAACGATATTATTGGCATTACTATCCTTAAAGAAGCTAGACGATGTTTTTTAATTACGAAACCAATGATCAACGTTCAAAGTTAACTTTAAACCGAGTACACTTTGTAGAGTGATTTAATTGTTCATTTTAAACTTGGGTAATAATCTGTGTTGGAAAAATTAAATAACATGTCTAAACTAAGTCGACTAATTTTTCAATCTCAGTCTTGGTACAATCTTGACTTAGGGGTTTTTGGGATCACTGATTGTGAATTTGACGTCCAATATGAAAAGTACGAATTAACACAAAATTGTAGCTTAAAAAGTAGCGTCTTTTTTAATATTTAAAAAAAATGCTTTAGAAAAAATCTATTTCTAAATATCCAGGCACAAGCTGGGCTCTAACTCGCATCTCGATAAATGCGGACACTAGTCAGGTGCAAGCTTGCACCTTGATATTTACAAACTGATTGCTACTAAGGTGTGTTAAACATTATTTTTGAAAATTTTACCAGTGTCATTTGAAAGAGTGATCTCCAAACTAGTCGGATATGGATGTGTCCATTAAAAAAAAGATTTGTTTGTACATACAAAACGAAGATGAATTCCATGTACAAATTGTGCACATTTAGTTATTAATAGGTTAAGTTAGTATTTCGTAGTATTCAACGTAGGATCACAATGATGTTTTCAATGTGATCTTTCCTAAATGGTGCCTCGTTTTTAATAAATCGATCAATTCGAAAAAAGCCTCACCGGGTCATTAATAAAATACAAAAATTTATCTCCATTGTATTCGGACCCATTTTTCGTCATAATCAATTTAATTTTATAGTTTGACAGCGTTCTTGCATGATACATTCGTGTTGGGATGTTTACTGCATTATTTTTATAAATATTAATCCTAACGAGCAATAAAATATGAACCGAGAGCATATATTTTTTGAAACACTTGAAAAAGTTCGTGTTTTCGTCAAGATAAATGGTCTTGGAGTATTACTCGAGTTTCTCACTGTGCCAGCGAAATTAACGCTCGGGTCTGCATGAAATAAGCATGTAGCACTAGGAAACCTTAAAAGTTATAAAAACGAAGCTGTTGAAATCTGAAAGGCGAAACATCAAAGGGCGCGAAATCCTGCACGAGATCCCCAAAGAAAAGCAATTTCGTTCTATAATCGGGGAGGCTTACTCTAGGTTCTTGGTGTGAGACACCCTCTGTGTTTGTGGAGCTCTCGCTGTACGATTTCTGGCCCTGCGGGGGTGGTGCCGCGCAAATAATATCAGAAATCTGAATCCATCCGCGAGAGCTACCCTAACACGCAGGGTTGTTTCAAGAGAGTCTCGTTTCTTCTTCTCCTTGCCATCTCCTCGGCCGAGATGATTCGCCGAAATGTGCGGTAAATAAGAAACCGTGTTGCTGAAACACAATTGACAACATGCCAAACCCCATGGTCTCCGTTTTCCACCCTGTCTCTGAGACACACGACTTGCCTTTTCCTGGGAAACAAACGCGATCGCGTGCGAATGAGGTTACCTACTGTTATACCCAGGAAGGTGAGAGTAATCGAAAAAGCAAAAAATAAATTCGTTTTTTCTTTCAATTCTGAAGCCGTACTGTTTTTCTTAGCGTTTTCTTATGGTTTCAACAATTTTCGCTGCTTTTGTGGTACTTTCTATGGTATTGTGTTACGCCAGCTACGGAATGACACTTGTAGACTCAAGACGTCTAACTATACTTCACTTACTGCAAAAACTCGTGTCTTCTAAACGTCTTACTTGTAGACTTTTCGTCCTAAAATGTATTTTCGTCCTAGCGGGCGTAAAATCCTATTTTACGCCCTGATTTGCGGGCCTAAAATGGCATTTTACGCCCTCGAAAATTACATGGTTAAGATAGGAATTCCCCACCGACCAGCCCACAAATCGGAGACATAAAATCGAATTTAAAAACCCGTTAGGAAGAAAAATAATGTTCGTATTACGGGCATAGGTAATATTTGCACCCGTAGGCGATGTCGTTATACCCCTAGGTCCGGCTATGCAGTCCCTCGGGCAAGGTGATCGCCTTAACCCGTTTCGTCCCAAAACGACAAAATTTGTCGCCGATTTTCGTCCTCCGTAAGTTTATGCATATCTTTGAGATATTGTTATGAAATGCAGGTTTTCTACAGTTTTTGGGTATGCTCTTTTGGAATCTGAAGTCCTTTTTACAATATCACTTTCCATTTTTTCAATATGACCACTTAAACAGAAGAAAACGTGAAAAGAAGCGAAAACTTTTTCTGAAAACTTCAATTTTTCTTGCGAAGGAGTTCCGGAATCGTGTCAGGCCTCAGAATCCTGTGGCATAATGAGTTTTACTAAAAGTTGGTCAATATTAAGATTTAAGTTACAAAATGGCGTCCTCACGCTGCTCGTACGAATTTTTTTTGTTATTTGGGTTTTATTATAATATTTCTGGAATCTTGAAGTGAACTTTGATGAATATGTAGATTGCTGTTGAGGTGACTGAATACTAATTCGTTATTAAATTTTGCAAATTCAAAATGGCGGATCCAATGTGACTTCAGAACCTTCTATATACCAAATACCAGACAATTTTTTTTAAAATTGCGGTCAGCCATATTGGATTCCATATTTTGAATTTCCAAAATTTAATAATGGATTTGTATTCACCAACCTCAAAAATAATCCACTAGAACACATTCATCAAAATACACGACAAAATACCAGAAATATTTTAATAAAACTCAAATAAACAAAAAAATCCGAATCAATAGCGCCATTGTAAGGACGCCATTTTGTAACATAAATCTTAATATTGACCAACTTTTAGTAAAACTCATTATGCCACAGGATTCTGAGGTCTGACACGATTCCGGAACTCCTTCGCAAGAAAAATTGCCGTTTTCTGAAAAACTTTTCCGTTTTTTCCACGATTTCTTCCATTTAATTGGTCATATTTAAAAAATAAAAAGTGATATCGAAAAGCGGACTTCAGATTCGAAAAGAACATACCCAAAAACTATAGAAAACCGGCATTTCATAACAATATCTCAAAGATATGCATAAACTTACGGAGGATGAAAACCGGCGACATATTTTGTCGTTTTGGGACGAAACGGGTTAATACGAACAGTACTAATTTCAGAATGTCTCAACATATGTGTCTTCGTTGCAAAGTATCGCAGAATTTAAGACATTATTTGCATCAATCGATCGTAAATAAAACATTTTTGTGTCTTAAAATCTGAGATATATAATGAAGACAATAAAAGTGTCTACATTTAGGTCTTTTTAGCTAATTTAAGACATTTTTGTGTTGAGACATTTGCAAATCGAAGACACATTGACGATTCGAGCATCTTCGTGAATATTGTTATGTCCTGTTGCATAAATGAAAGATGCAAAAAATCAAATTAAAAGCGAAAGAACACACATCACATAAATATCAAACACTTTTAGGTTATGTATCAACTATCGAGCAGTACAATCGGATTGCGGTTGAAGTCTCTTTTAGCGTCTCAAAAGAAGTCATTTACAATTGTTTTCTATAAGACGCCAAAAAACGTCTTAAAAGTGAGGACGAAAATGTCTCAAATGACACCCGTTTTTGCAGTGTTCATATTACAGGAATATATGAACTGATGAAACTACGTAGGTAAATTGAGTATCACATCCATTTTTTTCCAGGATAATTAATTCTACTGTTTTCTGGGTTTAACTCTTTCTGTCGCAGATGCCAATTGATTGTCGTCATTTAGATTCATATTTTTGTTACAATACCTTTTAGTTCTGGACCAAACTTTTATTGGGTTGCTTTTTTAGGTTTTTAAGGATATAAACCTAATTTATATACAATTTACTATTGCTTTCAGAATTCGTTAATAAATTCCTTCCAACTCATGATAAAATGATTTTTGGGGTCGCTGAACACGAATCTGATACAAAATAATAGTTCCACTATGGTGGATAAAAAATTGGAAAGTTATCTACTTAGTCTAAACCATCAGGAATAGCAAAGCAGCTGCGGTGACTAAAATACATCAAATTTTGTATGTGATTACATCAATGCAAACATTTGTGCTACTTGGGTAATGACGTTTCACCAAAATCGGTACCTGGCGGTTTTTAGGATAGCTGAATACGAATTTGATAGAACATTTACAAAATTCGGAAAGATCTTAAAAAATTCCCGAGTAAAGCTTTTTGGTCTGCTATTTTGAATTTTGAGAATCTGATATCCTATTCATATTCTGTGAGCCAAAAACCATATATGTTGTACAGGTTTTAAGTACTAATTTATTACCCATGCCTGTTGTCAACAAGCCAAGAGACTAATTTCGAAACAACTACTTTGAATTGTACTAAATTACAAAGTTTGACCTTCCAAAAACATGTACCTATTATTGCAGTAAATACATCAAGTACTAACGTTGAATTAAAAAAGTGAATTAAATAAATGCATTTTTCATAGCACTAAAGTGTAACGATCACAATATCCAAGAAATTTTCTAGAACGAGAGTCGCTCTAAAGTTCATAAAATGCAAATGAAAAATAATCAGTCATTTTTGGTAATCAAAAACTAGGAGATCATGGGCGAAATATTGACTTAAAATTGACTGGAAATCAGACGAAAACGCAACTAAATATGTCCCCCACACAGTTTACTCCGTACCGAGACGTTCTGAGGATCTCCTGAGAACGTCCAAATGTCTCGTTTTTAGTTCCTCAGGACATCCCGGGATGAACCTGTGTTATCTAAGTCATATTCCATCCGTAAATTTTCTCTATAAAGACATGAAACAATGAAATAGTTAACTCGATAGTAGGATAAGACCCAGTCATTGTTTTTAGTTAATTTCATTATCTAAATTTTGACCTCGACATATTAGGTAGTCAAGCCAATTTAAATATTAAAGCTAACTAAAAACCACATTTGTGCTAGAGCATACTATTTAGATAGACTATGGTGATATTGTTGATGCAAAAATTAGCAGCATTTTGATCACTACAACTCTTTGGCATGTGCTACTTAGGTAGTTCAATACACACTCCTTAGTATCTTTTTTCAAAACTGGACCACGTTCAAAACACTTAATTGAATTAAAACTTTTCAATGTTAATCAACCCTTTGAAAGAATTGGTATTGATATCCTTTGTTCTTTACCAAAAACTCTCTCTGGCACATTTATTTTAGTAGTTACGGATAATTTTATAAAATCGACAGAAGAAAATCCTCTTATTAATTACCAATTCCTTACAATCCCTGAAGCTCTAGTTTCTCCAATATTTTCTCGCTTTGAAATAACTTTAGAAATCCACTCTAATCAAGGATCAGAATTCGACTATGCCATTTTTCAAGAAAGTTTAAAATTATTTGTAATTCATAAAACCACAACTACTCCTCTTCGACTTCAGTCGAATTGTCTCTTTGAACGTCTTAATAGAACAATTTTCCTCTATTTCTTTTGGCATATTGATCTTCGCAACATACTTCCCCTGGTTTCACCCCAGCTTTATTAAATTTAGGTAGAGAATTAAAACTTCCATTGGATTCAATACATAATAAACCCCCTAATAATAATAATAAATTTTTATCGTAATACGTTAGACTTAGAAATAAACGTAATTCAGTTTTTAAAACGACATAGAAATAATTTAGTATTTTAATGAAATAACGTTAAAATCGAGATTTGATTTGCAGTCAGATAAACATTCCTTTGAAGTAGGCCAGAAAGTTTAGCTCTTTGACTTCAAAAGAGTTAATACTCTTGCGAATCTACCCAAAATATATAGTCAAAACTAAAATAAATGATGTCGTTCTTTGTATTAAAAAGCAGTTTTTCCAAAAGTACAAAGTTGTCATTTTGTCTTTGTCTTTTTTACAATAACTTAAAAACTATCATTTGAATGTATCACTACTGACGAATTATAATAATTGTTAATCGTTAAACGTACCACCAGGAGTATAGTACACGTCATTGATTGTTGAAAATTAATTACTGCAGACGGAATGAACCGGGTTATAGCTTCGATGAATTATAGCAACGCCTAAATTGTAGAGGATAAAGAGATGATAAAGTGTGGAGATTTTCTACCAAAGCGGAAGAGCGATTTGTACACTTTGTTCTGAAACATTTCGAGACATCGTCGTCCATTCAGTGCTGTTTTATTGTGGATTTCTCTCAGCAGAACTTCCCAAGAAAATTATAAGGAAGCTGAACGGCTGAAAAGTAGTTGCTATGATATATGTTTCCACATTCTTAATCTTACTTCTTCATATTTCTGTTCTTTCATCGCTTGCTTTTCTTCGTAGTCTGAATATGGCAATGATATCAATTGATTCGTGTATGCGTCCGAACCTTTCATTATTGCAGTGGAATGTTGCAAAAATCTCGGAAATTTCCTCAAACTTTCTGAATGTTTTGTTAGGATCAAACATTTTTTGTAGTTATTGACGAGTTGAAAAGGGTAACTCGGTGGATGATGAATACCTCAGGAAGGTCCATATTAGTAGACATTTAAGTAAATTAATTAAAAAGCCTTTTGGGTCAAGATCAATTTGTATAATATCGCGATTACTTTTTGGTTTAGTCACTAAAAAAATGGTCTGGGGTAACAAAAATAACTTGTAAAATTCAATAATTGATTTGCACAACTATTAACGTGGTTCATTATATATTTGTTAGCTGGTCCAGCCAATTTATAATCTGGAGCTCAAAGTCCTAAGTAACTAGGATTAACTATGTGTTTTTCATAATGGTCATCCTCAATATTGTTTCTAAGTAGGGTTTCATGTGCTAAAGAGAGCAATCCGAATCTATTTGTGAAATTTCGGGTTTACGCAATGGATATTCAAGACTTCTTGTTTATCTCGACAACCTTGTTCAAGAGAGAATCTTACGTGCAGGAATTCAACACTTAAAAGTGATGCTATCGTTCCTTTAAAGCTCTTATGTCTTAAGCCTAAGTGATCAAATGTGACATATATTTTATCGAAACGTCACAATCGCGGTAAAAATCTCACGTAATATCGGCATATTTGAAAGGGTCCATTTAGTGCGATTTGAATGACATCTGACATAGAAACGAATGTTACAAAGAAATTTATCGACGCAAGCGACTGCTTTATCTGGGATCATATATTTAGAAGATAGGCCGCCGTTTGATTCGTGCGAGAATTCATGTCAATGTTTCTTCCTCCTCTGGTAGATCTGCATGTCACGCCCCCGTGCTCGAATACCAACCGAATTCAAAGGGGATTAAGCGACAAAAACGAAATCCTTTGGATACATTTTCAAAGTAGGATCTGTCGAGTTCGCATTCAGCATCTACGACTCTTTAGAATCATGTTGACATAAAAGATTATACTACATGAGGAGCGGGTGTACACGCGACAAAAGCGGAAATGCCCAGGGAGAGACTCGGAACAAAAGAAAGAAGTAGATTCGCAGAGAACGATATGCTAAGAGATGAGAAGTCTGGAAATGTACCTAGCCAAAAAATCAAGGTTGCTTTTCAAAAGTTCCATTAAATACCGAATTTAATGGGTTACCATGTCTTTTACAGCGATGTAACTTTTTGGAAACATCCTATGTCAATGAGACATATGTAAACAGCAAAAAAATATTTAATTCATAAAAAGCTATTTTTCAAATTTAGAATTTCAACGAAATCACAACTATGGTACTGACTGATTCACTTGCAATTACGTTACCTAACGAGTTAAATCAGATTTTTCCAACATTTTTCAATACTGTCTTTGGACAATTTTCTTTTGTAGATCTGCAGATAAAACGATAAAAGTATTTCGAGAATTTAATTAACTGATAATCGTACAAGAGCAGGACAGGAAAAATACGAATGACAAAAGAAACAAACGCTATACGCAGATAACGAGGAACAGAAAATTACAGAAAGAGAAAAGCCGATAATGACAAAAGAACACGTACGTGGCCCTCGTGTGGAGGATATTAGTGGAGATGCAAATGAAAAAGTGAGACTGAATAAGGGAGCTGGATTTTTTTATAACTCCTGATTACAAAAAGTAATAGCAATCCGTAGAGGACCCGTTTCCTACATTTGAACACGTTCATTTTTTTACCGTTTTCCCGATAATCTGGAAATGTTTGGCAAACAATGTAGTTCATTAAGTAAGTGGGAGCTATACGGCATATGAAAAAAGGACATCGAAATAATACATCGTTTTATACCCATCAATGTACAAGTATCGGAAGAAACTCGTATATAATTTCAAATAAAATTCAAGGCTTTTAAATTTTAAAATTTACACAAAAAATGTTGTGCTTTAATAATTCTGTATCATATATTTATTAATTGCTAATTGGTTAATATACAATTACTATATTTACTTTATTTACCATTTTTTTTTATTTAAGCATACATATTATATAGATATTAATATATTCATTTGAATTGACTATCTACATTCATTGAATTAGGTGAACAAAAACTATTAATATGGCTATATGTTCTCTTCGAAGTTTGTAAGAAATATAAGAAACATTAGTTAGCTATTGCAAAGTCATCCAATACACACAATAGAAACAGCCAGTTATTGACAACGGATTCTTGCGAAGTCATTTGAATTTATATCAATCACATGAGATTGTCACTTCGACGAGTGTACAATAGATACAGCAATGACAAAGTCATCTATCTGATGTGATGTTTACAGTTGCAGCTGCAGTTATTAAATATGCGAAAAAGCAAATGGTCTGCTATACGTCAAAGTACGCTTTAACTGTACGTTTTTATGAGTAAAGACAAATTTGATTTCTCATTAACGAAATTAATTTATATATATTTTAGTATTGAAAAAGAATTAAAAATATCTGATAGGCTGAAAGTAACAACGAATTTGTTCGGCATATGAATTTATTATTAAAGCATATTTTCTTTATTAATTAACACTACATTATAAAGTACTAAAACGACCGAATCGCATTGATTATACTATTTAATGATGACAAAAATACTTGTTTAAAACAAGTTAAAACATGTTGCTTGAAAAATCGCAGAGGATTTTTCAGAAATTTTCCTGGAACATTGGTGGAGGGGGTATTTAAATTTAAACATTAGCATTCTTGCACACACAAAATTACATTTAATTTATATAAATGATATATAAACAGATAATATATATATATCATATATGTTTGTCTGAAAATATATCAAAATATTTCTATTGCTGGAGATTGTAAATCGTTGATTTTTAACGAATGTATTAAGAGACTGTTAATAATAATCGTTATTAACAATTTATTCTACCATTCTTGCTTTTGGAACAATATCATTCCGTACGTCGAAAACTAAACAATAAAATGCCGTCCGTGCCATTGACTCGACAATGGTCTGTACGGAACTATCAGGCGCGATACTATATTGATTGTTCAGGACTTGAAGAAGTAACTGCGGCAACTTGCTGAAAATGGAAATAATCTTTTTTTTTCTCAGACACTATTGCCGGTGCGTAAAAATGTGTAACAACCTTTGGATTCCAAATGAGCTGAAAAATATTGCCTGAATTTTCCGAAGTTGAAAAAAAAAATTTTTCAATTTATCATTAATAATTTGTAAATGACAATTTAATAAACAGCTTTTCGATATTTACACCGAACAATTCATGTGCAAGAGGTCAAAATTCGTAGAAAACACTTTGTTCCAGCCATGAACATAATTATGAACAGTCACGAAACCAGTCTCCTGCGTCTAGACTACAAATGATTTAATCCCCGTTTGCTCTCATCCTGTCATATATTAGATTAAATTACATGAGAAATATTGCCGAAGATTATTGATGTTCACATGCGATTAGAGATAATGATTATATGATAGTGGATAATAATGACTCCTAACTTTTCACACGTTTCATTTGCCAAGAGCTATGTAAGTATTGAACTATCATAACTTGCTTGTCATGAGCCAGTAGCATTGAGCATCGCCTATTAATTTTATCCTTCATTGTATGCTAATATCTTTGACATCAACAAATGATGAAGATATAAAACATATTGTGTATGTTTATGATGACAACGTCGATGAAGAATCAAAAGTCAAACATAGCTGGACAATTCTGGCCGAGAATAGACGCTAAGACATTTAGAACCGTTCAAAGTGTTTCTAGAAGACTTAGAAGAGAAACGTCTAATAAATAATCTACACCACTATTTGGTGTCTAATGTAAACAAAGAAGCTCTTTTCAGTCTGGAAAATTAAGACGCAGCAGGTAGACAATATCTTTAAGCCATACCTTAAGTCGGCCCAACAAATACACTGTCAGGAAAAGTTATCGAAATGTTAACTTTTGTTGAAATTTGTTAACATTTTTATGACTGTTCGTGACTGTGGGTTGGCAAGGGAAAACGAACCTCGAACCTAACCTAGTTTATGATTGTAGACTTCTTCGGTACTATACCGAAAATGACAAAGCAAACATGACCCTTGATCCATTGTCATTAACTGATCGTTGATTCGTTCAACATAACCCTGTACTTACAGGGTGATCGTCAAAACGCTTTTTACCTAACGATGTACCTTAACCTTACTCTAGTTTTCATGTGTCTCATCTCGGCGGCAATCGGTAGTCAACCGCTGCATTTAGTGAAATCACTTTCATGTGCCTTATAAACGAAGACACCTATACAATAAGATACTTATAAAACATTCACCAAAAAATGTCTTAAAAATAACCACCTAAATGTCTTCGCTGAAGACTCTCATTTTTGGAGCGTACTGTTATTATATTATCCTCATTTGATCGCATTATTGTAACACGAAAGTAAAATCAATATATATCCTTTACATATATATGTACGGGTGTTTCTGAAATGGTTCTCAAATTTACCCCCACCTTCTAACTATCGAGTTAAAGATGAATGTCCGACGGGTACTTCAATTGTATTGACATCACATTTGCAAAGAAGCTATTAAATACTAATAACATAGTTATTAATTCTAAAGTTCGGTCTTGGCAAGGTCAATCATCAGTATCTTAAATATATGATATAAATGAATAATAGATATATAACATAATAATGCTTCTACATCGAATTATCTATTTCACTTCCGTTTTATTATCATTCGACTGTATCATAATAATATAATAATATAACGAAGGATATAAATGACCTGATGCAGTCATCATGTGCATATGATGACATATTAACAATGACGAAATCCAATGATGTCAATAACAAATTTGGGAAAGTAGAAAATGTTGATAAGTAGATTGATGTCTTTGTAATTTTGTTTTGTATTATTATTAGTTGTTTTTAGAGGCATCATGAGTATGTTATATCATCATAGTTCGATTAAGGTTGAAATATGATAAAAATACTGGGTAGCATTTAATGATAAATAATGAACATGGTTAATAGAAAACTACATGATCGTTGTACAAGCATATTAGGCTATTAGGACCTTGGTGTGCACCAATACATAAATAAACTTACGGAGTATTAGGTGGTATATCGATCATGTATTTTCTTACACTCGGAGTGTAAAATGCTATTTTGCTCCCTACATTGCGTGAGGAAAATAGCACATTCTCTCCCTCAGGAGCAGAAAAAATATACCTGGGGACCAAATAAATTTCTCACACTCTGAACGCCAAGTACCCTTTTCCTTCATATTTCGTTCGCTTCGCTTGAGCATCAAAATGGCACTCGTCGGCAATCTCCTATTTTGCTCCCTAGTTGCACTATGTGCTATTCTCTCCTGTACCTCATTTTTTTGCCATCTACCTCTATTTTTGTTACTTTGGTAAAGGCATTCGATTCGATAATGTTTATTACGTTAGAGGCACAAGGCCCTAATGCAAGTATATAAACAGCATTGTTCAGATTAATATTACGAAACATCCAGGATGTTGGCTCAGCAATAAAGCAAATTAAATACAAAGAATAAGAGGCGTCTTGAGTATAAGAGAGGTTCTTGGTCAGTTTGTAGTTATTATAGTACATTTAAAATTAAACCGAATGTACTCTCAATGGACCATATTCGCAATATTATAGTAATATTACAATATTCTCGGTAATATTAATATGCACTGACATTTCGTGCTGCAGTATAACATTATCGCAATATAATTGCGATATCTCTCTGCAATGTTACTGTAATATTGCAGTGAAACCGTTATATTACTTTAATCAAATTTGACACGTGGACATTTCATCAGATCACAGCAATGCTCGTTACTTATGATGAAACTACTAAGTCTTTAATTAGTCTAAAGTCTAAATTAGATAAACTAGTACTACTCTGGTAGAAAAAGTGGCCAGTTTCTGGCCGGTTTTTCTGGACTCCATTAGTTTTAGCATACAGACCAGAAAAAATGGCCAGAAACTGCTGATATTTTCCAATAGGGTAATGACTAATATAAACATTTGATAAACTTTTTATTTATTTCAGCGGTCATTGTTCATTTGCTCGAAAATTCATCCGCCCCAAGCATTTTTTGCACCGATCGATATTAGACTCCCAAGATTCCTAACCAGGTCGAAAAAAGAACAAATGGCTTCCGATCAGCTTCCGGTAGGTTACTGAATCATTGTCCGTTCGATGTTCGGTTGCAGACGGCGTGTTTACATCGCGCATGTGGGCCAGCGATAAACGAGCAGCCAATAAGAGGACACAGTCTTCAAGCCGCACATGTGCTACTGGGATGGGGGTTATTAATGACTGCGAGTTGCCTTATCTTTTCTACTTCCTGTTCGAGATAGGTAATACTCCAACCGGGGAGTCGCGTTGCGAAATGGACGAGTACGAATTTATCATGCGTCCGTATAAACCACCCCGTGGGGGTTAAAGCGCTTATTCCCCACTCGTGAAGCCGAACGGATAAACGGAAGTCTTTACCGACTCGTCCGAAATGTCCGTAATGCCCGTGCCATGAGAGGCAATTATTCAAATGTCTCTTATCTGACAGCTTTGACTAAATATTTATTTCGGCTTGTTGCGTTATATGCCAGCCAACGCCAGACTGTAGGATAGGATCTTGAAAAATTAGCAGAATGCTACCGTGAAATTAGATATGGTCAGGTTTTCAAACGCGATTCTTGAAAACTACTTTCAAGTTCCACTATTTCAAAAAAGCTTTAAAATATCATAAGTTTGACTTAAAAAGTGCAAAAAATATTCTTAGAACTTTCTTAGAGATATTGTCATATTTTCATTTTAAGCAGAGTAACTGATGCATGCATATTTCAAACTGAGAAATTTCTTATTAAAAAGTATATTATCCCATACAGCACTTATCTCTTAAAGGTCGTCCAGAGCTCAGTCCAAAGATATCTCCAAAAAGACCTCCTGAAGAGGTCTTATTTATGATAATCTATAAAACGAGCTCTTAAAGATGTATTTTACATAGGACTTCTTAAAATCGTAATCTCGAAGAGGTCTTGTGTTTGAGGTCTTAAATCTATCTCGTTTTGGACCCTCTCTTCTTTAATAAAGGTATTCCCATTGTTGAGGTCTGTGTTTCTTCCCGAGACACTAGGTGGCAATTGAATCCAAAAATTAGACCGGGAGATATTTACTTCATATGCAGACTGATAGATTATAAGATGCCCTGCCCAAATAAGTGCCTTTACGATATTTAGCCAGTGTTATCACAGTTTTGTATTATTATTGCATGATCCCATTCTATTGAATGTAATCACCAATCAATATATAAATATACAAATGATAAAAAGGAACTCAGGTAAAAAGTATATAAATAAATATTTAACATTCAAAAATAGAATCTACAATTTTCAGAAATTTGCTTTTCATTTATATTATTTATTTTATATGTCAAAGCGTCAAAGAGTTCTTAAAATCGACGCATAAGTCTTCTTAAAGATTACTGTAAGAGCTCTTTCTGATAAGTAATTTATTATATTCTGATAAGACATATTACAATTTTTATGACTTTTTACAGAACTCTTTAAGATGTCTTTTTGCTGTTCAGGATGTATTATGGGTGTAGAATCCGATTTTATGCACTTGAGGGAAATAGTTCAGGACAACACATGCGACTACGGGAATTTAAAATTTTACCCAATTTCAATAACAAAGAACTTAAGTTAAAACTTTAGTTTAATCGATTTTAGTTTTGTCAGTTTAAAAAATTAGTGGGCTCATTTTTGTTGAATTTTGTTTGCTGAAAACTAACGTGAGCATAAAACTGCTGGAACAAGTCAAGATTCTTTAAAATTGTATCTCAATTGATAAACAAATCAATACTTTTTGAAAATTTCTTTTTTTAGGAAACAACATTTTTTTTCTTTTTTTTCACAATAATTGCATCGCTCAGGCGACAATTTTACATTTTTTAAAATAGCGGTACACTATTTTTAGCCAAAAACTTTTTGAATTAAAAAAATGTACAGTCATGCTAACTCAGTCATTATACCACACTGTATTTTTTTATAAGTTCTATACTATTCGACCTACTTGGGTATGTTTGGGTTGTTTAATTATTATCTTTAGACTTTTTTACATCAGCCGGCATTTGCAATTTTAAAATACTCAGGTACGATTCTTAATCAGTGAACTCTGGAACCTTTGTGCAGGCTCTATAGCAAAGAAAGTATTAAAAAATATGTGCTTTATAACGGGTGAATTTGTACACAGATAAAATAATACCGCAACTGGCTGTTACTACTTACGATTTATTCTTAACTTTTTAATCAGTTTTTTCGTAGTAGAAGCCTAATTACCCCCACGAACTAGTATTTTTATCATCAAAACCATTTTCAGCACAACAAAGTACATGAGACGACTATGGTCTCAATTTGATATTAATCACACGTTTTTTTAATAAGCCTTTATCACTAAAAATAGGATTTTAACGTTTTTTTTTATGTTATCTTTGAAATTAGCTCCCTACCGCTATTTTTGATTGCAGATTCGGAATGATGGGACCCCATACCCACCTCAATACACCTTTTTTGTTGTGAACCTCAATAATTATCAAATAAAATCTGCTGTCACGTAACAAATAAATACTCTTACTATCGTATATTTCTATTCCTTACAAAATGCATTCAAGATAATAAGTGAATTCTGATCAGAAATGAAAATTGAAAAATGAACGTGATTCCTGACATGTTGGGTTATGTAGCATCAAGTAATGCAAATTTAAAGATTGATTTTTATCACTTCTCCAGGAGTTCAGTCGACCGTGAGCGAATGAATCCTAGTTGATGTCGGACAGCGAATAAAGATTTCCTCGTTGCTTTTTGAGAAAATAACTCGCAAAGAATTACTTGCATGAATATTTATTAGAAATGGTTTTTACGAGAGGGATGTAAATTTTTCATTTAAATGTATTGTTTTGCATTTGAGAGACAATTTATTTAGATTCATTCAGCATTCTTATAAAATAAAATTCTTTGATTTTAAAGTAGAAATGTTCATTGCGATTGATGTACAAAACAATATTTATTAATATAATGCAGATTACGATTTGATGGAATCATTGTCCTGTTTTCAGAGTAAAAGATCCAATCATCATATAGTATTACGTTTAGAACTGAATTGAATTTTATTGTCTACTTCGTAAAAAATAAGGAAACAAATTTAAATTCGTTCTAAAGCTGTGACATGTTTTAGTTTTCTACAGTTTCTATGACTTTTTATTACTATCAAAAATATTTAGTAAAATTAACTAAATGAAGAGTTAACTAACTGCATGTAGCTATAAAACTTACTAAATATTTTTACCATATACTTGTGGTTTTACTAAATGTTTTTCTCTAAAAATAAATCAGTATTACTGTTTAAGAATTAAAATTAATTGACATGATAATTTAATTAAAGTCACTTATTAGCATAAATGCTTACTTAAATTCGCAGAGAAGAAATCTATGAGTAAATTGTAGATTTCCTTACTTAACTTTATTAAATAATTTATTAAATTTAATTTCGATAAGTAGCCCGATTCTTTCTATTTCTAATTTAGAAAGTGGAATTACCACCTGGTAATATAAATTCTTTCCTGACAATTGTCCTTAGTGAACAGACTAACCGAAGCTGAAATAATTTTGGTTGAATTCTTTGATATTTTCAAAATGTATTAAATTTGTAGGTACAATGTTTATCTGAAATATGACACGTTCTTAACACTTTTTTTGCAATTTAATTCTTTATATTGCTTTTAAACACATTCCCAATAATGGTTTTTCTTTAATTTAATCGTAGTACCATAGCAGCTATTCAAATTCGAAATGTTTTTTGTGTTGAATTTTGCTTCTTGATCAATAGAATTTAACTAAATCCCCTGTGGACATACTATAAGAAGAATACCAAATTTTATAATGTTACTGGTAGCAGTAAAACAATTCGTGACATTAATTCTTCTTAACATAACAAAATTACTTTGATATTACACTTTAACTACAATATTTCGATTTGAACATTCTAAAAATTAATTAAATTCAAATGTTGATTTAGTCAAAATTTTTTTCAGAAGGTAACTTAATTGTTTTAATAAAACCTAAATTAGAATGTTGCTTATGAGATTTTATTTTAATAATGAAATGGTGAATTCATTGAAAATTATACCAAAATCAGTCAGCAACTCAATATAATAACAAAATAAATAAATAATATATTTCACCATCAGTAATGGTGATAATAATTATAGTGACTCTATAAAAAACTTTAATTTTACCTTAGTAAACACTTTGAACGTTACGAACTATTATACGAAAACAAGTAAAACCTTCGACGGCAACACTAGAAAATTCATGTGTTGTTCGTTTGCCATCGAGGTTACTACTTGTTTTCGTAATAGTTAGTAATACTCAAGATGTTTAGTAAGTGAAATTGAAGCTTGCTATAAAATCACTATAATTTAATCATCATTCTAAAATGTAGTATTGCATTTTTTTGTAGTTAAATTATTCAATGGATAGTTTTCGAATTTAGCCAAAATATATTTTATATATAAATTTCAAAAATTGTTTATTATTGAAAAATAAGCGAAAAACGTGACAAATGATAAATTTGAAGTTAAAATGAACCATTTTGAGATCAGGTGTACAGCATTAGCAATCATTTTTTTTTTCATCTCTTCATGTCTTTGATCATTACACGATTGATGTCCGACGGGAGGACAACACCTGGTAAAAAGCACAAGTTTATTGAATTTTGTAGTCATCCATATTGCCATTTTAAATGCAAAAATTCTTCAATTTTATGAAGAAACGTCGATCTTTCAATGTTCGGATGTATAATTAATGAGGAGAAAGTTGTGTCTAAATTTTGAATTTCCTGCACTCAAAACAGGTTTTAATTAAGAAGGTTGGTATGGTTAGGTTAGGGAATTAACAACAGTTTCTGATGAAAAAATTACTAAACGTTAATATGAATATAAAATTAATTCCCTGTTTTTTTTGAGCCATTTGGATACCTCAGTGTTGAGAAATTATGAAAAACATTTTGTGCCTGTTAACGTGGTGTCTGATGTAAAATCGCATTTTTTAAAGAAAATTATATAATAAATGTTCGAGAGAAAGAATTAGATCGATTGGATACCCTAGGCAAGAGAAGTTCTATGAAATTGTTGTCAAAAGTTCATTATCGTACAGGTTAGAAGCCATTATTCGACTTCCGAACAGTACTGAACTAGTCAAAATTGGGCGAAAATAGCACTTGACTGCCTACATACCACACCAACCTAAAAAATACTTATTTTAACGATATGTCTACTTAAACCAATAATATTTCTGGTTATTTTAAATATTTTTTATTTCTGAGAATAACAAAATACATTAAATATATATAAGGTTCCTAAAAAAAAGACACATTCAAGAAATTCCACTACGCACATCGAGAAAAAAATAATGAAATATTAAATTCTGAAGTCTAAAAATAAACATGTCTTTGCGAAAGTATTTAAAAAAAATAAACACAGGCTAAATAGAGTATTCAATTGAGGACCATTTTCAAATTACCTTCATTATGCACCCTAATTGTTCCCTGAGTGGAAATATTCATTCGAGCGTAATTCCATAATGATTTTAATCGTCGCGATTTTCCGACCCTGCCGTTTCTGAGCGACCCCGGCGGTGATCGTTTCCGACACATGTTCCATTTTTTTTCCTCGACAGTGCGGGGTTTCCGCCACCTCCGTATGCGTCGGAAATATTTTTCTCCCCCATATACCTTATACGCGTCGGCAAAGCGAGACAAGCGCGAAAACGTGATCTTTTTTCGAAAAATTGCGCCAGTCTGGAGAGCACGCTATTTCCCCTCCTTACGTGCCTTATCTCCTTGCAAGTCGGACTTTCGTAATCGCGACGGACGTCCCATCGATCTTGGTCAAAAGGGTCAATACTTGGTCGGGAGCTGCGCGCCGTCGATGTATTATTCATGAACTAGGCTTGATAAGTCTTGTCCTAAATTCAATCCAGTAGCGCACGCTATCCGGGGATCCGACTTCTTCTGCACGGAGGCCCCGGTATATAAAAAATAAGCATCCTCCCGCCCGTTCCTCGAATGATCGAGCCGATTCCCTTTTTCGCAATAATGTGTGCTTTTTGCCACAGCGGCGAATATCGTCCGCACGACCTTTTGCTAGTTTGCAAATGACGTGATTCTTCTTGCCAGGGATTTGCGTCTGAAAGTTTTTTGGCATCAAATATCAGAAAATTTCTTTCAGGTTAGCTTCAGAGTGTGTTTTGCGATCCTGATTAACGATAATATACTTTTTTGTGCTCCAGCAAATATTCTATGATTGGGAAATATAAATATGATAATTTTATATGCTTTCTTATAACTTTGCTTTTTACAAGATTTGAAGATTGCCCTAAAGCAAAGGATTTTTACTTCATTGCTTGTTGTTTAGTGTTTACTCCAAAAAATTAAGAATCCAAAAGGCAAAGAAAATTCTGACAAGGGGTTTTCAGAGTGTCCCTAACATTTAATAATGTTTTTGATTTCTAATAATGCATTATGCCATAAAAGAAGGCAGGAGCAGTGTTTAACGAGTGAACTGGTTTTCTTAGTCTATAACAAAGTATAACGATATAAAAGAATCCAGAAAGATTGACAAGATCGATAAAAATCCATCATAAATCTGGAAGATCGGAACGATCAGGGGAGATCTAGTTCCAGAGAAAATCAGTCAATAGTGAATCTTTGGATCCAAAAGCAGACCCGTTATCTAATTTTACTCATCGTCTCGGGTTATTAATATATCCTGAACTTAAATTATTAATATTTCTGGTTGCATATCTTAAACACTTCTCGCGATGGATGCGGGTCGAAAAATGGACGAAAGCCGATAAATCCACAAACAAAAAACCAACACTTCTAAAAATTACTGTCCGCTTGTCAATGTGTCTATTTATTTGTATCCGCTTTGAGCCGTCGGCTTTTGGATTTGTCGGTTTTATGACCCGCACTTCTCATCATGGGTCAAATTGGCGAACTGATTCGTTTTCCGCGGCCAAAGATCATTCAGATCTACTACTTGCAATTGACAGATATATACGAAATGTTGTGTGTGGTCCAGTATTTTTTATTGTTTATATAGGTGATGGTTATACAGTTCGGTTTTTATTGATTTAACAAATTCACCCATAGTATGATACTACAACCAGATACTCTACTCATTTAAATTTGATGCCTTTGTAACTTGAGCAGTGTTGTAGCTAGTTCCAATACAGTGGACTGATTCGGATAAATGGAACTTCTTTTTTGATGGGTAAATAACTTCTTTAAACTAAAAAAAAGCAATTCATTCTATTTCGAATTTCCTCTAGTTCTTATCTCCTTTTTAATTTCTATTTTATTTCAGTGACATCGAAGACCTGGATCAAAACAAAAATTTCATGAGAATTTATTTTTGCTAATCGTCACGCAGGTTGTTTCATTCATACAATTTATATTTATTTTATTTTGTTGATGCATTTTTTTAGTCTTTAATTTTTGTCATCACGGACCTTCATATTTGTAGATTCTCTGCTGATCGTAACAGTCATGTAAGATTAACCAAGACGAATACAATAAAACGTGAGTGTTTCCTTACAATTTCAGGGTAATGGGAAGTGACTTGATCTGGGTCTCGGTTTCGGTTTTGTCATTTTGTCAGATGAATTTCTTTTATATTCTGAGATTCGCCTTTTTGATGAAAAGACAAAGTGATTATAAGCGATTTTAATTACAAATTAAATTGTTCTTTTACAAACTTAATGGTTAAATGATAAATATAAAAATGTTTAGTTTTTGGAAATTCTTTCAAATAAACTATCAATAATAACCTAATTACATAATGTAATTTAAAATTGACCATTTAATCGAAATTCGATTTTTTCTATGTATAATTGTAACCAATAAAATAAATCAATGTATTATTTATTATTTTATTATAAAGTAATCAAATTATTACAAAATAGATGGAAATGATCCAGGGTTTATTCTCGAAACATTCGTTGGTATATTTTAGAAGATCATATTAGGGATACTTGTATCAAATAGGAGTTTTAAGTTGATTTACTAATTTTTAATTTATATTGTTTAATATATATGCTTCGATTTAAGTTAACTTCTGTGATTTTGGAACTATATATACCTCGTGTATTACAGAATTAATACCGAATATTACGTAATACGATGTATGAAGTGGTGATTATTTAATAATTTTTAAATTTGAAGCAAAACGTAAAATAATTGTTCATTAAAATCGATATAACTAAATGGATAAACTTCCGAAAACCTGAAAGTTTTTTAGTCGTCTGAACACAAACATTATTATGAAAATCACCTACATGAAATTTTTTAATAGCTTAGATGGTATAAGAAACAAATTTTTCATATTATTTCCCTGACAGAACATCAATGTTGCTGTAAGGTTGTAACAACCTTTCAAGTGCAGGCTTGTAACATTACATGAAGATTGAAGACTCTAATCTTTAATTAATAAAAAACGACTTATCTACATCAAACAAAGGATTACCATCAATTAGTAAGTTTTTTATTGACAAATAGTACGAAAATATTAATTCATTAGTAAAATTCTACTAATTTACATATAGATATTGACTTTTTAATTCAGTAGTTTGTAGAATTAGTAATAAATTGGTAGGTTTTAACTTTTCATTAGCAAAAATTATTATTAATTGATTTGGTCCCTCATTTTTCGTTTTCTAATGGCTAGTTTGTAACTAATTCAGATTTAGAGAGTACGTTACTACCACAATCATCAACTAAACTTTTTTCTTCGACTTTACAGGACAGTGTTAAATTAATGTTACCTCTCTATAAGGTATATGTAATGTAAATATTGGTTAACATTTTGCATACTTGTGAGGGTATTATTGTATCTTAAATATGTTTATAGCATAATGTTTCTTTGTTTTTGAGTGTTATAAACTTATATACAAATAGTACAATAACTTTAACGTAACAATAACTTTAATAATTACGGTTACATATATATCTTACAATCGAATAAATGCCCTGTCTTTCATTGCATATATGTTAATCCTAAACACATATCCAAAGCGAGAATCTAACAGAGCTGCAAACAATGCGATAAAACCTGGCGGTGCAGTGGTAAAACTAACTAAGTACGGTAATTTATACAAATGGTAAACTTATATTACTGTTAACATAACATTGATGTGATTAACTTTGTAACATTAATGTTTAGTTCTCTATAAGATTACCATCATCTTACGTTAACATTACGCCTTTAGTGACAATTCGTACTTTTCTGGAATGGTTGAGTTTTAACTATATAAAAAGTAAATCTTCCTTCCAAGAAATTTAGAGAGATAATAACTTAAGAAACCGCAAGTTTCTTAAACTATTAAAAGTAAAGAGATTTATTTTGACTTATTATTTGATATAGCGGCTATTATAACCAGGAATATTTCTGCAGATGTTGTGAATGTTATTAGAGAGCATATGAAAATATATTAAATTGTACACATGCTCCAGTTTTCATTAAGGTTTATGTTGTTTTCGTTTAAAGCTAAAATTCTTACAAGAATGCTAACATTCATTGCAATAAAATCACAATGCAATTGGAATAAAATTATAAGAATTAAATTATTTATATTTGTAGATAATTACAGATATGTTCAGTGCACAGGAGTTGCTAAGTGATAAAGCCCCTCATCGGGCGTGTGCCTGCTATTGATCGATATCCATTCAGACGTACTTCCACTGACTATACCTGAACGATGTCATTACCATTAATGTATGCGCTCCACTGATACCAAAATTCGATATTATCAGCAGTCGACAGTGGTAAACGATCTTGCAATTTTATTTTATATAGTCGTACAAATAACGATATAGTCCTTAATTTTAGAAATCCTGCATTGTCTATTGGGTGTAAAACAAGTAATGGGTTCAAAGCGAAAGTTTAACAAAGGTATTAGTTTAAAATGAACATTTTCATTAGTATCCTAGTACGGAAATGCTCAGTTATATTGCATTCAATGTGGTACAAATAAAACAAAATATTTCTTATCTTGTTGATTGATGCATTTAATTTATGTAAAGACTTCGATTAAAAATGTAGAGTTTTCATCATCAAATTTAGATTTGTGTGTTTTAGTTGCTTAACACTTCCATCTTAATCGACCTAAATGTGAGCTACAAATTAGAGGGGTTATCGCGTGGAACACCTAGCTTGCTACAGTATAGATCAATTTCGATGACCTTATTGCTAAAACTAAAATTTTGATGTGGTAACTTTTCGTCTTTAAATGCCTTTCATTTAAAGAAATTCTGATAGGGGTATTGATGGGAAAGAGTTCTTATATTACGGCATTAGATTAAGAAAATCTAGATAAATCTAGGAATATAAATAAATGTTTTCGTAAATGCAAAGTTAGTTTAAGGAGAGTTTTCTTTACCGTAAAAGACTTAATTATTATAACATTTTCGGGCAACTGTTTTCGAATTTAGCCACCCGAGTGGAAAGCCATTCTCGAATACTTCATAACGAACGTTGCGTACTTGCGATACTATACGTTTTACTATAAGTTTGCTTAATTCCGCTAATGGAGATTAGCTGGCGGGCAGGCATAAAATAATATTAAGCGAAACGCTGCTGGGCCTCCGCAACATGGGCTTAGGGCATAATCCACCTTAATTCTCGTAGGGATTATTTTCCGGAGTACACCCTTGTCAACTAGCACCGCTGTAACGTCGAATGTGCGATACGAATTCCACCTATGGTTCCCGAAAATTCTTTTCGAAAATATCGAGTCCTTGAAAATCAAGTTGATTATAAGCCATGAATTGGCTACGATGGATTAAGATCATTAACGTAGTATTAGTAATTTCAAATGTTTAATTGTAATAATTGATTTCTTCAGTTCATTAGTTTACATTTTAATGAAACAATTATGCCAAATTGTCAACTGCAAACTGATACGTGTTATCTCGAGTATGTGGTATGTCGGTATACCTCAATGTAAACAGGACAATACCTATAGTCGGTATATGTCCAATGACATGGATAGCCCTCTATTCACTATGACGCAAATTGTTGCGTATTACAATTGAACAGTACAGAGAAGTTAATATCACTGCACACGTAATATACAGCATTAGTATTGTGGTTTAAATATGTTTACGGAACAACTTATGCAGCGGAAAAACAAGTAGTTATGACGATGTAAATAAACATTTTCTCTAAAAATAACTTAAAAGTAGGTTCGAGTAACAATTAATACCAAACTATTCTTAATCCAATGAGATCCTAAAATTTCATAGTTTTTTTAAATACTATATGAAATTTTTTATAGTTACATGTTCCACCTAATACAATAATAATCCTTAAAGCTGCACTACGAGTCGTTAGTCTTTATCTGAGTACAATTTAAACAGGTATATTGTGTAACATATAATAAATTTAAAGAAAATTAGAGCAGGTTACGGTCACAAACCGGCCAACCCTGTACATAAATTGTGTCTGGAAACAGTAAAGTAACAGGCCTATTTATAATGACAAATGATCGGCAATTATCTTCCTGTTTTGACTACTATTTGAGCTGAATAGAAAGATTTGATACAAATACGTTTCCTGCCTCTTCAAGCTAATTAAACCATCATTCTTTCAAATAGTTTTTTTAATGTTTACTATATTAGTTACAAACCAATTTATAAACATACTAAAAGTATTAAAGTTTTAATCCCGTCTTTGAGTATTATCGGATTATTTAAATGAATAGTTATTCATCCGAAAGTTTCATTGTCTTTAATTTACAAACTGGATAATTGGAAATGGGATGGAATTAATTAAATACCTAAATTTGACTACAAATTATCCCTCATTTAGTCGTTAATTGATTGCAGAGTACACATTCAAATAGCTGAAATGAATTATTAAATGTCCATTATAAAAATAGTGCAATGTTGTTTTAAAATTAATGAATTACTTGTAAATCAAAAACATCATTTCCAAGATGTACAACGTTACAAATGTTTATTTTGAAAGCTGTCAAGTTCAATTGTCGTGGAAAAAGCACTCTGCAATTTATAACACAATAACGACACCATGAAAATGGCACACTGTATATTGCCGAACTGCCAGTCTAGTAAATAATCTACGAGTCTGCTATTGACACATTGCAGAATTACTACCGCAGCACAGTGGCGTTTTTAGGAGAAATGCAAGCTCTAACAATAAATCCGCAAAGTAATTCACATGCGTAATTGCGTAGCGCTCTAGGCTGGGAATTCCATAATTAAACTTTTCAACGCGTACACTCATTTCGGTTACTTGCATTGTTCGCAACATGTCTGACTACTTCACACGACGCATATATATTTCGTATATTCATATACGAGGGTCACTTAATTACCTTCCAGTAGAATTGTTTGTTTTTTTATTTCAAAGTTTAACGGGCTTTGACAAAAATATAGCTACAGTTAGAGTAACGTGACTTTATGGTGCTTTAAAACCGAAGTGGATAATTGCATCGAGAAGCACGAGAACGTTAAACACATTGAACATGATTCCAATTTGCCTGGTATTTATGTGAAATGAACTAAAAGATATTTGCTTACTCGTGCAACATAAAATTTTATGATAATCCATTGTTTTAATTGAAATTTAATCACTGTATTAACATTCTTTGGACTTTTCTATGTGTTTAGTAACGGAGCATTGTTTTTCTTGATGAGTTTAATTTGTTCTGCGGTTCGGCTTAAAAAAAGATTAGTTACAAATCGCATCCTAAGTATGTCGATATATGTTTTCACTGGTTCGTCGCGACTTTGCTAGATTGCTCGATTAGTTTCGTGTGCTATTCCACACTCCGGGCACGAACGATTCTGCGGATGGCAATATTTTCCAAACGTATCCGTAAAAGGATATTTTTGTCACAGCCACAATATACTTATTTCACGATTTCTGAAATCGGCAGCTTCCGCTCGATTTGACGCGATTGATCAATTTGCTCTGCGACAATATTACAAAAGTTAAGAACAGTGTATATGAAACCTGCTTTGAAACTGTGAGAGCAGATCGGAAATTCTTGTCGGAAACTTCAGTAACTTTGCTGATTGCGTCTTTACTTTGGTACAGCGAACAGAAAATAATTGAATATTAAAAAGACTGTCATGACGAAGTATGCGATGAAATGTGCTCGAAATTTGAATAATTGAGTTTGCTGAAAATTTGTTGGTAATGTAATTTTAGTCGAATATGCTAGTATATTTTTATTAATTTTGAGAGTACTTTATGCATCAGGTAAAGAGGAATAAACATAATTTATTTATTTATTTGAGCATCTACCGATTCAAAATGTATTTATAAATAAATTAAGAAAGTAAGCGCAATTTGAATAACAATAAAATTAGACTTGAATAAATAGATGTATAAAAACGCTGGAATGAAAACCTAAGTATACTATTTCTATCGCAAATACTTCGAAAATGCTGTAAAACAAAAGACTGTTCCCGATTGGTAAATAAGGTGGCTATTTGCTAAGAGTCTTATTAATAAATTCATGCCCGATAACTGATCCACAGTCAAAGTTGTTAAAACGTGGGAGTCCTACAATTTTATAATCGCAGGAATAGAGGAGAAATTAGCATTTAATCATTCAAGAAATCCTACCTTTAAAGGCTTTGACTATTGTTCGAATCTTTTCGGTAAACTTAAAACTGTTATATATAAGATGACACCAATATCAGAATACTTATACTGCTTGAAGAGGTTCCGTACCTATTAAATATGAATATACCATTGGTGAAGTATTCTTACTGTACTTTATTGATTGCCATTTATGGATGCTTAGTTTAACATTATTTAATGCTGACTATTCACAAGCGAATTTAAATCAAGCAATGGATTAGAAGCGCCATCTGGAGAATTTTCCGAACAAAATATCTGGGTCTACCTCAAAAACCCGACAAATCACAAAACAGATACTTAAAAAACCTGACATTCAAAAACCACACGTTTTAAAAAACAGACATTCAAAACCCAGACATTTCAAAAAACAGATATTCAAAAACTAGACAATTCAAAACAGACATTAAAATCCGGACAATGTCAGAAATGCAGACATATTTTGAAAGTCTGTTTTTTTTAAATGTCTGGTTTTTGAATCTCTGGCTTTTGAATGTCGGGTTTTTGAAGTGCACCCAAATATCTTAATATTATCTGCATTAATTTAAAAGTTTGAGTTTTTGATCCGCATATATAAATAGTATGAACCCAGTGAACAGCAAAGGTAACATTAGTAAATCGGGATATAGAATCTTTCAAACTCAAAATCAATGCCCAAAGTAAATGTAATTTTTAACTGACTTTATTATAGGTAATTACTAAAGGTATCAAAACCTTGGCAAAATCTATAGGTAGATTATATCCACCTGTGACACATTATCCATTGTCGAAGAGACATTGTAATGGTACAATATGCCAACAGACTAGTCGCAGTTGATTTAGCCTCCACGATACCATGGCGTCGTGGGAATATTATGTCGATAGAACCAACTATTAGTTTCAACTATCAGCTATTTTGTAATTATATGTAGAATGGAAAAGATGTCCTGATTATTAGCACATTTATAGATCAGAGTAATAGAGAACTGCTTCTACATACCTGGAAATGTAAAACCAAGAATCCGACAATACCTTTCTGAAAGTTTTCAATGTGTTACATCCAAATCTGAATTTTACAACCCCAGGACATTACTTTTAGAGATATTCTAAAGTAATACAGCTGCAAGTGGGCTGTTTTGTTATATTTAAGGTCATGCAAGGTCAGGAAACAATTTAATTTTCATAAAGATCTGTGGCTACTTCTGAAATACTCCTCTTTAAAAATCCATTCCGAAAAGTCAAAAATACTTTATATCTCTCTGGGAAATCGTCTGTTGGATTTACTGTTCTTAGTAATTGGCTTGCTGTAATTATCTCCTTTATTGCGCTGGCAAAACCGAGCACACACAATGATATGTACAATGACCTTTATAGAATAATGGGATCGCGAAATACAAAAGTGAAGTTTGAGTTCAAACATTCAAAATGCCAAATCTAAAGCGGCGGAGAAATCGATCAGACTAGCATTAAAATTGGTACTCATGAGTGATTGGAGTCGTGGAACACAAGTCAGTTTCGAAAATTAGAAATGGCGGATCCAATATTGCAGGCAAATCGAACTTGTTTAACAGTTGATGCTAGCGAGGTTATGAACTGAAGGGGGAATAAGACGTCTTATTTCATATTATTTTTGAAAACCCTATTCATTTTTTTAATTTTCTCGACACATTGGACCCGCTATTTTGAATGTTTGAACTCAGCGAAGCTATAAAGTATAAAGTATTTATAACTAGATATGTCCTCAATGTTGCCTGTGTGATAATCCGAGCTGGAACTGCAAATTAATGTTACACACAGAAAAATAATTAGTCAATTTAACTCAATGATGAGTTATCCTGTGGGTATCACTAATTATTTAGAAGTTTCTGTAGCTGCCTATAAGTCAGACAATTAAACGAAAATAGCCATTTTTACTAATTTTTAACTAAACTTAATTTTAGTCAAGTTAATTAAATGCAGGTTCAAACCAGAAAAGATTTAGTCAGATAACTTACCGTCAATTCTTTTTCTTAGTATAACAGCAGTAAGATGAAGAAACCATTTCTCAGAGAAAAATAAAATTTGTTATGTTCTTTTGAGGTCAAATTTGGATTCAGCACGCCAAAAACCTTCGAGGAAGTATTGTCTGCTTTTTGGTTTTGGTGGTTAATAAATTTTGTTGGCTTTTGTCGTTATTCTTTTAAGTTCTGTCAAAAAGTGGTCAAAATAATAAAGTATGGAAAAAGTCGAAAACACTTCAGATTGTTTATTGTTTCTCTTGAAAAATAGGGTTCACCAATATTTACTAATAAAACGAACTAGGGTTTGAAATTCCATTCGAATGTTGGGATTATCATGGATGAAATCTGAGTTCGGAAAAAATGCGGGCGATAAATTAAAGGCTCTCGTGATCGCCGGTTACACTTGTCGCAATACATACATTGGATACCTATCGGTTATGAAGCCGATGGCTCGTGCATATCGCAGCATCGCAGTGCGCACCTCCGCCTACAGAGATGACACTGGTGTTAAATTTACACCAAGGTAAATGTCACGGACATTTGGCCGTTGGGGCGATAAAACTTTGGAGCGGGGTCGCCGAATATCCGGCGAATAAACGGAAGATGAAAGCGATAGTGCCGTGCCATTGCGATTAATCTTGACGGGGGTTCCCTTTATTAACTTCTATCGCCAAAATAAACAAAGAACTTTAATTCCTCACGTTAATTCGAATATTTCAACTCTGCGGCGTCTGCACAGCCAATGCGGAAAAAAGTTTATGTCAACAAAATCGTTTCGCCAGTTTCTGCTGGGTTGGTTTGTCGTTTTAACGAAACTTTTTACTCGCAAAATTTCATTTCTTAGGTAAATTGGCGATTGAATTTTGTTTTTGTTCCTATTTTGTTTGATTTTAATCGAACAAATTTTTTGTTTAAATACACATACTAAGCATTTTTTTGTGCGAAATTTGAATGTAGCAGACAACCTTACAAAATAGCAGTTGCGCAATGATGAAGAAATTATCAGGAAGGAAGCGATATCCATGTTAAGGAAGCGATAGGATAATTGTTATCGTAGTTAACTAGTGCTCGTCATCATATTTATTAACTTCAAAGACTGCGATGCTGTATTTAATACCACCAATATTTAGGTACAATCAACTAAGGCCATCTAACAAACAGTTGAATAATTTAAAGTATTTTTAATGTTTGGTATCTTAAGTCACGACTTTAATCTGTACTCTCAACTACCTAATTATGTATCAGACAATGATTTTCCAACTGACTTCCATAATTTTAGTTTTTCCTCAATGGCTAGTCCAAGAATTATCTCCTTCGATGAAACTTCAGACTTATCTTAAGTATATCCGAATATTTTCATCGATTTCATTAACTGTCACAAAATGACTAAACTATGTTTAATCCAAACAGCACAAGCCCATCCCAGGACGTCCTCAGGAGCCCTTGAGGAACTCCCGAGGACCAAAAGCGGATATTTGGACGTCCTCAGGATCTCCCCAGGATATCTCGAGACGGATTGTACTTTTCGAGAAATGCTACAGCAATTAAAAAAATTGGTTTCAAGAACTATTTCTTAATAATCTCAATAATAAAGTTCAGGATTTGCTTTGAACATTTTTATAATTGACTACACAAAATTCAGGTAATTAAAGACTATATTAGTTCATATGAAAATACATTCTATCAATACTAAACATCATCTATCTCGTCTATAATTTCGAATTAGTGCACATAACAGTGTGATCCACAGTACTAATTCGTAATTATAAATGATTTTCCTTTTACCTATAGCGTTCACGCACCAAACGTACCACAGGATTCGTTGGCCTATATGAGAAGTTGATCCAATAGTTGAGCCGCTAAGAGGATTTCAAGCATCCGTTATCATTGTGGAGCACCTAGCCTGCACAGCGTATTCACAAATACGCTCGTAATAAGTACCATTACAATTTTGTTGTTACGTGGCTTTCCGAGAATTGACGCTCATTATTTTTCGGAAGAATTTGTGGCTAATTAGTGTTCTATGCGCTTTTGAGTACTCAAAATCCTTGTATAACGAACTGTAAAAAGCAATTTTGATGTCAATCCAGTGTGGCTTTTACTGGGCAAACTTTATTCCTTTCAAAACATAACTATTTATTATTTTCATATATAATTCTAGGGTATTCATTATTGATAATAAAATTACTTATTTATGAATTGGTTGATTAGAAATACGTACATTCACTATATATTTTAAACTAAAGTAAAAGAATGTTTTTGATGTTTCAGCCAAAAGTATATTTCTTAAGAAAAATTCTAGCAAAAACATTTAATGTTTTGATGAATCTTTGGGCATGGTTTCTCTTTCTGCCTCTTCATATCTCTTTCTCTCTTGTACAGTTTCGATTAATTTTAATAAATTCAAGAGTAAACAAATTAATTTTAATTAATATCAAATATTCCTCAATTATTGGCTTCATATATGGTTCAAATATGACAACTACAATTTTAATGTATTTTTTCAAAACAAATATTGTAATATTTCCAACATATTTCCCCGAGGTCTCGTTAAGCATCGAATATTGGAAACTGCCATATGTTTTAACGTGCTTTAGCCAGATCACTCGAGCACATCAGCTCGTTCGTCAAACCAACTCGATATTCTTATGAATCGAACGAGGATTACATTTTTGCGCAGTATTTATTCTGTACTCGTCGATGATATCATCGACTTTTTATGCTTTCGCATTATAAAAACATCATGGTTAGTAAATTTTTACTTTTACTTCACAAAAAATTGGATTTAAGTTTCCAAGAGAAGCTACGTAGTTCTGGTAGGAAATAAATACACGATATAAGTACAAAAAAGTGGAAGAAATTTGACACTTCTGCTGGTTTTAAAAGTTCTCATCTTTCCTGTATTCGTTTTGTTGAGCTTTTACAGAGGAAGAGATGCCAGTTGTACATTAAAAAGTTGCATACATTCTGTAAAAAGCCTGGAGGTTTCAGCTGCTGAATTTCAGCATACATATGTTCCATATAAGTATAGCGGAGAGATATTTTTTTAAACATCTCCTAAAACAAATCAAGAGTGTTATTTCGATCTGGAATGGAGTATATATTTACTATAAGACAAAAAATGGCCAAACCATAAAAGGTAGCGAAAATATGACTTGATAGATGTGTAGTACTTCAGCAATTATTACCATTTCAGCGAGAAGTGTCGTATATATAAAAGGGAATTGATAGGATACAGTATGATGTTATTAAAAGATTACAGGTAAATTCACACCATTTTTATCCTACCAGAGACAATGTTGATAAACTAAGCAAACATGGAGATATTGAACTATGTGTTATATAGGCTGCTCATCACTATAATCATGGACAAATAGTAAAGATTAATTGTGATATTGTCTGCTTATTACTTTGAAATCATTTATTTTTTTTATTTCTAAATGCTTTTTTTTAATTTTTTTTTAAATCTATTGTTTTTCTAACTCAAAACCTAATCATCGTATTGATTTGAAAATTTGAGTATTGGGTTTTTTTTTGCATACACAAAAAATATTATAGTTAGTTAAACGACTGTGAACTTTGTTGGCGAAATTTAAATTTCCATTTCTTTTATTATAATTTGGTTGTAATAATAATAAGTTCATTATATGGCAAGTATTGGACCAAACGCGTATTTTACAATTACATCACGTTAAGTGTATTATTGGCAATAATTTAAAATAATAGGGGACAGTCAACATTTTTTTAAGATTATTCAGATTGTGTCATCCCTGAAGGTCATATTCTTATAAATTGTAGTTTAGATAAATATTTCTGCGTTTGGTGGTAATTTTCTAATTGTCGTATGTTATACACAACTTTTCCATGTGTACAGTAGAATAAAATCAGTGAAAACTAGTTAATCTTCTACCATTCTGAATCTGAGACTTTCAAATTTTAAAACCAACACAAGATTAATTACAAAGTTTTTCGAATTTTCACTTTTATCAATTTCAAAATGAGCGAGGGAATGTAGATTTTTTATGCTGAAAATGAAACTCATTATAAAATTGCTTCGGCGCGTTGGACTATTTTGAAATTCAAGCTCAATTATTTAAAAATTGCTATTTTAGTCATTTTTGTGATTTTGTTTAGAGAACGAAAAATGTTTGCAATTTTGACAGTTTTATAGCATTGCATTTTTTCAAAATCATTCTACGAGTAAAAAAAAATGATACAATTTTGTAATCCAGACTTTTAGTCACCCGAACTATAGGCCTGCAGCGCAGATGTTCTTTGTTTTACTGTTTAGTTATCACTAATTATTTACTAATTTAACAAAGAAATTAAACATTCAAAACGGTGGATAAAAATTTCAAGAATATTCTATCAAATTTCCCATTATTTTTGTCTGAATTTCTCATTTGTGTCCTGTTCCGTTATACCTTGGTAGAAATCTGTCCAGTGTTTTTTTACCTTATACCTTTAACATAGAAAATTGTAAACTGGATAGAAACTAACAAAAAACTGGATTCATTTTCTACTAGGGTATTTTTCATATATTTCTCATCATAAATTAACTTTTATATTTTCAAGAAAGTTTGCCGCTCAGTAATCGAAATGATTCAGAATGAGAGCGAATGCAGTATTTTTTTTAACTAAAAATTATCAAAGATGTATACTTATAATAATAATAAATCATTTAAAATATTCGATTTAATTCACCAAATTACATGACATCGATTGGAGGATAAATTAATATATTTGTAGCATTTTTGGACTTCTGAGTTCTTCGCTACTAAAATAGAAGTAAGTTGTCTGCAATTTACAGCATTTGATTAACCGTTTTTGAAGCATACTGGTCTTTACCACGACCCCCTAGTTCACCTGAGATTTTTTGTTGTTGTATCGAATTGTATTTCGAAATATTTGTAGTTGTGGCTTTTCTAGTAGTTGTTTTCGACCAAGAATCTACTACACTATCTTAGATCAACCATTTTGAATTTCGGAAATCTGCGACTATATTCGCCATTAACGACCCTCGGTATTACGATATTCTCATGTTCGTTTCTTAAATTAGCTACGACAAGAATCTGGGTGTAGGCTCAATAATAAAAATGAGATTAAAACATAAGTTCGGTGTAGTACAACGGCTGAATTTATATCATTCAAAGTTATCAATTCAAACTTATGTACCATTATTTTATAACATCTTCGAATGATTTGGGAAAATTATTTTTAAAATAAGAGTACTATCTGCAGTTATTGTGGAAAATTCAAAGAAAAATAAAGTTCTCTAAATAAAAACTACTTATATGTCCTGGAGTAATGTAAATTTTCACCGCAAAAAATCTACAAGAATGATTCCTAAACATTTTTGAAACTGTACCCCGCGTGAATGTGTATATAGTGGCCCGAACAATTCTTCGAGCAATGAGTTCAAATGAAACTTTGTTACAAATTGCGTTGTATGCAGGCTTTTTGATCAATAAATATGATGTTGGGTGATTTATAACCTAGAATATTAATAAAAGAATGGACAAAATTTGAAAATATTTCTCAACGTTTCGGACTAATCTAGGGTCCCTCTTCAAGAGGAAATATTTCATGGATACAAATTTCCACAGGAGTTTACATTCATATTCATACGAATTTTGTCCAAAAATTGAGTGAAAGTGTTTGTGTAAACAAATCATATAATAATACTGCAAATTTTAATAAATGCTGTAAAGTGTTTTTTGTCTTCTCATGAACTATAGATTATCATGATCATTTTTAATTTTCTAAAAATCAGTGAAAATATCTGGTCCCCTTTTGTTATGGTTTGACCCTTTATTTTCTTACTGTTCAGACAATAAGGCTTTAAAAACACGTTGGTTGCATATCTTATCACTCCAGTAATTGCTTCAACTAAGTACTTTTTTCTGCATGGTACTGAACACCCATCTAGGGTACGAATCTCCAATATCCTGCCACAAGCTGAATGGAACAATAAATTGGTATGAAAAATTCCCCAATCGAATCGTCTGATCGTTAGGTCGAAATTTTGTAGTGTAGCATCCCTTGGTCGACATATTCGCGGTTCGAACCATTCAGTCCAGTCGTCGGGAACATATGTACCGGTTCATCAAAACTTTGTACTCACAATTTCACGGAATCACAATTACGCTATTGTTCCACGTCCGGAGCAGAGCTGCGACGCCCCAGGCTGTGTTTAATAAATACGCGATCGGTGGTTCTGACGCAGGTATATGTAGTTTATACAGACCGAGGTACCTACAGCATATTGCGCGATCCTACGCACCGATGGCCACCTGGCGAGTTGAATTCAGGGTAATCCGTAATGTCGATGGAAATCCGTTTGCGTTTCGGCCTTTTCCAAGAGGGTTTTCCCGCTTTGCCAATCGGCCCAAAGAGTTCATCGGTAATGGGCCGAGTGGGTGCATTCTCGCGCGGTTTTCCACACACCCACACGCACAAACACAACCTTGTGTAATTGTAGGGACAGTCTGTTCGTTGATTTCACACAGAGATCTTCCGATTCAATTTGGGCTATTTAGCTGTAACAAACCGTCAGGTGAGTCTACGTCCATCCCTTTTTTCGATTTTCCGATTATGCGTGGTATTGTTTTGTTACTCGACTAAAGGAAACATTTTTATTTTATAAATATAGAAATCTAATTTTAAAAACTGTTTCTGAATCTTCATGACTGTGTATTGTATCATATAGGTTCACACCGTGCAGGAAGGGGAATATTACGAAGTTTCTTTGTAGAAAATTTTTGTAACAATGAAAAGTTTCTACAAACTTTCAAGACAAAAATGTGACTTTATCCAAAAATTTGCTACAAAGAAACTTTATGATATTCCCCTTCCTGCACGGTGTAGGTTGTTGTTTGGAAGCTGAAAGATTATATTTTTGAAGGAATTTTGCACATAAAATTCGGATCAGACATATTTGCGGTTATGTACTTAAAAAAGAAGTAACTTTTTAAGATAAACTTTTCAACGATTGATTAATTGATCATACGCAAATATTTGCATCCTACATATAACCTGAAGGTTAGAAAAACAACATGTTGGATAAAATCAAACGTTTGAACATGTCAGGTAAACTTTGACAGAATACAGATAATTGCTTAATGTGATACCCAACTGTTTACAAAGTTCTTCAATTTTCGAATATTGAAGGTAGTTGACTAACAAGAGAATTTATTTCATTAATTAGCCTATCATATTATCGGAAATCAATAGCCTTCAATTATTTTCATTTGAAAGTGTATATGAGCAAATCCAAAAACATTTATTTTTGTTGAAACTGGTTTTTAGACCTTTGTTACAAAATTTTCAATATAAAAACGCAATAAAATATTAGTATATGTAATTAAATTGAGATACACTATGATTTAAAGTCGATCAATTAAAATCTACAAAAAGAATTTATAATCAATAATACAAGAGCATTAATCGAGATTAAAAGGAAAAACAAATACAGATATTGGCAAAAAAATGTGTAATTGGGATGCTGATTACTAAAAAATCTGTTGCTTTTATCAATTATACTATCAAAATCGACTTAATGAAAACTTTCAGATTGTAAACAGAGATAAAAAAGATTAATGGTAAGATACAGAAATGATAGAAATGATTGCAACACTTGTAAATGGTAGAATTAACAACACAAAAGGTTACAGTTGACATTTGAGGTTGTGCCCGAATGATTTAAGTATCGGAAAACAATTTCATTGTTCCATTTACTATGGAAATAGTTAATTTAACCATCTTTTGTATTAAAATGTTTTACTGTTATAAAATGACTCCATTACCTATTTTCTTTATTTCTGTATATACCTTCATAGAGGATAACATTTTTTTTACTCTCTATAGTCTTCAGTGAGACCCAAAATTAACTGACCAGAAACTTGAATTGTTTTCTACTGGGGATCAGTTATTTTGCAAGGACTTTACTACTAGCTACCTCCATTAATATTAAACGTTCAATGTGTTTCCATCTCAGTGAAATGTTTTGTATTTGAATGCGATCTACGGAAACGTACAAATCTCTTCCTCCGCGTATAATGATTGTACCGGTAACTTCTTCGAAGTTGTGAATTTCACATGTGAACGCTTACAGAACTTCATGTAGGTATTATGGAAGTTAAATTAGACCGTGAAGCCCGACGAAAGTTGCGACAAGTTTGACAGACCCTTAAGCACGGCTTTATTTCGCACAAATTCTGTAATGCAGATATGTGGGTTCATTGTCATTGGTGTAATGGATAATTGAAAGGGTTACGGCGTTATTAAGTCAAAATACAGACGTATTGTGGAATTAAGACGCTTTCGAGAAAATCATTGTTTGTTTAAGGTTATTTCCAAGATTAATATTGCAGGTTGCCATAAAGAGTTTCTTATTTTTATAATCCATTTTTCTATTCGTTTTCACGGTTTACTATGGCTTTATTACTACAAGGCACAATAAAACTTCGATTCTGGTACGGTTTTTACTCCAGAAGCCAAATTTAACTGCCAAAATAGCCAATTGGCTCCAGTTTTTAAGATATTGAAGGTCAAAGGGGGTCAAAATTTCGATTCTAGGCACTTTTGAGCATCTATTCACAGCACAATAAAATACTGTTGTCTGGACAGTAAGAGACAATTCTGATAGAATTTTTCCTGCCGAATCAAAATATGTACGCCAAAATATTGAATTGGACCTAATTTTTGCCTAAATTGAAGGTTAAATGGGCCAGAAATCATGTTTTAGATCCTGTTTTCAGTTCTCTCGAAAAGTAGTTAAGAAGGATAACGAGCTTGAAGTCAGTCGAATTTCAAAAAGTTGAAAAAAGACAGTTTGGATCCGCCGTTTTGTATTTCTTGATTTTTGTGCATCGCATCCTAGAGTAAAGATGGGAAATATGTCCAAAAACATGGTTTCTAAACCGCTTGACCTTCAATTTTGTCAAAAACTAGGTCCGCATCAATATTTTGGCGTACATATTTGGATTCTGCGGGAAAAATCCTATCAGAATTGATTTTGTTGGATCCCAACGGGCACGAAGAATCCAAATGTTTCTAAAACGTTTTTAGAATGTTCCAGAAACGTTTTAGAAACATTTGGGTTCTTCGTGCCCGTTGGGATGTGAATAGATGCTCAAAATTCCGGAAATCTATTTTTTAACTCATTTGATCTTCAATGTGATAAAAAACTAGGTTTAATTGATTATTTTGATGTACATATATTGATTCTGCAATATATTTGGGACATCATTATTTTGGTCTATAAATAGATGCCCAAAAATGCATAGAATCGAATTTGACCCTTTTGACCTTTAATATCTTAAAAACTAGAGCCAATTGGATAATTTGGCGATCGTATTTGGATTCCGCAACAAAAATCCTATCAGAATCGACCCATATTTATAAGGTAACATGAAATTCTTAAATTTTTATTGGGCTGTGCTATTAATAATTTTAATAATGAGTAGTTTGATGTTACAAATGTCGAAGGGTTATTGTGATTAACTAGACTAACACAAAAATGTTCTCTATTCAAATATGTATTTATTCCAACAGGTATCTATTACAAATTTTGCTTAAGCAAATTACTGGACCATTACGTTTTTGCGAGAATATATTCTGGCTATAGATATGATTTTGGGAATGATTGTCATACCTAGAATAATCCTTTTACCTAATCTGGCTAAATAGAAGCCAGTATCTTGGATTTATCTACAAAGTTGTAGCAAGATGCAGGCTATTAATTTACCTGGATATTGCTGGTATAGAATCTAGATGGATCATAGATTATTTCTAGTTTCCTCCAAGAAATTACCTATATACCTTGCTGGTTAATGTACCTAAAACGAAAATTTGAGGTTACCTGTCAAATTAAATACTCGTTTTTTTATAATTTTTTACTCATGCTATCCCTCACGTATTTGTGTTCCGACAACTAGAAACTTAATAAAATAAGACCAAATCTAGTTATAACTTTATATAGATACATATACTTAAAGAAGATAAAATCCAATTCAATAAAAGTAAGAAAGTGCTGTGTGCCTTTAAAAAGATGTGCTTAAAAAACAATCCATCAACCAAAATTAGATGCGTAGAGCCTTCAATCGATCGTTAAAATTCTATTATCCCTAGTCATTGAGTTTTTATCTAATCATATAGTATAATAAATACTAATTTACCATTGTACTAGTTTATTAAATTGCGTGGAAGTAGTTATAAATTAATATTCTAGCACAAGTCATGTGATACATGCACATTGCTACTATTATCATGAAAGTTTCCTTCAGTTCCTGTTTAAGCAGCAAACCATTGTTTCTTCTTCCACTTACTCCAATCTTTTATTTTTCCCTAAAAGAATACGATGTTGCCAGGAAATATTTTATAACCGACCTAGCTCTCAAAGAAGACGAAAATGATGCATATTCGCAATGCAAAAGCGGGTAGGTAGGAGATTATTTCGGATACAGCACGTACAGTCCTTTAATCCAGGCTTTTAGGGGACTAGGAACCTATGTATGCACGTCTGATGCTACTACCAGATTACGCCCTAGTATTGTAATGTTTTACGTAGAACGTATTCGACAGTCGGAATTCCGGATGGTGGACCAAGCGTACATATGTTCATATTTTGAGCATATGTATGCGTCACATGAATCTGGATTTAATACTAGCCGCAACTGAATTGCCAACCGATAGCTAAAAATTTGTTATGTATTATGTTTTACTTACTGTGCACTAAATCCATGCGATTATATGCAGAATACATATTTTAATAATGGGTATCTGTTTTCGGATTAACGCGAAATATTTATGGGAAGTAAATGTATTATTTATTTTTAGCTATGAGGAATGTTTAATAAAGTATTAATTTGCTTTAAAAGCCTTTTTTAGAGTTTATTTAGGAATTATGTATACTTTACAAAACGATAAAAAAAAATATAAATTTACCGAATGTATGTAACGCGTATTTCATTTACGGACCAAACTTTGATGTTATATCAAATTGTATACTTGCATCACTAGATCCTGCAGCTGTACTCAATTTGTAAAAAACTGCATTGTATTGATGTTGCTAAAAAGTTATTTAACATATGGCATAAATAAATAACTAAAAAGCTTTACAAATATTTGTGTGAATTTTCGAAATTCGTAACTTGTAATGGAGTCTTTTCCCGCTACTTTTAAAGCGATATACAACATGTGTGGCCCCAACGACTTTACTAATAACGGGTTCTACTGTATATTACGCTGAACTAGAACTGCAGGCTAATTGTATTATCACCAGCGAGAGTTGACTGGCCAGTTTCCGTTGACAGGGTGACATAAACTGGAATACATTAGTATCAGAAGGAAAGAAAATTACTGGCAAAGTAATTCAAAGGTGATATATGAATGAACATTGTACGCCTCCTCCAAGATAAGAAAAGATTTCAAATCTTGAAACGTCCGATTTCAGATAACAGTAGAAATGGTGCGCATTTCTTACATCTACATGCTCGACACACCCGTTTAAGAAGAGCATCAATAAATTATCTATCTAGGCATTTTCAAAATTGAATTAAATATACATTTTAAAAGATAGTTCCCTGAATTATACATCTGATCTTATTTTTCTTTGGTTTTTTGTGTATGGCAACTTCGGATTATTATATGTAATAATACTATATAACTTTTCTCTTGCTCACTAGTATCTAAACAATATTGTATTATTTTCACAATAATGACACATTTTATCATTCTTATTAAATAAACAAATGTTAATATCTCTTTTTTTTACATGAAATTTGACCCTGAAGTTCTTAGGAAGGTCTTTGAAATAATGTATTCACATTCTGGACATGATAACCACTGCTATTCTTACCGGTAAAAATTGCGATATATTTATAGCAGTTCTTTTTCATTTAACAATATTTAGCATAAAACGTTAGGTTCGTCTAAAAAAGTCAAATATTAATTAATTATATTTTATTCTACTTTATTTTATTTGTTATAATTGTATTTGTATTTATGATTTAAAAAAAAAGCTTTTAATTTTATTAGATTTAATTTTAACAGAAAAAAAATTATATAAATCAAAATGGCAGCTCTAAAGTAACAAACACAAATAATTTGTTGTAATTAGAAGACAGATTGTTTGTCTACGATTTTATGTAGAATTGAAGAATTATTTTTTATTTAAAAATATTATATTTTATTCAAAAATATTTAATTTTTTCAGTTTGAGATTTGTCATATTGTACAGGCCATCTTCAATTTCTTAATTTTTACTTAGTAATAAATATTAGCGACCCAAGAAATATAAGAATATGAGAAGAGCAGTTTAATACAATTTCAATATGTTTTTATGTCAATATATGATATTTTCTATTTTGGTACTTGATTTTTTATTACATACGTAATATTCATAATGCACAGCATTTTGTCTTATACGTAATTGAGAGGAAAATATTTAATTTAAAAATGATTTTTTTTACCAGATGGTGTGATTTTCTTTTAGGTTTCGTTTTATGTTTTTATTAAAATAGAATTATTAAAATGGGATTAAAATAGAATCCCAATATTCTAAGGGCTCGAAAAAATTGGTAAGAATAAATATTTCCCAATTTTCTGGACATTGTTCCAAATTCCGCGGCATATTGGAATTCCCGATGGATGAAACTCAATGTTGACCTCGGAATCTTGAAGAGCGACCTCGAAAATAGTAGGATATGTACCTCTCAATTTTTGTTAACTTCGAGTTTGATACGAAATACTGGACTGAAATTGACGCAAGAAGAAGTGGCCCTTGGGAGTTAATAGGTTAAGAGAATGCATTCCAAATGGCGCAGATTTCAATTTTTCACGATGTCACGAATTGCCTCGGGTTTCCATACTTATGATATGTAAATAAATGTGGACCAATGCCTGAGTAGGTTGTTTATAAAATGAATATACAAGTGGCTATTAGAAGTGAAATATTTTTTGTGTAAGAAAGGAAGATAGTCGATCGTACAGTAAAGGTTAATTATGTAAACGAGCATCGTCCATCTTGGAGGGGTTAAAAGGCGATCTTCCACCTCGAATCGTTTGCCAGAAAGGTGAGGCAGCTGCCGTGCAAGAATCGTTCGGAACCAAAAGGGCGTCGTTGGCACCTCGGGCCTGGGTTTGCGAAGTCACGTTTGTACTTCTCGTATACGAAAACGCGATCGTCTGGAATCTCCACCTGCGATCTAACAATGGTACGAAGTAGGTTCCTCGCTAGTTAAGCCGAAAGAAAATCACGCTCTTATCTGGCCGAGGCGTTCTGGTGCGAATCCCGTAGCAAAAACCAGCCCGAGACGTGTTCCGGAGGAGCTAGATAAGGGCCTCGACGGGTGGCATTCTTAGCACCCGGGTGGCGCAACAAGGAACGGGTATACGTATACCCGAGTTTGCCATGGAACCTTTTAATGAATTGGCCGATAGCGACACCCGGGAAATTATACAAAGACGCGTTACAACGACCCGGGTGGGGACGGCGCGTCTTCACTAGGCGCTGTAATTTTCCGAGTGTCTACTTACTTGGAATTTACTTGCATACTTTATGAACCTTGACTTGCGGCTGGCGGAAGAAAGTACGTGGGCGGCTTCCCCGTCTTTAGCGCGTCTCCTTTCCTTCAACTCCGAGATAAGTGTTTAAGAGCTCCGTTCCGTTGAGTGACTTGGAAATGAGCCCTGATCAATTTTCTTGTCCATTTTCACACTTTTTCTTATGTCGGTCATTTTTTAAATTATCAATTTAAACCTTCGTGTTACAATTTGCACGATACGTATAAATTATTTAAAATTTCGTACACAGACATTTTTGTGAGGGAATTTGTTGTCAGATCTTTAAAATTCAAAATGGCGGACTTTTTAAACTTCTTATCTTATTCATTATTAACATTTCGAAGTCACATGGGGTCCGAAGAACCTCAAATCTTTTTCATTGACATGTTTTCAAATGTTCCCGACAGAAATAGGACTTCAATAGTTCCTTCTAATTATAGTTGAGGGTTTAAACTATCTGGTTTGCATACTTATCAGTAGTTAGTTCCATCGTACACTCTAAATTTGTTGGACTGAAACTTTTAATCCATATAGAACTGAAATACACGACCGATCCCTTAGGACTGAATGTTAAGGCCTATGGATTTAACTAGTACCAGTCCAATGTTTGGGATGAAGTATTTCAGTCCAATGACTGATGTGGTTTGAGAATTCAATCCAATTGGGGTAAGAGTGAAGTGTGAGCTGTAGGGAAGGTTAAATAACATAACCTCAAATTCATCTTATAGAGTTGCATTAACTACCAAATTAAAAAAAATAATAAAGCACAAGCATTAGTTACATAAACACCCGTATAATTCGTAAATTCACTATTTTACATTTAGAAATGATAATACCTAAGGTATAATTCGAAAAAGTCGGGGAAACGAACCTGACCTTAGTTTTTGTTTTGTGTCGACACCCCGGTTAAGACAGTGATGCGATGCAGCTAATCGGCGATGTATAATTAATAGACACTGGTTGGAGTCAGCTGATACATTTTTGCAGTACGCGATATCATGAAAACCTCAGTCCAACTTGGGTTCAAAGGATTATCAGTCTTCCGTTGTACTGCTAATTTAGTCCAATAGGACTCATAGCATTTTCAGTCTGGCCAGGATTACCTATTTAACCCCTTTGGACTGATATTTCAGTCCAACAAATTTAGAGTGTAGTGTTTACTTTTTATTTTTGAATGCTGACATATTGGTTGTTATTAATTTGTGGCGTTTTGCCAATTTAAAGGTTGTTAGGTAGGGTGATAATAACTTTTGATTTGTTTCTGCATTAGTTTGTAAGTGTTCCAGATGACAATTTCATTTTATTAGTTTGCAATCGCTTTGACACCTTTCCTGGGTCATGATGAAAAAGACTATAGGCTGGCATTTTGCAGATCTATGATAAGTAAGAGTCAAGTCCACATCTGCCATAAACATCAGCCATACCTCAGACTCCTCTGTGAATTTGTTGCATTTTTGTTTCATTATATTATATTTTATACTGAACCATATACATTTTCTATTGTTAAAACGAATTTTCAATCAAATATAAAAACAATATGTACGCTTGCAGCATAATATATGATGTATTTTTTCCTGCAATAAGTCACACTCATGGTAAAATTAATACTTTTTGAAAACAATTCAATATAAATTTGAATTTTCCTCAAAACAGTCTCAAGAGTAGTGTACTAAATTTTTACGAAAATATTAAGATTTAAATCTTTTCAACTAATTTTTTCTAAAGTATTGAACAACATTACAAAACCCAAAATAAATAAATAACATTGGGAGACATTTTTCATTACGTAGTTTGACTTATGGGAGATTTTGCAGTCGTGTAGTAGTTGAGTGTGCAAAATATTTCATGTTAAGTAAAATTGTCAAGAAAAAGCGTCTCTTGTGGTTTTATCATCAATACCATTGTTTCCGAAAAAAATTAATAAAAATTCGATAATGCAATCATGTGACAAAAATCATGGAAAGTTAGCAATTAGTATCAAGAATTTAAAGTCAAGTGACGCTTTCTGTAAATAATTTTGCCGGGAAAATAATATTGTATATTTTTTTACGTTTGTCAAATGTAGTGAAGACATCCGCTAGTTTCAATTTCATACATCTGACTACAAGTTTATAACACTGTCCTACGCTGATTCTGCTTTTGTCATGAGCAAAGTATCATTTTCGTAGTATTTTTTGGTAACAATGTTACTGGAAATATTAAATAAATCTTTAAAACCAAACGGAATTTATACTATTAAATAATATATTTCTTCGACCTTCAATATATTTGAATATTTGTAACAATTATTACTAATTTTTAAACATTCTATAAAACAATTCTTTAAGAATAAAATGCATAGATTGGAAAGTAAACTTGTAAGGTTAAAGAATATCTCAAGCAGTAAAAAGCATTCTACATTCTATAAAATCCCTTAAAAATGTTAAGGCATCTCGATTACTGCTGGGAACGAGCTCTTAAAGTAATTTTTAAAGAACGTACTTAAAACTTGTTAAAAAACAACATTCTTTTCAATTGTAGATGTTCTCTTGAATTACACTAACTAATTAATACAAAATAATACAAAATTTAAATGTCACCCCAATTCATTTTTTTTATGTAATAAAAAAAATTGATGAATTCGCTTAAGTATTCTTCAAGATTTACATTTTGAGTGATAAGTAAAACTTCTGTAAGAATTCGTTTTTATAACCTTTAAGAATTTCATCATGCTCTGAATTATGCAATGAATTTAAAAATATTAGTAACTGTTTACTAATATAGTTGATTACTTTAAATACAAGCACATCTTTATTCTCTACATAAATTGTCATAACATAATACTCAGTTTCTTTGTTATTTATTAGAGTATAAAATAAACTCAAATAAAGTAATGAAATGCATCAACTTGTAAACAATAATAAGTATGGGCTGCTTTACCAAACAAGAATTTTGTTTTAACAATGGACAAAGATATAATAAAAGTTAAAAAAGGTTGAACTTCGGGGTAAACTAACACTCTGAAGTATCAATCGATTCCACTTCATGACCCACTCATCGACTTCTCACTTAAACTCACCCATTAGAGCTCGTTAAAAACTTCCCAAGTGCTTGACCATCTTCGTGTATTCTTTGTTTTGTCGATAATTATCGACAACTTATGCTTTCTTTCTTGTTACTTTTTTTGTACTCTCTAAACTGAGCTTTTAATCTTTTCTACCCTGCAACCTTTCATTATGTACCGCGTTCGAAGATCTTGGCGTCGATATCTTCTATTGTTGATCTTTTTTAATTAACGGCCAAAGTTCCTTTCAACATCACAATTATTAAACTTTTCTTCGGTTTAATTCTACCGGTGTCTGTATACTGTTTATTTTATGCAATTGACAGGATAGGCGGGTTAAAAAAAGAATTAGTATAGGCTTAAGAAAATTAATTGCCAATTTGTTCAGTTAATAATTTCAACTTTTTTCGTTGTAGAATACAAATAAAGTAAGTTCAATACTTATTATGCATTGAAAGAATAAACAGAATTTGGAATAGTTTTTTTCTTAATTCTCTTTTGTCACTGTTTCGAATTAATGAAGATAAAACAGGTTTAAATAATCAAACTAAACCAAACTAAATTCCACAATAAATATATCCAATTTTCTGATTAAGGTATAAGATTTATTTATAGTTACAAGAAAACGTTTATCTTATAAATAGAAATTATTAAATGAATCATTTTTCTGATGACTAAATGTTATTAAATATCACTTCTAGAGACATTAGATGGCGTTTATATAAAAAAGGAATTGGAGTGACATTTAAATTTTGTATTATTTTGTTGTACTTTTAAACTGTGCTTTTAATCTTGTCAACCCTGCAACTATACACGTCTACAAAAATCGTATAACTATTCCTGGATTTCGAAGTCAGATCTGCATTATTGTTAATAAATATAATTATAATACCGTGTAATATAAAATATACGTACACGATCGTTTCGAAGGTGTAAAATTTACAAATACTCAATTATATTTTTTACTCTAATACTTAATAATATAATTTCAAATGCATACTTTTTTTTAACTGCAAAAAACCGTTTTTTGCCAACTTTAGGCGCGAGTTTGAATAACTTTTCAGTAAAACCAGTAATTTAATGTTATTTCATCGAATTCCCCGGATTTTTTTCAATTTTTTGCATATTCCATATTTCTATTGACTTCCGATCTTTTCGTTTTCTGGCAATTTTCCAATAATAGTTTATACGTTTTAGTGCAAAATTTATATGACATACAGTCTTTGTATTATTTACTGTAATAATTATATGCAAATTATTTATCATACTGTTGTTATAAATAGTTATAAGTTAAAGAAAATAACATTTTTTTTACAATAAATATTATTCTGTCTAAGCGGCATGATCATAAAATTGTGAAAAATTGTGAAGTTTTTCCTGGCAATCATTATGAATTCCAGGTCAGTTTTTAAAAATTCAAAATCGCAGATTGAATATGGTGGAACTTAATGGTTATGTAGTTTGGGTTTTCATTAAAATTCGTATCTCGGGGTTTTTGGTATAGCTGATAACGAAACCAACATCAATTCTTAAAAATGGAAAATAACGAATACAAAATGGCAATATACTGGATCCACCATTTGTAATTTAAAACATTTAAAGTCACGTTTCTAATCAGCGATCCCGGAAACCCTCTAGTTTGATCCATCTTTATCCTGTAATTTTGTACAAATTTAGGATTCGATATTTTTAATTTTCACGATCGAAGGTCAGATTCGTAATAATTAAATAAGTTACCCGAAAAACCTTCGCATAACAAATTTCGACACCTACGTAAAGAAAACTGTTTGCCTTCAAGGGTTAATCCATGTACACATCTTAAAAACAAAACAAAAAATTCGTCACATCGAGTTGCAGCACCAAACTTATTGTGAAGCTCATACTGCTTGAATGTCAATCCTGATAGATAAACATTTAACTTTCTGAATAACAGCAAGCTTTTATTAAACCATAAAACTTGATGTAATCGTCATCTTGATTACTTGCAAAAATCAGCCTGTTCAATAATTCTATTCCAAAAAATGAATAATATGATATTTATGTAATAATAATATAATTATGTTGTAAGTTATGGAATGAGTTATTCCAAACAGAATTATGCAACTGATATAAAAGTATCGCTATTGCTATTTAGAGATGCGACGTAAAGTAAATAAATATAAACAATTAATTACCAACCAGTAAGTTGTCATTTTTATAAACTATCGTACAAAATACACCTTGAATAAATCACATGGTGATAAAATGTATTTATAATATATATTGATAAACATTCCATAACTCGATGTTATTTCGTGTTTTCGAATATCGTAAATTATTCCTAAATGATTCATAGGCGGTTAGTAAAGGCTTCGAGAGGCGTCGAGGTATTAAGGAACGCACCGAAGATCGGTGTGTAATTTCATATCCTGAAGGGAACGAAGTCGAATTGGGATGCGGTGAAAACTCGTCCTTTGCCAATCCACGCCAGTATTCCCGTGGATTAGGTTTCCTTAGTAAAAAATGCCGCTCGTGGTTTGGGTAAAAGGCGCATCGGAATATTTTTTGCGTAGTTTATGGACGCGGCGCGTCAACTTTCTGCAAATTCCACTGATTACCGAAGCAAGAGACTACTTTATAAGGTGTCTTATATAGGGTGTCTCATTTTACACAAAACATATGCAAGGACCGTATACAAAACAAAATTTTGATGAAATGATCTCTTGCACTTTTGAAAATTTTCAGTTTATTTAGAGGTTCGGAGTTGCTGAATCATGCGCAATGCTTTGTGATCCAAAGATTAGAAATAATTTGGGGTGCGGGTCGAAAAACAACGACAATCCAAAAGCCGACATTCAAAAAACCGACACTTCCAAAAATGACTTCCTGCTTGTCGATGTACCTAATTTTTATGTGTCGGCTTTTTGACTGTCAGATTTTCGATTGTCGGTTTTTTGACTGTTAGTTTTTTGATCTGTCGACTTTTTGATTCGTCGGGTTTTCGACCCACACCCATCATTTGGAGCAGAGATCTTACAGTCAAGAAAATACAAAATATATCAAAATTAACCAACAGAATTTTCACTTAAGAAAAAACGGAGAAGAAGTTTTTTGATTTTCATTGTTGATTATATCAAAATTGGATCCGATGCCTACAATTTGATTGGCAGGTCATTGAAGTTTAGAAAAAATCACTCTTTTTGCAATAATTTGTCTTTTTCAGATTTATCTTTAATTAAATTAGGCTCATTTTAAAGATACTTTAAAGCTCTACAATATTCATCTGTGAGGCTCTTGGACCTATAATGCCATAAAAAGGGTAAAAAATGTCAATATTTGCGTTTTTTCGTGTTTATCTCATTTCGATAAATAGCCAACGAAACGACACTACGAGAAAGTCCTTTGCCATTAAAAAAGATGAACAATTTGAACCCTAATACCAGGCGATTCGATAAAAATTGTTCCCAAAAGAAGCCTCTTAAATTCCTGGAATTCACAAAAAACACATTTTGGGAATGTTCAGCCGTTTCCCGCCAATTTTGTAAGATTAAGAGGCTCTTTTTCTCATTAAAAAAATGGGTTAAACTGCTGGGCTTATGTGAAAAATTGAATTTCAAAAATCCGAAACATTAAAACGTCGACATTTAAAAAGCCGACACTCAAAAAAGCGAGGACTGTCAAAAAGCCAATGAGTCATAAAGCCGTAATATTCATGAAAACAACAATGTCAGTTTTTTAAATGTCGATTTTCAGTGTTTCGGATTTTTGAAATTCTGTCTTTTGACATGTACACAAATTTTTCGCTTTTAAACAACCTTATTAGTATTTCATTAGTTATTTATCAAAATGAGATAAATGCGAAAAACTGCAAAAATTTTGTTACCTTTTTTATGACTGTACCAAGTGAAATATTCATTTTAAGTCACAGAGCCTCAGAGATGAATTGCCAAAAACCCACACATACAAAAATAGACACATCGGCAAGCAGAGTCATTTATTGACAGTCGGTTTTTTTACCTATCGGCTTTTTGGTTTGACGGTTTTTCGACCCACACCCGATTACTAGAATAATTTGTATTTAGACGTTCTAGATATAATTAAAATGACTAAAAAAAAATCGGCTTTTGTTCTGCGTAAGAATCATAACAATGAACTTTTGACAACTGCCAAATCCACAGTGTTGGAAACTTCCACCGCAGCAAATTTGAGCTGTACGTTTGTACAGTTCTTAATGCGCGAGCACGAGATTACCTTAGAAATTACTCATGCGTGGGTGGTGTAATTTAGCCGGTGTGCAAGCGTTTTGGCGACTATCTTTTTAATGCAGTTGCACACAACACGTGTCCCTTTTGCACGACTCTCTACAGCCTGGCGTGACTACCGTTCTCGCGCCTCGAGCGCGATTCGAATCCACCTTTCGTGTGCAACTCTCTAATTGTGTTAATAAAGGAGAGGCCAAGAAAAGCACGAGCTTTTGCACGCAATACTTGAAGAAAATCTGTTATCGCACACGCCAATTATTGCATCGCACTCCAAGGGCTCGAGCCGATCACGTCGCCGTTTGGCCAACCCTTCTGCAAAATGAATACATTAAGAAATCGATGGAAGCACCTTAATAATATAGGTAGCTCGTTGCGTGAACATTGTGGGAAGTTTTTATTGTAGTATTATCCTTCGATAATTTTAAAATATTATATGGCTAAAAATGTGGTTGCGTTGCGTAATTCTCGTTTTTAACATCACTGAACTATGTAATTTTAAAAATGTTTCTGTTTGGCGGCCTAGGGTGGGAAATTGCCTATTATTGATATGGTTTTTATATTTTTAATGGAAAATATTTCGAAAAATGTATAATCAGTAATAAATGAATCGCCATTAAATATTTCTGCATGTGCAATCATTTTTTGCTTATGGAGTTTGTCGGGTAAAGATGAATATGTAAGTAGTCTCGTTCTGCAGCGAATATCAATTACACAGAGAGAAAAAGGGTTAATGGAACCATGAAGAAATGGTAGAAATGATTTTAACATATGAATCGGTCCATGCAAAAAGGGGAACTAAGTCCTTTTTTGGGTAAATTAAGATAGTGGTAAATTCTTACTTTTGAGGCACCTTTCTATCATTTGATACTTATCAAAATCATTAATCTTCATTTCTTGATGTCCGTTTTATGCAAAAATGGATCTAAGTCCTGGACTTCTGTAAAAAAAGTAAATCAGTTTTTTGAGTTTTTCCAACAATTACCACCTCTATGGACTTAGTGCCCTTTTTGCAAGGACCGATTCATACGTAAATACAGTAGAACATGGTCGGAACAACACGAAGCATTTAAATTTCCGTGAACGAATATTTGAGGAGGGAATACAGACTCCCCCCTCCAACTTTCTCTCCGTCATAGGAACCCATATTCTTCCGACTCGCATGCTCAATACCCTCAAAACGTCCAAAGAGGTTTAAAGTGGGGATACCGATGGAAGGGAAAATATTCTTTAACGGAAACTTCTGCATATTTGCAAACGGAAATATTCGACAATGTAGTATTCGTTACAGGAGATTCGACTGTAGTAGAATTAACAACATGAAAGGTTATTCTTGATATTTGAGGTATATTATGCAACAAGGGCACAATTACTGATCTTCGCCGAGTGCGATCGTGACAATCAGACTCGTCGAAGATCTATATTTCGGTCGCATTGCATACGATATTTTTTAATTCGACGGGTGTCTGGCTCGATAATAATTGGCGACCGAAAATTTCACTGCAGGGCGTAAAATGGAGTTCTACTCCCGCAGTCTTAAAATAGTAGCTTATATAATGTGGTCGTGAATTGTGATTTTACGTATTGGTTCTCAATGTTGAATTAAACACCAAATTGGTACTAATAAGTAAAATTGAACTACACATATAGTGTACAAAAATATAATTCGCGTGTAGTAAGATGAAAAATATTTATGTTAATAATTAATGACCGACTCTCCGAGTTTCATGATATGAATTCAATTTAAAGGGACCACGAATTGAAGAATGTAGTTTTCCAATTCTTACTTTCACCGATTATTTATTACTATCACAATCGAGAATTATATATGTAAGGTAAAATGTAAAATAGTTACTAGTGAAAACCGACTGTAACAAAATATATCCACGATAAATCATCCAACGTACTCTTATCTCATTTCTCTTTGATGATGAATTTCGAAGGAATTCTCGAAGTTTATTTAATAAAATTCAATAAAGTACTTCAAGGAAATTGAATATCTTCGGATCGCAGCCCCGTTGCAATTTATTGTTCATTCTGTAATTTTCGCAAAAAATTATGTCTCGTAAAAACGACTATGATTACATCCTCCGGCGACTTTCCGGTACGGGGATACGCGGGGATAAAAGCAGTTCGATAATCGCGAAATTATCGAGGCCGTTCGCAACTTTCCATGGGTATTGATGTCTAGATGTGTATTATTTATAGGCGATGCAGCATCCGATTAAGGACCAGTGTGCGAGTCTGCTTTCCAGACGTGCAGTGAGCATTATCGACCGTTACAACGATAATACACACGTGCAAGTCCTTATGAACTCGTACAAACGTATAGAGGAGAACTTGCAAAGTACTCTGCGGTCATCCAAAATTATCGCTGAGCCCTAAGGGCACGTGTGCGGCGGTGTGTAATAAGAGATGGAGGTAACGTTGGTACGCGTGTATGCACAGTGTTACTTATTTCTTATTGCATACCAGAAAAAAATTTAGTACTTTAATCTCAGCTTCAAATATTCCGCAGAACATTTATTGTATGAAATGGATTGTTTTAGGACTAACTAGCAAAAAATAGTGTACTTTCTTAAAGTGAATATTAGAGTACCATTATAAGAGTAGTTAATCACTTTCAGAAATAAATTGAGCACTATTTCTAGCATTAATATTAAGAGTCGACAAACATGTATATCAGTACTTTACAGATATGTGTGTTTGATTTTATTTAAATTCGGATACTAAATGCGGTACAATAATGTAGAATTTGATATGATTGATAATTTTCGGTGATTTTCGAAGTAATTTTTTGCGTAGAATCTGAATCCGGATCAAAATTGTCCTGTCACGTTAGGATTTTAAGATATTTCAGGTTATGTACCTGAATTTTTTTTTATAATATATATAAATAATTTCGCTTACACTAAATCTGCTCTCTTAACCTTAATCAGCGACAAGTACTGAAAATCAGAGTATATAGACTGATTCTAGTACTTTTCGCTGATTCAGATTAAAAGAGTGATTAGTATACTAATCAGTTTTGAATATTTCAGGAACCTGACTAAATCTTAATATCTGTTCAATCCTTGATTAATAAGATACACTTTTTTATTATTACGTTGTTGGTTTTTTAAATTCATATAATGATAATCTCGGTTGGAGTTTCAATTATTCCTGAAACTTGATTCATTTTCGACTGAAAGTAAATATTGAATTCAGAATTTTTATTACTACACAGAAATAGAAATTAGTTGGAACTATTAACTTAAATAGTAGAATAATGCACACAGCCATCGTTTTTAGTTAATTTTACTATCCACATAGTAATCGGGATAAATTGGATAGCCCAACTTTCTGTTTAGATAGTAAAAAAAAATCATCTGAAAAACGTAGTTGTGCCAGTTTTTACGATTTAGATGGTAAAACCAACTAATGTTTTTTCTGTGTATTTGTTTTCATATATGGTATTTTAAAAGTATTTTATTAACAATTTCGTTTGATGTGATTTGATACTGATTTCGTACTTTTAACTGCACTGAAGAAATGTTGTATTCAAATAAATATTTCTCTGAATACTTGCAGGCAAAAGATTCACTCAAACTGAATTTACTGAAATTATTGGTTTCTTCTTTAGCTAACTCTTATTTAATTTGGGAATATAACTTCATGTAGATTTTTATTTATTTTCATTCAAATAACTATTTATTTGAAAAGTCAGTGTTTGTATTTATCATGATCAATATAATAAATTGTTGCATTGAGTGAAAGTATTATTAATTCAAAATTTAACAATCGATTTCACGAAAAATCATAATTTCACTTGCATTAAATCAGAGAGTGTTCAAGAAAATGGAATGGTATAAAGAAAAAGCAGGTGTTGGTGGATTTAATAATTTAAAATTAACTTTCGAGGCTGAAGACTTTACGACGGATAGCTAAGACGATGTGGAACTTTCAAGCCATGCAGAGTCATCATAATTTCAGATACTCATTCAGGCGACTTTATGACTTTATAACTCTCAAAGATATTATGCCGCTAGCCTTATCGCGATTTCTTACGAGCGCGTATAGTTCATAAATTTGTCTAAGATGCGCTAACTCTTCTCTACAAGATTACGGGCACGTTGAAAAATAGTGGTATTAAGCAATTTTCTATGAATACTTACGGAACATAAACAAAAATGCAGACAACGTAAAAAAATGTTGAAGTTTAGTTCCTGCAAGTATAAATGAATGTATTTATGGGAGTTTTCATGGTAGAATAATTAATCGATGGTCTTCAACTTTTTAATCGAAGGTATACAACTGTATTTTACTTATTTTGTTAAATGCTATTTATAATAACCGAATACTTTGAATGATTTATAAGTAATTAATTTTGAACCTTTGAATGTTTTTTCTTCATTGTATTTATAATCTCAATTTCAAATTTTACGCAGGATATTTATGGACTACTTTATTGATTTAGGAATAACTATCAACAAAAATTGAGTTTCTGTTTCTATAATTCATATTAATTATTAAACAAAAATATAAAAGTATATTTTGCATATATTTATATATGTATGATTTGTAATTAATGGTCGTCATTTGTAATAGAAACGATGTCATAGACCATATATTTTACTTTTCCACGATCTATACTTAGTTTCTGCAGTAACAAATATTCAGTATTGAACTATTATTTAAGTTAACTCGCTATACTAAAAAAGTAAAGATTGAATAATGAGTAATTATTTATATTATGTACAATAAATATAACATTATCTAACGAGGGCGATCTCGTTTTTAATATGGCAAAAGTGTCCAAGAAATAATCACTTTCGTCCAAAGCAGCAAACTGCAAAATGACTCACGAGTATTGAAAAATAGTACATTATGCATCTAGGGTGCAAAATAGGTGTTGAGGCTCGCATAAGACTGTAAATACATTTATATATTTATATATTCGTCTTGTTGCACATACTATTTTTTATATGGAGGCGTGCTATCTGCAGGATGTGACAAATTTCTTTTGTTCACAGTAGTATTTATTTTGCTTGCTAGGGAGAAAAAGTTCCGTTTTCCTCGCATGATATAGGGAGCAAAACAGTATTTTGCGCGCCGAGTGTAAGAATAGCTTAGACTTTCCAAAGGGGTTTAACCACTCCAAAACCTATTAGTTTATTTAGAAGATAATACGAGTCTTCAAAGCAGAGTTTTTACTTATTTGTTTACATAATTTTGTGCACAGAGAGTCTTTAGAAATTATTTTTAACAGTTTATAGAACCTTTTTTACATAGTATTATGAAATATAACGCTTTAATAAATGTTGGCATTAATAATGATGTCCAATAATGAATAAAAAATTATTTGAGATGAACAGACAATCGATTAAAACGAATAATAATGTTGTTTGTTTATTACGAATGACGTTCGACAGTGATGATGATTTTTGAAAATTACTGACAACAGATATAGCAAGTAACGGATCATGATGATGGATGATGATGATCATTGAACATGACACCATTTGAACATGGGCGGTGGTTATTGCTGACATCGTTTGATGATTCGTGTGAATAACGTTATACTATACACTGCAAAACGAAGAAATTAAACAAGAATATTTAACAGCAGTAACTTTCTACATTTTGTGATTGTAAAAGTAGTTAATGGTTACTTTTTCAATGAGCCAACCTTATTGAATTAGTTTGCATTGATGTAAGGGGTTTCATTTCAGTGTACAGATGTAGATACGAAACTGTCACGGATCTACATGCTGCGGATTATACCCCATCCATATTCTATTCGTTGCATTAATTATGTACGTATAACGTTGTATTACGATACCTCGATGTACGTTTATATGTCATTGCGCATTCAATGTGGTTACTTTTATTGAAGTCAGCTATATATGCAAGTGCTGTCTATGGTAAATGTCGAGTAAAGTGTAGGATTAAATGTCGAACATGACATAAAATCAGAATAAGTCAAATATATCGATGGCTTTAGCACAGATTAAATTTAGACTGAACACACAAATTCTTGAAACAGTAAAATATCTGTGAAATAAGTTAATATGATAATATGCTCTTATGATGTCTACTAATAATGAGGGAACTTGTAACGAGCTTGTAATGAGCTTGTAACGAGCTTGTAACGAGTAAGTTGCGATGGAATATTTGCAAACTTGTCAATCCAATTAAAGAGGTGCATCTCAAAAACCCGATAAATCACAAAACAGACACTTAAAAAACCCGACATTCAAAAACCATACATTTAAAAAAACAGACATTTAAAAACCAGACATTTCGAAATGTACATTCTGAAAATATAATTAATGATTGATAAATAACCCGGGGTCAATTTGATTTGACCGTCGTGTGACCTACAAAATGAATCCCTTGGTTAAACATTTTTGACCATGAAATGACCTTCCAGTGAAGTCTGAAGGATGCCGACCTTAGGTCATTTTTTTATGTCGTTAACGAACCAATCGGAGGTGTCTGTATTTTGAAGTGTCTGTTTTGTAATTTGTCTGATATTTGAGGTGCACCGAATTAAAGTTATTTCGATATGTCAGAAAAAATTAAATTTCGCAAGGATGGAGAGGATGGAATTTTTTTGTATATCAAAAACAAGGTTAAATTTTATTTATAATATTAGTAAAATTTGTAGGTTTTCGTATTGCAGTTTGATGCTCTGAACACGTAAAAAATAGTAAGTGTAGTCTGTAGACACACTTGAAAAACTACTCATTCAGAACATAATTTTGCTTAAAAACATTAAATATTTTGTACCTGTTGAGTGGTCTGGTAGTTATTCAAATGAATAATATAATATTATAGTATAAATATTTTTGTTTGCTTTATTTTGAATACTTAGCAACACGTTTCTCAATTTTAAGTTCATTAAATGTAAAGAATTGCTTAAGGAAAAACATTTATGTTTCATTACGAACATTTTTCCATGATTTTAAGGCTCAGTTGTTTAAAATACTTTGTAAAATTTAATTATTTCTTTTGTAACTTATTTTGTTTATACTTAAAAATGGGGAATATTGAAATTGTATGAAATAATAATAATAATTTCGGCGAAGGATTCTGGCCCTCTCCAGGAAAATTGAAAAAAGGAATTTCCTTAAAACAGGTTGAAAAGAAGACAAAAAGATTTGGTAAAAATATGAATATGTTAGAATATATATTTAAGATATCATTTTTTCCTGATTAATTACTTTTTTATTCACAATTTTTAGGTCAATGACCTACTTGTATAGCGACCGCGTAATTATTTGTTAATTTAGAATAATATAATTTCTCTACCGGTCGAGAGAAACTTATACATTAATTGGTTTATGTTTAACTCTTAAGAATCAGATGCACAACTTGTATTTTTAATAATGAATGCAATCAATGTGAGTTTGCTACAACCATTTAATTTCTTCAACGAAAGCCCTGTTTTAAAAATTACTTTGTAATATCAAAGATAAAATTACAAAGTTTGTTATAATGAGTTTTTTTTTTAATAAAAAAGGCCCATAAAATGTATTCTTTAAGAATAAAGTTTCTTTTTTATGCAAAAAAAAAAATAATTATTTATATTCTAAATTGCTATATAATAAATATTTTCTTATTTCGTGACTAGGGATTCATTAAAAAAGGTCAGTGGTCAACATGAAGTGCACACTTTTTAATTTGTCAAGAATTAATTATAGAACACATTAGAAACAAACAACTATTTGCCAGGAATAACAGAAACTACGGTACAAACACTACATTTGATTGTCTGATCAATGTTGACTATTTTTACTTACGACTTATAATAATGTCTGGATTTTAATATCTTGAAACTTTAAGACTTTTGTAAGTTTTTCAGTTAATATAGATAATAAAATTTACATTTTAAAACATTGTTGATTCCATTATGGTTAGTTTTTGCAATAAATTTATATGTACAGAAATACTCAGAAGAAACCCAAATGATGTTTTCGACCTTTAGCATATTTCTATCGATCTTCTTTATCATAGAAAAATAATTAATTTATGCAAATTTATCGTAGGTACTTTGAAAGAAACCAATTTTCAACTAAAAAATTCTACTGAAAATTGTCCTTGAATTCGTTTACGTACTTTAAAAATCGGAAACACCCCGAGTAGATATTTATTACGCTTTATATCAAGCGCATTACTCTGTGGTTTGACTCTGATCAGGTTAAATGATATTAAATAAGATTAAATAATAATGATATAATAATATGTGACTATATGCGATTAAAAGTCAATTTCCTGCGATAATATTTGCTAAATATTTAATCTCCTATTAGCAAGAAAATATTAAATTAAATTTAATGCTGATATTAATCCTTAAACTGCTGTTAAAAACTTTGTTACTGAACTACCATTGCATAATCCATGCAGTAATATTTTAAAGTTAATACGCCATACTAATTAATGTAGCGATTTGTTTTCGTAATTGAGTATACTAATCGCAAGGAGTATCGTTAATAAACAGGTAGGTACAAGTTGATACAAAAGAGTCAAAAAATAATGAAATCACAATTAAGACCGTCGCGGAAATTTGTGTAATTATTCTCAAGATTTACGCGCTGCTCGTTAAGTAATGCAATTTTTACGATTACAATTTACTTGGTGTACATAAATAGTAATTTGCCCGTAACCTTCTTATTTACGCGCTCATAAACGGGTAGGGATGTTGGTGCAACCGCTTAATTCGCTTCTGCAGCCGTAAAGTTGGCAAGTGTTGAGGTGCGCCTCCGGTGTAATCGGCATCTTCAAGGCGGAGGTTATACCGACCCCGTGATCGAAGATAACAACGAGCTATGCTCGAGTTTAGAGTACCTTTAGCCCATGTCTGTCCGGGGAACCCCCGTGCTGGTCCAGGACGATTCTAGATCCTCTTCACGGATGTACCGGTACATAAGTATGTATACGTGCATCCCGGAGAGAGGACAGGCGAATATCGCTGGCTCTTTAGTGCTAGTCGTTTCATCGCGAATTTGCATGCATGGGACGTAGATAAGAAGGGAAATTTGCGGTTCCGATAACTGGTGAAACGGGTTACGAGGCGAGTCGCACGATGACAAGGTCCGGTTCATAATTCGAAAATTATGAAACAGTATTATTCTCTTTCAGGTTGCGTAATATTGATAAAACTAGGGTCTATGAAATGTTATGTTTATTTTTCAAAATACATTATTTAATTTTATAATAGTTTTATTAAGTATAATTTCTTTCTAAATGGATTGATAACTTTTGACATTAAAAGTCATAATTTTCCACTTCCCACAGTGTGATTTTGAGTGCTTCAATTTGAATGAGAGAATTGTGTATGCTTATTTAAAAATTACTTAACGCACCTATGATTTATTAACCCATATTTAGGACATATGAGCCGCCAGAAAGTAAAACTGCACATACAATTTTTTGGAGAGGTCCCGTTGGCACCTGGTGCTTTAAAAATTAATGTTTATAAAATCACTTTTAATCGCCAGTTCCATTTTTTTTTTTAATTGAAGCTTTCTCAACCTCTGATGAGGTTATTCAGATGGACACCTTTATAATTACATTTTAAATTTTCTTTTCTATAATCTAATTCGAGTATAGTGTACAGAAACAAAAATAAATCTGTTTCGGAGAGGGCTCATACGCGTAATTTATACTCCTGGAAGAACTTTATCAGGGATTCGTATATCATTTTATTTGGTTGCGAAAGTAAAGACCAGGAAGAGAGATATTTGCTTTTTTAGATTTTCAATTAATTCACTCTTTCGTTATCATATATTGGACTTTACCACAATATGTGATCTAGATTCTGGTTTTCATATTTGTATTCAAATGGTGCGTCTTCGATGATATGTACGCGAGCTAGCGATGCAGCAAGGTTGTAATAATTTACCGGACACCGATTATTGGTTGTTATTATATCTCGGTTCAAATTTAAGTCATAGAACCAGGGAAGAGGATGATCATTATAGAAGTACTTGAAATATTTGCTGTTATTGTTCTGTCCAGAGGCCAGTTCCTTATTGGAAATTGTATGCCTCATCTTTCTTCACCTATGAAAAAAATTGATACCTCTTAACGTTTTCGAGAAAAACGCATAGAAATTAATTTTTGGAAGATTAATCACAAAATTTCCAATAAGGAAGTGACGATTAAAAATTGGTTTTGTGTGTATCAATTTTTAAGGCACCGGGGCCAACTGAAACGCTCTAAACAATTTTATGTACTGTTTTACTTTCCGGCCACTTATGTGTATGAGTATATTCAGGTATAGACTAAAAAGAACCATTTTGAACTGCTGTTCATCCAAACCGTGAAGAAATCTCAATGGAAATATAATTAAATTCCCAGAGATGCACAGAAAAAGGAATAATATTAGATCGATCTAGTCCATCAATATTCCTAATACTTTTTTTTGATTAGCGAAGTCAGCATTGCATTTAAACGTCTTCCAAACCCAAATTGGTGACTTTCAAATTAAAAAAAAAAATACCAAAACTTAAAATTTGTTTGTTATGAATTGTTTTCATATTGAATAAGTGATAAAAATAATTCAGGATTTCAACCAAAAGTTAAAAAAATACTCCAAGATTGTAAGAGGATTTTCTTCCAACAAAAATTACACTAACCTCTCAAACGTGTCATTATTGTGCCTTCACGGAGAAAATCATGAGTAGAATTTGCTACACTTAGTTAAGATAAATTTTCCCGAGTCCCTTTTGAAAGCAAAGTTTATTGAAGAATATAAATTAATACTATTCTAGCCTTTAAGTAATCAGTTTTTAAATGATGTTTAATCACAAATTAAGGAAAAACGAGGCTAGATATTCTATAACAGCACTTCTTAGAACATTGACACTACTTATATTAAATATAAACATTATCTGAATTTGTTTACTTTGAAAAGACTTTAATATATCGTTTGTGTTAATCTAGAATTTAAAAGATAAATTCCAGATAAACTGCAGAAAATGAGGATTATTCTATTCATTATTTTTATTAACAATGATTACTCAACTTCGGGAAATTTTACTTAAGTTCTAGGTAGAATCTAGTAATTATTTTTTTCTTTGTTACGATAAGGAATTACCTAATATTTTCAAGATTTTACCTTAAAAACAGTTTTTCAAGTAAATTAACCAGCCTTGTGCCCTTTTTTGGAGGATCGTAAGGAATATTTTGCAAGAATACTTTTTTTTGTTAAACCTGTAAATGAAAAAAAAAATCAATTTTTCTAAATATGTACATCTTTTTAAAACAAATTTAAAGCTAGGTGTTTTTTCTTTTGTATTTTCATCCACCAATACGAATATTATAATAAAGATTACTGTCGGACATCCAAACTCCAAAATTCTACACAACCAAAAGTCGACTAAAAGTCGACTATAAAAGTCGCCTATAGATGTGCCTCTAATTGTCATCGCTAAGTCGACTTATAGCTAAATGTAAGAAAAAATTATTATAAAGGCAACTTAAAGTAGACTATCAGCAGGATATTCAAAGTGGATTTAGATCTCCAGTTTTGTATGTCGGATGCTAAAGCGAAAATCAGATAAATAAACAAAACATAAAATCTTTGAAACATCGTGAAAGATCGTTTTTTTTAATTTGTTTTTGAAGTATAATTTGAAAAATACAAATGGTACGAAAAAAATAGAAAATGCAAAGAGGGAAATACTCATAAAAAAAACGCAGAGTCTTCCTAATATGATGATTAAGCTCGTAAATGAATAATGAAAGTGGCGATAAGGAATTTCTGCATGGTACGTCTACGTCAAATTTTACCCCGATTAGCATTCAGCAACACCAAGAACTATTAACAATGCTATTAGCTAAATGGTCTGGAAACTTTTGTCTACAAAAGGATTAATAAGTTAATAGACTTATGTTCATATAATCCAAATTTCAATAATCTCACATGGGTTGAAACACTGTTGATTCAACATTGAGAATGATCATTTCATCATAAAACCATATTTTGGTATGAGTTTGCACTAGTAGCAGAACCTATGTAATCTTTTAAAATAAATAATTGTTTAGATGATGCAGAAAATTGTTAAATATGTTTGATTATGCACGGTTATTCGATGCGTTAAGTATACTGGTGCATAAAGTAAACTTTACCGACTCGATTTTACTTTCCATACAGAAAACTCGTGCATAGAATAGTATATTCGCCCTCGTGGGCGTAAAACCGTATTTTTCGCCCTTGATAATGACATGGTTGAGACAGGAGTTCAATAGCCACCCTAGTTTAAAATTCAGAGCATAAATTTGAATATTACACACCCCCTTGGGCGAAAAATATTGTTCGTATTACGGGCGTAATCTTTTATAACCGGTAGGCGATGGGCTTCGGGTGTAAAACTTTATTTTACGTCCTTAACACGAAAGGTACTAATGCAACTTGATGGCGTGCGTAAAATGCACTGACCTGTTGCATAATAGACTATTTTATAATAATTTGAAAGTTTATAAATATCGCAATGGTATTCATAAACACCAAAAGAAAAGAACCAGGAAAAAGTTTTTTATTTCGTGTCAGTAAAGTATGCTTTTTACGGATTCGTTTGAGGGCGCAAAGTAGACTTTTATAGACTAGTGTTCATAAAGAAAATGACACAGACAAAAGAAGAAAAATTGTTTTATTCTTGACCGCATAATACTTTAGGGCCACGGATCGAAAACTACAACTTTAATCGTATATAATCGAATTATTTTTCTTTAATTTTTCCTCTAACATTGAGGTGATCAATGCCTACAACAAATTTTCTATTTATTAAAAATATTTTTGGGAAATTTAATGTTAGCGAGATTAATAAAAGAAAATGTTTTCCGAATTTCTGTCCCTTCCATTTAGGTATTGACATAGCGTGAAAATTTTTCTTTTCATCGCGTGGGAAAAACGATCGGAGCCCACTACTATACTTTGAAAGTTTTAATATACGTATAGTAACAGCAGCATTGACAACCTGAGCAGAAAATGAGTCCATTTTTTGGCTCGTTTCTGTCCAGTACAGTTATTTTCCGTGTTAATGGGATAGGAAAACTGGACAATGTAACACATGTGGTGGATTTAAGTGGACAGATTTTGTTGTGTACAATTCATACTACGAAAGATCACGAATTTAGGTTAGGTTTTACTATACTTATTCGATACCCACTTAACCAGAGTGATTTGTAGTTACATTCGAAATTATTTCGTCGTAAACAAGCAAAAGTACACAGTATTATTACATTGTTTTATGCATCAATTTTTAAAATTGCACGTTTAAATACTAGGAAACAAAACAACGCTATTGTTTTTTTTACAAATACTCATTATTAACTACTTTTTATAATGATATATTTATGTGTATAAAAACTAATTTCGTCCCTCTGTGTACATCCGGTATTTGAAGTATTTTAAGAATGAATCATATTTTCAGACCAAAAGTACGGTTTCTAATTTATTAGCAAGGCAATTTGTACGTCTTCACTTATCGCAGTCTCCCGAGAAGTCAGCAAAAACGAAGTGCAATAATTCATTTCTTTATTAATATACGGACTATATCGAGTATGCTGTCGTTATTATAATCGTGATTATTTTCCTTTGGCTAACAATCTCTCGTTTCGACATTAATATGCACCGGTCTCAACGAACATGCATAACTACGTAGTTGGAAACTCCGCCACTTTGTATGGACTAACTTTCCCGTAAATTGAACATTCTCACTGCAAGGATAACGCTGCCTTGATTCCTCGTGGGAGGCCACTATGCGGTATGTATCTAATGAATTCTACAATAAGGATTATTCTCGAACTACCTGTTCAGGCTTGTCGAAATTCTACAGAATTATTTCGATCGAGTTCCCCTGTTCCATAAGAGTCGAAGCAAAAAGTCGTTATTCAAATTTTCAAAATTCAATGAATATTAACGAAGTAGCGATAAGTTGGCTCGGGGTATATTTACGGTCCCGAAATACAAAACAGTAGTAATACAACCGTCACGTATTGCATTCCCTGAAGCGAGATGGATTATTGACTATAACTTTGACGAAATCAAAGTTACCATTGATTAAATTGTAGAAGTCATTATCACTTTTATTAACCAAGTTTTTTCCTGATGGCATACATATTGACAGCCTTTAATAACAAAAAAGTGAATAAAAAAATATAGAAATTATTTTTTTTTATTTCATCATAATTGTTACTCAACATTTTTAAATTAATTCTTAAGTATAAGAATGGTATAACTGCGTTACTTTCTGATGAACAAAGGTGGACATATACAACTAATATCATTTTATTAAAAATTATTGAATAGTTTCCCAACAAATTAACAACTCAGCTAGAAAAACAAAAAGGAGCGCAGGATGATTTCCAAATGTGCTGCATTTTAAGATATTTCTGAGCTTGTGTTTAGAAAAACCTGATAATGTGACGTATCTGACTTCTGGTGGATCACATTGTGAGATAACTGAATTATTTGCTGTGTTTGGCCTTTGGAAAATAACTTGTGAATCGTGTTTCTGAATCGAAGAGTTTTTTACTTAAAAATATTATGATTTATTAGAATAATCGAATCTACCTTATTCGCAATAATTCTTTATTGCTTAGAAAGTTCCACAAATGAAAAACGTGTTAAAAATTATTACAAACTCTCGAACATAATATTTTATCAATTCACCGTTGAATGCAGCTTCGAGAAATATTTCATAAGGTAAATTAACTACTGTGGATTAAATTTATTCACCTGATATGATCTGTGACATGAGCATACTAAGACATAAAATTTTATCTGACGGAACTACATGGTGCATGCTAATAGAGGTTCATGTTCGTGCACAATTTCTATTTTCTGTATATTTATTACCGACATATAAAACATTTTCACGTGCTAATGATAAGCATAGACAAACTTAAAATGATTGTTATCTTGTTTAATTTTAAAGTGTACTTTTCAACTAGGAATTTTCATCTGAATCGATTTATACTGAAAAAATCGGTGATTTTAATAATACTTCTTTTAAAAATATTTCTTTGTGTAACTATGTTTGTTCGCTTAATAAAGTGAAGGAAAGCTCAATGAGAATATTTATTGAGGTTCTATTTTTGGTGGTAGCAAAATGTTTGAGTATTTCACATTTTTGAAATTATATCTTATATTAATTTTTAACAACATATTTGCAGTAGAATAAAACTGTAAGTAAACTAAAAGTATTGATCCATTTAGAAAAAACTGTAGAGATTTTGAAAAAAAATCTTTTTGCACTTATCCAGAGATAACTTGCTAAAAATGTCACTGTGTTTATCAGTAAGAGCATAACAGCTGGATGCTTATAAGTGACAGTGAAAACCTTATTTGAATACCTGGGATAATACAAATTTGAAGCAATTATCCTCAAAATCAGTTTCATTTAACAAAAAAAAAAAGAGTTTCCTTCTTTCAGATCATGAAGTTAGAAGGTTGCTTTCAAATATTGCTTCGAAATGTATATTTAAAATTCCAAAATTTAAACAAAAATATGTTCGATCTGTGTAAAAATATTTGGTCTTTGAGTCCGACAAATTATGATTGCTGGTTGCAAACATAGATCATTTAGGAATTACTTAGTAAACGGAAATTTAAGGTAATAAACGCTTTCATTTACCAATTATGCCACACGTATTATTTTGTTAAAATGATTTTGGATATTTCGTTTTTCCTACAGATAAATTTGAGGTACGCCAATTTTGTCATAGATGACGGTTTTTTTACTACCCAATACAAAACTTCTGAATTATTTAATATGTTCCTTAATATAATCATAACTTAATTCTCTATTTCAGCATTTTCGAAAACAAAACACCAATGTGGCAAAAGGTTAGATACGCAATTGAATCATTTTCAATGAATTGTATTCATAAAAAAAGTTTGTTTTAACTAAAGCTATATAAGTCACTAAGCAACAATTAATGCATAAATATTAAATATTAATATCATTTGAATTTGGATTTTAAAAATATGAAAAATTGATGAATTTGAAAATGCATTTAAGATTTGTCATTTTTTTTTATAATAAAAATTGCTACTTTTGCAAAATCTCATCCTTTTATGTTCAAATCACGCCCGTTGGCTTTATTCGAACAGTGCAATTTTTTTCGTCAGAAGCCCAGAACCGATTACCTTGGCGATTAGCCGAATTCACTTTACGGTGGTCTATCGGTATCACTCTTTCTTTTCGAGCGCCCTCCAGAGATTACACCGAGATAAATCTGCCCGAGCTAGAAATAGAAAGATTTCGCCGGTTCGACGAAACCTTTGCTCTGCTCCGTGTCAAGTTTTTGCTAAGAGTGTGAAAGAAGGACGTTTCGGCTCAATTTAGCAGATTAAAGGGTGCACTAACTGGTTTCTTACATTAGTAAATTGGGGATTGTAAGGGGATCTTTCATCACTCGCGGTTCTTAGTGTCAGTTAGTACAATAATCGGCTAAAATCTCCTTAACCGAAAGGATTACCTGTAATTAAAATTAGATACATTTATTATCAGAATCTAAGGATATTATTTTCGGTTTTAGTCTGTAATCTTATTTTGGATATTTGATTATTAGCAATTGCTTCTTTTACCTTTTACTTTCTACCTTGCAATAAATATATATAGAACATGAAAACATTTAAACATGTTTTTAATACAATTTATAAATATTGTATACCGGTCGAATTAATACCATGATTGGTAATTTATACGCATTTTTTAAAATACATTTCATATAAATTCAAGATGGTCAGATAAAAATAAAAAAAAAATAGGATAAAATGATGATATACTTCGATACCAATACAAACCAGAAATAATATAAAAATCAATCAAATTTTAATCTAAAATTTTTAATTATTTTTCAGAAATAATTGTGGATATCAAAATTATTATTTTTATTTATTAGTTTCTTGGATATCCTGAAATGGTCATTAAAAATTTAAATAATGATATGTGCATTCATCGTACTTTCCAAGTAAATAAGAATTAATTAATTATAGCGCTTTATACTGAACGAAAATATGTTAATTGCATTTTATAATTTTTTGCCAACTTTTATGCCCTTGGATGGAAACTTGTCTGTTCAATTCACAGATTTGTGCAAATTTTTTCTGGAAAACATTTTTTGTCAAAGATTATTAGACCACTTACTTTATTTTTTAGACAATTTTTTGGGATCTCGGCGCATTTCTCTAAAAAGTTCAGCCTTTTTTTCATAAATCAGTAATGATCCAAAAAATTAAGTAAAAAATGTCATCTTTGAAAAAAAAGGTTTTCAAACAAAATTTTCCAAAGTCACTGAACTTTACACACGATTTTCTTACTTCAGGGGTACAAATGTAAAATGTAAATTTCAGTTCAGCATAAAGCGTTATACTTTATTAAGAAGTTATTAATGATGTTTTATCATAATATTTGCAATATTTAAATACTTGATTTAGACAATGATTTTTTTAAAATAAAAGCAACGTTTTTGTCCTAAAAGGAGCCATTTGTTTTCTAAACTATGATTTGAATTTAATATCATTTATTTTAAGTTTCGTAGTGGAACATAAACAATGTATTTTCAAATATTGAATTTTTACTTATGGGAAAATTTTAATAGTTAGGAAACTTAATAGAAGAGTTTTAATATAATAGATAATTAACAATTTCTTCTTTGATTCTGAAGTCAAGTCTTAATAATTGAGATAAAAATAAACAGTTCACATTTTATTAAAACTGTAATACTTAAATCTCAGTGTCGTTATTTTTTATACTTTATATAAATGGAAGTAGTAAGTGGTAAAAGATAAAAGGTTGATCACAAAACATATTGGTAAAGTATAACTTTATTTTAAATGAAATTATTTTCCCTAATCCAATTATAAAAATAACCCAAAATTACTGTTATAAATTATACTTTAAGAACTGTCCGAGAAAATTTTCAGAAACATGTAAGTTTTTCGCAGTTACTCAGTAAAATTCAGTTTTTTAGCCCAGCAAATAAGTAGTTAAGCTTAGTATAAAGATGTAGTAGTTTTGAAAGATGATATAGTAAATTTTAAAGAGAAGTTTTTCAAGTTTATATTGTGCTTGTATTAACAGAAGTTTTCAAATTTTGATGTATAGAATAAATTTTTTGTATTGCCTTCTTTTTACATTTAACACTAATAAATCCTGTACAAATCGCGTGTATATATGTGACTTTGCCAATTCTTACGGCTGTTTAGTAGATATCTTATATTAAGATTTGAGATTAACTACTGTATAAATTCAAAGACACTCACTGAAATTTAAGTTACTCTTTGGTAACTCATATGAACTAATAATTTAGGTTCGTTTGAGTACTTTCGTAACTAAAATTCTACAGCGTTTTCACGAAATAGTTTACAATGGCAAAAAAGATGGGAAAAAATCATAAGAATTAAAAAGTACCATCCAATTTATAGATATCATATTATCAAAGGCACCGACCAATTGCATTTACTAAAATTAATATTGATATATACTCTTGCTTATTTTAGATCGCATAATTAATAAAATTGAAAAATAAAGTTAAAACTTTTCCGATCAATGAAAATACATTAAAAATACATTAGCAAAGTACATATAATACTATCCTAGTAAGTTTTTAGAGTTGAAACGGTAAAGAGACTTTTTACGATTCACGCATTAATTTTGCAGACTTTGAAGATTACTTTGTTTCAATTTCAGCGCATGTTACAACTCTATAAAACTATTCAATTTTACGGCACATGGTAAAGCTTCATTATATTTTACGGTAGACGAAGAAATGTTTTGAAAGTAGCCGTGCGTCATTAGTACACTTCCTAAGATTTTATGAGGCCTCACAAAATTAAGTCGAGAGCCTTCAAGGCGGGGTTTCAAGATTACGCGTATCCGTTTTCACGTAAGACTTCAAATTCGTTTTAAATTTTTTATATCCTATTTACGAAAATGTAATTAAGAAGTTTATTGTCATTTAAAGGTCTCATTGTTTTTAATTGTGAACTAAATAAGTATATCATTCTTATTTCTAGGTCGTAATCGTTCACATAAAATTAAGATACAACTTACGTTTCAATAACAAACATAAGTTTAGGCAGTTTTATGCAAGTGCTTACACAAAGCGCATATAAATAACATATCATTTCAAGTTTAAGGAGTTCAAGCATCGGAACTCGTGTAACTTTGAGAACTTCATTGGCCTAATACTGAAGGGAGAGGGTAACGTAATATAGAACTCACACGAGTCCTTATGGGATTTCGCAACTTCTGGAACTACTTACGACTTTATGACTGCATTAGTTACTAAGTCAAAAGATGTTATGTCCCAAATTACATCAACATTTCTTATGGTAAATAAATGGTTGAAAGGTGGTTTAGCAAGTCATATGAGATCTCGGTTTTCAAACTTTACTCTTTACGTTTTATTTTCAACAAATTATGCTACATATTTAAGCGTATCTTATTTATTCCAAACGATTAAGGCTTGAAATTACTGATAAAAATCTGACTCCGGGGATTCTCAAGTATCTTTTAAAAACTGAAATCAGCATAATCCTATATGATCTTAATTGTAATTATGCTTTCAAAATATTAAATAAAATTTGTTTTTCATTTAGCAACAGGCTTATAAAATTTTATAACGTAAAATGATTTCTCCATTTCATTTTCGAGTTAATAAAGTTGCATCTTGATCGTCGTTTCCAGTCTCATTTTAATAGCAAACCAGTTATTGAAATGTATGACATCTTTATTAATTAACTTAGAATCGCATTTTATGTGCGATGTAACGAAAATAATTAAATTTTATTGGAATTTTTCATGTTGTTAAGTAATTTCTTTAACGTACTAAAAATAATCCTCCGTTCCGGTATTTCAAGAGTAACTTAAAGATATAACTTTGATATTGGTATGGATTGGTGAGATTGCAATATGTGTATAGCTGATGGGTACTGTGACTAAAAAAGTCTATAAAGTAACTGTATCAATAATGAAAAAGTAGAATATTACATATAGAATAATAATAAAAAATCGATTAATTCAAGCTTGTTCTAATGAGTAAGTTTTAATTGACAGTTATCTTCAAATGGCTTATCTGAAAGTACTATAAAGTAGTAAAGGACTTTTGACGTCCAAAAGTTATGTCATTTGTTAGTGATACAATTGGTTATAATTTTGACCAACCAGGTCCTGTACAATATTTCTTCATTGATTGAAGATGCTCAAAATACATCAACATTATTGGTTTTAATCATGGACTAGTATCATGTGTATGCAGTTATTGAGCGGCTAATAATCGCTCCTCATGCCGTAACAGCCACAGACAATTTCTCCTGGAAAATTGGTCTCCAAATGTTGATGATCCAGGCAACAATTTTTTAAACGAATTCATTTTATTTCTGTTATAACTGTTTTATTATTCTTGTCATTATATGGTCCGCGTTGCAAGAAGGTTCTATTTTGCTGTAGCAATAAATAAGGCTTTATCTCGTCGTGACCTAAAAAAGGGTTCTATCTCGATGTTTCAATGGAAAAGGTTCAGTCTCTCGAGGACAATTTTTTAACGCTAATTTTATGTTGGTAACAATACATTTCGTCGATGTTGTAGAAAGAAGGTGCTATTTTAGCTTAGGTTTCCAAAGATTCTGTCGTAAAAACCAAAACAAGATAGCACCTTCATTCCATAACATCGACGAAAAGTACAATGTTACCGACCTAAATTGAAGTCCAAAAAAATGTCCTTAAGAGTTAGAAACTATTCGACTAACACGCCAAGATAGAATCGATTTGGTACCAAGTTATAATTGAACCTTCTTGCTCCTAGTTGATGATACACTCTTAGTACAAATGAAGAGCATAACATTAAACTTCAGAAATACAATTATGAAAAAATTGTAATTAAGTAGAAAGTAAAAGGAAACAACAAAATCGCGATTACGAAAAATAAGTTATCTCTCATAATGTAAATTCGTGTCTTGGCATTACGATATTAGGGGAAATGCGGGAGCGTTTTAAAAAAAAGGAAGTTGCAGAACGTTGCAAGTAGATTGAGTCATTAACGAAACCAGAGGAATCAAGGAACAGGGTGAAAACACGAAAGCAGACATGTCGTTGGTCTGCCCATGCAATCCTGAAGCTTCACCCCAGACCGGAAATCTTCCCCTCGCGAGTGACGCTCGTGAAAAGTGCGTAGGAAGTTCTTTTAATTTTTCCCGCATCGAGTTTGACTTGCAGAGTGCTAATATTAAAGTTCGGTGAGATAGGCCACTCCCACCTGGGGGCGACGGTTTTCTTCCTTTCTTCAGTGGGTGCATTAGTCGTCGCGCCTCAGGATTAGATTAGGTTTTATTGGGGTGTTACGCGGGTGCAAACGGTGGGCGTAGGAAGTTTCGAGAGCGTCTCCTTTACTTCCTGCGCGATAACGACTTAAGCAGCTCTATGCTTTTGATTTCTCCTCCTTGCGGAAGCTGGGAGTGGCCTTATGGATCTCAAGGGCGATTAATGCCAGGCAATTTCCATTTATTTCATAGAGTTCCCTAAAAACCAACGGGGGGATCCAAATCCACTGGCTGGAAAATTGGTCGCAGAAAGTAGAATATGTTTTTCAAACTATCTGCTAAGTACCTAATTGTTCGATAGTAAGACTTTCCTAAAAGTTTCTTTTTGTTTTTCAGTAAGTCAATCTGTCTAAGCGTGAAGAATTACACGAATAAATCTGTACTTTACATTAAATACATTGATGTCTAAATAATGCTAAATCTGATGTTATGAGACTGACAGGTCAGTGTTGATGAGTTTATTGTTCATGATGTGGTATATGTTCCCAACAATTTATTAAGAATAATAATAATAATGATAACGACTTTATTGGCCTCATAAAATGGATACAGCAAGAATTTATACATGTGCTAAATGTCTGCCCAAAGTACATGCACTTCAGAAATTACATAAAATCCAAGCTGGGAATGCTGCAACTTATCCTAAACAAAATCTATCAAATATTTAGGAAGTATATATATCGCATCCAAAAGCGGAAAGAAGCACTCAAAAAGCAACAAGCTGATCAGTACAATGTGGCATACAATAAAATAGGAATAGACACCAAAATCACCAACATTTCAAGGACAGAAATAACTAGGTTATAGGACATCAGTGTAGATCACGCTGCTGTTCCACTGCTTGTGCATGCTACAGGATGTTGGAGTCTAGGTTATAGAGTGAAACTTCCTACTTTTTTTGTGACAAATCGGTGTCATTTGGACATGGGTTATCATGAAACTAAAACATTTTACATGATGGAATAGAAAGTTCATTTAACTATTTATTCGTGCTACCGTATTTTACTATGGTAGAAGGGTAAGATTAACTACATTTTTTCTATTTGTACATAAACGAGATCAAGAGTCTTCATAGAACAGTTGGTCTCTTCACGGTAATGAAAGTAAAGAAACCACGCAAATAGATACATACATCCCCATACTAAAACGATTAAACGAATCACAATAATTCAGATAGTTAACTCCCATAGCCAACATATAGAAGTCAAAGACTTAACACACTTTAAAGGTTTATGCAAAAGTACTTATCGCTGGTAAACAATCGCTTTATACGTTGATAGGATATGCAATAGTATTGAAATGTGTCAAGATCGCTAAATTCGTTAATATCAAATGACTGGAATATTGGAAACCAAGAAAGACAAAAAGCACTTGCGACAATTATGAAAATGCATATTCTATCGATTTTGAAAAAAGTTAGAATAACGTAACGTACAATCTATTTATTCGATTCAAAACGTTTACTTTATAAACGACTTCAACTCGACTTATATATGTCTATAAGAGAAAGGATGAAAGATCAGTCACTAATTAGATAATAGGAATCATCTCGACACCAACCGAGGGGCATTAAGCACACGAATGCGGGTCCAGAGATTGAGTAATATTATGAGCTGGAGGGACCAGTTCAGTAAAAATAAGTGGCCCGGAATGGTATTCTTATCTTCGTTAATTTTTCCGAAAATTACATAATAGTACCATATAATGTTTGGACCACCGCTTGCGGTTCCAAAAACGTCAATAGCGATTATGAGAATATATCTTCAAAATATTATGCACATCATCTAAATGCCATATTCCGCTCGGAATGATGTCATCACGCGATAAGTACGAACCTCGGCATAACGACGACACTATACCAACAAATAGCAAATGATAAAAATCCGGTACTCTGAATACATCGCTGAGGGCGTTTTAGCATCCGGAGCTTCGAACGACGTGTGTATTCTCGATGTGCGCTGTTTTTTTTTCACCGAACAATCCAGCCAAGCGGTTTATTATCCCCGAGACAGTGCGTAAAAGCTCTCGTGTGGGGTTCGGCTCACTTAAGGTGCGTTTAACCGAGCAATTTATCCTCGAGGTTTCCCGCGGTTGGTGTATAGTAAGATCTTTAAAAGTTTCTTGACTCGAATTGTCAACCGTACGGGGTCGTTAAGCCCTAAGTCTCGAAGATGCCATTCCCCTCTTCGTCTAAAGGTTTTGCAGGGAATCGCGGTTTTACGGCCTCTTAATTCGAGACCTTCGTGATGAACGACACGCAAAACTGCGTGGTTGCACTATTGCGTGCTCGTATAATCTCGCCGGTGACTATTTACGCACACATAACCCTGTAGGCTACATATGGGAGTGAGTGTGTAAGCACGTGGTTAAACGCGTACGAGTTGGTCGTAAGACAGTTTCGACTGTCGGAGCTGAGATATTTAGAGGAGTTTGCGAAAGCGGTAATGGCCCGTAAATAAATGATTTGTGGCGGGTGTAATTTATAACAATATTGCTGAGGTTCTGAGACATTCGTTTTACTGGGCTATTTTCAACTCGCCGTTTCCTATTCATATCGTTTGACGTATTGCGCTCTTGAGGTAATGGTGTATTCAGACATGCATCTATTCGAATAACATTGTACTGTATACGTGTATACAGATATTGCTGTATGGAATGATCCTTGGATAGGAAAATCGGGATGAAGAATGGCAAACTTCAAGAAGATCAGAACACATTTATTCTTGAGAAAACGATGCAATATATGACGTAAACGTTGTGATGACAATACGCTACTTGCGAAATGTAGAACGATTTATAGATGTATCAAATGAATTACATTTGACGGATCGTTTCCTTCAACGCTGATTATAAACTTGCATTAATTATTGAACTGCATTATTCGTTCGATGACATTAGTGTTCTGAGCTAATTAAAATGAAATAAATACTCCAGTTTATTGCATCAATTTATCACTTATGTATCCGTATGAAAAAAAAATTCTAAAAACGGTACTGAAAGAATATGAATCTAATAGCCTCAGACCTTCAAAACTTAATTCGATAATTTCGAAATATCGAACGGGTAAAAATCGTGGTATGAATTAGAAAGATATATACAGATTATTGGCAACGAAGAGAATTGGTCCAATAGTGGAGTTTCACAGATGCTGTTTATAAAATTATAACATAATCTGTCAAATACATATGATTTTCTAAAGTTCCGGAAGTGATGATTTGATATAAATAAAAAATTGCTCCTCACTATTTGTGCGTTCTATAACGTTGATAAGCCACAACTTTCCTGAATGAGGATTCTATATTTGGTTCATAACAATATGTTGCTTTTTTGAAAATATAAATTTTTAATTTCTTATCAAATCATGGAATAGATCACAATGTGCAAAAATTAAGAACGGTACTTCGCCATCCATCACGGTACCTTCTGGAGTTCCACTAGAATCCCACTTAGGACCGATTCTTTTCACCTTTTATATTAACGACATAAATAAGTTTATACGGTTTTCAAAGTTCTTGATTTTTGCGGATGATATCAAACTTTTCTCTCAAATTTTATATCCGATGGATGCGTCAAAGTTACAAAAAGATCTGAACTCGATTAGAGAATGGACTGAGCGGAATTCCCTTAAATTAAACATAGAAAATTGTAAATGCTTAAGCTTTGGTCGAGGATTGCAAAAATTTGAATTCGAATATAAGTTGAATGATAAACAATTAACTAGAATCACCAAACACATTGATCTTGGCGTAGTAGTCCGCGAAGACTTTTCTTTCACTGATCATTTAGCTTATGGCCGTACAAAAGCGCTTAGGATGCTGGGGTTCATACGGAGGACAACTTCGGACTTTAAAGACCCTCATACTATTTCGTATCTGATACGCTCACTAGTATTACCGCATTTAACTTATGAGTCTCCGATCTGGTCTCCATATACCCAATTAGACATTAATATGCTAGAGGGGGTACTTTGAAAATCCCTCAGGTTCCTTACTTTTAAGTCAGGACATCCTATGTCGCATCTCGAACACAGCTATAATGCCATTGCCACTCAGTTTAAGTTCCCTACTATAAAATCACTACATTCGTATCATGATGTATTAATTGTGTATCGTATTTTAACATTTTTATCGGATACCAATTTATGTACATTATTTCCACACAGAACCAATTCATACTCTTTCGTAATCCTCGTACCATCTCGGAATCTACTCTCAAAAGTAACTACTTATTCTTTTCTCCGGTTCCACGACTTAAGCGAGCGTGGAATGCATTAAATAATAATATTCGCGAAGTTAGTTCGTATGTGAGATTCAAAATATTGTCAGCGGGTAATTTATTTAGATATTATGAATGAATGTGTAAACTAATTAAGCTTCAGTCAACGCTATGTTAGTAGTATAGGAAATATGTCGTTTTATTGTATTTCTTCTTTTTTGGCGTAAAAAGGTATAATTGTATACTTGTTTGTATGTTTAAAGGGCAGAAATGCCCGTATATAAATAAATAAATAAAAAAAAATCATATAATATTGTGCTGAATTTATTTTTGCTAACTTATCTCCTAGACTATCGAAACGATTTACATTGTTTTGACCATTATGAAATTTGTTACTAGTTTCTCAGACGTATCTGATTATAAATCTAAAGTCGATTATACAAATTTTAAAACCTTATATGAAATTTCTAATGGTCTGCAATAAGTAAATTCCTACTACTAAAGCACTTGCAAGTGAGTAGTCGGATACAAACATTTCGTAAACCCGATATACTACTACGATTCAGAGACCTAAACAACATAGAGTTAATATTATAACATGCGGAAAAAAGTAATAGTTTGTTTTACTGTTTAAATAGTAGGATCTGGCACAACTACGTTTTTTAGTTAGTTTTACTATTTCAATAGTAGTCTTGACTTTATACTGTGTTGCGGTCACTACATAGATAGTAAAATTAACGGCATATGAGGGTTGTCTCTTATTTTAGTATCTATTTCGTAGTTCCAATTATTTCATCATTTCAGGACAAGTAAAATTTTAATTTTTACTTACTTATTTTAGTTATTCATGTAACTCTATGAAAAAAATAAGAAAATACGAATATAAAGAAAATTTGAAAAATGTTACTCCTGAAAGTATGAATTATCAAACTATTACGTTCTTAATGGCAATAATTAAGGAATTATAAGATACGGAATTATTAGAATAATTAAACCATCATTTATATAATAACCAAAGTCTGTGAACAATGTACACCTTCATCTGACCATCATTGCAATAAACTTCGAAGAAATTAAAAGAATTATATCAAATATTGAACTTACCTGGCGATTCTCTAGCACAGAATTAAAAAATAGAATTATAACAATTTTAATTACAAAATAGAAGGTAATTTAATGCTTACAAATCTAAGTAAAACTGATGCCGACTAGAGAAATATAACAATTGATTTTCAGAGATTAAAATTGTTACTGAAATATTTTAACTGTATTATAGTTTAATAAAAATGCTGATGGAAACAAAATGTACTTACCATGGCGTATTTTCACGTTTAAAAGGCCTTCGCTTTCTATGTCATCCTTCCCATTAGTTGCACGACAGGAGTAAAATCCACGATCATGTACGTCCAGGCGGAGGATTTTTAAACGGCTTATAACGACATTGGCTGCACGTTGATGAGTCTGAAAAATTGAAAAAAATAAAAAACTATACTTCTACAATTGTAGTAATAATGATTATAACATTTGACATCTGCATTTAAAAAATTTGCTAATTTATATAACTTTAAAAATTATTGTTCTTGATATACGCTAATAGGAAACGAATTAATCTCCATTGAAGTTTACTGCACAAAAAACATTATTTCTTTTGTTTTGTTTTAAATTAAATATTTGAATGAAGACATTAATATATATTACAACTAAAATTATGGATCGATATTAAAACAAGGTGTTGCATGAACTGGTAAAGACCATATTGTATATTATGGCAGTTAAATATAGTAAGTTAAATAATAAATTCAATATTTTTAGGAAAGAAAGATTGCTTCAAAAACAGAAATTAAGATTGGTTGCAAATATTAAAAATTTATTTTGTATGTGCCACATGGAATTCTCAAAATTTATGAAACTTTTGTTATAAACCGTTACTACCAAACAATATTTCCATCATAAATCTAAAGCATATTTTTAACTTCCTTCTCCGTTGACGGACAATAAAACTGTTGAATAAAGCGATAAAATTATAAACCCTTTAACCTCCAATTATGTATAATTTATACGACAAAAGTATTCAAAAATGCAGCAACATAACCAACTATTGTTAAGGTCGCTCTTTTGAATAACATTGATGTTATCGAAAAGTTAAGTTTAACAAAAATCCTGATAAATCTTGGTTTTAACTACATTTTTTTAAAATCCTGCTAATGTATCTTAGGCTTTTGCTTAGTAATTTAACTGCATTTTTGTTAGTACAACTTCTTATTGCTGCCAATACTTAATTTGACTACACTCTAAATTTCTTAAAGTGAAAGTTGAGCCACTACTCTCTGCTAAAGGTGACTTTTTCACTATTTCTAAAGTAGAAATTTCCACTTTAAAAATAGTGAAAATGTCACTTTAAGAAATTTAGAGTGTATAGTCAATAGTTATGTCGTTAATTTTCAGTAGGTGGTAATTATAAGATGAATTAGTAATAAGATTGTACTATTTTTTCTTTTAGTTTATACTACGAAAATTTGACTAATATTAAATATAATTACCGCTGGATTATTTTTTCGGACTATTATCACACGTCCAGGTTCTTCCGTTAAAGGGTTGTTATTTTTAAACCATCGAATTTTGTTTGGTTTTGGATCGCCTATAATTTCACATCGCATATTGATATCACCACCAACATCCTTTGTCATATTTCTTAATGATTTAATAAATTTCAAAGTTCCCCCTTTTTCCACCGACGATGTCTCTGAATCAGTCCTGAAATCATAGATACACTTTAATTAATAACTACTAAAAATAGTTAATTATTATTAAATATATCATACGCAAGTAATCATAATACCAGTTTATCATAAGAATAATATTATAAATATATATTTTTACTAATAGAATATTGTTTGGAAACGCTAAAAGACGTTATGAGATCGTTTTATTTTACATGAATAAGTATTAATCTTATATCTGGCAAGTCTACTAAACTTTTGTGAGTTTGGATTGCTGGTGACTTTTTTTCATAAAATATTTATTACAACAGCACGATAGAATATTAATAAATATGTTTAATTTGGCATACACCTATTTTGATTCAGTTTTATGTGATTTTAGAGAAAGGAAAGTTCTAAATTCATTAAATTTTGCAAACTGAGTAGTGATCCTATCAATATAATAACTGTAACTTTTTTATATCAACATTGATGCGTGTGCCTATTAATATAATGAAACATAAAATGTCCTAAACATAAATACGACAAATAAAAAAATGTATTCGGTACAATTATTTATGCATAAAACTTCATTATCAGTAATTTTATTACTTTCCATCATATTTAACATGTAAGGAATATTTTTGACAGTCTACAAGATTAATTAATATTATTAAATGTCTTTTCGGAATAATTAACTAAGTTATTCGCACATTGAACACGTGAATGGTTTGAAACTGCGCAATTGATAAAGATCAGCGCACGATGCAATTATAGTTAAAGTTAATACGCTTTATTCTTTTCTGGCTGTCTTGTAAAGTGAGACAAATTTATTGTACATCATTAAATGTACGTGATCAAACAAATTGCTGTAGGATCGATGCAGATAATTTCAGTGACGCGCAACGATGCGGGCGACATTCTCGTTTTTTTTTTTCGTGAGAAAATCGCCGATTGCATCTTTTGGTCCATCGCGTTTAAATAGTCCTGATAGTTAATTAGGTGTTATAATACAAGAAATAAAAAATGTTAAAATGTCACAAAATTTATTTTATACAAATAAGGGAACACTTAGAATAGGGATCGTTTCGGTCGGGTATTTGTAATCATCTTTAATCCGAACAACTCTCTATATAGACTAGGAGCTAGTGACCAAAAAATGTGAATGATAGATAAATGTATGTAACTTAAAGGGGGACATTAATTATTCCAAGTTATTAGATAAATTTTGCATTTTCAAAAATCACCACAAGCACATGTGCACGCTGTGATCGTATGCAAAGTGCTTTTTCGTGAGTGTCATAGCAATAAACAGAAGATAGCGAAATTGCATACGAGTACTCATTGTTCGCCTTTGTCATTTTTTTTTGCAATTTGAAATAATTTTTTTAAATTTTCCTGCACGCGGAAATCCTATGCAAATTAGTTCTCATTTGTTTATTTTCGATAAAGTATAAGAATAAAATTTGGCATACGCTAACTAATCGTTCAAAAACAAAAGTTTTTCTTACAAACAGTGGATTATGTTTACAACACCGCTGCACGCGACTGCGGATTAATTAGCCGCTTAAAATTCTTGAAATACCCATACAATGTCCCCCTTTAATTTCTTAAAATAAATCTAACTAAAAAACTATTTCATTTGGCGATTTTTTTAGAAGGTAGCAATTTATAATAAAAATAATATTTTTATTATAACAATAAAAGAGGATATTATGTTTAGGATTATTATTCATCAAATTCAATTTATTAACTGAAAATGTTTATTTAACCACTGTATGTATCAAAATATTATGATCTTCATTCACGTTTGTTGTTATAAACTCACTGACCCATGTATTATTTCAGCCGCTATGTAGAGGCTAGAAATTTGAATTTGTCGCAAAATTATTCCCACTCAATATTCTGTTATGTGAAAGTGGTATCCTCATAATTAAATATAGGTAAAAGTACTCAAGTAGCTAAGGCAATTTTAGATATTTTAATGCAATTCAATTTTTAAATAAATAATTGTAAAAATTATGTCAAGCAAGTGATTTGACATTTTTTTCAAATAAACGTGAAATAGACATCTATTTCTATTCATTTACATTTTTTCTTTGAAATGAAGTATTTTTTGTTATTGCTATTTCTATTTATCGTGAGAAAACAAAAAAACAACGAATAAATGAAATATCTGCTCGAGTGATTAAAATAATCAAGGATATTCAAATAAATACAAAACATGTTATTTTTGTAGAAAAGCATTACAAGATTACAACATAAATACGTGTATTTCATTCTATTTACGCCATTTCACGAATCAACCTCCGATTTGTCATCTTCACCACCTCTTCGAAGTGAAGTGTTTGAAAGTGATATAGCGTCATACTATTTAATTAATTTGCGTTTATTTTATGATACCAAAAGTTAGGTCATTAGATTTCCTAATTAAGAAAAACATTCATCAGAAGTTGATCGAATTTGACCTACAGCGAATAATTCTAAAAATAGGGCTTTTTGATTTCTTTCAGGATATAAAATTTGTGTATATTTAGTGGAATTTCGACCCCAGTTGGATACAAATAAAATCACTTTCAGATATAAATCTGATCTGTTCTAACTTCTTTAATATACACACAATTCCGATGATACTATGATGATGTGTTATATGGTAGCATGTTTTCATCAGAATCGAATAAAATATATAATTTTATATTCGATTTAGCTTTGTTATTACAGTATTTAATATAGAAAAAGATTGACTGAAAGGGCGCAGGTTTTTGTGGTTGCTGATTACGAATGTGAACTCGGATTTTAAAAATTCAAAATGAATTCGTGATGGCCGATCAAAATGTAAAAAATGACCTTATTGAGATGAAACTAAATATTCGGGGTTTTTTGGCGTCGCTGATTACGAATCTGAACTCAGGTTTTATACATTCAAAATGACGGATTCATGATCGCCGATCAAAACGTAAAAAATCACCTGATTAAGATGAATCTAAGTATTTGGGGTGTTTTGGTGTCGCTGATTACGAATATGTACGTAGATTTTTAATCAGCGACACTAAAACCTTTTTATTTTTTATAGTTAGAACAGATATTCGCTTCTGAAACTTTTATGTAAATGAAGCTAAACTATAATCATTAACATAATCAATAGTTATAAACAAATAGGTTAAGCAAATACCGCTTTTAGATACAAAAATATACTTTGTTTTTTCCCGTGGAATCAGGATCCGGTATTTTTTTCATTTTGATCGGCCATCATGAATCCACCATTTTGAATGTTTAAAATCCGAGTTCAAATTCATAATCAGCGACTTCAGAAACCTCTGTATATAAATTCTGAGGTCAATCAAATTGAAAAGTCGCTTTGCGACTACCATTTTTCCACTACAACTACTTGCCGGAAAGGGTTATCTAATGCTTGATATCTCGAAAACTGTCCATTTTTTTGGTTTACACCCATGACAACTTTTATCAGGAAGCCTTGAGCTACACGATATTTCAATTGCATCCATTCTCACAAGTAACTTTTTTTCCTATAAAATGTGCGTGGTCCTTTCACGCTCAGAAAACAGGCGAAATTTGAGGTGGCAAAAATCCATCCCGCTTTGTATTCGGTGGTTTCTCAATTTTTTTCAAAAAGTGGGGTTACCTGATTTTTCTTAACGATCACAGATATATAACTATTGTTCAAAATTAGTACTTGTTATAAAAGTTAGTTCATATTAAATTACTAGTATATTACGGACTGAAAATCTCTATAATAGATGCAAGAAAGAATGTAATTTTTTAAGTTCTGCTTTCACCTTTGTATTCAATAATTTTTGCTTCATTATCCGCAAAGTTTAAACTTAAATATACCACGAAATGTCCATGAATACAATTGAATATAAAAAGTAGTATCTGGTATAAAAATGATTATTTGAAAACTTTGAAAAGTTTAGACGAAGAATTTTGGCATTATAAAGTTTTAAAATATCGTATTGTAATAATACGTTGGGGTGCAAAACCAACCAAGTCCAAAAAAATAAAAAACTGAAATAATCATATAAACATACATTACATATAGATCTTTGAATGTTTAGAGATTGTGTATATGCAAAAAAAGTTGTTTACCCTTTAAAATTGAGCTGTACAAATATAAATCTGCTATCTTTCCAATGTTCGCGGCAAATAGTTTTCCGCGTTTTTCTCAAAACTGCATAAAACGGACTTGGCAGGTTTCGCACCCCAACGCCTCATATATTTAATATCGTAGTAATTATTTTGATTATTAGTTTGATTAATTTTATTGCGTGAACCGGTATACGGGTTAACGGGTGAGTATTTTGAAGGTTTCTTAACCGCGTACTTTCGAAGGGTTCATACCCGTGACCCGTATATACGGGTTTACCGGTGAGTACTTTTGAAGAATTTTGGGTGAAAATAGACACTGCAAGAAGAAAACAACATTTATATTTCTAAAGAAATATTTAGTAAACCTTTACAAAAAGGACAACATCGAAAAAAATTCCATACTAGGTCATTTTAAGGTATTTTTGGATCCTGATTACGAATGTGATAATAAAATTTGGCATTCACACTAACTAAAGCCGCCATTTTGAAAAACCCGTCATAAAAAGCGTTTTTTTCAGTTTTTTGCATTTATCATGAAAACTACAAAAATTACAAAAAAATGTTGCGAACAAAAAATGTAGAGCTTGAAATTCTCTACAAAAAAATGTCTAATGCGTTTTAGTTGTAATATCAACGGTAATATCGTAAAATAAGAGTGAACATGGGAACAATTAGATTTATCAATTCAGCCCACAATATTGTTTAGGTTTTGAGACATTTGTGAACATTGCGGCAATTACAAGTTTCTAAATTTGATGTGGGGTCGATATCTGTTGAAATATGGGTTAGGTAGGTTAGGTTCGTATTTGAAGGGGGAGGTTTTATCATTAGGACCTAGGAGGTGCGTGCGTAGTGGTGGGCTCCGCCCCCAGACCCCCCTTTTTATACTAACCTAACCTAGCTAACCCATATTTCAATCCACATATCGAAACCACGCCAACTTTAGATACTTGGAACTACCGAAATGTAAATACAATTATCAAAACCTAAACAATATTGTGGGCTTAATTAATAAATCTGATTTTTCCCAAGTTCACTCTTGTTTTACGGTATTACCGTTGATCTAACAACTAAAACACATCAGAACTTTTTTGTAGAGAATTTTGAGCTCTACATTTTTTGTTATACACATTTTTTTGTAATGCTTATAGTTTCATGATAAATGCAAAAAAAATGAAAAAAAACGCTTTTTTTGACGGTTTTTTCAAAATGGCGGCTTTATTTTGTGTGACCGCCAAATTTTATCATCATATTCGAAATCAGGAGGCAAAAATACCTTAAAATGACCTAGTATGGAATTTTTTTCGATGTTGTGCTTTTTGTAAAGGTTTAGCAAAAATTTCACTGAAAACAAAATTATATCTATGATCACAAAATGCTTCTATGTACCAAGTAAAACTAATTATGACTTTCATGTGTCCAGAATAATAAATTTAATTGAACCAATGGGCATCAAATATCCCAGTTATTTGAGAATCACCCATAAATCACTGTTGTCAACAATCGATACTGATACAACTGAATTATTCTTAATATTATATGCATATTATCATTATTATTTTGAAGTTATTCGCCTGAAGAAAGTCATCTTGGGAGGCACTTGCATTACGAATTTATTTAATGTCAGCATTTTACCTTAATTCTGGACTTTGAGGTCCTTGAGGGCGAGTGAAGGGGAGATTGCCGTCATCAAAGACGCTTTGGCGACTTCCTTCCGTGAATCTGATTAATAATGACCGAGGCTTAGTGCCGAGTTTGGAATGCGGTTTACCGTCAGGCCATTATGTAAACTCGAGGGCGTAAACAACCCTTCGCGCGCGAGGCCAATCAGAGCATTTGCACTGTCGGTGATGCACCCTGCGGTATGCCCCTTAAACTACGTGAAGCGTGTTTACGCGTGCATCTACACCATGCCGGACGTGATCACACGCACGCGGTCGCTGGTAATTATCCTTGCGTTTACCGTTAGTTATTGAATATAAATCAACTCGTGTGATACTCCTGCACTCCTGCTGCACCGGGCGAAGGCGGTAGCGGATTGGCTGATTTACGATATCACAATGAAGTTTACGGATTTATAAGGCCATACTAGAACAGGGTTGCGACCGACGATTTTATCGCTAAACGCATTATATATAATGTCGTAAATTTTCCCTAACTGGACTTACTATGTAAACGTGGAACTTAGTCACCTTCAGGTTAATGAATTTTGCACATAACGAATCGAATTACACAGCGAGAACGAACATGGTTAGTGGAACCATTTTAGAACAGTAAAATACGTGATTATAAAAAATGGTTAAATTAACAATTTCCATAGTAAAAAAAAAACATTGTTCCGTTTACCATTTCCAGATACTTAAATATGAAGCATAGCACATAACCTCAAATCTACCACAGCTTTACAGTTAAATAGTCACTCGAAATATTCTTGACTAGAAAAATAGATTTAATAAAAGTGATTAAACGAAAATAAGTACTTATCACCATAAAAAGTAATTATTGTATGTTATATTTTACAATATTATGAAATATAAAAATAAGATACTGTCAACTACAAATTTTCACGATGTTAATTGTACTATTATGAAATGTTATAATCATTTCTACCTTTTCTTCATGGTTCCATTAACTTTTTTTTCTCTCTGTGTATACAACGAAAATTTATCTATTAAAATTCACAATAAAAATTAAGAATATTAAATGTAGCATTAAAAGTTATTTTGGCGAAAAAATTAAATTGTTTCGCAACACTACTTTTGTTATCTTCAGAACGGTTTTTCTATTCTGAAGTAAGACACTGGTACTCCTAACTTTGAAATTTTTCGAAGGTCTTGGAAAAAAGTATTAACATGATTTTGAAAAATAAAGACGACAGAAATGTTCTTACATTATGTGTTGATTTTTCAAAAAAAGTGAGATGAGCTTCAGAAATTCAGTAAACAAATTCTAAAAAATATAGGTCTCTTTCATGATGATTTTTCCATTATTACTGCATCTGTGAACACATTATTTCTACACAGATAAAAATATGTTAAGTTCTAATTTTTAAATATGTTAAGTTTTCACAAAATGTTTCAAGAGCTTGTAAAAAATGATTTATATCATGCGTGGCGCAGTTTACCACACTTACTAGAAGTTTCTATGGTTTTCCGGAGCAAGCGATTTGTAGTGGTCCACTAACTATAACTACCAAATTTTATCTCGAAACTTTAAATAAGCCCTTTGTTATTTTAAATCTAGAGTATGAGCGTAACGTAATCATGGCTCTAACTTTATCAATGGCCTCGAAGGGAAATTAAAGATTATCGTTGTAACTTTAAAACAACAAAGAAATAACATTTAAAAAAATTTTTCAGACATATGAGCTTCATTTTTGATCTTCTCAAGGTCGGGAAAATTATTTACTCATAAGACAAGTTTAATCTAAAATTTTTCGCTCTTTTGATTGGAGCAAAAAAGAGGGTGCAACTCAAAAACCCGACAAATCACAAAAACGACACCTCAAAATGCAGACATTGAAAAACTAGACAATTAAAAATACAGACACCCCTGATTGGTGCGTTCACTACAAAAAAAAAATGATCACAAATACGTTACAAATATTTAAGCAAGGGTTTAATTTTGTAGGTCACTTGAAGGTCAAATCAGTTTGACCACCGGATTATTTAGTAAGCACATTTAGAATTCAATCATGAATTACGTTTTCCGAATATGTTCATTTCGAAATGTCTGTTTTTCGAAATGTCTGGTTTTTGAATGTCGGATTTTTGAAATGTCTGTTTTGTGATCTGTCGGGTTTTTGAGATGCACCCAAAAACGGGTCTTCCTATTTAATATACAATACAGACTACCTTGAAATACAATATCTTACCAAAGTGGACTTACTAACCTACGAAATGACGAAAAATATGTGTTTTTCTAAATGTGATCTAATTATTCCAACTTTTGAATAACGACTCTAATACTTGTACATCATGAAGAAGAATTTTCTATTGAAGTAGAGAAATGGCAAGCAATATCGAAAAAAGAATATTGCAACATTCCACGGGATTTGTTCACCGAAAATATTTTTTATATTTTATTTACTTATTTAGTTAGCCGTGAAAAGAAACTTTCATTTTTAGACAACAAAATTAAACTTTCTACTTATTAGGTGAAATATTTTCCCATCGAAATCACAGAACTGTTTTGTTTTTAAGGGTTCTTTAAAAATTACAGATTTTTGTACTCACAATGATTTTCCAAAAAATTGCTTCACCTTAATATTTATTTTAGAACACTGCTTACTTCAAACAAATTTAATTGCCGTTTAATTATCGAAAGATAATAAATTATGGATTATTTTAATTAATTGACTACACTTTTTTAGCACTCTGTTTAAAATATACAAATGTTTAGTCATTTTTTAAAACTATTTAGTGTATTTTACTACAGTAGCTACGTTTTTATTTCTTCTAACTACTTGAAGATAGCCCTTCTGGTGTATTGCACTTTAGCATCTATTGAACTATACATAATAATTAAAAAGTTGTCAAAACATAGCACGAATTTTTTTTAGGGTGTACTGCGATGTTTTTTATGTAAAAAAAGTACTAGAACTTTATAGTACTTTTCGCTCCTAGTTAAAATTTTACGGCCGAGGAGAGAACACTATTTTTTTATACACTGGTCGCAATGTAGGCACTTTACCGACTGTTATTAGTCTTGCGGAGATCAGTCCGTAAAATCACACTTTACGGACTAAAAGAAAGTGTCACGTGTATCAAAAAGAACGTTTAATTGAAAGAACTATTGTAAATTAGAAAAGAATTAAAAGTTCCGTATTTGAATATTTATAATATTAAATGTGATCTATTACTAAAACTGGACTTATTATCCAAACATAGAAATTCAGCTATTTCTATGATAGTTTCGAAAAGAAATGGATCTCCTTTAACGCAATTGGTTTTGAAAAATACTAATATGGATTCTTCCTCCGATTATGCCAACGTGAACGAGTGGATAATTGGCCATCTGGGGCGGGAAACGCTAGCGAAGGAGGGTTTGTACGCTTGCTCAATTATTTAAATCACATGGCTGGAGGCTTGAAACGATACAAACCTGCAGCTTCACGGCCTCTACAATTTTTATTGTGAAAACGTCACGTACTGATTTTTATGCCAAACCTAATGGAATACTGAAGTTGCGGGAGTCTTTCCTGCTTTATCGGGATTACCATCGAAATAATACCAAAACGTTCGAAATTTTATATAAAGATTAAAATTTTACGTACTGTATATTATGAAATCACAGACAACTATTTCAAACATTTTTCAGTAAATGATTATTGAGATGAGGATTTTTGGTTTTAATTATATATATTAACAATTTTAATAATAATTTTGTCTGTATTATCAACTACCCATTGTACGCAATTATCAAAATTTAGCTAGCCTTATTTGAATGGAATTTCAGTTTATATTGAAACAAAATGTACATTGAGAAAAGACATAGTTATATACGATACTACTTGTCATGGTTAAATATAAGTCTACTGTTACAGACAGTATTTGATACTACTACCAGTAGTTTAGGTACTATTGCTGATATTAATCTCAGCAGTATCAGTAAATTAATATGAAATTACCACTTCATTGAGTATTCAAATAGTTTTTTTAAACACTTCCACAAACAATTCCATTACTAATATGTTATATTTTAATAGAATTGAATCTTGAGGTTAAATCTTAATTTCAGTACTTGAGATAAAAATACATGAATGAGAAAGTGATTCAGGATAAACTTGTTTGGTTCAGCTGGTGCGCACTTCTGTGATGCTTCGATGTTTAAATTAAATTTTTTTCATATTTGTTTACAACCTAACTTTCAATGCATCGATTACGACTCAAATGTTTTATTATTCACATTACAGCCTAAGAATTAATTTCCAGCAATTTATGAAAATTATGACGTTTTGAATTTGTATAAAATACATCAAATGATTGCTTTTTAACGGAGGATAATTCATGTTGTGCAGCTTAACTTATTACACGAAGGAAATGTAGTAATATCTAAGATATATTGAAACAATAATTGATTAATAGCATCATATGAGAGTATATAAGATTAGCTGCTGCAATGTGTCATTGATGTGTCTTAGCACAAAATATTTATTTTTATTTTAACACAACTCAGAATTAAGGTCTGTTTAAAAAAAATAAATGACTTATTTGTGTTTAAATTTTTGCTACGTTTAAATAAAGGTTTACTAATCTTTCAATAATTTGCAGTTCGAAAAAAAATTATTTTAATGGTCTAAACAAATTAAAAAAAAGCAGTATACACATTACTGTTAATTTAGATTTTTAGATCAGGTACAATTAATTTTTACCATTATATTTACTCTGTGTAGTTTATTTACAAGTGATAAAAAGCAAATGTCTTACTCAAACAAAGACATTTGCAATTAAATTGTATACATTAATTTCTACATTTTCAGTACGCGCTCTACTTATGATACGTGAATACAAGTTTATGTTTCAGTTAATAAGAAATATAATTTAGAATTAGACTAAACTTTTTAAACTTCTCAAAGAACGGTTTGTAAGTAAAGACATTAATTTCTGTGATAATAACGGCTGGTTCGAAAGCCGATATATTTTCATTTCTCCAGTAACTACTACTTAGTCAGTTCCGTGGTTACAGGTCGATCAATTGAAGATAATAACTACTTATTCAGTAGTAATGGCCGTCAGTGTTATGTACAGTTGCACAATTTTCTTCAGTCCTATGTTTTAACTGTACATTCTTATACCTAAATCAACGTCTTAATTGTCATAACTCACATATCATTTTTCACCTCTACTGCATATTATGTGCAGAATATTTAAAACACAGAGGTTTAATTTTCTAAATAAATTTTCACAAATAATTTTACGACAACAAAAAATAGTTACAAAAATCTATTTAAATGTTAAAAAAACCTTTGAATGTCAAAAGTCGAGGATATTTGGGGTTGCTGACTCGAACCGATTAAGATATACTGAGTTAGCGGACTGTAAAAGGTGCAAAACAAAATCCCCATGTGCATACGCTATTATGATTTCACTGCATGCGACAAGTTTGGACTGGCTTCAGCGAAGTGAAAACGAACAGTTTTCACGAGATCTTTTAAACGTGAATATAGAAAAATAAATAAATTATTCTTGCAACAAATTTTATTCATTTTAATAATACATAAAGTGAAAAGATAATATGTAGCAATTTATATAGGTGAAACGTACAGAGACAAAAAAATCTTAAAATTGTTACATCTCAAATTACGCACTGTAAAAGGCATAATTTCAGTCTAAATTTGAGCTAATTTTCTTAAATTAAGTCAATATTGGCCCTTAAAGTTTTACTTTTAGACAACAAAGTTTAATTTTAGTCGAGATTTATGCTTAAAGAATAATTTGTTCAGCTTGTCACAAGTTACAGAATTCTTATTTCGAACCTGAATATTGACTAAAAGTAAGTTTCCAAAACTAAAAACAAGGTTTTAAGCACAAATATTAACTTAATTTAAGGAAATTAGCTCAATTTTGGACTGAAATTAAGCCTTTTAAAGTGCTTAATTTGAGATGTATCAATTTTAAGACTTTTTTTTCGGTGTATGGTTGTAAAAAATATAATTGTAAGAAAATTCTAGGTATTAATAATTTAACCGATCCTCTATTTTTTATTAGCAAATTAAACAAGTAGAGAAAGTTCTTGTTATACTTTATAACTAAAGAAAGATGTTTTTTTAATTCATGAAAATATTGTTTACAGTATTATCGAATAATATATTTTCATGTATAAGAACAAAAATCAATTCACGCGTTAATGAAATAATAAACGGCTCTATCTTAATTTAGTGTTAATTAAGTTGCTTTATATCGTTTTTTTTACCATTCCTCTGTTGCATTTCGTTTTTTTTTTGGCGCACAAAGCAACGATACTAATCGCAAAAGTGCAACTGCATTTCTCAGAATTGTCGAATCTGCTTATAGGTTTTCATTATGGATTTATTATATTCTTAATAAACATTTATAATTGTCATCAGAAATCATTATCAATTAAAACACGTTTTAAACGATTGAAAATGTGGAAGTCGATTTCGGACCACCACTAGGGAAGTCACCACTCTGATAGTTTGCATATAACTGGTCTCTTTTCAATAATAACTGAGGCGATTAACTTTGAATTACGGACGTTAAAACCGAGACCATAAGTAATTAAAAAAAAATAACTTTTCATTTTTCTGGAAAGAAATGAGCATTCATTCCTGAAATCTCGTTAAGTTCCAAAATTGGACTGTACAGCAAAATATGATCGGACGTGATAACTATGGAAGAAAATAGAACGCGAAGGCGAAACCTATGACGATATTGAACATTTTGGCAGCGTTCCAGTCACACCACTATCAATTCAGACGTATGCGCCATCTGTGCCAAACACGAGGAGATCGGTATCGTACAACTTGTCGGTACACGGCCGCACTTCCCTATTATGCTGCACGTTTGACATTTTTAATTGGAAATAGAACATTTTTACAAACTGTAACAGTCCAATTTGTATTATTTTTGGTTACAAAATTTAGAAACAGATTGAAAAGTAATATAATAGATAATTAAAACACAAATCGTTTTGCGAAACTTTATAGCTTAAACAATTACACCAAAGACTTTTTAAACAGTTAAGTGGTTGGACAGACATCGCAGAGACCAACAATAGTGACTTACGAAAAGAAAAGTTTCTTTTTCGATTCTGTTGGTTATCAGGTCTTGGATCTCGGTTATCGTGCGAGGCTTTTAACTTTGAGGAATGAAATTATTAAAGCTCTTAGCGATGGCGCAATCTCAACAAGGTGACGGCGAGTCGGGCACGAAACCAACGTTTTCGCTTTGTTCCTGGTAGGTGCCTGTTGTCGTGTTGACTTACAGTTCGTGACCAGGTGTGATTAATCAGAGAAAATATAAGATTCTACCGAGACGGGAACACCCACGTCGTCTCTGGCCGGTGTACAATGAGGCGCTCGGTTTCCTAATTACGCGCCAGATCGCCTCTTCGATGCTCTCCTTGTAGGAATATTTGTTTCACAATGGTGTAATTGTGGGTGTCTTTCGCACTTCCTCGTCTACTGTGCGGCAACCTCTCGCCCTTGGAAAGATCTTTTAATGTTGCCACAGTGTCGGGATTTCGGTTTTAATGTAATTGGAAAGTTTTAATTAAATTAATAGTTTATTACACAAAAGTACTAATAAAGTATTTTAAAATTCGTTAAATTTCATAATAAATGAGTGATTTTCTTGGTAATTATTATTTAGGTTGATGACTATTACACAGATGTAGAAAAAGAGAAAATAAATGCTCATAATTGACAGATAAGTTCACATTACACTTTTAATTACACTGATAATTTTATTTACTAAATCTTTGATATTTTATTATGAATCTTTGCAGTATAATTTTCAGTCGAAGAAGGGTCATTGTCCAAATATCCAAAATTTTGGGTTCCAATTCTATTGGAGTTGAGTTTGGCGAACTGTGGGGGAAACCGGGATCGTTCATAAACTACACTACGAAACGTATAACAGCCCAACAAACATTTGAGAATTTCACGTTGTCTTATAAGTAAGAGTCGATTTGGGTAGGATTTTTGCTACAAAATCCGAATATGACGGTCAAAATATCCAATTGGCTCTAGCTTTTGAGATATTGAAGGGGTAACAAATCTGGCATTTTGGGCATTTTGGGCATTTATTCACAGCCTGAAAAGTGCCATTATGCCACCGGTATGAGTCAATTCTGATAGGAATTGTCCCGCAGAATCCAAATATGTACACCAAAATAAGCAATTGGACCTGGTTCCTGATCAAATTGAAGGTCAAACAGGTAAAAACTCCGATTTCAGGATCTAGGCAGAGCCCAAAATCTGCTGTTGTCAAACCAGTAAGAGTCAACTCTGATAGGATTTTTCCCGCAGAATCCAAATATGTACACCGAAATAAGCAATTGGACGTAGTTTTTCACCAAATTGAAGGTCAAATGGGTAATAAATCGTGACTTTGGATATTTTTCACCTTTATGGTATAGAATAAAATACAAACAAATCTGGCAATGCAAATTGGCGGATCCAATACGTTCTATGAACTTCAAACTCATTATCCTCTTGGCTACTTTTCAAGAAAAATAGAAAAATATTCTAAAACAAGATTTTTTGCGTCTTTGACCTTAAATTAATTTTTTTTGTGTACGTATTTGGATTCTACGGGAAAAATCCCAACATAATTATCTCTTACTGATGCGATGTTACTGACGCATTTGTTTGGGCTGTAAACAGATATTCAAAAATGCCTAGAATAAAATTTTGTACCCGTTTGACCTTTAATACATCAAAAACTACAGTTCATTGGACATATTTAGATTCTGAAGAAAAAAGATCAGAATAAACTTTTACTTACAGGACAAGACAATTTTGTTGGACTATGTTGTAATTTGTTTGATATATGAAAATATATGTGATGAAAAAATCCACTTGTCTATTTACATCTTAAATATATATTTGCACTGTAGATTTTTTTAGGTGAATAATTTTAAAATTATCGCTTTATAGAGAATCAGTACCATTAACTGTACTAATCACGATCAATAACTACCCTACAAATTGAAGTACAGTGGTCAACAAAAAACCAATTGCAGAAATTTGCCAACATCCGTTATCATTGGGATATCCCCATTTTAACTGTTTCTCAACTTCATTTGCTCCAAATTTTTGTTGAACAATAGTACATGATACTTGTACTTACTTAACCCATATATTACGTACAATTACTTTCATCATTTTTTATAACAAAAAATATATTATTCTTGGTGATATCAGTGGAAAACTTAAGAGTTTCATACTTGAGGACGTCCTCAGACACTATTTAGGATATCAAAATATAATAAGACGATGAAAACAGACATTTGGCTATCCTGGAGGAATTCCTGAGGACGTCATGAGTCGAATATGCTGCTGAAGATAATCAATCTTATAGCTTCTAGTAGGCACTACTGAATATATGCAAAATACAAATGAGTACACGATTTTAAACTATTATTCCTTAATAACGCCTTGATTGAACATTCGTTTTCAGTTTAATGATGAAAATTCAAACATCTTTAGACATTTTCTTAACCTATAATGATCACGAGTTTCTTGACTATTGTGATGATCATGTGCGATCAAATTCACCCAGTGAGATTAAGTCGTGGATATTCTTTCATGCATGAAACGGTCAATGCATGTTGAGTTGATTTTATACTTAGCATAACATAAAATACTAATTGCAGAATAATGCAAACAAGGTTCATATAACTAAAAACCTTCAACCTCTAGTGATTTTTAATATTTTTGATACAATTCTATGATTTCATACTGTAAAAATAGTACTTCATTAACCTTGGTATCGTTGGGTTCAAAGAGTATATTTTTCTAACGGCCAAAATATATATACGACGTATTTAAAATATGTATTTAATACAATTTACTATATTGTAATATGGTCAACGTATTTTTCACATTTTTTTCAGATAATTTATCACAAAATTCTTAATTAATATTTTGCAATATTTATGAATCTCTAAATATGCTCAATTGTAGTGAAGTATACATAGTATTTTTATATAGAAGACATATTTTAGTTACATCATGCTACTTATAAATGTTTTTAATATAAGTATTTATATTCGTGTGATTATCACAAATACTAGAATACTACAAGTCCATATAGCAAACAAAAACGTAAAATAAATTAAATAGCTTCAATTAATAATATGCTTATTTGTATATTTGATTGTTATTTAATCATGATTTTATTCAGCTGAAAAGAAATTAGTAAATCCTTCATAATAAATGATTCCAAAAGCAAACTTAGGTCGATCATCTTGTCTACATTAATTTACAACTTCTCTGGAAGGAAACATGTTATTCTCAACATTTAATTTCTGTCCTATTGCCGTATTTGAATAAAAACTAGTTTTGTTCTCGTCAGGGCTTAGACTTATCCTTTCGGCATTTATTCCATAACATGTTCAATGTCATGGACATATATGCAATATAGTCTACTAACTAAAATGTAAATATGTTTACTACAAGTTTACATATACCAGATTAATGTCATCAATCTCGGAGAATTTCAAGAAGCATTTTTTAATGTTGAAGTGCATTTTTCACGTCGATGTCCTCAAAAGAGAACTTACGGTGTTAGAGAAGACAGCCGAGAAGCCGTATATAATATATAGACCGCCTATCCAGTTACACCTGATGGGTTTGTTTTTATACGCGTTACATTAACATGTTCAAGCAACCACAAATGCATAAATATGAGTTATGGTGATTCCACAAAAAAAAAATAGAAAATTAGTTATTTGACATTGTTAACATAGGTTTGATTTTATCAATGGTTAATTACGCTTATTTCATACAGTTCAAAAATAAATAATAGATATATACAACAGTGCATTGGGCATCATCAATATTTAAAATATAATTTATTTAAAATTAGACGTTTCTGATAATATGTGTACAATTTAAGTAAATACATGCTTGTAAGCTGAATGTGATCAACATTTGTAAAAATTAAACATATACTTCTATAAAACCAATTTAAAAAGTCTTTTAATCGCAATCATTAACGTATGTAAATGTCAAAATGGTGAAAGTATCTGCTACTTAAAACGTCACAATTCCGAGATATGTTTATACTTTACATTATATGAAACGTTATAAGAGCCTTTCATACAAAATTGACAGTATAACATGGTATATGAATTCTTGATCGGTGTACAATTACGCTATCTCCAAAATAGTAGTTTACATCAGTTATTTGAGAAATGAATGCTATTACCTACAGGGTACAGAATTTCTTATTAAATTTGACCTAGATTTCTTATCAGTGATATGTAATATTTTTCAGTAAAATTATAAATTTGACAGCATTTCACGGTCTCATAAACGCGCGTTACGTAATTTAATGATTAATTTATTAATGCTACTACGGTCATATAGTGTACGAAAATGTAGGAAAATTACAAAATGGTCTACAATTTGTTATTAGGACATATAAATCAATTCCAAGTGATCAATCTTTGCGAACTGGTGCAATTAGCTGTTTTTTCGTGTTGTAATTATTTTTTATTGGGTATAATAATGGCATTATAAACTACCTAACATAGTCTACTAAGGAAATTTGTGGTGAAAATTTCTTAATTTCCTTTGGCAATTCGATAATTTTTCTTTTGAATGTTTTAATTATATTTTCTATTTTTTTTACAAATAGACACGATGACCAGTTTTTATTATTATTATTAGGAATTTAAAGAATAAAATCCTGAAAAAATAAAAAATCTGTTTAAGGATTATGTCAGTTCATACTTTCAACATCATCGCAGCATTTCTTACTTTTACAGACGAGTTTCTGAGTGTAAATGAGAAACTACTAAAAAATTGAAATATTAATACAAAATTCCATGGAATTTGTACACTGACAAATATATTCAGTTATATTTAAATTTGTACAGTAGGACATAAACATAGAACTCCATTTATAGAATCTGATTTTTTCTTTTCCAGTTTTTGTTTTCATTATTGTTTAAAGAATCCAACATTAGACGCGAGTACACGTTATGATGAATTTACTAGCAATTGCATCGTGTGTTTAAGCAATTTGTTAATAACTTTGACTTGGTCTGTCGACATAATTTTAAATAACTTTTACCTCTACCTTCAGTGTTGTCGCTCTTTTGGAATATTAGTGAAAAATAACATATTTTTGTATCTCTTTATATCAACAAATCCCAAGGACTTCGGAAATTGTGTAATGAACACGTTAATTAATTCAAATTCCCTTCTCAAGATGAAACTATTCATTAAGAGATTGCAATCTTTAGAACATTGTCTCGTCTATAAGATCAAGTATCATAAATCCCTAAAAACAAAATAAAATATAGACCAGAAAAATGTCTGCGAAGGTTATCCATATTTAATTTCTTGAATGTAGTGTATATCATGAGTTTTGTAATCAATGTTTTGTATATTTCAAAAACGTCCAAAAACAATTATAAAACAGAAGGAGATCATAATTTCAGTCTCTGTAATGAAGTATAGACACAAATATTTTGGCGGTTGTCTTTTATTTCGGCATACTTCAACCATATTGCAAATTAGCATTGTTAAAGTAAAAAGACTAATTATTGATTATTAATATAAATAACTTAACTTCATGTTTTTTAACGTGGTAATTATGTAAATTGTATTAAGTGTTGACAATCATTGGCAAGATAATCAAGAAATAATCAATACCCCATCCTCTGCAATCCATACACAGTTTCTTTAATCTCATCGCAAATCAAAGTATGGTGAAGTAGTTTGGATTTTATTGTTACGGAATACAAATTGTTTTCCAGTATGTTTGTACTCCTCCTCAAGTGTCCAGATACCTTATGTCAGATTTGCTCACCCTCTACCCTTTCGTTGTTCTTCTCTATCCCATCAACCGGGAAGTTCATTGCTCTTCGTATTGTGTCACTTCCTCATTGGCCGTCTCGAATAATCTGACAGTCACTAGTCAGAAGACCGTCTCAGACGGGGATTAGGCGTTTGCTGGGTTTCTATAAATAATGCATCCCGTGCCTGCCGAGGCAAAGTGGTTTCACTCAGCACGATGGATTAAGGCAGCGAGAAAAGTTGCGAGATGCTAAAATGCGTTTTTTACTTGTATTTTTATGCCGCCGAATCGTTAAGTGTGCTAGCAGCGTGCGTACAGAGATGTAAATTAAGAGTTCATTGTTGCAATATTCTTTTGGATAAATATTTACTTGCGCAGAATCGATATTTACTTGGGGTTGTTATATAAACAATCGATGGATCTTGATTAAACAGATGCGAGCAATCATTTTTAATTCCAAGAATCAAATTTTCTTTTGCAATAGTTTTAATTTCGAGATTAGTGATTATAATAATACTTAAAACGTTAATTCAAACACTGACCTGTAGATTGTGTAGTCCAAATACGTTGTGATTATCTAATTTTTTTCAGAGCCTTAATTGTAACTAAAAAAATGATAAACACGATTTCCACGTTTGGTTCGCAATGAACTAATCAACTGAACTACTTTCACTTCCGGTCTTTTATGTATTAAAGGAAAATGTCGGTGATTACTTTAGAATATGTAATTACAAAATGAGCATACGTAATTTAGTTAAATGCACGACTAATTTTCTGTAAACACTATTAATAAGTGAAGATAATAGTTGTAACGAACGTACATTACACTCTCAGGCTTTTATTTAAAGTTTATTTATTCTAAAGATATATAAAAAAGTAATTTCTATTCATTGACTGCGCCTGATTAATGTGATTCAATCTCTTGTTGAAAAAATAGACTTTCATAACAAAAAGACACCAGCCTACAATGTGTCAGTCTTATAACGGCCATAATGTCATATTGAATTTTCTCGAGTTCTGGGCGGCATAGTTTATCACATCCAGTTTGAGGTGCTACTTTCTATTAATTAGCGAACTAGGAATGTAGAGATAAATCGTAACAATCTTGCTGCTCTCAGATTCAGGTGGGCATACCAGACGGGATTAGCAGACGGAACACATATCAACATTTTTACTTCCTATAAATACAAGATTTATTTGTGGAATAATTTTAGTGGCGTAGATTTATGTTTCCAAAAATTGTAAGAAAATTCAAGTCTTGTTTTTTTTTGGGTCTGAAAGATAAAATTATACTGAAGAAAAAAGGCAATTTAAAGGTTTTCAAGGTGACAAATGGCAAGATTTTCTTGCTAAATCTTTCCTGCTTTTCACTACTTAGCATCGTTATATGTGGCGCCTGTAATTATATTATATTGTTATTTTTTTTATATATGAATTTTGAAAATTACTACAACTTGAAGTGACACTGTAAAAACGATACTTAAAATCATTACATCTTCAAAATCAGTTGATGCATAGTGCATAAGACTGCCCTTATCTAAGTCGTCTTATTTACATTACATCTTAATACTTACAGTCAACATTCTTACTTAAAGCCATAATTCAGTCACATTTCGAGTCTTGATTTAAGTAATTGTGTTTACAGTTAAATAAGTAATAAGTTTTTGTAGTATTATTTTATTGGAATTATTATAAATGCATTTTATTTCATCTAGAATGCTTTCAATATGGAATATTCAATATAGCTGAACAATAATTGAGAAATTCGGATAGAAAATATTAATTCTATTATTGGTTATTTTAATTGTTATTATATATGCAACTTTTATTCGGTTATTAGAAAATTTATTGTTGAGAACTATTAACTCAGTTTTTAAATATGTTAAAAATTAAAAATTTTCTATGGAATACACAATATGAAAAAAAAAACAGTAGTTGTATTCATATGGTGGGATTAAGTATGTAATTAGTTAGGTTTATTATATTTAGATAGCATGATTTAGAAAGTATTTGCATTCATTAAAGTAAGTAGTAAGGTATTAAGTGTGGCTAAACACCCACTCACAGTTTTAACCAAATTTGCTTTTATCGGCATTGTATTTTCATTTAAAACTCGTTTCAAGAAGAATTCACAGTGAAATAATATTTTAAAGTTCTTTACTAATTTTTTATGAGTATTTGACAAATTGAAATAAAATCGGTCAAAAGATACCGTTCATTCGTAATAATAACGGGATGTGAATACTAGAGAAATTTATTCTTTCGAATAATCGCACGTTTTTTAACGAATTTTAAAATGTGTAAAATAGCTTTGAAATAGATCTGTACTTAAAAAAATATATATATCCCTTAAGCGACATATTTTCAGTAGAACTGTTCTATAGTAATACATTCTTTTATTTTCGAATCTTTAGTATTATAAATGTGCACGTCACTTAGAAATGCATTTGAAGAGAAGGTGAACTTAAATGCACATTTCGAGCACTAAGTGGCGCCACTGTAACGCAAGGAATATTCAAATTACTGAATTTTACCATTTAAGTAGTAACAGCCACCTTGGAGGTCGCTAAATATATTAATACGAATATAGTAAAGTCTTCTATCTTTTATTAGTTAATGCCATGTAGAATTTAGTACATATCGTGATGAATGTTGCGATAAAAACCGATATTCGCAGATTCCTCTAATTAGTAACTTGGGCTAACCAATATAATTCTAAAAGCCTTTTAAGCAAAAAGTACAACAAAAGTGCTTCTTTCGATTTGAATTTAATACATGAAGTGAACATTCATAAAGTCATTACAGTGGAGTAATTACTTTCCCTACATCCTGAGTGCTATCTTATTTTGTTGATTGATACCTTGTCTTAAATATGTTTTAAGAAAGTTAGGTCAACTGAAAGAAATTCTTAGTAAATGTGACTACTATTTAACTACTTAAAGTGATCGAACGGTCCTCAATAGATCTTTATGAGTTGCTGTTATAACCTCAAAGGAGTTAAAGGATCTAAAATTATAGAGGGATGAAAATTGGAAGTTTATGTATTGACTAACTTTTAAAAAATTACTTGGAGTTTAGCTATCCAATAAAATAAAACTGACCGTACATTTTTAGTTGATATATCTTCTTTATGTTCATAACTGTAACATAAAATTTCATTGAGAAGCATTTGAGATACTTTGAGAAGTTAAAAAGTAGTCAAATTTACTAGCAATTTTCTTTTTTTAGTGAAGCTATTATCTATTCCTTTACTTCCCATTAGTATATGTATCTAGGGTTTTATCGCATATCCTATTTCTTTATTTTTATTCATTTACAATACTGGCTAGATATTTCTGTCAATTTAAGTACTAATTATTAACTTAAATAAAAACAGTCAAATTAAGAACATCAACAGAGTTATCTTAATTAATCAAGTTGTTCTCTTTATTACATTACTTTCAACTTCCTAACATTAGGTGAATTTGTCAGGTAAATTTTGTTCAGTGTTGACCCACGCAGATTACAAATCAATGTTAAAACCGACAGAATATCTGCAGTAGACAAATAATGCGCAATTAACTGTTTATCTATGAGAGATTCGAATATGAATATAATTTTTTTTATCTGAAAGTAGCATTTGTCCAATTTTAGGAGCTATGCTCACCCAAAACTGGACGCCATGTGCAGCATAATGGGCCGTTATAGTTCCTAAAATCGGGTAAGTGTTAAATGGAAAATCTCTCCCTCATTTTGTGTTGCTTATGTGCCAATTTTTGCTCTGTATAAGTATTTATTGCAATACAGTATAAAAAGTTACTGTTTACGTATACGTAACGTAAGTTTTCATTCGATTATATTGAAATATGCACTGCTGTTAGGAGTGATACAATATTCACTCTTTGCAAAAGTTCGCCTCAAAAAGGTAGTCAGTTTTCAGTATCGCTTAGAGTAAAAGTAAAAAAGTCCATTAGAGTAAATTTGTACTGCAAAAAAAAATTAGAAAGAATTCTGAAAAATTTTCGGAGTAAAATATTTATCATCTAATATTAAAGAAACGTTAAAATGTACATCATTTCTCGTACTTTGAAAACGAACATTTACTCTTGGTAAAAGAAATTCAATTTTTTTTTACGATCCGTATTTAAATTCAAGATTCACTATCCAACGATAAAAAAGCCACTCTGTATACGATTGGAAATCGATATACTGTCTTACGCCCTAAATATCCCAGTCTTTATCAACGACGCTGTATTTCACGTCGAAACTTTCACTACTCGAAGTGTAGTGAGTCTCGTAAATCTTCGAGTAATGGATGTTACTCTTTAAGCCTAAGTCAGTCGCTACTTTAAAATCGACTAAGGCGGGTTAAAGTAGGGCAATGTTTTGCAAATACCTCGTATAGACGAGAGTCGGAAGAGGTGCTGTGCCTAGAAGCCGAACTAGCTGGCAAAGGCATCAATATTAACGAAGCCACGTTACGTTCAGGGTGGAATAATGTATATGGTGGGTGTGTCGAAGTCTGTGGTCGGAGGAAGGAACCTTCCCTGCACGAGAGGGTTATCGGTTTCATAAGCATAATACCATGTCGGGTTTGGCTGGCAAGCATAATTTCAATCGGGCGCAAATAACATTATTGCATCATTAGGCTTTTACCCATGATGACGCGAATCACGCAACGAGTGTTTTCCGTTAATTCGGATGTTTGGTTTTGCCTGTTGACTGGTGGTTTACATTTGATGTGCTTTATGAGCATTTTCCTATGAAATTTAATTTAATTTTTTCATTTAAAAAGTTGGGATTGATTACAAATCTTACCAACATTATTTTACATATAAGATGAGGATAAATGGGGTAATGATGAGAATGGTAGTAAATGTAATATAGATCCTTAATGGGTCATACTAATTAAAAAATTAAAATAATCTAATGTCGATCGTACATATTATATGATCTTTCTTCTTTATGACTTCCTCAGTAATACTTTTTTGGTATATGGAATAAAAAATTAGAATTTACTCATAAAATATTTCTTTCCGTCTAAAAAGACAAGTATCACTCGAAGAATATTTCAGATAAAATCGGATTTGTGATTTAGGACTGATGTCAGAGGGAGGGGTAAAAGTGATCCAGAAGACTTGGAAAGGCTAGTGAAAGGCAGGAAAACAGGAAGACAGTGTGAAATATGGGGATAGAGAAGACGAGAGGTTAAGAAGCAGACCTGGGGAAAAAGAAGAAAATACGAAGAGAATGGCAGGGACGACAAAAGGAAAAACGTAAAAGTACGTCCTCCCGTCGTTGTACAACGGAAAGAGGACGGGAAGGAGCAGAGTGACAAGAGGAAAAAGACGATGGCTCGAATCCTACCAAATACGGTAGATCTCGACTCTTTATACGTCTGTGGGAGACGTAAATAAATCGGAATTAATATTCATTCGCTATTTACATCGACCTCGAACATTGAACAACAAATTTTCATCAGTTTTATTCATATCATATATTCGATGAAGCAAACCAGTTAAAGTGATTCGTTGTTTACATCTTCGATATTTAACTCTTTAATGTCGAGCGGATGATATCTGATATAAAGAGTTAAATGTATATGTCCCTGTTATGTACCCAATTCGATAGTTATTAAATCAATTATTTAAAATTGGGACTCTCTGTAGATGTAATTCTAATTACTATAAACGGTATCCTAAAACATACGAAAGAAATTAGTTGAGAATTCACCGAGAATTTTTGGAAATACGTGACTTTTATTTATTTCTGAAAATATTCGGTTAGTTCTTAATTTATGTCTTTGGTATTTTCAATGGTACCGTCAATAATAATTAGAATTGCCGTTACAGTTACGAATTTTGAAAATGTTATTCAGTCATCTTTATTTTATGTTTTTTAGTGAAATTTCCTACATTACCGGTGAACTATTATAGAACCCCCTTAACTTGATTATTCTCGGTTTTTTAATTTTCGAACTTGCCAATTTTCATGATGATATTTGTGATCAGAGCATACAAAATTAAGTAAGTATACGTAGAATAAAAAAAATTGTAGGTATGGGGCTGTCAGAATTACAATCAAATATAAGTATATACTTATTTTTCATCTGAACAAAGATTTTTATTAACACCTTTGTAGAAAAAAATATGATGAACATTTTTCTATACAATAGCAAGGGAAAGTCGAAGAAAAAAAAATTTATGTAATCTACCTTTTACTAGGTACAAGGCTCCTGGACTAAGACATTTGTTTTACATTTAATACACACTAGAAAACAGTATTATAAGTTAGATCGATGTGCGCAGATTTTACTATAAAATTTCAACATACATGTGACATGAACTCCTTGTCTTATCGATACTTTACTTTTTCGTGAAGGCGACCAAACTTAAAATAATCGAATTACAGGTGTTTTTTATTCGTAAGATAAAATCGAAGTACTCTTGCTATGTTAGTAATATCTACCCATTTTAGATTCAATACAAGATGAAGTTAAATTAAAAATAAAATTCTTGCAACTTTAAAAAATTTCTCGTTATCGTAGATTACGTGACTAATGAGATTTTTATATCTCCTTTGATTTATACCTCATTTGATATCTGTGGTTCCATCAACTGATCATTTATGAACAGAATTCGTGGGCTCTAAACGTTGTTAGTGTCTTATTAGCAATGTATATGTCAGTAATAATAAAATGACGAGAAATTAAAAATGACAATAAAATTATTTATTAAATAGCATTTACGTTGATATTCTTATTCTCATGAAATAGTTATAGGACACTTTCATCATTAGATAATTTCAAACTCATCGTCAAAACAAAAAAGCCACTTGGAAACAAAATTTTATTATCATTAATTTTTTATTTTTTACGAAAACGATATATTATACATTAAATTATGTTTAACTACATTTATGATTATTAGCGTTTCTGTAAAAAAAGAAAATTATATATATAAAAATCATATATTTTTTGAACTTATAAAATTATAATATAGTTTTGAACAAAATGTAATTTGTATATTTTAGTTTCATTTAACCTTTAACTGACTTTAATATTCGAATGGAAAAGTGTACCCAAGCATTGGTTATTACTCTTAGTAAGTATAGAAATGTGTATGAAAAGTATGGGATTTTGCTAATTTTATCTACAGTAAAAGTTAAACATTTTATGGATTTTCCTATTTTTATTTTCTTCAAATTATTTCTATTAGAATGTCTCTTAGTGATAGTAGTCGCAATTTCCTTATTTTAGAAAAATTTTGCAAAAACGATTCGTAGCCAACTCTCGTGAATCTTATTTTAAAAAATAAAAAATATCGTCTTTTGAGATCACCTAGTTTGAATCTTAATAATCAAGTTTGAGCGACAAATAATTATTTTGTAACAATTATTAAGTGTAGAATTAAGCCAAGTGTTGTATCATATCTATTACAAGTACTATTTAAAGACAAACAAATTTTTATTGATCAAAGTCATTATACATAGTATTTTTTCCTTATTTCTAGCACGACTAGGAGTATAAACTAAAGATATTGAAGCAAGCACAAGCTCTCCAATATTAAATTGTAGAAATGTAGAGTTTTATGCGAGATTAAATGTGCTCTTAGTTACACGATTCTTTAAGGTGAAGAGAGACTATTATATTGTAATTTAATACATTCCATTATATATCGAATATAGACAGATGTAATCGTTAAGTGGGACTGTCAATATTCAAGTTACGGCGCCACCAAAGTTTGTTTTTTTGCTGTTACTACTTAATAGAAGCTTACTACTGAAGTAGCTTTAACTACATTCTTTTTTTCAGTCGTGAATCATATATTGTATGATCCCTTAATAATGTTCAATTTTGTAGTAAATTCGGTCCAATCTGAAATTAAAGGAGATTCTTAAGCCCGAGTACAGAGACATGAGCTCAACCTCAAACTGACAGTTCAGTTTTCAGATTTGCATTGTCCAGATGTAACGTTTTACAATTGTTTGGCATTCTAAAGCTATGTGACGCAATTTTCAAGAAATGTCTCAAAAATGATCACGTAAGTGTTTTAAATGAAGACGCCTGATTTTGCATTGTACCCAAGTCTCAAAATGATTTCGAATGTAAATCAATATATAAGAATAATTACACCCAGAAGTGTACCAATAGCACTATAAAAATCATAGTTTTTCGGAGCACTTTATTTTCTATACAATCGCAAAGGTAAATTAAAAGTACACAGAAAAAAAAGTCCGAAAATTGTTATATATTAAATTCATTAACAGATGAGATTAATTTAAGCCCGAAATTGCGTTAATTTTCGTAAATTCAGTCAGTGTTTTGGTTTAAAGTCTTGATTCAGTTAGCAAAACTGACTTTTAAACGATATTTTGATTTAAAATAAGATTTATCGAGCTTATGGCATCTAAGTTAGATGAATCTTATTTCAAACCAAAATATCGACTGAAAGTCAGTTTTGTTTTCTGAAAGTAAGACTATAAGCCTAAATATTGACTGAATTTAAGAAAATTAACGAAATTTTGGGCTGAAATTAAGCCTCACCTAAAGATAAAATTAAGATGTAACAATTTTAAGACTTATTTTTTTCTGTGTATGCTTCTGCACTGCATTGAAACAAGACGTGTTTTTTTACACGTATTGTCAAGGTTGCAAGTGACACAATAAAAATTTGCATTTTTTATCAATGGTATGGATTGGCAGATTTTTCAGTTAAAAATTATTCTTTTCTTCAGGAATTGTTGAAAATTTGACAAATGACAAGAGACAAGCAATTGCATAGCAGCACAGAGTGCATCGCAGAGCGTTCGATCGGCCTTTCTTCTCTTTCTTTCTGTTGCTCCGACGGTCTCTATTTTCATTTAAATTGGCTTTTCCGCAGCCGAAGAAAAAAAAATTCAATTTTAATCACACGACTACGGTTCCAACCTAGCATCGTACTGGAACGACAAGGAAGGAGAGTCTGCGAATACGGGAAGTGGCATTATTAGCTTTCGAATCGAACCAATCACTGCGCTTCCTTATTAAGCCCTGCGGCGCCCCTAACTCGGTAGCTCATACGCGGTAGCTGTTGAATCTCGGGGAAGATCTCGTATTCAAGGACCTGCACATTAAAATTTCCTTTTTTCTTCTTGCAGTATGATGTTAACCGATCTTCCGTTCTCGGCTTAACGTTTATTATGGTAATGTATGTAGTGGCTTGTAACTTTATAATAGCTTATTAATAGGCATCGATTTCCTTTTTGTTTGATCAATTTAAGCTTGTATAATTAATTATTTATTATTACTCGTTTGGAGTGAAAGGTGTGTGCATGGAAGAACATTTTGACATATACGTCATTGTAATATGATATCATATTTAATATAAATATGACATTTTGAAATAAAAAAGTTAAAATATAATCGAATTTCTGAAATACTTCGAATGGGAACTTGTAACATAAATTTCGAGATATGAGTAACAGGAATGTTTTAATAAATTTCGGAAAAGAATAAATAGTTGGGACTATCACTGAAATTAGACTTTCTAAATTTGTGATCTTCCACAATTGAGTTGGTCAAACATAATGCAATAATTTCCATGCAGCGTTTTTTCCATCAGTTTGTTTCGTTCTACTATTTATAAAGTACAGAAGTTTTCCTTTCTTTCTTTCGACGTCACTGGAACATCTCGTGATCATCTATCTGAGATCACTTAATTATCTCTCAATAAACTTCAAGAATCTTGTGAACATCTCTCTTTTATCCCTGAAACGTTCTGCGAAATCTTTCGTTCGTCTCTCCGACGTCTTTCTTTTATCTTCCAAATATCCCAGTGCTGCAGGCATGATTCGTCTCTCATATATCTCGTTCTGTCTCATAAACGAGATGTCTGCGAGACTGACGAATGTGAGATCTCTCAAAGATCTTTCAGAGACATATTTTTAAGATGATAATTAATTCTTGTAAATTAAGTAGTAACGGAACATATGATAAGTTATCTGCATGTCTGACTATTTAAGTAGTAACATCCATAACCAGGGTATATTGTAGTCACTGTTAGAAGAAATGTTGATAGAATTGACACCGTCCTAATTTTAATGTACGTTGTTTATAATTGCAATTTTTTTAGGGACTCAATTTGCAGTAAAACAATATAAAGTCTAATAGTTTTGATCGGTTTATTACGTCAATAATAAACAACTGGAAAACTGTCGCTTTATACTCATATGTACTTATCAAAATACGCGGTGGTTTCGAAACATCATTCCCATAATGTTCCACACTAGGTGCCAAAAGGATTCTCCAGAAGTTTTCTGGCTGACCAGAAGTAAGGATCGAAGTTTTGAAAATTTCCATTTTCACGAAAGTTTTCAATTCGATTAAATGATGGAGTTAAAATTCTGGGATAATGAATTATGGATAAGTTTATATTATCAAAATGAATAGAAATTTCTTATTATATACTCGTAATGATTAAGAAGTAAATTATGAAAAGGATAAATAAAACTTTGAAATTTAACAAAAAAATGTGTTAAGGCAATTATTATAACACAATGCAAATTGTCAAGTAATATCTTAATAAAGTTTGAATTCTTTTTTTCGAGAACAATCTTCTCTTTTGGAGTTTCTACAATGTAGTTGTGAAAGTTAACGCAGCCTGGTGCACAATTCCCTCAGTAGCTCGTACATAGGATATGTACCTTCGAGCACGCGAACTCGGCAAAGACCTGAGGGGAATCACTATACATAATAAATAAGTAAAATTATTCAAACTCACGAAGAGTTTTAAAGCTACGTATATACATACTTGTTACCGTAATATACTATTAAAATTTTAAAGAAGTACATTTATCAATGGAATTGTATTTAAAAAAAAAATTGTTATTTAATTATGAAACGGATTCTGTATTAGTCCACGGAGTTTCATATTTGTCTAAGTAAGTTTAACTAAGTTATTCAGTAATAATAATATTGATAATTGTAATTATATTTTTAACACTCCGGGAGTAGAGCTCGATTTTGCGACCTGCAGTGAAGAATTCGGGCGCTAATTATCGAGCCCCAAGTTTTTCATCCCTATTAATAACGTTTTTTTAAGTGTGTATTTTTAATGCAGCACAAAATCATTGAGACTACTTTAATTTAATGCTTATTACTTTGAATTGCATCTATCGAAGGAAAAGTAAATAGTACAATTTTTCAGCGAAAATAGCACAATATAATTCAAAATTTGCAAGATATTCAAAAAACAATATGCAAGAACAAGACGCAGTTGTGATGAATTTAAGTTTGGAGAATGTTTTATTTATATCTATTGGTCATTTATATACGTAAAATAATAACAGATCACTTTAAAAACTAGTTTAAATATTTCTTTCATGTTTATTAAAAATATTTTATTGCAAATATCAAAAGTAACTTATGCAATATTTAATCACGTATTTTATATTATGTATACAATATCTTACTAGATAGGTACGAAAAACATATCATTTCTATTTATCCATTTTTTAATCGTACAATAAAATAGCTATAGGAAAAGAAATTAAACGTTACACTGCAAAAAAATCTACCTGACACATTCAGCTACCAATGGGAAGTTGAGAGGTAAGTATTTACAAAAAACGTTTTTTAGTTAGGATAACTCTGTTAATGTTAATATTTTAAATTCAAGTTAATAATTTGTAGTTAATCTATTTATATATAGTATCTTATATATATTTATCCAGTACTCAGAGTAATTGAAAATTAAGAATTGTGATAATATGCAACAAACTCATAGATGCTCATTCTAATATGTTAAAAATTAACCTCCAATACATCAACTAATAAGGATTACGCTAAAAAAATACTCAGAAAAATCCTTAATAAATTTATTTTTTTTAACTACTTTCTACTAAGTTTTTTCAATAGGTCCTGAATGAAATTTTGTAAAATGCAGTTACGACAGCGAAGTTAAATCAACTAAAAATGTAGTTATGTTAAAAATTAACTAAAAATGTATCTTCAATCTTTTTCGTTTAAACTGAGCAGTAAAATTTCAGCAATTTTTAACACTTAGTCAATAACTGAACCAACATTTCATTCACCTATTTATATTTTTAGTTGCTTTAACTCCAGAAGTAACCGCAAGGGTTAAAAAACTACGTGGAGTTCTTATTAAAACACTTTGAGTAGTTAAAAACTATTTGTTAAGTTTTACTACTTAACATCCATCACTATATTCTGTGTAGAATACATTTAGATTATTTTGGTAACATATTAGCCTTAGTCTATTAAACCATAAGTTTTGTAATATTGTATGCACTATGCTTCTAAATAGTTTCTTCAATCTTTATTCGCAGAGATTAAAGTAATGAATGTTGTTTATATAATAATATAATATTATAATAAGAATATAATAATACAATGTTTGTAGAATAAATATATGATAGTCAACGCTTAACGGCATTCCTAACTTATTAAAGTATGCCCAGAATAATTATCTATGACAGGTAAGATAACATTGATGAAGTAATTCATTACATTACCGCAAAATTGTAGTGAAGCTACTTTTTTATGTTTTCGTTGAAATTGTTTAATTATAATCCTGTCTTCTCAAAAATATTCGAGACAATCGTTCTAATAAATCCTATATACTATTAAACATTACTTATCTTGACTTGATTTTTAGAATCATGTAATTTCATAATAAAACATTTTGAAACAAATAATAAAAATACATGCACTAATAGGGTGGCCCTTAGAACACCTTAAAAAATTTTTTTTTCGTGCCACCCCTCCATTCGGTTCCAAATACAAAAAAAAAAAGTACTGCGAAGGCTGAGCGTCCTATCTCAAAGGGAACAGGTGCCGGCAGGGTCGGACTTTTTCCCATTTAAATAACACAGTTTTTTTCGCTTTTTTAGTTATTTTTAAATCAAGTATTCAAAATAAAAAATTTTGGGTAGCACAAGTGTTAATATCTTTTCTTGATACCCTTCTGCGTGTAATGAATCAAGATACAAATTTTTGAAAAATTTTCCGACCGAGATTTTGCGTTTTTAAACTTGGTTATTATTAACTGCAAAAGCTGAACTAGTTACAATTATCTCTTTATTCTCCCGTAATTCGTTCTAAAAGTCTTCCTAAAAATCTGAATCACAGATTTTTCCATTCTCTGGCATTATCTGAAAAGAATGCAGCGTGATTGAGTCGAAAATTGTGGGTAAAAGATAAGGTAGATCATTTTGAACAGGTAAGTTTTATTTCATAAAAATCAGGTAAAGGAAATTCAAAGTTACATTCTTCTTTGTAACTCGTGAAAAAATATTCTAATGCTATCGTCATATAAATAATCTTATTCTTTACTTTTTTCTGCATCGATTCATATATTTATTTATCGGAGTCGGAAAATTTTTCAAAAATTTGTATCTTGATTCATTACACGCAGAAGGGTATCAAGAAAAGATATTAACACTTGTGCTACCCAAAATTTTTTATTTTGAATACTTGATTTAAAAATAACTAAAAAAGCGAAAAAAACTGTGTTATTTAAATGGGAAAAAGTCCGACCCTGCCGGCACCTGTTCCCTTTGAGATAGGACGCTCAGCCTTCGCAGTACTTTTTTTTTTTGTATTTGGAACCGAATGGAGGGGTGGCACGAAAAAAAAATTTTTAAGGTGTTCTAAGGGCCACCCTAATGCACTAATTATTCACGAAAATGTTTAAAAGAATTGTTTTATTTTGATATAAAACCTGCAAGTGAAATAAATTCACTGTGAGATAAGACATGTCTGGATAGAGTTTGTAAATAATATAAGTAACTACCTTCGTGAACATTTGAAACCCACACATAAATAAGAATATATTCTTTTTAGTGGAATAAATTGTGAGGGCGTATCGTAACTGATCGCATCATTTATCCTGGTTTTAGGTTTTCCACAAAAGCAGAAGTAAAGTCAATATCAGGGCCCGAATTGAATCTAAAATAACTGAAATATAAATATATAATATTATAACATTTCACTGTTTTTTAAACGATTTTTCGTGTTTTAAAATAAAGATTTTTAAGTTGAATGTATTATTTTATTTTCTTGAAATAGCACAGATTTATTTAGAATGTTCCTGATATTACTGACAATGAAAATATCAGCAAATTCCCATAAAAGTTCTAAAAATTCCCATAAATCTGCACAAAAAAATGAAACCTTTTATGTGGTAATCTATCATAGTGGCATTGAAGAGTATAAAATGGAGTTTACAATAAAATATAAACATATTTTATAATGGAACTATTTTAAAATGTTGAAGCATATTTAACAATATATTGAAGAAAAATATTAAGTGAAAAATCTATTAGAATACTCTGAACATTCAAAATGATTAGCCCTCTCTTTAAATAGTCACAAAAAAAAACGTTGAAATTGACTTCAGGTTTACGGGATATCGACAATTCTCAATGTTCACTTTTGCCTGGTCTCAAACTTTAATAATTTAATAGAGGGTCAGTTTCATAACCGTTTAGTAATGTAATAATATCTGGATATTATCTTAATTCTATGATATAAAGGATTATTACACATTCAATACAGTAAGTACAATTCGATACTAAATGATGATTAGTTGAATTCACGTTCCGGGCGAAAAATGACGATTTTGCGCCCGGTGAGGTTCTTGTATGTGAATACTTTTATGTAGACAAAGGACCTATCCATTATTTGAAATCGTTGCTCTTGAAAATCCAGAAAAATAACCTGAGTTTCAGCACCGGATTTTATATTTCCCCAAAAGGAAATTTGGGAGAAAAATATTAAAGTAATAAATTATGGCGAAAATGACCAGCGAGAAGTGTTCAATTATGTACCAAAAGGAACGTCGCGATATTTGCACCAGATTCCGCTAAATTAATTTCACGCCCAACCTGAGCGACCTCGAGGACTTTTCTCCGTGACTCAAGACAAAGATTGTTATCTGAGCAATTTTCAGGAATTCGTAAAATCGAGAACGACAACTGCGGGCGAAGGGCTTCTGGCATTGGCTGACTGAATTCGAGGAGGATCCGCCGTGCGACGAATGCCGTCAATTTGAATATCTTGAGCTACGACAGGCAATATTCAATATCCAACCCTCGCAGGCATTTGCGAGAATTCCGGGATAAACTAATTGTCCTCAGGGACACTTTGGCGACGTGTCGGGAGAGACCTTTTACGGGAATACGCGCGTCTTATTGCGCTTTCGAAAGGCAAAGCCTCTTAAAAGAAGCGGAAAGAAATGCGCGGACTGAGTGAATTAAAGCAGATTTCATTTAGAATACATCGCTGGAGGCCTCTGTCCCTCGACGAGCAGTAAGACGACTGCAGAAACGTTCATCCGATATGCTTCAATTACTGCTTGGGATAATTGTACGAAGAAGTACATTTACCGCATCAAGGGAATTTTCATTATTCTGCCTTTGACATTTACAGACATGGATATACCAAGAGCTGGGGTAATGTCATTCCATAAATAATGTTCCTTAAGGGGGATCACAGTAAAAATGTCGCAATATCGATGGGTTTTTCTTACGCAAAGGGTTTAAGTTTTTCCTCCGAATAGTTCTGAATAAAGTTTTGTTTTTATATTTCATTGTACACATTAAAGAAGACAAAATTTAAATGTTGTAAGTATGCTCTTATAACTAACGTATTCTACATGAAATTTCAAGCAAAAAGGAAAAAGATCCCTTAAGAAAATTGGATACGATGTCTTCAATTTAATTGGTGCGCCATTGAAGTTTAGAAAAAAATCATTCCATTTTGCAATAACTTGTCTTTTTTGAAGTTATCTTAACAAAATTAGGCTCATTTTAAAATCATTTTTAAGCTCTCAAATTCGCCTCTGTGGTTCTTTGACCACAAATGAATATTTCACTTACTGTAGTCATAAAATGGGTAATGACAATTTTCGAAATTTTTCGCGTTCATCTCATTTAGATAAATATAGCTAATGAAATACCACTACAAGGAAGTTGAAAAAATGAACAATTTAACCCCTTATCCAATGAGATTCGTTTAAAATTGATCCCAAAGGAGCCCCTTAATCTCACAAAATTGGGAAACGGCTTGATATTCGCCAAATGCAATTTTTGTAAATTCTTGGAATTTCAGAGGCTCTTTTTGGGCTCAATTTATATCGCATCACCTGGTATAAGGGGTCAAATTGTTCATCTTCTCATAGTGTTGTTTTACGAGCTATTAACACGAAAAATCGCAAAAATTAACATTTTTTACCTTTATATTTGAAATAAAATTTGAAAATATTCATTTTAGGTCAAACACACTCATAGACCGTGATATTATAGAAATAAGACGGCCTAATTTACGGTGTAACATGAAACAATATGAGAAGACAATCTTTTTGCGACTTAAAAATAGCAAAAAAAGCAAGGAGTGAGTATAGTGTATTGTATATTCCATGTTTACACTGCAATAACTCTTACATTGGACAAACGGGTAGACCTCTGGAGGTTCGTTTGAAAGAGCACAAAAAGAACATCTACGCCTCTAAAGAAGAGAATTTGACAGGTCTAACAGATCATAGACAAAAAACGGGACATGATTTCAATTACGCCAATACAATAATTCTAGCCAGGGGAAAAACTGGAGGAAAAGGACCCACGTTGAAAACTTTTTTATCAAAAAGGAAAAAAAACAACGTCAATATAAGATTCGAAAAGTCAAATCTACCCGAAGTCTACAATGTCTTTACTTAAAACAAAATTTCAGTTACATTAATTTAAATACCCTTCAGTCCATATTAACTACTTTCATTTATTCTCGGTAACACAAACACATAAACCATCTTTAAATTCATGTATTCTCCGGCATTTAGTATAAATATAAACAGTTTGGCATAATTTTTTCACATTTAATACTGAAGAGGACCTATACCTTGGTCGAAACGTATAATTAATTGCGTTACAAAAATTTTTTTAAACAAAAATTGTTTTCATTATAATGATCTACTTTTAAAACATTTTTTCAAAAAAATGTTTTCCCTAAATGAAATACTTTGTTCCCTCCTTAAAATTTAATTCTGATTATAGTTAAAAATTTATTGTTAATTTAATATTAGACCGAAAAATACCAAGACTAAAAGTTTATTAATAGTGTATTGTTATACTGTTCGCAATTACCTACAAAAACGATGCCAAACCTGCTTAAAGGGATTCTAACGTTGTCAATCGATAAGGTAGTAATCTATGTTGAAATATCTCAATTGAATATTATTCAAGATGTTTTTCCAAATTCGGGCTTTGTAACTGCAATTCTAACCATTATACCTGATACCACATAAATTATCCGATAAATTCATCAAGAATTGATTAATAATTTTCCTCTATTTCCGAAAATCCCGGTCAACATTTTTTGGCATTTTTACAAGATCTTTTATAATAGTTAGAATTACTTTTGCAGTGCCCGAATTTTAATCCTTATAAGCTAAGAATATTCAAATTCCGTTAAGCCCAGAATTTATAAATTTGTACTTCACGTGTCATATTTATTAAAACAATATAAGAAAAGATTTATTTGTAATTTGAAGATAAAGTGCGCCGAATGCATGCATGTTAGACCGTTATCAATTAGTTACAAGAACAACGGCAAATCAGGCGCACCCAAAAGCCATGCCTCAGTTATGTTTTATACCTTTCAGCTCTGGAGATGGATGAAACGATAAATTCAAATTGTAATGCGCAAAATTGTTTAGACACTTGATTCATAAATAAAATGTGCTTTGCGCAGGCTTTCTGAGGGCAACTTACCTGACATTTATATAATATTTCTTATCGGTACGTGCTTGCAACTTAAATCAGAGTTTCATACAAATCACAGGAGATAAAAATGTAGATCTTATATGATTTTTATGCAATTTATATGTAATATTATTGTTATTTCCGAGTCTTATTTCAATACAATTCGTACATGATTGTAATAAGACTATTTTTGTCTTGTTACTTTCGTGAACATTGATTATGTGTAATAAAAATATTCCCATCATGTATTTCGAAGACTATTACCAGATATTTTTAGAGGATTACTTCAAAATTAGGGTAACTAATTTTTACGAACTAATGTGTTGGATTAAAAATATATAATTGTAGACTGTGTTACTTACCCATTCGTTGTGGAATCAAATAATTCATTGTCGTCATCATCGGTGGTATAATCTTCAACATTGGGATCTAAGTCGTCAGTATCTGCTACATCACCTGCAATTATACAATAATTAAATTACCGTTTAAAAGAAACATAATAGATAGTAGTGCAAAGACATTATAGAATTATTAATATATGAGAATGATCACGTGTGCAGCAAATGATCACATATGTTAAACCAGAAGTATCAAGAATTCTCCTCTGATTTGTCAAACTTAACTGAGTATGTAGAAGATTGTGAGAAGAAATAGATTCATTTGAGTAAGAGAGATGCTTGAAACTATACAATTTTCGATTTCAGTTTTTAAATTGTCCCCACATAATTTAGTTTCCGCTTGTAATACAATTAGAATTAGAAGAACATGGTATGACATTGACACGAAATCTACGATTCATTATCTATCTAAAAATTAATTCTGGAAATCACTCTAAAAAAAATGTCCTAATTTCAAGTAAATATTTACTTGAATAGTCACAAAAAAATATTTACTTATAATAGACAAATAGTTTGTTAATTCGACTAAATATTAATTTGATTTTCTCCAGCAAGTAAACATTTATTTAAATTAAGAAAATATTTCCTTATTTTAAGTAAATATTTTGTTGCGACTATTCAAGTAAATATTTACTAACTTAGGAAATTTTTTTTCAGTGAAACTATTAGGAGTCGAATTTTCTGTTTACGCCATTAATTACAAAAATTAGAAATAAAATCATACGAGTAGAATTGATAATTTGAGCACATAGATCTAGACTCAAATAAATCGCAGAGTCCCTGAATACATTTTCTCTCTCCATATGTCAGTATGGTCGAATCACTTTTTAAAATACTCCTCCCTCCCCTTCTTTCAAAATATTGTATAAAAAGCCTCACACCAATAAGGCTGCAGTAGAAACGTGAATAACGACGTAATAAATTTGTAAATTGGTACGAAGCGCGTGCGATATATGCGTTACTCGAATTAGAGCTTTCTGAATGGGAAACGCAAATCAACAATCGGAATGTAACGAACCTCCTGCACGCGCGTATTTGCGCCAGCTTACAACTCGCTATGGGACGAAGTCGCCTACATTTGGCACGTATTGTGGGGACGCGCCTACGCCTTCGTTGGCTTAAGTTTCAACTGAGACGTATGCGTCTTTAGCACCGAAATTAATCATACCCGTAGAATCCCACGCCTGCCATGGATCCGCACTCTTGTGCACAGACTCGTTATATTGTCTCACGAGAATGCTACTCATTTATGATAATCCAAGGAACCTAAGACCCTTGATTTATGCCTGTGCACGGCCAAAAGAGACGACGCGCATGCTTTACGCCACAAAAATTTACGCATTATACAAACAAATGCCTCCTAAATAGTCCCCTAGGTAGAAGGGTGTAAATTTCACGGGCTGAAAAAACAGGACTTTGTTTTAAATGAATGAATAATTATTATGCTCTTCGCTCTTTGTGTTGTATATGATAAATCCTACGAAATATGTTGACAATTCTGACACTTCAACTTTTGGTATGACTCGCAAGCTTAATAATGTCTAGGCGGTCGGAATAGTGACTTTTTGCATCATGAATATTAACCTTTTTTTAACCCTTAGCTGGCCCTATGGGTCTAGTAGACCCGAGCGTTTATTTGAACTCGAAGTAAGTATACTAATATTTCAGAAATCGACGAATTGTTAAATGTGCCCAAAATAAATCACACTGTGTGAAATCATTTATATTTTCAAGAACATATCATAAGCTACCTTGTGTAACATTTTTGAGCAAAAATATTCAAACACGGTTGTGCAATACACGTTTGAATACGTCGAGTCTATCGGACTCATTTATGCAATTTACGTTCGAACGCGGGATTTTGCCAGTTAAGGGTTAATCATTCACGAACCAAATAGTATGAACATCCCTAATAGAAAATATACATATGACCCGTTTCTCGCCACTTTTTCTGGTCTATGATAATAAATCATTGAATTGTTCTCTTTTTGTATCACTGATATAATAGAACTAGATGTTGCACGGAGAGAAATTTCTAGCTTTTGTATCACGGTTTGCGATATGCTTTTGTTTCACAGCATCCGTATTCTCTAAAAGGATGGAATCATCGTCCAAGTCCAACAGCGCGATTTCGTGCTTTTTAGTCATGGCCCACGTTTTGAGAGGAAAGGAAAGCCGCGAAACAAAAGTTTGACGCAAAACCATGGCAAATCCTAGAAATTTCTTTCCGTGTGTATTAGAAAAAGGGTAAAAAGAAGGGGTTACATAATTTATTCGTCCACATTATTAGCTCTCGATTATGACGAAGATATTGCTAGATTATTTAACGGCTATCTCGAATTCCACACATTTTTCCTTGGACTTGTAATCAGTGCCAAATCTTCGCATATCAAATTTGATGCCACTCAGTTAATTTGTCAAATTATGTATCAAGTTTAGTATAAGCCCGAGTAAAAAAACGATGTCCACTAACAATAAGTGTCTCTGAAGTGTTCCTGGAAACATGTCGCACAAGTATGCCTGGGAGACAAATAGATACATCCGAGACACTTCATCCATTATTAGATGAGGGACTTAACCAACACCTCGTCAACGCTTCTAAGGCATCTCCAAAACGACATTTCATATGCTTTCACGACATCTACAGAAGGTCTCGTGCACACTTCTGGGGTGTTTTCAGGAAACCTCCGGGATAATTACGAGACACATCCAGAATTCTTCTGAAACACATTTAGGACACTACCGAAATATTTTCAGAACACTGAAGACCGGGCCACGATGAATGCTTCACAGACTGTACACTGCTATTTCCTGCCCAGGTGAAAAAGTTTACAATACAAGGAGAATGCCGATGGCATCGGCAATGACAAAGACACCAACAACAATAATGATGACAAAGGTGCAAGAGATAACGATAACGATATAACCAACAGGAGTGCCGTAAGTTGAAACTTTTACACGTACTTTCTGCAGAAGTTTGAAGTGCTCACTGGTCAATGTTGGTCGTTGTCGTTGTCTCCTCTGCCTTGCGGTCCTCATCGTTCTCTTTATGGCGCAGATTTTTTCACCTGAGCACGGAATGCCAATGGATTTCCTTCGAACAGAAAAATATTCTGTGAAGCGTTTATCGTGTCCTGAAAGTGCTATGAAAATGTTACGAGATTCTCCGAAATGTGTCTCGGAAGTGTCCGAGAGATTTCCTGGAAACATTTCAGAAGTGTACAGGAAACATTCTGTAGGTGCTGCCAAAGTATATGAAATGTCGCTTTGAAGATGCTTTAGAAGCGTTGGCCAAGTCCCTCATCTAATAATGGATGAAGTGTCTCGGATGTGTCTAGTTGTCTCACTAGGCATAATTGTGCGACATGTTTCCAGGAATACTTCAGGGAAACTTATTGGACATCGTTTTTTTTTCGCGGGAATCTGTTTTGTACTACTTTATTATGTAGTGAAGAGTATGTAGTAAGAGTATGCAGTAAGAGTATGCAGTAAGAGTGGTTTTCAAAATATATCCGCATCCTTCAATCGCGATAATCTGATTTCACAAATGCCGGCAAAAGATCAAGTTGTATATGTTTGTAGATAGATATCAATCCAATAGACTGCCACAATATTTACAAGAAGAATATGTAGATGATCCACAAATAACTTTGGGAATTTTTCACGAGTTATTGTATTATCGAAAGTTGGCATTTTTATTGAAAACCATTTTTTTCGAAAGGGGCATTTAAGCGATTTTAAATCTTCTATTGTCCCAGAACACATTCCAGAAGAAAAATCTTGAGTAATTTTCGATCTCATTAAAATGATTCAAAAGACGCCGTGTATATACTTTGTAAAATCGAATCATTATTACATTGAAAAAAGTAATTAAATTACTTATTTGAACATTTTTCACAGGAGATAAACATTTTGTAATAATCATTTCATATAAAAGTAATAAAATCCAAGTAGACCATTACATTTTCCCCAAATATCTAATTATTCATGTTATACTTTCATTATTCCATTCCATCTCAGCTCGACCACATTATCACAAAATCATGAATTTCCCGGAAAAATGTAAGAGGAAAAGGGAGATAAAAGTCTGACGAACTCATCTGCATAAAAAAAATGCTAACCGAGAATCGAGTCGCATATACTTTCGGGTGTTTGAAGGCAAATGAGTAATTTTCCCCAGAAAGGTTTAATGTCAATGGCGAAGCGCCGAGATTTCAGCCTGCGAATGTAAACGACGAGGTACCTACAGGCGCCGGGCCAAACGTTTAATATCGAAGGAACGAAAGGGCCGTTTAGTCGTGTCGTTCGAACGACCGAGTCAGCCGATAGAGTGCCAAGATCGAATTCGTCGTACCCTTTCAGAAACCTTCCCTTTTATTACCCAGCGAAAATCTTCGCCCCGCTTTTTATAGGTATATACCCAGAGTCGATCTCGTTCGGAAGCTCCCTTTATCGGCGATTTATAGATATTGGGCATGCGCAAATTTTTAATTTACAACCGGATTTAACCTTTCGAAAATATTCTCTGTAAAATTCGGGAAGATTGTCTATAAATTTTATACACGAGGTAGATTTTTATTTTCCTGATATTTACACCTTAACAAGTCATTTTTGACATTTTTTAAATTGCTCCCTGTCGAATGTTGGAATTTTATTAGGTGTAGTTATTTATTTATAGCAATCGCGTTTCGTTTTTACTTTTATTTTTACTGCAGAATATATGCAAGGTTTACTTTGGACCTTTAAGAAAAACTTTTACAAATGTTGCATTGTTCTTATATTTATAGTCACTTACTTACACTAATTTTAATTCCTTGCTGCTAACATATTTAACTTCAAATTGTTACATTTTCAGTAACTCTAACACATGTAATTTTCACACGTCATCCTATTTTTCAATCTTCTTCCAATCAATATTTTGTTTTTATTCGAATTTATACCATACTGTATTGGTAGACAATTCTCTTTAAAGAATTTTTGTATTTCCATACCATTTTCCTCATTTGGTTTATTATTTTTTCATTTCCTTCACAACCTTAGGATGAAAAGAGAAAAATAATTGTCGAAAGACCGAACTGTGGTGGACGTAACGCCTAAAGTTCAAGTTAAAGTTCAGATCATAAGAAAAATATAACAATTATGTTGCATAATGTAATTCAAAATATGTTGAAGAAAATAAATTTTCTTTGAATTGATTGAATTGAAATCTTCTTGAATACATCAGACTGATGCGGATCCTATCATTCATGAGTCCCATTGTTCAATTTTTTTAAGGCCTCCTTAATACGCTTCATTATTTATTATTGCACATCTTAGTTCATCATAGAATCATTAAAAAACCTTTAATTACTTTTTCTTTACATTTCATTGTCATCTGTTATGAACCGCTAAACTATGGAATTTGTTGGTGTCAGAATATTCTAATGTGTTGCAGAGGTTTATCTTTGCTAATATTCTGATACTAAACTTCTGTCATACACACTAGTATTTATTATATTTTTCTGCCTTTCTCGTAACCCTCTTGCGAACAAGTTTTTTTCCAAAGAAGTAATTTACAATTGCGTACATTTTATAAAGTTATTTTCACAACGGTATTTTAGACTTCCAAACATTTATATCAATATATGTGAACCTTGTGACCAAATTCCAATACTAAAATGTTGCTTTGTTTTTTTGAAAATTCATTTGCTTTTAATTGTTAGAGTTTAGCCATGACTTCGTTTTGGTTACAGTTGATTCATTTACCTTTATACGGGTAAAAGCGAAAAATACCAACAAATGATCTAGCGCCTATTTACCGATCTCTAACATTATTTATATGATTTATTACTCGCTAACAAGAGACTTTTCCTCTAATTGGAGCCCTGTAGTTCTATAGTTTTTTAGAATCATAACTTTTAAACTGTTAATGAAATACAGATGAAACTTTATAGAAAAGTTGTCCATACCTTAATGAACAACTGTCTCGATGAAATTTATCGTATGCACAAAATTCACTCGATATAAGTAGCACCTGAAGGAATATTTTACAGTTTCAAAGAGAAATACGACAAACTTGATTGTTTTTTAGATATAGCGTTTGTTCTTTCTACATTCGATGCGCAAAAAACAAAAATTCTCAAAATTGACTGTGTTAGTGAGCTGAAATATAAACTTGACGGTTTGCGAACCGCTTGTACAGAAACTAGTGCTGTCTACACAGCTCTCAGACGTGTTTCTTTCTTTCTGTGTACCTTTGGTTTAAGTTTAAACATTTCCGGATTCCTTACAATTTTCTTTCGAATCTTGTCCGGAAGTATCAAATCACAGGATCATCTACATTATCGAAGATGCTCCCGCATATTCACCTCGACATATTAATCCCTAATATTTAAGTTCATCAAATTGCGATTTGGTTACCGGTCTCTCAGCTGATGATCCAAGGTTGATGCCTATTTTACCTCCCGAAGTGAATCGAATCGAACATGATAAAGATGCAACTATCTAGCAGTATCGTAATAATATACGCCCACAGTTCCGTCTATGATTTGGAAACCAAAATTTGCTACCAAAACATATCTAGACAAATTAGATGAACTTGATGCAACTCAAAGATGAAAAGCTAGTCGTAAATGGGTAAACATTTTGAGTAATATGTTGAATAAAAGAAAGTGCGTGTCATTTTTTATATTTTCTAATTTTCGTAAACAAAAAATATTTTTACTTTTCTTTCGTAAATCATCTCACTTTTCTTCCAAAATTTTGTATTGTTCTGGTTGTCTGCACACGCGTGACTTGCAAGGTCACTATTACTATAAGTTTTGTCTGTTAAATGTATTTCTACACTTTCCGCTTCATTGAACTTCCTTTTTGTGGCATTTGTGCAACATAACAATATATACCACAAGCAACTGAAATAAAATAATTTAAGATTACGGGTGTACGTTTTGGTGAGAAAGAAACCAGCCGTGTGTATGAAACCTAAAAAATGTACATAAACTGTGGTTTTTGGCAATTTTAGTTTTGGATAACTAAAAATATTGACGTGATAGATGAATTCTGCAGCTAGATTTTGATTAAGCGCTTCGAAAATATTCGGAAAAGTATTGACAGGTCTCCGTGTAATTGGTTTCGTGTTGTTGGCTTGTGTTATTTGTGATGACCAACTACGTTGATACTTTACCATTTTATATTTCGGTATGTCTGATTATTATTTAAATTCTTTTTGGATCAACTATTCAATACTGAAAATTATTATCAGGTATTGTCGATATTTATAATTAGATTACACGAACCACCAATTTAATATTGTACTGTCATGTTTCTGTTGATATTTGAAATTGAATACTCATACTGAATATGAATAAGAGGATTGTTTTGTTTATTTTCATCGAGTACAGGACAAATCGTATACATTGCTTTTGTTCAGTTTTAATATAATATAAATATAGCGACATTGAACTTCATTAACAATATACCATGAAACATTATATATTAATTTTAAATGGTACAATGTCCCATACTTTTCTCATTGCCATCTTTAATTTCTTGCAATTATTCCTAAAAAAGTGATATATGTATTTTACTGCAATATTACGTCAAAAAGAATGAAATCTCCAATTCGCATGAAAATTAAATATTCACGGTCCTTTTCAAGCAAACGAATGCAGCGTCCAAGAATTGGATTAATATTGATAGTTTTTGCATCTCGGGAAGGCACATATGTAAAATGCATTGCAACTTGGTCCCAACAGTGATCACAAACGGCCAAGTTGGCCACAGCGGCGCAATAGCGACACACTTGTTTCATTCCGAATGCGTAATTATTGCGTGTAATTGCTGAGACAGTGCCCTTCTACTAATTCGAAAGTAGTCCTGATGGTGTACAACTGAGTGGGTAATCCTGTTTTTGGCCGTCGTTCGCAGCGAGTTTCGTCTGTGCAGTCTCCACGGGGTCGTAAAGGCTAAAGTTCTCTCTCGATGCAATACCAAAAGTGATCATGCTCCTCATCCCTCGTAAATTTAAAATACGGAAGATTCGATGGGGGTTTCAACAGCTCGAAGGACCAAATTATTGTTAGTGAGCACCATAACCACACTTTTTCATTATGGGTCATAGTGATCGAATGGATGCTAGTGATATGAACATTGATATGATCCTTAGAAAAATACTTGTCTAACATTTAATAACAACAATTTGTCAATATCTAATCTAATATCATCATAATGTATTCTAAACAATAAGTAATTCGAACCTCGAGACAAAGATGATGTCATTGAGAAGGGAGAATGCCATTTATTGAATTTATTTATTATATCATATCGGAATAAGAAAAATGATATATTACATAAAGTTATTATTAATAATAATATCTAAAAAGAAAGAAATCAAAAGCATTGAAACATTGTAGATTACGAGATGAAATACGGTTTTCGATGTCATAATAGTATGTTTCATATGATATCTTATGTCACTTGAGTGCGTAAAATGCGACCGAAAAACGTCAAAAGTGTATAAAATAGCATTTTACGCATCGAATGGCATAAATATTATTTTTGATGCAGAATGTGTAACGAGTCCATTTTAGGCCCGCAAATCGAGGTACAAATGTATTTTGCGCCTACTGCATCAAAAAATAATGTTGAATGTTGAATCTCAGACGTCGAATTTTCGCCCTCATGAACTTCGGACTTCGCTGTTCATCGCATTCTATCAACGAGGCGTAAACCCCTATTTTACGCCCTGGAAGCAACAATAACTGTATCGGGTAAAAGCAAATTAAAGGCAGTCGCTAGAACTACATAGATACTCCTAAGCTAATTGTTAGATATAAGACATTAGCCAAAAATAAAATATTTGTGTTTTTAGTTTGTCAATTATTATTATTTCTAAAATTCGGTCTTATTGTGTATTTATATAATTGTTGACAATATACAAATCATGATTTCCACGTAATTTTTCCAGTAAATTCGAATGGCGCTATCAATTTTTAGATAAAATCTTTTTTGCCATAATTTTTTTTAACAATTTAATATAAACAAGAAATAATAAAACTCGCTAATTTTCTATATACAACAGTTAGATTAGAAGTATCTATGCTGTACTAGCCGTGGGCTTTAATGGCTTAAAGTTTAGTCGAGTTGCCCGTAGATACAAATTGTATTTTTAACTATTGAAATTTGGAAATACTGCACTTGTACTCTTGCAGATCGATTGTCTGGCATGTAATTACTACTTTTAAAATTACAAATTAATTAAACACAACAATGGCGAATAAAGAAGTTTAAACTATTCCCTTTATGTTAGTAAATACCTCGATTTGTTTTGGAACTTCATTTAATTTAAACAATAAAAATTACGAAGTATTCAAGAAAATAAATTATGGTTTTATTATAATTGACTTTTTGAAATTCATTAAAAACCATTATTGATATTCGTATTTTCCAAATAAAAGCAATACGTGAAAGCTTTCGTATGATTAAAAATAAATAGAGTGGAATCGTATAAAATTGATGGGTATGAATTGAAAGAATCAAATTTTCATTTAATAACATTTATATTTGTTGTTTATTCAATCATACAATATTGTGTGATCAACGGAATTCATATCGAATATCAGTATTTTATCATTGAATTATATTATTACATCATTTTAATACCGTTATTAATAAATCGTATGTGATATTTATGAACACGTTTCTATGCAGATTTCAACTAAACAAGTATTTCAGTTAATTTGAATTTTAATAATTCGGAGGTGAAAGCGGAGAAATTGTTCGATCAAGAGGGATATTTTCACTTCATCAATGTGAATTAAATATCGTTCCCTTTATATAAAAAAAATCGCCGATTCGTACTCCGTAAAGTTCAGACAGCAATAAATTAAACAACTCTCTTATTTTGTTAATTTTACTTTTTTAACCTACTCAAATATAGTACAAAATACCTAATTATTATTATTTCAGGGTTTAGAGAGACCATTTGCAGTAAATGAAGAGCATATTCAATTTTTTGTAATTTCAATTGATCGACACATTGTCATGCGTTTCAATAGGTCTTAAACCACAACCTACTTTAATTTAATCTAGTTCTAGTTTCCTACTAGCTACTAATTTCATCACAAACAAAACAAATCTCCTTTTACACGAGAAGCATCGAATTTCCTAACGAGTGATGCATGTTTTGTGACATTGCGTATAAGAACCTTCTGAGAGTCTTGCACGTATCCATGGAAGATTAAATTGGACTGCAAGATGTCTGATGTTGATTATTATGGTAGGTATTTAGATTAAGATAATAATTAAGAACTTTATTAAATACATATTAACGTCGATTTGTTAAGTTAATATTCATTTAAAAGTGTGCATTTTGAGGGTAATTAGAAGTTTTGAATATATAGCAAATATTTATTGATCTTGTTGAAATTTGGCCTCGGAGTAAAACCCTACCAAGTTTTGAATAAGTATGAAAAGATGAAAGTCCGTTAGTCAAAATTCATTCTTACATTGAAAAAAATTGTACCTTGACTAATTCAATTACTTCTGGAAAAAACTAGTAAATGGGACTATTTTTTTAGGTCGACAAATCCTGTTTCTTTTCTTCATTTTACTACTTTTATTTAAGTTGAGAGATATTCAATAAATTTACTAAAATACTTTACTTATTTATTTAAAAACCTTAACATCAGTCGTGTCACTAGTCAGTCGTAGTTCCGTTGCAGTCCGAAATTACCTTAATTAAACATTAAGTAACACCAAGTTACAGTTTTTTTATGCATCTACAACCCGACTGAAATAGAGTTGTATTTACCTGATCGTCTTAACATGGTCCTTCGAGCCGGATATTTTCGTCGAAGTAGATTAAGTGGACTTTTGTGTTGGGTATTGCGTCGCAACAGTTATATTTCAAGTGCAAATTTGAGTCGCTCATGAAACAAATTCGCACAGGATATTCCGACTCAAACTTGGAATCTCGATAATTTCAATAACGGACGGGAGTACGAAGCAATCTAATCTCTACCGGCGACGGAACTACGGCTGGCGAGTGACGCGACCCATGCGCCACATGTCGGTGCACCAGAGAACTAAATATAATAATTACAGTAATCCCTGTCCTAATTCACGTGGTTGGTTTTTAGAAAATGGCGGCCCCTCTCCTAATTCATGTGGTTGGGTTTTAGAAAATGGCAGCCCCTCTCCTAATTCACGTGGTTGGTGTTTAGAAAAAGGTGGCCCCTTTCCTAATTCACGTTACTTTTATAACTCCACCAAATCACGTTTTTTCTCCTACAATCCTCCAAATTACCTTCGCGCTTGCGCGCCCCCTGCATTTTGTTTGTTTCCCTCTCATCCAGCACCGTAGGAACTTACAGTGGAAAGAGGACCGAAAGAGAAATTCTGAATTTGGACAGGTAATTAGACAAGGGGGTGAATTAGGACAGGAACTACTGTATTTCTTTTCTCCCATCCTTCTGACGAAACTGAACAAACTTTAAAGTTAATATTTGTAATTCACTTTGCGATGTGATGAACTGGTTGTATTGTAATCGATAAGAAATAACCGTGAATTCGATAAGGAATTCCTGATAAGACATGTCTTATTAAATCATGATCAGAGTTTGAACAATATTCAGGTAGTGTGAAATAATTATTAGAAAAAATAAACGAGATTTATCAGAAATTGTGATTTAGCAAAAGGTTAAATATTATCTCCGAATTTAAAAAATCCAAATATAACATTTTAGGCAGCGTTATAAAACTATTGTCCATAACGCCATTGATCCGTTCATTTGTTAGAGGTAAATATGACAAGGGAATCGCATAATATTTCGATATTTTGGTCATGCTCTCCACCAGTACCGTAGCGATCCGGAAAAACGAGCTGGAAATCTCGGGTTTCCGATTACGAAACGAATACATTTCACCAAAGCTCTATTATCCTTGAAAACAAATACAACAAATAACACGCAATCAGGCAGAAATTCAACACAGCTTTTTGTACAGGCTACAAATCCCTCTTTAAAACTGCGATCGAGCGTATTTTCGAGTTGGGATGATGACGTGCTCGAAAACCGGACACGCCAAAATATTTCTCGCATCGCGGTGTGTCGATTCGTGAGCGCATTTCTGAAGGGTCGCCGAGAAGGGATGCTGTATTATAACAGTCGGGTACACAGTGACGTAGGCCATTGGGTGCAAGTGTCGCCCTGGTAACGTGCCTCGTAAAACCGGACACCCGCGTCGTTCTCGAAGGGGCCGCGGCTGTGTGAGCACGTGTGGCGGTTATCCGCTGGCCCGGTGTATATATATCGGATCGTTGTACATATGCACCTATATATATGCAAGCGCACGTGCACTTACCAAAAAATCGAATGCTTTTGTCAGGCTGATCGGAGTCCGCTCGACGGATGCGCGCCGTCCTTTTTTCTGCCGATTTGTTATTCACAAACGAGAAGTGGATCCGCATTCGAATACTTCGTCAATAGTGCGTTTAGGTAAATTCGTTGCTGCTGTTTTGTCATGGAAACGCGCCGCCTGCCGATTCTGCCATTAATTGAACCGAAATGCTCCAAAGAATACACCAGCAATTGGGTTTTTACTTCTTTGATATCGAGGCAGAGCTATACGCTGAAACTATTCGAGTGACATTTTGGTCCATAGGAGTAGAAAATGAGGTAGACTGGATTCGATTACTTTTTCGTTATTTTGAAGTGGGAGCCAGTACATGTGACCTCGGACCGAACATAACATCTCCAACAGCAGTGTATAATCGCATTATATAGTATACATTCATATACATCCTGAAAAAATGTCATTGTTGACTTCCACCTGAATTAAACAGGGGAGACATCAGCAGGTTGCGTCTCTTAATGGTTTTTTACCTTCGGATGTAGTAAATACCGTGACTCCGACTTGTATTAATGTCAAACGAATGTTTATTATGATTCATACACATTTGAGCAGGTCGACGCTGGTCACTTCTTCCTAAATAATTCCAAGTATAAAGTTGTCATTTTTGTATGCCTTCACAACTTCAACATTTTTTATACGAGGATCTTCAAAATGGTATCAAAAATGCTTTTTCATTTTTAGCCCTCCCTCCTCCTATTTCTTTTATTTACACTTATATGCCATTTTCACGATTGTTTGGTATTTACAACCGTTACAGAGAAAAACATTGAGTGTTTTTATTGACATTTAGCGTCAAATATATGTATCTGTTGCATTCATTTTATTCCTATAATGTCATTATCATCATCATTATCAACATCACCATCCATCATCATCAGAATCATCATCGTCTATTATCATTACCGTCATCACCGTCCATCATCATCATCATCAGTATCATAATCGTCTATCATCATCACCGTCATCACCGTTCATCATCATCATCGTCATCACCGTCCATGATCATCACCGTCATCACCGTCCATGATCATCACACCATCATCACCGTCCATCATCATGATTATCATCATCATCATCATCCGGTTTTACATTGGGGTGTTTGTGGTTCCATAATTTTGGGGTCCAAGACCTGTTTCAGAGTATGCCAAGTACTGTTATCAATACCCAACTAATACGTCTAAGATCAGCGGGTACAATATTTTTTAACGTTTCGGTCGCCATATTGGTTCCACCATCTTGGAATCTTGGAATTTGGTATTAGACTCTTAATCGGCGACCCCAAAAGCTCCCCGTTACTAATTTCATGCTATTTAGTTTGATTATTAAAATTCCGGCCGCTCCGTATTGGATCCACGGTTTTCAATCTTTTAAATATAACTTCATATTCTTTATCAATTACTTCAAATGCCCTAGGATAATACAGATTAACTTCAGTATTTATGTTTTCAATAATTTTTTAAAAAGGGGAGGCCAAGCTGCATATCAAAATGTTAAAACGCCGGTTTCAGGTAGTTTTGAAAGTATGACATACAATTTGTAGGTATGGTTTGAGAATGAAAATAATTTCTTGTAGAGAATTGTAACTCTTAAATTCTCTTTCCAATAGTAAATATTAATGATATGTTAGTTACTTTTTAACTGTAAGAGATTAAACTTTAAATTGAAAGAAAATTCCTGGACAAATATTAATTGTATGCAATAAAAATAATAAAAATGTATATGGAAAATGTGAATCACATCTGTCAATTGAGGTGTTTGAATGTTCCTAATATGAGAAATTCACAGAAGAAATGTGTTCGATCTGATATTGAAAGGAGATTCTAAAGATTTCCTCACTAGGTAGTTAAATTGTTATTTATGGGCTAGAGAAAATTGGCTTTTTCCTACATAAGGGATTAAACAACGATCTGCAGTTCCAGCATTTATTTATTTCTCTTGATTGCGGTTTCTTTAATTTCCATTAAATTTCGTAATAATTTCAAATAAAAAAATTTAATTATTATTCATTTTTGCAGTTCTCTCTCTCTGACTTTCTGTCTTTTGTTCATATTAAAGATTATTTCCAAATGTGGTTCGTTACTTGTTTTTGTAAATTCATTTAAAATCTCTTAATTGTGTTCTAAAAAAATCATGAAATTGAGATTTTTGCTGTATGACTCACAATCCCATTAGTAAGATAAAAGTTGCCAAATCAAAATGTCATAAAAATAACTTGACACCAAAATTTGTGTTTAATCGGTGAAGGTTATTATAATTTGTTGTACTGATAATGAATTTCATTTGACGGCACAGGAAAGTATTCATGTGCCATAGATATATTTCACATCTTTCCACAGGGTATAACCTATACATTTCGACTTTCAACGCCATTCAGGACTATTTTTCTGCATGAAATTCCACTTATGACTTTCTATTGTAAGAAATACAACTTCCAGCTTCAAAATCCTAAAGATATTTCATCCAAACTTAAAGGTCATCATGAACATTACTCTACTTTCATTTTAATGTTCTATATCTTCTTTATCGGCAAACTTGTACGTTGTCAAGTATTTCAAGTACCCGAGCCATAGTTTAAACTGCAGTTCGCAGACTACTCCTTTTTATTTGACAAAATGACCTGACTACTTCTCACTTCGCGCTGTTTGTCAAGTTCTCGACGGAGTTGCTCTCTTTTGTGCGAATGCTCGGTACGTAACTGCGCCTCCACGAATAGCCGGAAGATTACACTCCCTTCAGAAAGATTCATTCTATCCCCCTTCTCCCTCCTCGACGAGCAATAACGATTTGTAACGGTCGTCACTGGACCATTGTGTCTTTAGCGACGGAAACGTCTTACTTGCTAAAAGCTGGCACGCGTCTCTTTGCATTCAAGTTTGATGTTTATTTCACTCTACAAATATGACTCATCATAAACTCTTGAGGAAGTAATTCTTGATATTGTGATAACAACTTTTTTGATACATTAATTTAATTTGATAGACATTAAAATATCGTTCTTTTCAATAATCCAAGTGTCAATTATGTCAAACAATTTCTTTTTATTCCGACGGAAACTATTTCGGTACTGATTACTGAACTTTTGGTATTCGGTTCATACGACGGTCTTCACTGACACTAGCTTGCGATAGAGGTTTTGAAATAAAAATACCCTATAACAAAAGAAATGGGTGGAAAATTGGTTCACTGACGAATTTAAATCAGATAAAGGTGTGGAGCTGACTATTTCAGGTTCCAATAATCAACTCCCCAAAATACTCCGGTATTTACCAGGCAGAATACATACTATAAAATAAACCATGACAAAGATATAAAAGCTTCAAAAAATAACATTTGAACAGGCTGTCAATCTGCCATTAAAGGGAACACAATCAACTTAAGATGGTTCTGGATTGAATCACATCAAAATCATGAATCATACGAAAAAGGCACACAAAACGTATGCAAGAAATAAAAGCAAAAAAAAAGCTCCAAAAATATGAAAAAATAATTGTACGAACCGAATAAACAAAGACAATGATAACAAAAATCATAAAATGCAAGAAAAAAAGCACCATGTGCAATTTTATATCATCCAGAGTTTTTTGTTTTCGTTTTTGAAACGAGCCATGATATGAACCTCAAAAACAAAGTGTCAATTGCGACAAGAAATTGTGTCAGAAATATTCAGGAGAGGATACTGTCATTTACCTGAGACATGATACAAGTAGTACCGGCGAACTCCGTAATAATTAATGCAATTACGCTTTGTGCATTCTTAATGCAAAACTCGGAAATTAACAGTGCGCAATTGCGAAATTCCTAATTGTTTTAGGTCAGAATTGGTGGTTCCCGGGTTCGTGAACTCTCCGGGCACACTGTGTACACGTCGGGAGACCCGTCTGAATGAAATTTCAATTCCTCGCAGACGGCTGACACTAAACAAAGCGGATGCGTTCAGATGCGTCGGCACGACGCAGTGTCCACACTAATGCGCTAAAGTGACATTGTGTACCTTCGTGGATGCGTGGATAGTGCAGGGATCCAAAGTTTTAGCAATTAATAACTACAGTTGTCCAGTGTCCTCCTAGGCTCTACTTCGGGGTTGATATTACTTCATCAAGTTATTAATATTTGTGCGCATGGTTTGGCGTGATTCATTTGTTATGACCCGCTTCATGGGAACTGAGTAAGGACGCTTTAATCCTTAATTATGAAAGTTGTTTCAGAACTGTTGGTTAAATTTACTTCCGATCTTTGACAAGAATTAATCGTCGGAAATTATGCAGAAGCAGAGATACAGTTTGACTGACGCCGTTGATTATTGATGAGTTGACAAACAGCATGGACGATAGGTTTATCCATTCGCAAATTTGTCATTGTCATTTACATTTTAGTTTCCAACTCAAATTTGTAAAATCATTATACAGTATTATTTAATTTTCATTAAATTATTTTGTAATAAGTTTATGTACGATAGGTTTAAGCATTACTTCTCAATTGCGATATGCATTTTCATGTTTGAATAGTTGTATTAAACTCTCTCAAATTCAATGATGAAAACATTGACACCCTGGCCAAGACCTTAAAAAGTGTTTTTATTGACATTTAGAGTTAAATATATGTATCTGTTGCATTCATTTTATTCCTATACTGTCATAATAATCATCATCATCATCACCATTCATCACCATCATCACCGTTCATCATCATGTACGATAGATTTAAGCATTACTTCTCAATTGCGATATGCATTTCCATGTTTGGATAGCAATATTAAACTTTCTCAAATTCAATGACGAAAACATTGACACCCTGGCCAAGCAATAACTAACATATCAAATAATGTAAAACGTCACGTCACTCTAAAATCATGATCTGAATAACAATAATTGAATATTAACATCAATCATTCAAGATATCGTTCTATGAATTTAGGTGTACTCTCAGTTTCCAAGGTATCAAATAAAATATAATAAATTATTGCAAATTACATATTTAAGATGGGTTTTAATTTTGTAAATGAATTACGAGTTTACATGATGAATGTTTTTATGGTAAACATAGGTATAATCGGTGTAATGTGAAACACCACAATGTAACGCGGTCCACACAATGAACGTTATTAAACAAAGCCCATTAACTGGTGGCAGTAGATGGCAAACATAGATTGTACATCGCGTGAAATAAACCAATGTGGAAGGTGCTTGTACAGATATTGACATAGTGAAGTTGACATGTTTATTCATAATTCATTATTTGCGGATGCGCGTGTGGAGCACTTGAACTACGGCATCGAAGCGCAATTTCGGTTCCGAGTGTTTTCACAGGCAAATACTTGAGCACGTGCATTTTCATAAACTATGAGATATAAAACAGAGGGTTGAATTCCCCAACACTTTACATACAATTGTTCAAATTTACTCAAGAAATTGATCCAGTTTTTTCTGCATAAACTACTTGTCAAAATGATTACTTTCAATTTTGTTTTAAAATTTCAAATAATATATACTGTATCTGAATTGTATGGTTTCACAGTAACTCGTAACACACCTTTTAAAGTACATTCGTAAAGCTTTTAATTGGTCCAATATATTTTTCTTCAGAAATATTTTATTACTTTACATTTTTTTTAAATATAAGTGCTTCGAATTTGATGTGCCCATTGCGAATTCTGTTTCGAATACAGTAAATTAAGACAAACAAACATTGAAAAAAATTTCATTTGCAATTAGCCAGATTAATGGGTATTATTTTGCATATTGTCAGGAGTAAAATAGTCACAAGAAAACAGTTATAAAATTGAGATATTTAAAACTAAGATAAATTAATTTAAAAAAATGTTTTGTGGAAAGTAACATTGTGTATACCAAAGGAAAACATGAGTTATATACTTTGGAAGAAGTACTATTTGTTAAGTTCGAAAGTTTAGTGTGTTCATGAGCTTCTTTTATCGGAAAAATTAGCTAAATTGTTCTTGTCTTCAATAACCGAAGTACGATTTCAAAAGTATTTTAGATTTTTAAGAATGATTCCAGTGCCAGAATTTTACAATCACGTCGAGATAAATTTATTAAAATTTAGGTTTTTCTGACAACATTTTGAATTCCTCATATAAATTTCAGGCTTTTTTCAGTCTACTCTGGAGAATCTTATAATACCTTCATCAATTTTTCTTTTATGGTGCCCGGATCGCAAAAAAAATGGGGCAAAAAGAGACTTTTTCAAAGACTTTCTGTTATGGCAAAACCTTGTCTAATCAAATTATTCTTCTAGATCGATTGGAGTTATTAGATTCAATAAAAGATAGTGTCACGTCTACCTTAGAATTTATGATAGCGGATTCGAAATGACGTCATGTTTGAGGAAATTTTCTTTTTTTAGCACTAATATTTTTTTTTTAATGCTCAATTTTACAATGCTAATATATAAAAAGGAATTTTATTATATATTTGTTGACCAACCCAATGTCATATTGTGTAAATTCAAATTTTCGGATTCAATATGGACGTCAAAAATACAAAATTTATATTAATTTTTTTTTAATTTATACTAGAGTTCTTGAGGATTGTAAGTACGAATTAATTGCCGGTTTTGAATTTCGTAATGACTATTCCAACATTTCGGTAAAAAACTGTGAAATTTACGTTTATTAATTTGAATATGAAATTAAATTAACTTTTATCTAATCGCGAATGTGCTGAGTGTATCTAAATTTTATAACATAGATACGAAGTAACACTTTCACGCCCATGTCTAAATGAAAAGCCAGTAGTCCTTTCAAGTTTCGTCTTCATACCAGATATGGTCAGGTTCTTATTTCTTTTATGGCATCAACTATTTATCTATGCGATATGAACGATATTTCGGCAACATTTCTGTAATCGTCGGTTACATTTTGATTATTTGAATTACCTGTACGAACAAAAGGAAGTAGTTACGATTACCATTTCAATACTGTGATTCGGAACAAGTAACTTTTTGTAGTTGGTATAACTACTTAAATAGTTAGGACTTCCAGTTAAGTAGTAGTGTCAAGGAAAATAAATTAGGTGTGCCACATCTTACTACTTAAGTAGTTACCCCAACTACTTTTTTCCGTGTGTATCACAACTCTGGTAGAAAATACGACCAGTTTCTGGCCATTTTTTCTGGTCTCTGTATTGTAAATAATGAAACCCAGCAAAACTGACCAGAAACTGGACTCTTTTTCTACCAGGTATAGAATCTTCTGAACTACTAAAACCTTCCATGTCAGATTCACCTGAAGCATGCGACTTAGATATGAAAATATCTTCATGGTTTTATTAAAGGATATTATTTTGGAATGCAGACTTCAGCGCTTTATTGAATAATGTTATGGCCAAGAAAAAAGCTTGCACATAATGTTCCTCCCTGGGAAAATACTGGTCTTTTAGATTCTGCCAAAAGAATTAATCCAAAACTCGTTGCTCAAAAGACACAGTAGGTTTTTTTTCTAAAAAATCACGAATTTTTAAAATAGTCTTTTTTTTTAATTTGTAATTTACGGGAAACAGCAAACGGAGAACATACTGAAATGCAAAATACTGTGCATAAAATATCTTCGCGTCAAATGGTACCTGACACTTTTCAAAATTTCAAAATGGCGACTTGTAAATGGTGTTCATAGAGATTGTTTGTATATTATTTTTATTTGTTAACTAAACGATAGTAGTTTCGAAATGGGCAATTGCTACATAACTCCCAATTTATGTTTTTGGGGTCGCTGATTACAAATATGAGCATACATTGTCGAAATTCAAAATAGCGCATGGGCATACCAAATATTTGTTGATAAAATTTATTATTGAAACTAAAAAATGTAAAATTCTTTATTATAATATATTTATTTATAGTGTATACACTATTATTAAATATGTTGGTACTCCCTTTGACATGTCATTGTAAGTCATATCTTACAATGCTAGATTTTCGTCTTGTAAAGGTATAAGTTGTATTTTTACTGTTATTAGTAGACATATTATGTTTTTATTAAAAAACTGTTTCCCGTTTTTTGTCATGCAGTCCTGAAGATGACGGTAATTTACGTCGAAACGTCGAAAACCCCTAATTAGTGTTTTCATTTTCCTTGACACGACGTGATCGAAAGATAATCTATTAATTTATTAATTAACGGATTTTCTTCAAAACGGTCACTAAAGGGTTTTTCGGCTCATCGATTACAAATATGAACTAAAATTCAACGATTAATAATTTAAAATGGTGGATTCTTCTCGTCTTTTTAGATTGTTGCTATTAGCTACATTACAATTACCATGAAACAAATTCAATAATCATAAAAAAACGTTAAAAAGTTACTTATTCTAGTATACTATTTATCTTAGGAAAAATGTAGACTAGCGAAATCTTTGATTTTCTCCTGTTACCGTAAGATAAAAATGTTACATTTATGTAGAAAACGGAGTTATAAAAACGTGTGCATTGTATACAATGATGAACAATTATAGAAGTCGAAATATACCGATAATGTATATAAATACATTTCGTTTTGTATTATTACTAAGCTTGCCCTTCCAAATGGGAAGAATATCAAATCATTAATTAATGCTATTAAATTAATAGCATTTGATTTATTACGCTCCATCAATAACAGTTTATATTTGTATCAAAATTTTCAACAATTAAACTTGTAATTATAACAAAATCAAACAGAATATAGTAATCGGATTTTAAAAGATACGGGTAAATACGCAAAGCGATACTTAATCATCATACCGAAATATTATGAAAATGATAGAATACAACAAAAAATGAATTATTTTGAATTCTTCCAAAGAACGGCAGAGGTAGATAGATAAATAGATATAGAGAAATAGAGTGTTCCAATGTAATATTTACTTCATTTTTACATAGGAAAAAAAAATGTTTAATTCTTACATCTTAAATTCATCATCACGTGAGGCCTCATGTAACCCGAAATTGGATTAATTTTCTTAAATTCAGTCAATCTTTTGGCTTAAAGTCTTACTTTCAGTGAGCAAAATTGACTTTTAGACGATCTTTTGGCTTAAAATAAGATTTATCGAGCTTATGGCATCTAAGTTACACGAATCTTATTTCAAACCAAAATATAGGCTAAAGTCAGTTTTGTTGTCTGAAAGTAAGAGTTTAAGCCTAAATATTGACTGAATTTAAGAAAATTAACGCAATTTTGGGCTGAAATTAAGCCTCATCTAATGATGAATTTAAGATGTAACAATTTTAAGACTTATTTTTTTCTGTGTAGATTTACACATTTCTAATATCATTAAGTAAGAAAATACTAAGGCCACGGGTTTAACCATTAGTCTTTAGACGACCAGTCGGATTCTATCGATGAATTCCTTCGCACTTTGAAAACTCCAGTAACTCGTATACCGTAGAGTATTGTTACCAAGTCCTTCTCTGGACATAAAATATTCCGCCGAGAATACTGAATAGTCCCTTTTATTTTTGAGACAAATAAGAAATTTGTTGTCTGTCACTGTAGACAAACTTCGTGTTCGATATCTTTAACCAGAATTAAGATCGGACTCGTCGCAGGATTTGTGGTTTCGCAATGACGCGCAATTCTTCAAGTTATTATATTTGTCGATTTCACTGATACCCAATTTTTCGAAGTCCTGAAATTTTTCGAAAACAATACATCGGAATTCAGTAATAATCGTATGACCTACTTCTTGTATGTATTGCATCAATCTCTCTATGACGCAACTCCATCACTCTTGTTAACTTTACTTAAAATTATTAGATTACATTATTACAAGTTTTAAGTGAAAACGCAGAATAATCAAATATAGCACTACCAGTTTCAATCTAGAATCGGAAATTTACAATAAGTTTATAAGCCCTCCATTAATGTAGGATTGAAGCTTATTTGTGCAGTAGCGATCGACCGCAATAGTAATTAAAGCAGAGGCCGTAGATTCGAAACGCGGAGAGGCAGAAGCATTCTTGCGCCAGTATCACGAGCACTCGAAACCAGTACTCCTCGTGCACTCAAATTCCAGGTTGTTGATCTCGAGGTCATCGATAGGATGCGTAGTGTTGGGGTTGCCGACTCGACTGTCTGCGCTGAAGCTAACCAACAAGAGCTTCCGGAACAACAGTCCGGGGAAGAAGCTATAGCAAAGCCGCAACAGTGTGCAGTTGCAAAGTTTATCAGGTGGTTGTGTACTACCAGTACTTCAAGCTCAGTTTCTCCGATCGCAACTTCGAGGGGTTTGCCATAGACAGACTTGGATGCTGGGGTATCCTTGTGTAACTGGGCGAATATCCGAGCCGGCGAGTTTGCGGCTTCTGTCTTAATGACTATTTCGCCCCGGTTTTCCGTTCCGACAGATTCGCCGAATGTGCGTGACGTGGGAAATTGGTCGGGTCGCTGCCATATGTATATCTCGCTTTATTTACGCGTTCGTACCTATGCCGTTTCCAGCGAAGAGACATTAAATTTGCATCCGGTGTGAGAGACACCTAAACGATTTCGGGGTGAACCGAGGCGCATAAAGATTCGTCCCTGGCAGCTCGTTGAAATTTTAATTTTGTCGAATCAAAGCAGACTCGGGCGAACCCTTTCGGGCTTCCGTCGTGTGTTCCGCTGAACGAGTGACTGAAACTGGCAGGGTGGCCGCGGGACTGTTATTACGCGCGATGATTTCTAAGGGATTACGTTTCCCTCCGGCTTTTCGGTATTACACATTCCTGCTCGGGACATTGTTAATATCAATTTTGGTTGCCTACAGAGTGATCTGTCAAATATTGAGATGATATTTGATGAATGCTCTAAAAAAGGTCACGTTTTATTCGTCCCACATATAGTCCTAATAGAGAACGTTTTCATGATCGCCAAAAGGCTTCGCCTGAAAGTATTTTCCTTTGATGTCATTATTAGTGTTTAATCTTTCCCAGAATACTAATATCGCTGGTTTTGAAATTACTTTAAGCAGTCAATCGTATAATTTCTTAATTAGATGCTTATCTGTAGATCTTCGTGAAATGTCTACTGATATTTCATCAAGACCAAATGTTCTGAATTTATGGTCAATCATATTCAAATAACTTCTCAATCCTTTGATCTTGGTTATTGAGTACAAGGTAATTAGCACAGCTTTCCTTGTACTGCGCATTCATATTATACGGTTCATCCTAATTGAATTCTTCTCTAATACCATAATGATGCCGACGATGATCGTCATAATATTCTCATAGACTAATTGAATGGACGAAGTCTTCAATGGTGGTGGCTGCATTTTCCAGTTTTGGACAAAACTGTAGCAGTATCTTGAATCGTTTACTGGAGGATTGTGTAAACATTCTATCTGTTTCTGGCTTTGAATAATTGATAAACAACTGCTGAACATAATCACGCTTATTCTGACAATGGATTCTTTGGCATGTCAACGCCACACTAAAGTTAGCTAACGCCACACCAGTATGACTCCATGCTTGCGGCTAACGTACACCAGACTATATCTGGACAAATCTAATCATGTTCCTGACTAATGTCATAGTTAGACCAGCATTTGCCTGGAAGAACATCACCAAAACATCCCACGAGGTTCTGAATTCGTAGCTTTAATCATGTTACTGGTACAAGGGTTTTTAAAAATGAACTTTAAAAGGTAAGTCAACTTTTTCTAAAGTTGTGCAATTTATTAGGTTATGTACTTTGGTACTTGGTGCACTGAAAAATTGTAGCAGCCGAGCTAACTCACTTGTAATGGACGAATTCGTTTCGCGTCGAATCAACTCACATACTTCTATCAATTATATTACACAGCTGGATCATTAATACTTGTTTAATTATGATAAAATTGTCCCAACATCACCAGGAATGTCATGTAAAGTTATGAGCAGACATTTCACACATATTTTAGGGTTTCTGCCAGAGCCCCGAAATGGGGATGACAATTTCTGCTAGGGTCTTACTGATAACTGGTTTAATATGATTTATGTCAATATCAGTTTGTGAACAAAGCCAAAGCGAGTTTCAATCAGGAATGCTATAAACCTCATTCGTTTGTGAGTAGAGTCGAAAATTGTTGCACTTTTTGATGCACAGTATTCAGCGCGCCATGAAACTGCCAGCTCAAATATTCATATACGTAATCAATTATGTCTGCGCGTATTTTTAGGCGCTTCCCTCCGCTTTTAGCTCCCCCAATGTGTTCAAAGATTCTAGGTAATCGGAAAGGAGTAACTGCTGTCTACGTAAAGTATGTCGGACACGCCTGTTTAAAGTTTTAACCCTTGAAAGTGGAGTTCGTCGCGCCCGGCACCAGATGTTACCAAAACATGAATTACCGAAAGTGACGGGTAAAAATGTGTTTGCAGCACATCGATTAGGAGGTCCCCAAAGCGCACTCGTCGCTTTAGTCGCCAAGGAGGTGCGAATTTAAGAATCGCGAAGCTGCAGTTCTATTTTGGACCAACAAATCAGCGTCTCTCGCACATGCTTTCGCGCGAACACGTGCCGGTGATAGGGAGCTCCGGAGACAACGTATAGATGGGATTTTCTCCCGTCCATATATCCGAGGGCCATAATATATATAGCGTTGCATTATACGAGCTCGCAGGAATAGCGGGATGCTGCTGAGCCAAGCGAGACGTCGGATCAAAAAACGACGGATAGGGCAGTTTTCTTCGTTCCTATGCGGCTGAAAATCGTCAGGCGAGGCACGCACTATCAATCGCTTTTCTCCTATACGTGCGGCGACGACTGCAATTCCCCGAGGATCACGATCGGCGATTCTCCTTAAACGAGCTGTACATACGAGCCAGGTGCTCCAGAGTGCTAGATAGGAAGGTGTAATCTGCAAAATTGCCGGCTCTCGCGTCAACCTCTAGGAATTTTACCATATCCCGAAGGTTTCTGGACAATCCCTGTTGGGCACCGTTTCGCTGACTTTACGACGTGTCTTAGGATTAGAGGGCTGCAATCAGATTTGCCGCTCCAAAGATTTTAGGGACTTTTAAAATGAGGTTATGTCCGAACTCAGTGCAGGACTATTTTGGTTGCTGCAGGCTTCAGAAGAATTCTTGACAAGAACTTGAGAAGGATGCTGACCAACATAACACTCAGAAGCAAATATGTTACAAACTCATCATTTATATAAGAAAAGGACAAATTAAATATAAGATGATTGATAATGATAAAAAAAAGGAATTATCATATCGAATGGGAGTGAACAACTGCATGAAGGCGTATTAATAAAATAGCTTGGGTAGAACCCATAACCTGTAGGTGACTAATATGAAGCATGCGTGTGATATCTTGGGCTAAATTTACCTGTCTAGGTCTACCTACTGCTTCTTTGTGATTGGAATAATTAGGTAGAGATCTTTAAAACCTTAAGATAATGCCCAGAAGACAATATTCGAATTCTACCACCGGATAAGTATCTTATGTTATTAAAGTAAATAAACAATTTTAGGATTGTCTTGTACAAATGTTCTTAATCTTTCTGTGTGGTTATTTTGGGCTTCTCTACTTTACTTTTATTTTAGCCGTAACAATTTTTTTTTGCATGCAAGCCTCCTTGATGTTCTTTGAAATTTGTTGTTGAAATTTTCTTTATTAGGGTTTATTGAAGAATGTCTATGCTTATTCGTGATATTTTTGTTTTTATTTGGTTTTGTTATTACATTGTTTTAACTGGACTATATGCAACATCTCAAGACATGATTACTTTGAAATCGATCTACTATCACCAATATTATATGTACAAATTAAATTTCACCTTGTTGTCTGTAGGGGAGAGATGCAAGAAATAATGAATTGTTTCGAGAGAAAATATAAAACTGAATATTCCGTGAAAAATCTGATATTAAAGATACTACCAGATTTTATATTTCCCCTTTTTAATATGGCCTCGCGAATGCGCGGAAAATATGAGTTTTCTGTCGTCGTGAATCATGTTTGATGGATTGATCTTTAAATTATTTTCGGAAACTGCCTAGTCATTTCCTTCAAAAGAATGGAGCAAGTGTTTCAAACGTATGTTATGAAAATCATATTGATTAACGAAGTGTTACTGTCATAACGCCGTCACTCAATTTTTGGTTTTAATATTACATGTTTTAAGTGCATCACGAAATTAAAATAACTTATATTTCTTCCGATGGAAATTTATTCCAGATATATTTACTAGCGTACAAGGAAATAAGGTTTGTAGTATGGGTCAAGATAATTGTACTTTCCGAAAACTTTTTTTTTTGGAAATTCGTTCTACATAACATGTAGTAGAAATTTAATTCTAAAAAAATCAATTAGAAATCAATTAAAAGTGTATCTTTTGTATATTTTGTAAGTGTATTATTTTCTTTTATTAGGTAGTTAAACCTCAATAAATTTTTCAAGTTTAGTAAAATGAACTTTCAAAATTCCATTCATGTAATTACGGTCGTAATGGTAACTAATAAAGATCTGTTGAAGACCTATCGAAATACTTTTAGTAGTTAAAAAGTAGTCAAATTTGTGAAGAATTATTTTGAAAACAATTGAAGGCTCAAGAGTAGAGTTGAACTAAACTTTTTGTAAAGCAAAAAATGTTTTTAAGGAAATTTTGTGGAAAAATTCAGCAAATATAATAGAAGCCAAGATATAATTTTTTTAAAATAGTTACGTAAAATATTATTTTACATTAATTTCAATGCGTTCAGTATTGATAAAGAGATGTGTGTATTTAAACCTTTTTTGCTATTGTACTCATTTTTATGACAAAATCGATAATTACTGGAACATTGTCGATCATATGCATAACATTTATTTTATGAAAATGGTAGAGAACAAACTTTTTAGTATATTGATACCTAGACAAAATTGGTGTTATGTGCCTGCAAGATAAGTACAGAGAAATATGATAAAAATAGTAGTTCTCATGTATTTTTATCGAAATAACTACGTTTGGACTATTTTTAAACAAATATGATGTAAAGATTTTTTGAGAGAGTTAAATTATCAGCAAAATGTGCACCTGCGAAAGTTTTTACGATGAATGGTTCACTAAAGTTATAGCTGTTTTACGTTATGGTCAAAAATTAACTTTTTAGTTTTTAAATTAACTTCTTTTCAGATAATGAGTACAACTATCCATTTGTTTCCGTGTAGCCTTTATTGTGTTGAGTAATTTTAATAATTGTAATAATTTTGTTTGCCATTTTTCTTCTCATACTTTTGTAATTTATTATAAACCTCTCATGTGAAAAACTTCTACCCAAATAGCAAACAGACACCTTTAAGAGATCTATAAGGAACTTTAAAAATCGTAATGTTACGGACAGAATCGATGTTTTATTGACTGCGGTACCCGGCGTAGGTTTTTTCCCACAAAGGTGGTTTTCCCTGCGCCATTGCACACCCGAATGGGGGTACCTCTCAATATGAAGCAGGCCTGTTAGGTAAATTATGTAAAAGGCTCTTCAAAATGGTGACGATCTCGATATAATTATTTGTATTTCGAATATTATAATGTCGAATAGTAATATAATGATTTAGTCCATTTAAACGCTCGATAAATTGAAAAGTCGAACTAAGATGTGAAAAAGTGACGACGAGTTTTTTCAGTATGTTTCGGGACGTCGACGGTTTAGGAGACGCGTCGCGATCGGGTCGTCACCACGGGATCGGAATAAATTTAAAGCATTTAATTGTCTTAAACTAACTTTTTCAAAACTTTGTCAAAATTCTCTTAAACTAACTTTTAAGAAGACTTAGGCGTCTATTGTAAGACCTCTACTAGACCTCAAATATGAGGTCACAAAAGAGAGCTCTTATTTGAGAACTTTAACACTCAATGTAAAATAAATAAAGAGAAACGAGATAGATTTAAATCCTCCATCATAAGATCTTTTCTAGTTTACTATTTTAAGACGTCATCAGTATGATTTCTTTAACCCCTTCGCTGCGTAGCTAGAATATCAAAAAGTAGTCTAGAAATGTATAAGACCTGCTAATAAATGAATTTTTATGATACTTTGTGTTTAAGGATTTTTGGTGTCGCTGATTACAAATCTGAAGTTAGATTTCCAAAATTCAAGATGGCTTATCCAATATGTCGGATGATATTTTCAATCCTTTTTAAAGAATTCTGGGACTTTCTAGTGGATTGTAAAAGAATTCAGAGGATTTTGTTTTAGATTCGTAATTATCGACCCCTGGTAACGAGTATCAAGAAAATTTGAAGATTTAAAAAAAATTTGATCGCCATATTGGATCCGCCATTTTCAATTTTGTAAATCTGACTTCAAATTCGTGATCAGCGACCCCTAAAACCCTCGAGTAACGACTTTCAAGCGAATTTGAAAATTTTTTAAAAATTGGACCGTCATATTGGATCCACCATTTTGAATTTTGAAAATATGACTTCAGATTTGTAATCAACAACCCCAAAAACCCTTTAGTAGTCAATGTACCAAAGATATGTTAATCCACTCTCCTAAACGGTTCATGATCTGTGTACACGGCATACACAGCGAAGGGGTTAAGGGTCATTTTTTACATTATACTAATTAAGACATCTTCAGGAGGTATTTTTGGAGATATCTTTAGAATGAGCTCTGGTTGACCTACTCTTTTAGAGGTATGTGCTGTATGGGTAGTTAGGGATAGTAACTATTTGGTGCCCAAACATTAGGTAAGTTATTGCAGTTTATCCAATGACAATTTCATATTAGCCATGAACAAATTGAATAATAAATGCTATTTAAACTGATAATAAAACCTAATCTAGCCTTATTTACTTTTTTTTTAAACAAATAAATAATCACTGGCAACTTAAAAGACTTTGCGAATTCTTATTTCATTATGAAGCAATCGTGTGATGAAACAGTTGTTAGTTGACACGGTATATTGGACGAAAATAGATGAAAGGCTTGGACACCAACTATACATATTGTACACTTTAAAATAGTGCGATAAGAGCTGGAAGATGATTGAATAAATAAAATTCAATCATATTACAGAACCGTCAATTCTACGTGGGTGAACATAAATACACGTCTGACAAGTCCGAAGTGGAGAAAGCGTTTAAATCAAATTGAATTAATTTTCTAACGGTTTGCCGGCCGGACAGACAAACTAACTTAATGCAAAATATAAGTGCTAAATGACAGGGTTCGATTTTCGCACCAGGGTGTGCAGGAGTCCTTTCGCACCCTTCCCTTTCGACCCCCTTGAATGCGCGAGAATCCAAGGGTGCAATGTTTCCGGCACTTACTATCTACCGCGCCACTCTGCACGTTCAACCGGATGCTGGGCACACCGCGCTACATCCCCTCTTTGGCATTATAATGGACCATAATCGACACGGCCGGTATACCGACGCGCAGGTCGATCGCAAACTGAATATATATGTACGTTCGTCGAAATGAAATAAAAAAAGTGCGTCCCTTTGTGTCGCGTGAGATCCTCGTTCGTGTACCTTGCGATTTTCGACGGTTCGTTAAGGGCGATTAACGCGAACGCGTGTAACCGGATACCCGTTACGACCTACCCTGTGTGCGTTTTGGCACCCATCCATTCTATTATGACAATAAATCGTTATTGATGGGGGCTTAATGCATCTTCCTTTTGATGAGTTTTTTTTTCCATTGCCGAATGATATCGATATTGAGATCCGGATATTATTTTTAGTTTTGACATTTACATTATGTTTACATTAATCACATTTATTTTTTATTCGACAAATTATTTTTTTTTGTCATAATGGGTACTAGTAAATTATATGGAAATAATACGACTGTATTACAATATTTGTCCCATACATATCAATATTTTTCAGTAAACATAGTTGCAAAGCAAGAATTGAACAACTGTTCAACTGACAAATAGGAAATATGTAATGTGTTTTATCAAAACCTAACTATGACCAACTTAATCTGCAAAGGAAGAAAAAAATGTTAATGGAACCATGAAGAAAAGATAGAAATGATTATAAGATTTGATAATAGTACAATTAATACCGTGAAAAGTTGTAGTTGACAGTTTCTAATTTTTATACTTCATAATATGGTAAAATATAACATACAATAATTACTTTTTATGATAATAAGTAGTTATTTTTGTTTAATCACTTTTACAAAATCTATTTTCCTAGTAAAGAATATTTCGAGTGACTATTTAACTGTAAAGTAATGGTAGATTTGAGGTTATGTTCTATGCTGCAGATTTAAGTATTGGGAAATAGTAAAGAGAACAATGTTTTTGTTTTGTTTTACTATAGAAATGAGTAATTTAATCATTTTTTTTATAATCACGTATTTTACTTTTCTAAATTGTTTCTATTAACCTTTTTCGTTCTCTGTGTGTACCAATTTCAAACAAAGTCTGTTGTGAATTTTCATTATTCTTCACCACTAAAAGGACCAAAACCCGAATCAGTTTAGACTAAAATTTAACTTTATCTAAAGAATAAAATAAGGACCAGCTTCTTACCCAGATATCATCTGGATAAGAATATATCCGCTGGATCTAAATCTGGCAACAACATTGCTCTATCACATGATAATTTTAAGATAACTTAACATAAAATTGCCAAAAAACATTGTTTTTGCCTTTTTTATGTTATGTACCTAATTTGAGCATAAAGTATTGCATATTTTGTCAGCAATTGTTCAGATATAGGAAAATTTGAGAATATTAAAAAAGTTTACTTTTAGGTTATGATAGTTTAAAATTGCCGCATGATAGTTCTGTGCCCAGATTTCGTTTCAGCGGATAAAAAACTGTTAGAAAAGTGTGGCCAGGTATCTGAGTAAATCAAACAATAAAGCCATTAAAAAACACTTTGGAACAAAATCCCATGTTTCGAATTTACGATTTAGTATTTTATTAGTTTCTTATTACTGCTGACGTGGAAATTAAAATAGGATTCCACATCAGATCCTTGATGGTTGGCCATGTTTTTAGCCGCATTCGTAATTACAGCTTGAATATATGTAACGCTTTGCCAGTAAAAACCACGAATTAAAATTATCTTTAAATGATAATATATTAATTTTGAGACATCTACATCATAATCGTGGTTTAACCGTAATTAAAGTGTCTAAAAAATCTAACCAAAATTTAAGAAACTCATAATTAAGAAAACTTGCCAATTCTCTTTCTGATCCAATTTTGAAATCCATAATTTGGCCCAAAAAGAAGACTTTCCCTGATACAATTTTCATATTGATCGTGAAAAATACTACGAGTTTCATGAATTCCATAGGAATGTTTTTAAGTCTGAAATGAAATATCATTGAAGAATAATCATTTTGGGATCATATCGATTACAAGATTTCGCTTTCAAATCTAACTTTTTTTTTTCCACAAAAAATCAATTTGTAATAAATTCGTCATTTCACGAATTCTGAATTGGATTATTGCTGAAGGATTTAATGAAACCAACTTATTTGTTTAATTTTTATGAATGAAATCAAAAAACGAAAAATATATGATGGATTTTCCTCACCGGGCCTTACACTTGAATAGCTAGCGAATGTTGACTCACCTGAAACAAAGAAATGAAATTCATATTATTAATAATAATTGTAATCAAAGTTTCTGGAGAATTATTATGTAAGTACTGTTGTATCCTTAATGTCAATTTTGGATTTGGTAATACGACGCCAACATAATTAGAAAATATAAACATTTGTATGTCTTTAGAGTGACAAAGGGAGTTACTTTTTTAAGATAAAACTGAGATTGTCATAACAAAGGTAAAATTTGTTCAGCATAGCGGTCGTTAATTCTCTATATTTGATACAAATTTTTAGAAAGATTATTTCTGGTCATGGTCAATCCATTTAGAAAATTGGAGTTTAAATCTTCTTCTAAAACTCCTGTTTCATATTATAGCAATTATTGTATTAAAATCAATAAATAGCAAAATTGCAGTATAATTAAAATAATTTTTACTAAAAAAGGAATCGGACATTTCGAATTTCGAAAAATGGATTTCAGATCCATAATCAGCGATCCCATAATCATCAAGATGAACGTTTCAGGAAAAATCAAGCAATTTTCAGAAATTCGTGCACCATATTGGATCCGCCATTTTGAATTTACGAAAACTATCGTCTCAAAAATACTTAAACAGAAAGCATGATTTAATTCGTTAGAAAGTGACATTCAATAATGAATTTTTAAAAAATATATTACATTTTTGCGCTTTCCTTTCTTTATAACAGTGTGTTATTGTTGATATTTTATATCGCATATCATTTCGGTAGTTAATTTCAGACTTGGTATCATAAACAACAAAAAATGACCGATATAATTGAACAAATAATAATTCCTATCTGGAAAATGTAAAAACAAATATGTGGTCAGTAATGCTAACTACCATGCCTCTAAAGGTTAATAAAAATAACTGAAGATAACAAAATTATACGATTTAACAGTCTTAAGCAATCCGTTTCATATTCTAATAGCCCCATTGGTTTCGAATTTTAAAACAGCCCTGCTTTGTCTCAAGTGCTTCAAGGTCCCGAAAGTTTTTATACGTCTGATTTTTATTCAGACACTTAATCCAGATTCAACAAAGTAGGACGATCCCCAGGATGAACAGTGTATCGCTTGACGGATGATTTTGCTAAAATAACCTAATTACGAAGTCAAGGGCTTGATAATCCAGCACTATCGTTTGAAAAGTGGCGCAGGATAATCCTCCGGATGAACGTCCTCCTGAATAGAGACCTGTCTACTGCGCATTATTCAGAATCACGTTTTAAAGCGCCCTGGAATGCATTAGCGTGACAATAGGGTCCGGCGAGATTTACCGAGCGATTTGGAAAAGTCCGTTCAGAAAAGGTGGGGTGCCCAGAGAACCTGAATGCGTCGATTCTTGGAGCCTTCAAACGTCAGATTACCATGCGAATAACGTCCGTTGACAGAGGTGTCAAAATACGAGCTGACGAGGATTGTAATGGACCCATGCATGGAACGTTTTATAGTTTCTCACCGTCCGTAAACGATTGGTCGAACGTGTCTATTCGGAAAATCGCTAAATCTCGATTTCTTCGATGATAAAACTCCCTTTTTCATTATTGGTTTGTTCAGCACGTTTCGGATCAAAGTAAAATCTAGCAATCAACAATATTCATGACGTGCGAACCTGCACTTTCCCAAGTTATCGTGACTGACGTGAATTTTAAATGTTTCTTTGTCCTTTACTGACATGCCCAATTGCTGATATGGTGGTTCAGAAGGGTCAATTAAAACTCCTTAGCTGACCACTCCTTACTTAATTGGACACGTCGATTAAACCTCTACTAGGCAAAGGGCCGTGAGAGGAAAAACTAAAATGGAGAATAACTAGACAACGACGAAAAGTTGTGGAGAAAATTGATTTCGTAGCTCAGATGCTTTTTTTGGATTTCATCAATTCATACTTCAGAGATGATTGTATGAAATAGATGAATTGGTCGCTTAGTTTTGACGCCATAATACGAAATATAGACGATGATCGTATTGAGTTCGTAAAATAATCATTTTTTTGCAAAAGAACTCAAAGTGACTGTTACTATTGAGCCGCTACTTTATCGTCCACGGACAGTAATAGGACATTACACTAGAGTCCCGGTATATTTGCGTCTTGCTATATTTACGTCCGTTATATTTAAGTCCGTCTCGTTAATTTGTCTGTCGCCGCTCTCTTTTCCCCCACCTTGCGCGCTGGGGCCTCAGAAAGGGCCTGTTCTGACGTCACGCGACTGTGGAGAGTGGGAGAAGCGACGCTCCCCTTCTTTGGACAAATGTGAGGAGACTGGAGAGGAAGGCGAGTAACCGAGCGGGCAAATATACCTTTACACATGCGCATTCGGTTTTTTACGGTTCCACCGATCAACTACCAACTTAACCTTCGGAAACCGCACTCCCGTTACATAAAATATCGTATGTTTAGTATAGCATATGCTTATAAATTCCGTGTGGATTCAAATATTTTCTGTTGAGATAAAACTGAGTTATACTATCCGAGATTTGGTTGGACATCAAATATGTTATTTTCGCATAATATTCCAGAATTTTCATATCAGTTACGTTTCAGGAACGACGTAAGATGAATTATCAAAAACTTGGGAACGAAACTTTTTTTCATATTGTTCATATCCGTTTATTAATGGTCACGAAAAGCATTATCATGTTTACTTTGAAAAATAACCCACTTCGTTTTTATCACCAGCGAACCAGTGTAAAGCGATATTTTTGCATCCGTGAAAAAATGGCATTTTCCAGGTTGTGGGGCGTCACATTATTCACGCAAAAGACTTAGTGGGCTTCTTTATCGGTGATTTAGGCGGTCTGTGTAACCATTCCCGCACCTAGTGTCGCGTCGCGTGGACGTTTATATAAGGAAGAATTATTATGGTCGCGGTGCATGCTGAAGGGATGGGGAGAGACTGAAACGGGAAACTGAAACACGGTTCAGAAAAGTAGCGTGTAGTTTCGAAGTGGAAGCAATGAACGAAGGCTGAACGAAGCACCTGAAGCCACTACAATACAGCTCGACTTTAAATTTTCTACTCTTGTCAAAGGTTTGCACGCCACGGCGACGGCCTCGTGGTGATATAAATGCCTCGAGATAGCGTATCATTCGCGCTTTCAAGTTTGTTGGTCGCAAAAAAAAAACTTTGATGGAAAATTAATTACTGAAAGGAGATATTTAATTTCCGGAATTTTATTACTCCCAAACATGCGATTATTACTAATTTTTATTTCCTCGAAACGGTGAATTTTTTATCAATTTGATTTTAAATTTAAATTTTTACACAAAAATTTACATATCTGATAAAATTGTTAGTTGTCCATTTGAGAAGAGGGATTATTTTTATTTAGTTTTTATGGAAATAGTCCAAACTTAGCATGTATGAGTGAAAATACAAATATACAAATTGTGAATATGTTAATGATTGCTCAGGCAGTATTTCTGTACTGAATAAAGAAGATGCTTCAATTTTGAAAACCCAGATGCATAAAAAGTCATGACAGCATCTTGTGTTTAGATATTGTGTTCTATTTAACCCTTTTTTGCCCAAAATGAGAGAAGCAGGTATGTCAACGTCAGCTCAATTTCTGCAGTAGAAACTATTTATTTTAATTTTGGGAAAATACATTTCCGACTATTTCGAAGTGTGTTCTATCGTTTCCCGTCAAGAACATGACCAAAAAACGATTGATTCTGCAACAATTTTGTTAAATACAAAGAAATTGTCAGGTTTTTTATGTCATTTTTTTTTATTTTTCACAATTTTCTTCCTCGAAACGGATTGCAATTAATGAAATGTATATATAAAAAGTTATCCCGATTATTGAACATAAATAATACACTAATAGAATATTTTTTAGAAGCAATGGCCGACTCAAAATGGCCACGGAATGAAGCAAATTTTTTCAAACTTGTTAATTAACGAAGCTAAAGTGTCTATGAAATTCAATGCCGTGTACGGGAGGCCATATTGAATCCGCGATTTTGATCTTGTCAAGTCAGAATATGTATGATATTCGTAATTATCTAACATATATGTTCAACTTTGAAACACATTTATGGTACAACGATTCATATAAGAGGTACAATTTCCAAAGGTGGCCATTATGGATCCGCTATTTTAGATTTATCAACTCAAAATTATTATAGTTTTCATCCATAACCAGTCAATATTTATGTCATCATTATATTACTAAAAAAAATGCGATGCTCTCTATTTCACGGAAATAATAATTTTGATAAAACGTGCTTCGTTTAGCGGCCATTTTGAGTCGGTCATTGCTTATAAAAAATATTCTATTAGTATATCATTTCTGTTTAACAATTGGGATCACTTTTTATACATGCATTTCATTCATTAAAATCCGTTTCGGTGGAGAAAAACGTGAAAAATTAAAACAAAAAACACCTAAAAACATTTTACAAATTCTCAAAGTGGCCTAAGTATACGCAGACAACCATTTTGAATGTCTGAATTATTTTATATATACTTGTAAACAGAAATCTCAAAAACATCCGTTTAGTTTCACGAAATTCGCGCATTTTCGGCTGCCATTTTGGATTTCTAAAAATATCATCAATGTTCGAGAAACATCCAGAATTATATGTTTATTTGATCCAAAAATAGTTTTTATATGATTTTCAAAAATTCTTTGATTATTTAGAGCGCCATATTGATAATTCCATGTTGAAATTTCTAAATACACCATAAGATATAATTTCAACTGAATTAGAAATTTATTCCTAATGACCCGAGAATGACCCACATATATATTTTTGCTACTAAAATATGACTGAGCATCGAGAGTGTTTTCTACTAGTCCACTCAATTGTTCTTCAATATTTTATGCTCAGTCGTATAGTTCATTTGCATATATTATTCCAAACTTATTTAAAGTTACGCAAATAGCAGAACAAAATTTGCAACGACGAAATCGTACATACGTTGCTATATTTACTGGATTCAAACGAAGCGAATGCTTTCTGTCAGCTTTTAAAATGGTCTTCTTTCATTCGCCGTTACTTAGCTTTTTTTAGGTTAGCGAAGTTCCACCTGTTTTTTCCATGACGGCTGTAATTGAATTTACCCTGTGCATGAGTTACCGTATATAATTGCTTAATGAGTTTCGTCGCCACATTTTTACTTGCTCGCCTCCATACAGAATATTTACGGAAAACGTTAAGCTCTCTACTGGCTCCGGTTTATTTTGCAGAACATTTAAATCTGGCGCATACTTTATCAAGCTCTGTCCCTAATTATATTTTTAAAAGATGTTTTAATTTTGTTGCTCAGGTTTCGGTCGGGTGAATGGTATTGCTTTTTAATGCTGCCGAAAAAGTTGTTAAATATTACAATATCCTGCGTATCCCTAATATATACTTTAATCGACTTAGACATCACGAAATGGTATGCATGATGAAGTTTCAAAAGTTAAGACTTTTTACATTTTGCCATCACATTTTTAACAAACTTAATGCAATATTTCACAATAGATTCTATTAATATTAAAATTAGACATTACAAGTATTAATAAAATAGTATTTTACACATGAGAAAAATAAATTTTTATATTTGCATTTTACCGCAATAAGTAAAAAATTAATGTTTTTTCATTAATTACTATATTGAACCACTTATTTTAGATATACGTAAGATGGGCATCGATTTTATGCCGAAATTGTAGTCACGAAATTATTCTTGTAAACAGACGACGCAACCTAAAATTGACGATGTCTATTCACGCGATGTCCAGCATTTTTCATTTGCAAATTGTCTTTCTTAATCTTTGTACCAACTAAAGTACTAAAGACACATTTACGTTTAAATTGAAGGTTAAATTAAAATATGTAAAGTTTTTTATCATTTTTTTACAATATAGATTGTTGGGGTTATTAATTCAAATTAAATCTTAATGATACATATGTAGAGGTCAAGCTAGTATATTACGAGGTTATGAACTAAATTGAACTTTTCACGTTTGGCAGACACTAAGATACATCTATGAATGTCAATATAAAATGCCAAGGAGGCAATGTCTTCTAACACCAGACTGTTTGGAGTTCTGCACGCTATTGTGACGTCTATATTTATGTAAGTGCATCGCACTTGCGAATCTGACAACACGATAGACAGAGTGGCATGGTCGTCGAGGAAATATTCTAGATCAAGCTATGTAGATAAACAGTTGTTCGCAGTCGAATAACTTTTGCGGATCTTCTTCAAATTAAGACAATGAAGTCCGTGTACGTATCTCATTACGAAAAACCACGCTGATATTATCAGAGTTTCGTACTTATTTAAGATAATACCCGAACCCCTCTTAAGATTCATTAAGGAATCACCGAAATTTGCATAACTTTGCTATTTTTTATTAATTCACCTTGAATATTGCAGTTATGAATGTAAATACTTTCGGCGGTACCTAAACATTTACATAATTTCGTTTCAAATTTCTGCAATTTTGAAATATTAATATCTGCATTATTAATAAGTAAATTAAAAGAAATTATAATAATACTGAGCATTATGCATTATTTATTATTAAATTACAACAAAATATGTAGTTATATCAACTTTAAGGCCAATTATTGTATGCGATGTAAAGTGTATTTCTATGAATTGTATTAGTTTATTTAAATGTTACAATTGTTACTCCATATTTCACACTGCATAATTATATGTATCAGTTCAGTTGTGGAGTTAAATAATTTAATTGATAAAGTATGCCTATGGAATAGTTAAGAATATTGGTATTTCATATTGTTGCTGATTTTTGTCGTTGTTCCCAAAAATTTCAAATAAATAACTGGAATATGGTAATTCTCCTATTGAGCTTTATAATTTTAAGTCCAACTACCGTATAATCTTACAACAAATTTTCTCAAGTGGGCCATCAGATTTCGACCAATTGATTTTTATCTATTTTTGACAAAGTTATGCACAAATGCTTTTGTGGATCTTTTGGTTTCATCTTCTCACTTCATTTAGTATCAATTAAAAAATATAAAACTATTTACATACTTTCATTACAATCATTTTAGTATCATTAGAAAAACATTTACATTTTAAATTTGTCATATCAAAGGATTTAAAGCAATGATAGTGTCTAGTTCCTTTTACAATTTCTGCTATAAAAAATATTAAATAAGGCAACAAATTATTGTATCTGTTGCATAACCTCAAAGTAGCAAATGAACGCATTTTTTTGAGCACATAACCTCAAAATTATCCAAGTTTTACCGAGATTATCCCACAAGATTGAGTTGGAAATGATCTATAGTTTTTCAATTAAACATATTTAATGGTCAGTGTAATTAGGATGTTTAAGCCATCTTAAAATACGATTAAATGTATTACACAAACGTTTGGACACGATCAGTTAACTTCGGAGGAATTTATTTTCAGGATAAAAGTTTTAGGTTTTTATTTCTAGCTACTTAATCATAATCTAAGATTCGCCCTTGTCCGTGACCTTGAATATTTTTCAAGCTCATATTGATTTCTTTAAATAGGAACACTTATTTTTTACTGCAAAAAATGGAAAATGCGCAAAATGGAATGGACAAAGTTAACTTGACCTCGAAATGACTTTCAAGGACACTGACAAGGTCAAGATCATCATGAAGATCACAGTTGGGCGTACTTTAGTAAGTTTTCGCTTTTTCTATTGTTATGGTAAAAAATGTACTCCGATTTAAAAAAGCAACTTTGGCCTTGAAATCGCATGTAAGGTCACGGTCACGGTTAAATCTCAAGTAAAGTTTAAAGCCACGATAAAAAATGTAAATTTTTTGAACTTTGAAATTCTTTTCCGCAAAATGCATTCTTCCATAGTTATTTGGCCGTACTTTTGCATCACCCTCTATATAATTAGAATATTTTGAAGAGTTACAATTTAGGTTAATAGCTTTTCTATTTTAGGCACTCTGAAGTATGAAATACTGAGAAATAGTGAAACGGCATTTTTAGGCGACTCTTTACATTTCCTAGAATTACTTGAATATCGCATATAATTATTTGAAACGAAATTTGTACCTGTAACGATATGTACGGATATTCGTTCAAAAATTCTAAATATTCCATACAACAGTTATTTCCATACACTAATATCTGTAAATAATTTTTTGTTATCAAACTCGTTGATTCCCTTAAATATAGACTATACAAAATACAGAGTATCCTGAATTAAAAAAAATATCATATCTCCACAATTTTTACGAGAAAATTCTGTCAAATACAAAAAAACAATGGCGTTTATTCGAGGTGCGCTATAAGGTGATGTTCAAGTATAAAAACTCACGACGCTCATTATTTATTTCAAGTACTGATCTATTGGCTAACAATATAGAGATTGAAAGATCTATATGAACATTGTCAAAAGATAAGGAATATCACGATTGTGGAATTTTTTTGCATAATCGTTTCCGCTCATATTGATATTGATAAAGTTTATTTGAATTTGAATTCCATCTCGCATCCTAAAGAGGTAGTTTACAAATATTTATTATACTTTTTCCTTCTTATTCTTACATGAAGTTTATTTAGTACATATAGGACATTCCATGTAAAAAGAGCCAGTTTTTTGGACGTATTTTTTTTATTTTTATATTCATCGCATACTGTCATTCAGCCATATAAATATTGACTTTTAGCCGAGAAAAACAATAAGTGATGAATATAAAAATTAAAAAATACGTCCAAAAAAGTGGCTCTTTTTACATGGAATGCCCTATATATAAAAAAAAGAAATATACCTAATTTCTACTCCAATTCAAACACATTGTAGTGGACAATAACTATACTCATATGTGGTGCGGGTTGAAAAACCGGCAATTAAAAAGCCGATATTAAAAAAAAACGACACTTCAAACAATGACTCTCCGCTTGTCGATGTGCCTATTTTTTATGTGTTTGGTTTTTGAATGTCGGCTTTTCGACTGTCGGCTTTATGACTGTCGGTTTTTTGACCTGTCGGCTTTATGATTTGTCAATTTTTCGACATGTACCCCTCATATGGAATGTTCCTATAAATTGTATTGAAAATGTTTCAGTGCATACTACCTACATTTCCCAATGCCAAATAATAGTTAATGACTTCCAATAAAAGTTTAAGAAATTTCTAGTGTCTTTTTTCTAATGTATTTTTTTCTTAGAATTCGTTATTTTTTTATAATTATTTTGAAAAAACATTAAATAAAATAAAATTTACAACAAATCATTCTTGTAACTAGATGGTATGAAATCTAAGAATTCTAATGGGTCGGGGACAAAGTTTACCTCCTTGTGCAAGGGCAAGAAACTTCAATACCATTACTCTTCCACAAGTTTGACACGTGATAACGTTCCACAGACAAATCTCCGCGAGCATTTCTAATAGCTCGTCGAGCGATAATTAAGTAATTTTACAGATGGCGAAATTCGTCCTGTGCACGCCGGTAATTACACAGCGGTACTTCCAGGAGTGAAACCCCAGACGAGCTCGTATAATCTCTCACGGCGCATCTTGCACACCGACGTGTAGGAATACGCACCGAGGACAACTTGAACTCGCATGTACGTTCAAATATCTGCGTGTGCACCCTTTCAGTTTCGGCGTGGAAAAGACATTTTTCCGTCTGCTCGACTATAATTAGGTTTAAGTTTAGGGTACTTTGCTGCCAAGATGCTAGCACATTTCGTTGGTTCTTTGAAAGACGTTTTGATGAAAGGAAACGAAAACAAATCTTAATTTTACGGAATGTCGGAAGTCATTATTTATATTATGTATTACTTCTGTTTAATGTCAATAAACAATCGATGGCTAAATATCATACAAATTTCAGCAAATTAATTCATCTAATTACTTCAAATATAAACGTTCTTATTAAGACCAATCTGAATTCAACAGAAGAACCATATTTTATCACATATCTATTTTGAGATATTTGAGGTTGTGCATTTAAAAAAAGATGTAGCTTTTTACATTGAAGGTTATGTACAGTATACACGAATTTATTTATGTTCTAACTCTTTATAAAGTGCACAGACGAATTTCGTCATCGAAAATGTTTCTCTGGCGGAAATCGACTCATGGCCGCTACTGTACTTGGTGTATGCAGCTCCTACATTTCCTACAAAAAAGGCACCATTTATATGAAGACGATCTACAGCTCTCGCAAAAAATTTGCAATGACTCATAATGCAAAAATTCTGTAAAAGAAACTGTATTTGCACCGTTTAGGATGAATATGTAGTGCAGAGTCATCCATTACTTGTTTATTTACCTATTGTCATGAAACTGTTGTTAATGGTACTACGAAAAAATATCAATTCCTAAATATTCGCGGTGTAAATAGTGGTGCGGACAGAATCGACGTTTTATCAACTTTCCCCACAAAAGTGAGTTTCACTACGCCATTGCACAACCGAATAAGGATACCTCTCAAAATGAAGGTATCCTCTTTGGTAATTTATGTGAAGGCCCTTCAAAATAGTGAAGATCTCGATTGATCATTTATAATTCGAATGTTATAATGTCAATTTATGCTGTATCGATTAGGTAGATAAAATCGGAAAAATTGAAAAGTCAAACTAAGAAGATGTGAAAATTTGACAGCTTACATTCATAAGGTGCTCCTGAAGAGGCCCCACATCGTTATTGGGCCAAGAGCCTTACTCAGTTTTAAGTAATCTATGATGACCATTTTTAGTAGCAAGATCGTATTCGCTTCGTGCATGGCGATGGAGGGGATATCGAAATCGACGGCAGCGCTCAGCGTGGAGATTTCTGACAACTCGCATCACCAACGTCCGAGCTTTTCCATTTAGTTCAATGTAAAAATGCACTTATTTATTCGTTAATTTGAGATATTTTAAAGTTTATTTCGATCTGCGTAAAGTTTTGCAAGTATGTTTTATGGTTTAAAGAACCATTTGAAAGGGTTCATTTTATTATACTGTGCAAAAAAAATGATTACTCCAAGTTCAAAATTGTATAGAATACAATTCATTATTCAGCTGAAATATATTTATATTTATGTATATATTATAATTTGCCATTATTAGTAATTTAGTTAATACATAAACATGGTATTTTTCTTATTTCCAATGTAACTTTGTACGGTGGATAGTCACTGACGTTTGCAGACTTACACTGGAACGAATTAATTTATGCTCTGTACATATTCCAAAAACTTCTTCTACACGAACTTACATATCCTACAGCCAAATTTTTTCTCTTTTCTATACCTACTGGATTAAAACCCAGTTCGCATTATCGTATTCATTTCATCCCCTTAACCTCGTTTTGTCCAACTCTTAATGATTCGAATTAAAAAAGTATAATATTTTGTTACAAACAAAAATGTCCAAAATTTGGACCGAATTTCAAACAATATGTTCAATGTATTAAAGCGTTTGAAAACCCGCAGAAAATTTAAAAAAAACTAAATATTTCACTTTCTCATAGCACTCTCCATACAAATTGCAGATGCGAGTTGTCAAAATTCACCAGCAGGCGGCGTGGCCGGCGTCTTGCACTAAGCGAATATCAAATGGACTGTAAACTATTTCCCGTCATATAAAACACAAAAGAAAGCGCAGTATTTTTTACCTGTCGGAAAAATAGGCTCTCGAATCAGATGGCTTATATACAGTAGCGCGTTATATACTGCCATTTCTGATTGCATATATATATATATAGCATGGCGTGTTTCGCGATATCACACGTCGCGAAATAAACGGCACCGTACGCGTCCGTGTGCGAATACGTCAGCCTGCCCACGCGAAACGACCCTTCTTATCGCGTTTCATATCGACGCATTATTCAACCCGCGCAATGCTTGCTCGAGTCTGTCGCGAATTCGCGTGTATATCTGCATATTATTCACCAGCGTATATAGACGCACTTGTCGCCCGCGATTCTCGAGCGCCATGCGTATTTCATATCATGCTAATGTATGCAGATTTTTTTTTATCTTGCCGAGTACCGAGAAATACACATTTGCGTACTGGGTTATTTCGAAAAGGAGGAATATCCACTAACGAAAATGCTTAATGAAGTCATTCATCGACAGGTTGTTTATTATTTCCGTGTTCCTACGATTTTAGGTGCAGAGATGCATTTTTTCGTGTGAAATGAAAATTATTTTATTCTTTGGGCCAAGAAAATTATTGTTCATCAAAACACTCTTTATATCAAATCGTTAATTCGCATGTGAGGCTTTCCACGTGTACCTCTTTGAGAAACATATTTTTGGCCCTCCGGAAAAAAACTCGATTTTTCGGCCTAGGCGGAAACTTCGTCCGCAAATTGTCGAGTCCTACGATACTCGGATCAAAAAATACATTATTGGTCACGGGCGAACCGCACTTCGCTCGGACGACAAACTTCACAATCGTCAAAAGATCCATAATTGCGCCCATGGCACATAATGTACTATTTTTTAGTTGTTTCATGCAAGATACATAAAAATACAATACTTTTAACCCCCGACGTAACGGAAAAAACTTAGAATGGTATTCTGTCATTTCTTAATTCGAAAGACTTACATTGTACGTTGCTGGATTTTATAAGTTATTTGAAGAACTTTGAAGTAAAAATATCAGTTATAAGGCGAACAAATTGAGTTTTAGCATGTTTGAAATGTTTTCCTAAAAAAAAGACAACGTTAATAATTAATTCAAAATTCTTTAAATATAAAAATTTTATAACCATTACAGTCATGGAAGTAAGATTTTGGAACTAGAAGTCTTTATTTATGATAAATAAAATTAATCTTGTCAATAAACAAAGAAAACTCCTGGCTACTAAGTATATCCATAAGATAAAGGTGCCATTACGTTGTCGTTTTAAATGGCGCTTATCTCTTAAAAAAATGGTCGTATCCTAACATTATTTTTTATTTTGATGATAATTTCCTTGGCTTTAACAATAAAATTGTTATGACTTTCAAGCATAAAATTAAGGAAAATCTGACAGTATATTTCTGTCAGGAGTTATCTTTTAGTGTTTAACCCTCCCGTGCACAAGGACGTGTACACTCGTCCAAACTACATTGTTTCCATATGGGAAAACAAAAAAGTCGTGCTCAGAAGGTTTAAATTACTTAAGTTATCTTCTAAATATTTTTCATACAAATCAGCGAAATAAATTCCAGTATTGAATATAAATAATAGTACTTTTCGGTCTTAGGCCGTAAAGTTCAATTTTATGGTCCGACGAGATAGAGCTTCGCCGGTCCTCGAATGCACAATCTCCAAACGAGGTCGTAACATTTTACGGCCGAGGAGCGAACACTATTTTTTGATATACTGTTCGTAAAGTATGCACTTTACTGACTGTTTTTAGTCCGTAAATTGTGGAGATCAGTCCGTAAAATCACACTTTACGGACTAAAAGGAGTCCTACTCCTAAAAGTGTCTACTTTACGGATACGTGTATGAAAAACGTATATTTTCACAATGTCATTTCTCGTCTCACAATAGACGTCTGAGAACCCAGTTGTCCCCGCCTAGCGGCAGTATAACATTACTACTTACTATAATTATAATTATACGTAACGAATTAGTCAGCTTTACCTCCGCTAGATGTCAGCAACCACCCAAACATCTGATTTTCGCGATCTCGTTAAAGAATTCGGAAACTGATATAGTATGAGGAGCTTTTATTTAAAAAAGTCCAGTTCCGATAAAGATACGTTTCATTCATAATTAAAGAAAACAAAAATTTGGAAATGAATAAAATATACTAGAACAAACAAATTGAAAAATAAAAATAAAAAAAAATAAAAAAAGAAAAATCGCTACATTTGTATCATTATAGCCAAGGAAGTTATCTTGAAAATGAAAAAAAAAACTTGTTAGGATATGACCATTTTTCGAAGAGATACGCGCTTTTTAAAATTGTAACATAATGGCCCCTGAATTATATAGATATAAATAATATACAGGGGACTTCTTTGTTTCTTGATAAGATTAAAGTCATTTTTCGCAAAGTATGAATTCTAGTTCCGGATTTTGACTTCTACGACTATCGTGATGAAAAATCCTATTTTTAAATTGCTTTGAATTCTTTTTTAACCGTGAAAAAAGACTTTTACAAATGGTTCAAACTTCAATTTTATAGTATTATGGCGGATATTTTGTTTATTAATATTTTTACGTTAAAGCTCGTTAAAGCACCTATAAAATCTACAGACAGTAAAAACATTTCTATTTTTTATTTTTCGGAATAGTCAAGAACCACACCAGTACTATTGACCTATTAGAACCATTTGGTTATAGTGCACAAAAGAGTTTGTTTTGAAAGATGTCGATGCAATCGAACCATGCTCGGTGAAGGCATAGACAAAAAGTGTCGACTACAAAGATGGACGATGCACCGTGCTTAATTGTTCACCAAATACACGATGAACTACAATCTAAACCATTGGCAGATCATTTCTGTTTAAGTTTCTTTCATATTCCACACTTGTGTGAACTAGTAGTGTCTGTTACTTCCAAGATGCTGTTAAAAATCGAAATGTTAAGAATTCTTTTATTTAACCGTACATACAAAGTATATTGTACCACACGAATTGTTTGGTTATCGAAACCTAACTATTTGTTTGTGATTATAAGACAGTTTTAGTTTAATAATCAATCCTTTATTTGTGCGAACCAACTAAGACCAATCAAATCGCTTTGGCATGAAATATCAATGTCAAAAACTACCATAATCTATTTCAAAATAAATTTTGAAAATTAAAACAATGCATTGAAATCTCTTCGGTGTTTCTTGAATATTATACACTTTTAAAACATGAAACACCATGTATTTGTTCGGTCATTTATAAATTTCTGTTCCATATGGAACTATCACTAGTATTTTTAGCGTTCATTCACTTAAAATTGGGAACACGTGTTTTTAATCACCTTGAAAGCTCACGTTGTCGCATAACTGCAGAAAGCGTCGACGATTCTTTGATTCTGTTCTAGACGCAAGAGCCGTTTAAAAATCTAATTTCCCTTCGGAACAATCGCGGGCACCGAGTCGGTTAATTAAAGCGTTTCGTTTCCTAGTTGAAAAAGAAGAAAGTATCGAGCGTTGGCGCTATATATTCCCACACCCATCTCGTTCTGGTTGTTAAAACAGCATTTTGCAAAACCTTAGGTGAAAGGGGGTGACTACAAAGGATAGGGAATACGCTCGTACATCGGACGGTAATTTTGCAGATCCGCAGGCTGTCGGTGACATTCTGCGCGCGGATGGTGAAATTAACTTTGCCGGTAGGTAATTATAATGTCTCGCCCCGCCGCCAAGCGTCGCTTTGCTCGCGTGGCAAATAATATCAGACTTAAAGGTAAAAGCGTCACCCTAGCGTGTCGACCGCGTGCGTAGGAGTCCACTTGACTTAATTGGACAAACCAATATATGCATGAGTAAATGTCCCGGCGACTACGGCAACGCGTTTAACCTTTGATTTGGACAAAAATGAGCGAGTACCAGGCGGCTGTATGAAAAGATCAATTGAAGGGGAGACGAAGAAATAGAAAACGAATATCGTCAGGCGCGACAACCAACGAAAGAGAAATGGAGTTTAAAAATAACGGAGAATGGGGTAAAGGTGCATAGCGTGGAAACGATAATAAGCTGCCTCGTTATTTCGGTAATGAGAACGCGCTCTGAATAAATGCACTCAGATCAATCGTCATTCACTTTTGTCCTACTCAATTACACCTTTAAAAAGCAAATGTCTGTAATGAAATTGCATGGAAATATTGGACAAGTATTCAGATCCCTTTTAAAATCAGAAAAAACGCTATTCACTATAATAATAACACGATTTACAAACTGGGAATGTTAAGAGATATTTACACCAAAATTCAATATTTTATTTATTTATTTATTTTGTTAATTTTGAATTGTTTATTTCCATGATCAAAGTGTACACAGAGAGAACAAAAGGGTTAACGGAACCATGAAGAAATAGTAGAATCGATGTTAAGATGTACAAGTAGTAGAATTAACAATATGAAAGGTTGTAGTTAATATTTGAGGTTATGTACGAATGATTTAAAATCGGGAAAATAGTAAATAGAATAATTTCTGAATCTAATTATAGAGATGAATTGTCATTATTTAAATATAAAGTTATAAAGTGATGGCCTGCACAGTTCAAAGTTAAAGAAAAAAACTTCAATAAAATTCGATAGTATTGAATTTTATTTTCCCGCCCGACGTTTCGACCTTATTGGAGGTCCTCCTCAGGGGCATCTATCAAATATATATATATATATATATACAATAAAATTACAATTAAAAGGTATTTACACACGCAACAAAGATCTAACGTACCGTACAAAAGCATCGCTCGAAGTATACTAAACATTTATTTACATTAACATAAATTAGAGCTCACCTACACAGGCACTCCTTGAGTCAACAGTACAAATAAACATACATAAATAGATAAGTGAATAAAACGAAATCACTCATTTAGAAATTGTTAATTAAGATATTGTAACTATTACTTAAATTTTCAGTGTCAGTCCTAAAATTAATGGTATTTTTCAGCTTTTTAATGTGTATCATTTCTTTAATATTTCTCTTCCTCCAATGTGTCTCATTATCCAAAATTGTAACATCCGAAAAATTAAAAGAATGTCCTGTCGTTAACATATGAGATGATAGAGCCGTGTGTCCAATGTCTTTTTTCCAATTATTTTTGTGTTCATATATTCTTTTCTTTAGGTATCGTCTTGTTTGTCCAACATATGTGGCATCACACCCACTACAGTCAATCTTATAAATTACATTTGATCTGTTCAGTAAATCTATTTGATCTATTTTGGTCTTAAATAATAATTCCAAAGAATTAAAACGTTTGTTGATTTTTTTGATATTGAAATTTTCATACAATTTTTTTATCCTTTGGTTGAAATTTTTTATGTATGGAATAACTATGGTATTTGAAAAATCATTTGTGGTTGTATTGTCAGTTTTTCTTGTATTTCTATTGCTTAATATCTTAAGTCTATTATTTACAGTTTTTTGTATGAATGGAAGATCGTATCCATTTTTTTGTAGGAACGTGTAGATAAATTTTAGGTTACTTGTATGGAATTTCTTCTCTGCAAGTAAAACTGCTCTATCCACAAGCATAGTTATTGTCCCCCGTTTCATGTGTATGGGGTGATTCGAATTGAAATTCAAGTATCTCCCAGAGCAAGTGGGTTTTCTGTACCAATTCGTCATTAGTTTGTTTTCCTCCATAATCACTAATAAATCAAGAAACGGTAGACTCTTGTTTTCCTCTAGTTCAAACGTAAAGAAATGATACACATTAAAAAGCTGAAAAATATCATTAATTTTAGGACTGACACTGAAAATTTAAGTAATAGTTACAATATCTTAATTAACAATTTCTAAATGAGTGATTTCGTTTTATTCACTTATCTATTTATGTATGTTTATTTGTACTGTTGACTCAAGGAGTGCCTGTGTAGGTGAGCTCTAATTTATGTTAATGTAAACAAATGTTTAGTATACTACGAGCGATGCTTTTGTACGGTACGTTAGATCTTTGTTGCGTGTGTAAATACCTTTTAATTGTAATTTTATTGTATATATGTATATTTGATAGATGCCCCTGAGGAGGACCTCCAATAAGGTCGAAACGTCGGGCGTGAAAATAAAATTCAATACTATCGAATTTTATTGAAGTTTTTTTCTTTAACTTTGAACTGTGCAGGCCATCACTTTATAACTTTATATTTAAATAGAATAATTTTACAGTTTTATTTACTACAGAAATAGTTAATTTATGTACTTTTTGTATTAAAGCGTTTTATTATTACAAAATGATTCCATTAACTATTTCTCTCTGTGTACTTATTAATGATTAATAAGTACGATGCAAATTATTACTATGGAATGATTTTAAGAATCATTTAGGCCATTTAATCCTAGTTGACAAAGAATAGGTTGTTTCGTTAATGCAGGTGAGAAAATATTTTAAAATCATTGTTACCTTGAACTTTAGCTATAAAAAACGTTAAATGTTTATATGATAAAACTAGATAAAAAAAAAAGGAGACCGGATTTGTTGAGAGTTAAGTTGGGAAAAATTACCTAAATATTACCAATAAGATTGTACCATAAGTAGTAACAGTATGTCCCTACTGCAAACAACCATCGGCATCGACTGTTACTACTTACACTACCGGCCAAAAGTTCTTGAACGCTCTGAATTTTTTAAATCATCAAATAATGCGTTCTATTTCTGAATCGTTATCGATAATGATAAAACTCATAAGTTGTCTTTTAAAGTACACAAATAAAGCTTTCCATTGGTGCATTTAGTTTTACTTCAGACTTTATAGTTTCGTAGTTGTCAAATTTCAAAAAGTGAAAATTTGCATTTTTTTTCTTTCGACGTTAAACAATGACAAAACGTCTCAAATATGTTTCTGCATATAGTCCATTTTTGCCTATATACTACAATTCAAGGGCTTTAAAATGGCTCTTGTGAAAAGTCGATACGATTTTTTGTTCCTGAGTTCTAATTTTTTGAACATTGCTAGTTTACCTCATTTTATCAGAATTCTTTGGAAAAAGGCAAAAAGTTGATAACTCAAAAAAAAATAGTAAAGCTAAAAATGAAGTAAAACTAAATGCACCAATTGAAAGCTTTATTTGTGTACTTTAAAAGACATCTAATGCGTTTTATCATTATCCTCCAACAGAGTTCCAAATAAATTTTGATTGTTAAGCCGTACCAAGAAGTAAATATAAGTAAAAATTAAAAACTCATGATGTTTTGGAATTTCAACCCCAAAATGAATTTAACGTGAAAATTATTTGCTACGTCATTTCGATTAAGAAGACCGCAGTAAATTATTTACTAATATATCCTAACGTTAAAGTATAAAGACTTTTATGTTGTACTATATTGTACTGTTATATTATGCATAGAATATATCCTGTATGCAGCTTTTATTCCATTTATCATTAAAAAAATGTTGGATTTTGAAATAAGGACGTTCGATTTTTCGCGATATGGATGTTGCTATTTGTTATAGGTTATAAACATTTCAGTCCTATCTTAATTTACTGTTCTACGCAATCATTTGATAATCGAATAATATAATTAATTATAATTATATAGATAGTCCACATCTAAACTCCTTAAATAAAAGAATTTTACTGGAAAGTCCTGTAATACTAAGGAAATTTGATATACGGCTCAAACATTTTAATCTTGGGTAAATACTGAATGACGCATATATTCATGTTCGCCAGTAGTAGGTAACCTAACCTCTAAAATTCGCTTCTACTATTTCATTTAATACTAATGTTCTATTCTACTTGTAAATTTAAATAACACATATTTTGATTACTTTTACTATTTCAGTTTAAAGATCTCAAATACTTCGAGGTGACTAACGCGCAGAATAATATTAATAATTTTACAAAAATATTTCGTATTCTTAAATATTATGAATTCTTCTTTTAAGTTATTTATTTCTATTTCACGTTAAATTTTAACCCTATATATAAAATTCTGATGGGAAAATTTATCATCGAACGTAAATTTAACCCGTCTTTTCAATTTAATCATCTATATATTTATTTAATCTGTTCTATTATATTTTGTTACAAGATGTAGAATTTTGTATTACATTCATAACACCAGTATAATTATGACAATGTAGGTACTTGTAAGAGCCTATCACATACCTGCGAAAAATTAGAAACAAAAGAACACCTGATTTTTCCAAAGTTAAGTTGACAAAAATGACCTAATGTTACCAATAAGATTGTACGAGAAATGTGGCAATATAAGTAGTAACAGTTAGTCCAAACTGCAACAAACAATGAAACCGACTGTTACTACTTAAATTACCCTATGTTCCTATGTGTAATCTGCGACTTCCACAACTATTTTGAAGACAATCCTAAGTAGTGAAACGACCGAAATGGGCAATGTATGTGAGTATATCCTGAAACTGCGGCCTGTGGAAAATTTTTCTAAACTTATTAGTAACACCTATTTAGACAAATTATACAAATTATTAAATTATATAAATACCAACCTCTTACAAATATTTTTTATCTCATAACACGTGTTTTCTATCGAAAACCCAATTAATATATTAGCTCCTTTCATTTTTTTTTAATTTTATAGTATTGTGACCGGGATATACTAAGAATAATTTTTGATAATTAATTCATTTACAAGCGGTCGAGAATTTAATTATTAACACTACCCAGTGTGACAAGCCGGTTTTTCTGCAACCCAGGTAGTAGAATAAAAAAATAGTTGCGAATGATCTCAGAATGTGCACGACAAGAGGTCAGATGCATCAAATTATGAGGGTTTCCTGAACTTGATATCTTTATGAACTCATTACGACCTGAAGCTCAGAAAAACCTCATAATTTGACGCAATTGATCTCCTGCTGAACAAATTATGAGATCATTCAGAACTTTCTTTTATTCTGCAATATGGGAAGCTGAAATATTTTTAGAACTCTGAAAAAAATTCATAAATATCTTTTTTATGGACAAAGAAGAAGATTACATGGTTCAAACTGATCCCTGAATTGCTTGAAAACCCTTAAAATGTATAATAATATACAGAAGGAAAATTCATTTTCATACAAGCTGATGTCTAAGAAAACTTTTTCGCTTTTCATAATATTTATTATCTAGTGGGCTTTTGTGTCGCGGATTTTGATACTGAAGTAAAATGTGCAATATTCGAAATGGAGCATCGAAAATAGCGGACCAAATTTTGTAAAAGTTGTTTCATAAAAAGTAGACTGCAATAATTATTGGGGTCATGATTTTGTATGAAAAACGAAAAAAAAATTGTAAAATTTCATTTGCCATTTTTGGGTCCGCTACGTTCAATTTTGTAAAAATGGGTTTATTTTTCGAACAATACACGATTTTTGAAATACCTCTGTTTAATTGTATATTATTTAATAATTTTACAGTAATTCTAAGATTGTTACCAAATACTTGATAGCTTCAATTAAATGAACTGATTAATCTATCTACACTTTCCTGTTGCATGTATACGGAATGCACTTCATTCATTCCTAAATAAATTACCGTAGAAGCATTTGCACGCATCTTTCATTGAAAAAATGAAGGAAATTAGAATATAATTTGCTTGAACAACTCATTCAGTAATAGTGTACCTGTGAATATGCAAAAGGATGTTGGACACATTTTTCAAGAGAGCAGATACACGCGTCATAAGGTTGCTAAAACATGGCCATTTTATACGTAATGCTCTTGGCACGGGATTTTGTACAAGCGCCAAATCTGGGCACGTATCGCATAAAAATGAAAATCCAAGTTAAAAGAGCCTTTCCGACCACAATCGTAATATAGAGCCAGCAAGGGTGAGATTCGAGTACTCTTCGGCCGTTGGTTCGACATCAAAGGAAAGTTTTGTCGTACGGTTGGAATCGCGCGAGTACGTATCGAGCATTCGCGTGCATATACATGTGCATAATAGGGACATGAGTGCAAACGCATTTCATTTTACGCTGGAAATATAATACAGTACCACCGGTGGATCGAAATATGTCGTAGCTTATATACATCCCAGAGAAATATATATAGATATAGATGAAAAGGCAGTGGCTGGAGGTCTGTATATGGATATGAACGAGCGGCCGATAAAACTTCAAGTTTCGAGGGTAATTTCACGGTGAATATAATCCCAGTGGGGCTTTCGATCTGCTGATCTTGAGCTACGACGAGTGGGAAAACCGAAGCGATGGGATGAATATGTAAATTCTGTCGAGTTTCGAGTAAACGCGTGTTGTTCGAATATTTTGTTAGTTCATAGAGCTATTTAACATGATAATAGATTTATTTCCAAAGTATACACTCTGTTAGTGTTAATAAATAGCCCGGATTAACGTGAATTTTACTGTTATTGGGCTCTTCAATTTTTGCGGTTCATCAAGTATGAAAACTATTCAGTTATGATAATGTGTTCGCGCGGACATGCGTGCTTTGAATAATAATTTTCGTCTCATATTTTCCCCATTTTCGATGGTATTATACGTATATAATTGATATTTAATGAATGGGCTACATGTTATTTTATATTAAGTGTATTATTAAGGTATTTAATGTTTAAGGTTTTTACATTTGTTATAGTAGTGGCATTTATAATAACAACAATTTTAGTAAATCAAACACATTCAATTAATTCAAATTTTAATTAAAAGAGACAAAATTAACCTAAAATTGTTCCGGAAACAGCTAGATGCGGGTGGAACCAATATACTAAAAACTAATAGGTCCAAAACCGTCAGTTCAAAAAACCGACTTTCAAAACGTGACAGTAAAAAACCGAAAAATCTAAACTATTTTGTGTAGTTTAATTGGTGAATTTTTTGTCTGCCGGTTTTTTGGTTTATTGGTTTGTCGCTTTTCGACCCTCCCCCGGCTTTTATAATTATTAATTTATCAGTTTCGTAGCTCTATTGTACTGGACTATGAAGTTGTAGGTCGCGAGTTGGATACCTGTCTGGGACATTTTTTGACCTTATTTTCTGGCAACAATTCGTTATGTCCAAGACTGCAGTCTGTTAATGTAAATTGTTGTCTTAAGTTTACTCCTTAAAACGATCTGCAGCTCTCACAAATTGTACTTACATATACCCGGAAAATCTCCCTGGGAGCTTTTGGATACCTCGATCGTAGTAGAAGGTAGCGACATTTTTTTCTGCTCCAATTTTCACACATTGAGTGAGGAAACCATTCGCAAAGTTGGTTAATTCCATAAAAATATCAGTAATTTGACCAGTATTGGTGTAAATAAGTTTGGAAAATTTTATGGTTAGCTAAAAATAATGTCATGAAATCTAAAAACTGCATCTTAATATATTATACAGCTCTAAAAATTATACACATTTAACTTATATATTTTGTATATTCAATGCTTTTCCAACTTTTTTTCGTTATTTTAACAGATTTAAGAGATCTACTTCCAGTATTATTTATTCTCAAAATAGAAACAGCCATCGATGAAGTATTCAATAGCTTATAAAGTGTATCACGGGGTGGAAATGGATCAAAAACCAGAAGAGGGTGCATTCATTAATGTCGAGATCGTGACGTAAAGAGGGGATGTTAATTCATAAAGTAAATGCCACGTTACGAGATATACATAATTTTATTGATTTTCATTGCGTTATCGGAGGAAAGAGGTATAGTAAATTGATATGCCAAAAGCCCAGAATGTAATGAAAAGCAATACCCATCAGAAAATTAAATGTTCCGTAACTTGTTTACACGTCATTCCTTGTTATATTACGGTTATAACACGAGTAAAATGTTTTTGTTTACACTAAGGACTTCGAAAGAAATGTCGAGATAATGAATCGTTTTATAACATACAATTTAAAAAATGAACATTTTATTATGTTAATTGAAATAACAATAATTTTATCACAAGGTCATTATATTACAAGGTTAACTTGTAGAAACTAAGAAAAACTATAAAACTATTTTTATGTCTGACCAATACAGACTAGTTTCACTTAACATTATTTTTTTCGACATTTTTCGTCAAATCGATCACGATCTAAATAGCAAAATTGTAATGAAAAATTGTATTGTGATAATTTTTTGTCTGGTATATTATTGGTTGCGTTTATTTATATATGAATTTCGAAATCATAGTTTCACGAAATTCATGGTCGAAACTTAAAAAAAGTGTTTTCAAACATAAATCACCAAGAACAAAATAACTAGAAACAGAATAGCGAAACGAAAAAGGTGGCAGCATTAAGCTCACGCTCCGGTTACATTTCCAATAAGCTCACGCCCAAGTTTCGGGGATGTTCAACTTAACAAATTCATAACTCGAAAACTAAAAGACATACCACGAATTAAAAATCTGAATAAAATATTAGACTAAATTTGTGATAAAAAAACAATATTTAAAAAAAAATAAAAACGGTGCCCGGTGGTTAAAAATCGTTATTTTTTCATGCGTTTATAATTATTATATTTAATTTTAAATAATTTTTTCGAAAAGTTCAGACTTTCCTACTATATTGTAGAAAATGTTATCCAATTCTGATAAAATGCCGCCGAGCAATAATTTTTCGAAAAAAAACTTTGTGAAAATTTGATATGGGAATTTTTTAATTTTTCTGCAATTTTTAACAAAATCGGAGATGTGATGTCAGATCGTGATCGATTTGACGAAGAATGACTCTTTTATTAAATTCAATTTGACAATATTTAGCATAAATACTGAAATGTATCGCATTCTAGACGAAAATTGGGAAAAGTAAAATATACTACCTTTCATTTTCGGAATAACCGAAATTAGAAATTCAAAATGCTCATTACGAATTTGAACATATGATTTCAAAACTAAAAATGGTCACGTCAATATGGGGAAACAAACGGACAAATGTTAAAAGTGGTGTTTGGTACTAATTTTGCCTTATTCATAAAATACCACATTAGAAATGATAAATCTTACACATGGTTAAAAGATTAATGTCAAACTACAATATTAAAAAAAAAAATAACTCTTTTCTTATCAGGTTTATCAGAATAGTCCTCCGAATATTCGTAAAGTCATACATTTGTTTTGTTTTGTAAATGTATATAATGGAAATGCTTTTACTTAATAATTCCATTTACTACAGCGATTTTCGTATCAGTTTAACATAATTTAAGTAATAATCGGTAATATAATTCAATCTCCAAGAGTTTATTTTAGACAACGGGTAAATATTTACACGATTTCAATTTTTCCAAAATTTATCGACCGGAAAGATGAAGTCCCTCGCAAGAACTGCCAAGGGTAACAGTGTTATGCTTAACGGGGTAAGTCTGATAATTAATTAATCCGTTTCAATATGATTCATGTGCCTCGGAGGGCCACCGGTAAAATATGCACGGAATTAATCATACGAATTCGAGCCGCGAATATTACGTCATTCCTCTGCACTCCCAAAACCTTTCGTTACATTGACTTTCTGCACAGTGAATATAAATTCGAAAAACGCCCGATCCGATGAAGCGTATGGAATCTAACGAATTTTCCAGTTTCGTTCTGAATGTCACAGATGGTCGCAGCGCAATACCCGTAAAACGGTATATGCATTTATTATTAATTCCTGAAATTGAAAAGCTTGTATGAATTTTGTTTTATGATGGATGTTCCGGAATTCTTGGCTCGATTAAATTTGCATTAAACAATTCGACATTTTTATTAATAATGATTGAGCCGACTCGCAAAACGCATGTGTATTGAAAATTATTCTGTCGTTAAAAATCGAACGAATATTTCATCAATTTCTCGTTGACAATAAATATTGCAGGGGGGATTTGCATATTCACTCACATATAATTTAGAATTTATGATACGATATTGATGAAAATTTTACATATTTTTTATGTTAATTTTCATCTGTACGCTGAAAAATTACATATTTTTCGAGTGTGATTTATCTCGTGAATGTTATATTACAGTACACGTGTATAACTAATTAATTCTTAATTTCAGGCTTATTCATGTAACATGTACAATCATGTGCGTAAATAAAAATTGTAATAAAAAATGTAATTGATTTTTATGACCTTGAAGACCACATGATTTCGTTTCTTTTCATGTTGGTAATTTGATTACAATGTTGAAGGTTTGAGGAATCAGCTTCAGTGAAGCTGTCATAGAAGCTTTCATCAAACTTATGAATGTTTGTTTATGTTTGGTTAGGTACATTTGCACCTATTTTAACTAAGCTTTACGATTATTTACATAACGAACATATTATACAGGTGATATTTTCTTCTTTTAAAATGTTTGAGTAAATGAAGAAACGGAAGGGAAATATTTCAACTGTAAAATAGGGAAACTATTGACTAAACGGCATCTCTTTCCTTCCGGCAGTAGGGATACAGAAAGGCATCGTGAAAAATTGGAAAGCCGAGACTCGTCAATATTCTGCGGCTTTATCGACGTTCTTAATAATTCATGAAAGAAGCCGGATAGTGCCAATTATAAAATAACGAACTCGGGGTGTAACACGAGGCGGGAAGGGAAAAGTTTTCCCTTTGTCTCGTCAAAGAACGACGGCGGAGCCTCCAAGCTACAAAGCTTCGCGGCATGCATTTCGTTCGCAACGGAAAAGCTTAGTGCTTTTCTCTTTTCTAATTTATAGTATTCATCGGGGTCACGTCTGGCGAACTCTTTGATCTAGGTCCATCTTATACTTTTCCGAAGACACCTGGAAAATCGAAATTAGAGAGAATCGACTGGGAAATGCAAAGTACGATGATTATTATCGATAGATAGTTCATAAGTAGCGGGAAGTGCAGTAGAAATGATCAATTCGCTAGCTTTTCTTCAATTAAGAAATGTGAGATGTTCAGGGATGCAACCGTGGCATTGAAGAAAATGAATACTGAGAATTTACTTATACTTTCGTGAAACCTTTCAGGTAATGCATGTCATTCCATAATTAACTATTGTCAAGACTATCAACATTTGCGAAAACCTAATGATATCTGGGTAAGTAAGTTCATGGACATTTTTTAATTGTGATTGTCGAAAGTAAAATAAGTGATCAAATTTTGTTCATCGATGTTGAAACTCTTAAATGCTGTCAAAGTCAGCTTATATAAATAATTCCAATGGACTAATGATGTTTCTAAACGTCAGAGGAAAACCTAGAAAACAAAAAATGTTGATTTGAATATAAAAAATATTTTTTTCAATACAAACTGATAATTTAGTATTAAGAATTTGTGGGTACACCGGAAAACTGTATGCACATGCGCTAAACCATATCCACTCAACTAACCTACAAATGACGAGCAAGTCGCTGATGACATCCGGACATGACGTTGAGGTTCAACATGCAATGGATTGAACTTAGCATGAATGTTTGTGGTGTATCCAAACATATCTACACGTGAATACCACAAGAAACTTTGTGTTTAGAGCAAAGATGTTTGGGTACACCTCAAACTTAGTATTTATGCTAAGACTTTGGGAATCCATCATTTTGGTTTTTAATGATAGTCGGAAGGTAGATGAACAAAAATAGTTTAGGTGCTCCCATGAGTTGAGCAAGTATCTTTTCCAACCCCGCAGGTATAAAAACATCCCATCTTTGCTCTGAACACAAAGTTTCTTATGGTATTCCCAGATAAACTCTGTGTTCAGAGCAAAGATGTTTGGACACTCCACAAACTTAACACAAATACTAAGTTTGTGGTGTACCCAAACATATCTATTTGGGAATACCATTAGAAACTTTGTGTTCAGAGCAAAGATGGGATGTTTTTATACCTGCGGGGTTGGAAAATATACTTGCTCAACTCATGGGAGCACCCTAAACTATTTTTGTTCATCTACCTTCCGAATATCATTAAAAGCAAAAATGATGGACTCCCAAAGTCTCCAAGTAGCAAGTTTCATAAAAATGACTACAAATGTTGTTTTCACACTTTTGTCTCGAACAATGGCAATAGTTTCATCAGCAAAGGGTAAAATACATTAAATCGCAAACATTGAAGAAGACACGGAATCATTAAACCAAACTTCCCAATAAAAAAATGTCTACCGAAAACATTGGCGACACGAAGCAACGTTGCATATTCCGTCGGCAGTTCCTGGGGGTCCATTAAAGGAACCGTCCCTGTTCTCCATAGTTGGCGGCCACTTGAAATGCCACCTTCATCCTCATTCGAGTCCCCGGAGAAAGGGACACCTCGGAACAATTGTCAGTTCACGGATAACGGATATTCTGCGCACGTCCCTTATTTTCAAATAGATTCGCCCATCCGTCTGTCGCGTCCTGGCCTTGGCGTCTCTTTATTTAGATTTAAACTGCAGCCTGCCGCCGTGCCACTCTCTGATTTGATATTTCCTTCCCTTTCGAGAGCCAGTCTACTACTGCTTACACGTGAGCAAACACGGCTCTGCGGGTTTCAACTGCGTTTTCTTCTTCACAGGGCCGTCTCCCGACTTCCTCCCGAATTCACCGTCTTTGTGAAACTAAAAGAGTCATACGCATAACATGTGACATTTTCCAGGATTGCGGAAAATAAGCTCGCACTCGCGATGTATACATGTACTGTGTGTCCTTCCGCTTATTGCAGATATCTACTTGAACGCTAGAGTGATTTCGAATTCCGTCTAGTTCGGATATCATAATACGTCATTTTTAAATTACAAATTGAAATTGTGAATATCTGAATAAATAAGAAACTTTTGACAGCTGACCTAAACGCCCAATAAACATTTTCCTGAATGCATGTCTAAAAGATATCTATTAGACTTTTTCGTCGGAGATATTTTGCAGGACATATATATTGCATTGAAAGTTATCCTTTTGAATGATGTATTTTATGAAGATATCAAACGTAAATCCGTATTCAAGATATCTTTCACATAACTATTCAAAGGTATCTTGTGAAAAGACATCTAGACTTGTGTTTCACACATGTAGACTGATGTTTTTTTTTATTTTTTTTTGTTTTGTTTTATGTTGAGATATTTGACGAAGCATATATGTATATGTATATTTTATAAACTGCTTTTATTTTAATTTCATTATTTTAAAAACCATTAATAAATTCCTTTTGTTTAATTTTAAATTGTTCCATAGTTAAAAATCATTTTCGAAAATTCGAACCATTGGAAAGAAAACCCTGAAAAACATAAGATAAAATGTTTCTCAAATATTTTTTCATCGTGCTCGTCGCAAGTATTGTTATAATAGAGAGTAACGTCTTCCATGGACACGCGTAAATTATTTATTGTCATACTTATTTTCTATTGTCATATAATTGATTTGGAAGTATGATGAAAATGGGAAAATATAAAATAGCCTATATTTTAAACCGTTAGGCTCTTCTAAGGCTTATTTACATGAAAAATATATGTAGTGGTTTTTATTAGAAAAATTGTTCATTTTACAACATTATATGCAGATAAATGTGCCACTAGATGAACTAGTTTGTGACAGTAAGCGGCATGGATGGTTCCGTTTATTATTTACATAGTTAGCGTAGACATTTATGAAATATCTACAGCAACCAATAAAGAAGATGGAGAAGTCATCATCAAGTATCATTCCAACTTTAAGTAGTAAGTGCAAGTAACCATTTTTTTCAAGCAGTTACGATACTAGCTGTATATAATTAGACGTAATAATATAACTGTTAATAAAACCGTTGAGTTTTGTGTTTTATAATTTATTTTAAACTTAGTACAATGTCATTCCTTGATACTTCATTAATTGATAGAACTATAAAAACTACTTCTTAATCTAATATTTGTTGTTCCCTTTCTAACAAAAAAAAATATTACAAATAAAAATATTAATTTGTAAATCATGCCAATAATAGCAACCGTTCTGATAAAACATATTCGATGCCTTTTAATTTCATGTTTAAAAAAAAGGACAGTTACGAGCATCATCAGATATTTAACGAAACCTTTATATTTTATGAATGCGGCCCTGAGAACACTTCTATACGATTTCTTTGGCAGACAGAGCAAAGACAAGGAGACTAACGCCTTGGAATGTAAAACAGTTTTAACCTAAGACCAGCACTTACTCAGAGAATCACAGTAATTAACATTTACTCCCCCCACTTCACTGGAAAATGTTTTTGGTACTGAAATTTATTACGAGGAATGCCCGCAAAGAAGCCTGCATTTATGACATTTTAAAATTTGATGCTAAAATTCATGTTTAACGCTGATTCCTATTAATTAATAGATATTGATTTAATAATCGAAATTGTCCGTGTAGAATAAGCACTTTTCTGAACATACAAAATTTGTTTGAAAAATGATCAAAATAGTTCTTAGTATGAAGTCCTTATGTTTTATATTATAAAAAAAAATTAATTAAAATTTTAATTAAAAACTAAATATTCAAATAAATGGCATCACGTTTTGGGTGCAAATCTCAGTAATTTAATATTTTAATAAATTGAAAAAAAACAACGTCAGCTACTGTTTTATGTAAACTTTTTGTGCATATAGTCTCAAGCAAAATAATGAAGGAATATATTATTACAACCTGAAAGTATACCATTATAATAATACAAAATGCAAAGTCTAAATGCAAAGTTGACGACAAGGGAACGAGTAGTAGAGAAGATAATGTTGATAGGTATACACGTTCCACTCAGAAGCTCGTATTTCGTAAAAACGGCCATTGTGTAAACCATCGCGTCTACAGAACAGCTTGAAGCACTCTCGGAAGCAGCTTAAAAGATGACCAGTGATGCCAGTATTTTAGCAAAGATTCTTCTTTTATTTTGAATAAAAGAGCTTTTTTTTTTAACGAAAAAGATATCATATGATATTTCGTAATGTACCGATAATGTTTTAGATATAATATTATGGGTTTTACTTTTCGGGACTAATGAGAAGTCGTTTTTAATTAACGTAGACATTTTGGTTATTACGCACATTAAAAGAGAAGAAAAATAGTAGATATACTTAAGTATGGTTACAAAATAGTGATTAAAATATAAATCGTTAGAAAAAAAGTTATCGGAAATATGAGTATTATTGCTAATAAATGCTAATAATATTTCGGAATAATTTAGTCTTAGTTATTTGCATTACTTAATAAAAACTAGTATTAGTATTACTGTGGTTTTTCCTATTTCTATTGTTAGTATTTTTCCTAAGATGTAGGCATAAAGATTTTAACTATTGGGAATTCCTATTGAGATTGTAATTAGTTATTACTAGAACAAGTAGTAATTGATATTTCTATTTATGTCCATTATTAAATAAGAGAACAGAAATCGAGGAAGTTCACATCCACAACTTCTGTCGGTATTGAAGTGGTAATTTTCTTCCCGTGTAGTGTCTAATGTTTAAAAGTTAATAGTTCCTAACTCATTAATTTATTTTGAAACAGTAAACATTTTAGTTTAATCTAGTCATATTTACTATTCGCCAACGGACGGAATTGCTAATAAATAAAAGCATAACAATTTACCTCGAAAGGGAATAAAAAGCTATTTATTAAACCCATCTGCGACGATATTTTGAAAACGTGCTAGAATCTCGAACTAATTCCGTAATCCGAATAATCAAACTGTCACAATTAAAAACTGACTAACAGCCCTATCGATAACTCGGAAACCTACTTCAAACATAACTTTCAAGCGTGAATCTTTAAAATTAAATATAAATATTGTTGCCATTTCAGAAGGATCCGTACAAAGTTAATTCTATTCGCATAACTTTGAGGCGCGCAATGGCGTAGGAACAACCACCAAAGTAGGTACAGCAATTGTTAAAACGTCGATTGTGTTAGGAACATTGACTAAATTATAAAAGTCGCCACCTTAGAAGATTAGACGATTTAAATTAATTTCCTTACAGTTTCGTAACAAAATGTTCTTCACATCAAGATTATGGAGAGTATTTTATAAAGACATTTTAATTAAAAAAAAACTATTTTCATATAAAATGAACGATTCGGTCCAGATCTTGGACATGGACCTCATCAGTAAGATCGTGGAAGATCCCGTCTTAGACCAACCACTAATGATTAGTCAACCATAATTAATAGTCAAATTAATCTACTCACTGTAATTAGTATGAATTATACTAATTCAATGTTAGGGAAACGATATGTTGGTAAAAAAGAAAGTTTCGAAGTACCATGTATACTAGTATATTATGTGCCAAGGGCGCAATTATCGATCTTCGACGATTGTGAAGTTTGTCGCCCGAGCGTAGTGAGGATACCAATCACACTCGTCGGAGATCGATATTTAGCCCGTGCCCAATAATGTATTTTTTTATCTGATTGTCGTAGGACTCGATAATTCGCGGCCGAAGGTTTCGCTCTAGGGCGAGAAATCGAGTTTTACGGCCGGAGGGTAAAAAATACTTTATGAGTTATGGCTGATCCTGATTTGTAATTCAGAAAGAGTACTTATTGAATACGATATGAATACGCAATTGATCCATAGTGGAGATTCCAGAATTCTTATTGAGTTCATTTTTTGCAAATTCTGTTTCGACGACCTGTTTTTAGGTGACGATTAGCGATGAGGTATAAATTTGAGCTCGCGACGACTTAATTAAAGTAGGAAGGGCGGGTAATTGAGATGCGTCTATGCGTGTTATAGTGCAAAGGTAACTAATCCATTCGCGCGCGGCGTCGGCGCGTGAGTGCGAGATAGACCTGACCTCGACATCAAAGGATGGCTTAGAGCGATTCCAAAGTCTGTCCTCGCCTCAGGGTTACCGGCGCAGAGGGTGAACCTCCCCCATGGTGCAATCGCAGACTCTCGAGATGCCGTCGGAAAAGAACTACCGGGCTTCGAAAGAAGCGTCGCCCCGAGCGAACGGGGTTCTGGGGTGTCTGGAGAATGCTCGGTTTAAGGGAGCTGCACCGCTTCGGGTCTGGTGTGTGGGTGCCTGGTGCAATGACTCATGCGGGTGGGCTTTCAAGAGCCCTTGTATCGCTAGATCGATTTTTGAATAGTTTCACTCTTAATTGCTGGGTATCCACCTTCCGATCCTTTAGTCTCTGCCTAGCTATTGAAACATCGCAATTAGTCTTCTGCTTTAGACCGGGTTGTCTCGTGCGATGTTCCGTCGCACGTGTCAATCGATGGTTTAATTATGCGTTTTTTTTACATCTCCTTGAAACTGAATTTATGGAATGTCGTTGTTAATCATTGAAAAACATGAAATACTATGAAACGACACTTATTTGCGACCGAATATATTTAGGTCCAAGTGGCCTCGATAGATATATTATAACAATGCAGTGTTTCTTAGATGTATAAAAATCGAAAATAATTTATAACTATTACCTATGGCATGGCCGGTCCTAGTAAAATTGAAAATCAGCATTTTCAAAACGTCGACCGCGGCCACAAGCCAGCAGAAGTATTAATAAATAATACTTGTAAAATACTTACTTAACGCACATTTACTGTAATATTCTGTTCGATGCATATTATTACACGTTTACTATGCGTTATCTCTTCCCCCTGTCATTAATCAGCTGTCAATCTTAGAATATAGTGAAACACAACATTGGCCTGAGTATTTGAACCGTTTACTTATTGGTGTTGATAAAAAAATATTTAGAGAAATGCAATTCGTAGAGAAAATGTGGTTATTTTTAGATTATTTTTTAAAAGTGTTTTTTACAATTTTTTTAAAGACAGAATATACGGATTGTCTTCCAAAAAATACTTGTCAATCTATGGAAACTACATACTGAACATGACAAGTTGATTATTATGTAAATTACTCTGATTTTACGTAAAAAATGCATATAACTCTTTTTTTGGAAAATTTGATGCCCCACCTTTTTTTGTTTGAAAAATTTTTTAAAGTGATTTGTACTATTGATTAGAAACGCAAAAAAACGTTTTTCTGTTCCTCGCAATCTAGCATGGATCGACTCCAGAAACTGATCAGTTCTAAGTTAGGCCATGTGAAGCTCGAAAAGAAATGAAACTTTGAAATCGGTTGTACTGTTGGCAAGTTATCGCGTGCGAAAAAAAAATGACACATACGGACGGACAGACGCCCGTAGAAGAACACGGACAAAAATGTTGTATTACATTTATGAACTATTTAGGGTCTGAAACGTCGACATTTGATGAAAAACAATTTTTGTTGTCACAGTGACCGAATGCAATACTTCCTCCAGATGTACGGTCTGGGTCGAAGTAATTATACACTGACTATTTTAAATGTTTGAATTTTTCATTAAAAATTGTATTTATAAATAGTTGTGTTTAAAAAGCGGTTACCATAATATATAAATAATTTAATTTTAACGTTTCGGCTCTTGGTTGTAGCCCTCTTCGGAATAGATTTTCAAATAATTAAATAAATAAATAAATATATAAGTACAAGAAACAACGTATAAAACTAACTATGTTGCATTTGTCACTAATAATAATTACTGGTTTAACAGATATTCACCGAATACCACTTTTTAAAACTGTTAGTTAAGAACTAAACAAAAACAATAAAATATTAGAAAACAATGAAAAGTGGCTCTATAATATTGTGGAAATAATTTTTTTTTTTTTTATTTTTTATTTTTTATCCTCTACCTTCCACCTCGATCGAGGTGTCCCAAAAGCTCCCAGGGAGCTTGTCCGGGTACAGGTGAGTATCCTTGCGAGAGCTGCAGGTCGTCTTAGATGGCGCCATACTCACATTTGTCGAGAATGTAGGAAACTGCAGAAACCTACATTAAGTACAGCATCGGCCATGGCTCGATTTCCGCCTGAAGACAATACCTCGAAAATGCTAAACAGACAGCGTGGTTCGTCTTACACATAGCGAACTGCTTCCTGTAAACAATTTCGAAAAATTGCCCAGCCGGGGATCGAACAGTACGTTACCGCCTGAGCTACGAAGCCGAATTATAATATATCATTAACTGAAAACACCAATAATAAACCCTAATAATTTAAAAAATGTAGTGTGCATTAGAAACAGTATATAATATTAAAAACAGAAAGAGAAACAGAGAGAGGAAGAGGAGATATAGGTCAGAATAAATAGGTACATCAAAGCAAAAAAAAAACAAAAAAAATAAACAAAAAAATATGATGATCACCATAGATAATAGAGCATACAAAACAATCTGTGATTGTTATCGTTCATGAATTACTAGCAAATAATGAAAATCGTCATAAAAGATGGTTAAAACAAACTAATGAAGGATCAAGAAAAATCTTTGTAAATCTATCCATTAAACTACGATACGACTAAAATGTGTACCAATCGGTTTTTAATAAATACTTTAATATTTAAGGCAGAACATTGAAGGGATAATTATTTGTTCGGAATTTTTTCAAATCTTGATGGGTGTGTGGTGTTAATTCGAAAATAGCGGATTTTATTGGATATGATCTATTTCTATTTTCATATGTACCGTTCCGTCATTCGCGGTAGGTAGAAGGGGGAAAACGTTGAGCGAAACAAGTCGAATATTCATTAACGAACATATACATTTTGAAAACCGCCGAAATCACGTCGCAGATCTTCTTTTGACTATATCGTCCTTCTGTACTAAATCCCAATAAAGCTTAGTCCGTTTAATCGGTAGTGCCTCTTTACTCCTAACTCAACATCCAAGTACCATCCGAACATCGCTCAGGCTAAAATAGAGCCTTTAAACTTGTAATTTTTGGACTATTGTATAAAATGTTATTAGTATAAACTAAATGTCACAGACTAAAGCGTTATTAAAATATTGTCAATGTTTTAAAAATCAGATTCTTGATTATGGTTCATTTTTATCTGATACCTTGGAAACAAATTCAGCAATGTTTGAACTTTATAAAACTATTACTTAATGCCAAAAATATATACGAAACATTTACATGTGTAAAATAAACACAATATAATATATGGGCAAATCTCTAGAACTTTTAAACTGTGGAGTCCTGTGACACTACTTGAACGTCATTGCTTTCACACAAATGCTATATTTTTTTTATACATCAAGATATCATAAATAAAAAGCTTGATGAATTTCGAAGTCGCCCGACGTTACAGAGACGCTTTATAATTATTTATAGATAAAAAAATAATGAAATTTCATGCGTCCCTTGCATGTTTTTTTTTTACTCTTATGAGTATTGTATTTGCGCCGCGTGAGTTAACCTTGTGTTTTTAGCGCGAAATGGAGGCAAACATCTCATAAAGCAATATATTCATATGAATTATATGTGCCACACATTTAATTGTATAGAGTGAGCCTACAGTACCCGTCCCTTGAATTTCGTAAATTCTAAACTCATTTAACCTTGTTTATTTATTATCCGCGCCGTCTTAGAAATCGAATATTTATTGTTTTTGGTTATTAAAGGACACAATAATAAAGTGTTTGACACTTTACGCATTTGTGTGCGCCTTAAACTGTTCATGTTATACAAGTGTAAACATACATTCCAAAAACGTGCCAATTTCAGAAAATTGACTATTTTTCGTGGCACATTCAAAATATCGCCAATATCAAGTTGTTGTTCGGTGTGCTGGTAAGTAAATACCTTATATAAGTATGTAAAGTACGCGGCATTCTTATATTTTACACATTTTCAAAGTTATTGAAAGAACTATTTATAAAGTCGTAATTTAACGATGAATTAAACACTGTAAGCTTAGTAACATTGTGGTCAGAAACTAAAAGTATGTTTATTCAGATAAAATTTGGTGTTCTTTATGTGTTTAAAGAAAAACAATTCTTTATTATACTTGTTTAAGCACTGTGTTTCAAATTAGAGATATTGTAAAACAAAATATGCATTTCGAGTCTATGTATAAGTGATAACCCGGGAAAAATGAATCATATATGGATCATACATTGAAATTTCAATGTGGCAGATCCAATTTTAACGAAATCTACTAATAACTTCATTTTTCACCGCCATCTTGGATCCGCCATTTTGAATTTCCAAAATCTGAACTCAGATATTCATAATCGGCGACCTCGGAAACCCTATTATACACAATCTTAGGGCGATCCAATTAAGCATTTACCTGTAATCCTATTTTTTTTATAAAAATGATAATTTTTATTGGTTTATTCAATTATAAAACAAAATATTAAATAAATATTGCTTAAAATGCAATGTTATATACATCTTCAACTCTCACATAAGTGATATTTTTAAAAAATTGGGCGGAAATGCGTTATTTAATTATTAACCTTTCAAAAAATCAAAATTTAAAGCTCATCCCGGTGGTCAATATTTTGGACATTGTACCGCAAAGTTTTAATGCCGTTGAGTAAAAAGGATGCACGAGCGTACATTTGTACTTCTTATGTAGATATGAATACATATACCCAACGCCAATGTTGTGCTTGACGTTTAAAAAAAAAATTTATTGAGAGGCTGAAATTTAAAAGTTCCAGAGATTTGCCCATATATAAATATATTTCAATATAACCAAATTAACCAAATTCGTATTAAACATCAGGCGAATTCACTTCTGGCGGTATTGACATGTCCAACGTATGCATCTCTAAAAATTTCTTTTCGGTTTTCATTTTATCTATGTTATTTTAAATTTTAAAGCGGTTTATTATTCTTTAATAGAATATACTAATATTTTACAAATGCGATTATATTTTTTGAATAACTTTACGAATAGTCCTGGCATTATGCTTATTGTTTAGTGTCTGAAATATTGAAAATAATTTATTTTGTATATACATTTATGTTTCAATAAAAAATACAATCTCCCTTATTACAAAACACAAGTTTAGACGAAATTTTTCCCTTGTAGACTTTCGAAAACGATAGGGATGGATATAATGAATTGAAAATCCAAACTTTTATTAAAAAATGAAGCAATAAGTAAAAACAAAAATGATAATACAGTTAATCTCAGAAATCATAATGTTCATTGTAAGCCTGCTGGTGAATTAAATATTTAATGTCTAAGTAGAATGATAGCAAATCACAGCATAACGTTCAATAATAGGTTAGGTGGAATTTGCAAATTTTTAGTCGAATGTCGAATGAAAATTATTTTATGACACAGGAAAATTATCAAATGATACATGTTTAGAATCTTTTTAACGATTTTGTCAGTAAAACGAACATATTTTTGGTGAACGAAAATATTATTATTAATACCGAATCAAAGAACAATTCCAGGACAAATTAATTTTCTGGCCATGATAACAGGGGTATTTCCTCCAAATAATGTGGCAATCTACTTTGTCTCAAACTAATTTCGAAATGTGGGATAGCCCACAGAAGACATGTTCAAACATACAAGCATCTAGTTTTGATTTTATGAACAGCAGGACCAATGGAAATCGAGATTAGGGACAGTGGCAGAGTTTTATTGCAGCTTATTCTTGATCATAGAAAACGAATAAACGATGGTTTGAAGTAAAATATCAAGGAATTAACAATAATTACTGTAATTAGTAAATTACTCATTCTGAAAGGTAACAGAATTTTGTTATTGGTTTTCTGAACAACCGTGGATGGGTCTTTTGAATCGTTTTAGAGGTAATAATTACAAAAATTTTTATAATTGGTACTATAAACTTTTTAATATTGTTAATAATCCAATTTCATGTGAATGTACTAATTTCATTTACGAATGTATCAATTTAAAAAATGTATAAAAATGCTTCTGAATGAAAATGATGGAAAACAGTTAGGCCGTACTAAACTTGGAAACAAGAAGATTAAATCAGAATTACAAAATCAAATGTAAAATGCAAATAGAAACTACCAGCTTTTACACAGTTACGAAGGGTGCGTTACATGGGGAGATCGAAACGGATGTCTGCAATCTTTCCCTTCGCATTTCCTCCTTTCGTTCTTGTACTCGATGAATGTGTTATTGATACGTACTAAATTACACTTGAAAATAGAATATTATTTCATTGTTTTTCTCTAAATATGGAACTAATTCGTTGTATCAATTTCGTGTCAATAAGTGAAAGGAAGATTGAAAGTGACATTTCAAAATTGATTGGGAACACTTGTGATGTAGATGAACATTGATATTGAGAAGAAAATAAAATAAAGTTTTTGAATTTTCGTTAATATCTTCAACATTTACGTACCATTTTACTTAATTACAAATTTCAAAACTAATCATGAAATTTCATTATCTTTTTGAATTTGCATTATCCTGAAATTTTAAGTATCCACTATTTAAAGTGAGTTAAATTTACCTTTCAATCCAGACTTTTATTAGAGGTAATACATTTATATTTCTGAAGCAATTTTAATATTATAAAGTATGTGTAAAAAACAATAATGCACCATCTTTTTTCAAATACTTTACAAACAGTAAAGAATTTAATTTTTAATGACATTCGGTCATTTTCGAATAAAAATTGATAGTTCTCATGGTGGGCAACTTTTAGATAAGTTCTAAACTTCTAAACCATTATTCTACACAATTCATTTCTATTATTTTTTCTCCAGAACTTACAACTATTGACAAATTACTGCATGAAATTCAAAATTAAAATATTATATGTGGAATTTTCTCTTGTTTCCTAATAATTAGAATAATTTTGATTTTAACGACTAGATTAGTATGAAATATAATTACATTTACGCATATTCTCTTTAGTTAATTATACATTATTAAGTTTTATAGAAAAATACGCATCAATTTCTAATCGTTGACAATATTAAAATTTATTTTATTCAGAATAAATCCAATAATTCTAAATAGATGCAAACCCACAACCCTTTCCTTGTAAAGACAACCCGTCACGCCAAAAAAGCACCGAACGGAAAAACAAAAGAATCACCATGAACATGAAAAAAGTATTTCGCTCCCCTTTAATCACTTTTCCCATCACTTGGGATCATTTCAACGGCGGTACAAACGAATCCGTACATAATAATATTTCTCTGTGCTTTACGAGGTAACCAGCGAAAGCTCTTAAAATTTTACACGAGTCTTGCTTTCTTACCCTCTGATATGAGGGGAACTCGTCGCGTTATTACTCCATTTCGGTTTCGTCACAGGAGTGTCCCTTTATATATGGGAGCCTGTGCGCACTACCGGCGCGGCGGCGTGCCACGCAATGAGTCATGCATGACCGTAGCGTGCAAGTGGTATCGCTCCACCGATTGAGGGTGCGTGTGCACCATCCTTGTGCAAAAGAGGGCACAGCCCTTCCTAAAGTACGTCTTCAAAGTGTAATTAAAATTAAAGAAAGTCGCGGGTCCCGTGTGTAAATAACGATGGGATTTACGCCCGCAATGAAGAAAGGACTGGAAAAAAGGGAGTGAATACCAATAAGTAATTCCAAACTATCTATGCTTGAAGTCTCCATTAAAGTCTATTACTGACGTAGTTTGTGATGGAGTTGAATGCAAATAAAACATGTAAATGACTTAATTATTTTAGGATTGAGTAATTTCCCCATCATTCATAAGGGAGATGTAAATAGATATATTTATTATAATTAATAACGTAATATTTAATAAATTCAGCATTGTTCGTACACTCTTAGAAATTTCTCTATGAATTTTCTGAAAATAGTAACTGCAGTTTTTTACTGTTACCGTTTCAAGATTTTACGAAACAAAATTAAGAAACATTTTCGAAAAATTACGAAAAAATTTCAGAAAATTACCAAAAGATTTCAGAAAATTACTAAACTCTGTTTCGTAAAATTCTGAAACCGTAACGATAAAAAACTTCGGTTATTCCTTCAGGAAATTGCTACTGAAATTTTTAACAGTGTATGTATAGGAAAATATTTATTTATTTATGGCCAATTGAATAAAGCCGTTGTATTTTGAAATTTGCAGACCGCGCACGAAAAAAATACTTATTATTCTAATTACACGCTCGATAACTAAACAATTGCATTAAATAAATTATTTATTTGAAATTATGCACTCTTAAAACGGCCTCTTGCCACAAGCAGAAATCCTCTTGTTATATGATCAAGAGGATTATCCCACCTATCCTAAATGGATTTCTGCTTGCCCCAAATAGAATCCGCTTGCGACAAGGGGACTCATGGACTGTTTCAAGAGTGTCCTACTTTTTATTGACAAAAGATTGGAATATTCAGTAAAATTTATTACTCATTTAATATTTATTTACCTAAAATTGGGACTTTTGTAATATTTTCCTTTTTTTTTTTAATTGTAATTTCTTGAATCCTTATCAACTACTGCAGTACAGTCTCAGTATATTTGCGTCTCGTTATATTTGCCTGTCGCCGCTCTCTTTTTTCCCACCTTGCGGGCTGGGGCTTCAAGAAGGGCCTGGTGTGACGTCACGAACGTACGCGACACAGGAGAGTGGAAGAAGCGGAGCTCTCCTTCTTTTGGTAAATATAACGAGACGGAAGGGGAAAGCAAGGAATCGAGTGCGTAAATATACGGACACTCTACTGTAATAAGTTAAATTCTATGTTAATAGTAAAGTTATATGAATATATAAATAAATAATGCCATAACCATTCAGTCTAAAGTATATTAATCAATAATGAAGATGTAAACCAGAATAAACTTCAACACGAAATATAAGAAATTAGTAAATAAAAGAAGATTAGTAATAGTAGTACGTTGTAATCGTATCGACTATATTAATTAATTGATCTGAACGCAAAAAAGTACTAAAACGTGAACATTACATTTAGCTTCATCAAAATTGATTGCTCGTTAAGCTCAGTAAATCCTCCGAGAATTGGAAAGGTTTGTAAGCGAGAAAAGTGATTGAGGCCATATGGTCATGTATTAAAGAGATATTGTACGAGTCTCTGTAATAAGTAAAAAAAAATAGCTACAGTTAACCTCTTCAATTAATATTCGTCCGACATGTATAAATATGATGTGATTAGTTACAATTAAGGAACACGTGTGCATATTTAGCGAGACGCACAAAGGCACTTTTTGATCTACTATTTTCATCTTGAACTGACTTTTTATCTGTATTGTTGCATCTGTATGGTTAACAAAAATTACAATGAAAAATAATTTATTTAAATTATGTATTCTCTGAAGTTATAAGATTACATTAGTTACAAAGAGAAGTTTAGATATTGCTCTCGATGGATTGCAATAGTTTCAAACTATTTTCATGGAAGTTGCCATATTTAGTTTCAAATTATAAATTTCTTAGACAACTATTGTGCTCAGAATTTTTTTGTTTTAGATTTGTAACGCATTAAAAACTAATTTACTTTTTAAATGAATTACGTAAATGAATTGTTTTTTATATATCTTTCAGTTCATGGCTAGAGTTTACTATTACTTCTCATAGGTTAAATGACGTTTATTATGACATACGTATTATTATTAATTAATGTACAATTTTATGTATTTTAAACATCTTTATTAGAGGTGAGTTCATTTCAATGTCATCTATATACAACATGCATACGGGATTTCTTGATTTTACGATATTTTTGCCTCAAACTAGACAAAGTACCGAATACTATACCTAAACCATGTACAGTAGAACTTCACTTTGTTAGCGCCTTTACATTATTAGCGAGATTCCCTTCACGTATTTAGCGCAAGTAAGGTTAGTTCTTTTTTCCTCTTTCGTAATTCCACTGTCGTGTCTATTGTGTCGGCTTTAAGGTGCGCAATAAACGATGTGTATTTGTCGGACAATAAAGTGAAAGGTAAAACCCCGAGTAGGACAATTACATGAAGTTCTCTGTATATGGTATTTATGAATGAAAGTGATGTATAGTAAAAATATTCCTAAAAAGAAAAATATAAAGAAATACATATTATGTACGCAATATGACAATATAAATATATATTCGCCTACAGTTGCATATATTTATAAAATAAATTCGAAATTATTTTTACCCTATAGAAGTTCCATGTCGCCTTTGTTTGTATCCGTCAAATTGAGAAATACTTGTGCCTTTAAGAGCACGTGAATGGTATTTCCATAATAACAAAACTTTGGAACAATATTCAAATAACTTTCGAAACATTAATATTATTTTATTTGTATAATTATAAAAGTTTTACATTTCAGTTTCGTGTCCAACTTTTATTTCGAGGTCCAAAGGTTATTACTTTAACTTCTAGCAGTTTAATAAAGTTTTATGAGAGTATATGTATAGAATTTAATACAGGCTTCGTGGCAGGTAAAGCATTAAAAAGTACTTCTATATTGCAATAAAATTTGCTTACCAGCGAAATTGCCAGTGCATTGTTTGATATTCAATACTAACCTATAACACACAAGAAAATTCGATCGATTAGTTTATATTACATATTTTCATCAACAGTTTATTCATTTAAGCATTTTATAATATTACAAAATAGTTAAAATATATTATAATATCTCTGAACAGTACATAACATGAGGAGTTTCAATGATTATGAATGATACAATTTAAACCTTTTTAATCTAATCATAAATTGCAGTAAAAATCCCTTTTTGCGTCTTATAATTGCACTGTTTTTTTTTTTTCATTTTTTCATTCATCCATATTTTATTTTTACACATGTCTACATGTGTTATCCTAGTGACAACAATTTTTTTGTATGCCTTTTTGTATTAGTCGTTTAAAATGACAATCAGCAGAAAAAAATATGCTTACATCACAGCAAAACCAGGTGTCTTATTTTGACACACTTTCGTCCTCACTTTTAAGACGTTTTTGGGTGTCTTACAAAAAGACGTTTTAAACAACTGCTTTTGAGATGCTAGTAAATTCAACCGCAATCTGAATGTACTGCTCGATAGTTGATACATAACCTAAAAGTGTTTCATATTTATATGAAATAATGGATTAATATTCGTATTCTGTTTGCAATTTTCGGGCTAATTTTTTTTTTGCATCTTTACATAGAATAACCGCATATCAACAGAAAGGTTATGTAACTTTTATGAAGATGTCGCTTCGAATCGTCAGTTGCCGAATATTCACGAAGATACTCGAATCGGTAATGTGTCTTCGATTTGAAAGTGTCTCAACACATAAATGTCTTAAATTAGTTAAAACGACTTACACGTAGACATTTTTACCAGTTTATAAGACACAAATTCTGAATTGAAATTGAAAAAGAAATAATGTCTCTAATTTTGCGACACTTTACAAATAAGCCACATATATATTAAGACGTTTATTCTGAAAAAACATTTTTGAAGTGTCTAAGGTCTTCAAATAAGACATTTAGAAGACACAAGTTTTTACAGCGATAGCAACAATGTCAAATAAAAACGACGGGATTTGTCAGTGAGTAATATAACCAATGTTTATATAACAATAACAGCTGATGTTTTTAATAGATATTTTTTATTTATAGCATGGGATACCATTTTTTTATAAATAATTAGCATTTTCTTTCGTTCCAAGAAGATTGCAAGAAGGGGATAAGCCGATTTGCATATTCGTGCCCGGATTATTCTCAAAGGATTCTCGTTTGTAGATTAAATTATTACTTGTTTTGAATTAATTAGAATCCACTGAAAGTTAAAGAGGAGGAAATTTGTCTAGTGAATAGATATATTATATATAGATGGAAAGAGAGTGGCTCACAAATGAGTTGATTTTTATTACCATTTTGAATGCTTGTTTCATAAATTCCCTTTTTCTCCGCATTTCGAAAGTAATTAAATGAAAATTTAATAAGGCATCTGTACTCTGATTTTCATAGAAATTTTTGGGTACATGTCAAAAAACCGAATTTAAAAAATGTGAAACATTGAAAAATGGACGTTTAAAAAGCTGACATTGTTGTTTTCATGAATATTACAGCTTTATGACTCATTGGCTTTTTGGCAGTCATCGGTTTTTGAGTGTCCGCTTTTTAAATGTCGATTTTTCAATGGTTCGGATTTTTGAAATTCGGGTTTCTGAGGTGTTCCCACATTTTTAATTTCACATTCTTCGTATGTATGACATCGCGTTTGAGTTTTAAATACTCCTTGGTTTTTCACTGAACTCACGAAGGATGCACGCGTACGATAATATTGAAGCATATTAATAGCAGTTGAGTGTTGCTAATTTATGGGAATTGTAGACGATAGTGGAAGAAACATACCCATGTATTGAAATTGGAACATGTTCAACACCATCACAAAAAATCTCCCGAAACTGACCTTAGATTTGAGGGTATTTTCTGTATTTTGGGATTTCAATAAAAAAATGTTCGAAAAATCTTTTCAAAGGCCAGAACTTATTTGATTAGGACGTGAATTTGGTAATAAAAGCACCAGTTTATAAGCTATGTAAAAGGTATTTGACTGAGAATATAACTGTAAGAACACGCGTAAAGTTTGTCTACACAGGTCTTCATCAAGCGGACTGAAAAATCAACACCGACTTTTTAGCAACTCGTCGAATCTGCTCGTAAGTGACTATAAGCAGGGAATTTTTGGGTGTTTTTTTCTTTGCGGAAAGAGCACATTTAGCGAGATCGCGACGTTGTGTAATATCGTAGGCAATGCTTTATTCATTGCGCGAAAAAGAGGCGATTCTTAGCATCTTTCACATCGGAAGGTGTTATGAATATTTGATAATTTTGTCGTTGACTCGACACTAGAAGCGAGAGATATTTTTTCCGCCTTCGCTCAGCTTCCTGGGGTGTCTGCCTAGCGCAACGTTCGCAAGGGATTGGGCTCTTTACCCTCGTCGGCCTGAAAACTTCACTGGAGCTCACTAGGGTGCGACTGATTCTTTGTAGCTGCAAGGGTGTCCCTGTGGTTATGTGGCAAAATGTGGGGTTGTCCCCATTAAGGGGCTTTCTCTCTCCGTTTCGCTCCTTTCGTCGTTCCGTGGCCTTTTTTCATGGCGAAACGTAAACATTCTCTCTTCGTCTGCTCCAAGAAACGACCCTGCAGTTATTTTCCGCCAGACGACAACGGCGCAGTTCGTTATACACCGGGCCAGGTATCGGGGCGATTCGGAATTTCGACCGAGCTTTTTGCTACTGGCGAAAGCATCGGAAGCTAATGTCCGGAAAAATCACCGGACTGCAACGAGAGTAGTCCATACTGAAAGAAAAATTAATTGACTATTTCCAGATAGTTAAACGTGATTCCATTTGCTACAAGTGCAAAACCACGAGACCTCTAATATTTTACTTCAGAAAAATAAAAATTTTAATTCAAATTGTTGTGTTGCACAATTAGAGCCGTTGCAATTTCAGATAAAGTCTGTGCCAGGAGATTTTGTTTTCTGGAGTATATACTTAAACAGCAATAACATATATTAGGTAAATAATGGAAATATTGTTAGAATATCCAACATTCGACTAAGAAATAAAATGAAAGACTCTAGTAGAATTACCAGTTACAAGACAAACGACTAATGATCTCACAACTTTTAAATGTTTATCTGTCGTTGGTCAAAGAAATCTTGACAAATTTTGACACATAAAATACAAAACCGTGACACACATAAGAAGGTTGTCGTTAGAAGCTACTGGCCGCACGTGTCCAGAACATGTCTTAATGGGGTCTTTTACGACCTTCGTAAGGACGATGGAAAAAGACGTCGTTCAAGAAACGCCCTCAAATCATCCATAGGATGGACATCCTTACTACATGAATAATTAATCTTTAAGACCTCCCCTTTGCGACTCATGGGCCTTTATAATGTCGTCTATGGGAGATTATAAAGGCATGAGAAAGATGTTTTCAAAACCTCTAATGTCAGACAAATCATCAACACTAAAGTATCCTGGAGATGTCAGCCTAAAGACATTTTCAAGACGTATGTATAACGTATTTAAGTGCTCTGTACATGGATTTCAAGACGTCTTCGAGTACGCTTCGATACGCCGTTAAGTCGACTTGGAGACGTTTGTAAGTAGGCGTCGATAAACCTTTATGTCGGCTTCAAGATCACTCCTAGACGTCTTTATTAACAAGGAATTATTCAACAAATAATTCGACTTTTTACCAGATATTATTTTGTTTAATATGATTATTGGCGTTGGCGACATGCGATTGGCGTTTGATTTGATTATCTCCAAGAAATGTGAAATTGCGATCGATGTTGTGGTTTCTTCGCAATGATTGTTATTTGATGATGTTAAGTCTTCGATTTGTCTGAAGTGAATCATATTGGTTAGGTTATTTAAAAAGTGACAAACCTCTTTAGACCTCCTGAAAATAATGATATACCTTCGGAGCAAGCTTAGGTCCCAATCGTAAGTATGCATTTCATTGAAGAGTGAGTAAACAATTTATTTGTAAAAATATGATTTTAAAGATATGATTTACCAATAGTTGAAATTCGATAACTCGGACTGTTAATAAATTTGTTGATAACAAGTTTTATTTATCCATGCCAGCGCCTCCAAAGATATCCCTAATACTTCGACACGCCTCGATCTCCTCAAGTTATCTTCAAGTTCTTTTGGCCGCAAAGTGACATTAACCCACGTTCCACAACTTAAGTTGTCATCCCAAAGCCAACCTCTAGATGTTACCGATCTCTCAACACGGCTACCGATAAGCTCGCAAAGACGTCTGCAGACTTCAATAGTAGTAGGAAGGTAAAAAATGACATGTCTCCTTAATCGTCTTGGAGACGCTCGTGGGACTTTAAACTAATAACACCATATTAAAAAATAAAGTTGCAGAGACGTCTCGGGGATACTTTTGAACTTAAGATCTGCATTATTAACCCATCCCATAGCCACTAAATACATTCAGTCTGACATCCCCCATGGAACAAAATATAATTAGAAAAATATAATCGTTTTATAGAAGATTTTGCCGTTTTAATATAATTAATTTATACTTTTTCGTTATATGTTTGGTAGTTCAGTTTTTTCTAATATAGTCCAAAAGACTGCTGGATAATTTTGGAAAATTGGGTATTTTTAGCGGCAAAAAATTATAAAAAATTATAATAATTTATAATTTAAATTATATTTTATTCCGTCGGGGTATCTTTAAGTTGCCTTGAAGACACCCTTTTGACGGCAAGGTGCCATTAAGATAGATCCACAACTTACGTGGACGTACCAAAGATGACCTGTTGAAGACCCCCTGCTTACTAGGAGAGCAGTGATTAACTATATGTTGATTTTAAATTTGGGTAACACAATTCGAATTTGATACCCATTAAAATCTATATAACCTAAAAACTCTACAATTGGACTTTCAAAATTTGAAACCAGGTCGAAAATATAACGTAAACTATATCTTTAAAATCATACGACCGCAAAGTAGTGCATTACGTTAAAATTAACAAACCTTAGAATTGGGTCGAAAAGAGGGAAATATTTTCTGAATATTCGACCTACTACTGATGGAATTACGGTTTACTTTGCTGCGCGGTTTTCAGACACTATTTTCTTGACCACTAGCTTATATTATGTAGGAGTGCCTTTATTTGTTGGATAATAAAATATACAAACGGTACGAGAGACTTACAATGAGTCTCATTGACTAACATCCAATTGTCATGCGTCGCTATATAGTATCTATGGCGATTTCAATTCCAAAGTTAATCCATTAACGCCGGGAAGGACACTTTTTAAGCCACCACTTTCACGTCGCTTATTCCCGTTCATTTGACGGTGAAAATACCGTGACATAGTGAATTTTTTCGAAAAAAGGGTTGCTCTTTCCAATGGTATCCATGACATTTTGAAAAAAAATTTAGTCCAGTTTCCGGTTTGGAATCACTGTAAAATCTTTGTAGATCGTGTACTTTTGGTCTAAGCCTGAGATATCAATGATTTATATAATTAATTTTAGTCCACAAAATTGAAAATGGAGGCCAGAACGCCAAATTTTTTACTTAAATATTCAAGAATTTTTTTCTCGAAAACTATGGACTTTTGGATAAAAAATATAAGAACTAAAAATTTGCAATATCGATTAAAGAATGCAATAGAACTTTTTCAGAATTTTTTGAGACATTTATTTATTTTTCTTAAAAAAACCAATTTTTTATTTTTCTAAAAAAAAACCATCGGAAAGAGCAACCTTTTCTAGGAAAAATTCACTATGTCACGATTATTTTCTCCGTCAAATGAATTGGAAATAGCGACGTGCAAGTGGTGGTTTAAAAAGTGTCCTTCTCGGCGTTAATGGGTGAAGATTTGAAAACTATGAAATCTCCTGGAATGCATCCCATGAAATAAGTCAATTTCAATCGTTTAAACTTCCTCCAAGTCATTTCTGGATGTCAATGTTTGAAAGGCGAAGCGATTGTTTATCGCAAATCGATTTACACTCTTGGAGCTTACCAGAACTTACATTCATCTTCCCTCTCGCAATATTTGGAAGAATCGAATCGCACCAAGTTTCGAAATTTGCTTGCCATCGGTTTAGAGGAAGCCGGGTGTTTCGTAGGGCTTCGAGAGGCGACGCAGCATCAACTGGCATGGTTTGGTCTCGCGATCGGCGCCGGAAGTGTAGGAAGCGAAAGTCTCGATCGAGATTGAGTTTCAAGTTGTTCACCAACAAACTCCGTCTTTCGGCTCCATCCTTACGAAACACTCGACTTGCCACGCGCAACGGGTCACGGAGCAATCAGGCCCCTTCGCAATATACTGTCCGAAGTTCATTCGTGCGTGGTCCACCGGGAGTTCACTCTCCTCTGTTTCGCTTTTTTCAATTTCTCGTTTCACCCCGCGTGACCGACGCCGACGGGATCAATCCCGTGTAAATCGTTGCGAATTCTCAATGGGACCACACCGCGACGACCTCTGCCACGTATCGCGTCATAAATGAAAATACATAAAACTGCCTGAATGCTTGAGATTGGTTCTTTCCGAACTTCTGATCAAGAAAATGTACAAACGGGTGTTATAGGCCGAAATCGATTCCAGTTTTCCAGCATGGAATTGGGGGGTAAAAATTTCATTATGTAAGATTGATACAATTTTTGACTTCCCTTAAAAGACTGAACGATCAACGATTCAATGGTAGGTATGAAAAATAAAGCACTTAACATCATAAATTATGCAGCTTAGTGTGACAAAATTAAGGAACATGTGTTGTATCCCACTTATTTCAATATTTCTCTTGCGAATTGAAGTGGTACTCGTGTGAAATCGAATCACGTTTTAGCTGTTTCCATTGAGTATCTACACAATGGCTTCATTAATATCAATATTTAAACACCTCTTTTCCATCAACCCTCTCGAAAAAATGTACCGATGGTCCCCTTTCATATTTCGAATCACATTAGCCGAATCAAAACAGTATTGAGTTAGCTTTTCGCTATTAGTCGTCATTAGTCTTGAACGTTGTTCCACGTGGCGAAGACCTTTATCTTTGTTCTCGGACCGTAAGCGCATCTGCCGTGTCAGTTGTTTGTTCAAACGCGTTCTCTCGGCTGCTGACGACGCACGTATCGACTATATTACTGTTATCCTGACTCCCAGTGCGAAATTGGCATACGATAAACAAGGGTCGATGCACAGGAGACACGCGTTCCTGTTTGTCTTTCCCAGCTAATACACCACTGGGGGCGCGAATTCTCTTTAAAAACCTGGTCTCCATTTTTGTTGTTCTCCACATTCGACCATGTTCTGCATTTATGTCCACACGCGGCACCCGAAAACTGGCAATTCATTCAGGGAGCAGACGTTACTTAATATATGCCTCCAACCGGAATATTTGCCGAGATACACGATGCCGCAATAAGTGTGTTTGCCAAAGGACGGCCGGCTGTCGCTCTTTGTTCCCTCAAAATTGAATGAAAGCTGTGGCCGCGTGCGTGCGACTATAAAAAGCATCGAATAATTAGAAGTCACGATGTCGGGTTAACTTATGTGCGAGGAAAGAGCAAAGTTTGCGTCGGGGATACACAAGGGGAAAGTTCTTTAATGCGAAAAGTCCCTGAAAGAAGAAACAATTGACTTGGGATTACGCAGTAAAATAATTATCTTGGAAAATCCGAAGTACTGGATAGCAATGGGGTCTTTCTGATATTTCGGGTTGATCAGGGAGCCGTCCATCTTTTCGCTTCGTTCTGCTTGACATTTCTGATGGCTGTTGCGAATTGGCGAATTCGATTTCTAAGCGTATCATCTTTACGTTATGGGAAACTTATTAGTTACCCCCAACAAACCTAGTACATGTCCGTTCCGAGCTTCCCCGTCAAGCCTCGATACAACAATCATTGGATGGGAATTGATGCTTCCCCTTCTCTTTCCCCAGCATTTCTCTATGACCGGAGTCCACCGAATGCGCGGAACGGTTCATACCAGCAAAAAGTGTATGGTGGGGATACATGTCCGCTTTTGATCTTCGGGAGCTTCCCAGGGGCTCCTGAGGATGTCCTGGGATGGTCTTGTGCTGTTTGGGTAATGATAAAAAAGTGTTCTTTTACCGATCGGTTCTTGTAGCGATGGTTCTTATATCGAGCGCCCACTGTAGATATTTTTTTATGTAATTGTAGGCCAAGAACTGATGGACAATAAGCCATATAGTCCGAAGCGTCTCCATTCATGACTCCATAAGTGAATCTAATTGTTGAAGATTTCCAGTTGAATTTTGTTTAATAGAATTCGAAAAGTACTTTATCAAGTTTGGCATTTGTGGAGATCTGTAAACGATGTACATAAACTACTATTATACCTAGGTATCTTTCAAAAGAGATTGGATAATTAAAAATTAATTCGCAGTCGCTGAATAAACCAAACCCGTTTGGTTGGTCCTCGTTAATGGAACTTGATTTCTCACGCCTTTAACGTTTTATTTATGGAACAAAAACATCCCGCATGCGGTCGATATGCTCTTATTTCATCTCGGTCGTGTATTTAGGACCACACTGGGACATGCGTGTCTTCTCTCCTTAAAAAATACTGGCCAAGTGACGTTCGAGGACCCAGAAAACCGAGGGGAACCCCAGGTCGGGTGGAGGATGGTACCTCCCGTCGAGATCAGGGGATGCGCCGAGGACCCCAGCGGGTCGTAAATGTTCTATCGAAGCCGGCCTCACACGTGCACCAAACTTTGTTTCTCATCGTGGAGTAGCACAAGGTGAAGTGCTCGAGTCTACTGCCGCCCGATAATCGCATTAGCACTACTGAAAATCGAATTTCGTCAGCGCCGACCGAAAAGTGCGAATTAATTCGATTTCGACGATCGGCGAGAGCCGAGGCTTATAAGCAGAATCGCGTCGTAGAAGGACAAGATCGATAATGCATCGCGTTAGCTCGACAACTTGCATTAAGCGGTGTGTAAATAGATTATGCTTAAAAGCGGCCACTCCTAACGGTGCGTGTAATTTCGTTTGCCGTAATTTTTCGTGCCGCCGCCGTTAAGGTCTTTCGCGTTTGTCCAGCGAGGGCGACTTTCAAGTAATTAAGGAATCGCGAATGAAATGCGATTTTCATTAAAGAGAGTGTGCGTTTAAAGCGGTCTTTATTACATTCCAATCTTTCGATTTAAATCGGTGTCTGCTATTTTATTGTCCGTTCATTTAATTTCCTTCTGCACTATGTTGTTAAGAATATATGTGCCAATTATGATGGAATATGACTAAAGTGAATTTTTTTGCAAGTAAAATATGTATTTTTCCGACTATTAAAAGTGTTGCAATATCGGAACGAGATTATTTTGCGATGATCTTAATTGATCTTATACAGCTAATACGTAAATTGGGTAATCTTATACACTTAAATTGCGCGAGTGGATAAAGGAATAAAATATTTGGAAAATGATCAGTTTTGATTATTCAGTATTGAATTTATTTGCAGTAGTTAGTATTGGTTTTAAAATTCGAGGATACTCAAAAGAATACTCTTTTTGTTAGACAATTGGTGATCACCCAAATTATGACAATCAATTTTAAACACATATCCACACTCATAATTTGGACAATTAATAAAGCATTTAGACTATAATGATAGTGTCGGCAACTATTGTTGCTATTTTTTTGAAAAGTCTTATTTTTGGTCGTTATTTTAAGGTCCTATAGAAATATCTTCTGATAATATGTTCGAAATAGGTAGAGGGCAATTTTATGTAAGGATGCTTCCTTGGCTCGGAAATTAGCAATTTCGCTTCCTTCAATGCCGATATGCGTTGATACTTATTCATGATTTGAATATTTACAATTAAATTTTTGAATGTTCCATCTTACTTCTTAATCTACAGATTGGCTTTAATATTCAGATACTGCCTTTTTGTTTTCGGCCTTTAAATCGTGTCTAAGGTATCCGGGTTTACATATAACACTTTTCTGTATGCTTATGTACGCGTGTCTAGTGCATCTTAACCGAACTCCAAGTGTATCTTTTATAGTAATTTCGTTGATCCATAGTTAATTTAGGCTAGTTTAGAAATTTCTATTTTTTTAGAGACTCTTATTTAGGTTTAGTTTTTAAGTACTTTTTTGTAAATCGATTTTGTAATTACTTGTTTGTCCACGGACTCTGATGTCCAAGACAGTAATAAATGATTTCATACTTATAGGTAATTTATAGAAGATGGTGTTTGAGTCAAGACGAAATACAAATCCAACGCCATTGAGAGTAGTAAAATCTTCATTAATGAAAAGAGAAGCTCTAGTGTGCATGAAATTGAATGACAAAATAGAGGATTTGAATATGCGAGAGACTCAACCTGAACGTTGTAAAGAAGATAATAATTTGAAGATAACAAATTATGATTAGTTGTATGGCTTATTTTACTTTGAACTATTTGTAATATCTATTTCTTTAAGATTAATAAACTGTTTGTAAAGTCGCTATTTCTGCTAATTTTATCCGTAGTTAAGATTATTACATTGAATATACTCACTCTCACGATTCGACCTCACACAATTTCTCCGATATTACTTATGCGTGGATTGACAAAAATAAGAAAAAAGAGATTAGAAAGGTTAAAAATAAGTAGTTACGGTAACTATACTATTTATAGAAAGTATTAATGGTCATTTTTTCATTAGCCATGTTACTACTTATTAATTACATTTAAGTAGTAAGAACAACTAAACAAGATTGTCCGTAATTCATCTTTCTACTTGAGTACAAACCGTAACTATTTATGATTCCCTACATAACAAATAACTTTAGATTTTAAGGTCTTTATTCTATATATAAACTGTCCTAACAATTCTTAGTAATACTCAGTTCTAGTAATATTTTCTTTGATACTATAAGAATTGCACAGATACTTCCGGATTATTTTTTTGTTTAAAACCACTTTATTGTGCTAGACGTCATTTTAGTTGTTTATTTGCTTTTCACATTTTGTATCATATTAGTAAGGGAACCGTATTGTAAGAAAATTAACATTTATTTACATAATTACGTATGACATATCCTCGAACTACAATTCTGCGTACTGACAATTTAAATACCTTTATTTTACCTCTTGAGAAGTCTTAAATGTGATAGATAACTTATATAAAAATGATATTAATCAATTTTTTATACTTTCATAGCGAAATTTTTTCCAAACGTTTGATTTGTTAACTTCCAATGGCTATTATTCAACCATCTCATAATGAATGTTTGTTTCTATTTTGGATTATTTCGAGGTTTTTTGCTTTACTAAAAAACAAATTTTTATTTTCCTAGTATTTAATTTGTAATGATTTTTTGTGAACTTCCCAATTAACGTCATTAATCGCGGGAATTATTATATGTTAACTATATTCAAAAATTTTTTAATATATTAATTTTTTTAAATTATTGTTGTCAGAAAAACGGAATGCATATACAACATACTTATTAAACATAATACTTCAAAAATTATATATAATGAGAAAAACACACCATCTTCAGGTACATTAATCATTAAACATGCTTAGTAATATATAAAATATACATATATTACTAATATTAACGTGTATGAACTGGATATTTTTTTAAATTCTAAATGATTATATTATATAATATATACAAAATAACTGACGAAGATTTTGCGGCATAGTGTTAAGTATATTACATTATATAAAATTCTTTAATATAAAATTTGTTATATCGCGTATTCCAAGATATTTTAAACAATTATGAATGCCTAAAAATGTTTATTAATAACTATTGTCATAAATAAATAAATTAACAAAATATAATGTTAATTAAAAAAAAATGTTTTGGACATGCTGTGTGTCTCTTAATATGAATTCGGGATAATTTATTTCAATGGGGATTTTACTACTCCTTTGAATAAGGAATTTAATTGTAACCCAAAAATTTCATAATTCCGCTCGCCATACTGAATCTCTCATTTTCAGTTTTTGAACATTCATAATAGACAACCTTAAACCAATTTTTAATTTTTGGGTGCTATTATGGATCAACCATTTTTTAATTTTGCAAAGTCAAAGTTTTGTTTTCCTCAGAAAACAAAATGTATACTTAACGATTTAATATTATGAAAAAAATATAAAATTCTTTCAATTTGAAAGATTGTTTGTTTATATCACACAAAATAGAAGCACTGTGCATAATTTTATTGGCAACACGTCATTAATTAATTCATTACACAGCGAAAGGGAAACTTATAGCGTTGCATTAAGTATGATTACGAGCGCAATCTAAATGTCACTTAAATGTCCACTTGAACTTGTCATGGTGGAAAGTAGTGGACATTGCTGGTCATTGTACTGGTATCGAAGTGACGAGAGCGTCGTGAATTATTGTTCATATAAATACGGTTTCATAGCCACTATACAATTATTACATTGGTTGGTAAATATAAAGATTATCTGAGATTTTGCTTCTACAATTTGTTGGCATACAATTTATGTGATAAGATATAAATTTTTATCAGGAATTTAAAGGAATGGACAAAAATTAAATTTCAATTAATCAATTTGGTTCTTCTATTAAATCTGTACTAAATTATTCGGAATTAATAATTTTAAGATATTTAAATCCAAAATGTCTTGAAAAGACATCAGCGAAGATGTTGGTATTCTCAACTTGCAATGTTTTTTTTTAAATAATTATTAATAAATAATTTGTTAATAAACTATGGCATTTTGTCAATAATGATAATCACAATCTAGAAATTACAATTGAGTATCATTCATTTTTGAAATAATTCGATTTTCCACAATTTCCAAAATTCCAAAATTCAAATTATTAAAGAATTTTAAGTGAATTCAATAAATTAATACAAATTCTTTCGCCATATCGGATCACCTTTTTGACAATTTAACTTCGTTTTCATGATCAGTGACCATTGCCCAGTACAAATTTTTATACCATAAATTAACACATACCAATAAATAAATTTTTTCTAAACAATTTTATAATAGATGAATTTTAAATATTCGTGATACAGATGGAAATGTCTTCGGAAAATAATTCGAAATTTAATTTTTATAAATAAAATTATCAGATAAAAAAGATGGTTTTTGCAGATGTCACTATGTCACCGGGGTTACAAATACAATTCATAATTAAAATCTACACATTTTTAAACAAATTTTCTTAGATATCCCCATAGTTATAGTCTCGTAGATAAATTATGGTGTGACGATAATTACGAGATCAATTACCAATTGCTGAATATTAATCGAATGTCTTTACTTCCACACGGCTCGGCAGGGGAATGAACAAACGTCGCCGTCGGCGCTCGTGAGCAAACGCAACAGGAATTCGAAATTTGCAACGGAAGAGATTCTCCACTACACTGCAGAAGTCAATTGCAGAGCACAATGCCTGACATTGTGAACTCTGGACGGTTTACTTCGGCAGCGACTATTCACGTAGTCTCTGAAAAGTCTCGGAATCGTGTTTGTTCGTGCAGATGTACCGGTAACTCGTGACTTACACCGCACTACAATGAATCGCATTTCTCATTTAACTCCAGTTTACATTGGTATTTGGAAGATAAAGTACAAAGTTACTATCTCAGATGGTTAACTAATCTGTCTGAGAATTTCCACTTCATATAATAAAAGCGCTAAACTATGATTATATCAACAAATTTTAATATATTATGCATATTTGAAAATTGGATTTTTTTTAGTTAATCTTCCTTGTTAATTTTGAAGTATTTTTCATAGTTTCTTAGTCAATTAACATTAATTTCAGTTGTGCAATTATTGTGTGCAGGTACTCTGAGGGAAATATAACATTTTTAATAAAAATAGTCAATAATCAAATAGTCATTTTCATTAGTCAGTTTCTTTCTTACGATGTGCAACGAAATAGTTATTTAAATTACTGAAGTGTTGTCATTTGTAGATGTATAGATTTAGATTTTAAACACGATTACAAATGCACTTTAATGTATAAATAGTGCATTGTGCAATTAGGGAGCAAAATAGATGTTTGTCGATGAACACGAGTTTGACAATTTCCAACATGTTTCTCTCTTGTTGCAGATGCTATTTTCTATACCTCCCTCCTCGACGATTATACGAACTTGTATGATTAACAATTCTAATGTTCCAAAATGTTTCATGTACATCAATTTTAAATAAAAAAAAGATTTACAGATTTTTTATGCGGCAGGATGCCGTATGGTAAGAGATTAAAGTTTCAGATAATAAATTTTTAAAAATTCATATTTTCTGAAAGGATCGATGGATTTTCATGACTCAAAATGCATTTTTTTCAGAATTTCTTGAAGATTATCTTAAAAATAATTGAATTAGAATTTCATCAAATCTAATGCCTTGCCTCGAATCCTTAAAAACAGACCGAAAAAGAACAATATTTAAAAAAGTTAAAATCTAATCAGATCTAAGTTGAACAAAGATGATTATAATCGTATAAAATAATTTATACATATAAAAAAAAAAGATCGCGATACGCACAAAAAGAAATGACACATGCAAATGAAGGTACGTACAAGATCACGGACACAACATTTTTGTGGATTCTTTGGGGTTAAAATGTCGACATTTGATGTCAAATTTCAACATATTTTTTTGGCGGGCAGGAATCAAATTCAATTCTTGGCCCAGACCTAGGCTCTGGGTCGAAGTAATAAGGCCTTGCTCAGTTTGAAGAGAGACTATTATTACCAGAAAAATATCAAACCAATTTAATACCGGCGATTTACACTGAGCACAAGCTGCAAAGCTTAAAGTAATACAAGAATTGGACTGAAATCTGGAATTAAGTAAAAAAATATACTGAAAATAACATGTAAATAAGACCATTTAGACATGAGCAGACTTATGTACTATACATTGAATGACTTTAAGATGTCATCAATTTAAGTATTTTTTCTTACAGTGCATTGCCCTATAGAAACTTCATCAGTGTTAAGTTAATTTCGTTAAACTTTACACTTATACCAGTATACTGATTATATAAATATTTCACAAATTATCTATTATCTCATGCAACATGGATCAAAACTTTCCGGAAACAGCTCAAAAGTTCGTTGCTCTTTGCGTGGAACCGCGGAAGTAGGATTGATCCGAGATAGACCTCGTTTCGGCATAAATACCATGGTGCACGTACAGCGACAATTTCGTTTTGCATATAAAGCGTCGGTTTGGATCTTCAAAGTGCTTGATAAATATAAGCCGAGATTCACAAAACTCGTTTGGGGGTCTCCATATAATCGCTCCAGACAACGAAGTCAACGAAGCGACGACAGGCGCACGCGTGTGCGAATATACCTGCGCTGATGGCTGAGGGAAATCTCCCAAGGGCCTTTGTTTCGAAAGGTACGTGATTTGGGGTCGCGATGAATTCTTGGGTCGCGTAAATTTCTAATGCGCTGGATATTAATGTCCGGAGACGTTCATGATATTCAAAGCGCAATTTAATTTGTCTTATATTTTTCAAGTTTCCCAATTAACAGGAATATTAAATGTCATCAATTTATAGTGCTCATCTTTTGAAAACAAATCTAAAATTCTTGAATTTTGTATAAACACATCATATCAAATAATGATCGGTCAGGTAAAATTCTCGACGTTACGGTATTTGTAAATTTTTACCCAGAATCATATTTTTATACGAAAACGACAATTTCATTGCATCTAAAAATGTATAACCCCATGAATTTATATGACTGCGAATAATTGTACACACTTCCGTTCGCGACTATGCATATATCTATTACGCAATCGCAAATCCCCTTGCAGGGACCAGTTTCCGTAGTGCCTATTCACATTCCATTTCAGTAATAACAGAGGTAAAATATGCAGACCGAAGGAATCCCCACATCGAATAAAGCAAAGAATCTGTCATTGAAATTTGTTATTCTTGTCAGATCGATCTTGGTGGGTCGCGAAATCACTCTACGATTACAGGCCGTGAAAACTGGTTCGGGCAAGTCCGGAGACATTCGCAATTTGCTGCACGATCGTTCTGATTACTGGCATGAATGTCAGCTAGAGCGAAATCCGCCTCTGGGTATTAAGGACCGCGACAGCTGCAAGGAACGTCGTAAAAGTACGATGTTTACGATATTGCCAATTTGCCTTTTGATGCTCCTTTTGTCAAAGAGTCTTCAATGACCCTGAAGACGATCATTGCGAGTATTATTACTGAAAACTCGTATGCGAGACACGAAAAGAACGCAATGAGAACGTGGTTATTGAACGTGCATATTCAATGGGCTGAATGAGTTGTACGGGATCGCTTGCCACTTTGACATTCGTAAAAAGTAAGTGATCAAATCGGAATGGGTATGTTTCAAATCCTATACTTGGAATTAGAGTTTTTGCGTAACTGGCGTTTAAAAGATGATTATATATATTTAACTTCTTCTGAGAGAGGATACTTTTCACGAAAATAAACAGGTACGTGATTCTGACATTGAAAGGAATTTTAAAAAAAACTAAGCGGTAACACTAGGTTATATTTTTTCCAGGAGAAAAAATTCTTCTTTGTTGTTAAACTGTAACTTTATAAAATTGCTACACTCGAAAGCACTTAAAACTTTTCTTAAAATATGTACAGTGGTAGACTTTCTGAACTTAAACTCTATCATTCCGTAAGGTAGGTACCACATTTTATACACTGCAATTCTTTTAATATTGATATTTGTAACACTGATATATGAATTTAAAGAAAAAACAAAGTTTTATGAAAAGATTTTAGGTTTTTTGGCGCTCTCCTATGACGCCGTGGTTACAAAACGATTACATTTATGTGAAAATGAAGATTATATTCGTAAAGATAATATAGAACTATGAAATTGAAACAATTTCATTGACCCTTTCTGTAAAAACTATCGACATTAAAAACTGTAACAATTTATGTCGCTCCTAGCGTTATCAGGTTATCTGATATTACTTCACAACCTTTTCAAATTATTTCGAAAGTCTCATTCAACATAGTCTAATTCTGATAGTTTAAATGTGTTCTCATATAAATAAAATACTCCACATTTGTAATATTTCAGATGAATTGTTGGAAAATATTCTTAAAATATTAAAATTGAAACATTCAATAAAATAGTATGTCCATTTTAATATTTTCATAAAATCCCAAGAACCTTATGCGAAGCATTTTTCCAGCAATTACTTCGACCCAGACTATTGAATTTGGTCACTTCGGGCAAAAAAATTACCATATAGTTTTTCATCAAATGTCGACGTTTCAGGAACCGAAAGGAACCCAAATCAACAATAAAAAAATTTGTGTCCGTGATCTTGTACGTACGTACGTCCCGTTTTTTTGTCTCAAGATAACTCGCAAACGGATAAGCGAATTGACATAAATTTTTTTTAAAATACGCGTCTTGGCATAACTTAGATCTGATTAGATTTTGGCCTAGATCCATCCCTCCATTACTAAAAAAAATTAGCCCCAATTAAGTATCTTCGTAGTTTTTTGCATTTATTTTGAAAAATACAAATTTTATTAAAAAATATTTCAAACAAAAAAGATAGAGCATGAAATTCTCTACAAAAAAGGTTTTATGCATTTTCTTCCTAAAGTCATGGATAATGCCATAAAAACTGGTTTAAAATGCTTATGCCTCTTGTCTGAAAAAGTATTGATTTTGGTCACCTCGGCAAAAAAACTACCCTATAGTTTTTCATCAAATTTCGACGTTTCGACCCTCTACCCCCCAGGGGTATTCTTCGCCAGCCCCGCGGGCGCGGTTATTACCTAGGGGCGCATAAGTTCTTTTACGCCCTTGATACGAAAATAACTATTTCGATATATCTAAAAGATGTCTTACAGTATCTAAAAGATATCCGTCAGAGATCTTTTCGACACTTTTAAGATATCTTTGACGAATTATATGTATATATATTGTATATATAATATCATAATGATACAGACAGTAATTAGTAAAACACTGTAAACAAGTAAGTAATATGCATCGAATAGTCTATTACAATACAAGTACTTGAAGTAAGTATTTTGCAACTTTTATTTATTAATACTTCGGTTGGCCTGTTGTCGGGATCGAAGTTTTGAAAATGCTCATTTTCAATTTTCATACATATAAGAAACACTATATTGTTGTAACATATCTATCGAAGCCACTTGTACCTAAATATGATTGGACCCCCAAATATCAATATAATTTTATAATATAATTGAAAGCTGTTAGTACAGAAACGAGTCTTAAGGAATAGCCGACTCTCCACAGGGTCGAAGTTTCTGAGCGAGCGAAGCGAGCGAGGCACCACGCCAACACTAGTTTTAATATTTAATTTTCTAATTTTAATTGAATAGGGAGAATATTTTGATGTTAGATAATTACGATTTTGTCAATCGGTTTTGCTTCAATGAATTCTATGCGTACCTAAATGCTTATGAATTGTTCCTTTGGTTTCCTAAAAAAGTCGACCTTCATAGATATTGCACTAATATAATCCCTTGTATTAGTTTTCAGACACGACTGGGAGACTCATCAGACCTGGAACTTTGCCCTGGTAGTAAGTATTATCATTTTCTGGACAGTTACCATCCATTTTGCTGACGGCTGGGCATATATTGACCATCTTTTCTGGGCAGTTTTCCTATGAATATATAACGCTTAATTGGCCATAACGCTTAATCTGACCAAAGTAGATATTCTTGAACACGTTGAAATTATTGTACATTTACTATCCATTTACCTATGTCATTTTTTTGGCGACTTGGCATACGTATCTGCTTCGCCATAGAGGCTCGGATTTTTGTTAATCATATCAGTATATTACTTCGTGACAGTACTTTTTCCAGTTGAACAAAATTATTAGCCATCCCATGTCAAGTTAATTGAATGACAGAAAATATGTAATAAGTGTGTTGTCAAAAGGACCGTCTACACCGACAAGGAGAGGAAAATATCACAATTTAACATTGTTATATCTCCTCTGATTTTCCTTGAAAATGTCTTTATAACCAGGGCTTCAGTTATGCCAGACTATCAGAAACTAAAAAAAATAGGTGTGGATCGAAAAACCGACAAATCAAAAAGCCGACAGTCTAAAGACCAACAATCGAAAAGCAGACACTTCAAAGAATGATTGTCCGTTTGCCGATATGTCGGCTTTCCGATTGTGGATTTTTTGACCTGTCGGCTTTTTGATTTGTCGGTTTGTCGACCCGTACCCTAAACTTGAATATAATAAAACCCTTAACTTTTAACTCAAGATAAAGACGTATAGAGAATGTTGCCAAATCGAACAGAAACTACGATTTTCAAGTTTGAAATATCAATTATGTCCAGAAACTTGCTATTTTCTGTCACACTTCACATTGGTTTTTAGTAACAGATTATGGACCTTCATTATGGCAAAAAACTGGCCAATTTCAAGCTGTTTTGTAGCAACAGAATATGGACATCATTTATGGACATAAACTGGATACTTTCTTTACAGTTTCAAGCTGGTTTATAGCAACAGAATATGGGCATCAATTATGTACAATTCTTGGCCAGCTAACATCTCAGATGGTCATCCTGTCTACCTGGGAGATGTTGTTATTATTATTTCAAGCATGTTTTCAAGTTCTTTTGTAAAAAAATAATTCAGAAATAATTTGTTATTAGCAAAGTCTGTTTTGGAATAACTTTTGATTTTGTGCTTTCATTGCGCACATCTATCTTGTATCAGGAATTGAAAAATTGATCGCCACCAAACCATATGATAATTTGTTGTCTAATTTATTATTATAACTAATTGTTTTGTTCAAATTTTAGTACGGAGCATTAATTTAGCAAACATAATTTTTTTTTAATATTCGTCTTAATGGATAAGGTAATTTATATAATATGAATTAATAAAACATGTATGGTTGAAGTTACAAATAAACAAATAAGAACTATTAGTAAGTAGCTTTCGTTAATTTTTAATGCTTAATATTTGACCCAAATTGCAGTTTAAAAAGCTAAATAACCAAAATATAAAAAGTTTCTTTATTCGAAATATATTTTATTCTAGGTAAAAATTTCTTCCTGTCTAAACACGAAATCATGATAATATAAACACATTTAAAAATTTCGTCAATTAAAAACAAAATAAAAAGGTCACTACTATCGAATATGCCGAATATAACATTGTTAATAAAGCTGGTTTGTCGAAAAAGGCAACTTTCACAAATTTAGAAAGTTCTACGGTAATACACACGTTTTAAAAATTTCGACGATTTATCGAATGACAATAGAATCTGAAAATAGCGTAAAGTCAGAGCCTATAAATACGTCTACAATTACATGCTTGGACACCTCTGATCAATATCTATGATAGTTGCCCTCTACAAATTACATTCTATTTTTCTGGCTCTTGCTTGATTGAAGATATCGTAAAACCTGCTTACGTTCGATTATTAATTCACAGCTAACTGTGAAAATGTTAACAATAGAGGTTCACTTGGTATGCTTTAAGTTTTCAGTAAAATTGAAAGTTCCGAAACTATTAAAAATGACCTGTGTAATTCATTTTTGAATGCAAACGCTGTTTTGGCTTTCATCATAAAAATTACAATTTTGACCTACCAGTAGATTAAATTCGTAGATTTCTTTATGAAGTTAGTTGATATTGCAGTTTGCACCGAAACAATCAAACTAAGATTTTAATGAAAGTCGTGCTTCTTCGGTTCAACTCAACAAAAGTTGCCTGAAGTAGAGTAATATAAGACATGTGTAATTTTGATAGTTCTTTTGTGTTTATTACTACTCTGGAGACTGTAATGAGGTTGCGTTACAAACTTTCCCGAGTTATAAGCTGTCGTAATTAAAAAAGTTGCGGGATGTTTCGTTGAAAATGAGTGCAGTGACGTGACCGTCTTACCTACACTGAGCTGGTAACGAAATGCGAGCGCTTTTACTTTGTTCCTACTCGGAAGTTCGTTTGTTCTTTGCTAATGTCTATGTCGTTACGACGAGTTGGATGCATGCAAAATGATATTACAAGACATAAAGAGTTTTTTTTTGTGACGTCAATAAAGATGTATATGAGAATTATTTTTCATAGACTTTATGCATGCGGTAATATAATTTATTAATTTCACAAAGGCAGTAAACATTTCTCATATTTTATTTTGAATAGTCATAATTATTATATTCATGTTGTGGAAACATAATGTACCATTTTAGTTTCTACAAAGATTAATTTTTACAGAAAACTGGAAGCAGATATATTTACTTTTAATAGTGTATTTAGTTATCTAACGGATGAAGAATGGAGAATTTAATAATCATTATAGTCTTGTTTACATTGTCTAATTCATATAAATTTTTATAAAGTATCCGCAGAAAAAGATAATCTTCTCTAAAATATATGAACGACATTGTGGAAGAGATTTTGCAAAAAATGGTAGAGAGTTTCTTAATTTTTCAATATATGTTGAAACATACAAAATTAATTGAAAAAATATTAAGTAATTTTTTCCTTTCGATTAATAATTTTGTGCTTTTATTTTTGAGTATGGATTAATATTTTATCGACTGACCACTTTAGAACCCTCTTTACATTTGAACTCCCGGAGCGTGCTCATTCCAATAATGGGCAATCGCGTGTGGTGATGTACTGATGAAAGTGCACGTTTAAATGTAAGTATAGCAATTGCATTAATGTTTGTATGTATACATCCTCTAAATATGACAATAATTTGTGGTTTTGAGTACATTGTAAATTATAAACGTATATCTTGACTTCTTTTTTAATAATTATTTATCTCTTAATCGATCATTTGAGCAGAAAAAAGCATTCAACCAAAAATGAAAACCGACTATTTATATTCAAATAAGATCATTTCACTTACATAACCTCACTAGAGAGATCGGGTAACTTTACAATTTTCGATCGTTCCGATTATTTGTTATCATTTCTCGCCAAATCAATAAACTGGTTCGAATTTACGCATATACGCAAACCTCACTCATCATCACCCCGCACAATTTAATATTTTCGCAATACGAAAATTCCTACAAATAACATTTATCAAAACAGACTAGAATAAAATCGAGAAATTAACTTTATCGCTAAAAAAACAGAGCTTTGATTGAGCATGTGTCGTCAAACACTGCGGCTCGTTCTGATCATTAATAAAATAACAAATACTTATTGTCAGTTGCGAATTATTTTACTTACTTAGACGCGGATTGATCAAAACACTTAATCTGCCAAAATTAAAATTATACAGACTTCAAATGTCCAATCCAAAAGATTTCAAACAAACTTAATATCATTTAATTTTGCTTTTAAATTAATAACGACTTTTCCAAATATTTGTCACGTCATTCGAGGAGATTTTAATAAAAATAAATTTACGAATGAAGTTCCGCTGGGTTTCCATGTTGGTAATTAACTTCCAAGGTGATTAGAATTTAAGAGTACAGTTATGGTTACATAACAAACTTTGAGACCTTTTTTTCATTAAAAATGGTTCTGCCGATTTTTAATGGCTTAAACTTGGATCAAGAACATCACGGAACTAACGATTATAACAAATAATGCAGTTCCCAAATTGTCGACCTGTAAATTCATTACAACTAATGAATATTTGGAAGTTATTTATTGAATATTTAGGAAAATTTTAAAAAATATCAAATTTATCCGTTGAATTTAGATCATGTTTCTTGATTGTTGTTAGGTGTTTGCCAAGAATAATTTTGAATACACCAAAGTTTGGTTTAACTAAATTAATTCTTGCACACGTTTCACTTTGAAAAGACCAACATTTTTAAAAATCTCTAATAGTTGAGGAACATAAAATTCAATATTTTATTGATGAAAGAAGAGAAACTTCTAATTGAGGAAATGTTCATACTAAATTCAGCAATGGTATAGATTATATATGGTAGGCTACTGAGGGCTCATGACTCTCAATCAAGACTGATGACGTCATAGTCGACGAAAAGTCATAAAAAACATCAATTGGTCCATAACCAACGAAAACGATCTTCGCGTGAATCGACACAATTATCATCATTAACCGATAAGCGGCATCAGTATGGCCTTCACCATCAGAAGAATCGTTCATTCAGAAATAGATGTAGAGTAAAGACACTTTAACCTAAACGCGGGAGCTTACGAAAGGATTTTGGTAGTGGTACTAAGACTATAACTACACTTCTGTGGATCATTTCATAAAAACGTAGCTTTTTAGCCAATGTTCGCACATCCCTACGATAATACGGAATTTCTATGAAATAGGACTTTGCCGAGTAAGCTTGTCTTTTCCGTAACATAAAAACTAACATCTCGAAACATGGATCATGGATACTGATATATTCTAAAAAGCCATTTCTCCTAAACGATAATTCCCAGGCTTCCACATTTCCCAGCATAAAATCGTTCGATTCATTTGCATGCAGAGAGAATTCGTGGAAAATTGTCGCGTGTCCTGGAATCTCCAAAATTAGAGTAGCCATTTGGCGAAACGATCGAATGGGAGGCAAACGGTGAACCGAAGACAGGGAAAACGAAAGACACGTCTCAAGTCCCTTCTCGTGCGAAACGCGGTGTTTCCGGTAAAATTGCAGATAAATGGGGACTCGCGGGAATCTTTCGACGCTTTCGGCCTTATACCGATCGAGCTTTCGGTCTTGCACCGAAACCTGCTGGGAACTATCGGTTTCCGATGTCGTCTCTCTCTCTCGGCAATTGGAAAACTTTTCTCGTAATCCGTCAGATAAATCACGCGGCTCGCGCGCTTAGCAATATTCCTCCGTGCACTGATCGCGCAAGCACACCCCGACCGCGTGGAAAGCGTTTCCGGTACGATCTCGCGAAAGCTCCCTTTCCGTTTCGCTCTGTCGTCTGCTTTTATGTCTGTGACTCTTTTGCCTTTTCTTTTTGTCGCTTCTTTTTTCCCCCTTTATCGTGTCGCTTGAACCCTTCAGCCTGCGGCATGGAGCTCCTCTTATCGATAACCTAGAGCATTTGGTGCCTGTCCGATAACCGGCTCATCCGAGACAGTCGGTAGCTACTATTCGGCGCACGATTTTCGATTTCCACCAGTACTTATGGGAATGATGTACTTTGCAAAACGCTTTTATGGACTCATATTTAAGTATTTATAAAGTTTTTAAAAATATTTGAACTTTTCTTATATTTTCATATTACCCTGGTAGAGATTTGTCTGGTTGGTCTAGCCGTTATCCTATCCTAGTAGCCGCGTAAATCTTTTGTCATGAAGTTCCCCTGGTAGAGATAGTCACGAGAATCTACCCAGAATTATCCTAGATTTTAATGATCTGGCTGGAAACCAGCTCTGGTTCTAATATCGGTAAACATCCTACTAAGAATTACATGAATTTTGGCGTAAATCTACCCTACTAAAAATTGTCATATGATATATCATATGATATGTACATGGACATGATATACAGATGACAATTGAACATATGTGAGATAAGTGAACAAAATTGGTGTCATATTTAGGCTACAAAATTGAGTTCTGAAACCGAATATAAAATCTAAAGTCAATTCATATGTCTTATGATATGTCATATGATGTCATAAGAAAAATTCTCATATGACATGTCACACGATGTCATAAGACAAATTCTCATATGACATGTAATATGATGTCATAAGACAAATTCTTATATGACATGTCATATGATGTCATAAGACAAATTCTCATATGACATGTCACATGATGTCATAAGACAAATTCTTGTATGACAATTTTCAGTAGGGTACCGAGACGCAAGACATGGAGACAGCTAATACATTTTAACATGAGTGTGACAAGCTCCTACAACTTATCGACCTCGGCTCGATTCGAGAATCTTGAATACCTATCGATCGTACTCCCAATATGGCGGCTGGCTTTCAGCTGTTTCGCGGGCACATGCGGTCGCGATTGTTTACAAAGCTGCTGTAAAGACCAAATCTTCATTTCGAAAGAAAAATCATTTACATTTACACCTGCTCGTTTTGTCAAATCGATTGATTCTTACCTATTATACAAATTTGATATGATATTTTTTTTTTCAGTTTGCAATTGTTGCTTTATGTCACTTTAAATATATGTTGCTGGTATAGCGGTTTTTCATCTAGAATTCGTGCATATTTCTACCGAGATTCTACCGAACAGATATTCCTACTTCAGAGCCAAATTTCTACCAGGGTCCATGAAAATAAAATAGAATCGAATTTTGAAAGTACTTCAAAATTTCGTATATATGTGATATGTAAGGAAATAATTTCAGTAACCGGAACAATTTAATTTTGTCGTTTCATTAAGTTAACACTCGCCTCTCCTTGATTAAAACGCATTTTTCTCGTGTTAACCTCGCAGAGGTAAATTGCAACTTTGGACGAAACCTGGACAAGGATGTTCCGCACATCTCTCGACAGTCCTGGTGTAGGACACAGGATGACTCGGAAAGGCGGTTGTTCGCCGTTACGTATGCAGAACGGGCAGACGGTCCGGTATGCGAGACGTAATTGCATGCGCGCGTTAACAGCCGAGGGGGTCAAACCCGCCCCCTGCAACGCCTTCGACATCACGCTGGGGCAGCTAACATCGTCGTCGCCGCATGTGCGAAAGAAAACGTCCCCGACGTGCATCCCAGGTTATCGCGCACTTCTGGGACTTGCCAAGTTTTACCCGCAATTTAATGAAAGTGCTTCCGAGTGTATATCTGAACGTTTGTTATCCCAACGCAGACTCGGGGATGCAGAAAGTTTGTTCTTTTAAGGAGGAGAGCTCTAGATTTATTATACTTCCGGGGGTAAAGGCTGTTGCATGCTTCAGGACCAAGATGATGATTTTTATTTTATTAAATGTTTCTGACATGATATATGTTTAATTTATATCTGGCCAACTTTAAATACTTAGGAGTTCATTTTCCTAGACTATCGTTGAGAAAAATCGGTTTCAGACACAATTTTACAATTTACCCTGGCTATTAAATACTGATGGTACATTTGACCTTGTCAGTGACCTTTAAGGTTATTTCAACATCAGCTAATATGGAAATCGGAACCCATACTTTTTCCTCAAGAATGGTAAGCCGAAATTTCTATATTCAATAGCGCTTTTTATCGTAGCGTTGAAGGTCATTGTCAAGGTCAGCTTTAAATACTTAGGGGTTCAATTTCCTTGACTATCGTTAAGGAAAAGCGGTTTCAGACACAATTTTACAATTTATCTTGGCTATTAAATACTGATGGTACATTTGACATTGTTCATGACTTTTAAGGTTATTTCAATGTCAAAGCTAATATTTAAATCGGAACCCATATTTTTTCCACTAGAATGGACAGCCGAAATTTTTACATTCAATAGCGCTCTTCCTCGTAGCGTTAAGGGACATTGTCAAGGTCAAATTAAATAGTCAAGCCCATCATCTAATTAATATGTCTATAAAGTTACATAGTGTAATATATTTGGATCACCTTCTGTACATATCAATGGATCTTAATTTTTCATTTGGTTAATATATGTATTCGTCATGACCTAAGTTTTAGTCATCCAGAGTATACATTAAATACAAAAAGTACCAAGAAATTGTAAAATGAACAAACATGTATTGATTTTTTCATCATTTCTTAATCACAATTTATTTCGTTGCCTTAAAAGTAGGTCCCATGCGTAAGCTCGTTATAATCCTTTTACGAATGTTATGAAATTCAAACAATACCACATCCAAACTAAAATAAAATCACCTTGAAAAATAATTCGTATTTTCGTATCTATTTTGTAGATCCATTCATAGCATTTTAAATATATTAAGTACTTCATTGATGCAATATATTAAATCATGGGCGGCGAATAACAACCTGATGATGACGCACAAATAAAACACAATAAACCTCGATCGGTATCGAATACGTAAACGCGCGTACTTTAAGGTGACTTCATTTTCAGAGGAAAGATACCTCGCCATCTATCCTTATCTACAGTGTCAGACGTATTATCTACATCTAAGTAAAATATTCCAATGATAATGTTACACCTATACTATCTTTAGCCGATGAGGTAATGAAAACTTGCGATATTTAATTTGCACAAGTAATCAGTCACATTGTCTTGCACATACACATTTATATCTTATTTTCAGCATTCTTTGTAAAAATAGAGTGTTTAATTTTTAAATGTTTTATATATTATTTATGTATAGTTCATTTTCCCTAGAATTCATGGAATGCTTAAATAATATATCTGGAAGTTAGTTGAGATTTATGTTAAATACGGTTTCGCCGGTCCTCGGACTCTCAATCTCCACTTCATTCATAAACTTCAACTTTAAGGCCTAGGACTGAAAAGTACTATATTTGTAGTGTGTTATATTTTTATCAAAAACAAGTTCCAGGATTGTGAGAGAATTTCTAACACATTTCATTTTTCGTAAAACTACTTTCGATAGATGAAGATTTAAGGCTGTGGATGAACCATCAGATGGTATTTTTTTTTGCACTACTAATTTTTTAAATTTTCTCTAGCGTTTGCTTCTAAAGCCAGAAACTCGCCTGGATTCATTAGAAGAAATGCAATATGTCAGAGAAAATTGTAATTCGTAAAGATCAAAAGTATGGAATTTTTTCCGAAACTATTTTTTCGAACCCAGGACCTTCCCGGCCTGTCGAATCTCTCGAGTTCGGCCCTCCATTTTTTTTTCGAAAATCGAGAACAATCCAAAAAACAGTTTCGTAAAAAATTCCATCCTTTCCATCTTTACGAATTAAAATTTTCTCTGACATATTACAATTCTTCTAATGAATCCAGGCGAGTTTCTGGCTTTAGAAGCAAACGCTAGAGAAAATTTAAAAAATTAGTAGTGCAAAAAAAAATACCATCTGATGGTTCATCCACAGCCTTAAATCTTCATATTTAGTAATAATTACTACGAAGTGAACCAAAAAACTTTAATACTTTCGATAGAGTTTGTATCTCTATTTTATATTTAAGATAATAATTTATATTTTAATTCGGGTTAGTTCAACATTGAATTATTTTTTAAAGGTTTATTTTCGTAGTATTCATATCTAATCAATATCGAGTTCAAATCAATATAAAATGAAGAAATTGTAATATTATTTATTTAATAAAAATTCCTATTTTTTTGTAAGAAAACTTAATGAATGAGTTATTTGTATAATCATAGTCATTCATAATATGATATGAAACGATGAATCACATCACTGACATTTCATTGTATTCTTCAGGTATTTTAGTACTCACCAGTCTTCTACATTTAAAAAAGTCTATTTTTGACTTTGATCTAATTTTTTATCATAACGTCATTCTTAGAAGGATGTGAAATCGCTTCAATCTCATCAATCATGCACGAAATTCGTCGTAGGAGTAGAACCAGAAATTATTCAGAGATAACGATTTCAAAGATAGAGTTGCTCGATACAATTTAGCTACGTGCGTGAAAGTGTTGGCGATAACATCGACGCCGATAGGGGGAAAGGCTTATAAAGGAGATGCTTGACTATTTGAAATCATAAGTCGATAAGTGAAGTTCTCTGCTACGATATTTTTTTAACGAGCAACAATGGTTTCCAAGTTTTTCACCGTATTCGCACTTCTAGTTGCGGTAGCGTTCGCTTCTTATCCATCGTCAAACAAGAATAATTATGATTCCACTGCATCCCATCATCTCATTGTTGGCGCCAGGATGCCTTCGGATAAACTCGTTTATCAAGAGAATATCGTACTAAACTCGAAGTGGTTGCAAGTTGTTTCTGTGACCAAAACATTCAACGTTTCCAATTGGGAGTACATCACTCAGGTTCGTGCTTTGGACCAAAAGGTCAACGGAAACGGTGCCTTCGCCAGCCTACTCGGTGGTGGACCCTCCGCCAAAAACGTAACCCTGAAGTTCAAGAGTCAAAGAGGACACGGAATCAACTTTAAAGTGGAACTTTATGCGAGGTCACGATATGGATCACTTTATAAATAATTTATAAAATTACATTAAGTTCGCTTTCTTTGATATTATTGAACAATTTCGAACTATGTGTTCAATGTTGAATGTTAAATTATGTATGTTAAATCGCAATTCTGTGGAAAATGATGACATTTTTACATATTGTACAGGAGCACTTATACATGTCAATTAACATTAAATGTAATTGTAATCATATCAGTGGAGTTACTCGTGTATTTATTGTACCTTCAACCACTTCTTATTGGATTATCCAAGGTTTAAATCTCTGCATATTTCGTTTCACACCAAAAAATGAGAAATTAGGATCACGACTTTTAATAGTAATGTGTGGTATATCGGTGTATTTCCGATAGTATTACACTTTAAATTATATTTAATTTTATTTAATCACTGGTAAATCTTATTGCATAAGAAACATCTTCAACTTTTCATTGTTTTCGTTTCCAATAGTATCAAAAGGATTCATGAATTTACTTTAAACTATTTCATTCGAATATCTTTTCATACATTTTACTTTAGAAAATAATTTTTATTTTCTATTAAAAAAATAGATTTTTGATTATTAACTGTCGCGGGTTCAATAATAGTCCTCACTGAACCAAATAATAGATATAGAAGCAAATGTTGAAAGCAAACATAAGATAACCAAAATAATTTTCACATTACACAACATCGTAAGATAAATTTTATCTACAATAATAACTTATTCCCAAACAAAATATTATTTGGGGCAATATATAAGTTTTAATAATTTTTAATAGCGTTGAAAACGAGTGATGATTTATATTTTTCATTTATTTATGGTGCAAGTACAGATATAAGTGACAAATTTATTAATATCCAGAACAGGTTGTAAATTTTAGGAGGCGACAAACCCCACGTATAATCTTATATCAAATGTATACAAATTGTATACATTCTTCGATATATATATATATATATATATATATATATATATATATATATGTATATATCTGGACTGTTCGAGCAAGATATAATTTATGCATACTTACCATTATGCATAATTTTTAAATATTTTATATTTTTATAATTTATTTTGATAATTCTAACTGGTTCTTGTATGTTTCATGTCGAAGATTTGCGAATTGAAGAGAACAATCACAATCAATTGGTGCAAAAGTCCACAAAACGATTTTACGACCTATCCGATCTTTCACTTGACACTAATGAAATTTGCTATTTCATTTATTCGCAACTCTCCTTCTTGAAACTTTTAAATACCAGTTAGAATTATTGAAATAAATGTATTGTCCTATAATGCCAAATATGAAAAAATTATGCATAATAGTTATTTATATACAAATTACATCACGAAAGAACAGTATATTTTTATATATAAATTATATATAGATTATATATGCCAAAATCTGTGTAAACTTTTTAAATAGAAAAATGCATATATAATTTATGTTTATAATATTTTCACACATAACTTTTCTACTTTGGATCTTCCGGTATAAAAAATGTGCTGATAAAACATCTTCAAATCTATTTTTGAAAATTCTATTCATTGCATACGTCTAACATGTGGCTAATGATTTTCGGTATGGGCTTACAGTTTTATTTAAATTTTAGGAGAGAACTAGCATATACGACTCACCTTTTCTACTTTGAGCACAAATTTTAATTATATTCATTGTTTATTATATGCACCTATTAAAATCTAACAGTAGTGGGGAAACTAATTAAAAATAAACTTAATCGACCTGAGCCACAGACAAAATGTAAGAACAATTGTGAAAATATTTATCTCTCTGCACGCACCATATACGACCAACCTCGAAAACATAGCAATTAATGCAAAAATCCACAGCTAATACCTAATGATTTCAAAAATATCAAAGCTCATTTAATCTGTAGGTAAAAATACTCAAACAAAAGTAGTAAATAATAAACAAAAAATCCTTTTATATAGAGGTAAAATCTAATTTTTTTATGAAGCTATGAATTCTATGAAGGGGAAATTCTTTTTCTAGAAAAATAAGCTGGCATTAATGATAATTCTCAATTTAAACAACAAAAAATCAGATTTTTTGTTGACTACAGGTGCTGAGAATTTTACTTTTAAATAATTCCCTCCGAACTAATTAGTGGAGGGAAAAATATAAAATAATAAATAATAAAAGTCTACGAATTTTTAATCGAAAATTATTGTATATATTATAAATGAAAATGAATAATGAATAATGTATAATATTTCTAAATTATTGCAAGCAATGTTCTATAAAAAAAGAAACTGCAAAGTCATGCCTCACTTTCTCATACAGGAATAGGTCTGGCAAACATTGACAGTCTTCTCTTAAACAGTAGGCAAATCCAGTATTTCCATTACGATAACTATTATCGAGGAGGGAGGAAAGAAAAGAGGCATCTAAATATCGACTTGCTATTTTAATCAATTTCGCCTTTACTAACGCCATTTTTGCATTTAAAAGAATGTTCCCAGGCGAATTAATAACGAATTAACAGTTTTTAAGAATTATATCAAGTTTCAGCGAGATCGGTTTAAAATTGAACGAGAATTCGTAAGAACAAATTTCTTAGGTGATAACGAAAACTGCTTTTCTACAACAAAAATTTATTAAAATAAATGGAAATTAGTAGCTATGTGCTTGAATATCCGTTACGTTTTTATTTATTTTCAGTTTTTTAGGCAATGGAAGGCTTTTTGGTTCTGTATCAACTAAACATCCTTCGATTATACAAATTAGTAACCATTGTCAGGAACGAAAATTGTAATAGTGACACTAAATTTTGGTCGTAATCTATCTTTTTCATAATTTTTTTTTAATTGCCCAATTCGCAGTTCAGTGTTCTTTTCTGAAATTGGAAGCAATGTCAAGTAGTTGGTTTTGTGCTGTTTTCTATTATTATAATTTAAAAATAAAAAATGTAAATTACAAATTAAAATGAGTAGAATGTTTCAAAATAGAAATTCCAGATACATCAAACATTCTTCATCCGATGTCGATTCCTGAAATTCACTTATAGTTTCGGCGCAGAGTTTCGGTCTGGTCCCTGTCTTATTGCATATGCTTGTTATTTGATCAAAATGTCAACTCCGCTTTTATTGCATGTACTATCCCTCGACGCCCACCTTAGGAAGTCTTTTTTCTTGAGCTCCCACCACAGAAAACCATATATCCCCACTTACTTAAACTATAATATGAAATAGGAAACATAGACCTCCAAAAGGAGTATGCCATTAAAATTGGCTAATAGCAATTAACGGAACAGATTTGTAAAATAGAACACACCACTAACATTCGTCTTACTAAATACTTTCCGAATATGGAAGGTGCACCTTACTCAAAGCTGTCTGCTATTTTCCGTGAAATAAATGCTGAAAATGGTATGGCGTCGAAGAGGAACAGGCGTTTCTCAAGACCTACTAGTTACTGACATACGACGTTCGTCTATTAGATTCGAAAGGGAACGTATTCCCATTTTGGTGAAAGGAGTCAAAGTCGGCGCAAAAAGGGTTTACTGGTCTCGCCCGAGGGTTCGTCAGGTGCATCCAGGAGAAACTTTTGCGTCTAGGAGGAACAGGCGCGTCGTTTCCTACTATAGGGAGCTCCCCCAATACTCGCGACATGAATTTTAACACGCCTTCGCTGTTACTGCAAGCTCGGAAAACTTTCCCTGCCAGTGTCAGTGTTCGCTTGCGTCTTTCGCTCTTTATTCCCGGAAACACTAGTTTTTTCCTTAAGATTTCTGCGATGTTTTCGAGAATATGGAATATAATATTAAAAACTAGGACCTAGATTTGTAGCTATCACATTTTATTATAAAAAAACTAATTTTTTGGTACTAGCATTTATACTGACAGATCAAAATTAAACACACAACGAAATATTCACAACAATGTCACTTTTCAGTTCGTATTTGCATAAATGTCCACCTCGAAATTGATACCATGATTTCGTTGACTTTCAAACTTGAGCGTAACATTGCGGTGACCTGGTCCTCCACCAGTAAGACGGACGAATGCTCCTTTTCCATTTATCGACCTGTCTATGGCACGAATTTGTGTAATTATGTATGAATTCGGAGTCTTGAAAGTTTCAGTCCTATAAACGATTTGAAATAGCTTTCCGCTTTTAACGACGTTTTCCTGATAGACTAATTTGTCCGTAATCCATTTTGCTCCCACAACCAGATCGTGAGATTGTTTTTCAGGAGTAAAATCAGGAAGAAGTCCTCGAGGATCAGCGGCAATTGCCACTGATATGGGAAGAACTAATAACAAAAGTTTCGTTGACATACTTAAATTAACTAACTTATTAAATGCAATTCATGAAATAGAATGCTAAGTGGACAAGACTAGATCCATACTAATTTAACTAGAAATGGATGCAACTGTTTTATAGATGCGATTCTTATCGGTTGTTGCTATTTGTTATCAGTCTACCCGAGCAATAGACGGGGGACTACTTTATCTTTTAATCTTATTACTCCATGTCGCATAATTTCTTTCATTAAATCTCGTTAGTTTGCGATAACGTTAAAGCATTTCTATTACGCTCGTCAATTGAATTATCTTTCAAATTAGCCAATATCAGACTTCGAATTCATTGTCATTAATACGGTGTATATCAATCTAAACGTAATTCAGGAAGCAGATGTGTCACTCTCATCCTACGTACAAAATATCTTGAACTAATAAATTTACTGAAAACATCCAGAACACATCGGATGTTTTTCAGTCTTAAATTCGAAATGGAACTTGATGTTATCACAACGATGCCATCTGCCGAAATGGGTAGGAGGGTCTACTTCTATAAAGATCGTACGCTTCGATAATTCGTTTCGTCTGAACATTTCTTCTAATCAATAACTTCCCGATCAAAAACAGTGTTGGTATCTCATAACGAGATGATCTTTTTCCCTATTTATTTAAGACACGGTGATAGAAGTATGTAATAAAAGTATGACTGGTCTCACTGACGTGACTGTTTTTGTATTTGCTTTTATAACTTCCTAAAATAAATTAAGTACAGATAAGATAAATGACATGTATTAAAATGACACCAAAGGTATTTACATTGCTTATGGAATGTTCTACAATGGTAGAATTTTATTAAAATGTTTAAATTTCGAAATTTCAGTTAAAGAATTTACAAACAATATTATTGATAAAAGTAAGAGAACATCTTTTTGATCTTTCAATAGTGATAGTACCGATGACATTAAGACCCGAACATTTTTTTAATATAATCATTCGATAATTGTCAGTAATTAGGTTTTGCGTACACTTCGAACTTGAAATGTATTCCGTGGCCTCGCTGACTCTTAAATTTCATGGTCACATTTCGGTATCCAGGTCCACCATGTACAATTTTTGCATATGCACCGTTTCCATAGCTTTTGCAATCCACTGCTCGGATCTGAGTGATGGTGTACATTTTTGGAGCCATGAAGGTTTTGACAACTACTTGCACTTGTAACCATTTTGATGTCTTCAAAATTACTTCCTGGTGAACGAGTTTATCGAAATGTCCTCGGGATCCGATGATTAATGTATGATTGGCATTATTCGATCCAAACCAACCAGCAGATGTCCGATGAGGTAATAATGAAACAGTTATAAAAAGCACAGCGAAAGCTGCACCCAACGCGCACTTCGTCATTTTTCTCGAGTTGAAAAGCTTTTAGGGAACTTTTTCAGAAACTGATATTTTGTTCTTCTGCTTGCAACAGATGGAATAATTGTTTTATATCTAGATATCTCTTATCGTGTTTCAGTTTACTTTTATGTTTATTGAACTTATCAGTTTACGGATGAGGTCATCTTACTTTTTCGTAAAGCTATTGTCAACCGATTGCCTGATTCATGCACTGTTACTTCGGCAAAATACGTAATTGAGAAAAATGGAAATTAAAACGGAAAGAATTGTTTGATTAATTTAAAATGTACACATTAGAAAATACAGTATTCAATATTGAAAATTGAGTAGATTACTATTGCATTACATATTTACTAGTACAGTATATTGTAGCATGATATTTAATTTCGTGCAACAAACAAAAGTATGTCGGATGTTTATTTCTATTTTATACTTTTATAGCATCGAAAATTCAAAATTATTCTTTCCAAAATAAATATTCATACGTATTTATATAAACGTCACAAATATAAACATGTATAAACAAGGAAATGTGAAACGTAAAATTTTGTTTTGCTATAAATTCATTTTCGCATGACAAAACTTATAAATAAATAAATATTCATTTTAAAACACTGTTGGTGACGGTAGACCTAGTACAGGAGAGTTTTATGAAAAAAATAAAATTTGAAGAACATACGCACACAAATATTGACAAAATAAAAATAAACATCCGGGTATTTACTGTTGAGTATAAATAACTAGTTTTTAAATGGTATTATATTTTTTCTCTAGCATTATATTTAGTGCTAAACTGAAAATGTTCTTATTTTTGTGAATATTTCGATTGCATTGTAATTGCATTTACTTTGAAATGTATCAAGGAAATCTCTGCACCATGTATTCTAGACAGGTAATGCATGTACCATCCATTAACATCCATCTGCGAATTCAGAAGAGTAATTGATGTGGCATGGTATCAATGAAACAACAAACGTTGAAAAGGAGGCCATGGGGTCTTATTTTCGGCTCTGTTCTGCATTTGCGAGGAATGTCTGATTGAAGTACATATATAAAAAGCATGATCTTAATTAGAATATTTCGATACTTAAATAAAAAAACTTTAATAGTTTCTTAATTCATACATTTTGGTATTTGTTCATCGAATGGACATATAGAAATGTCATTCTCATTGACTGATTTTTAGTGACTCTTGCATATTGCAAGCTGGAGGGTTACGTTTAAATCCAATTGACATACAAGTAAAACGATTAAATACAATTGACATACCCTACTTTTCTTCTCTACACAACAATATTTTGAAAATTACAAGCAGATAAAAACGTCAATGCAACTTTAAATTCTAATTTTGAAAGTCAATACCGCGACTTACAATTTTGAAAAAAATATTGCGGTAACCCTTGATAAATCTTCCATAAATCTGGTAAGTTTAAAGATGGAGAAACAATGGACCCTACTTTTTTACGAGTGATTTCAAAATATAAGCAATATAAGATATTATTGTATATTATGTATATAATCGACAATATATGCTTGTAATTTTTAATCATGATTCCAATATATTGCCTGTAACTGAAACAGATGATAATATGTGAGGTAAACTTAAAATCAGGCATCAATAAACAAAAATTTGCAATCAAAGCACGGGACCTGCTGCGCTACAGTGTCGAGCAGCTTCAACTTTCTTTTGAAATCCATCGTAAAAATAAGGAGTCCATCTTTTCTCCATCTTGAAACTTACCTGATTTGTAAAGAATTTATCAACGATTATGGGACTATTTTTTTTCTAAAATGTAAATCGAGGTTTTGACCTTCAAAATTAGAAGGTTAGATTATTGTATTGACAATAACAAATAGTGTTTTTCATATTTTTAAATTTAATATTCTTAGCATAACGATATATATTCTGAACAAACAAAATGTGTAACGGTTTACAAAACAAAAAACCCTAGATACGAGTGAAAAATACTATTTTTTTTTATATTTCAGTTTTTATGAATCTGAACTGCTTGTAACTTTTGAAATGTGGCTAAAGGAAATATTGTTTGTTGTATTTATGTTGGCCCAAGAATGGGTATAAAAATTTCTTATAAAATCTATGACTTTGAGTCCAAAACATGTCCCGCTTGATGTGGAATGACTTTGATAGGTTAAAAAGAAAACAAACCTTCATTTACAAACAAATTTTCATTCGTAGCATCTTAATATATCCTCTTTAAATTGAGGGAGTCACAGAATCTATGCCGTATCGTGATTAGTTTTGTAAATAATCCAAATAATTGTTTTGTGAGATTATTACTGAAAATCGCATTAAAAAATTATTAGAAAAACGTTTCTGAAGAATGTGTTTCAAGAATTTATTTCATGAATAAACCAATTTTAGAAAGTAAACGAAATACAATGGTATCAGTTTAAATAAATGTGTTGATTCCTTAATTTGTTTTATGGGTAAAATCTTAAAGCGAAAATCTTAAAGAGTTTTTCGTATTAAGATCGTACTACTTGTGGAATTTTTGTTCTAGATTTAATGTTTGCAACGCCTATATGTTATTTTTTGTATCATATCTACAAACATTTTGGATCCTTTTTATTGAAAAGTTTTAAAGCAATGCAAGTTAAATGCTGCATTATAACAGCTGGATGCTCTCAATTAGTAATTGTCTGGTTAGAAATAGATGTTATCTACGAGCTTACAACCACTTTCGCATAATTTCAATGCGAATAAATTAAGATGAAATGAAAAGTATTCATTAATGATCGAACTCTCACATCACGTAAACAACGCGTTTGATCCAGGTATATAATCCTATTTTCGCTTCATTGAACTTAATGCTTTGAATGTAAACTCATGCTCTGGTTTGATTTGTGGCTATATTCGTGTTTACATCGTCAGCATTAAGATAACTGATTCGACAGGACTAATTTATAATCCATGCCAATCCGACGTCCAGGCTAAAGGCAGCTCACATATATCATAATGAAATAAGTTGATGTAATTAATTTCGATAGTTTTATTTTCTACTGGAATAAATGCAATCACTACGAAGTTGTGGAATATTTTATGCCTATTATTCTTTATATCCCAGACCTTTTTGAATATACTATGAAACGAACAAAGGATCGCAGAAAGGTGAGTTCATAAATATAGATGCATTCAACTCAAAATCGATTTGTCAGCATTGAATGAAAGTTTACGAGGAATTCCCAGTGAAATTTAAAAATCGTAGAATTCAAGATAGCCAATACTTTCTGATGGCGCGAGTCTGGACCAACTGTAGATCAAAAGTCGTGCGAAAACTTAGTGTTATCTCAGAGTGGGAAAGGTTGGAATCGAAGAACTCCATCCAGTTTCAGTCTTTTATTGGCAATCCGTTTCCGGGTCGACGATTACGGTCGTTTCGGTTGAGCGCATCATCCAATCAGAGGCTTAAATCTTGTAACATCAGATCGAAATGCACTGAACGCATTGCCGATGTTCACCTCTATTGTTTATGGGTATTAATCTAAATCATAAATAGTGATTGAATTACAGTTGAAAGTGCAATTATTACATTAAACTTTTGTTATTCATAACTATTACAACTCTATAAGCTGGTCTTCAAATACTGGATTATATTTATCATATTTGGTTATTAATAATAACAAAATGTTTACTATTATTTGTACAACGAAAATTCCAGGATAAATTTCCCTCGTTTATCTAATAAGGTGTGCTTTATCTTTGTTTCTTCTGCTGTTTAGTTTCCAGAAAATCCTTCCATTTCATTTTAACTTATCCTAACAGTAACTAATAGCATTTGCTTTCCAATAACGAGCGGTTAAGTACCAGCATTGCAAAAAAACATCTTTTGTTTTCACCCTTACTCACGAATCCATCACTTCGTCTATTTCTTTCGTCAACTCGTCAAGCCTTAATAGAATAACAGATCTTAGTCTTCTAGCTTTTCACGTATGTCCAGAAGCCGGGCTACCGAAAGCGCAATAATATTTCATTTGTGAAATCGACTTTTTCTTTCTCGCCATTTTTCTCGCACGTCTAAAAAGAACCGAGTGAAAAATTGTCGCGGTTTCGCACTGGATATATTAGGTGCTTTTCCTTCCGGAAAGGAACAAGCCTGACGCTTCACCGTAATGACCTTTCGGTTGCGAGCTTTCAAGATGACTCGCTCTTTTGGGCCTTCGAATAATCCTTGGGTACAAGAAGCCCCACTGCTATTAATCAGATTTTGCGTACGTTGCGGGCATTTCGACGACGGTTTAATGACTTAACGAATTTGCGTCAAAAAATCATCATTGTGCTTTTTCATTGTGTGAGTGATACTAACGACGGTTTAAGAATGGGTATGATAGCGTCGAAGGGTAAAATAAATGTATCCTATACACGTTGCGAGTTTATGTAATCCACTTAAAATTTGCAAGAATTTCAGTTCTATATAATGATTGATTATACTTATCGCAAGAACATTATAATGGATTCGTAATCGAAATCTGTCTTGTTACAAATTGAAATTGAATCAGACGACTAATATTTGTGTCGAAATAAGGCAAACAAATCCTGTTATTTCCTTCGATGTGGGTTGAAATGTAAAAAATACGTCTACTGTGTATTCTGGTTCTCCCCTAGGGTCACTGCTTACACGCTAAACACTATTTAGGGGAGTCTGGAGTAGTTGAACTGTCCTCGGCAGGGCAGAGGTATGTAATATAGGGAGTAGAGTGAAATACTCGGGGTGACAGACTTGTCAAGAAGCGTAATTGTTTCGGAACATCTTACAACTACATTTACTAGAAATAATTGAAATGTACTTAAAAATTATCCTTTGATAAAAGAGCGCTTTTTCAAAATAAAAAATCTCTCAAACAAGACTTGTTAAGTGCATGTTGTGAAGCTGAGCTTTTCCATTTTATAATATTGCAAATCTTTATCAAAGAGACAATGTTTCAGGTAGACCATAATCGTACTAGAATTTTAATAAAACATAAAAGCACCTAGAACCGTATACGAGAGAACAGGAAGACATTGCGACTACGGTTTTTCTCATCGGAGGACGAGAAGGAGGAGCAGGTCTTAACGAAGAGATGCCCCAAGGGGGTTGAAGTTCGCTGAGGCTAAAGCACGTCATACGAGGCTCATCCGTTAACAGACGTCTAATGGCTCCCGGGATCAAGGGCAAAAAGCGAAGAAAGCTCGAACGGGAAAGAGGCTGACAGTATGGATTTTTATCTATCAGGTGCCTCTCCATTCTAGTAGCGTGCGCGTTGCTGCTACTGGCCCTGAAATCCGGCTTTGCGAAGCCCTGCGCACAAAGGATCCCTCTCCTCATTGTAGACAAAGGTCTTTTCAAATTTCACGCGTCATGCTAATGATATTTCTCATTTTTTTATGGATTCGTTTTTTGCATCGCTGCGGTACCCTGTTCATTATGTATGTCGTGCGCTGAAAGAGAGAAAGAAAATAAGAGAGACGAGAGCCGGGAAAATCGAAGGGACACAATTCAAGAGAATAGATGCCCTTCGTCTATATTCTTATCAACTAGTGCTACTACTGCATTCTGTATTTCGTTAATCAAAAATATGTGATGACTCATTGATTTCGAAACTTTGCTTACTCGTTTACTTAGAAAATATGTAATGATTATTTTTTATATCTTACTAATAATCATGAGTTTTCATTCATTAGACAGGTTAGGGAATTGGCACTATGAGTTACTTTATTAAATAGCACTTATGTTTAAATAGGATGTCCAATAACTACTGACCAGCAATATTTCAGGAAGTGCCTCTTCTTGATATTTCAAAAAAATAGCCCTTTACCAAAATTGGATCTGACGCTCAGAATTTGTACGATTAGCCATTGAAGTTTAGAAAACAAAATTTCTTTTGTTGCAGTAATTCGGCTCCCTTTTAAGTTATTTCAATGAGTGAGGGCTCTCTTCCAGACCTACAATTCATACATGAGAACATTTGATTTGCGACTTAATTTTTATCGAAATCGAAGGTATGAGGAGGAAATTCTTCATCTTTTCCAGCTCTACAACTTATTCCAATATGACATTTCGTCACCTATTTGGAGAAGTGAGTTAGGTGGGCGAAAGTCCGCAAAAAGTGGTCTTTTTTGACATTTTTGAGGCCATATATTCATCGCAGGTCTAATGTTCTCAAAAATGAATTGGTAGGGCTGAAGCCTTAAATAGAGCATCAAAGTGAGCCCTCACTCATTGCAGTAACGTAAAAAAGAGCCGAGTTATTCGAAATTTTTTGTTCTAAACTTTAATGGCCCGTGACATAAATTCTGAGCCTAAGATCCAATCTTGGTACAGGACTTTTCAGTTTAAAATATCATGGAAAATCACATCCTGCAATATTATTGGTCAGTTCTTGGACAACCTATATTTAGAATTGGTTAATAATCAAAAGTAAAATATAGTCAGGTTCCATTTCTATAAAAAAGATGATTTTAGATTCTCTGAAATCTAATTGCAATCTTTCATGATATCTGATCGATTCTTTCCAAATATTAAAATTCGAGACAAGATCAAATCTGAAAAAGTAAGAGACGAAATTACAGAAATTTCTTGAAAAACTGTGAAAAATAATATTGGTATATAGAGGTTGAACTAGTACTTACTTAAACGATCAGTCTATCTAAATTGTCTTTAAATTTAATGAGAAAGGAAGATGCTCGCAAAAAAATTAAACAGAGAAAAAATAAATAAATAACTATTAAAGTAACTAGGAAAAGACATTCGCAATATTCTTGATAGTTACGTAAGTTTATTTAACTTAAATATGTTTTAAATTTTTATACCTCTAAGGATTAATTTCAAGTAATTGAATTATACAATCTTCTTGCGCATATCTATTAAAATTAAAAATAATTCTACCTTTAAATTTATTTTTTATTGACGGCTTTTAAAGCAAAATCACCAATACCCTTAATATTTCCGTTTTTGCCATTGCCGTCACGATCTTATCAAAATTCAATCATTCCTAGTACGTGCATATTCAGATTTAAATTCGTTTTATTTAAATGTCATGGATTCACATCTATTTTCTTGAGTTTCTCTATGCCTAGCGTTCCACCATACGTCGGCCACAGATATTTTTCTCGCATGTAGGGAATATAATTTAAATATCTGAAGATGAATTTGTGCTAGCTTCAACTTTGTCTGAAGTGAGGTTGACGTTTTTATTGCTATAGAATGAAATTTTACTTTTTGTATTATGAATATAATGTAATTGTATCAAGAAAATTCCACTTTAAATAATTATTGGTGTTTTGTGAAGTTACTTCGACCTGCATTGAACTACGATTCGTTGTATTCTGAGAATTTTGAAATATTTTAAATAGTATGATACTTATTTTAGTAAGCTTTTATAAGGCGGAAAAATGTAAAAAATATATATATTAAAGTACCCCCTTCCCCTCTCTCTCTCTATCTCTTTCTCTCCCTCTCTCTTTTTCTCTCGCTTACGAACAGATACAGCACGATAATTTTAAATCGTTTTGAGGGCGCGAAAAATAATGTTGTTGCTGATTTCTTTTTTCTATACATTCGTTTTAAAATGTAGTAAACTGTAGCTAAACTCTAGATATTAATTATTGTATCTCTCTCTCTTCTGTCTTTTGATGACATGAACGATTATAAATAATGGGTCAGTCTGTAAAGCAGCTTATTAAGCTTTGACTCGTCCTTTGGTATTGTAAATTGTATATTTATATGTATGGCAAGGTTTATTTCCAATAAAGACGTAAAAAGAAAAAAAAACTCTCCTTTAATCAATATAAAATGACTTAAATATTTCACATAAATCATGCAAGCTTGAATTAAGTGAAATGGACATCTAAAAAAACCGAATTTATTCAATTTCCCCTTATGTGATAGTTTGAGGACTCCATGTTATGTTCGTAGTTATTTTTAGAGAATAAATGATCAATACTTCAAATGAAATCAGATCGTAAATTTAGCAGAAGAAGAAAAGAAAAACCGTTAACGAAATGATAATCGTACATAGGAATTCACATAAAACTATACAAAAGATATATTTAGAAAAAAAAACTCTCTGAAGATTTCATTAGATTAAATCTAATATTTCGCTCCGACGAGTATGACAGAAAAAACCTCCCACCGTAATTGCTTTTGTCACAGTATACGCTTCGCTACGTATCACATTACTATAAAAAGGCGCGAATGGCGATAACAATCGGGGACAATAAAAAAAGTCAAAACGAAGTGAAGGAGACGAGTTCGTCGTTTTACGAGTTTATTTGTGCAAACCCGCACTTTTTCCAGTTTGCTAAACAGAAGCCGATGAAGTGAGGGCGTAGGTGCGGAAAGGTCTTCGTCGCTAATGCAGACGAGTTTGGAAGGGGACTCGGGCAATGACTTTTTTATTATGTTGCTCTTCCCTGTACATGTACGGCCCGTGGAAATGGCGTGCGACATTTCGCGGTTTGTGATGGTAAATGGCGATAAAGCGGCAATGAGTCGAGTTTCGTCGTGCATGCGAGGGCTATTGTCCTTTTTTATCGTGGAAGAAGCCAAAACTCAAAGGACACTAAGAGATCAGCCTGAAATTCCCGTGAATGCGCCTTCCTACTCTGACTGTTTTATAAAGGGTGCCTTAAAGCGACACCGCAGAAACTTCCTGCAAGGTTACAACAGTGAAAATGGTGGCTCTCGTTTACGAATAACGGCATGAGCGTTTTATTTTTGGGTATGCACATGAAAGCTATTAACATCCTGAGTTGGAAGTTTTGCCGAAACGGTTTTCATGTTTTTTCTCTGAGTACTTACACTTAAACGCTTTGAATGAAATTATTATCAGCAATTTTCTAAAATTCAGCAATGTTGCCAGCGCAATAGAGGCGAATGTGCAAGAAAAATATGGAAAATAGTGTTTCAAGTTATATTAAAACTTTATGATGGACCATGACTTTTATAACAATGATAAAAATGAATATTTTTAAGCTAACCGTAATACCGAAGTATCTAGCAAATCTTTGGTTATTTTCGAAATAAACACGTTTCCATTCTTTAGTATGGAAAATGAAGACGTCGAGATTCCCCGCAGGACTATATCCAGTTGGCGATAACGATTTCACGAGTAGTTGCACCCACCGTCAGCCGGCAAATTTCGCAAACGAACCAGCACCTCACAATTTTGAACCAATAGTCCCCAAAGTTCGCCTAGCATGTGAACGTAAGTGCATATGTACGTATATGCATAGGTGTGCGTATTTGTAAGTAAATGGTAGAGCGCGCCAGTGCAATTACCCGGAGAAACCCTTTTTATACGTGCTGGCCGTTGAATTGCAGAGGGAATGTCGGGCTCGTTTCCCAAACGAACGCAAAGTCGATTTCACGCACTCCACCTATTTGCTCCAAACCCTTAAAGATTTGGCCCGGTGCCGCGGCAGGTACTAAGTGCGCAAATGGACACGTGAAGCGTTGAAACCCTACACAAACCAATCGTAAACAAGAATTATTGAGCATTATTATTACAATATTACTTAAGCAATATTACAATTATTCCAAACAATATTATGATGCTTCATTCAGAGGATGAATTGTGTATTTGTCAAATAAAAAAAAAAAAAATAAAAAAATTCTTTATATCATGATCAATATGACATAATTCATGGCAAGCGTCTAAATCTTTTTTTTTAGCAATTATTTGGAGAAATTTAAATTGACAACAGTAAAAAATAATTCGTAAACAAGAATTGGAGCATATGGTTTTTAAAGACTCCATAATGGTACTTTCTGAAATATTATGAATTCAGTAGTCTCTCGGTATATTTAGTCACTCGGTTCCTAGCCTTCCTCTTCCGTCTCGCTACAACTATCCTCTCATCAGTCTCGTTATGTCCGTGACGTCACAGCAGGCCCTTCCTGAGGCCCTATAACAAGACGGAACCGGGCAACTATGCTGGGACGTAAATATGGCGAGACGTAAATGGAACTCTACTGTATTTATGTAACTTATTTATATACATTTTTTGGCTCTTTACGTTACCGTAGAAAATGACAACCATATTAAAACATAGTTAGGCATTTTTAAAATGTCAAGGAAGGAAAGAAAACTGTTTTCTGAACACATCGTGGGCTCAATCGGACGGTGAACCAAAATTCCAATCCTATGAATTAAATTAGATTATTCGTTATCGTCACCCAAAAATATGTCCCAGCGTAGAGATAAAAAAAACTAAAAAGTTTCTATGTGAATATACTGTAATTATTAAATATTTTATTAAAGTGTATATAGTATTCTTATACGTAATAGCAGGAGGTATTTTCCGAAAAAAATGTCAACGGCAGTTGTTTTAAAAATTCAACTCGTTAAGTAACTGTACCGAATTCACAGGACGTAATGAATGCAGAACTAGCAAGTTCATCTGCACCTCGGTAGGAAAGTTTCGCGAAAAATCAAGTGCAGGCGTCACTATATATTTCAGGGATGATGCGTTACGTCCGGTTTTTTCCGTCGTGGAGAGAGATATGGTAATTTACTTGTCGCATTAATTCAGAGCGTAAACGCTTTACATAGTTGAAAAACGTCAAGCGTCACGTGGAAACTCTTGAAAACTTTTTGCCTGTCCCTGGCTCGGATGACGCGACTTTCGGTCAAGTGAAATTACTACTCGGCGACGACTAAGTGTAACGTAAGGGAGGGCTGAGGTGGAAATCTCCGGGAAAGAGGAAAAAGATGCGAGGGAAAAGGAGAGAAAAGAAAACAAGAAAGGAGTAAGAGTGGCAGCATCCTTTCTTCGGACGTAAAACAAAATGCCAACGCCCCGTCGAGAACTTATACCCCGCTGTAGAAAAGGAGGAAGAAGCTGCGATTCTAGGTTGTTGGGGATTGCGTAGGTTTTATCTTTGACCGGGAAAAGATCAAGAAAAAAAAGAAGGGTCCGCTGAAAGAGAACCGGCCGAAGAGACAGAGGGGAGGGCGGATTTCTGTTGTCCTCGACTGCGGAAACGAAGCTCGGCTATTCTTCTGAAAATTGAATCAGACAATTTGGAAAGAGCTTCCGTCCCGTTTTTAGCGAAATTGAGTTAGGGGGAAAAGTTCAACCCATGATGCCGACCGGATTCTGGACACGGAACATATGTAGACTCTTTTAGTAACGACCAGGTCGCGTTTGATGTTTTTTTTTTTTACTAACGTCTAAATCAATTTTAGTTATTCGCGTTCGGCCTTGATATGATGTTGGGAACAAAAGTCGGTAATCCAAAATGCACGCGAAAGCCCTTTACATAATGCGTAACGCTCCTGGCCGCTTATTTGCATTCGCAACAATGAGTTCATGTAGCCAGCGTTTGGGAAAAATTTGAAATTAGTTTGATTTGGCTTTGTACTTTACGTTACTTGCATTTTTTTATTTTAACAAATAGGATAACATTACAGAAAATAAACAGTATTATTCGCAGAGACCAAAGGCAAAATGTAACAATGTCGCGAGTATAAAAAGCGAATAATTGTTTTTAAAATTATCATTATAATGTTCGTGTGCCAATTATGAATAAAATCAACGTTTTACTAATATTATAAAGCAGCATTCCTGGGAATTGAATTAATTATCTTTTCGAATGTCGGTTTGTCGTGGTCTGAGACATTTCTGAATAGCGTGATTATACTCAAAACAGAAAATGAAATAAATATATTTATAGTAATAAGCTTATTGTTAGATGAACTTACATACCAAAAAACTGATATAACCCAGAACTGAACTTAGCACTGCTTACCTGCAATTAAAAAAAGAATTATTACAAATTATTCATTTGTCGCAGTTAATGGTTTGATATAGTTAATTTAATCTATAATTTTACTCAACTACGTAATCCATTATTAATTTTCTCTACATATTTAAATAAAATCGACGTAAAGTATCGATTGTCAAAAATCAACATAAATACAACTACTATAAAGTATATAATAATGTAAATTTTCAACTTATATGTCATTAATAGAGATTATTGATATGGGATAAAAGGATAGTAAGTTTTGTTGCACAAAAAGAAAGGAAATAGTTAAATGAATTAAAAAAATTCGACTAACGAACTCAACATATAAATGCTCCATAACTATGTTGGTTTGCTGTAACTATACCCTATTTATTATGAAATGGGTTTTCGATATATGGTACCAGAGTTGGCAAATCATATAACTATAACTATTAAAGTATTTACATATTAAATAAATATCTTAGGTTTTTGACAGCACTATTAAATATAGTTACATTAAAATGATTTGTTCTCTTGACATACTAACATACTTATTGCCTTGATGAATAAAAATGATTAGTAGCAAAATCGGATCAAAATCTTATCAAAATTGACCATATCCAAAAACAATCTCACTCAATTCCTAGTTTTAAGACTCTCCAGGTAATGTCTGAGGACTTTACAAGCAAAAGTAAAGCTGCATCAATTTAAGGATTCATATTTTTTTAATACCATTAAATTTCAACAAAAACTAGTGTTGGCGTGATGCCTCGCTCGCTTCGCTCGCTCAGAAACTTCGACCCAGTGGAGAGTCGGCTATTCCTTAATATTCGTTTGTTTACTAACAGCTTTCAATTATATTATAAAATTATATTTATATTTGGGGGTCCAATCATATTTAGGTCCAAGTAGCTTCGATAGATACGTTACAACAATATAGTGTTTGTTATATGTATGAAAATTGAAAATGAGCATTTTCAAAACTTCGACCCCGACAACAGGCCAGCCGAAGTATTAATAAATAAAAGATGCAAAATACTTACTTCAAGCACTTGTATTGTAATAGACTATTCGATGCATATTACTTGTTTACAGTGTTTTACTAATTACTGTCTGTATCATTATGATATTGTATATACAATATATATACATATAATTCATCAAAGATATCTTGAAAGTGTCGAAAAGATCTATGACGGATATCTTATAGATATAAGACATCTTTTAGATATATCGAAATAGTTATTTTCGTATCAAGGGCGTAAAAGAACTTATGCGCCCGTAGGTGATCACCGCGCCCGAGGGGCTGGCGAAGACTATCGCTGGGGGGTAGGGGGTCGAAGCGTCGAAATTTGATGAAAAAATATAGGGTAATTTTTTGCCGAGGTGACCAAATTCAATACTTTTTCAGACAATAGTCATAAACATTTTAAAGCAGTTTTTATGGCATTATCGTTGAGTTTAGGAAGAAAATGCATACCACCTTTTTTGAAGAGTAGTTCATGCTCTATCTTTTTTGTTTGAAACATTTTTTAATAAAATTTGTATTTTTCAAAATAAATGCAAAAAACTACGAAGTAACTTAATTCGGGCTAATTTTTGTTAGTAATGGAGGGATGGATCTGCGCCAAAATCTAATCAGATCTAAGTTATGCCAAGACGCGGATTTTAAAAAAAAATTTATGTCAATACGCTTATCCGTTCGCGAGTTATCGCGAGACATAAAAACGGGACGTACGTACGGACGTACGGACGTACGGACGTACGTACGTACAAGATCACGGACACAAATTTTTTTTTTCGTTTTTTGGCTTCCTTAGGGTCTGAAACGTGGACATTTGATGAAAAACTATAGGGTAATTTTTTTGCCCGAGGTGACCAAATTCAATACTTCGTCCAGACTTAAGGTCTGGGTCGAAGTAATAACGTTACAAAGAGTGGTTAGAACAGTGATGGAAATAATCGTATGTAGTAAATGAATTGCGAATTATTTGGGTTATGATTAATAATTGGGTTATGAATCGAAATAACAGGAAATTGCGTGTTTTAACACGAGATTCCAGCATTTCGATGCGAAAGTTAGGATGACCAATATTTGGCCAATATTTGCGATTAAAATCAGAACAAATTAAGATTACAGGACGCTGTAATTTTTGTTCCAAATGCCATCAAACAAAATTGAATAATGTCGACAGATCGAGAGATTTGGGACACCTCTTCCGGATTACCTGGTCGGAATTAGCCGAAGATATAATTAAAGACAAAAGTTATGCAGACATAAACAATAACGAAATTCGATTTTTCTGGTGTTTCTTTGCTAGAATTACGTTTTTTCTCATTGAAAATTTTCCAATGGTTTCATTTTGCACAGCGTTTCTTCATCCGTTGGATTTTTTTTTTATGATGGCGTCTACATTTTTGTACTTTTGGATTTTTTCCGACAAATAACAAACATTTGACCAGGTAACAGTCAACAGGTCGAATAATTGGAATGAACAAGTAATTTTCATCATTTTTGAATGCTTAATCTCATGATGGTCCCTTTATAAAGCCAAATTAATTACATACAAAATGAGGTTTACTGATTTCGCTGAATTTCCGATGATTCCCTATCATTACGTACATTTGAAATTGAAAATGATCCTTAAATACTTCTAACCTATCAATAATTGAATTATAACGAAAAAATTAAATGCAGAACGGAATCATCGAGTGAAACCCGCCTTGAATGTATAAATTCAAAGTTTTTCATTCAAAACTTTAAATATTATAGATGTTATTCTAGATAATAGCAGAAATATTATTATAGATTCTACAATACAAGTCGTTAAATATTACATCGAAAAACTATTGAATCGCAACTATTAATATCGAGAGTTTTAATCGCCAAATTACAACTTATCTTGAAGATTTAACAAAAATCCGACGGGTAAAGAAAGGGATGAGCAAAAATACGGGATTAATCCCTTATGCCAATGTCAGTATTCCTCATTTGAAAGTCAAAGAACGTAATTCTTGTGAAGAAACGACGAAAAAATCGAATTTTTTTTACCAAAAAAATGATCACAATTTTTTTTCTTTGAAGTCGTTGACTTAATCTAATCACGGAATTCTAAAGAGGATGTCCAAAACTATCTTGGCTTTTTTCAATTTTATTAACAGCGTTTAGAATAAAAGTTGCAGTGCTGAAACATGCATCAAAATTTAGGATCTTTGGAACGAGAAGAGTTAATGTAATACGTTTAGACAACTAATATTACCGCAAATGGTAAAAGCTTTAGTGGCTGATACTAACTACATGCTTATTGTTAACAACGTATAAAATCGCGATAAATAAAAAACACGTCGGTGTTGTCAAACCCAAATCAAACAACTTTATTTTGATGAACACTTCTGGTGACGATACTGCGCGCGATTAATCGACCGAAATTGCGTATCATACTGACCGATTTTCACATTCTATATACACTCGTATTCGGATTTCTTGCTCATTTTCATCGATCCCACAACCGCAATTCGAAATCGTTTTTTTACGTGTCACATATATACATCCATCAAGCCGATTCAGAATTGTTCACAACGTCCATCCTACGAATTCGTTGCTTACAAATCGATACACGATCGCTACCTACTTTACCGGCATCGTCACCAATTTGAAGGACCTTTACATAGAATTACCTAAAAGGTCACCTTTATTTTGAGAGGGTTCCCCATTCATGTGTACAATGGCGGGGGGAAAACCCTCCGTTGTGGGGAAAAAAACGAACGCCAAGTACCGCAGTTGGTTAAAGATTGATTCTGTTCGCAACACTAATAATACAATACATTGATGCTGACTAGGTTAAATTAGTCAATTTTAATTGATGATCAGTAGAATTTTTTGTCTTTAGTTCGGTTTTTGATAGTGTCCCTCTGGAATTCAACGATTATATTTATTTCTACTACAGCATTTAACAATAAGATGGATTAATTGAAATTCATCAGTCTTATCTTCATAAATACCGTTATTCTTTGAAACCGATAAACTTTGGCGAAAAGTACACAAAAGGGATGGAAGCGAAAGACGGATACGTTGGCCAGAACTTATCGAGTTCAAAAGATTTACGAATGATGAAGAATATCGTCTGAAAATTAGCCGTGAAGCCAACTCTTCGAAACATCGGGGGTTTTAAATCGAAGGTAGCAGCGGGCGATCAAGCGAATTGAATAAGCAGAGACAAAGAGTGCAGCGGATGCTCGTCTCGACGGCGTGATCGACGAGTTATATACGAAGAAGAGGAACGGATAGTTACGGATTCAATCCAAAGAAGGTGTATAGTCGGGAATCCTTAATCTTGTCACTCGAAGGATTGAGCCGAATCGAATCTAGGAGGGCGAGTCGACGACGTTGAGACGTCACGTGCACGTGCTACAGTGACTCGTCCCATGGCACGTGACGGATTCGCCTCCTTTTACTTATTGACTTCGCAAAATCATATTATTATATTTCCATCAAGGAACGTCGTTATATCCTCCATCCATTGTTTCCAATAGCATAATTAAAATTTTTTGAAAACCTGATACTTGAATGTAGATACAAGATCAACATAACCTGAAAAATAACGTTGACGTATACGACGTATACAATGCATGGAACGGGGACATCTTGTAAAGTGTCACTATACCAAGGTACCGTTTGGCACATGTGCAAACAAAAAATTTTTTTGAGCACTCATTTATAGAAAAATATCACTGCAATAAAAAGTTACTACGTTTTCAGAAGGGATTTCGGGCCGCAGACCCAGAAATAGGTTTTCATTTTTTTTCAATAAAATATTATTGCTCTCAAATTATAATTCAGCTTAATGGACGGAGCAAATTAAGAGCTTTAATTTCTTAACTCAAACATTACAAAATTTCAATTGGATATAAAATTATCGATAATTTTGTTGAAAAATCGTTTTTATTTATTTACAGAAAAAGTATAAGGGAGTTTTTTTTTAATTAAGTTATTTGGACGGAGCAAATTGGGAGAAATTTTTTAAGATGTCGTTTGTTGTTCTATTTAATACTTCCGGGCCAACTTCACGCCGATTTTCAGGTGACATTGGTTCTTACTCAACTAATCTTTGTTTGTTGTATTTAAAATCTACAGGGGGCATTATTGGTGTACAATTTAAAGAATTGCTTTTTTAAAAATCTATAGCTTATGTATTTAAAAATAGATAAGTGCATATCAAGTATATCCTTTAAACAGCTATAGTTGAGTTATAACCTTCCGTCAAATAGTCTCTAATTACCATGAAATCAGAATTTCAAAAAAGTTTTTCCCAAACCTACAATTTTTCAAAATTACTCCACTTACAACAAGAAGACGAATCATCACTTTAATTACAGCTTCTTTTGTTCATCATTTCATATACCATGAACCTCCAATTTTCGATGAGATAAAAATTATGATGTACGCAAGCCGAAAATCATCAAGATTTCCCTGACATTTGACACCTTTTGTAAAATCTCCATTCTGAAAAAATTTGGTGCTCCTGAGACATTTGCAAATCCAAATCCATAAACAGGCGAATGTATATTTTTAAAGTAAAACAATCGGGAACACGTTTCTGATAAGACAGAAGATGGTTAGAAACGAGATCTAGTGAAAATTGCATTCTAAAAAATATTGTACCTCAAAAATCGGGGGTTTTTCCATTATTAAAAAAAATTTGTTAAACGTCATTTAACAAAATCAGACCCATTCGAAATCACGAAAAAAATTATTGTATAAATAAAATCCATGTGCAAATTCGAACGTTTGATCGTTAAAGGGTTCATGAAAACAACGGACAATTTTTCAAAATTTATAAAAATTTAACATGTAAAGAGTACCATTTCAAATAAATTTTGTAACATTTTACAGTGCAGGTTTTTTATATAATTGCAATAAACATTAAATTTATACAATTGATTATGTACAAATCACATCGATATTGTATTGCTTCATAAGTTAATAAATATTTTGTAAATCGACATTTATGCCCCAATAATTTTTAATCAATTTAAGTACTTTACTAACTACTCTGCATAATCCATGAATACTCAATTGCAGGTTGCAGTAAAGTAGTTCAAAGAACTAAGACTAAACGTTTATTATTCTTGATTGATCAAATTTATGAAAAAGAATTATATTATACGACCACATATTTATATACTAAGACTAGGTATCCATATATTATCATCCAAGTACTTCGCGATATCTAAGTTTTCAAGAATTTTTTATTACACTTATTTGCCAATATTTCTACTAATATGTATTACGTTCATAAAATGTATTATGATGTCTTAGAAAATGGAAATTATAGAACTCTTTCAGTGGAATAACACTTGGTAGTAAATATTATTAATAGCTGTAGATAATGTAAGTTTAAAGACGACATAATTCTAAAGATTTTGAATGTTTTGTATAAAAATTCACAAATTTCTATTATTGATAGTGTAAGATCACTCTTAATAGCAACATTTTGTCGCATTTGTCGTGACAATCAAGAATCATTTATTGAATAGTACAAATTCCGCCTCTAGACGAAAAGCAAATGAGATTAATAGTCACATTAGAGTGATCCGATTAAATAGAAGTCACGCTGTGATACTGCGCATTAGGAACATATGGTTAGCCGCTAATCTCGACTTTCCCTTCGATTGTGCAGATGACTGGCTGCTGCATGCTCACATGCTTCATTGGAATATACGTATTATATGAGCAACCTTACATTATAACGTGAAATGCACATGGCTGACAAAAATTATATTACACCACGCGTAAAGAAGTGAATATAATACGTTGAACCGACGTGTTTATTCCCCTTTTCTAATCTTTTGGATGAATCAACAAGTATCGTCTACAACTGCAAAGTTACGTGTTTGTCCAATGTGTAATTTTAAAAGAGTATATTTAATCATATAATAGCAGCCGTTAAATAGAATATTTCATTGATTTGATGTGTAATATCTACAAATGAAAATAATTATTTTCAAAATTTACCGAAATTGGTTAAGTAAAATTGAGACCAAATTTTACACAAAGTGTATCACCAAAATCTCGATTAAGCATTACACAAAATCATGAGAATTAGTTGAAAAAAAGTATATAATTCATTTCAATCAAAAGAATTTTACGAAGATGTTTTTGTTTTTAAATGTTGAACAAAAAGGCGTTGAAAAATTTCAATAAAAATTGTAATCAGCAATTGTAAATATAAATTGTTATTATAGCACATTATTTAACAAGGAGGCAATTAACAATCTTCGGCAAACAAAGTTTCACACTTGTCGAAGATCGTTATTTCGCCCGCGTTGCATACGATATTTTGTAACATCTGTAAAATTTATTGATCAACCGGTTAAAAATTTAAAATGTATAGACTGATAAAATTTCCTATGGATATTGTATTACCCTATAAGGGTGGAATATACTTTTAGAATAAAGAATTTTGCCAGTGCAGCTATTTTCTTAAATAATAATTATTAATAACGTATTAATGTCGAAAATGCCGTAAGTATTTGCACCCCACTAAAAACACTATCGCATAATATACGTTTATTATAAACACATTTGATTTAAAAATGGTTAGGTTATATGATATATACACTTTTACTGATAATACGTTTATTGAACTATCGTTTAATGTGCGTTTGTCATATACGTTTATATGTCTACATTATATAAAACGTATTTTAAATTTCTAAAAATTAACTTCGTGGTCAAACAAATCTATTTAAGTTTGTTCCAAAAACGTGTACATAATTCGTTAAAATGAGTTAATAAAATGTTGAAGTTACACTATTTTTAAATTATTTCATTATTTATCAAATATTCATTCCTTAACCGTTAAATTCAGGAGGCAGTAATGTGAACCATTTAGTGAATAGTTATTATGTTATACTAACATTCTTAATATACCTAACAAAATTTTAATTCCATAATTTAAAATTGTTTACTATACTTTTTAATAAATGTATTTTCACAGAAGTAATTTTCATGTTTACGGATTATATACGTGAAAAGTGATATCGATTTCTATCGCAGTGCAGTAATGAAAATGAAATGATGACAATAATTCATAAATTTATTTTGATAACTTTTTAGACTATATAATAATAGTACTAATGATACTAATATTAACTAGCACTGTCGGAAATACAACCATAAAAAAGCATCTAAATTCCATGGTGATTTTCGTATATGTATTAATTAAAAATTATTAATTAAAAATTATTAATTAAAAATTCTGTGTCAAATATGAAATACCATTTTGATGTATTAAAAGAGTTTTTAATAAAGTTTTAATTTTAATTATAGCATATCATTTATATTATTCGCTAGGGCGCGATTTTCGCTAGGCCCGGGCGATAAAATTATCACCCGTTGAAAAACGATTTTTCATCCGTGATGCATACGATGGGCCTAAGCGTGATTATTCGCCCTAGGGCGCGAAATCGTAAAGTACGCTAGGAGTGATAAAAAATATTATTTCACGCTTCATTTAATAATTTTATAGAGGTTTTATCTTGGAAAAAGCAATCATCCAAAATTACGTCGATTTTTAAGGTCTACAATTTGGGGAAATATATTTAGAAACAAAAATGTATTAATAATCTATTTAAAATATCAATTTACTAACACAAAACAGTTAATGTATAAAACAAAGATGAAGTGTCATAATTTTTTTTTTTAAATGGACAGAATAGTTAATAATAGTTTAATAATATTGAATTGTTAATTAATACTTAACCAAGAGTGTATTTTAATGCAAAATTGATTTTACCGTACGTAAACGAGCAAAATGCGAGAAATTAACGGAATATTCATTTTCAAAGTTACAGTATGAAAATGTCATAAATAATCACTCCTCAGTGCACAATTCTACGATTAAAATACGTGACAGTGCAACTATCGGCAGAATGTGGTATCGATTATTTGGAATGGCATAAAGTTTATGATTTTGAGTTGTCACACGTGGGATAGTTGGAAGACAATAGCAGCGAACGTATTCTCTTGGTTTCGCTTCTAAATCACATCTGCCGTTGTCTTTCACCGTGGAAATGGGTCAATTCCAGGTCTTCATTGTAGAATCAGGTGGGTTCGCTTCGAAACAGACGGTTTTGATATCTTGTTCCATTAAATTGTCTACAAATACTATATGCTCTATACAATAGTACCAAATCAAATCAAATACATTTGTTATTTCTACGTACAATAAATAAATAAAAATATAATATTTTAATTTAACGAATAAATATCATAAACGTATTAAAAAACAATATTATAATTTAAAATGGTAAAATATAAATGTTGAAATTGGAGAATTGATTCTGATAATAAGACAAATAACAATAAAATATTCAATATTACATATTGTCTTTTATGTTTTCAGTATTTTCAAAATATTTTGATTTCAAGTACACGTATACGGAAAACGATATTCTCTACTTGCTTTTCTGAATTTCTTTCCATTTTCGAGACGACAATAACCACGAAGTATCGGAAACAAACGCCATGTATACAGCAGATCCGATAGCCAGCGCACAAATATCTGCCAATATGGTCGCAAGGAAACTATGATTTAAAAACAAGTTCAAACGATCGCTATTTCATTTCCTGCACGGATAAAATAAAATTTTATGTGTTCCGAGATATGTTGTACAGCTCTATACGGTGATATTATTGGAAATATGAATACATGAAAGAATGTACTTCAATTTTCCTCTACGAATTGACAAATATAATTAAAGTGCCTATAAATCATTTGAAATGGCCTACGATATTCTTTAATGTGATACAAATCATAAAAATTACACAAATTTAAAACTTTTGAGAAATCATTTTTTTATCTATTTTCTTATATTCATATATTCAAAAATATTAACTAGATTTATGACAAAACCTGTTATTACGTTATTTAAAAAATTCAATTATATACGTTATGAAATAACAGAAAAATATTATTAACTGTTAATTAGAATGTTTATTCAATTTATTTTTCTTTCTTTTTCAGTTAAATTATTCCAATTCATATATGGGTTGTATTCATATTGTTCAAAATTATTCCATGTTGTTTTTCGAGAAAAATAACTAAATCGAATTATTACCTGTGCTTTTTTAGTAAAGTATAGTGAGATTAAGATACTATTTAAAGTGTAAACTGAAGATAAAATGATAAAAAGAGTTCTACTTGACCGTCACTTAATTTTTAAATGCACTACTTGTTTTTCTTCATGTACTAAAAAATACAACTGCAAATTTTCAAGCAATTGAATCAATACGAATAATGAACATTTACTTTAATTTATCAGACATATTTATCCCATTTTTATTCATTGGACATGTTTATTTTTAGGTTAGATTTAGAATCAAATGTTTTATTAGATCTCAAAAAACCATTGACTCAAAAAAAAATTAAAAATATCATTTGTATTTTGTTTTTCAAACAATTCAAAATTTATACCGTTCTCAGATTGAAAGTTTCGCAAAAGTTTCAGATAAGAAGTTTACCTTTTTTAAGAATTTCTTTCAGTCAGCTTACATTATCTCTTAATCAATTTTCTTTGTAAAGCAATCTCCGCATAGTAGATTATCAGAATAATAGGATTACTCAAAAACTTTCTGATAAGGGAAAAGAATGAAATTCACATTGAATCGATAATATTATTTCCACATTTTTTTTATCGAGATACATTTGATTAATTTAATAATAGTCACAGCACTGTAATTATATTATAATCAAGATCTTTTAAATTTTATGCGATGGTCAGCCACTCGTAATCATTTGCTCCTATATGTTTACGCGATAATCACTGCTTTACGATAATGAATTGCTGTACGTTTAATAAAAGAATAGTAGGGTTAAAAAGTGTTTTTGTTATAGACGTCTTCTTTCATGTATAAATATCTTAAAGTATAGGAATCTATGTATGTTCTTTTTGTGTAGCTCTACTTTCTTCGAGAGTAACTTCTTATTGGTCATAAGTTCGTGAACAATCCGAATTTCCGAACTTGCCAAGTAATGCCATAGTTTCGAATTGTTTGACGATGGAAAAAACCTATAGAATATAATGTTTCCAATTTGTAAAGTCATGAACATATTTTCAGCGTTCAATTTCGAATTTTTTTTTTAATCTCTTGTACCTTTAACACTTTTAATACTAATAAATGGTTTTAGGAAACTTGTCAACTCACAATTTTATATAAATACTGTAATTCAGAATCCTTAAAAGAGGGTTTTCTTATTATAGTCCACTCAAATTAGACAAAAAATGGCGTTTTAGGGAAAGTGAGGCGAACTTTACGAAACTTTTTGAGAATTGTTTGGGGTGTTGAGAAAATCTTATTTCTCAGTTTTTGGGGCATTCTGCCTGGTGGGTTTTTTTTAAAGTGGGAAGGTTTCTTTCGTATTTTGGCCATAACTCGGTCAATTTAAAACGAGTTCAGATTCGTAATAAGCCACACAAAAATCCCCGAGCACCCAGTTTCATCTCAATTCAGTATGTTTTTTCGTTTTGGTCCGACCCATTGGATCCGCCATTTCGAATTTCTATAGTCTGAGTTCAGATTTGTAATCAGCGACTCCAAACTCTCCAAGTACCCAGTTTCATCTCGATCCAATTGAACATGTGCTGGCGAATGAATTGTTTCTATAAAAATGACGATAGTTGGTCGTTTATTAGTTTATAAAACCTTATATGAAATAAATATTGACAGAAATGCAATGTTAAACTTATTTAACTCAAACTTAAATTGGATTTTAAAAAACAACCGGGCGACAATTTTCAAATGAATTACTTTAGTGGCCACCATGCCGCAAAGGGTTAAAAAATAAAATCATCAATTATAGTATTTGTAAAAATTTGGCAACAACCATTTTGGAAACGAAAATTCAGACTTTTCGAAAGGTTGGTCGATAGTCCAAATTAATGACATTGCCGATTTTCTTTCCGTTTCGTGATTTATTTGCTGTTGTTTAATATTATTCGGTGAAGGATACTTGCACGTGAACTTTTATTAAACAAGACGATACTGCAAAACCATCTGAATATTTAAGAATAATTACGTGTAATACACCCTCCAAAAACACTTCGAAAACTTTTTCAATTACAAAAGCTTCTTTTCGCCCTGCACATTACACCCTCGCAATTGTAAGTAATGTAAGGCTCGTGTAATGATAAATTCGAAGACTTTGGATGAAATATGATTCTTACACTAGCTCTTGATACGTGCCGAAAGTCGAAATTCCGGTAATTTCAGTTTTTTAACTATGACACATTGAACTGGCACAGTCCCGGAGTGTCATTGGCACACTGTCGTACGCCAATATCGTAAATTGTTCCAATCGGAGTGCCCCCTTTTATGGGGTTACGAGTGGACGAGTTTCCGCGAGGCTAATTCTGCGACTCTGCAGGGGGTCGCGCGACATGTGCGGACCGATACCGAGGAGTCCCTTAAATTATGGGACACCCGACGTCCATAAGCAATAAACTTCACCCACGTAACCTTATAGTCTCCCCGTAAGAATTCGCTCGTCAGGCGATTCTCTTTTAATAACGGTATTTTTTTTCGCAAACTGTTCTGAACGAGTGCGGAGAGCGAGAGAAAATTTAATAATAAAAATTGTTTCAGGGCGCCATCGGATATTTCGTTCACGATTTTCACGAGTGTATATAATACAGGTCATAATTTATTATACGAAAATTGAGCAGAAGGTGTCAGAAAAAAGTAGAAATGACCCTATTTGAATTTATTGCTCCATATAAAAATTATTTGATGTAATGCGGACAGTACTGCGATAGCAAAAGGTGGAGTTATGGCATCTTATATGAGAATTTTGAACACACCATGTTTCTACAAAGTACTATGAATTTGCACGAAAATTGATATGCACTTAAAAAATTGACATAAATTTGGACATTTTCTAATTCACACTAAAACGATATTTATTTATTAGTGTGGCTATTTATCTTGAAAAATAAGGTTTTTTCAAAATTAATTGGGCTGTGCCATTTTTCGTAAAATGCATATTTTCGGCGATAGTAAATGACAAAGTTTGGCATTAATTACAAAAATTCGCAATTGACATTTCTGCTTCAGAAGGACCCAAAGAATCTAAACGTTTTTTTTACCGCCAAATTGAAGTTTTTAATTTTGTTAACAATTTTCTGAAAAATTACCGTAATTAGCAATATTTCACGGGCTCCAGTAATTTAAAAAAAAAATGTTGTACATGGATTTTACAGATATATAGTTTGGGCATAACTTCAATTAAAAAAATATAACCATTTTAAAACAAACTAGTATGAAATAAAACTTTTTGTTTAAAAAACTACATCTTTGGGACATCGGGGCGAATGTGAAACATTATTTTTAAATTTTGTTATGATCATTTTCGTGTTTAGTGCATCGAAAACTACCGAAACATAAGTGTTATATAAAAATCGACTCGTCAAATATTTCAAAAACCATTAAAATGAAAAAAAAACGCTGAAATACGTAAAACGATTTAAAAAAGAACGACCTATGTTGTAGTAATAAACGACCACTACAACCCAACCGAATTTTCTACGGCTGTAATAATTCTGAAAATTTTCATTCACCATATTGGAATTACATGTTGAATTTTCCAAATTTTGAGATCGGATTTATAATCAGCGACCCTGAAAACTCCCGAACGATGAATTTCATACCGCTCGAAAAATTCTGCAAAATTTTGTTCGCCATATTTGCTCTGTAATTTTGCATTTATAAATTTTTGGATAACATTTCTAATCAGCAACCTCGAAAACAATAAGAATAGAAAGATATACATATAGAAATAAACGTTTTAGTAGAATAATGTGCTTCTGAAAGTGTTAAAATACTTTCGGATGTCTTATAACATTAATGTTAACATAACTAAATATCGGAGATTCTAATGTCACCTGTAATTGAAATCTGAGTGAACTAGTCGATACATAACCTAAATATTTGTTGATTCTGTTAAAAATAATCAAAATTCAATTTGTAACTTCCAATGAAATGTTTTCAGGAACTGGGATTCCATTAAAGATATTTTTATACCATTGTTCAATTAAATTAGTAAAAATTTAAGACTTTAATTGTATTGTTTTTAATTAATTTTTTTTTTCATTTGATGCGTATACAACTATAAACTATATTGCATGTAACGATTATACTATTGAACTAAAACCTGCGTTAAAATGTTGAAAATTAATAAAGTAGGTTATAGAGTAGTTAATATGGGAACTGGAGTTGACGAATATTTTTGAACATTGTTAAATTGACGATGTGTCTTTTAGGAATATTGTTTGAAAAATAACAGTTTCTTTGAAATTTTTTAATTCTTTATTGTCAATAACATACCGATACATTTCCAAAATGTGTCTGAAATGTCATACATTTCAATTTTATATTTGTACCCCAAATTTAGAGGGTGCTGTTTTACCTCCAAAATATTCGGACACTAAAAAAATACGTGTCTCTTAATTTTCATGAAAACATATCTAAATGTCATAAAAACGATGATTTACACTTCGGTTGATTCACTTGTAAGTTGCTGGTGACTTTTATAATTAGAAAATTCCAAAAAAATATGCACCCAAATGATTAAATGTAATGAATTTAGCAAACATTTCGGCAGATGGTATAGATGAACAAAGACAAATGCATATATGTGTCTATTATATTAATGCCTTTATTTCAATAAACAACCATAAATCTCATTTCAAAAACAGACTATGACACGTACACTTATTATTCCGGAGAGCGATTTACAGAATTTCCTTCTCACTTCGTGAGACATTCTGCAAGTGCGAGTGGAAGAAAGGTCAAATAACTTCAGAAAATTGAGTTTGTTTTTAGGGCCCCGGCGATGTCCGTGAACGGAAGTTATATAACCTTTGGCACGGTGGACATGTGCTCAAATAAGGAATTGTGTAAATCCACGCAAGCTCGCTTTATGACACTCGTAAAAGAAACGAATCCCACTAGATCAAGAGGCAGTAAAAGACTTGTTTGGTACTTGGTGTTGGTAATTAACGGGCACAGATTTTTCTCAGACATGGAGATTATGTTGCGGCGAAATATTTCGGAACTTTGTGCGTCTTGGTTAAATGAGATCAGGAAGAAGTATGCCAATGAAATAAAGAGGAAATGTGAAGGTATCACAGACAATTTTCGCCATATGTTTTTGAAATTAATTCGCCTCTATTTTTCAATTATTGGCGTTAACTAGAAAAATAAAATCTATAATAGAAAATATTAAACCTGTGCTTTTCTTGCCGATGTTAAATCTGATTTATGCACATTAAGCAATAGAGGACGACAGAACTATAGAATCAACAGAACTTTTCGAAGCTGAAAATCGTTTAACTGATAACGTGCAATTGTCCTTTACGGAAGACCTCCTTCTGTAGCAGATGCAAACAGTCTTATCGATGAACATCTTGGAACACTTTGGAAATTTAATCATCGATGCTGCTTTTTATTCGTCAATGCATCCGACCGGCAGTTCTATCTGGATTGCAGTGTGGGCAACATTTGTTCCGAATGCGAAATGTTGAACCGTGAGCCAAGAATCCAATAACCCGTTCGGCCCTCGGTACCGGAAGTCCCGTAAGAAAATTCAATTACGTCAGCCTGCGACGTTCCTTCTTGTGCATGATTTCCAACTTGATGCAGTTTTTTGCGTAAACAGGCGCAAAAATTAAATTATATTCAGCTCGCGAGGCACAGCGGAGCTTTATTAGCCGCAATTTTCTCCTTGAGACAGCGTCTTGAGTGGAACGAACGATGTTTATATTAAACGCCTCGTCCTCATCTACTCGGTAAACAAAATAAGCAGGTATAATTAATTGCTGTTATTTTCCAAAGATTAATTATTTACTTATTTATTAGATTCGATTAAACTGCAGTAATTGCTGGTAGGAAGTACTGGAGCTTAATCAACTCCACGTCACTGAAATCAATTTATGGTTCATGGAGAACGTTCTTCGTTAGTCAATACTATTATTTGTTTAAAAGTCTACGCATGATCCAAAAGCGTTCTGCTGAAGTAACAATTAATTTCCAATGATGCCGCATCTAGCTGTAGAGAACTTCTATGACGGTCATAGAGCGACCGCGGTTTTTATTAAAGAACAAATATCAACTTCATTAAATGTTGTTTATTTTTCTTTTCTGTGTATAGAACTTTTGTTTTATTTTTCGTTTCTGAACATTTCTAAATATGCGGATTATATTTTATTTATTTTATTTTTTAATTATGGAAAACGTGGACCAGGTTTTCACCTTTTGTATTATTACAAGATTTTATTAAAAAAGTAATAACATAATTCTTTGAGCCCTATTATTTGACTTTTTGTTCCTTCTTTAGTATTTTCAACCTGACATTATTTTTGCAGACAAAGAAGTCAGAAATAACGAGAAACTTGGAACAGAACTGTTAAAATCGTGCCAAAAATGTAATTTTTATATATTTTATACTTTTATTGTCGTTCAAAGGAAACTTTCACGTATAGAAATGGAAATACTTTTTGTTTTTTGATTTTAAATAAAATACATCTATTTAAGAACAACAAACATTATCCTCTTAACCAAACTTTTCGACATAATTTGTATTTGAAACAGACGACTAAATTATGGCAAGTAATAATTGAATTAGATTAAGGATGTCGATGGTAATCTATTAAGAAAAGTTATGTTTACTTTAATTTTTACTTAAATTTTTCTCGTGTGTATTCCTTCTCCTACCTTGAATTATTACAATTCCTAAAGTGTATATAAAATCCTTTTTCATAATCTAATGTAAATTGTATGTCAACAAAAGAAATGGACTGCCATTTTCCTGGCAGGCAAGTGGCAGAGAAAAATTTGCGAGCAACTCAACGCACAATATGCTAGATATTCTATCTCTTGCCAGGGCTTATTTTCATGTCGCAAAAATGAAAATAAAATAAAATATATGATATGTATGAACGTTTGTCATACTCTACTGGAATTATTTCACAAGAATAGCGGTGAAGTAAAAATTGAAACAATTTGTTTTTGTCTGATACTATGAAGCAATAATTTCCGCTCCTTTCTGGAAGGGAAATTAATAGTCGCAGCATGGTTCACCTATGCTGGATATTGATATTGATTTTTCTGTGGTATGTTTTTAAAATCAGGTGAAATAGTGCTTGGGTTCATTGAAAACCCTATGGAGATCGTATATCTGTTGACACGTAAAAGACCCTTTCATTGCATTTAGTGTTTTTGAATAGCATCATAAAAATTTATATTTAGTAAACCCAGTAAAACTTAGTATTTATCATCGGATGCAGTTTATTTTTTTTGGTGAAGAAATTGGTTTTTATAGTGAAGAATAGAGGATATCGATTTATTACTAAGTATTAGGATATTCTATGGTGTTTTTCAGTATAAAAATTTTTTCTTTCTTCTTTTTACATGTCAATAAAGTTTTCTCGTGGTTATTTTAAGTGGGATAATAAAGTTTTCTTGTTTCATTTCTTCAATTATTCATTTCACATAATTATAGGGATTTAATAGATTGTTATTGTGTAAAATTTCATTTTTGTAAGAAAAGGATATACAGTAGACTTTTTTTTAATAAGTTTTCTCTTTTAAGTCATATAAGACATATCTAGTGAAAATTTCGAATATGGGTTTAAAATGATTCTATATAATTTGCCAAGTTTCAAAAGATCCAGTATTTTACAAATTTTCAAGTGCTTTTCCTCAATATTACGTTGTTCAAAATGGTAATACCAATTTCCGGTTTTTGCGTTTATTTCATGCATAAATATTATCTACAATTTTATTTTTCTTATGTTTTCTTAACAAACACAATAGTGACAGTTATACAACAGTCTTATGACATTTAAGACTTTATAATGCATGTATCTCAAAAACCCGACAAATCACGAAACAAACACTTCAAACCTCCGACTTTCAAACACCAGACATTAAAAAAAATAGACATTACAAAATCAGATATTTCAAAACACAGAGATTAAGAAACCGGACATTTCGGAAAACAGATATTCAAACACTAGACATTTCAAAAATAGGCATTCAAAAACCAGATATTTCAAAATGCAGACTAATTTTGAAAGTCTGTTTTTGGAAATGTCTAGTTTTTGAATCTCCGTTTTTTGAAATGTCTGGTTTTTGAAATGTCTGGTTTTTGAAATGTCTGGGTTTTGAAGTGTCTGTTTTGCGCATTGTCGGTATATTGAGGTGCACCCTTCACAATTGATTATATAAATGTTACCCAATTGTTCCTGCCCAAATGAAATTCGGCATTGAATATATAAATTTATAGGAACACTTTCTTACCGTAATCGGTAAGTTATATGTTGACTTAAATTCGACTATTAGCAGGGCATTCATAGTTGACTTTCACAGTTGACTTTTTGTCCTTTTAGTTATATGGCTTATACTTATACTTGATCTTCTCGAGCAGTTTTCTGATAGGGTAAAATAAAACGCAATTTTTATGTGAAAAATGTCTATATAATGGCAAATGTCCTCCATTAAACGAAAAAACGAGTGCACCTCAAAAACTAGACATAAAAAAGCAGACATTCAAAAACCAGAAATTTCTAAATATAGACATTAAAAAACAGACATTCCAAAATGCAGACATATTTTGAAAGTCTGTTTATTGAAATGTCTGGTTTTTGAATCTCCATTTTTTTAAATGTCAGGTTCAAGTATTTGTTTTGTGAGTTGTCGGGTTTTTTGAGGTACATCCGCAAACACTATTGCCATTTAATAATCTTTTTGATCGTTTTTCTTCAAGCAAATGATGTAATAACTACATTTCGATTCTGCGGGTGCGGGTCGAAAACCCGATAAATCAAAAAGCCGACAGGTCAAAAATAGACACTTCAACATCAAGCGAAGAGTCATGTTTTGAAGTTTCGTTTTTTTAACTGTCGGCTTTTCGATTGTTAGTTTTTTGACTATCGCCTTTTTCATTTATCCGTTTTTTCGACCCGCATTCACGATAGGTTACTTATCACCATAGTTTACTATGTACATTCTGTGCAACGAATATTTTCTTTAATATACTTTTACATAAATATTTGTGTCATCTCATTAAATTACAATCTTAATAACCTTCGTTTTAAATTAAGTTTTGTGGTAATTCTGTCATGAAGTATCGGAAACGTGTTGTTTTGTCCATATTACGGAAATCAAGAAGTGATCTCTGAATCGACTACCAATTATCTTTAAGATGTTTTGAATGTCACTTCAAATTTACCCATAAAAACAAAACGTTTCAATGGTCCTCAAGAGAGGTAGATAAAAAATGATCTCATTTTACTAGAATACTATTCCAAAAGTATCCACTATGATATAAGTGCTTACAAATACACCCTTTCTCTTTGAATGAGACACATTGGAGTCTAATTCTCTTGAAATCAGACATTTTGTTTTTACAGTATATAATACCTCTGAAACATATTTTCAAACAATTGATTTTTTTATTTATCTTCTATTTATCATTCCATTAGCAAGCTATTACAAATTCAGACTTAAAAAATGTATATTTAAAGAATGATTTGGATTATTAGGCAATAAATAAAATACAAAATAACGAACAGTTTACATTGTTGCTTACATCATTATTAACTCCTTATCTTTCTTTAAAATTCTATATAAAGTAAACCAATAACCAAATGAAGTCGTCTTAGGATCACTATCAAGGGAGCCGTGTACACGTTAATGAACACAACACTTAGTATGGTATAAGCCCGAAAAACACTTATTTATTGTATTTAATTAACTATCCAGCAAATCATAAAACGACTACTAAATTACGAACCTAATATTTTTCCATCGGAAGTGAATGTACAATGAATTCTATATCTGTTTGCAATCAATGAAATCGAAAGAAGTTCAAATATTTATTCCACCGAAAGTCAGGGATTTAATCTGGATGTTAAAAGGTAGTTGGGCGTTTTAAAAAATTGGATAAAATGCCCGGCGTGTGCAAATATTCAAACACGTATAAATATTACGTGCCGAAATAAAAAAATGAAAAATGCTTATTGAAACGACTAAAAATTGAAATGTTGATCGAACCCATGCCGCGTATATCTCTGCGTGACATTCGTCAAAACCTTGAAATACTATTTCCTCTGGAAATAAAAATAAAAAACGCTGCCCATCACTGGTAAACACACATGGACCAAAAGGCTGAAATCCGTCTCTCTCGGTAACTTTATCGGAGATTCACCGGCATTTGTGGACACGTTCACTTTCTGCTCAGTTATCATTCGTGGGCATAATTCACCCGGCCGATCGAAATATCCGGCGCTTTCCGCCACGGATTCTCGTATCGGCAGCTTTAGTTCGGTCGTAGTGATCCTCTCCCGTTGCGAAATATCTCGGATACCACATCGATCCCAGCTTGCGAAAGGCTCCTGGAAAATGCGACGGAATACGTATCTCTAGGTTTGCGGGGAGGCACCTCGTGCGCAAACAGTAGGTACCTCGCAAAACCAGCCAACTCTCCTATAGTAATAACTCATCGCATTTTCCCCGTCGTAAGATTCGTGCCAGCTGCGTAATTGTTATTACCCTTTAATTTTCTCGGGGAAAATTCGGGGAAGATTAGGTTTCTGGGTCTGCTGATAAAGGAGGCTAAAGTAATTCCAAAATTGCCAATTCGACAAATGTTAAAACTAAGAATTCAAAATTAAAGTTACTTTTGGCACGCGGAATCCCGTAATTGTTCATCACTGGTTTGGAAAATCAATGCTACTTGGGAAACTGAATTTAAGGTTAGGTATAGTAAATGAGATCCAGATATATGGGAAAATCTCAGAAACTTTTACATTTTGTGTCTGTGAACATTTTACCTACTTGTACGTTACTTTTATGCTTTGAAAATCATCAACGTGGTTAATTATACTCCAAATATATATGGAATATACTATATGCACCATTTATTAGACGTAAGTATAAAATTCGTACCTTCAAAGCCAAAAATAGACCAAAAAGACGAAAAATGAAGTGTCTGATCACTCATTTTACGCTATTATTTCTAGTGTAACGATTTCAGCGTTTCTTTAATGTGTCTGAAATGTTTACACTTAATAATAGACAAACAAACAAAGAAAACAGACCGTGATAGAACCATGTGCCTCTTTCCGAAGCACTGAAAAAAGTGCCTAGAAAATGTATTCAACGTTTTTCAAAAAAAAAACAATTTTACTTCATTTTTCGCCGATCGGACGTGCAGCATATTTTTAATCATTACAGGTGACAATTAGTCTTTTTCTGTAAGGAAGAATGAGTAAATGTAGACGTCATACAAGAATGTGCTTTCAAGAGAAATTAGTAAAATATTAGATTTAATTTTGTCAGTAACAGCGTAACTGGTTCAAAAAATGATAGTTTTTCAATACCACATCCTCAGTTGAATAAGAACATTGTGTTTAACATGTGCTCATTCCAAAAGTGCTAAATGAAGGTAACCTCAATTCTCTAACATCGAATAATGTTTTTATATGCCCCTAGAGCTTGTCCCATATCGATAATTCAACCAAGATCACGTTCTAAACCCGATAATTTCACATTTCAAAACAATGGAAAACTATACGAAAATTTTCAGCATTGTTTAAAAAATAAAGCACGTTTAATATATATTAACCCATGAAATAACATATCTCAATTTCAAGAATGTGCTTAACTAGGAAGGCTTTTGCACTTTTATATCCTAAAATTTAAAGGTTTCAGAGATTTGCCCATATCTACATCTATGATTCTGTCAAACAGAAAGTTATTTTCGTAGAATCAATCTCGAAGTATCTTTTATGTTAAAATAGAGGTGATCGTGACCACCGCGAAATGTTTTTGATTTTAGTAGAAAAGTTTGTTTGTGTATGATTGAAAATTCAGACGTCACATTTCAATTTGAAAGCAATAGTCATCGATCATCTCGTGTCAAAAAATAATAAAAAAACAACACTAATTAATTAATGACGTCTCAACGATTCATGTCGTCATCTTCAGAATATTGTTTGAGAACAGTGGTCGCGATTAATCCATAACGAGAAGTAATGGATCCAAAAAATTCCAGACAGAAATATTTTGTGGATTGAAGGAAAAGGAAAATATGGAAAATCTATATAGAAACGAAAATCAATATTGGCTCAATTCAAAACAAAAAATTAGGCATCTCGAATTGACAAAATAAAGATTAACGGTCGTAACAAAGTTGATTGAATATTAAATCGAAATTAAGCTGTCGAAAGAAAAGATCAAAATCACGATTGAGGATACTTGAGGAACAGTTCAGACTATGTAATGAATTAGCCACAAATTGTGTATAAAATAAGCATTCATCGAAAACCATTTTACAAACACAAATATAATGAATTACCCCTAGATATAACGAGTATCTTTTAATGTGACTTTAAAAAACTACAGAAAATCATGAAATATTATATTTTTAACCATCCTTCTCACAGCGGTGTAATGTCGTACACAATTTTACAGAAATGTCCTGCTGTCATAAAGCAATTAGAGACATTAACGGTGAACTTTTTAGTAGCCGCAAGATTTATATCGTTGCATCGTACGCTCCAACTTGACAAAAAGTATATCAATTTTTCAGGTGCGTTTTTACCGACTGTAAGATTCGTGCCAACTCTTTCAGCACTTTTCCATCGCGCGAAATCTTGTTGGTAAAAAATTTAATCCTCCGAGTGCCCTCGACTGGCGCCGTGTGCACTTTTTTTTAGGAGCGTCTCTATTTTATGAGATAGCTCGCTTCCACTGAGCGTATCTATTGCGTTCTTTTTATCTATACGCGCCTCGAATATCGTTCTTATCAATGCTTCTTATTTCACCTATTTCATGTGACATCGCGTGCGAGCGCCTTCAATTTACCATTTTCACGCTATCGAATGTTCGAAAAGATTTTTCACCTTGATCGGAATGCTGTACGATCGAATTTCATGGGGGTACATATTTTTATGACGTGGTACGTACAGAAGAATTTATACTGGGATTTCAAAGTCCACAGAGATTAATGAATTTCATGTGAAATTCTTTGCCTATTAATTTCTTGGTGTGAAATATCGCACTTTATAAAGTGAAATGCGATCCATTTATCTGAATGACTCACTTTTTATTCTTAAAGAAATTCAACGAGTTTTCGAGATATTCCCTCATTTAACCCTTAATCCCGACGCATGGGTCGTTTTCGACCCAGAGAAAATTCAAATTGTACTTTATAAATTGCACAACTGTAAGCATTTTCAAATGGCAGGACAAATTTGACCCAGGTAGTGAGAGGAAAGGGCCTTAAAAGAGCCGTCGGAACAAAGGGTTAAATACAGTTGATGAGCGTATAATAATAGTAATTTGATCCAGTAATCGATATGCTACAGCTGCAAATCAAGCAAGTTTTGCTGGCTGAAAAGGAACTATTTTGTTAACTATTTTGCTACTAAACTAAGCAATCGTAATAATAGAAATGAAAAGTTTAGTAACAAAGAAATATCCACGGTAGAAATTCCTAAGAATCTTTCTAAGAAATATAAAAATTTAAGCGCTTTATACAAGCTTTCGCGTAAAAGTTTAATTTCCTTTCGATCCACGATCACGATGATCGCCTAACCTCTAAGATTTTCGATTTTAATAAACAGTAGTTATTATGAAGTAACATGGTTTAATTTAAATTTTTTACATCACCAACAAAATATATTTAAATAAAATACATTCAGTTTATACACTTTGCTAATTACAATTTATTGTTCCGCTGCAATATATATTTTCATTTCGGGATGTTGAGATATCTGGCTGTTCACTGTCGAATTTTTCATTCATTGGTACAAAGCTGGGAGAAATCCCAATTATTTGACAATATTCAACAATCACATATAGCATAAGCCGTAAATAATGGAACTGGAACTAAATTACGGGCAATTTAAAATCGTAAACCAAAACCATAGATCACAATATAAGTACAAATTTTGTCTAAATGGTTTTCATCAGCGTTTCGAAACAGTTTCGATATCTCGAAAATTTCGTAACTATATTTCAAAAGATTCACTGATTCCTGAACCAATTTTTTCGTCATTTAAGTAGAAGACTGCCTACAAACTCCAAAAAGTGCCACCCTAAATTTGGTCTATTTTATGGGCCTCGAATTTGGTAGGACATGAAAGTTTTTCCGAATCAAAAAAAAATTTTTAATATTTTCAAAACAAAGGCAAAATTATGTTAACAATTTGAAAGTTTGATTTTTTCGATCTGGAGAAAATTTGTTTATATTGTTCGGACAATTCTGAACAAAAAATGTCTCTTAAATTTACAGAAAATTTTTGGAGATAAAAAATGTCAATTTTTACTTTTCAAAAAATGTAATTTTGGCAGTAAAATTCCCCCTTTAAACTCCCATATCTTAAGATTGAGGTACATGCGCAATTTGAAAATTTGACATGATTAACCTAGTATCTGAAACTTTTTTTTCCCACACATTTTACCCCTAATTTCATGTCCAAAAATAAAGCGAAATTTCGTCACTTTCTTTGGGTGGCTCTTTAGTAGTGGTAATTACTACTTTTCAGTGAATAGCTATGTTACTGATTCGAACAACGTGATTTTCATTAATTTACTTTGGAGCCATACAAACATTATACGAAACCAACTTTTATATGTCATTTGATAAACTACAATTTTATATCAGTTTACTATCTTGGGCAGTTGCTGCAAGTAAATAAATAGACTTGGGGATCTACGAAACTATGTCAAGTAGTAGAAAAGTAGTTAAATTTATTAAGAAATTTGTTCAATCTGTCTACTGCTATAACTTGAATTTATTAAAGAAGTATATTTAAAAACTATTGAATTTATGTAAATGAATGAATATAAAACATTTGAATAAAATATATTTATTCATTTAAACCTAATTTATTAATTAGAATTTTTAGAATTAGGCTGAGATAGGTTAGGTGAAGTTAGACGAGTTTGGTTTAGTTTCGGTTAGGTTTTATCTTTTAATTATATATATAATTTATCATTTTTCCCCTTAAATCCCCTGGGATTCTTGTTATATGATGAAACGATCATGAAACAAAATTTTTATTTTAAAATAGTCGTATGTTAAATTTTTGTGATGAAACGTCGTTTTTTGAAAGTCAGAAGTTGAATAGTTGTGTACCATTCATTTATGTCAAAAAATTTTTTTTTCAGTTTCAGATGATATATATCTTTTATATGAATGTAATATTTCATCACTTAAAAAATACAAAACTGTGCAATTATGATTCACATAAGTTAGGATAGCTCATCAGCCAAAGATTTATTGGTTTCATCGTTACTATCAATATCCTCCTGATGAAAATAAGGACACGTCATAGAGATCCGAAAATTCCAGGATATTTTTTTAACATCCCATATAAAGTTTTAATAGAACTTTTGTAAGTCTTAAGACCATCAATTGTTATTTTTGGACAGCTGATATAAACTGTTACTAAGATCAGGAAAGTGAACATGTAGGATTATTTCATTCTTATATTATTTTTCTTTTCCAAAACCATAAAATACGTATAGAAAACAATAAGTATAAACAATTTCCAAAAATAATATTGACTTATCCCCAGATATATAAAAAGTCATAAACTTTTGGAACAAAGAATATTGCTTATAGGTGCTATTGCCTCCAATGCCCGCAAGTTTTGTAGCCTGCATTTCATCTACTCGATCATGAATGTTTGCGAAAGCAAATGTGACGTTCATAAATACGGTGTATAAAAAGGGAACCTGGCACTTTACGAGTGTTGAGAACTCCCGGCATCCCGTATCTTGATATCTTTTTGGTGAGGGATATTGCGAGGCGTGATAAAAGTGATAGCCGGCACACCCTCCTGCCAATAAAGTAATAAATGCTTAACAGGTCTCGCGTCGAAGATATTTATACCCGTATTTATTCACCTGTGCTGCCAGGTTTTATCGCATTAACAAGAAGCATCGGTCGCAATGTCCGCAAACTTATTAACAAACGGGACAGAAATCGAAATCGAAGCCATGCTTCATTATTTTTAAACGAGCACAGAGAATTCGATTACATGCAACGCATCGCTCCTGCGAAATTTTAGCTGCTAGTTTAAAACGAGTTATGACACGCACAGGACGTTGTTTGATAAATTAATTACGTTAATCGAATAATTATATTTGTACGGTTCGATTATGTGGTATCGATTGATAATGGTCGTTACACAAACTGATAGCAAAGTCAATTGCAGAAGCAACTGTCAGCTGTGTTGCAATTAGAAATAATCGATCATTGTCAAACGTATTAGCAATTCGATAAACTTTTTCAGAATTATTTTTTTGTTTCCAGTCATCCTTATGTTTATAAATATGTTTTGTGTTCCAATTTCCTGTTAAAAATCGACACCATTATTTAAAACTGTTCTTCTTGGTTATTTTAACTGCTCTTTCTTACCTGTGGGAGACATACGTTGTAGTAGAGAATCTACTGTCCCTCGAGATTCGCGAAACCGTCCAATTCACTTTGCAATTTACGATTGATTCTTTCCTCTGTAATTTCCAACAAATTCTCGGATGTATTTTATTCTGGAAAGACGTATAATTTTATTGCAATTTATGATTGAAATTTAATCATATACCAGCATTTCAAGTTTTATAAAACGCGTTTTATTTGTGCGTATCGATTAAAATTAAAGACTGTTTCGTTTTATTTTATTTAGTTGGCAATTTTTAACTTTGGGCGTCATTGTTTTACTTGGCTTCTTACCACCAGAAGTAATGTATTCAATCATGGCGAATTACATACTCTTAGGCGTGTTTCACAAAGCTTCTTCTGTCTTCTAGCACGTGGAGAAGCATTTATATTCAAATTTATGATCCGCTACAATGTCAACAAAATAACGTTTGGAATGGGTTTAGTATTAAGAAATGCTGAAGTGTATGTATTTAAGATTCATCAGAAGAACAATCTGCCATTGTCAGATGACAATTATTAACATTATATCAGTTATAAGACTTCTTAATTATTCCTTAATTTTTCTGTTTCCAAACATCGGATATTCATTTTTGTATATATTTATGATTTATTTGTGATTTTATTTAAATTAAGTATTTTCAAACATTACAATATTATTTTAATCATATACTAACCACACGCTTCTTCCTTGTGATTTTTTTATTCTCCGTCTCTTTTTAGGAACAGACACTCTTTTTACATATGAACCTCATTAATATTAATTTCCAACTACTCAAAGTCATCAAAACCAATAAAATACATAAAATACTAATGATATCGTAAATCAAAATTACTATTGGTTTCTTCAGAAACATAAAATAATTCATATAAAATTTTATTAATATTGCATATTATTGTACATATAACAAATGTTTTACCACCAAAAATAATCTCGAAGGGAGTTTTACAAATACTATCACCATTACCTTCCAATCTGATATTACGAAGGTTCAACCTCTTTTATATCAGAGTCATTATATACATTAGAAAAAAATCTTATTCCCATTCACCCCCATAATAAATCATGTCTCTAGGCAGATCGCAGTTTTTAATCTGAAATCCGTTGAAAACGTCTTTTTCTTCGGAAGGAATCCATTTTATGTTATCTCTTTAATGTTAGATAGTTCACTCCTTTTGGTTAACGAAGCCATTTCCTCCGCCATGTAGACCACGCGGCTGGCTACGACACTTGTCTTATCGTACGAAAAGTTTTCTCGAGCGAAGCCAATATTGGGATCCTCTGCCGACGAGCAGAAAAGGGAATGAGCAAAAAACGTGTGTCTGAGAAAAATCGACGTTAAGTGGTAAAAAGACAGATGAAAACGAAGGATAAAGTATCTCGAGGGTTCAATAAATAGTAAATTAACGATTTCAAGAAATATTTCAAAATGCCTATCGAACAACTCATCAATTAACTACAAAACATTCTAAATTACACGATAAATTTCGTTAACACCATTTTAGATACTTACATGAGGTTTCGAGGTTGATCATACTGTTTGGGGTTATATTTTTCATCTATTTAATTACCATTTCTCGATTTTCATTGCAAATAAAAGAACTAATTTTAATTAATTTAAACTCGGATATTATTTTGATACCGACATATCTACTTCAGCAGAAATACTGGATAAGGCTGTACGGGATGTTAAATTCTAATTAACGGAAATGCTAATGGATTTTCAAAGAGATGGGTTGCAATTACAAATATCACTTTGTCGACAATGGTGACAGTGTAATAAGATGCTAGCCACGTTTTTGCAGAATTATTTAATTTAAAAACGTTTAAATTATCTAATTTAAAAGTGTTTTGAGGTACATTTGATAGTACGCTACATTCATGATAAGCAAACATGAAAATAAGAAAAATATTTAATCTTTTATTGCAATTTATCGTTATATATTCTGTTTTTATCGACAGTTAATATTGTAGTCGACAAAATGACTAGTACCTCGGTTCTGTGTGGTAGCAGCTCGAAGGGTTTTGGCTGCTAATATTGGTTCGACTACAGCATAAAAGATGCAAAACCTGAGTAGCAGTGAATTAGGGGGTTTATTAGCCCAAAACGAGGTTTTGGAAACTAATATTAATGTATCTACGTATATAAAATATTATATTAGCCCATGGGCTTGATCTAATACAGATAATGTTAAATATTCATTTCATATCAAGTGTCATATTTTCAATTTTTATTGATTATACTCTTCAATTTCATTACTTAGTTTGTGTTGTAAAGTTGAATTATGGTATTTTTTTGTGATATACCAGACTTTTTAATGCCTACTCAAGCGCAATATGGCACACAGTGGAGCACGTGGCACATTTAAACCCATTTCTTGATCTCCTCAAATTTTGGGGTTAAAATCATCTTTTAGAGTTATTCATATTTCGTTATTGTTAGAAATTTAACTATTGTTTCAATATCGAGTATTTCATATTAGAAAGAAGCTTTTTGAGTACCTTTTACACCTGAATTATTCGTAAACTACTAAACATAGGGTCCAAAGTCGATGACTGAAAGAATTAGTAAAGATTTTCACTAACGAAAATTAAGAAACTACTAATGCTTTAAACAAGTGCAGCTAATTTAAAATTAGTCGTCATATGTTTCATAACTACGTTTAATAACAAAAAAATAAATATATAATCATCCTATACAGTAATTTGGCCTCTAATACGACATTATTAAAATGATTTAGTCAAATTTGAATGGTTAAAAATTTACTTATTTCATTAGTAGCCGATTTTGCACTCTAAGATTTAGGTTCTTGATTAATACAATTTCAAAAAATACATCTAAGCTTAAATGGCAGAAACTTTTAATGATGGCTAATTATGAATTGAATATTCAGATATTAAAGACAGCTGAGGTGTTAGTGCAACAACAGTTTTTCGTCGAACATTTACATCAGAATCGACTACAAAACTACAAAACGTTTCTGGAAATAATACTAAATGTAACTCAGAAGTAAAACGTCAGACAGAGAAGATAGTAAATTTCACTGTTAAATAAATTACTAATTCAAAATTCGCGGGATATGACCTGCAATAATAACTGATAGTAATTACAGTATTAAAACATTTTAAAATGGCTGAAATATTTGCAAGCGCCCTCTGTTAAAATTAATTCAATTCCCGAACAGCGAGCTTTTTTGAAAAAACAACTTAACAAAATTTTAAATAAAAAATATAAAAATATATAAAAAATATGGAGAAACCGAAAATGTGTGTAAAATTCAGAAAAAAAAGATACTTGGAGAAACATTCGGTAAACACAAGGTTACGAAGCTGAGACGTTTCGATTGCTCTATCAAATGAGCAATGTCTCCAGCCGTTGTTCGGGAATTAAAATGATTTCAACACTTTAAAATATTAAAATATTTGCGTTTGAAAATATTTCAGGCACGGTGAAATTTTTAAATAATGGAATTACCATCAGTTGCTACTGCAGGCCATAAGCGCGCCAAATTTGAATTGTTTACTGATTATTATCATAAAGCCTAACAAAAACTTCATTAATTACCAATTCTTTATTTCACATCATAAAATATTGTATTTTTTATGCATTCGGATACATATCGGAAACAATTCGGATGGAATCTATCGACCGATGTAGCAAATAAACTTCATTGGGGGTATCATTTTGATATTTATGCGGTCATAAAATAGGGTTCTTGATTCTTCCATGTGCAAGTTGGAAGTAGACCATTACCCCGTCAGGCGGTAAAGTTTACTGTCGACAGAGTTGTTGTTGCGAAATTCGGAGTTCCCTCGGCGAGGGTATGAGACGGGCCTGATTAAATCTTAAGATCGGAAGCTAACGGTCGCGGGCTCCTGTGCCTCGAGAGAAAAAGTTTCAGTATGGCGGAAACAGAACAGCCGGGGATGAGAGTCGAAATACGTTTCCGCGCCAAAACGAAAGCAGGGTAAATTGCACTGTGTCCGCTTGATTTTCGTAATTACGCGTCTTTAAAAATGTAGCTTTACGATGTTAGTTTTAAAAGTAGTCGTTGATATAGAAAAAAAGATATTTTTTAATATTGTTGGAATTCAATCACAGTGTTTTGATGGTAGAATATGGTAAAAAATGCAATAAATGATATTTGGAATAATACTAACATTACTACATTAGTTATTACGATTAATGGAGGTGAAAATGATAGCAACAGTAAAACTAGTATTTATCCACTAAGCAAAGCTAACAAGTCTATTATGCATTTTATAGTTTGGAATTATCATGATAATAGAAGATCTCGATGTGAGAGTATTTTAGATACAGATAGTTAAAAACATCAAAAGCTGAATGGCACTAGTTAAGTTGAGCAAAAATGGACTTGTTACAATGTCGAACTTTAAGTAACTTTGACAAGATTCTGAAATCTAAATTTCTGAAAGACTAAAATTCTGAATCAGATCCCTCAGTACACATGATCACCGCAAGTTTGAGATATTAAATATTAAGACTGAATACTTTTCCATTCGTATATCAAGGAATAACAGTTGTAATAATTAGTTGTAGCACGTCATTTAGACTAATTACCGTTATATTATGTCAGACGTGCTCAAAATTGTTGACCTGGCTTCATCTAAATTCAGAGAGAGGTTGTTTTCAAAATTTCAATTGTTACATAGTCAGAAATCAGACGTATTCCCAACGTGACCTCAACATTGTTATTTTCAAGCTTTGAATAACTAATTACGTGTAGCTTTGGATGATTTCAAAAAGTACAACCGTAAATAAGATGGTACGTTTAGAAAGAAAATCTTAAAATATGAATTATTGCGAATAATAATTATTTTTTAATTCATCAATATTTAAGACGTTTTGTAATCTTCAAATATATGGATACATTCAATAAGTTAGTGATATTTACATTTTTAGCGCAGAGTTTAAATATATCACTATTTCCTTCAAGTATCATTAACTAGTAGACAAATGTTATTCTGATTATGTTTGATAGCTATTGAAAACAGGCAATATCCTGCATTTTAGACGAGGAATATGTTATTTTAGTGTACCAATTAAGAATTATTACTGAGAAACAAAATAATTTTCAAACCAAAGAACAAGCTTGATATGGACTATGATAATACCATAAATTTCTATTATCGCTTTACAAAGATAAATTACGCCATCAATTCACCTAAAAAAATTGTCATGCCCAAAATATTCGATACAATCTAAGAAATAATATTAAGCGATCGGAGAATAAATGGACATCATAAGGCTGCAAATCTTGAATAAGTCGGTAATCACATTTTAAAGAAATATATGGACACAAAAAAGTATCCCTACAATGTAGTCTGCAATGACTGACACTCACTCAAACTCGTAACCAAAAGAGTACTTTAAAGAAATGTGGCTGCCATAATCAGAACAAATTTTTGGACCATTTTGAAACTCCTGCGGAAACATGAATCCACCGCAATACCCCGGAGACCAAGAAACAATCAAAGCAACTAGTTTGTCTAGGTGAATTCGCCCCAGAGAAGGTCAAGTTGTGTCTATCGATCTCGAAGGATATAATGTCTGAGGTTTCTTGTGATTCACCTGATGTCATTGACATTCATTATATTGGAAAATGTCAAACAACCCTATCTGAAGCAAAAACGTCCGCATGATGAAAACAAAACTGCTATTGCATGAAGGCAATGAGCGGTTGCACATAACATAAAAAATTCATTAATTGGGATACAAACTGACAACCTCTTCTCCCTGTAGTTCAAATTTAGCCCCATGTAACTATTTCGTGTATTCGCAATTGAATAAATAGCTGGGCGGTGAGAAATTAAGATAGAATAAAGAAGTCGCCGTTCCAAGCAATGTTTATTTTCTGGACCAAAAAACTATTAAAGAAAAACTCAATAAGGAATAAACGGTTAGACGAAATTCGTCAAGTTAGTGGTGGAAAGTAGAATATCTCTTTGTGAAAATAGTATATTAAGCAACTAGTCCGCAATATAGATGATTCCCACGCGTGAAGGAATCAAGCATAAAATATCGTATGTAACTACAGCGAAATATCGATCTCCAAAGAGTGTAGTTAATGTCCTCGCTTCGTTTGGGCCAGAAACTTATAATTATATACTATTTTAACACTCTGGGAGTAGAAGTCGATTTTGCGCCCTGTAGCGAAATCTTCGGGTGCAATTTATCGAGCCCCACGCCTGTCGCGTTAAAAAATATCGTATGCAACACAAGCTAAGATCAGTAATTATGCCCTTGTTATATAATATACCATTTCTTATCTTCGGGCGCAAAATAACATTTGTGGGCGCAGAATACATTACGCAAAAAAATCGAATTTTGCGCTCGAGGTCAGAAAAAATTACTTTTTTTACACTCCAGACATAAAACTTGATTTTGCGTCCTTCAGATTAGCTCGTGTTATAAACTTGGAAATCGTCGAATATCGCTAATTGCGCCCCAGGAACATAATATACTATTATCCCAAAAATGTAATCAACTAATCCTCTTAATTACTCTAAACATTTCGCATATTATAACACAATCCAACATTGCATTGAGAATGTGTACATTATATATGCATAATTAGTGCGTTGGTAATTTCTATTGAATACAATTTAAAAATGCATAGTAATCCTTAGATTTAATGAACAGCAGTAAATACCGAGTTTACGCCGACCGACTGTTAATGAGATTTCGAAATTACCGAAACCACCCGCAAAGATAATCATCACCATAAATGACTAATTTCACGGTTAGATGTCGCTCTAACGCGATTTACCACGGGAAAGGGTGAATATTTCAAACCTACCCCCATTCCTTATGCGTGCACGGTGGGTTGGGAGCGTGACAATTACGTCCGAATTCGCGACTCCACCAGAAACGTTAGGAACCGAGTTGAGGCGTGATTGTTGGATCGCAATAAAGATGACCCTGGAGAAATTTATTTATCGCTCTTATCGACTTATCTGTGTACTTTAATACACGTGCATATCGAGAGCATATGCCGCTACCCGCGGCTACAGCATTGGGTTCACGTATAAAGCCAAGTCGGGATAAGACTCCCGCGAGACCATCATGGCGCCGGCTCCCGAGGGATGACGTACTCTCTCCTTGAAACTGCTGATAGTATCCTGGGAAAATGGCGTGGCCTCTGTGGGCTCGTTGAAACCTACGCAACCTCTTCCCACGACTCGTTCCTACTCTCTTTGCCCTCACTCATTCACTCTCGATTTCAGTCTCCCCACTTTCTCTTCATCCAGAATTACCCCTTGTCTTTCTCTCTTGATTTTATGTTTTGCTACTTGGGCCACGTGTGACCGTAATTACATTTTCTTTGCGGCCTTTCTTTAACGCTGTTAAATACTGAATCATTTATTGCCGCGTCGTTAGTGCTAAACGATAGCTCATTCATGGCTCTTTATCATATTTCTCATGTGAAATGTTTTAGTAGATGAAGTTTATTTCCAAACCGAGTGATGAAAGCGTATTCTAAATTATTTGAAATTTAGGTAATAATGTTTTTAACACTCCGGGAGTAGAAATTGATTTTGCGCCCTGCCGCAAGATCTTCGGGAGCAATTCATCGAGTCCCTAGGAATTTACGGCCTCCTATTGATTGTCGACTTCATCAGTAGCATTCGGACGCCCAATCTCTTCCCCGAGCGTAAAAGTCTACTTTGCGGCCATGGATCGAAAAGTACTATTTGATAATGATGGGCATAATATGAAATTTTACACACCTAGCGGTGGATAATAATGAAGAATAGTCTTTTTTTGTCTCTGTGGATGTAACATACGATGGATAATTTTTGTCCATATCCCCCATTTTTTTCAATTCCCCTCCCTTTCACTTTTTGCCCTGTAAACAAAGCGCAAAACCGAATTTTGCACCCTAGTGTGATGAAAAAAAAATAGTTATGTTTATTTTATATCAAGTACTTTAAAAACTCATTAAAACCGATAAAAATATATTAAATTTCATAATAATGATGAAAACTTTATGCTTTAAAGAGGAATAATAAGAGAACTTGGAAGTATAAGTGTAAGATAACGACAATGACACTCGTCTCAAGTAGTTTCTCTTTTAATTATTTTATTGAAAATTATTGGAAAAAGTTTCGATGGAATACAGTCGTGGAGAGTGAACGATTCACTCGGATAGTGGAAAAGTGTCACTCGAGGAATTTTTCCAGGCTTCTACCGCAATCTTTCTCCCGGATCGAGGCGCAGTCGTCGCAGCACTTGTTAAAATTGTACACGGACGTACACAACCGCGACTTTGAAGAAAAGTAGACTCAACTTTCGCATTTATCATTTGGAGGGTATTTGTGAGCTCGGCACTCACGTATACAGAGGACTCCCGTTCGGTGCGGGCGCTCGCGGAATTTTAATTTGTCAGGATCCCATCGAAGGAACAGCATGAAAAATGCTCGCATAGTTCGTGAGTAATAAAATCGGGAATTCCGTCGATCCGTCAACGAACGACTTATCCCCTACTCCGAGGAACTCGAAAATAGAGGAGTTGGTGTAGATAGACTTTTTCCCAGAGTGGAAAAATATACCCTTTCCGATCAGGTAATGGCCAATTGGAAACTGTAGTGAAAGGATTTAATTAAGATAGGGGGAAAACGACTACGCGGATATAAGAAAATTATTCTTGGTTCCAAAGTAAACTATGTAGGGATGCAAATATTAATTGTTCGTGACATTATATCAAACTAACATTCTCTATTATTTCATTTTCATATCAATAATATTTATTTTAATTATAACTGGTCTAAACCGAAACTAAAAGTGTTAGGTTGTTAGATCCAGAATTATAGTTACTGAAAATAGTTTAATTGCTACTAAACCGGAAGGAAGAGACAACAACTTCTCTTCAGTTAGTGGTCCATATTGTATGAGTTTTGTATGGACGTTGGCGTACTAAATACTAGAAATTCCACGAAACCAATCTAGTTCGGTCGGAAAACGAAATATATTTGTTGATCTTTAAAAAGAGTTGAATTTTTTAAGTCCAAAAAGTCGAAATAATAATGGATGGTAGTATCTAACCTCAAAAAATCAGATCCTGCCGCAACTAGAGTCGATAAGGTATAAATTGGTTTGCGAGCAACTGGAATATTCGACAGAGACAAATTCGTCGTCTACAAACCCAGCTGGTGCTGCTAGGACGTCTCGAGGGACTCGGTTTCATCGTCGCGAGAGGGATGAAAAGGACCGCGCGAATTTCCACGTTCCTATATAGTTACAGTCTAATGAGCGAACGTATCCCTTTACGTGGTGCGCATCTAGAAGCACCCTCTCGACGGCTGCTTTAGCACTTTCCCGTAAAAAGCACTGAAATACACCCACGGTGTGGCAACGTGGACCACTTCGGTCCACGTGCACGAACGCACTTGTGAAGCCAACCTCCTCTCTCGCCTAGTCGTAGCGATTTACGACTCGAAATAATGTGGAGAAACTAATTATTCCGAGATCCTTGAGGTAATCCGGGCTTATCGCGTAGGTGGATTGAGTTTTTAACTTTTTAATGCAGCCTGGAAAACCTCCGCTTTTCTCCTGAACGCGGGATTTCAACTCAGCTTTTATCTCGGTGTCTGTGTATTTTGCTTCAATTCGTGAAAGCGTGCGCTTTGAAATTGATTTTTATTTTAGTCACTGCTAATTACAAAAAGTATTCCTTTATTTTACTAGAGTTTTATTATAATTTTAAACTGCATTTAGACATAGAAAATCCCAGTTTCACTAACGCATTCATATTGATGAATTTAATGTTAAATAGTTTGCCACGCTTCTGAAAGAGAGAAATGATTGTTTAAGGAAAAATAATAATCAAATAAACATTCGAATAGATCTACATATTATTAAATTGAAACGTCGTAGTTAAGCTGTGAGAAATTTACGAAAGAGATGGTGAGGCAAAGCAAAAATAATACCGGCAATGATTCTTGAAAAAAGAGAGATACCTCTGTTTTGAAGTTTCATAAAAGCGAATGTAACGTAGACCAATTATTAAGTAAATTCAAATGACTGTATACATCAAAAGGAGAAGCTGTCAAAATTAATATTATAAGTTCTAATCAACTCAACCCATTTTGGTTCGTGTATTTGGAAAGAACACAAAATTTTACGTCCGAATAACAAGACCGAGGCCTTAGTATAATAGTTAATGTCATTTTAAGGTGATAGTTTCAATTTTCCAGGCTATTTAATGGTATAATTGAATCTGATCCTGAGTATGACTTAAGATTATTCCAAGGTCAAGGGTAAAAAAACTTAACCTTGGAATAACTTTTAAAGTCATGTTCACGTTCAAATACAGTGGTACCATTAAATAGTCGAGGAAAATTCTGAAACTTTCGAATGAAACATTTTACCCAAACATTAATCCCGTCGAGTTATTTCGCAATGCCGGGATTTTATATTTTTTGATCACCCGATCAATTATTATGAATTGTTAAGGGTAATTTATGATGTAATCAAGATACGATACAAATATTACCATTATTTTCAAATGTCCTTGACAGTAATTATCGTATATTGACCTAGATAGCAAGGCGTGAGTGTCCTCATGTTTGAGGCCTCACTTATGAGTTAATGTGATTGCATACGAGAGTTCAGGAATGAGTAGAATATACAGGATTGGACTGCGCACGCGCAGGAAATCTCCGTTTCTACGCACATCTCAGACTTTTGTAATGCCTGTGCGGCAAGAAGGTAGTGGTTTGCGCATGCGCAAATTGTTCAATAAGGCAAGACTCATGTGAGTGACGATCGTCATCTAATTGGAGGAGACAAAAAGCACTCACATGGAGCACAAACGAAAGAAAATGTCTAAAAAACCTAACCTAACCTCACCTACCTATATTTTATAATATTTTGTACTGTGAGACAAATGTTGTCTACAAATAGCCAATTGTATTGAGCTTTTTAATACAACCAAAAAAATTTTCTCGTTGTAGTTTTAGTATTTATGCTAACTTTGCTAGTAAACGTCCGATAAGAGATTGCATGTAATATAGATAAATTACATTCCGGATAATATATTGCGTCATCAAAAGCATTTACTTCATTTGCAATTTATTGCTTTCATGTTTCGAGTGCACTTATAAAATATTTTATGCTACGTTCCGCGTGCCCTCTCATAATATTCGCATTAGCTTCGATTACTCTTGCTTCTCGTTTTAATTTCATTTGAAACTTTAAATTATATTTGCGTAACTATTTTAATAATTCGCTCAAAAGTACGTACGAACGATTTATAATTATTATTGAGCAAAAATGTTCCCCGAGCGGGTAAAATATGGTGTTTAATATCGGAGAAGTGCAGTACACGCAATGCGTGTAATTGAACGCGGATCGCGAATTATTAGTCCTCTTCGTAATTAAATAATTGCTTTTTAACACGCGAATAACAAAATAGGTTGTACCGTGTGTATTGAAATAGCGAATCGTTGACAAGCAAGTACGTGATCCCGTGAAATTAGTGGCTCGCCTTCGACGCGACGATACGCCGTCCCCGCGCGAACTTGTAAGTACGTCTTCGGCGAGTTCGCGTTTACGAAACGTGCACGGCATAAGTACCAGATGCGAGCCAAGTTAATACGGCAACTTTCTTGCAGAAAATTAATTTAAAAGAGAGACGAGGTGCGCGTCCGCCCCGGACTTGCAATGGGGACGTGCCGCCCGACCCTACCGCGTAAAATTCTTATCTTGTCACCATTGGCGGAACGACGTCGTTGCGGACTGTATTTATTATATCATTATCATATTTGGTGAGATTCGGTCCTACCCTGAACAATATTAAAATAGGGAACGTTTTTCTCCAAATTTACGTGTAATTTCCTTTTTACGAATGTCGTATATACATGTGTATGGGTACAATAAAGTTGGGCGCCAAAATAACATTTCTTCGCGACAAGGCTTCTGACATTGGGTTTCATGTATCTTCTGGTTAACTTCAATGTAAATGACATTGGGGATTTCGCAGAATCAATTTTTACAATCATCTTCTTATATTTGTCTGAAAACTCTGGATTTATAATAATAATAATATCGTCAATAGCTGTAAAGAAGAAGCTAAGTGGATACCCAAACAGATTACATAACACCGACATTCCATACATTATTTATCCTATTAAATAAGAAAAAAAATGTGAAAAACTACAAAATTTCTGATCTTCTTAATTATCACGTACCATGTTCTCACCGTAAACCAGTTAATTGCAGTCGAATCAATGCAATTGTAAATGTGAAATGGTCATCTTGTAAGATGCAATTATATTTCACAAAGGTGAAAATATGAACCCATTGGAAATCATTTTGTGGTAAAGGTCCCGTTCGAACTATTCCATGTAGTTTGCTTGTCCGCCGCTAGATGTACGTTTGAACTGTCGCTGCTTTGGCTCGCTCCCATGGAAGAAATTGATTTTGATTTATCATATGATGATTAGCAAATGTTTGAAGCGGTTTAAAGGCAATACATAAAACGATATGTCTATGTACTAGTCATGTGCCCAGTACTACTTAGTAAGTATTAGAAATTTGTTTATGCAGTAGAACTTCACTTTATTGTCCTACTGGGGATTCTGCCTTTCACGTTGTTGTCCTGGAATTATTGTACGAAACAGGGAAGAACTAACCTTATCTGCGTTAAATACGTGAAGAGAATCTCGCTAATAATGTGAATGCGCTAACAAAGTAAATGACAATAAAGTGAAGTTCTACTGTAGTATATTATGTAACAAGGGCACAATTACCGATCTTCGACGAGTGCAAAATTAATATGACGAGCGTGAAGCTCAATAATTTGCGCCCGAAAATTTCACTGTAGGGCGCAAAATCGATATCTACTCCCGGAGTGTTTATATTTAATCTTTAAATGATTATTTTAATGTTTTATATTAAATTTCCTCGCGGGCTTTTAAAGTAAATTTCACTTTCTCTTTAATTAAACTTAATTGCATCGGGAGATATGAAAATGAAAATATGTCACCGGTTTATAGTGTTTTCGTCACTTTTAGATGCAAGAGAAAACTTTGCATTCAAATATAGTGAACTCTTAATCTGGAAGAACGATTGATACTTTATTATGTGAGATTTCAGGGCAAACCAGAGAGTTTTCACTTTAAGAATATTGACTTTGATCAAACAAATAGCCCCTTTAACTTTTCAGCAGAAACAAAGAGAATGTGTTTATCGTTTCTATGCGAATACAAGAGACTTGGGTTTGTGGGATATATTGATGTTTGAGAAACTTGGGTATTAAAAAAAATTAGTTAATAATTTCATGAACACAAAATTAAAACATTAGTTTTCATGAAGAGAGAAACGTATTTAATATAAAACTAAATATCAAATTATTTTAATCATGCGGGACGAATTTATTTCATTTATACGATAAAAATTTTAAAGAGGCATTGTTTTTATTATACATTCTCTTCCTTACCTTTTTGATAATGTTCATCTTCTTTCACATCTCTGTTTATGACTTTTTTGCTGAAGAAAACCTTGTAACGTAATAACGATAATATTTAATATTACTAATCATTTACCAAACACATTTTTTTTAAAAGGTTTAACTCATCATCGACTTGATAATATTTCTCGGCATATTTGAAATTATCTTAACACTACCTGTCATTTCTTCTTCTGCATTCATACATATTTGCACTTCTCACAATAAATAAAAATCAAAAAGAAATATAAGAGGCAATCCCAAATATTCATGCTTACAAGTGTAGATAAATCGTATTTTATCTAAAATTAATGATATTCAACATTAATGTACACGTGCTAAGATAAACACCAATGTAAAAGGGGCTCACAGGGCCCTCGTGTGATTTTGATGATCATAAGCACGTGACTGTTCACAAGTAGCATCCACGTGCATGGACAAAAGAATACATTTAAGCTTATCAAGATACTTGTTAAATTTCATGTACTTTATAAAATCTAATAATTTTTAATGTGAAATATGATTCATATTATATTTTATGGCCATTCTCTTACATTTACATAGTAAAGCGGATTAATCTGTGATAAATCACAGATAGAGTATGGTGATGAAAAAATACTAATAATAGGATTAACAATGATTTTTATCGAAACGAACAATGTCTAAATAAACAGCAAAATTACAAATTTTAATCTTCTTTCTACTACTAATATACAATAATACATATCATGATGTGAAAATGTCTTCGTTTAATTCTTAAGGATACCGTAGGCATTGTGTTACGTTTTGTAATCAATTAAATTACTATATTTTAGGATAGAGAATTTTTAGAGCACTTTTTAGGTCGTTTTTTTAAACTAGGAAATTGATATCGAAATATTTTGAGATTTGATTGGATAGTAGTTTAATGTAATAAATGAATTCTACGCCATTGTTACTTATTACAAAACATTCTTACAAAACGCAGTTATATATTGTAATTCTCTTTCTTAATAAATGAAAAATGTTTCCGTAGGAAAAATTATATAGTTCTATCAGGTATAAAGCAGATGACTGTTTCACACAACAATTTATCTAATTCATTTAATGATATTTCTTTTCTTGAATATATATTTTCAATATTAATCAGTACCACTATAAATGAATCTTTCTTTCTTTTCTGACTCTTTCTTAAGTGAAATGTTCTTTGATAGTTTTTGTATTGTATTGGTGGCATTAAACCGTTCAAAGATAAAACAGATAAATTACATCAAAAAGACGTAGTATACGAAATTAAATGTAACAACTGCGATGGAGTCTATATAGGTGAAACGGGCAGACTTTTAAAAAACAGAATAACCGAACATAAACATAACATCTACTTAAACGAAGACAAATATACAGGACTTACAACACATAGAATTAATACAGGACATAATTTTGATTTTTCAAACGTCAAAATTTTAGCAATAGAAAGAAACAAATACAAAAGAAAACATATAGAAAACTTTTTTATCAAAAATAATATTAAATCAGTAAACATCCGCTTTGAAAAATCAAACTTACCGGACACATATATGCCTTTACTTCAAGTTCAAAAATCAAAACAATAGAAATAGAACAACTAAATGTACACAGAATATTATGTAATCTGAAAAACTTTTCAGTCTCTTTTCATACAGCACAAGAATAAGTACGTGAATATTCACACAAAGTTCTTTTTGTCTCAATACAGTGATAATTTTTACTACTCCTCCATTCAATTTTTTTCAAAAAATTTTTTTCTGCTTACTGAGTGAAAACTCAACAATTTAATTTATTTTACAGTGCTAAAATTCAAAACCGGCTCACAACAATAGATAAACAATAGAAACACAACAATTTCCTACAGGTAAGCAGAAACAAAATCAAATCCAAATTCAAATCCCATTAAAACCTCCTAAACAAAGATTGGAAAGTTTTTCCAGAAAATTCTTTTTTTATTATTGTAATCTTTTTATTATTGTAACTTTTTACTATATTATTTTGTAATTTTTTATATACAGAAATATATTCTGAAGAGGGTCAAAACAAATGACCGATACGTCAACAGTCTAATTTATTCAACAATAAGTAAATCTGACATACAATACAAAAACTATCAGAGTACCACTATATATATTTAAGTTATGCAGACTTAGAGAGAGCATTAATGGAAAAATAGAATACTGCATATTTAGAATCTTTGGATTTTAAAAAAGCTGAAATATTGAAATATTGAAAATAGGATCAGAATTCCAAATCATTCTATTTTTATATGACATATTCCCATTTCGAATACTCATGGCACTAGTACTGCAAATAATATAACTAAGCCAGATTAATAAATGAGGGTGATGCATTTGATGATATCAAATATTTAGTTCATCCCAAAATCAAACATGTATACTGCAGAGACCTGAGTATTTCATCGCTATAAACAAGCGGAAATTTAATGTATTGCGCTGAAAATTGATTGAAAATTGAAAGCAGAAAGCGTTAATTAAAGCTACATTGAATTTTGAAATTACGGTGACGCAATCAACGGATTCTAATTACGTGAGCGCTCGATATGTATGCACCTGTTGTACATTTATTTAATTACTAAGGGGATTCGTTAAAAAGTATCGTTTATGCTTTTCAATGAAATTTAATTTTAAAATTTATAGAATTTAATTAATGGCGGTAAATTTATGTGTTGAACAATAACTTGGTGATTAAATATTACACGATTAATATTTCCTACGTACGTTGTGAAAATTTCAATGCAATATTCAAAATTCTATTCTGTTAAAATTTTCGAAAATATACGAACCTATTCGGTTTTCTGTAAAAAGACAAAAGCTATTGGCATGCACGGTGGTTGTTCTCGTTTAGTAATACAAGCAGAATTTAAAGAATATGAAGGTTTCACACATTTATTATAAAAAACTGCTAATGGAAAAAGCAAAAGGCAATCCTCTGCTTTATAATTCTACGTATAGAGTGGTGGAAAATATCTTTACGATTATTTCATTGGAATCTATCTTGAAATATACATATTAGTTGACTTTGCTTCTTTATTGCAAAATTTAAACTAATTTCGTAAATATTAATCATGTAAATCCTAAGCGTAATATATATGGAAGTTACAAATAAATTTTTTAATAACTTTAAATGAAATTGCATCAGATAATAGTTGTAAGAGGGGTGGATGTTTTAAAATATTCATAATCGATTACTAAAGTAGACTAGGTGACTTTATAGAGATGAGTAGAATCGCTGGTTAGTACGAGGCTATCGTAAGTTACGAATAGATAGTATATGCCCAGCGATTTTAACCGGAAACATTATTTTTAGAGCTTGTGCCAAGATTAAGTCCTACTTAGTCCTGACTAAATTTTTTTAAACAGCATCGTAAAATTTTGACCATATATACTACGTAGATTTTTATAAATATGTACGTAGTTGAAAAGACTTCTGCTTCGTGCATTCGCATGACAAGCGTAGATTAATAGATTATTATAATAAAATTGTCATCGCCCAAATTAATCTGCAGATTATTTTGCTTTTTCCAGTATGTCCAACTGAATATAAATCGTTCAATTGTTTATACTTTAGTTTTTGGCATTAACCCTTTAAGGACCAAATGTACATAAATTTAATGTGAAGTTCGGCAGTACTTTTTAATATTACAACGCAGTGAAAAAAAAATGGAATTGACATTTTTATTACCCACACCCTGCTCTTTTGAATGATGTATTGAAAAATGCTGCAAATTTGAAAGTAAAAAAATTACGAGATATTTAACAAATATCAGGAATTTTTTAGTTTTTTTCACTTATTGTTATTTTTTTATAATTTCCCCATTGAAATACCACAGATAGGTATTGCATAAAAAATGTTTGGTCTAAAAGATAGAACTATTGCGAAAAATTAAATTTGGAAAATGGTAGCCCAAAAATGTCGAATAAAGTTCACTAAACAAATTTTTCTTAAAAATGAGAGTTGCATGTATTCGATCGATTGACCAGAATGAAATCACTTGAAACTTGGTACCCGGCTGTTTTTTTGGTCGTTGAGTCAAAATCTGATGTTAGTATTCGTAAATTCAAATAATGCTGGATCCACAATTCGGAATCAGCGACCCCAAAAACACCAAAGAGTAAGAATTAAATAATTTCGATTGATTTTATTAAATACGGTTGCCATATTGGATCCACCATTTTTAATTTTTGAAAAAGAGCTTCAAATTTGGAGTCAGCGATCTCAAAAAATCCCGGGAACCGGGGTACCTTCTGATTTTGCACTGTTGACATCTTCGAGCCCAAAGATTTCTGATGAGATATTTATAAATATCTTTGGGAAATGATAATAAAATAATGATACATATAAAAATATCCTACAAAAATCATGATTTTTGTTACATAAATGCTAGTATTTTTTTATTTTTATGGTCGTACATAGTTAATAATATGAGCCAACCTTCTTCACATTCTGAAATTTCATTTTTGTAGCGGAAAAGTACTTTAAATTTAAAACTGACAATAAATCTCATGCTCAATTTAAAAATTGATACCATGTGAATAGTATCAATTCTATTTATTGAGTTAGTAAATACTCTAACATTGTAAAATTATTCAGGAAAGCACATATTTGCCTATCCCAACGATAATTTTTTTGTTATTTCAAAACCTAATGTACGCCACAAAATATACAGCGATTAGCAATATTAGATTCCGGCATACAATACTAAAGTAATAGCAAACCATAAATCAGTAGATTTTTTAAATATTAATAGCATTCGCACGTTTAAGGTGCAACTACATAGATATAAAGATAGTAGGTTGTCACAAGCTATAAAAGCTGACTACATATGCATGAAGGTGCGAATGCGTACCCATAGGTGGTAAAGAGCTTTGCACATACGTACACGTAAGGGCCCGAAGAAAAGAGGGACTCGCGTAGACAGCAAATAACTTTCCAAGTAGCTGCAGGGCTATAGGACTGAATATTGCTTCCTACCTTACGCAATTCCTTATTGGGAGAATTCTATATATTTCAATGTCATGCACGACTAAAACGGTCCTCTTACAAACTTCCTTTCAGGGACGAGAGTATCCTTTGTAGCGAATCTATTTATTTGAAGATATTTACACACGACGAGGACCTCTATTAAAAGTTAAAATTTCGCATGGCAAGCATTTTAAAATGTTAGCTCCGATTAAAAAGCCTGACTTGCAAATTTTTGTATAAGCAGCAGTAGCCTCTTCAATGTCCCGTCAAAAAAAGTTTCAAACGTGTAAATGCATTACGTTGATTTTAGCAAAAAGTGTATATTTAAGATTATGTGGGTGATTCTACAAAAAACACTTTTATGTCCTCGCGTTATATTATTTTGGTATTAAATTATTACCTTTTAACGAAAAAAATGTATTTAAAGACTCTTGAACTGAATTATACGTATAACAAAAGACTAGAATTTTTCAAACATATTTAGTGAAAAGAAACATTTAAGAACCAAAAAATAGTATTTCGGTGTGTTCTAAACTCTGAGTACAGAATTTAGGATACCTTTTGGCTGATATTTAAAATCTCTTGATGTTTTGAACTCATTTCGAGTTCGTTGTCAAAGGGACGTGGCAGGTAGTATAATCATTTTAAATTATTCTTAGAATTATATACACCTACTTTATACAATTCCTAATATTCATAGAATTTTACTCACTAAGTACAGGCCTTGTTGGAAGTTTCATTTAGATCATTAAACATAATAATAATTTCTGAAATGCAAAAAACCGCTCACTACTCGAATTTTCAACATGAAATTGAAAAAATAATATACATCTCTTTCAAAAGTATAAAACTAGAAACATACTCCGTTGTTTTATTAAAATCCATTGTCATGCTCCATCATATCTTCTGTATTTTACTAGAAAAAGCGAAACAAAAACGATAAAAAGAAAAACGGAGGGATGAAACTTACTCCCATGCTACTTTTTTTATTTTGTATAAAAAAGGTAAGAACAGATTTAGTTCAAGCTTTAATTGTCGAGGCAAACCACTGTTACACACTGCAGTGTATATTATATATTACAATTAATTCATAAAATATAAAAATACATTGCGCTAAACAGCTTCTCAGAAATAAAGTAATATTTTTATTAAGTAAACATTGTACCTATAATTTAATTTGATGCCAATGAGTATGAATAGAATTAATAATTCATATTTTAAATAGTTCTATTTCAAAAGTACCCAGCTTCTGCAGATTCTCTATTATATACGTTTTTCGAAAATATATCTATTTTCGAATTATTAATCAAATTTTGCTTAGCATATTATTTAAAGAGGACCACTTCAAGACATCGTATGCTCGTATCAACTAGAATATATGTCAGAATTTTTTCACATAAAACCTGTTAAAAACACCATAAATCGTAAAGCATTACATATCCGACCAGTTTTTTTTAGAGTAATCAATGGAAATGAGAGGTTTCTCTTGATTCACTTCTAGAAGGCCCTGTCTGATATGTACTGACTATTTGCACCATCTATGCAATGCGTTCGAATTAATTTCTATTAGGGAAACCATAAAATAATTATAGTACATTATGTGCCAAGGGCGCAATTATTATCGGTCTTCTACGATTGTGAAGTTTGTCGCCCGAGCGAAGTGATGTATTTTTTTATCCGATTTTCGTAGGACTCGTTAATTCGCGGTCGAAGGTTTCGCCCTAGTCCGAGAAATCGAGTTTTACGGCCGGAGGGTCGAAAAAGAGCATTATAAAATAAAAACAAATCCCGTCTTTAGGACATAATTTAGATTCCCAAACCAAACATTTAAGGTGGACAAATATTCATTGCATTATTGTTGTAAGGGTTATGGAGGATTGAAAAAAGGCAAATATTATCTTAAAAATCTTGCAATTTTGTTCAAAATTAATGACCAGCCTCCACACACTGTCTGTATCAGTATTTATTCATACTTCAATTAAATGTAATGCGCCCTTATTTTTGGAGTAGGACGCTACTCAATTTTTATCGAAGAAACTTCGCTCTTTCCATATTTGGTAGAATTTGTTCATTTGTTCACAAATATTATGGTAAAATATTATCCATGCTTATTAAAAATATAAGCTCAGGTATATTTCTTGGTATATGGTAAATTTGCCATACATTACATGACGGACATTCGCCATTTTACAGTGTAATATAATATGGAGGGGTGGGGGGGGGGGGCGTTTTTCGTACACGATGTTATTGTTCTAGTAAAAAATAAATATTCTCCAATTATTCTGCAAATGCACTTGAAAAATGAAATTTAGCTCATGGATTGATCAAGTGTATTAAAAGAATTTAATTAACGGAATTGTCCGCCGGTGGCTAATCGTTTAATGCTTCTTTCATACTTTCCCTGAGCACTGTTTATAATTATTCGCGGTGTGTTCCTTCGCTCGAGGTAACACCCTATGTAATAACATAATGGTATGTTTCGCATATTACGCAGATTACGCGGTTTCCGTTCAGTCACGCATGACGAATTCGAATTGGGGGAAAAAGGGAGAAGCCTGCGTTCATGCTTATGAGAGATTTATGCAGGGGATATCCAACGGGGTAACGGCGATGACGGATCCATTAATAGATTAATGATTTCATAATACGACTATTATATTCGATGGACAAACCAAGTCCTTCAAGTTAATCCGGATATTGTGTCGGCAAATATTGCTTCACCGGCTTTATGCATGCATTTATAGCAATTTATATCGCGAATTCTGTTGACAAGGATACGAAACTTAAGGAAAATATGTCATTTACAAAGCTGTTCAAAATGTCAAATGTAAAGAAATTTAATCCACTTAAATAAGTGATATTGGTATCATTTAAGCACGACAAATGACAATATGAGAGAATCCTTTATAGGTTCTTATATTCTTATGGCATTAGTATGTGTATTTCTTGTATATTCTTTATAAGTGTGTTTAAACAACGTCAATATTTCAAATGAGATGAAGGTGTATTTTTTATTTTGAACTTTTGAGTAGAGACAATTCCTGTTTTTTGAGATGGAGACATTAAAAGTATATCTTTGTAAAGATCCTAAAAGATGACCGCATCTAAAAATATAGTATTTAGGAATCTGTACTAAATCGGAAGTAGATGCCTTAGGAAACTATACTTAACTCAAAAGGACTTCAATCGCACTCCTTCATTTTAAATATTGACTCTATTAGATTGCACATTAACTCCGGGTTCAATGATTCGTTATTTACTCCTTTGGAATTAAATTTGATTTCACTAGTTTTTAATGTGTAGAAATACTAAAGTAAAACATCTATTTAATCAGATGTTGATAGGTGTCTAGAACAGTTTAGTCCTTTAATTGAAAGCTCCTAAAAATATTGCATTTTTATAGATGTCTGGAAGAAGATTGCTGGAAGCTCATTTGATGAGATCTGTGCAAAGAAAGATGATTTTGATTGATTCGATGATGTTGAGATTGAGTTGATCCTGAACATTGTATAAATGTGAATATAATATCGAACGATATAAAAGAATTAAATTGAAAATTCATTGGAAGATTTTTCAATAACGATTCCTTGGGAATATCGGTCCTATTATAAAGAAAAAATTTAAATTAAAAAATATACCAATACACATTTATTTTGTTGTTTCGAAAAGTTCTCAGCTTCTCTTAGCTTTGATTTTCATACAACTTATTATTAGATACGTCAAGAATTTGAATATATTCATTTTTAAAAGGTCGAAAGTGTTTGCAAGAAATGAAAATCGGTTTTGTTTAATTGCTGTTATTAAAATCGTAATTGACATAAAATTCATGTGGCACTAATATGGAATTGATATTATAGTTGTTGGTACACTTGAAACAAAATTAGACCACAATAGTATGAAAACAAAAATTTACATTTAATAATGTACTATAACTGTATAAAAGAAATTACTGTTCTAGTGGAATAGTGACTATTGCATCGAACAGTCCTGAAATTCAATTTTCATGAAATAAAATTTCTTAAAACAAAGACTTGAAGGAAATGTTCAGCAAATGATTTACTGTAACATAACCTAACGTTTATTCAAACGTCACATAGTTTTACAAAATCAAACATTGATCAATTCTGTACATATTAATTTTAAGATTTCTGAGCCGAAAGCAATGCATAATCCCATACATGCGTTAAATCTTATCTCACAGCACAAAATTAATAGTTAATATAGCGTTAAAGTGGCAGCAAATGTTAAAATGATATAACTATCATCAATCAATTGCAACATAATATAGCAAGGATATTTCAGCTGCATACTGCAGTTCTAATCATTCTTTTTAAAACATGGCATAGTTCAGGAAGGTTTTAAATCATATAAACAACCAAATAGTTAATTAATGATTCACACAAATTCCTTGACTACTATATATATTACAACAGAAGTGTAGCTATGATAGAATTTCGTTTACAACTTCGAAGGTTATTCTCATATTTTTAGGTAATTTTGGAAATTACAAGAGTTTTCCGATACAAATATTCTGAAAAATAATTTTCTTTCCTTACGTACCACCTGATTAAATTTCTTGGATTGAAAAACCAGTTGCTATAGAATCAAAACTGAACCGCTATTCTCTATGAGTGAAATCTTACTCTGAAAAGAGTGCAATCACAGTCATAGCAGGCAAATATCACTTTAAAACATTTCATTTAAACTCCATTCGTGTGCACAATAAGTAAATTCAACATTTTATTTCAGAGCATTCAAATTAACTATTTATTTTATTCTTTTTAATTCCATTACCTTTCATTATTTGAAGTAAAAAGTATCGATCAATTCTGCTGTTTATTATAGCAAATTTGATTATAGTCATAATTGAAAAAATAGAAAATAAGAGTTGCAAGTAAAAACTTCAAACCTATTAAAGGTCGTAAAGACATTTATGTTCATAATTCATCAATAAAAATAAAAGATGAATTAAAAATGAAAATTTTCATTCAGCTTTACGCTTAAAATCATTCTACTTTCTGTTCCAGTATCAAGCCACATATATTAATTATGACAAAATATAAAATACAAGATATGAAAAAGTAGTATATTATGCTACACTAGAATATTCAATTATTTTGTTTTAAATATAATTTACCTTTTTATATATATAATCAGAATAATCATGCATCGTATTTATGAATGATAACAGGTTTTACTTGCCACTTCTCACAGAATCTCACTACTTATTACCTCCATTCATCAGAAATAATAATCATAAAACTGCACATTTCACGCAATTATTTATAAGTATGTTTTTCATTAGATAAAATTAATTATACGATAAATAAACTGAAAATAATTACAGTCTCATTTATGCAAAGTGGATAATCAAGTAGTTGGCGAGAAAGTTGACATTATACGAAGAAACAGATTCGTCTTAAATAACCAGTAATAGATGGCATTTTCATGAGAATAAGTTTAGTGATTATACCCATGCCCATCAAGAAAATAATGTAGTATACATACCAGCTTTTATACATCAATGATTAGCCTTATTTTTTAAAATAAAAATGAAAGAATATACGTAAATCTGATCCTCTTTTGTAAATTCTTAATAAAAATTAACTTTTCATTAATTGCATTATGGATTTATATGACTTTTTAAGGAATAATAAATAATACAACTTCATGCGATAAAAATGTTTAAGACAAAAAAATCTGTAATACTTTTTTCTCACAAGGCGGAGACCAATCCCTCTGGTTAAATTACATCCAGAGTTATATATTTGTTATGAGATTTTAGGCGAAGAAATGAACTTTTATGGCAGTAATTTATCTTGAGCAATGTGATGTAAATCAATCCATTTAACTTCCTTCTTTCATTTGTATGGAGAGAAAATTCAACCGCAAGGAACGTTGTTTCCGATAAGAACTATATTGTCGTGAATTATGGTCACTTACCCCAAGCGACCTTGAAATTCCCATTTATTTTCGGTAGAATATGGAAGATTAGGTATGTTTTCTTCGTATGTGTATTAAGGTAATATAAACAAAATTTAAGGAATTTATTAAGGTAGTTAAGAAGTTTATTAATAGTACAATTTGTATCTCAAACATAAGGCATTCTATTTTTGCAATATCCATTAAAGTACTTATTGATTTCTTCAATTTTACAAGAAACATTTTTAAATTTATGGAATTTCTAAAATCAACAATTTTGAATTCCACATTCAGTGTATATATTAGTCGATTGTTAACTCAAAACCATATGTTAGATCATTAAAATGATCGTTAATGTTGCAATGATGTTAACGTGATGTTTGGGGTGGATCTTCATTCCCAAGGAGTAAAAATCAATTGGGTAACTAAGAGTCAATTTTTAGTGCTTTGGTGTAATTAATCTACTTTTAGTTAAGATGATATTAACAATTAACTCCATGGAATTTGAAACATACTCCATAGCATTAAAATATCTTAACTACCCTTTATCAGGCTGATCAAATTACATCAATTATTTTAGAGTTTGAATTAGTTTCATTATTACTGATTCAACTGAACTAACAAGATATGGTAACTAAATTAGTTTTGGTGACAATATTAGTTACTAAAACCTCATTATTTTTATTTATGGAATACACTCGAGGACATTATATATCAGCACATCAATATAGCTGGGTGTAGAAGTTAACCAACTAAATTGCAACAAAATTTGATGGATTGGTATCAACGAATCAACTTGATTATTTTTAAGACTATTATAGTTCCGTGGACTTGCCTAGGGCCAAACAAATTTTTTTCTGTTTAGTATGTATGTGATCTTACTAAAATACAAAACTGTGCCAACACATTACAAATGATACGAAACACAAATTTGAACCCTTCAGAAAGGTGATTATGTGCCTTATAATATGGAAGTATAAAAGTTAACACTTAATTTTAAGTATGAAATATGGTTTTTGATACAGTTGGCGTAAAATTCTCATTTTACGCCCTTATTTGCGGGCGTAAAATGCCTATTTCGCGCCTCGTGGGGCATATTATAAAACCATTTTTACGCTCACGGAGACGTGAAATAGTCATTTTAGGCCAGGCTTCGCTGTCACTCGGACTCTCTCATCGAGGCGTAAAACTCCATTTTACGCCCTTGATACAAAAATAACTATTTATTTGCACTTTTGATAGAGGTGGAATTTGTATTTTTATCATGCATAAACTATTTAAACTTTTGTTGAAAAATTAGTCATAACACATGATGTTTAGTGATAATACAAAATGAATTTATGTATACCTAAAGACAGATATTTTCTGCATAAAAAATTAGTTATTAAATCGGTACAATACTAATAACTGCATTCATAATGCATCAATATAAAATCGCATGAAAAGAAGAAAAAGAGTTGTTTCACGGCAGCGTATACATTAAGCTCAGAGAAAAACACGAACGTCATTTATCAGAGAAATGTATCTCGCAACTCAGGCAATGTTTTGGCATTATTCCGGCGAATTTTCCTTCGCGTATCTGAATCAGGCCGGAACAATAACTTACCAAGTCTGACTTACTTACGAGACAACCCCTGTTCGGGGGCACGTGGCCTATTTATACTCTGATTAAAATATTGTCGCATCCGTTTAATACGACAATACCACGCCAAGTTCCATGGCATTTGCGGGGACGATAAGACTAGCGAAACATGGGGCTCCTATCTAAATACCCCTACACCCATCAGATAGACCTCAGCGCTATATGTACCGAAGGGTGTGCGAATGACTCACTAGGAAGTCCCTTATATTGGCGGCACTGAAGAAAACTCGAAATGTGTACGTGAGTTCGTGTTTACTGTCGAAATACGTGTCGGTTCGCGTTTATATCGGAAAAAAGCGCGACGAGGTGGGTGATAACCGTACACAATGCAGGCTATTATAACTATATTGCGTGCCGTGGGTAAAATGCCAGATATACATACAGTTCTGCGCGCCAGACGCGACAGGAATATTCAAATGATTATCGGATAACGAGGAAATAATGGCTCGTATCGAGTTTCGAAAATGTCGCGAATCTTCAGCAACCGCGGGCTGTAACACAGATGTCGTTTCATTTTAACCCATTCGTTCCCATACTACGTTTGACAAAGTACCAAACTCCCGGCGACATCATTAAGCCTTTTCCAGATAAGGGTTTTACGAATTGCGTACGATTATACTATATCGACAATAGATAATAAAAGTGATACGGCATGCGTGAATTCCTATTACATTGCACTTAATATATAACTTTTATTATGTGCAATTCTGATCTTTCATGTACAAATTTAAATATATGAATATATATGATACTGATATATAGTGAATTTTCTTCCTGTCAAGTAATCGGTTGCCCCCAATACATTTCATAGAGTGATATATTAAGCCCCCCCCCGCCTCAGTGAAAGAAATACATTTCATCTTGAAAATTAAAATTTTACTTCATAAAGAGTCCTTAACATTGAGAATGACAGTGAAAGTGACAATTCAGTCCAAGAAATATAGATAGTATTGATGAGCACATGCTTTTACGAAAATACCACTGAATGATTACTTATAATACATTGGCGATAATTAACCCACTATCTAAAAACAGGACTATCCATAAATTACTTGCGTTCTGCTAAAAATTGCAATTTTAGGTTCATCAGATACAATGAATTTAAGAAAGTTTGTAACCTTTTATTAAAAGTAATGATGTCCATGAAATTCATCCTGTGTGGATTATTCAATTCAATTCAAGCCATGCTACTGAAATGAACGATTTTTAATTAGGTTTTTTCAGTAAATATTCTGCAAGCTTTAGGATTATATCAGAATCCCCATTTCAGATATATTCGACAAATATAACATAGCGTGACAAAATTAAGAGCGAAGAACCTCACAATTTACAGCAGAAGATGTTTGGCGGGCTGAATCTGAAGAGCTGTTGCACCCGTGGTTTAAGGCGATTCTAAAGTAGTCCTCCGTTAAAATAGGATATTTCAGTAAAAAACGCAAATAAAAGATGAATGAATAACATTTTCGAAATTCAGGCATTGTAAGGGCAATTCTAAGAACAATTCTAAGAACTATTAACAATTTCCTAGAAAATATCAAAGATATTAATTGAGAACTGACCGAGAATTTTCGGAAATAAATAAAAATCACTTATTTACGTACCAATTCTTCAAAATTCAGACCTTTTATCAGGTCTATTTTAATTACTATAGACGGTATTCTAGAAAATGCCAAGGAAATTAACTGAGAATTAGCCGAGAATTTTTGGAAATCAGTAATTTTTGTTGTGAAAATTCCTACCTCGGACGAGCACTTTAGAACCCTCTTAAGAGGCAAAAGAATATGAAAAAAACTTTTGTGTGCATATGAGATCTTGGTATTATCAACAGTTAACTCTATTTTCGAAAAGATTGTTACTATGTTTAAAATTACTACTATACCTCTTAGAAATGTACTTTTAAACGCAAAAATCTTGCTTAATTTACAGAGTTAAAATATTGTTACTGTAAATGTATCATTCAGAAGAAACCGAAAAATACAACTCTGAATAAAAAATTTGTTGAAGTCTCAATAAAGAATAGCTATATATATATATCAAATTTTCAAAAGTAACGAAAATAGTCCCTTTGAAATTTCGACTTGCAGGATGACATTTCCTTGAAAAATTTTCAAAAAGTACCAACTGCAGTAAAGAGTTGTCGGGGTTTTTGAGGTCGCTGAACACGAATATGAAGTTATATTTCAAAAATTTCTAAGAGTGGATTTTTTAAGGCAGCATTTTAAAAATCAAACGAATTAGATTGAAATTTGTTACTCCAGTATATTTGAGATTGCTGATCACCAATTTGAGATTAGATTTGGAATTTTCAAAATGTTAAGACGGTGACGATTACGATGGTGGTGATGATGATGATGAAAGGTGACGTCGAATGACGATGACGACAGCATAATGATCATCGATCGTATATACTGACTTATTTTCTTCACAGAATGCTCAATTAATAACTCTAAATTTTAACAAAAAAATCCCGTAGTCTTGATAACAGATATAAACATCAACAAAATGTGAGATAGCCACAAAAGTGTAAATATAAGAAAATGAGGGAGGCAATAACCTTCCAAAAACACATAAAGATAGCAACTATACACTATTTTGGAATATATGGGAAAAATTGTTAATTCTTGACACGCGTTGAAAACTGTGTGGATTATGAAAATTTAATGAAAACTGAACTAAGGAAAGTGTTGAAGTTGTGAGCGCAACAAAAAACTAAACCTCGCTTGACTATACTAATTCATTGGAGTAATAGTATGGGGCAGAGCCGATCTGCTCTAAAATGCATAAATAATAATAATTATTCCTTTGACGTCATTGCAAGTCGGGATTATGGTATGAACGATGTCGAAAGGTCAAAAACATTAGGAGTGGCTACTAGCAAGCCTGTAAGTAGTCTTTAAAGTTTATGGGGTAACTGAATAGGAAGTTAAGTTCAACCATTCAAAATAGAAAAATAGGTTTTAAAAGTCGAAAATTAAAAATTAATATAAAACCTTATAGACAGCCGTATAAATTTATTTAAATTCGTCCTGCATATTAGATCCGTTATTTTCAATTTTTAATGCCGGACTTTACATTAGAATTCAGCGACCTCTTAGTGCTAATGGATTGTATATGAAAAAATACTGGTTTTTTAATGTCTCGAGATGTATTTTGAGTACTTTGCACTTTTACGTTACAATATCTCTAAATCCTGATACGACGGGGCTCTTTTGAGGGTTTCAAAATTAACAAAAAAATTAAAATACATTGGCAAATGTGATTAAGATTTAATAAAATTTGAGATTATATATAATAACAGTGTATATTAGTTACATCTCATTGGCTAAAGAAAACTATTAGTAAAAATAATATTTAATACAACTATATACATTGCTTGCAATCATACCGTTTGAAATTCTAGTTAGCTTCATTACAGTTTATTCTTTTTTTTCAATACATATACAAATGAGAATGTTTAATGCAACATCTGTGATTCACTATTATAATAACTTTCCAGAAAGTGCGTTTATTGAGTTGGTTACACAGGCCAACAAAATTTATACCCATAAACGGGACTATACTTTTCGAAGGTTTTCATTGCGCTAAATCTATATTTGGCCGTATAATGTTCTATCACGTCAAGATTTTGAGATGGTATACTAACTTAAAAGTCCAAAAAACACTGTTTTTGCTCATATTCAGTAAGTTTTTGTGGCGGAACAAAAATATTATTTGCAATTTGGTAAGAACAATATTAAGGTGCTATTTGTCAGCTGTAAAATGCGTTTTTAGTAATTCCGATACGATTATTTAAAACGAATTATTGAAGTTTTTGATAGGGAATAATTATGATTTTCATATATTTCAGTAAATGTGTAATTACGCGCAAATAACTAACAACTGAGACCTACTTTCTTGCTAAAAATTGTTCTATGTCGTCAAAATTTTGAGATATCATAATCTGATATCGTAAATGACTAAAAAAGCATTTTAAAGTTGATGAATAACGCTTTAATCTGATTCTTACCAATGTGCGAACAAGAATTTTGTTCTGCCACAAAATTTACTAAATATGAGCTAAAACCGTCTTTTTTGCACTTTTAGGTTAGGAAATCTCAAAATCCTGACGTGATGGAATAATTCTGCAGCCAAATTTGGATTAGGTTCATTGTCAACCTTCGGAAAAGTATAGTCCGGTTTCTGGATATGGAGATTGGCTTCATTTTGTTGGCCTGTGTTATATTTCCATTGAGCCTCACATAAGTTACAGGATGTAAACTATTCGACATTAACAATAAGCCTTCAATACAACATACTAAGTCAGTCAGAACCAGATAACATTGTTGTTTTTGTGAAAATTCATTCTTTCCTTCAATGTTTTAACAATTAAAACTTGTAAGTTAATAATTAACAATAAAATACATACAGTTTAAGGATGGTAGATATTCTGCTAACATTTTGTTTATTAATAGTTAACCATTACATCTAAACTTACTCAGTACCCGTCTGGTACACAAATGTTTATTATTAGCTTTCGAAGGATAAGAATTTCATGATTTTTTGGTCAAACATTAAGTTTCTTGAAGGAAATCCATTTCTGACTAATGTGAAACCATCAATTTCCAGAGCAGCTTCATCCCAACATCCAAAGTATACATCACATTCATTACCAGAAATATATTTATCATGTTCATCATCAACTGACATCTTTAATTCCAGAATATTAGCCGTGCAGTTGTTGTCACTGATGTTTACACAACATCAGGAATGGAAAATGCAAAACATTCGTAATCGACGACAGACCTTTAAGTCAATTGGAATTCGCGACCATGCGACGAATATAGTCCTTACATACGAACATCGCGATGCAAGTAGACACTTTTAGACGGAAATATATCGCAGACCATTTTAAAGGCTCGACTTTGGAATTGCAATGACTCACATGACTGTCAGGCTACAAAATGTGACATAATACTCACATTAAGAGATCCCCGCGGATCCTCGGCAGACGGACTTGAATGGCTCGGAAAATGAAATTCCACGGAGACTGCGGCGCTGGTGAACTCGGATGCGAACTTTACATGTCGCTGCTTATCACGCAAGTGGCGGAATATGTTTAATAAAGCTCATGCAAATTTGAACCTGAATTTCGAGCCCAAAGAAATTTTAATTCTTACGAGCGCATATATACTGATGCAAATTTTTATTCTACCGTAATTAGCTTCACAGGTCCTTTTTACGGGAAAGAGAATGTAAGAGTGATTAATTTTAAAATACTAAAGAAAAAAATAATCAAATTTTCCAGCACAATTGAATATTTTTAGCAATTATTGATTTAGTTATAATACTCGTAAAATGTTGGCATAATAATTTGTAAAATGTTGCTTCCGCATACTCGCGATATTTATGGATATGCAACGGATATGTATTACTTATCGGTCGCATGTTCCCGTCAAATATAATAACGTCGCATGTCGGGAGCGAACTTTAAAGCCGACCGTGGTGGTACACGATCGATCGAGGAAATAATAGTACATAGCGACAGAAGTAGTTTGCTTTGATTTGTGGAATGCAAACGATAAGAGTACACTGACCCCGATCGAAGCAAATTGAGTGGCTGCCATTTCGTATTCCGTCATTTGAGAAAGTTTTCGAATTCAGCACTGAGCATTCACCGGGAAAACGCTGATAAAGTCGCGAAAAGTTTCCATTTTACAGAATTATTCCATCGACTTGTTGTCGGAACTCGTAGTCAAATCAAATATGACAGTGGCATTTCCCTCACAAAAATGAAATTCATATATCTTGTAAAAAAATAAAATTTTCAACACATATAAATTTTGTAAAATCTCAGGTAATGTTTGCTATAAGTTTTCGAGGACTGCAAAAAGTCCCTCGAAGATGAGAAAGGCTACGTTCTTACTTGGTTGAGTTACATATATATACTTGGCGTAGACACGTGAAGATGGAAGAGCAAGCCAGGAACCCGTAAAATCGTCACACGAATCGAAAGAAAACTCTGCGAAACCTGACATTTATAGGAGACGAGAATGTGATGTTACAAGTGCACCGAATCGAATCGACGTGTTGCTTGCTCGTTATAATCTCAGAGGTTCTCGTAACGATAAGCGACAGAACTTTGAAAAAAAAATTATTTCATTATTTTGCGACATATTGTATTTGTTAAGTTTATAGTCATTTGGACTATAAAGGGAAACAGTTGTAAAGTGCACGGAGTGAGTTTCATCCTACTTGATGTGATGTGAAGTCTGAAATACATTTGATACTTCAGGGCTTCTACAACGAACTATATTTCACAGATAGATTTGGATTGATGGCGTTTCGTGATGTGTGATTTGTAGAATGGAACTCCGCGAAAATAATACATCCTTGAAAAGTTCTATTATTTCTGAAGTCTTTTGTTATTTTGAAAAATCAGACTGAAATGGTGATGGAACAACTAAATTGTTCCATTATGTCCGAAAGCTTGGTTATTTTTTTTTGAATGAATTTTTAGAAAATATCCACCTGTGGACTTAAATAGAACTCATAGATCTAAATAACTATGTGAAGTAACTAACATTTTATCTTGTCGACCAAAATCAGTACAGATGGAAATTAATAGACGATTTAGACTGGATAGCTTACTTTCGTCTTAATTGAATCTCTTTCGGATACAAATCGGTTCCATTTTGATCTGCTTGATGTGTAATGAGAATCGTGAAGATTCCAACAGGATTTTCTGTTCGACTTTAATTAAAACTGGATTACGGTTTAAAAGCAACCGAAAACCGAAATGGCATCACGACTAAATTATTTGTTAAAATACAACTTTAAGGAGAAAAAGAAAATTTCTAAAAAAGTAAGAATAAACATTTTGTTAATAAATATGTTTTTAAGTCCACTATTTTTTAATCAGGATAGAATGGCGGGAAATATTACGACATTTTGACTGTGGGTTAGTTGATAATACGAGGTCAGAATAATTTATTTGGGCTTCGCAGGGCAACCAAACATATAGTTTTATCGTCCTGACCATCTCATCAAGGCGTCCTATATTTTGCGGATGTATAAAAGATATTAACAATATGATAAAAGCCGATATTTGGAGATCCTGAGGATCGTTTGAGGGGTGCGGGTCAAAATGCGATAATCGAAAAGCCGACATTAAAAAAACCGATATTTCAAAAAATGATTGTCCTCCTGACGATGTGTCTATTTTTTTATACGTCGGCTTTTCGGCTATCGGCTTTATGAATGTCAGTTTTTTGACTTGTCGGCTTTTTGATTTGTCAGTTTTTCGACCCGCACCTTGTTTGAGGACGTCTTCACACAGATGTGTTATATGGATTAGAAAAACTACCTCATTCCAACTTTCTCTTTGACAAATTTCTTGTTAGACCCGAACTTTTCCAAATAAGTTTTAAACAAAGACGTTCAATACCGCCAAATTTTATTATGATGTTCATAATAAGCATACATTAAAAACATCTTGATGTAAACAATTTGTTATTGGTTTAAATATTAAGTTTACATTATTTATTTCTGAACTATTAAATTTTCTCTAGATTTTAGCTCTAGCCAAATATTCATTTCGAAAATTGTAGAATTCCGTTTAAAAAACATCATAATGTTTCTTTCGTTAGCTCGAAATTGCTATTGAAAATACAAAAATCAAAAGTCCAACAGTAGACGACAAAAGGAAAAGCCAAGATTTTATGTTATAACAGGAATATCGAGCCGCTTTTCCGATACAGTTGAACCCCAACGTATAATACGGGTCCTCGGTTTTGCCTTTTCTCTTACGCTTTCCGCCTTCGTTCTCGGTTTTCATACCCGGGAGCAACGAGTCAGACGCCTCGACAGAAAAGTATTGAATGACAAATGGTTGACATTTTCACGAGAAAGGCCACCGGTATTGTGAATTTCAGATGTGGTATATATACAATATTGTGTATATATACTGAAGAACGTTATTGTTACTGGAACGCTGGCCTACCTTGACTTATGAATTTTCGAAATGTCATCTCTCGAATGTAGGCTTACCTGAAATTAAAATAAAATGAATTAGATAAATTGGAGATGGAGTATCTTATATCTAGATTATTATTGCTAAAAGTACTTTTATAGATGAAATTACATTTGCATAACCCAAATCCCCATATCCCGTCCATTACGTCTTTTTTAATCTATTTTAAGGTAATTCATGCAGGCAAAATAGGTCCCTTCTGTATTTCTAGCACACCCTGCTGAACTAGCCCATTTTTTATGATCGGTTTTTGAAGCTGATGAACTAATCCGCATAGCGGCGCGTCTAGTACTTAGCATCGTTAGATGCGTGGATGAATAGAGTAACCAAAAATGGGAGGCAAAACTTTTGAGGCGTCATCATTCGGAGTTCATCCTTTTGTCAACTTCCTTGAAACAGGTGACACATGTTTCTGCAGTGTAGAATAGGCAGCCCAGTGGTGCACACATAAAAAATGCAAAATTTCTGGGCAGACATCCAATTTTGACACCACAAACAGCAGCAAACGGTCTGCCGCTGTCACTTATTGCTTATTAGAAGTTTTATGATTTGCACGGAAAAAAATAGATTTGGACATACCAACCAAAGAAGTATGGTGAATTAAAATATTGATAAGTCGACCATTGCTATTCTAAGAAGAACTTTGCACATGGAAACCCTTTCAACAGATATGGTCACAGCAATCATAGAATGGTTGGTGTGACCATAATATGAAAGGGACATAATTATCAATATAGTATGGTCAAGACAACCATATCTTAGGTTTTAATAACCATGGGGTTTTTTCCGTGTGAACCAAATTATATTCATGCTCAGCAGTATCATAAAAATAGACGTCGTACGTATATATATTTTACTTCAAACGAAAAGTGAAATGGTAGTTTCTTTTAATCAGTCAAACGACTCTACAAAACAAACGAACTTTTGCGAATCCAAAAAAAAAACCAAATAAAGTCCATTGAAAATTCGCTTTGCTCATTTTAGCGCGAATCGTCTCCCGGAGGAATTCGTATATAACGAATAAAATACATTGGTGCTCAAACGGCGCAAAATGTGCGAATTCAAAAGTTCACCTCCGCTGGAGCGAGAGTGGCCGATTTCGTGGCATGTAAAGGTATTCTTCTCGAAGCGCCACTCGAGAGTTCGCTCGACTCGGTCAGTCGAGCGCGATGCGTAAAAAATGACCCTTCGATGCGTTTCGTTTGATGAAAGCGCAAAACGGTTGACGCATCTATGAATTTTTTACCCGCTGCTGGACATTTGCTCCTCCACATGCTCGCTTGTTTGCGCTTCGAGTGCGCGTAGTGCGAATTGTAAGAGGAATTTCATTTCACTGGACCCGAAAAGAGGGTCGGCCTTGGAAAGAAAGGCTTTTCAAAGAATGCAATATTCCGACTACCAACTATGTTGTCGCACGCCGAATACGGAAAAACTCCGGGAAAAAGGAATTTAACGCGTGCTCATAATTATAATTGATAACGCCTCGATGATTCCGGAATTTCAATTCAGTTATTTTAATTGCGTCGTTCGTTTTCACCCTTTTTATATTTATAGCGTCATGTTAATTTGACGAAGAATATTTTACTTTTATCCTCAAGAAAAATGAATGGTTCTAGACTATTTTAAAATCAAATTCTGATGCTTAATTAAAATGCAAGTCAAATAAGACCAGCAGAGTCCACATTTTCGGTCAGAATATTTTTTTAAATACCCTATCAATTGTTATAATATCCGAGGTAGATCCCACTCGAGGGAATCCCTTAAAGTAACTCCAGTTAGTATTGTCAGCTGTTTCTTAGTGTAACCGCTCTTGTACCAACACATTGTATTGGTATCGTTCGTGTTAAGGTGTCTCCGGAGGATCCCAGACAATATGTATATTGACCTCTCCGAGTCCCATGACATACCAATGTTCTCGGAGTCTTCCATTTTCAGTAAGCTGTCTTATCAGCTTCGGAGCATATTGTCTATCTTTTGTTTACAAAAAACAACTTTGCTGTGAAGTTATATAAAATAAATAACAAACAAAATATATCACGAACTAAGCAAATAGTTTTATTTTATTGCAAAGCAATTAATAATTTGTCGAAATATTTATTATTTAGCGCTCCAATTAGTTGCTATAAATCAGCAGGCTCTTTTGCTTAGCAGAAACTAGATACTAGAGGTTTCTGTTCACGGTGTTCTTCATGAGTTCTACATTTTCTCTTTATGTCATTCGATCTGACATTCTTTGCACAACATGAGAACACAAAATCAGAACTATGTATTTTATATTATACTAAATTAGAAGGTTTCGGTTAGAAGTTCAGTCGTAAAGGAAACATTGATTCCTTAAGTATTCTCTATCCTCGTTAGTTTGAAACTAAACATGTACACTGTTAAAAATGTTCTTAGAATTAATAATTTTGTTAATAATTAATATAGAATGAAATTTAAGTAGTTTGAAATTTACAGAACATTTTCGTATATTAAATTTCCCTGCTTACCGACACGATATAGTTAAGCTCGTCGCCACCAGATGCGGCTATACATTTTGCGTTTGAGTCTCTCGCTATAGAGATGAGTTTTCATCTGATCATAAGGCATCTAATTAGGCCGCACCCTGCGTACTAACATTGCACAACGCAGCACAAGGTAGTAAGGTTAATTCGAAATTAAACATTAACTCCTACAGCGTATTACAAATGAGTTCCCGCTACTAAATATTGGCTGAACGCCGATTTACTGAAAAATTAAAAAATATACTTTTTGATAATTTAAGGTTAGGATATGTCAAAAATCTGAAGCGATGAGTCAAATTGGACAATGAATTCGTTTTCAGTGACTAAACATCTATATTAAGATCATCCGCTTCTGATTAAAGTTGTGTCAAAACAAAAAATGTTGCTGGTTTCTGTTTTTTTAGACAAGTACCTTCAGTTATTCATTACACAGGACCACAACACAATTTTTTACAGGAGATAACTTGAATCAGAGGTACTGCATTTTATAGGTTTTTGGTGGTTGTCGAATTTGACCCGTGACGTCAGATATTTCACGTATCCTAACCTCAAATTGCCAAAAAGGATACTTTTGACTATTTTTCTAATCAGATATCTTAAAATCCTGATATTATGGATCAAATTCTTTGTCTGAGGTCAAAAATCTATAGGATCCACTACGTTTGATTCAAGTTATCTCGCAAAAAAAATGTGTAATTGATGAAGTCACTAATTGGTTATTTTCGATGCAGGGCCGTAAAATATACGTTTCCACCGGTAGATAATCAACATGACCGACCCCATGGAATACAATATAATTCCAAAATAACTTTTTTTTTATATAAGATTTTGCCGTTTCACTATATAGTATTTATTTTTTATAACGAACAATATTATTTTTGGGTTCATGATATTCAATGAACATTTACAATCTGAAACTATTTCGAATAATGATGCATTAAATTAAGTGTTGTAAATTATATTTTCAGTGCAGTCCTATATGAAATTACATTAACAAACACTAAAAATCCTCCAGTCAACATTATTATTTAGCTCTGAAGACTTAATTTCCACAAATTTTAAGGTGATTAATTTTGAATTGTGTCACAGTAGAAACTGCACGATAATGACGTTTGTAGGATCAAACCATAAATTTTAGGTTGTGTTAAGTATTCTTACTCTTTACACTTTTGATTATATTTGTATTATTCCCTGTGTATTCCCTTTTAATCCAAAAATGTTTTAGTATGAGTAATTTTAAAAGATGACATTTACGAAACAATAAGGAAGCGGATATGCAACTTGTATAAAAAGAATTTGCTTGGTCGCTACAGAATGTCCAGAAAACATTTCAATCAGAATTATTATCGATAATATTTCTTTTCTTGACAAGCTATAGCTAATAAATTACGAATGCTTACTAAAACAGTAAAAGAAAATGATTTTGTTTAACAAGTTCAATTTGGATGGTACAGCATTTTGCATAGTACGTTAAGTTAGGAAACCAATTTAATAAGTGGCCTAGGAATTTTGAATTACAACAAAGTTGAATCATTCTCTAATATCCCATAAAAGTTAATTAAATGAAAATAAACTTCTAATGATATTTTTTTTTATGTATCTCACATGCTGGAAATACTGACATACTGATTATACATTGAATTGAAATTACATCCTTCAATTGAAAATGAAATATACACAATAGTTTTGACGGCTTGTTGAGAAATGTTTCAAGTATTAAATTATGGAATTTACACTCCGAAAAATGGTCTCAAAATATCAAATCTTATGTACATTGTAAACCCCAGACAGAAAAGCCATTAATTCAAGGAGAGGTAAAGTCATTTACAGCATTAATGACAAGACCTTTGCACAAGACCGCTAGTAAATAGGAACTGCTCTAATTACTCATTCTGAAATATGTACTCAAGTGAATAGCGCTCGGAAATATTTATCTTTCGCAGGTGAACCTTGAGAAGTCGTTTCGTGGCTGGGTAGTCTCGCACGATTACTTCCGGAAGTTGTAATTGTCAACCTCATAGAAAACGTCGAACCGGCAAAGGAAGGCGTCGCATTTGCGTACAAGCTTATGCAGATGACATCCGATGACTGCAGAACGAAGATGATCTTAACGAAAACCGCGTTCGCCATTATCTTTGGCAAATTGGTATCCATTGTTTGTTGATGGGGTCGCTAATTATCCAGTGCCGCGGCGCCGGCGACTAGGACGGTGCTTCTAAAGGGTCTAAGGATTAAGTAGATCGACTGGCATTAGTCTGCGGTGAAGCTACAGGATGCTTCCCGCGACCTGATCGAAGGCAGAGCAAATAACAGAGGACAGCAGTACGAGAGGGCGAGAGGTTGAAAGAGACAGGGAGGATGAAGAGATTACAACGTAGCATAATTACAAAGCTTTGTGCAGAATGCAATTAATTATTCCGATAAACATTCGGACAGATTAGCCGATTTTACGAGGAATGTTTGATGTCCTCGTATTTGAATGCGCTACTCTGACGAGACTCGTTAGTAATAGAGACTCGAAAGTTTTTATCCGGATGCGATATTTTATTTAATTTTGATTACAAGTTTGCACGAACAATGCCAACAATTGAAGTATATGTTTGTAGTAGTGATGGGGAGTACACACATCAGTTAATCCACGGTAAATCATCAACTATATTTAGAACTTTATATTTTTTTTGTTTTTAACATAATCAAACCAAAAGGACATGTAAGTAGAGTAGTTTTCGTATTATAAGATTTTTAGTGGCAGATATTTGCTGACTCTGTAGCTAATTCAAAATTTAATGAGTCTGACACTGCCACATAACTTTAATTATTTAAAGATAAAATTAGAAATTGCGATTCTTTAATATAATTATGATGTAGATCTTGACATGAAATGTTACTATACATCCAACAAAAATAACAAAGTTTCATAAAAATGAGGACCCTTGGATAACATGTGTTGGCATACAATCTAGGTGCCTTCACTTTTTGAACTTTGATATTGGGCTTCTTATTTATTAATTATCGCGTGACGAAATTTTTCGTTCATTACATATATAAATTCACGAACTTGAAGATATAGGAATCACAGTTTACCTTACGATATTAAATTAGTCGAATATATTTGTAATAAATAACGTTTAATGTCTAAGCATGTTTCAAATGAGTATTTCAGAAGGAACTGTTTTGACTTACTATTGATTTTTCACGTTTGTAAAATAAACCAAGTACTTAAAATATATTATTCGTACTCATATCGCCGCTGAACTATGGTGATTTATATGCGTATATTGTTTTTGGTGCAAAATGCAGCTTTTTGAAGTTTTTTGGGCATTCATTCTGGAGTCCATTACAACATACAGACAAAGAACTGTCATTGTTTCATTTTGAAATATTGTATTAATTTAATATTTAATTTTTTGTTTATTTACTTTCTTCTTAATGTGTTTAAGAAATAATATATTTAACAAACACGTTTTCAAATATTTAGGGTTCGATCTTTTTATTGTTCAGAAATATTTAGACAAATGTTGATTATTTTAACAAACTGATATGTTCTCTTACTACTCAATCATTATAATTTCTAAATAACGTTAGTTGCATAATTTAATACCCTGAATTTACGATGCTAATTAAAAATGTTGTACTTTTAATTGATTTAATACGAGTAACAGTATTCAAATGAAATTAGAATGTGGAAGTTTTCCAAATTTACTTTCACAATGACAATTTTCAACAATCTCATGAATTACTGTTTATATACTGTGACAACTGTGAATGGATTAAAATGTTATAAGTTATTAGTCGAACTCCGTCCTTAAACTACTACGTTAAATTACTAATAATTATACCTGAACATATTTTTGAGGTTTAATAAATTTTCTAACAAAGTTGTTGTAAATTCTTTACTTTTGGCCAATTATTATTAATAATTATTATTCCTGCGTGTTCTAAGCAGCTATTCGTCGATATTAAATTGTATTTTAAACGTTAGTCACAGCGGGAACGAAATTCGATTTTACATCCGACAGTAAAATGCCACAGAATTTTATAAACTTTGTCGTTGCGATTTTATATATTATATAAATATATTTATAAACGTATACGTATTTAAAGGAACATATTTATTATATTCCTTTTTACTGAGAATACGAAGGTTACGTTGATTTGCATTTTATATTCATAAGCAAACCCCAAGTTTTTGAAAAATGGACTTTTAATTATTTAAAATTAAGATTATAATTTTTCTGCAAATAGATTGTCTAATTTCCGAATTAGAATTCCGAAATCAAGTCAATTTCAAAAGGTGTTTCATTTAACGTATTCGCGTCAACGAGGACATTAAATATTTTGTTGATATTTGTTCATTATTTGTTAAAAATTATGAACACTGATTCTTTCAAGACCATTATATCTTATCGGAACAGGCGGAAATTATTATCAGCATTAGTAGAGATATATTTTAGACGGAATTGCTGGCAATTCTCTGTATTCTGGAGTGCACAGGTGCACGTAGGGAAACAGGTGTGGTACAACAAAGTACGATGAAGATATAGTTCCAAATGTTGATTATCTTAAATCAGGCACTCGGGATGTGATTAACTTTGGAATGATATATCATGTGAATACGTGCAGACTTTCACACTGTAACTGTTAGCACGTATGCATAACAAAATTTAATTAAGACAATTTTAGCGACAGAAGATTTACAATATGATTTGTTTGTGTATGTAAATTATGTCTAGTTTAATTATTAACATGGGATTATTACATACATTTCGACTGCCGTCAGTAAACTACAGTCAACAATTAATATTTATGTATAATTGAAAAAGCTTATATTGAGTTTCTAAATAGTGTAATCATCAATAGAAATATAAGAGTATTGAATAAACAATATTCATTATTACGAAATTTCTATTTTTTAACTTTTATTGTAATATTACACTTAGATTTCACTGTCAACTAACAATTATCAATTTTGATATAAAATTCTTTTAAAATTAATTTACGCAAAATTTACTATCATAAATAAAAGAATTAATAGAATAGTAATTTATTTTCTTTTCAAAAATTTTGACAACAGAACCTTTTGTATCGTTCGAATTTTTTTATAAAATTTCAAGTTTATTTTATAAAACTTCAAATGGAGAAAACGGCGAAACGATTCACAGTATACATTGTTGGAACCCGATTTTGCAAATAAAAAAGTTGGTGTATTGTAACCAAAAATAGATCTTTTGAAATATTTGTATTCGAATATGCATAAAGTTTAAAAAACTAGTAGTTATTATTATTGCATTTCAAAACTGAATTGTGGTGATATGGAATTATTTATACAATAAAACTTTAATAAATGAAATAAAAATGCGGTTATTTAATTAAAATTAACTTAGACCAATCATCAAGCTCCGAAAAACATGAAAAACCATTAATCATCGATGCACACAAGATTTAAACTTTAATTAAAATGGTATATATGTATTATCCGATCGATTCGCTTCAATTCGTAAAAGTAACAATTTGTGTTAACGTCAAAGTTTCAGAGGTTTAGTGGCGAAATCCCAGGAAAATTGCAGAAACTATTTCAACGCTGCACAAGAAAATAAAACGTCATAAATATTAAGAGATAGGATTAAAGATTAAATAATCATAAACTTTGAACAAATCGCACATTGAATATTTCATCCTCAATTTGGTTTTATAATACCCCATACAATGCTAAAGGGTATCAAGTGCATTCGCCAATGTCGTAAAACGAATAGTTATTCGACATTTTCCGATTTCCCATGGAGTTTTGCCGTGAGTTACGATCCAGTGAACATAATATTGAAATAACGATACACTAACGATCAGGAACGGCGTGATTCCGATAACTGGGAAATCTGACTTAACGTGTCATCGGATCTGTCCATTATTTTCAAATTTCAATGTTCACGTTTCGGCGCACTGGAATATCGCGAATGCCCCCTCGGAGTCCTTTGCTATCCGAACCCACGCGCAGTATCAAAAGCTTCTACAGTTCCCTGCTTGAAACCGCCTATAATATGGGTTCGGTCCTCTGTTTTTGAATGGACTTCGCGCGAAACAACCCGATGCGTCGTTTTATCTGTGTGGGACCGAATGCACATGGTAATGGATCTACGGAAGGGTTGAAATTAATTATAGTCCGCTGCAATACTTGTAAAATAAAAGGACTATGTGTGTAGGAATGAGGTTGCGAAAACGGAAACGAAAGGAAAAACAAATTAGACAGCCACATTTAAATGGAAAGAAAGAATCGTGATAGAGAGATCAAAGGTAGAGAATGATATCCTTAAATTCTATGGTAATTTTCAAAAATAATTACCATTTGTGTAACCTCAGGATATACTTTAGATTTTTAGTGATAAGATTATGATCAAACAGTATGATAAAGAATATTACTCAAAATTATTACAGGAAGAAATATTGCAAGTAACAAATATTACACTACTATAACTAAATTATTGTAACCTAACCTATTATAATCTAAATAATTAAGAATCATTTTCAAGGTCAAAGCATGTTGAAAGTTGCGTACGAAAATCGACGTTACGCGGTGAAATTCTGACGTAAACTCACCTAACCTGACATAAGTAGTTGATGATCAGATTTTATACTCAATTGATATTTGAAGGTCCGTCAGAGGTCAAATATAAATAAAAAATAGTAACATAACGTACACTAACCTAAATAATACGCCATAAGTTTCAAGGTCACACTTATACAGTGGAAGATTGTATGTAGAATCAGATACCTCTTAGATAATGTTTTAAGGTCTAGCGAAAGTCAAATATGTAGCAAATACAATATATACTAAGATAAACTAACCTAATCTAACATAACTTGGATCATTCAGGTCATTTTCAAGGTCGAAGGAAGTTCAGCATTGTATATGGATAGAGAGATCCCGTAGAGGATATTTGAAGGTCATGCGAAGGGCAAAGTTAAGGGAAATTCTGACATAAGCTTACCCACCCTACCTAACAAAATAGTCTTCGCTCCTCGGCCGTAAAATTTTAGGACCTCGCCGGTCCTCGGACGCACAATCTTCTCTCGGTCCGTAAAATGGAACTTTACGGCCTAGGACCGAAAAGTACTCTTTTGAATCGTTGTAGGTGAACATTTTTAGTTTAAGTACGGCCGTTTTACAACGTATATATCCTATTGTTCATTCGTTTTCCAAGTATCTTTCTGACAGGTTTTTAATATTTTTCAAATCTAAAAATACCGTCAAAGTCTTGAAAAAACAATGCATTACCGAATTTTTAGTACACTTGGTTACAACACAAAACATTTTAAAAATAAAACGATGAACAGGGAATCCAAGTAAAAAGGCAAAATGAAGAGAACGGAGACAATTGCAGAGAAACGGGGTTGTAATCCAGGTGAGAAATGACAGAAGATAATATTGCGGGTCGAGCTCTGCAAAGCTTAAGGACATTAATCGCGTACATAAACGCGTTTATGCGAACAATGGAGGTAAAACACGAACGGTCATAATTATTATTAGAGAACTGAAGGGAGATATACAGACCTGAGATAGACTGATGGATGCAGATAAACGGAGTGAGAGATAGACAGGGGAAGAGGGTGGATGTGAGCGAGTAAGGGCAGTAGATAAGAGATGGAGAAACACCATTGAAATTGGTACTCCACACCTTGCAGAGAATTTCAACATAATAGAACAAGGTTGGAGTGTGTCAGGAGTTGAAAGAGCAGTGGAGTAGGACTTGGAGTGGGTGAATGCGGTTGAAACCCCATGGAGGGAGTTACTTATATCTGCAATGGGAGTTTACGCATTTACGCGTTTGTACCGTTTGTCGACCGACGATAAATGGCATCGATTTTGGAAACGCCGCGAATTAGGGGTGCTCCCAAGAGAACGCTCTCTGCATCCTCGTGAAAAACTGGTCAGCAAATAAAGTATACCTGACATAAAATACCTTATCGGGTCGTATGGATAGAACGGGAATTCTACCAGACCGGTATTCCGACAAATCCTCGAGCGCAACGAACCTAATAAAATTCGGAGATCTTATCGAATGTAGGTTTCGATATTTTTTCCAAACATTGCTTTATAAGATTTTTTTTACATAAGCTCAATTTTTTCTAAATAATAAAATAAATCACTAACTTTTAATCAATAAACAAGTAATAACTTAATTATCTACGTAATTATTTGTATGATCGAATCTTTTTCATATCTTTCGACGTATTATGTGATCATGATTGCTAGTAAAAACGCGCTATCAATTATGTCAATTTTTTGCAATAATAAAGGAAAAGTTAAATAAAATTTGTCAGTAAATTTTACTCCTTCTACCGACTCTTCCAGTTGTAATATTATTAGTTGCACGTTGTAAAGTATACTTTGATATAGTAAATTCCTTGGAAATATTACTATGCTATGTTGTATGTGAAAATAGTAGAGGATTTTCTACACTATAATGAAATAAACGAAATACGCGTTCAAAATATTCTTTGCTAGTATTTTTTCTGAATCATAATAGATTTTTTTCAGAAAATGTTTGGAAATGTTTATATTTTTTTAATGTGTTTATTCAGATAGTATCACCTTATTGTTATAGTATAACCAATTCGATTATTCTATCTATGGTTTTGAGGACAGGCCCATCTTACCTTCAGTAAATTTTTCTATTTAGTTACTACTTGGTTCTATTCTATATGGGTGATTTCCAAGTAAGGTGCAAATTGATGAAGATCCGTCACTTTATTCTTTACAACATATATTACACTTTAAAAATAAGCTTAATTCGTGTATGCTGTTTTACATTATAATAACGTAAAATACAAAGTTTTGTTTACATATTGCAAAATCAATTAAAAATGAAAATGTAACGTTCTGTGGCTGAAGAAATTCATGAATTTAATTTGCGTTGACATTATAGTAGTACTTCTATTACTAGTAGGCCACCTATTATGATGCAAATAAGAATATTATAAAAATATAGTATATTACGAGTCTACATTTAATTTCTTCACATATTTCTGCAGTATGTCATTTGATTTAGAAGATGAATTATGTTTTCTAGGTACATTTTACAAATTTTAGTTAGGGAAATGTGGTGATTTGTCTCCAATTCAATTAAATATTGTGGTATATGCGATCTAATAATTGTATTAATATAATAAGTCTATATCAGGATTTTTAAATTAAATTGTGTTACATTTCTTATGCATGCAGTAAAAAAGCTTCGCGCGTACTCATTTACATGTAATCTCCGTGGCACGGCATAATATTATAAACAATTGTCTTTCTAATATACTTTCAATGTTAAAATGTATGCTTTTGCTCTAACTTGTTAGTGACGTAATATCAAATGTTTAATTATTTAAATTCAAACAAAAAAAATTACGAAAATCACGGATGTAAAATGTTCCGTGACATTCTAAATCCCCGTGGAACACCAACGTTTTTATTTTTTATCCGGGGAATGGAACAAAATAAAAATGATAGTACTGATAACTGTGATTGGTAGTATTTTATTTTACTTAGGAGTTTCGTGACCAAAATGAGAAAAACTATCTTGACATTGACATCAAAGGAAAATACTCAATTTTTTCAAATGTTGAAGTTACCATTCAAAAGAGTACCCTGGAAAATAGTAAAAAAGATACATTCCGAACTGCCTGTGTATTATTTTCAGTTTGAAATATGTTGTGGAAGTTGTAGATGGAAAACGTGCATTCTGGTCGTTAAAGGGTTAATATCGCTATATTCTATTCCATATAATTAATTGTTTTGCGATATTAGGCGAAATTAGTATAAATAATATTGCAGAAAAGTTTTGTAATTTACAAACATACACAAAAAACATAAAACTCACTTTTCAGTTTGTATTTAATCGAAAATCAAATATTTATATGTTATATTTTAATTAAATGTATAATTTTCATTATACTTCAATTTCCATAAAAATGTCAATTTGTTTTTTAAACAAAAAAAATTGTCATAAAACTACTTAAAAATAGTCAACATGACTAAAATGCTTTAAATAACAACAACATAAATATATTATTAAATAGTTTTGGTGTGTTTTTCGGTCACAGAAATAATAGAAATTTAAAAATGGTTGAGTTTAATAAAAATTTAAAAATTAGCAAAAGAGAAAAACAAACAAACAAGGGTCAATAATTTGGAGGGTTTTTCTAATATAAATAATAAATAAATATTTAGCAACGTTTCGACTCTGATATGAGTCCTCTTCAAGGCTATGTCATTGAAATTTTTATTATTCATGTGACCGAAAAACACCAAAACTATTTCAGAGTATATGAATTTATAAATCGGTCGTAAATTAAAACCTTATTAAACATTTGTATTCTTGTATAAACAAAAAAAGTAAAAATTCAGTAAAAACAGAACGAAATAGATTGTCAAAGATACGGTAGTGTCAAATATTTACAGAGACAGAAGAGAAAACAGAAACATCTCATTCTCTCGGATGTACCCGAGGGCCTCTGAACCAATAAACAATCGCAGCATCCCCGTAGAAAAAGTGCAAATGTACTTTCGTTAATAACGATCCTCATTAAGTTTCGATTGTGCCCGAGGCGCCAGCCATCCTTTTCTGGCACGCTCTCGTTAGTCTGACACGCCTCTACATATCGTACATATAGAGGAGGGTGTGTACCTCCCCGTAACGACATGCACATTGTCGCCGCGGCTAGTTCGTTGTCCGATGCAGACGACGAAATTCCGCTTTCGCTTGTTTGAGCTTTCGTTTGTCACGAAAGCTTTGTTTTATGAGAGCCCCGCGACCCGCAAGAAAATTGCTTAACCAAATTGCGCGGAATAAAATTTGCATTTTATCGCGACCAATCCCTAGACGCCAGAGGAAAATGCCAGCGGAGGGAATTTGCACGGAGGAGATCGAACGGAAGCCGATGGTGTAATTTACTGTCACGATCTAGGGAAATGTTTGGCTACGACGAGCTCTTATTGCAGGTGTCTACGATTTTCCAACTGAGACAAATATTTCGCCAAACAATTGCATCATTTAACCTTTTTCCCGGCTGAATGTCTGTAGAATAAAAATTACTTTTCCAAGTATGTACTAAATTTTTTCAACCAAATTTATATACTGCAATGAATCTAAGGATTTTTCAGACTTTTCCCTAGGCTGTAAGGAAAGCAATTTTCTAAATGAGTCGAAACGTTTCGTACGCACTTTGTTAGATTCATTCTAATTTGAATTGTAAATATTCAGTAGAAATGTCTATAATCTGTATCATTAATTTCAGATAAACTGTTAGAAGAAAATGATGATGTGCATAAAGTAACTGAAATTTTTTTTCATTACAGAATATCGTAAAAGTAGGTATGACAGTATGACTAATTTCGGACGTACGGGACCTTATAAATCTTTAAAATTATCCATACTAATCAACATTTATTTTGGAAGGTGTAAATAATAAAACTATCTTGTTTACGTATCGATAATTTTTGCTGAGACGTTGCTAATTTTCCCGGTGAAGAAATATGTCATTTTCTCAATTGTGGTTAAGTTTATAAGCAAATAGCACCGACAGGGCATTTGTAAACGTTGCAATAGTTTTTAAAGTCAACTAATGTTTATGGCAACAGAATTTAATAATGATAAAAATATTCGAGGAAGACAAAAATACAAGATAAATCCTAAGGGTAAAAATCGAAGGTGACAAATTTTAATATACGAAAAGTTTGCAAATGTCTATTATTATGGTTTATCGTTTAATTGATCATGCAATAAAATGTTTTCCACAGAATTCTGTACAAAAAATATAATTATAATTTTGAAAATTCTATTAGAAAATAGATACCCAATTCCATAAAACATTGCACAAATTAAAAAAAGGCAAAAGTAAATTACCTCTTGGAAAACAAATCGGAGTGGTCCACAAAAGTCGTATATTGGATGACATATAGACCATCAAACATATCGCTTAACAAACATAAGAAAAATATGAACAGTTTAGGGGTCTAATCCAGCATAGAGTTGAAACTGTACACGACTTTGATTATACCCATACAAAAATTCTTACAATAGAGAAAAATTGGATAACATCAGGTCACTTTAAAAACTCGAAAAACTGCTCATTCCCTGATCATTCACTGCAACTATTCCTGTTTCTAAATGACAAACACATACACAAATCACATCCATTGAATTTTCCGAATCCCAATTTTCAGAAGAGAACTCAGATGATAGTCCAAAAGTCAATGAATTCTATATATGCATATTAAAATGTATACTTTTTTTATTCGTGAACTGACGATATTTGCTAGATTATTTTCCATATTAAAATCCATTGTCGTTCACTTTTACCCTCGAGATATATCTTGTCTATTTGTCTCCGTCGAATGTTTCTATTGTTATTAAATTTGATTGCCCTCTCCATTAAAACTCCTAAAAAAACATAGCTGCAGAACCATATTAATTTGCTTACTTGCTCAGGCAACTAGAAAGAAAAATTACAGAATAAAACAATTATAGCACTGAAAGTGCATCTTATATTGTTTAAATTTAAAAAGTGTTGTGTAAAGGTTTCACATTATTAAAATTTGTATGTGTATGCGTCAATTCCTCTCAATATTAGCCTCCATAACCTTCTCAAAATTAACCTTTCACCACTGCAGATGTTCGCCACCCTCGACAGAATTAGATAAATACGATGTTTTACGTGGCCATCAGCTGATATAGTTTTTCGGGTGCGCCTAAAAAACCTGACAAATCACAAAACAGATACTTCAAAAAACAGACATTCAAAAACCGGACATTTAAAAAAACAAACGTTCAAAACCCAGACATTCAAATATCAGACATTTCAAAAAACAAACATTCAAAAACCATACATTCAAAAACCACTCATTAAAAAAACTATACATTCAAAAACCAGACATTTAAAAAAATAGAGATAACAAAACCAGACATTTAAAAAAACAGTCTTTCAAAATATGTCTGCATTTTCAAATGTCTGGTTTTTTTAAGTCGGTTTTTTGAAGTGCCTGTTTTGTGATTTGACGGGTTTTTGAGGTGCACACCATTTTTTTGTGTCTTGAACGCACAAATCGGAGGTGTCGAAACGTCAGGTTCTTGAAGGTCTGTTTATTGAAATGTAATGTATTGTTTTTGAATGTCTGTATTGTAAAATGTCTGTATTGTAAAATGTCTGTTTTTTTAAATGTATTGTTTTTGAATGTCTGTTTTTTGAAATGTCTGGTTTTTTATTTGTCGGGTTTTTGAGAGGCACCCAGTTTTTCGATATAGGTATATAATGCTTTAATTTAATTTTTGACAATTTAATCATCCTAATTTTATAATTATTTATATTATATTCTTTACATATTATTATATTTGTGAATTATAATACATTGTAGTCTAAGTAAATTTTGCGAAGAAATGCCAGAAAGGTAGTAAAATCATTAAAATAAAAATTAAATACTTCGTTGCCTCGTTCTATTCTCTCATTATTCTCATCATTATTGTATGTAGTAATAGATCTCTTTTAATAAGAACAATGTATCTCCTTAAGACCCAATATTTTCATGATTGCAGTATTGAAGTTCGTATATATGTTTTTGCTACAATGGCGTGGTTGTTGAATTTATGTTGTTCCATATGATTTCAACGTATATGTATTATGTATTTTCCGTAGAAATATTATCGGATACACGTAAGTATGAATGGGTAATACCTAACTATTCAAGTGCCTTCATTAAGGGAGGATCTCAAGTCTAATATGATGGAAAATTTGACATGCGTGACTCAATTCTGATTTGCTAAATGCACTATAGTGAAGTCATTCTGATTTGAGAATTTCGAGTGTAAGTATTACCACAAGTTAATTTCTTTTATTGAAATAAATTCATTTAATAAAATATAATATAAGCAATCAGATATAATACCTTATTACGCTCTATGTCATTTATAAAATGCAGTATTCAATTTAAGCAATTTTAAACCCATTAATTTAGTACATGTTAATGTGCGGATGAAAGTCGAAATCGAATGAAATCGTTAAACTGCAAGCTTTTTTATTTAAAAAAGTCGTATAAAATATACGAGTTACAAACATTATGGATACTAAAGAAATTATTAATTTCTCGTATTAAAATAAATCAAATTTTTCTATTGTTACCGGATAAATTTGAAATTATTCGGATGCTATTTCAATTCTTATGGGTTATTATTATTCTGTTTTAATTAAAACATTTCTCAATATATGATTTAAATTAAGAAAATATTTTCTTCGACATAACAAATATACGCATAGAATTGAATATACATTTAAAAGAATTTGAAGCATTTTAAACTTAAGATTTCGTCGTGAAAATCACGAATGCTAAATATTTTTGGGGAGTTTATTAGAAGATTTCTGCGCCGACTACGGGCCTTAGTTAATTTACCGTTATTAAATACCTCTAGTACGCATCTGCAGTGTACAAGGTGGCGTGGAATGCAAAGGCTTGCAGATATTACACGCTTTAACACTGTTGCCCGGTAATTCAATCTCGGCTCGGCTCTACTACCCCGCCTATTTTCAACAAAGGCATTTTTAGAATTTCAGTTTACGTAAGCATAAGCGCATCTTGCGAGATGGAGCTTACAGCACATAAATTGATTCACGTTGTTTCCTATGTACACTATTTAGCTTTGGAATTTCGTCGAAACCGGGCTAAGCATGCACTTTTTATTAGGAAGTGGTGGTTGGTGCCGCGGTAGTCAGGAATGCAACTACTTGCGGTGCAATATATTGTTTGGATTTTACTATCTGCCTTCTACCCGATGGGATAGTTTCTTTGCATGTAATGAATTCTTGAACTTTTACTGTATAAACGAGGAGTAATGGTATAGGTGAAATTTGAACAATTTGCCAATCCGTGATTGCTTTTTGTATATTTCTAATCCAGGATTGAATACACTTATTTTGGACCATTAAAATATGCCATTAATAATTTATATCACGTTGAAATGCAACCGTACAAAGTGTTTTACTCCGTTGGATTTTTAATTAATTAATGAAGATTACCAGTTTTGTACAAGATCTAGTGCGAATCCTAAAAGTTGTTGTGAGAGAATATATTCATGTGTGTCAGGCGTGAAAATTAAGTTTTTTAATAAACAGTCATGGGTGTGGGTCGAAAAAAAATCCAACAGATCAATAAACCGACAATCGAAAAGCTGACAGTAAAAAAACCGACACTTCAAAAAATAACTGTCAATCTTGCTTTTCTTCGATATGTCTATTTTTTTTGCGTCGGCTTTTTGACTGTCGGCTTTTGGACTGGCGGTTTTATGAATGTCGGTTTTTTGACCTGTCGGCTTTTTGATTTATCGGTTTTTCGACCCGCACCCACAATCATAAGCTCAGTTACAGTATTTCAGGATCTCAAGATTAATAATAAATTTTTCTTATGATTAATAATACATCAGCCAAATTTATCTAATTATGTAGTAGAGAATGATCTGAACAGGTTAAAATTTCTCTTATTTGAAGTAAAATTATCCTGGTAAAAATTCGACATGATAGTGGCCAGTTTTTGGCAAATAAATGTGGCTATAGTTTTCCAGATAATGTACAAATTCCTTGGATTGCTTTACATACCTCTTTAAATACAAATGACAAAGTTCGGCGGTATTACTGTATAGAATTACTAAAAATATTTGACACGTATAAAAAAATTATACGATGCCCCTCCCTAATCCACATTAATTTTATACATATTTTGAATAGTTTAGCTGAACAGCTATTATGCAGTATTTTTAGACAAATCTGTAGACTGTTTTAGCCAATATCTAGACATTTTTGTAACAAAATACTGATTTGTTGATTTTTGTATGGTTATAGCCCATTTTGTGGGTACTTTTGCTGTATATAAATCGAAAACACTTACTCCGGTCAGAAAATGGACAGAATCCAATAAAAATTGCAGAATTGATACCAGAGTATGTGGTGCAATAAAACCAAACAAGTTATATGAAAATTAGGGGACCTTGAAAGTATTACCAAAAACTCAGTAAAAGGGATCATGCCTAAAATGCAGGATCATATTGACAAGGGTGGAAAAATATAATCCGACGCATAAATTTAGCGACAAGTCGACGGCTCGCGCATCACCCCATACTTCTGCAACATGTAACTTCCCACGCGTAAAAATCCTCTGTGAACGAAGTCTGGTTTAAAAAGGTGCTATGAATCGACGCAAACATCCGAACGAACCAAATTTTTGCCGGGTATTTAATTTCACAAAGGTCTTTTCACATTGCACGTTGATTATACATGAAAATTTATATCTCGTGTAAGGACTTTAAGCACCTCATGAGAGTCTTGGATGTTATTATTAATATTTCGTAATTAGTCGGGTGCTCGGCGAGGATGTTACTTGCATCTCCGACGCGCCGGCTGAGGTTTTTGAATCTGAGTAATTTACCGGTGTCTCCGATGACAATTTTCAACTCGGGCTTTGCATTCCCTTGCGCTCCAGAGAATTATTTACTAAAGTTTCGCCCGCCTCGCCAAGAGAGAGGACAAGGTGAAATTTATGGGTACCTACTCGAAAATTTAGTGCGCCAGGCGGAGATTTTCAGAGGAAAAATGAGGCGGATGTCGCCAAATGTTACCTTAGTCTTTCTTCGGGGCAATGAAGCTCAATCAATCGATTTCCACTGTCACTCGCTTGCAGGAAAAATTCTGAGGAATCGCGACTCTCGATCAGTGACTTTTTCCTTAACCGTTTCCACTTCTCAGTCGAAATCGGCGATTGCCAACAAACTGAGACATTATGAATTGGACCTGTTTCTTTAAATAATAAATATATAACCTTCTATATTTATATATACAAGAATATTTTTACAAATTTTACTAATTTTACAAGGTAAAATTGAGGACATAATTTGATGAAATTTCTTTAGGTTTTTTGTTTCTGTTCAGATTCCGACCAGTTTTTGTACATTGTAATTACATTTTTTTAATTCGAAAGAAAATTTTATATCCCGTTAAAAACAAACAGTATGGCAATTTTTTCTCAGTGTATTTTTCACGTTTTTCAAATTTTTCTCAGGGTACAAAAATGACCGGTGTAATAAAACTATTGGAATTATGGAGATTCGTCAAAATTTTGAAAAGTTTCAACATTATTATATTAGCAGAGGTATGTTTCAAACGCTGCTTCGTATTGGTCATAATATATTGCCAGCATACCCTGAAGTTTTCATAACTTCAAATGTTTAATACCAACAAATTTTAATATTACTTAACAACCCCCATTTTCAAAGTAAAAATAAAATAAAAACTATAATGAAAGAAAATGCGCAAGAATAAAATGCGGCGGTAAAAAAAAGTTGGACTATTTCAACATTTTTGCGTTTTCTGAACCAATTCTCAATGGATCTCTTTAATGTTTGGTATGGATTGATAAAATATATTTAAAAATGGCCTAAAATAAATTTTGATTGGAAAATATGTCTTTTTGTTATATCGATTGGATCGATTAATGTATTCTGCCTTTTCACCAATTTTTTGTTTACTGATTTATATTGAAATAATTATCAATTAAAAACGTATCCCATTATTCCATTTTGATTTCCTTTCAGTATATTTAGGCATCAAAAAAGGATATTATGCATTCCATTCATATGTACATTTTATTTGGGTAGCCTGCCAAAAGTCTTTATTAAGGTTAACAATGCTGGATTGTTTATTTTGTTACTGGCGTACATTCTCTTTTAGTATCACATTGAGTCGTTTTAATTAGTTCGTTATAATTGTTATCAATCTTAATTTGCTGTAAATTAGGGAGTGAAGTTAAAACGTAGATATAATGAATTCCATCAGAAAATTAACATTCATATTTTCATTGTGCATTGTTTCATTTCCAGTGATAAAACAATTACTCCAAATATAGACATAAAGAAGATATCTAATTATCTCAAAACTTTTGTACCAATTAGTTCGCGCCAATTATGTAATACGCAAAGCGACGTTATATTGTCCCATAAAAGAAACCATTCCAAGAAACTGCTCTTGTTTCTATAAGGAAGAAGCGCAGCAGTAATAACTTTATATTATTGATGTACGCATTTTAATTTGCAATTAATCGCTATAAGGATGTACAAGAAATTTGGGTCTTTTTAGAATATATTAGAATACCTTAACTTTCCTTAAGTAACTTATTTCTGTGGCCGTAATTTTTTAAATTCAACATATTTGCATAAAATTAGAATATTTTTAAATCTTCTGTGGCACAATAAACTACCTATTTAAAATTGAAACAACAAAAACGAAACAAGATTTTAGTCATATAAAGAATCTCAGATTTTTATGCATTTAAGTAATTATTAAGAATATTATTTGCTACTAAAATATGTTCCTGAAAAGTTGTCTCGAATTTTAATTAATAAGAACTAAGCTTCTGAAGACAATTATTCAGTTCAACTTTTCTGCTTGGATTTCTCCAAATGTTTGAAAATACATAAAAAAATTTCAAATTTTAAAAAGATTGCGAAAAAAAAACAAGTAGTTAGTTTTGAATAAATCATTTTTTTTTTAAATTTACATATGAACCGATAGAATACATAAAAATTCCTAGAAAAATTGAAGAAACATTTTTCAAATAAAGAGTACTCTCTGAATTTCTTCGAGTGAAAATTAATTCTTAAAGAGTGAGAATCCACTCCATGAAAATTGGAGAGTAGAGAACACTTATCAAAATCCCATAATTCTTACTAATGTGAAGAAATTTTTTGTAATATTTTTCTAGAAATTTAAATTTGGTCCCAATGACTAATTAAAAAAAAACAATAAATCATTAATTAATTTATCGAAAAATAAAGTCGAAATGAAATTGTACACAAAGTAAAAAACTACTCAATTTCATTAATGAATTTATGTCCTATTTGGAACATATTTTTATGGAATTAAAGTTAATTAGAGACTAAGATTAATAGAAATTTTGCAACTGAATTAGTAAATTTGCTACTTATTATTGTTAAAACAAAATTACCAATCGATAATGACTTGATTTTTAGTTATTGTTTGATTATTTAGATTTTAAGACTTAGTTATTACAATAATTCTTCTAATTTTATTGATTTCCTCTGCTAATGGGAATCTTTTCCTATTCAGCAATATTAATAATGTTTGAAAACCTAAAAATTGTATATAACAAAAAACTTTTAGTCACCTTTTAAAATGTTAAAATTCAAAATGACAAAATATTTACATAATAATATTCATTTTTCAGAACGAAACAAATGGCTTGAAATTGTCTGTCTTGAAGAATCAACGTAAAGAACAAATATATAACAAATTGGCACAGGCAATAATTATCCTATATGATAATCAAAATTTAAAATACTCTCCGTAGGTAATTTCCTTTATGACTATTTTATTTCGTCTTTATTCTAATATTAAATGAAATTTGTGTAGTACTCAACAACGAAAAAAAAACATTTAACGATGTATATAAATCATAATACTAACAAGCAAACAAAAAATACCTTTTAACAAATTTTAACTACAAATTGTTATTGTGCAGAGAATTTTATTTACGCTGTGTAAATGTGGAAATACATAGCTTTGGTAAACATGAAAGCAGATCTTTTACCAGAAACGAGCACTTCAATTCAACAAATTAATGCTTTCAATTGAAGTTTTCTTTTTGAAATTCAATCATTTTAAAATGCAACGTAACCAATTACGATCGCAAAAGCCATATCGATTTTCTGTCATATATACTAATGGGGAATAATACTGGTGAACCCGTATTGAGGCCGTTGCAAATTGATCCTGTAGTCTTTTTTTGTTTAAAGAAAAGGAAAGAGAGTTTCCAATTAGATACAATAAATAGCTCCGCTTGTTCGAAAGTTTTGAATCGTTTAATGAGAATTGCTTCTTTGACAGATTATTGGTACGCCAATACTGTTGTGATTCCCCATACTCGCGAAAACAAGCTTTATGTAAAAATACGCAATGAAATGAAAACATTAGCATTTCCATTTATGGGAAAATATATATTATGATGAAAATATATCTGGCATGTTATCACTTTAAAAAAAATCGTTTCGAGTGTCAAATTGTCTCAAGTGGGTCATCAAAACTTAACTAATTGAATTTTATATTTTTTTAATGATTCTTAGAAGCTTATATGTTAAAATTAATACCCCAACATGTTTTTAAAAAATTTTAATTTTTGAAGATATTAAGAACTGGTAGTTTTGATATAAGGGTGTAAAATTCGACATTACGCATCCGCATTTAAACATACGATTCAATAGGACCACTGCGTAAAATCGAATGTTTACACCCGAGTATCGCGGTTTTCTTTGTTACATAATATGCATTAAATTGGTGCGCCTTTTTCAGGTGCGTAAGGAAGAATTAAAAATACTTTTCAAATCTTTTTGATGTCAAGCACTGTGGATTACAAACAAATAAATAGTTTTTTTCTGACAAGAAAAAACACAGAATGAAAAAAATAAAAGCAGCAAAGTCAAGTGGCCAATCTACGTGGCCGAACAGTAGTTTTTGCTTTGAGGTAATTTATTTTTTTGATATTACTATTTTAATATGAAAATATTGAAGGAGGGTATTCAAGACCAGTCCCCACTAATCGAGCCTTACTACAAGAAAAAGATTACTCGAGATTATCATATATTATCTTCACCATAATATGATCATTTATCCTGTACTTTTAATGCTGCAGTTCCAAATTATTTGCTCATTCGCTCGTTAGATACGCCAAATTACTGCGAATACCAAGCATTTTAGAGGTTTAAATTGCGTTCTCTTTTAGTTAATATAGATCAAAATCTGATCATTCATAAATTAGACGAAAATATCATTGAGAGAACATATAATTTAATGTATATGTAGTTCATGAATTATTGAAGCTGCAATAGATGGTCGGAAGGGTGAATGCTCTACGGATGAAATCACGCCCATTTCAAACTGCATCGTATTTTAATAGTAATAAAACCAAACCTATTTTATTCTGCATATCTGCGAATAAATAACTTAAATAATGTTTAAACATAACATATTGATTTGACTGTTGACTAATTTTTTTTTACTAAGTGATCGACTTTACGAAAAGATCACCTGCGGTGTAGATGAATTTTCGGCAACAGTAGAACCCTGCTGAAAACTGTTTTTTTAAGATAATATCGGTGAAATTTATCAAGATAATATAACAAAATCAATTATTTTAATCAAATTGACTATTTCACTGCAATCAAATAATAGTTTTTGATACATGTCCGTCGAACAATATTTTTTTTTACTCTCCGGGAGTAGAACTCAATTTTGCGCCCTGCAGTAAATATTCGGGCGCAAATTATCGAGCCCTACGTCCGTCGTATAAAAAATAGCGTACGAAACATGGGAAATATCGATCTCCAACAGGTGTGATTGTCACCCTGTCTTCGCTCATGTTACATTATAACTACTCTCTAAATTTCTTAGGGTGAGGATTCACTCTTTGATTCGGGAAAACCGAGCAACCCTCGTGAAAGAGTGAATATTCAACTCTCTAAGAGTGAAAATTCACTCTTTAAGAGTGGAAATTTACTCTTTCATCCAGAGTTGTCAACTCCAGTGCTAGGAGGGAAGGTGTCAATTTTCACTCTTATTAGATTGAAATTTCAATCTTAAAGACTTGAATATCCACTCCTTCACTAAAGTTGCTCGGTTTTCACTAACCAAAAAGAGAATTCTCACTCCATGAAATTTAAAGAGTATTTTATGAATAGTGATAGAAAAAGAAACCCGTTTCTGTTCAGTTTTTATGGTCTCTATTGCTTACAGCACAAAAAAAGAGTCCAGAAAAAATGGCTAGAAACTGGTTGTATTTTTCTACCAGGGTACGTGAAATACATTTAAAACATTTCAAAATGCAGAAACTCGCAATTTACGCACACTGCATACAAAATTTAATATAAATAATTACCAAGGCAGCTCAGATAAAGCAAAGAAAAAATAGAATTATGACAAATTTTCTTTAAAAAGACATTTTACTGCATAAAACAAGACTTTGTACCCTCGTAATAAGGTCAAAGAAGGCCGATAGTTCCAGTCTCTGTAAGTCACTAGTAGGAAAACATAGCAGGTGAAACTCTGTTTCCGGTCTATGCACCGATGAAAATACAGGAAGCAGAAAGATATCCTCGGATTCGCCTTTCTTCGGGCGGAAGTCTCATTAAAAGCCACAACTCGGCAACTCGCGAAACGCATCAAAGGCGCAGTTTCTTGGCCCAGGCGCGACAATTAGTTGCTTTACCTTATCTATCTTGGCTACTGCCGGGGTAAGAATTCCATTTGAAACTTCGTTTCGTGGAAACTTCGGAGACAAGAATCTGAAACGCGACGGGTCTCTCCTTCCATGGCCGAATCTCTTTAAACCATTTTCCTTCTGCTGGAATATTGATGAGAATTTCGTCGACGGAAATAATGAACTGCGTAATAAATTCGTCGCGATAATGACATGCAGAATTATACGTAATAATATTAAAATTAATTTACCTTCCTAAAGGTCCGAACAGCAAATTCACTATTATTAATAACAAGTATTTAATGAACGCTTTTGATTATGTGCACGCGTTCGAACTTCCAAACCCTTACAAACGTTCACACAGAATGAAACGCTTGGTATTTTGGTTCAAAATTTAATATCTATTATAGTAGGTATACATTGCATATTAAATTCTAAATTGAACATGTGGCATAATCAGGAATGAAATAAATCTTCTTGAGTTTATTCATTTTACTGCGTATAATATTTTTAATTATGAGATTCCTACTATTTTGAGCTCTATAGTTTATTTTTAAGAACTGTCATATTTTTGTTTGTTTGCGAATTTTTCTAATACTTTTATACTATCTGCTACTGAATTCATTTCAGTACTCTTCTTTGATTCGTTCCATAATGTTCTTTGGTCTGCTTCAATGATTATTTTCCAGAAATTTATTTCTCTTTTATTTTTATGTTTACTTTATTTCAAATAAAACTTTCCTCTTAAAAAATCAAAATCGGAGTGAGGGTCGAAAAACCGACAAATCAAAAAGCCGACAGGTCAGAAAAGCAGACAGTCGAAAAATCGATACTTCAGAAAATGACTAGGGGTGCAGGTCGAAAAACCGACGAATCAAAAAGTCAACAGGCCGAAAAACAGACAATCAAATTACCGACATTTAAAAAGCTGATACATAAAAAAATTGTCACATCGACAGCTGGCATTCATTTTTGAAGTGTCGGCTTTTTGCCTGTCACCTTTTTGATAGTCGGTTTTTGGACCCACACCCTGATTGTCCTCTTATCGATGTGTCTATCTTTTATGTGTAGGTTTTTTGACTATCGGTTTTTCAAATGTCGGTTTCATAGCTGTGGGGTTTTTGATCTGTTGGCCTTTTGATTTGGCAGTTTTTCGACCTGCACCCAAAATTGACTAATGTCATTGATTCTGTACGATAAATAAAACGTAATAATTAAATCGTTAATTAGTCAGAAAAAGTACATACGCACAGAACAAACCTAGGGTCTAAAACATGGCATTCATAAACAAAAAGGGAATTTTTCTAGCCAAATTTTCATAAAAACATCACAAAAACATCATGATTTTTTTGTCTAAAACTTACATCAAATATTTATTTATTATTTAATAATTGAGAGCATAAAGAGATATTTATTTAATTTTTTTAATATATTTATTTTTATTAAAAGAAAATAAAAATCACAAATTTATTTATCATGAACTGTTACATTTCCTTCAAGGTGTTTTATTATTATTGGAAACTAAATGCTTCCAATTATATTAGGAGAAATATTCGATTCGCAGTCTTGATTGTTGAAAAAGTGATAACAAATTCGATTAGCGAATACAAAAACATAATAATGTACGTTATTAACGCACTTTTCTTGAATGTTATAAATATGATACCAGATTTGAATTCAGTGTTACTAAAAACTTACATGTAAACAATTTTATCAGGTTCCATAAACATTTCAAAATTTTAGCCGCAATATGGGATACACCATTGTGAGTTTAAATATTTCATATCAAATTTGGATTAACAAAAATGTGCTCATCAAAAATGTACAATTACCACTTTCACCAATATTCTTTGAAATGTGAGAGAAACGTCCTCAAACTTTAATTTGTTCAAAATATTGTAATGGAAAATCACCATTTTTAGTAAAATTGTATTTTAAGGTTATTTTGTAATTTTGTAATTAATTAAAGAATTTTTATTTTTGAACTTCTATCTTCTAAATATCTTTTTTATTTCATAATTTTATTTTTTTAAATATAGCAAATCTTAAATTAGGAAATTATCTCTAGAATCGAATATATGATAATAACTAATAATCTAATTCGAATTAAAAAATAAATGCTACCATCAAATTTATTTTCCTAGTTAAATTTAATTCTAATTCTTAAAGCCCTAGAATTATTTAAATTAGGATATCATATAAGTATTATATTGTTATTCCAACAGTTAACTGGATGTCATTGAAGAGAATTATGATTTTAATTCATGATACATATCTATGCAATATATGTGAATTATAATATGGGTATACTGTTGCATTTATTACATACAGTACTGTGCGAAAAAGGACAAGAAAATGCCGAGCTTTTGTAAAATGCAGTATGGCTCGGCGCCGAGCATATGTATCGCGCGTAAATGCATTTACATGTATGTGGTTCTGAGCCGGTTACGTACCGGTCCCCTATTGTGTTTTTATAGATCAGTCTTCGGCATACAATCGTGAACGTAGAATTGTATAAAATAAACATAGCATATAGAAAGCCCCGCAACTGTCGGTACGACCGAATTCTCCATCGGAGTTACGTTCAGCTTTATTTATGGTCTTTTTCCTTAAATTGAAAAACACGAATATGGAATTTATGAAAAGAGTAGATGTCGATTTTCATTTTCTATTCTTATTTCCGCTATTTGCAATAAATGTTTAGACTCTAGTTTTCATAGTATACTTTTACTTTTTCGTATTTAACATTTCCAAAATGTTGCTGAACAGGGCACACAAATTTTTTGAAATGTTTAATTTTTTAGAGATCGGCAGTCTTTATCTATGCCCAGGTAGAAATGAAAATATCTTTTGTACAATTCTTGTATAATATTCTTATTTACCATGTTAAAGGTAAAGAGGAAATGGACATTGTAAGAAAAAAAATGGACAAATTTCTATTAGGGTGGTAGAAATTGATTTTCGTGCTAGCGAGCGTCATGCCAGCGACATGTATAGGCCATGTTGCCTGGTAAGGCGCAAGTCGGGCCCATGCATGGCGCTGGCATAGCATATATTTATTTCTAATATGGATGTTTCCAATTCTTTGGCACTATTTCAAATTAAAGCCATATATTGCTTTCCTGCAGCATGAAAACACAATTTTGATTTAAGAAATCGAAAGAGTAAACTCGAAAATAGAAAATCGCGTAATTAGATGATTCAGTTACGACACTGTTCATTTTTCGATTTTATACTGACGCTAGAATATCAGATTAAAATTCCAGCTTTTTGGGCCTTAATGAGTTAACAAATCTACTTCATCAGTAGAGTAAATAAAAGACAGTTAAGGTGGACGACTTTACTAAATTCTTTCGAGTATTGCACACTAGAAGACACCAAGAAAATTGGTCAGAAAATTACTTATACAAATGATGCTCACTTACAAGATTTAGTAAAAAAATGTGCAAGTGTTTTAAAAAAAGACACTCAAATTGTTCAAACAAAATATGTATAAATCGAGTAGGAAACATGAGTTTGGTGTATGTCTATCTGATATTTGTACTAACATAATTCCTTTTTAGGCGATATCGAATTTCCCACAACTCCTTCACGAAGTTATACAGCTCTTGGCTGAATATCACAACTTTACCGAGCCTTAGCTTCAATGTATGAAATACTAAACCGAACAAAGACAACGACACGTCAGTAGTACCTCACGTAACTACGTCATGGGGAAATCATCGACATATGCACTTTGTCGTTTTTATAAAATCACCCGTAAATATAGCCCAGCTCTACCTGTGAAATATCAAAACTCATCTCGTCGGTGCTGTGTGAATATTTGCTTTTCATCCAGCTTCATCCCGGCGATACATTAAATCGCAGCCGGCGGGTTCCTCCTGGCTACTACTGTCCCGGTTTATAAATCAGCGTGGACTCGCGTTCGCAATAACAGTAATGATAAACATTCGAGTCGCCATCGCGATATGGAAGTTGCGGCTACGTTTCGCTTTGCCAAGGTTTGTTTAGCACTCGGCGTAACATGTAGCACGAATGTAGAGTGAGGTCTGTCCGTCCATCTGCGACCGCCTCCCAAGTTTCTCAACGCCCTGTAGTGCTTGCCAGGTACAATTGTACCAACATTCTCTGTCCCAGTATTTACCCATTTTTATATTTTACAAGTGCCCACTGCAACGAAGTAGCCTTTACCCATAACAAAGTTGCATATTTTTTTCCATTGAACAGCTTTCTTCATTACGCCGTAGTTTTAAAATAGGGGAAGAATGTTTGCACTGTCACTAGATATGCTCTGGCTTTGTTCAGATAATTGCTTCATTAGCTCCTGCTGGGTGATTTTCTCACAACAATGAAACAGATTTGTACTCTAATATTCAGTGTCACCAAACGTTTGAATTTTCAATGACATTTTTCCCAAATGAAAACAGATTTGTTGTTTATATAGTGAAGGTTCAGGATCAACGATTAAGAGTTCAGCCCACTTATTATGTGAGACCTAAACTTTCGAGGGATTACAAATGTCCCTCCTTGGAATCGGTTCTACATTCAACTTCATCGTGATAATTGGATTACAACTATGGGAAGACAATTTCCTTTGTAAAGTAACTTTGATTACATCCAAACATCTGAAATCGTACTCAAACCCAATATCCTTTGATGTTCACTGTAGATTCCAGAAGATCCTTGCCTACGGTTATCTTAAATAGAAATAGCAATACTTTACACACATGCATCACAATAATCTGATGTGTGGAAACATTAAAAACTGCTGGAAAGTAGACGATATTAAACCTTATAACTGAATTAGTCGAAGCCAACCGAAACCTTTCTCTACTCCTATCAGTTCAAACTTTACTCCAATAATTTTACAGAGTACATCGTAGCATACCGGAAGTTATTTATTCTCAGTATATTTTAACATCAAAATGCACCCTATGACCAGTGGACGTAAAGATCCCCAGGAACATGAAATTATGTACCGTTGGGTGATCGATAGATAAACTATAATAAACGTCTATCATGATCCTCGGAGTTTCAGCTAAAAAGTAATTTTCGAACATAAAGTTTAAAAATTAAACAGAACGTTCGCGTGCATATCTGCAATTCAAATTCTATGTCACGTAAATTCTTATCATTCACGAACTTCCATTTATACGAGTGGCAACAAAAATAACTATCCTGACGCCTGTTTGTTACGGAGGAAAACGTGATCTAGGAATTCATTAAAGTCGAGAAAAACAAATTGTTTATGACCACAAAAAGAAAGGAAGCAGACGCGCACAACACCTCCCGATCTCCAAATAACTCTCCGAATGAAACGTAACAATAACGCGAGTGGAACAATACGCGTATCTCGACAAATGAAAAATTTTACCAGATCCGTTAGATTGAAAGTAGAATAAAAAGTCTTTCTGGAATAGTGCGCGACTGCCGGAGGCGAGAAACATGAACGGCAATGCCAGCATGGAGTTCGCCCCTTGTTGACTTACATATAGAGGAATCACTTCTCTTCCCGCACGTATCCGAAGCCAACAGTATATAGTCTTGCGCGAATATGTCAGGGCATGCCTACGTTCATTATCCGTAGAGCACGGGCGTATTGTTAGGCACCATCATGGCCCGATGGGAATTTAACAAGTTTTCTTCGTGCGAACCCTGGATCTTCGATATATCCTATAGAGCCACGTGCATACTATACTTTTCAATGAAAATATCCGTGTTTCTTCGTCCCATTATTTCTACGTTCGAGTTCAAGGAACGAAAAGTATCGTATGCATATGGACGAATGTATAACCTTATAGTTCATGCCCGAGTTCTGACTGTTATTTATGACCATCCTATGCCCTGCTTACAATATTTTACTCAAATTGAAGCATACAAAGAACTTTTAGATTTGTATTATCAATCTTAACTTATTTGCATCTTTCAAGTTTCTTACTATATATTGAATAAATACACTTCATTACTATTCCAGATATTCAAGACACTCCCACGAACCATTCTCATTTATTTTAGAAGACAAGCGGAGGAAATGTACATTTTGTAGTAGATGTCTTTGTTTCTTTTCATGAGTCGAAACTATGGTAACCGAGAACGTTACATTTTCATGAAATCACAAATCTAGCTAAAAATACAGTTAAGTTATTGCGTATTCCCATCCTGTAGCGGGCCAACTCCCAGGTACTAGAAACAACGTTTACATAGGCCCCGTAAATATTCCGCGTGGTGGCGTTGCGTCGGACGCTGCATATTTGATGTAGGTGGGATTTTGATGTAACTACATGTGTTAACACTATTCCTATGGCTGACTCACAAAGCGATTTGAGCATTCGAGAGGCGATTCGCCACGGTAAGCAGATGGGCAATCCAGGGCGTGACGATTGCGGTATTCGCGTGGGTCTGCTTCCCTAAGGCGACTTTAAAATTAGGCCGAGATCGGTATCATTGTCCACCAACCCCTTGTTCTTCTAATAAATACCACCACGATAAACTGCGGGGTTAAATGCCGCACGATTAATGTGCACTGCTGTCAGTAGGGGCCAGTATACGAAGTCAACCGAGTGCAGATTCCGATCTAAATTCTAAATTACCTAAGAGGGAGCACTGCTAGATGCGGTGCAAAGCAGTTTTCTTCCGCTTCTTTTGTCACCCTTATCTCTGCTACTTATTTCGGGACAACAACGACTCGAAAAACATCCGAGAAAAAATATGTACGAATGGATGGCTCAGAATTAATCCTGCACAAGTACCAGAGTCGCCGCCTACTGATGGTAATGGATCGTATATTTTCGTTTATCAGTTAATTCAGTATGGTACAAAAACATCAGCTTACAATGTCGCATTCCATGGTATACCCTAGTAATTTATTTATGTACGACAAACATGAAATGAGTTTACTTGAAAAGTTAGTGGGTTAGAATAGAATATAATATCTTCATAATGGTTATAAACGATTCATGCATAAACTAATCCGGATGTGTACTTATCATGAAGGTTAGACACGCTTAATTACTTCATTTCTATTCAATAAACCAGGTTTTTAATCAGAATCATCATATAATTTATTTTGTCATATATTCATCCTTTATTAATCTCTAATTGTTCCTTCGTGGGTTTTTTCTCATTTTTGGTATAACAAGGGTTTCCAGATTGCCAATTGCAAATTTGGTGTTCGCTTTTCAAAATTCAATATGTCAAGTCTAATGTAGACGACCAAAAATTAAAAAAAAACAGCGATTTGTTTATGATAACATTTCTTAAGAATGTTATTTTCAACTCATTACATTTAGTACTTAATAAATATGATTCAGTAACATTTAAAAATGATCAGCTGCAATGACTACCTATTCAATAAATCAATTTGTATCAAAAACGTAGTTTATATGCTTGCATTTCATTTAATTACACAAAAATTGAGATATCTTAAAATAGTTATTTTCCTTACATACATGACGAAAATAATCAGTATATAATCAATTTAAAATGAAAAATAACAAATTCATAATAGGAATATAATCGAGAGACACGATTTGATTGACAAGAGAGAAACTATCAGCAGATAATAGACTATAGAGGGTAGTGGACGTTTCACAATAATAATAGTGTAAAACTGTACTAGATAACGTTGGAATAGTATATCCAGGCATTAAACGAATTATTTATGCTACGATATGGCATAAAAGATCAGTTTCTGTACGACAAGCTGTAGTTGAGAAAAGCTGCTCAGTGCTTTATTTTTAGCCCAATTGTATTTCGATTTGGAAGTGCTCAACGTTATCATAAAGTTTGCTTTCGATTTCATTTTTGGGCTTTCCACACTTTAATAAAGTACTTAAGTTCTGAAATGAATATGTTTGTCACGATACGCAGGTCCTAATGTGAATAATGATCTAAAAAGTGTAACAGGTTTTAGACTATCTTAGAAATTATCTTAGATACCCATCAAAATCAGATCGTGTGAAAAAGTGAAAGATTCTAGTCGCACCATCTACAGATCATCACAGGAATAAGCTATCATTATACTGTGCTTATAGCAAAGGCTTAATGACATTGGCCTCAAGTACCGATCGATCTCGAGAATTGACGTATCTTCGTTACATCGGCTTCTTTGAGTCGCAGAAGCTGCAGGCGCTTTTTACGTATCGCGCAATTACAGTTCGCTAATGAGACATATGCAAATGGTATAGTTTCCGTTAAAGATTTGCTAGAAAAGATCGGGCTTAATCAGGCATCACGTGTGTATGTGTACTTATAATACACTAAGTATTGCTATTGTTAATTTAATCAAGGTATTCTGGGGCACGCACTCTGGAATTTTTCAAAGCGATCAGTTAATTCTTTCCGTAACTTTGATCCTTCAATTAACAGAAATGACTAATCTTTTTCTATATTTATTTTAAAAAATAATTTATTATTATCCAAATTCTAGTAGAATATTTTGTTTTTCAGTTCTATTTTTTACAATTCTTAATTAATTTTTTAATTTTCTGTGAATAATATTAATAAAAGAAAAACTTTTATATGTGTATAAATCTTCAACAACTTCCCATACACTTTTCACAAAAATGTATATCATTCATAAACGAACTTTTACTTTAAAACGTCGTTCTCAAAAAAAATAAGCCTTTATCCTTAATAGTATTCATTAATGAATAAATGTTCTTTTATTTAATCTAAACTAGATTGGTTCTTAATGAAGTAATAAAAAATATACGTAAGATTCCTTATGATCAAAATTTCTTTTTTGACTCGGTTATACCAACATAGTAAGTTTTTAATAAATTATGAAATTTGTAAAATAGTTAAAAATTGCTTCTTTTCTAGATATAATTTTCAAATTGTAATCTACTTTTTAACTTATGCTGTTAATACATTAATACAGCAAAGTTTTCGTTTTTCATAAACTGGATTTAAATTTAAAATTAATCCATTATAACTTTTAAACAAATTTTGCCATAAATACTTTAAAACTATATTGTAGTAGTTTTCAAAAGTTCATCTTTTCCACGACCCTTTGGCTTATTAGAATGAGATATTACTACACTAAATGATGAACGTTATACATTTTCTAAGGTCAACAGTTATATTTTCTTCATTATAACGATCTGATTGTTAAGTTAATAGTAAATATTTCAATGAAGTCAAGTTTAAGTTTTGCATATTTGGGTTTTACACCGCGATCTTGATAAGTAAATTAAACGGTGACTAAAGTTTACTAATTAATTATTATTATATACGCTTATTACAAGTTTTATTATTTGTTTTTTTAATCAATTATAAATTTAACTAATTGTCTTATATTTTTGTTCGACATTTGAAAAAAACATTAAAGCCAACTAAAAAAAGTACTTTGACTTTCAACGTTTGGACATTAATATTTCATTTGGATTTTAATATTCCATAAATTAAAACTTCGATTCAAGCAAACTTAAATCTAAATCTGATGTGTATTTATAGAGAAAACTGTAAAATCTATTTCACTTACTTGTTGAACATTTATTAAGTTAAAATGACGCGCGAAATTCGCTAAGTTCACTAACGTACCTGAAACAATAAAAGAATTTAAAATTAGAAATGTGTGTTAAAGTTGCACTATTTTTATAAGCATATAACGAAAAATATTAATATTTAAGGTAATGTTTTCATAGTAAATAGAACTTGAAACATGAACCTACGTATGTTCGCCAGCATACTCAATTTTCAAACGATAACTGTGCTTACAAAATGTGTGTATAAAGAAATATTTGTATAAAATATTTATCTAAAAACATTTATACTTGTTCTTATAAAATTATTACCAACGCTAATTTCTAAATGCTGAAATAAAGTATACGAACTTTCTGTTTAACGAAAAGTAATTGAATCCTATCAAAATAAATTATATCACATGCATCATTTGAAATAATTGTTAAAAAATTATTAAACTAAGGGTCAGATAGGCTTTGACATTATGCAGGATCCATGTATATGTCATCAAACTTCAATTTCAGAAATATATATACACTCTTCAAGATTTTTGGGTAATGATTCGTAGAGATGGGTTCCAGTTACAGATATAAAATCTTTAAAAACAATCAGAATAATATTTATATTTTTATTATGTGATTTAATATTTACTTATCCGGTGTTTTTTCAATGTTTGTAATAAAAACAGTATTTTCAAACGCATATTTACATACAGAATCGAAATACCTAATGGTACGCAATTCATATAGGTACGACCAACCAAAAATTTTGTAATTTCACACATAATGGAAATTGATATTCATAACTACATAGTTTGTAATAAATAATAAAAAAATATCACTAGTTATTAAATCGCATTATAGCAAAACAATAAACTATCCCATAAAACCGTTGAGAATTTCCATAGGATGTATAGATAAATTTCGATGGAAATAATGGCACGAGTATTAACTAAAGGTTTATCTTCAGCTAATAATATTATTGGGATGACTAGTAATTATAAAAAATCCGGGTAAAGATTATAAATAATTAGTATTACGAATAGGATTTATGAAACACCTCCATTGAAGTCGTAATTATCAATTATTCTAATGAATAGGAAGGAATAATGGATATTTCTGATTATATTTAGACCTCCAATTTATTTGAAAAAAATATGTGCAGATTTTCATAGCTTTTTATAGATTAATTCTGATATAGACAATATGTGTCAATTCCTGCGTGGGAAAAAAGATCATTTTGAGCAGTCAAGTACTTAGTGTACTCAAGAAATAAATTATTCACTAATGAATTAATGGAAAACAAAACTGATCAATCGGTCATTTTAACTATTTCCTTAGTTGCTCCAACTAGGTTCTTATTTAGATTGTCAAGCACTACGCTTTAGTGTTTTTACCCTTAGTGCTCAATCTTTTTTTTTACTGTATATAAATACTCAATTAAAACAATTGTTGATCACATTTTGATCAAAATAGATCAAATAAGATCGATGAAAAAGAGATCAAATTAGATCCTTTTTTCAGACTTTTTCAAATCTACTTTGATCAAAATTTAATCAAAGTTAATCACGATAGATCCGAAATACATAATGATCGAATTTGATCAAAAATAAAAGATAAGATAATAACAAATATCATTGTATGTATTCTTTATATTATGCATTTTAGATCGGATTGAAAAATCATCGTAAAAAGTTTGATCAAATAAAACAAGAACAGATTGAAAATCAATTTGTCTTAGTTATTTGTTAAATCTTATTTATTAATAAAAGTGACATGCTCAAGTAACTAATTTAAACTTCAAAATAGATAGTTTAAGATAAATAAGATATGTCAGTGCTTACATAAGAAACATCTAATATTATAATCATAATATAAACCGGGCTTATATAAATCATTATAATTGGAATATTCAGTTGGAATGTTTTTATGCTAACCCTGGTACAAATGAAAACATTTTTTGTACAATTCTTGTATAACATTCTTATTTACCATGTTATAGGTATAGGGGAAATTGACAGTGTAACAGAAAAATTGACAAATTTTTACCAAGGAGACTACACTTGAATAACATAGTAAACAAATCGTGATATTTATAGAAAATATTGACTATTCAGCTGTAAACATTTTAAAGTATCCAAGTAAACATTTCTTAACTCACAAATATTTTATCATACAAGACGTTAATAATTTTGTTTTTAGGGTACTTTAACTAATTGTACTTATACTTTCAACGTTAAATTATTTAAAAAGCCTGGTTTAAAAATTCATGAAATTAAAGGCTAATAAAGCATAGGCAATATGAAATGAGAAAGTGAAAAACAAATGTTGACCGATAAATAAAAAGTGAAACAAAACTTTTGAGCAGCACGGCCGTAAACAAGGGAACTATTGGCTGGTAACGATTCAATTACATTGCACAGTGTAAAATACATTGTTTGATCTCCATTACCCGTTAATGCCACAACTGGCTTTTTTTACCAAAAGGCAACATTGGTAAAACATCTGCCCATTACCGTTCGTCTTTTTTGCTCCTTTTCGACCTTCTATGCCTCAATCGCAGTTCGCGGTCGAACCGCCACTTTTCTCGCATACGTATATGTATATACAACACCAAAAAATTGTTCGAGCTTTGCCGCATCGCGTGGCATTTCTGCGGGCAATCGAACCAATAAAATAAAGCAAAGTAAAGACGGCTGCAAAGTTGCAGGGAAACAACGGCCTCAGTTCCACTTTGTTTCGATCTTTTCTTCCCCGACTGTATCTTTCTCGTTTGTCCCTTCTCGTAAATTCGCGTGTACCGTTCAATTTGGCTCGTGAAACATTCGCGAAGTACTTATTTCTCCTCTTTTTTACGTACTTACTTATTTCTTTTTACTTATTTACGGTTGTTATGTCATAAGAAATAGCACTTGTCGCGAAATTTGAGAAAATAGCTTTCTGGAAACGCTGGGGGACAGCAATCAGATAAAGTAGGCTGAAATATACCATTTTTCCTATTGAATTGAGACGTAATTCACTCGTTTATTCCGAAAAACAAAAAAAAACTCAGTAATGACAGCTCTCAATTTTAAAAAAGCGTGAAAGATTATATACGAGTGTGATAGAATTACTATTTCCACTCAGATGTAATATCTATAAAGAAGATACATTTGAGGGGCAGCGATAATAACGCAAGAAAAGAGCAAGGCCGAAAGTTAATTATTATGTAAATAAATAATCATCCAAAACTTATAACAATTTCGAGATTTTAAACGTATACTTTATTTGGAAAATGCTAAATCGGAGGTTGCTTTCATGATTTTACCAGTCAGCTATTCACGCAATTTCGAATGTCAAAAATAATCATGGATAAAAAATCCCAAATAGATAATCTAACTAATCATTAAAAAAATTGAATTAAAAGTTAAGGATGAATATATGCCGAATCTCTGTGTAATTCCGATGTATGATTACAGGTTACAATTATGCTAATTTTTACTTGGAAAAAGATATATTCACATAATTTAAGTTCAACAAGTTAGTCGAGTACGTGTCCATAGTATAATCATTTACGGTAAATGTTATTTTCTGTGTATTATAAAGTTTTTAACATTCCGGGAGTAAAATTCGATTTTGCGCCCTGACGTGAAATCTTCGGGCGCAAATTATCGAGTCCCACGCCTGTCGTATTAAAAATACTATTTATACATCTCTATATCGTTTAAGTAATCATGTGTATAATTACAACTATTTACTGACAATGTATATATGTAATAAGAATGACAATGTAATAAGAATGTAAAACGTACAATTTTTTAATCGATATAATATTAAATGTAAAATTATTTTAATATTTTATAGTATCATTCCCACCTGCACGAAACAGTTGGTTCTGTCCACTCCTATTTTATTAACCAGTCTTAAGGTTATTAAATTACCCATTATGTAATCTGATCATTTGTACTTAATTTTTTACGATATAACCTTTTAAACAATAGAAAATTTGTATGAACATTTTAGAGTAAAACATATGTAGTTGCAAATTTCACATTTAGTACTGTCTATAGGCCATATGTTAATTTTCAGTCGAAACTAATTTTATTAATTTTTTTTAAATTTTATTTTATTTTACTAGCATTATTCATGGAACCTCTAGTGACTATCTTACATACTAATTTCGTACGAATGGAAAGAAATTTACGTGTAATACATAGTAATTGTAACATATTTTATTAAAAAATTCACAATAAATATAATTAATATATTTAAAATAGTTTGAAAATTAAATGCAAAGAAATTTATTATGAATAACTTGATTGAAATTCGCTGCAAATATAGTATTAGTTTCTTGCTAGTATTTCGATCAATTTGTTTGATATTGGATATTTTTTATTTCTTTTACGATTTATTTTATTCATTTTATGATTTCCATTTTTAAATTCAATTAAAAAAACTATATAGTTTTCGTTAAATATTAGATAATTTAAAATACAATATCGTAGTTTTATAGAAATAAATAAAAACGAAACAAATATAAGCTAATTTTCTAATATAAAATATAAATGTAATTTGAAGTAATATTAAACAAATGATTTGTTAGCAGCCGGTACGTGTGAAATTTGACCACGTACCATATATCATAGAATTTAATTTCCGTCAGCTGCATTAAAAATGTTTATGTCAAATATTCCAAAGAATTACATCACGAATAATTAGTAACATCGCATCGGTATAATAAGCCCGTCGAGTATTATCATGTTGAATAGCATAAATGCAAAACATCGAATTTAACGTGCGGGCTGAAATTCAACGCTGCATATGTCGTAACCCCCTCAGGCAAAATACGGTATATAATATCAGCAGTATCGGATACGGAAAACAGCTAACCAATTCGTTGGCAATGTAAACTTGCCTTCCGATCCAATTTTTGAACGGTTATTTTATCGCGTTATATTTAGCCAGTCATTATATTTCGCGATATGGTTTCAAATTGCTGAATGCTGAGTTTACAAGCATTTTGCAATTTCCAATAACACAAACGTATCCATGCCAAATTTCATTTTAATTTTTAAATAAAAACGTAGTTATATTTCAACCCTACGCAGTTTATCTAAAATCTCTATTATTTATTATGGTACAAAAAACTCGTATCATTTAAAACATGAATTTCGAGAGTTTATTGTGAATTACTAAAATGAATAAATATCAATTATCAGCGAAGTAGATAGGATCATAACATTTCCATTTTATGAGCATCCATCCATTGAACGGCATTTTATGGTACCATATTTTTTTATATAAAACGAAATGTGTTATCCGATAACTTAATTATGTCTCGATTTAATATCGCTCATCTTCTTTTTACAATATAAGATGTTACCTATACCGATATAAATATGTTTATATATTCTCTCGGTTGCTAAATAAAAATATCTTACTACTTAGTTTTTTTTTCGTTTTATTCTTCTTATAATTCAGGCTCAGTCAAGAAAAACCGTAAATCGGTTTTTAAATAATTTTGACATTAATTTTAGACATAGTAACCACCCATAACGACAATATGATTCTTATTTCACTTAATCCAAACTTCGATTTTTTTGTTACGAAAGTCGAAAAATAGGTTTGAATTGCTGCTATAATCTCATCATCAAAGCCAGCAGCTGCCCCTTTTCCTGTATTATCATTTTGAATTCTGTGAACGAGCAAAAGTGAGATGGGACCAGATCCGGTGAATAAGGGGGTGCTGAAGAAATTCGCATCATAAATCGTTCAATTTCTCCATCGTTTTCATCGACTTGGAGATCGGTGCGTTGTCTTGCAGAAACAGATGTTCTTCCTCTGCCACGTGAGACGCTTCCTGTTTAACCTCGTTCTACAGTCGACCAACGCAGTTTCGTAGTCACTATATTAATCGTTCTGAAGAAATTTGAGTAGCAAATTTCAATGGGTGTTCGAAACTATGTAGGCCATTATTCTACAAGTTGATTCATGTATCGTTATCAATTTCTACTGAGCTGCTGCAGTTTTCAACCCAACGTATATTGAGGCATGATCGTTTCAATCGCAAAACCTTTTTTTATCCCACTTCAATAGCTTGAAACGTTTCCGAATCATCGACTTATTATGTTCTAATTTCACCCATTTAAAAAAAGTTTTTCATACTCAAATTGTTATGCTCAATTTTGATCACGTGTCATTTTATATCGTTAAAGTGGCTAGTAAAATGGTAGTTGTTTGACAGAGCTTAGAATCAGATCATACCTTCAACAAATTGTCTTTTCGGATAAGTACTTCCTGAAAACACTATTGTACTAATCCTGAGGTGTTAAACGACAGTTTATCCTGGTATCATTAGAACTATAATTAATTCTTCTGGGTTAATACCTAGATGATCAATATTTTCAAACAACAAAAGCGGCTCTATCTGTCTACTGGTCACACTGTTTCGGAAGTATATGTTAACGCCTACCTAGAGTTGCATCATCTTTTGTTAAACAATATATCTTGCTTGAATTCCCTGGTAGAAATTTGGCTGGTTGAACTAACCTTTGTCCTAGCAGCTGGGAATATCGGTTCGGTAGATCTCGGTAGAAATATGCACGAATTCTAGATGAAAACCCTCTGGACTAGTAACATATATTTAAAGTGACATAAAGCAATTATTGCAAACTGAAAATATCATACCAAATTTCTATAATAAGTAAGAATCAATTGATTCGACAAAACGAGCAGGTATAAATGTAAACGATTTTTCTTTCGAAATGAAGATTTGATCTTTACAGCAGCTTTGTAAACAATTGAGACAGCATGTGCGCGCGAATCAGCTGAGAGCCAGCCGCCATATTGGTAGTTCGATCGACAGGTATTCGAGATTCTCGAATCGAGTCGAAGTCGATAAGTTGTAGGAGCTTGTCGCACTCATGTTAAAATATATTAGCTCTCTCAATGTCGCGCGTCACGGTAGATTTACGTCAGAATTCATGTCATTCTTAGTAGGACTTCTACCCATATTACAGACCTGGTTTCTATCCAGATCATCAAAATCTAGGATAATTCTCGTGACCATTTCTACCAGGGTTAAATCCGCAGTTACCAAAAAGCCTTCTATATTTAAGTATAAGTTGCTCTTGTATAAAATATATTATAAGAAATATGCTCCGGGAATAGCAAGCATAACAACAAAGATAACGGAGTTGAATAAGACATCCTAATGTTCCTCTTCTCATTCAGTTTTTCTCATATATGAAATCTGAACGGGTAGAATATCTAAACATTAGTGTATTGTATTATTCTATGACATCCCTCCATCATATTTTAAATTGCCTACACTCTGTAAATGAGAATTATGACTTCATTTGTCAATGCATTGATATTTTCCGGTAACTTGCTAAATTATGCCCCATCTCTTACGATTTAAACATTTCTCCATGTAATGGCCCATCTATTAAGTTACAGCACTGCTAATATTGAGAAAAGATAAAATAGAAGTCTTATAAAATGATGCGAAATATAATTTTCTAACGATCAATAAGTAAAGCGTGTAGACTCAAAAGCCATGTGAAGCTGACACGAAATATTAATTTCAGTAATTAAATATCGACATTATCGTCCCATGCTAATATCGATAATTATCCTATCAGGTAGGTAAACTGAAACTAAGTTACTTTATTGGATGGTCATGGGCGGCAAATAGAAATAAAAGCCAACACGACCCTCTTCCCTTATCTTCGTTACCGTTGACCAGCGGACAGAGATGGGCTAACGTCACGTTCGGTCCTGAAAGGACACAGCGACAAGAGCTTGGGCAGACAGGCAAATGGAAAAGAACCTGGTAATACATACTTCAAGAGCTTCTCGGGGAATCCCATTACTGTTTAACCATTACCATCTCGAATACCCATCATTGCCCGATTCAAAGAGCACCGAGCCGCGTACCTTGGAGTGCCGGGTTGTGGGTGTAAGAGCCGTAAGTGATGCGGCGCACTGTGGCGAGTAACGGTTATAGTAGGTGGACACGAAGTTAAAGTACCTGAACGCACAGCAGCAGACGAGCAATGTTAAGTGCTCGGAGACGTTGCTTCTCGTTTCCTTTTATTTCGCCGTTCCGTTGGATTCAGTTATGGAGCTCTTCATCTTGAATCTAAGGTCTCATTTTTTTGCCAAGTGAAACCGCAATACCGACAATTTATAACTTGATGACTTAATGGACGGTTTTGCTGTTCTTAGCAGTTACAAAATTAACGAATTTTCATTACGGAATATTCTGGTGATATATAATCCTACCAAGTTGTTTGAGAATTATGCTGTCCAAGGTGTTCCGATTCTTTGGATCTGCAAATAAAGTCTTAGATTCATAACCAAAGCATCCCTTTTTGGACTTCAATTATACCTTGAAATGTTATGTGGCTATAAAAGGCATCAATTTTTAGATTTGTTTATTGTTTTCATTGGGACACCCTGGCGATTAAGTATCTTGGATAGTTAAACAAAATAAATAGAGGTAAAATCATATACAACCCTCTTCCCTTATTAGTTTTCTAGGTGTCCTCAGGTCTGAAGGTAGAATCATGTTCAAATCAAAAGAAAACTCCTAGAGAGCAAAAACTTCATCATCGAAACACATTTGACAGTATTCCCAAATTATAAGCCCAAAATAACTCTTGTAATAAATTGTCAATCATAATTATTTATACTATTGTGATTCTTCTCCTCTTATAATTTTTAGGTTCATGATCTCTTAAAATGACCTTAAGAATACTACAATTTACAAAAATTTGTGTACACGGCGTGGGAAACAAGAACGTTTGTTACCGAAACCTTGTTACAGGTTGATTTATCAGATATCATCGCCTGTTACGGTGTTCACATTGAAAGAAAAAGTCTTAAGCTCATCTGGATAACCGAACCTTTCCAATTACGAAGGGCAAAGAGAAGGACGTGACGCGTACGGTATATTGAAGAAAGCAAGGAAGACCTCGGGCAGTTATACCTACTCGCTAATCAACATTTTACTCGCAAACTCCCCGTTCTTCCCCCAATCGAAACACCACATCGTCATATTTTAAGTTATGGCGGATTCCGTATTGTCAGATTAAAAAATACCGTCGCAGATGCGCCTTCCCAATTCCACGCAGCGATAACGTCGACAACTTGTCTTGTATTACCATATTGATGACTTCTGTTTATACCGACGTCATATCTGATTTCATTAAAATTCCTACGTATGTAATTTTTACAACTGGTTTGTTACTGAGATGATGACGCAAATATAGACTGAGCCGATGACAAAATATTCATTAATAACATATCATCTTCTTTCATGTTACGTGAAACTTAGTTGGGCATCTAAGAAATCTACTTTGGGTATAATCAAAATTTGCCCATTGCTTAGTATTTTTAGTCATTTGGAATACAATTGTTGTTTTTGATGTAACAGAATATACAGTTTACAAACTATATTTTAGTGTCGGCTTTTGGTGGCTTCTTTGTTTTCGAATGTACTGATGGAAACCGTACAAATTATTACGACACTCTGATTGCTTTCCGACTGACGTACATATGTTGGGATGCACTAGTCTTGGCAGTTAATTTGATACAAAATTGATATAACTTTTTGCGTACCGATATTTTAGTTTTCGCAAAAGAATGAAATATTCATCTAGGGCTGCACCTTCCGTTGATCACTGACGATCGGAACATTAAAAGTGTTTGTTCCAAGATTAACAATTGAGTATCGGTTACTTCCGAAGCGATTTGAGATTCATACTTTTAAATTTTTCTATAATCTATCGTCTTTTAACCGGGAAAAGAAAGATTGCTGTGCCCACACTTAAAAAATATCCTTTAATGTGTATAAGAACTGCAATACCTGATAAAATATACTTCTTTCAGTGCGTTTAGAGCAAAAATCATGTATTTTTTTAATAAAATCTACATTGCAGACAATTGCTCGGAAAAAAGGATTGGTTTGAACAACCAACCTCTTAGTTCTCTTAGCTCCTGACCACAAATTAGTTGGAAGTGTCATGTAAATAGTTTCGCCAAGAAATAATTTGGTTACTAACTATTTTATTAGAACCCAAATTGATCACTTGGTTGACTATTTCCTTTGATGCTCCAACCGATTTGTCGTCTAGATCTGAGAGCACTAAGCGGTTGGTTGACTCAACCAATCCCTTTTTCTGGGTGAAGGAGTTAATAATTTTGTATTTTTTATCAATCTTTTCTGCATCATTAAAGTTTATTCAAAAACAAAAAAAAGGCTTCAAATAGATACCAGTAAGTTATAATATTCACTAGCAAAAATTTTGATCATTTGGAACAGCGGGAGGCATGAAGAATCGGGTTAAAACGATTACCAATTATAAATACCTAACCTCAAAACAGTACATTTCTATCTTGAAATTAGTCATATACAACCTGCTTTTAAAGACTTTTTTTTTTTTTTCACCCATTTTCCAATGTTACTCTATCCAGCAAAGAACGATCAACATTGAGTCTACAACGAAATTTCATAATTTGCACATTTGTTTTATTTAAATTTATTTATAGTAGCATCGACTGCTAAGGTCATTAGCGACTACATAATACAATTAGGTATATTGTAGCAATACAGAAATATATTATAATGAAAATAGTTCGGTAACTTCAATAAAATTTAACACTTTCAATTCTGTTGGTGAGGTTATTTAACTGCAGGAATTGTAGCATCTTGTAGATTCCTTACCTGGTATTTAGGCAATCCTTCAAATTATCTGCGATCTTGAGATTTTTTCTGGTTTGTTGATAGGTTCGGCATTCCAGTAGTATACTTTTAATTGATAACTTGCAATACAATCTGAACAGTTTGGGGCATTTTCTTTTTTGAGGAGATGTGAGTGTGTAATTTTACTGTGTACGATTCGGAGTCATGTTATTATAGATTGTTGTCTTCTATTTAGGTTGATCGTGTTTCTTTCAAATACATCTGTTCTTACTTCATGAAGTTTAGTGTGGTTTTCAGCTGTCCATGTTTTATTCTAGTGATTTTTAACATTTACCCTTATAAGGTTCTTTATATCGCTAACACTGGCCTCTGCTTGTTGGTCGTTTGTATCTGTTTCTGATAGTAGATGTATTGCTGCCTTCAATTCCTTTGTGAGATGGTATCCACATGAACACAGTTTTATTTCTACAAATGTCAATTTGTTTGTGAATTTTTTGTATGTGGGGATTCTTGGTGTTGGAATTTATTATCGCCTTTGCGACTGACTGCGAGTCGGTATAATTTGCACATTGTTACCTGGTACCATGTCATTTCTAAAGGTAACAAAAGACGTCTTCAAAAGCTTAATTTCAAGATAACTCATTACTAACATAAAATACAATACATTACCTAAATACTATTGTTATAAAATGTCCATTTGTGCATTGTTGGCTGAAAATCGTTTCGATCCTCCATCTTTTCTTCTTTCAATGTCATATTTTATACTGAAGACATTTATAACGACACGAGAATATTCTGCGCCATTCTGGAAAAAAATTCAGTATGGCCGCAAGAGCGACGCCGAAAAGAAAAACACCGAGCACCAAATGAATCTCGGTAGAGATTAAGTTACGCGGTGAAAACTATTTATCACGGAAATCCGCCTCAATTAACCAGGCCCTAAATTACGCGGTTTAAGGCGATTTCCGGCGGAGAGTTACTACGTAGCCATTGCGCAGATAAGCACCCGAATGTTCTGCGTCGGTGGGGAATGGAAAAAACGGAAATCTCTCCGCGGAGACGGGTTAATTCGGCCATTGTTCCGCGGAGGATGAAAAGGAGTCAGGAGATAATGCCGGGAAGTCGTTCGGGGATTCCCCTTGCCCTGCCGGCCGTCTGGAATTTGCGCAGAGTACTCGAGCGAGCGTGATGACCGTTTAGATAACGATCTGGAGGCCAACATCTAGCCACAGCTTCCTTGGGTTTTCGCGAGCAAAAGGCGATTTTAGCGAGGCACGATTCGCGAGAGATAAAGGTAAGAATGGCTCCGTCGAGCTTTCTTCTAGCCGCGCGAGATCGTTGCAGACAGTGGAGCTTGCGATCTTGGGAAAAGCTTAAACTCTATATACGTTTACGCAGCCGTATTATCCACAATAAACGTAAAACTGTACGCCAATGGTGGAACGTGAAGTCGGTACGTGCCAATACGCTTCGCGTCGGGATTAGCAGTCTGCTGTCGTTGGCAGATAGTTGCGAGGGACGTATTCATACCAAGTACTCTTAATCGGAGTTAAACATTCTCGCGACACATTGTTTGTTTTCCATTTAAGTTTAACATTTTCCGAGGGGTCACATCCAACCCTGTGTTAATAGAAATCCAAGTCATACATTACTTTAACAGTATATTAATGATGATGTTCAGTATTCTACACAAAAGCTGCGACAAAAAAACACAACATAAAAAAAGCCTTGAAAAACAAACGTTGAGCCTCTTAAGCAAAAAGATAAAGTGTTTTCGCTCTGACACAGAAATCTCGCAAACCAACACCATTTCTTGCTTTTATAAGAATAGAAAATAGATAATTATTTTTACAGCGATGGAAGTAGTGCTAGTAGTATTGGCAAGTTTAATAAGTGTATTGATAAAACCTAAAATGTTATTTGATACATTAACAAAAATTGAATGGTAATCTGTAATACGAAAAATTTCTATATCGTTCAAATAACGATCATGATTGGCAAAGTTAAGTACCTTTTTAACTGGTGGCATCGACCACCCTTATTTACGTTAGCACCTCTTTTATATAGTAAATGCGACTGTAATCTACTGTTCTCGCATATGTAATTTGTAATTTCTTCGTGCCGTATCTTTGACATCATTTTTTGAGTTCAACATGACTTTTAATATGAACTGGCACGAAAGTAATATTTTTAAAAAATGGTTACACTTTCACGTCGTTGTATGCGACTTATTAACTTACTCTCAGGACATACTTACAACTTTTACCGCGGTTCAAGTGGAGGTTATAAATTAATCCGTATTTTTATATTCATATTATTGAAAACCCCAAAAATGAATATTTGATATGACAGATTAATTACAAGTTTTAGAGTGGTCCCCTCCTCATACATCACTCCGTGAATACAAAATTGATTTTCCCTACGACATTGCACACCCGAATGAGGGTACCTCTCAAAGTCTAGGTGTCCTGTTAGAAAAATTATGTAAAGGTCCTTCAAAATGGTGACGATTTCGATAAGATTATTTGTGATTGGAATATTATAATTTCGATGTGTGATATAATATTTTAGTCTATTTGAATGCTCGAAAGGTTGAAAGGTCAAACTAAGACGTGAAAAAGCGACAATTGGTTTTTTCACACCTTTAAGATTCAAATATAATTCCAGCGCAAAAAAATCGAACTGTTAAATCCTGAATCAACTTTTAATCTAAGGAAACAAATTTGCAGTCATTTGGACTAAAAAATCGTCATTACGGGTGACATTAATGATTTAGACCGTAGGATTCCAAGTGCGCTAAAATGATTTAATATCTATTATAATCTAATATCCTCTATTAAACTACGAATAACTTACTCCAACCGTGTGTACTAAAGGGGAAACGAAACTTGAATACGAATTTTTCATTAGAAATAAAAGAACATATTTTGATATTTGTTAAATGATTTTCAATCAGGATAATTTCTTTTGGTCCAAGTCCAAAATAAATTTACGTATAACTTAGAATAACTGAAAATCTTCGTGTTTTATCCGATGAAATAAATATGGCGGCCCGATAAAATGACTATTACAGAGTATGTGAAATCTACTAAGTAAGATATTTTACTCATATTATCATGTATATATACATTTTTATAAAATATTATATTAACTTTGATACCAAAGACGACAGGATACACATTTAGTGACATGATTTTTTAAATGTAAGTCATGTATCATTATAAATTTAAAACATCTGAAGAAGAACTTCATTAATCAGAAAATTCTTAGTAAATTTTGTTACAGTGAATTTTGGGTCATTTTATACCAGCCAAACAATCGAATTTCGACACATTCTGGAAAAATGATTATATATTGTTGACAGCTGACATAAATGCATGTTATATTTATCTCCAAATAAGCCTTTTTGGTTTTAGTGGCGAAGTCCAGAAGATGGCCTAAAAAGTCCGTATGTATTTGTGCTGTCGGTGACAATTCATCCTACATAATATATGTCTAACTTCTAAAATTATGTATAAAAATTATGTATAATAATACACCAGGTATTACAGTAGTTGTTGCGGTAATGTGTCAACGTCAGAACATCATACTTATTAAAAACGACTATAAAATGATAAATGAAATATAATGCTAATATCAATGTACATGCATATTAGTGACCATGAAGCTATTAAAATAAAATTTGGAACTCATTGGAAATCCTAAATTTTCTTCAATTAGATCAACAAAGAAATTAAGGATATACCTAACCTAACATTAGTCCAAGTACACAGAAAGCAAAAAGGGGTTAATGGAACCATTAAGAAATGGTAAAAACGATTTGAACATATGAAAATAGTACAATTAACCATTTGAGAGGTTATAGTTAATATTTAAGGTTATGTACGTATGATTTAAGTACTGGAAAATAATGAATGGAACAATTTAATTATTCTATTTACTATGGAAATAGTTCATTTAAGTACTTTTTGTACTAAAGCATTTTACTATTATAAAACGATTCCATTAACTATTTTCATTCTCTCTTGTGTAACATTAATTAGTAAGTAATACATACGATTTTACATCATCAAATAAATTTAAGTAATTCCTTGGTATTTCCTTAAATGGCAGATGTACTAATAAACAGCAGTTTTACTTAAGCTAATTAGTAAGTAAAAGCTTTGTTCATAATTATACCAGGGATGACAGATATTCTAAGGAAGAAATCTATTTAATGACAAATCATTAATAAATTTATTTTGCAGCTGTCCATCTCAATTGGTCGAAATTGTACACATCTTCTATAATAAGTAGACTTCTCAGCATGATTCAATGCAGTGGGATTGAGTGGAGAAATGTAAAGATTAGATGCACGCTGCACCTGTATACCTTGGTTAAGTGCTTCTCAAGAATAGACCACATTATGTTACCGGTCTTTTTGAGAAACGCGAAGCAAAGAGAAAAGAAAACCGCCAAAGGAAATGAGCCAACTGCGCATCGGGAGAAGGAAGATCACGAAGCTTCCTTGACGGTATGTTGAAAAGCTAACGAGATCCCCGTATTTTACTACTCTGATTGGCTTATAAATTTTTTCTATATCAATTACGAGTTGGAAAATATTGAAATACATTTTATAAGTCTCCTCGATGATAGAATTTCACTCCGTTGGCATTATACGATATTATACTTTTTAAATAATAAACTACTTATATGTTTTTAATTTATGATGTTATTAGTTTTTCAAAATATGTTTCTTTGTAATATAATGCAATCATTGTCATTTATTTAAACACTAAAATGTTAATTTAATAATTTTTACTTATTAAAAAAAAGATCATATAATGTCTATATGTATAATTATCTATGTATGACTTAAAAATGTATACAATAATAGTACTTTAAATTTTAATAATTATCTTATATACTATTTTATTACTACCTATATACATATTCGAACAATATTTTATTCATTTATGTATAAATAAACAAATAAAAATCGTTATTTTTACTATGTACATGGCGTTGCAGGCACGACGGACCCATATGCAGACACAAAAAATAAAATATCAATTTTTGATAGCCATATTGGATCTGCAGTTTTAAATTTTTAAACTTGAGTTAAATTCGTAAATTGCAACCACAAAACCTAAAAAAAACGTTATTATAAATATCCTGTATCCAGAAGTAAACTGAAGTTGCTGATTTTTAAATTTTATACTACAAGAATCAATTGACATATTATTTAATTGCATACATCAATTGCAATTTAAATAAGAATTCTGTTTGAAAGTCAGTGAAAAATTGTTGTTTTCATTATAAAATTAGCGCAATATACAATAACGAAGATTCATAAATATAATGTTTAATAAGGAAATTTCACAAATACACTCTACTAAGTTTAGTCACCTATAACTCGAATTCAATAGTACACTCCATTCATTTTCCGATGAACTTAGAAATTATAATTACATCATATCGCATTTATTCGAATATATGTTTAACGAAGTAACAATGAAAAAGGCGGATCTAGGGCACTTGAACTCGATAATATCTTAATATACCGAATTTACAAACCCGCATTCATTAAAATAAATACCGATAAAGATAAAATTGAGATGAATTAGGAGCATCATAAAAATATCAGATATCAGAGAGAAACAATTTTTTTACAATACGATACCTGATCTAAACCGAGTCAAATTTGTAATGCAGAAAATTGAATCACTATCAAGTAAATTAGCTTAAATTTGTCCTTTAACCCTTTTATGGGCATATTTTTCTTTGAACGAATTATTTTTATTAATTGTTATCTTATAGTTTTCCAGTTGGCAGATGACGTATGTGAAATACGAAACAAAAATCGAAAAAGTTACTCGAATCACATGAAATTCATCTCTCAAGGGTTTTCGGGGTCGCTGATTACGAATCTGAAGTTAGAATTTGAAAATTCAATTGTATCTCCATAATACATTATTATATCTGAACGATACTTAATCATGATAAATGTTAGTGCAGAATAAACTTTATGCTAAGAGATAAAACTACGTTTCTTTCTTAAAATGTGAATTCAGAAACGATACTTAAAAAAAAAAGCTTTGTTTCCTATTATTATGGATAAAATTTCATGAAAAACTTTGTTTGCACCAATTATATGTGATGGTCGTTTGGAACTTATAAGAGAAAAAAACTGTTTTCTCTTGTAAAATTCCACATTCGTATGGAATAGTATTTTATTTGTTAATAAGATTATAAGATTATAATAAATAATTGTTCATTAAAGAGTGATTCATTCACTAGGTTTATTTTTATCTTGGAAGATCACAGAATTATTTTTGAATTGATTTTTTCATTTACATCTGAGTTTGTTAAATATAAATTTGTTAAATATAAATTACTTTTAATTGGAAATAAATAGAAAATTTCTGCATATGTGAAGTGTCGGCAAAATAGAACGATATGACGGAAAAAGACGATCAACAGGAGATAGAAAAAGTATTCTAAACATTGTGAAGTTTCAGCATAAACTCGGTTACTACATGTTATAATCGAGAACGAGACGTATAGTATAATTAATTATATATAATCCTAGATAAAATTATATAATGGTATATAATTACAGAAACTTATAAGCGGCGAAATATAAGGTATTTCCAGAAAATGGAATGAGTCCATTTTTCCTGGGAATAAAAAAAGCATATTTTATTTTTAAAAGTTTTGACTTCCTTCTTCATATTTGCTTCGCCATTTTGAATATTCAATATCTAAAACTGTGTTTATAATAAACGACTCCTAGAATCTCCAAACAGCCAATGGAATGTTATGCTAATTGAAATTTAGAACACAGAAAATATTTCGATAAATATCTAGTATTCCATTAAAAAAGAAAATGCTGTAAAGAAAAAATTAACAATCAGGGAGTCCCTTCCGTCTTGCGAAGGGTTAGATGGTCAGTTATCATTCCGGAAATCCAGAGATTATGAATCTTTTGTCAAGTGATCTTGGGTTTGATTATGTCAATATTCATATACGAATTCATCCGATGCCACCAATTTTTTGTTATTATTAAATTCCAAATGCATTAATACAAGATAAGTTCTAGCCAGATCTGAATTTAATCAGGTTTAGTAATATCTTATTTAGTTATGAATGTTTTCCTTTCCAGCATTTAGAAAAAATTTAATGATGGTTATTTTTTTCTGCAAATGAACCGTTAACATTAATTAATTAAAATTCATATATGACTATTACCGTTCGTAAAGATGTATTTTTAAATAAAAATAAATATTAAAATAGCTTCAAATACGGAAATTACATAAATTTCGAAAAGTAGGCTAAAAATACTTCTGGAATCAAAACCAGAAGTTCTCTGCATTTACCATCTTTACGAACTGTAATAGTCATATATGAATTTTAATTATTTAATCATAGTGTTACACACAGAGATATTTAACGATTGGGAAAAAGTAAACAAAACAATATTAATGTCTTATTTACTACAGAAATAGTTAATTTAACTAGCAGTAATATTTAATATAATATAAAACTTATTCAACTAGTAAATATTAAATAAGAATATTGATTAAAAATAATAATAGACTTTAACGATAAAAATTAAATTTTGGTAACGAAGCAAATCCAATTTCTATCGACAGTAGTAAGAATCCAAATCTCGTATTAATCAAATTTTCCAGAGGGAAGGTCGTAATTTATTATTTCGTTGACAAATTGCGGCATTCATCTTATGGCGTGTAAATTTACTGCTAATTTCAGTACGGGCAGGTTGTCGTTTTTACACGTCGTCACTACTGTCATCTCGCACCCTCGACAGAACCGCATATCCGAGACCTCGTCGGCATTTGACAGCACGCACAGATCTACGATCCGGAGCAGTTCCGAAGTTAATTTGTCGCTTGGTCGCGGATCGCAGGACCCGCGGGACTTCATGGGGCGAAATCAGCAGGACACACCATAAGGTACAATGTGTTTAATGGCCTGCGAGGACGCTCACATTTCTCCCCCGACGTTCTGTACCGTATTTGTCGGCATATCCCGCCCCCTGGTACTCTACTGTCACCCTCCCCCACATTATGGAACGCGAGCAATCTACACATGCAGTTCGCTCCTACGGTTTTATTATATGCGGGGTATATAGAAACCGACCTAGCATTACAATGGAAAAGTGTTATCAACAGTGGGCTGCTTTTATTTCGAAAATAGGTTCAAGCTCCCAATAATTCTTTATACCCAGGTAAAACTCCGATGCGAAGTACGATTGACCGACTTCCACCCACTGAATTATGCAAGCTTTAAACGACATCGACGTAAGCACGCTTTCCGAACTAGCACGTATTGTTAGATGTTCCTGAATGATCGCTGATCATTTTTTCCGAACCCATTAGGTGTAATCGACGTTTGCGCAGAAGGTGTGAGGGTATGTGACGTATTCTGCGAGGTAACCAAATTACCGACCAGTTATTGAGTGAAACGGAACTGTCTGCAATTATGAGAATGGTGCTGGAAAATGGAGCCGGACAAATGTTGATTTCATTTTATCGCGATGATATTTTCGAATGTGCGGTTTATCCGTTACGCATTTGGTATGAAGTGCAGGCAGCATCTCCTTTTATTTTATTGAGAGCAATAATGGAATATTGGAGCCCATTTCATAAATTGAGAAATATAATTGTAATTTTCGTGAATTTTGTTTATTTGAAAATGTGTGAAATCGATTAAAACGTGTAATATATATATATATAATGAGTGTAAATGTTTTTAATAAATTGACCTTTTAGGCCCGATCCATCCATGCATTAATAAAAAAAAATTATTAGGTTTGTTGTTAATGACTCCAAGCGTGGTGCTAGATGGGATGGAATTCTAATTCAATTAGTTTTAAGTTAGACTTCAAACCATTCTGAACAAAATGCACTTTGAATCATGCAAATCCATCGAGCCGATAAGAAAATATGAAGTATTTAAAAATTTAGTACCCGAAACCCCTTACAGCATGGCAAGTTGTCACTTCAAAAATCTGTAACTCCGGCCAAAATTTTAGATCGTTATGCCCAATAATATATGTGATTGTCGAAAAGATCGGAACAACAAATTTTCAGGATGGCTCTTTGTACAGAGAATGACCAAAAATATGTTATATAAGGTGGGACAATGTATTAGAAGAAAATATCTGGTTTGAGAAACGCAAATACTTCTATTACACTTCTCAGTGCATCAACTGGAATATCCATGTTTACGTTTATGTATCAATTATCAAGTACAAAAGCACCCGTAGCAATGGCAAAAAAGAATAATACAAGTTCTATTGCCTTTATGGCACTTTCGTAATCTCTACTATTGTTCTCAACAAAAAAAATGATTAGCGAAAGAGAATCGCCACAAAGGTGAGAGCTTTCTAACGCAGGCAAATTCGCAATTGTCCTTGAGGCGGGTGGGGTTCCTAGTTGCACCGAGTTCTGCATTCGTTGAATACCGTTGTTTCTTATTTCTTATTTCGTTTCTTTCCGTAATAGCCTCGAAGGCCGAATCGCCCGGTCGAACAACAGAGGCAGTGGATATGTCCTTGGGTCTGGGAGACTCAAATAGAGTGCGATAATGGAGTTTCCCGACGATAACAGTTATCCCGTGCCCTATTCACTCCCCAGGTGGAGTCGTCGCGCGCTAAGGGTAAAAATTGTCTCCACCAATTGACGCTGGATCGCGATGGGGTAGGGGTGAACTTAGTTCTAAGTGGATTCGTACCTTCTATTCCCGACGACCAGCTCGTCCATACTCAGTCTCCCTAGTAATTCGATATTTTCATTAGTTTCGTAATCCTAGATTTTCCAAGCCATCTGGCTCGTCTTCTCGACTGTGGATTCTCCGGCGCGAGTTCGCACGTCACGCTCTCTGGCGCCTTAATCTGCTATCGGATTCGCTTGGTTCCGAATGACTTCACATGGCAAACTCGACGGATGAAAGGTTCCGCTGATGCTCGAATGGAATGCTTATTGGAAACACCGAGAGGTTGGTATTAGCTCGGAAGTTGGTACTTCTGAAGAAAGCCTTGAGTTTCGTTTCCACGATTTTGACGGAAGGAGTTCACTTCATTTTTATCATTCGAACAAATTGAATTCGTGACCTTTGTCCTGTCCTTTCTTTTATCGCATTGAAAAAGAAAATGTACTTGTTGGATCTTGACTTACTTTACTTCATTACTATCAATGAATAACTTCTGAAATTTGTTTGAAAACTGAAATAAACGAATAATAGTTGAAGCTTCATAATCTCGTTGTATATTGCATTAACTGGAATAATCAAATCTGGCACACTTGCCTCAAACCGCGTATTGTCGGATCGAAATTCGTCGTCGGTAGACACTACTATATAGGGCGATATTGCACGATCGGCGGTACGAGAAACGCGCCTCGCGTCGTATATTGGCGAACCTGAGTCTACGGGTGTGTAAAAAATATACCCGATTGGAGTGCAAATACGCTGCGCCCATATACGGGGTCAAAGCTCGGGTCGCTCTGATTCCGTAATTGGAAAACCGGAATAACGAGAGACAGACGGGAGAAGAAAAAAGATCGTGAGAGAGAAAACAAACACCAGGAGGAAATGGAGGAGTGAGAACATGTATAAAAGAAAGACAGCACCTAATAGATAAGGACGAGAGAAGAAAAGAGATTAAGAAAAAGAAATAGAGAGAGATACTTAGTAAGACAAAAAGATAGCGGAGGGAGGAAAAGACCGAGCTGCCGCAAGGAGAATAAAACAGAACGAAGCAAAGAGGAAGTTAAAAACATGCCGATCGAAAAAAGCCGAATGGAACTAAAAAAGTTGAAGTGCGGAGTCAGAACGACGAAAGGATAGAGACGATACTAAAACAAGACCAAATATGAGTAAAGAGACACATCGATGGAATAACAAGGATTCAGAGATGGAAACGAAGAAAACGGCTGTTAGTAAAAGAGATTAATTTGATAGAGTAATAGCATTACAAGAAGAGGGTAGATGAAATAGCGAACAAAATAGGAACACAAATCAAATGTTGTGACACCTGTTCAAATATGTGTGATGAATATGTAATTTGTCACCAATTCTGATAATCAACTATTCAGTAGAATCTACTAAATATCCGAATCTGCGTCAAAACTAGATCTGATAAGAATATACCCATCTTTTCCTTTTAATGCGCATTGCAGAATCTGATTAGAGTCATTAAGTTGAATGCTGGTACGGATAATGTCATGATTTACAGAATAGCCGTGGACATTCAGGGAAACTGGAAACTCCTTAAACTATTGCTTCTTAATGCTGCACGTGTAGATTAGGTGATTTGAAAAAATTACAGACATTGATCAAGAGTCAACAATTTATTTCCCGATAATACACAATGAATCTGGATCTACAATGTGCTGCTCAATAAATAAATCACGATGCGAGCACGGATCAACCTTAAGTTATTCTAAACATGGACTTCAATAAAATAATTACTCAACTCATATTTGTCAGAATAACTTATTATAACATGGAGATTATCCCGTCTAATAAGTTTGATGCCAAATTGTATTCAGATAGCTAATACGGTATCCCGAATTTAGGAATCTGGTCAGCTATTCAATGTGCGCAAAGAACGCGCTTCATTTTGCCACATGGTCCTATCGAGGATTACGAAATCAACATTCCCAAATACAATTCTGCAATTAGAAGTATTTACGACCAATATATGACTTACACCTTCCACAAGCGGCTGTGTTGAACTTTTGATGCAGACACTTCGTGAGGGCAATGATTAAAGCGGTTGTCCTAACCATTCCTTTAGTACTTTTAGGATGGAGTCTCGTGTTCAGAATTTTAAAAAATCGATTTTTTCTGATCTGATTAATTAGTGCAATTATAGAAAACTGACCTGTATGTCAACAGACAATTATTTTATAGAGGACCCAACTAATATATGGTCTGAAGCTCCAAACACTAAGCCAACAGTTAGGATATTTTTAGTGCATTGCCTTTCAACAATCTTTAAGTATAATAACAATTAATGGAGGTTAGAAACCCGATGCTTATTACCTACATCGTCGATAAAAACACAGACTTTTCCACTATAAATAATGTTGCAAACCAGCATCTAAACATTTAAAGACATTTCGTTTCCAACCTTTCACACGGCAATATGAAGAGAATATGATAAATATAAACACATGGGCCTCGGACATATATACTAAGCAAAAGAAACGAAGGTTTCATGACCCATTCAAAGTTACATGTACCAAGAATAAAATAGAAAAAACTTAGAAAGCTACATAAATAACAAGTCTAAGATGTATTTTGACAAGTAGAAAGGTGTGACAAGAGAGAAATGACGGACCGGATATTACGATTAGACCGCCGTGGAGAATGATAGATGAGCTTCAAGGTCAAACTCGTCCACTATGCATATTCTCGTCTTGGCGACGATTTGCCAGTCTCCAGAAATACACCATCGTGCTATAGGAGGAATGCGAATAAGGTAAAACAGGCAAGGGGAAGGCAATACCTATAGCCAGATTTCCGATGCACACAACGACAGCTCCGTACTCGGGTAAGGCGTACGCACAGGAAGGTCGAATCTGCCGATGACACGGGTATAACAAAGCTCGTAAATCAAGGCTTAACCTTCTATCAAGAGCTCCGGGTTCGAAAATCTTCTTAGAGCAATTTGTTGCACAAACGACCGCCGGCGAATAAAAGGGAGATGTTTATGAACGGCGACGAAACGAAACGGTGGCGGAGGCTGCGGGTGGTGGGTTGGAAAATGAGGATCCCTACAAGAAGGGAAAAGATAACCGGGGGTATTCGGTCTATTGGATTTACGTAAGTAGCAGGCGGAGGCAAATTATGCAAGTTAAAATGATGGCACCGAAAAGAAAACAGATGGGAAATTATGGGAATTTATTTAGAATGAAAGGTTCATCGATGCAAGAGAGATTTTTTGTTGGCTGTACAAATGTTATTTGAGATGAAAATTATATTATTTAGGAAACTTTATTCGACGATCTACGTTTCTATAAGACATATATTCGAGTTCCTTTGCTCTTTTATCGTCGACGAAAAGGGTATTTGTATATATCAAAGCCCTATTGTAATAGCAACGACAATTCCAGGCGGTTACATAACATAACGTAGGAGATTGTTAAAAATAGAAAACTCACCCTTATGTAACAAAATTACATAATAGACGAAAAGACTGAAAAATATCAATAATCATAAAGAACCAACCAATAAAACCGTTCAATAATATACGTCTGAAGAAACAATTTTCTTATTCGGTTCTTTACGAGTGACATAAGGCAGTAAACACAATAAAATGTTATTTCAAAGCTACAATATTCACTTTAGTTTATATAATCCTCATAATTTTGGGTGCACCTCAAAAACCCGACAAATTTAAAACAGACATTCAAAAACCAGGACTGCACCTCAAAAACCCGTCCAATCGCAAAACAGACACTTCATAAATCCAACATTAAAAAACCATACATTCCAAAACCAAACATTTAAAAAAACAGTCTTTCAAAATATGTCTGCATTTTGAAATGTCTGGTTTTTTAATTCGGCTTTTTTTAAATGTCTGGCTTTTAAATGAATTTTTTTGAAATATCTGGTTTTTAAGTATCTGTCTTTTTACACATTTTGTTTTTGAATGTTTGTTTTTTTAAATGTCTGGTTTTTTAATGTCGGGTTTTTGAAGTGTCTGTTTTGTGATTGGACGAGTTTTTGAGGTGTACCCATATTTCTATGTCTTGAACGCACCAATCGGAGGAGTCGAAACGTCGGATTCTTGAATATCTGTTTATTGAAATGTACTGTTTTTGAATGTCTGTTTTTTAAACATCTGTTTTTTAAATTTCTGGTTTTTGAATGTCTGTATTTTTAACTTAGTAAGACAAAAAGATAGCGGAGGGAGGAAAAGACCGAGCTGCCGCAAGGAGAATAAAACAGAACGAAGCAAAGAGGAAGTTTTGAATGTCTGTATTTTTAAATGTCTGTTTTTGATATGTCGGGTTTCTGAGGTGCACCCATAATTTTTAACTTCTACAAATATCTGAAAATGCGTTCAAAAATGATCATCCTCGTTCTGTACCAACGGCTTCTCGTACATTCCTGTTGCTCAATAAAAAAATGCTTTAAATTGATAATTTAATTATGTACAGTTCTGTTTGTTTACCAGACTTCATGATGTTTACATTTGACATACTGGCAAAGGCTGTCTCGGACTCTGGCTGCAGAAATATATCAGTATCTCGTCGAATACTTGGGCGGGAGTTGGGGGCAAAAAGTCCGCGCCTTGCAAGGGCCGCCCACGTTGCTTCAAACTTTTCGGTACGAAGTGACAAGCCGCAAGAATTTCAAGTCCGATGCGAGCAGCCGATACTGCTGATTCACACACGAAGATGATACTCTGCGTGAATCCGACGTTTGATGTAAAACTAACGTCATTCAGTCATAAATCATTCAAGTCGTGTCGCGCGCGCTGCTTTTAACGGCGAACCGATTTTTGCCCAATTAGCAAGCGATGTGTACTCCGCGATGTAGAACCTGAAACACCTGATCAGAATGTAGGAGAAAATTAATTCCGGCCAGACTTTTTTTGTGTTTACAGCATTGGAAATGTTGTTTCCAACGTGAATGAATTTGTTAACTATTACTGTTTTAATTAGGTGTCTTGAGCAAGCCTTCTGATTTGGATTTTTGATAGTTTTGTTGACAATGTTTCAAACAATTGAACGCTGTTGTCCAACCATGCTTACCATAAAGGACTTGTTGATGCAAGTTGAGGTCATTTTGGATGAGACTGATGGAAGGTTTTCCTATTCTATTGCATGCATAGTCTTTTCCCCTTTCGTCGAAAAATGTCATAAATTAATAATTACTTTTTGAGCAAATGAACTTATTTAACCTCATCATCAGGATAAGGAGTCCACCTAAATCATCATTTTTCTTTTGGCAAAACCAAAAACAACGTCGGATAATTCTGAAAGATGCCTCCTAGAGCACACCTTTTTTGATGTCTTCAACTCCAATGTCCACTTTTATCATTCATTTAATGCTTTCAGGACATTAGAACGCCTTAGAACGCCTCGAGAAACATGATAGATTAATAAAACCAGTCATTTGGAAATTCTGAAGATCTCGTGAGGGCATCCTGGGAACATATCAAAAACCCGAATTTCAAACATCCAAAACATTGATAACTTGACATTTAAAAAGCCGACATTCAAAAAACGATGACTGTTAAAAAGCAAATGAGTCATAAAGCTGTAATATTCATGAAAACAACAATGTCAGCTTTTTCAATGTTTGGGATTTTTGAAATTCGGTTTTTTGACATGCTTATATCCGATATCTGTACTTTTTATTTGTAATATAAATTAGGATTTATATTACAACTTTAGTGAGGGAAAATGTGAAGCAGGTCCAGTTTAGACCACTTTCCTCTAATACGAAATTCAAAATTTTTATAATTTTACTTTCGAAATGATTTTTTTGTTTACAAGTTAAGTGAATATCATGGCGTTTGCAAGCCCTTTCAGATGGAAATGAACCAAATTTTGTGAAATTCATTAGATCCAAAAAACGTTATTTAAGAGTATTTAAAAAGTCTCATGTATCTTAAGAAAAAAAAAAAACGCAAAGCAATGATGTCATCAAATTTTGACTGTCATGGAAACTTCTTGCCATTTTTTTTCCTCAATATATAATAATTAATAAATATTAACTAATGAATGTTTAATTTTCTGAAAGAAACGTTTATGTAAAATAGTGGAATAATGTATGCTCTCTTTGGAACTGCGTAATAAATTTCATCAATTTACGAAAAACGACGAGAACGTATGCAAATCTCGTGAGGCAATATAACGAGCATAAATTTGTACGGTCTCGTGACCAAAGCCGAAAAATGACTACAGATTCCGAAACGAAAATTGATCAACAAGCCGAAAAAATAATTTCCCCAATATTCGTTAGTCCATTTAAAGTAAAGCAATCCGAGATCGTAAAAGCGCAAATGTATATTCGAAGCGGGGCAGCGAAAAAATCCGGGCAGTTTATTTCGCAAAAACTGAGAGCCGCGATAGGCATAACGATCGCTTTCAATTATTCCCAATATCAAGTTCTTGTTCGTGCCTCGCGCAGCCTTTGAAGTTTGAACCAAAATCGCTTTGAAATCGACGGATATCCATGAAAGGTCGTTTTCCAATTTCATGCGCGCATTTTATGGTCGGATATATACGCGCAAAGTTGGCCGGAAATCCGTTGGCTTGCTGGCAATGTCAAAAAGTTTAATTAACCCCCGTTTCCCGGGCGTGTACGCATTCCCGGCTAATTTCCAGAATATATAAGAGCGAATATGTTTTTATCGCGCTTCGGCACAATTCATTTCCCATGCAATTTCCAATGATCCTTAACGAGTTACCAGCTGCACTCGCGGCCGCACGCCAAGAATACGCCTCTCCTGACGTTATCGCGACACGATATACAATTATAAGCACATCCGGTACGTGACACCAGCATTAAATACGGATAAAAACCGAAGATTTTGCCGAAATATGAAATATATTTCTGAGTACCGTTTTTTCAGAAATATACTTCTATTACACATTTCCAAAGATTGTATTACATCAAAAAAAGAATATGAACATAGTTTAGGAATAATCTTAAATTTCCACAAGTTTTATCGAAATGCATGAAGCTATGAGTTTATAAATTTTGCAAAACATATAAACCTCGAGGTACTGTTTAGTACGGTTTTACTTCATTATTGCACTGATTTATATTAAGCGCAAGTCGTTCAAAATGAACCACGAGAACAACCACACAAACCTTAAAAAAAAGTTATTGAGAGAAAACTTGAATCAGTGATAATGGATCTTGTAGATTTTTGGTCGCTGTAAACTAATTCGTTGTCCAATTAGACCTATGACGTCAGATGTTTCACATATCCTAACCTCAAATTGCCAAATAGGATTTTTGACTATTTTTCGGATCAGATATCTTAAACTCCTGATGTGATGGGTTAAATTGGGTGACGGAAATAAAATTTCGTTTGGACCTGTCTAATCCATTATCAGAATTCGATCATGATTGGTTATAATCATCTGCAATTCACATAACGCTCCAAATTAAGTAGATTCTCAGATGATACCAGCAGAAGTCATATCGATTTAACATAATAAAATGCCTTTTATCCTAATATTTCAGAAATCAAGTGAAATGTCTTTACCAGTGATATAAAAAAGTATGCTCGATAAACTCGATTTTCATGATAACCTTCAATATTTTATGAAATGACTTTCACAGTTTTCAATTTATCAAAGCCTGCCAAACTTCATTGTCATTAATAGTCAGTGTTGCCAGATTTCAAATACAGCAACAGCAGCTCTGGAGGAAATTGAGTTGCACAATCGTCCGTAATGCAGATTCAATTACAAAATTAAGTTTTGGGGAATTAATACTGTGGTGAATTTTTTCATAACCACTTTCACATCTTTATATACAGGATGAATGTGAGAGAATGTTAGGGAACTTACGTTTAACCTATAAATATTAATATAATTAATGAATTTAAGCACAAAATAACATTAATCTCATCGATAAAGCTGATATATCAATAATCTAATCGATAAGACGATGACAATGTTCAATAATTAAGGCTAAAGCTAAGTTTATTGAAAATGTTAATAAAGATTTATCAGAAGCAATGGTGTTCATATGAACCGGACAGAATTAGATTAACTTTCTTTTTCATTGATGATGTATAGTTAAGACAAGCACTATTACAATATAATGCGAGTGACCCACAACCGTACAAATCATCAAATATGGCTTATTCCATGCAATAATAATACCATGTATACATTTCTTCGGTACAACGATTCAATTCCTCACGAGTGTTTTAACTCGTTAAATGCAAATATTTAGTCAATTTTATAATTAATTGAAATGTTTAGGTAAACAAATGTATACCTTATTATCCTTGCAAAACATATGCCGTTATTTATCTACTTATATAATTATTTAATTTTAACCGGCATTACGGTTCTTATTCGACATTGAAATTGATGGTATTAGATATAATAGAAATTAATTACTTTAGTTGAATAATTTATCAAATAAGTTTATTATTTAAATGAATGTATTCGGCATGACTTAAACCCTTATATTTACAAATTGCATTTTTGAAATTTCATGAAACAGAGTAGTAAGTAAGTTAGCCTGAAAATAATATCAGTTTATATTTCTTTTAATAAATGCTGTGCTTGAAAATGTAAATATCTAACAAATATTTTTGATGCATCAAACTTCCATTTCATACCTTGGGTATCATTTATTTATGAATTATTGTTAAACAAATTATAGTTTAAAATAATTAAATTTCATTGACAAATTTTCAACAGTTCGGATAAATAATATGTCTCATTTTCGGAAATTACATTTATAAATACTAATGATACTAAGATGATAACTTTTAAACTAAGATACTACGTGAATTCAAATTTTATTTATGGAAAATCAGTCCACTACCGTTAATTTCATTCAGCCAATTTAACATTGCTGGTCTATTAGGTTAAAATAGTAAATATAGTTTTCGTAATCTTATAATAATGTTACCAAAGACTATACGAAGTTTTGACTTAAAAAACGTACCATCAATTCTGTTACATGACATTGTTACGTTTTATTAGAAGAGTGAGCTTTTGATTTTAATATTACTGAGAAATGAAAAAATATAATTTTAACAAAAGTGGATTTTGATTCCAGGGAATGAAGCCATATTATTTATAAAATTGTTCATATTTCGATTTATGGAAATCCTATTATTTATTCTTGTCGGTTTCATGAAGTGAATAGACAATGTGAAATTTTTCCAAATCAATAATTTAAAACACTATAGAATTGGAGACTAATCACAATTGAAAAAATTGCATAATTAGTATTCTTTTATCGCATTGCGTTTTATATCATATAATTTAACATTATTATACGGAAAAATAAGTAATCGAGCTTAACTACTCTGCGAATCAGACAATAATCAACTTTTTTAATTGCTGTTACTATTCAACTAATAAGCATTGCAACGTAAATACTTAAAGCAAATACATTTACAAATGATTGCCTGTGAATCTTCTTATTATATATGTAGTGCTTAATTTTTTAGGTTTATGTGTTTGTATAGTATCGAAAACTTTCGTGTACTATTTTTATATACAATTGAGACAATGTAATTCCTCTTTGAGATCCAACTTTATGATTACGGAAATAAGAGTAGCTACAGCAACTAAGTAAGTAGTGGCAGACCTTACTATTTAAATTACAAAACAACCTTGAAAGTAGTAACAGTAAATATAGACTTTACGTATGGCCGACAATAACTACTTAACATGAGCTTAACTACTTATGGTTGTTCGTGAATATTACTTTTCACATTAAAAATGCTTACAACACAGAAAATTTTGTAGAGGAGAATATTAATTAAATAATGTACCAGTAATATTTAATAATCTAGGTAACTAGGTATAGAATAGTTAATATGTGATCTAATTGCATTATAAAAATTCATAATACTACAATTAGTTATTATGTTTGGTTGCAAGAAATAGCTCATTTTTATAATTATTTCAAATTCATTTTATCGAAAAATATGTATATTGTATATTGATATCGTCATATTTTGTTGTCGTTAAACTCTGTTTCAAATGTTGTTTGAACACATCATTGCCAAAATTTGCCACCTTGTTTCAATATGATACAGTTAATAGTATTCAAATTTCTAACTTGGTTCTAGATTAATCGTATAACATTTATGAGGTCCAACTCATATGTATCTTTCGAACCGTGAGTTTTGTAAAAAAAAGATTTACTCATACAAACAGTATTATATATATTCATAAAAAAAAATTTATAAATATTCATTAAAGAAAAACAGTATTTTTAATAATTTACTTTTGCTTTCATTTACGAATAAAATAAAAATAAGTTCAAATACCAAGCACACTTTGTTCTATGTACTACACCGTTTAATTTTCTAGTCAGCCTTTGACGTATTCCGTCGAATGATTGCGGTGTAATAACTCTAGCTTGTGGGAATGTTTAGGAAATTCATATTTCGATATTTCATTAACGTAGTAAATTCCACAGCAAAATGAAGCTTTATTAATATTGGACCAACTATGCCGGATGAAATGCTTTGATTTGGAAATCATCCTACCAATCCCTTTGTACTCATCGACTAAAAATATTCAAGCACATGGAACAAACGTTAATGAAGCTAAATATAACCATAATCAAATCTGATTTTATAAAAGAGTAAAAGTAAATCAAATCATAAAATATGCATCAGCATATTTAAACGCGAAATTTTTTCCTGGCTTATAAATGGTGCCATGGATTTTGGTAAAATAAAAAAACCTTTATCACAAATATTAACGTTTCTAAAAACAGGTTTATTTAAAAATATGAACAAAGTATAAAAATATATCTCGTGCTGTGGAAATAAAAAAATATTTAAAAAATCATAAAATACGAAGATTCTTTTTTTTCTCTCGGGCGATTTATTTCATCCCCGCACATATCTTCCGGTCCCATGGGAGCATGCAATTTAGTAAAATATAAAGCCGCATGAGAAAATAACATCAAACTTTTTTCGAATTCCGTCCAGTCGTATTAGCCATCGTGGATATTCAGTGATTGCGGTTGCCAAGCACCACAATATAACATGCGAAATAGTGGAATTATTTGCAGATTTTTATGCAGATTTCTCATTTCATGTTTTTGTTTTTCCGTACGTTTCAAGCATATTCATGAAGTTATATTGACGGTTATTGTTTTAACATTGTCTAAAAATACTTTTCAAGTCGCTAAATAAAAACTAAATAAAAACTCATTTGTTATATTTTAGTATTCTATGTTTATTTCTTTAATTAATTAATGAAACTAATCATAAATAATTCCTCTTTACATACGTGGGCCAACAAAATAATACTTAAAAGAAATAATTTAAGAAAATAGTCACAAATGTTAACATTCTATGCCATGCTGAATTTCAAAATTTGGATTTTTTTAGCGACAAACAAAAGTTCAAATAATTCTTTGCTCGTATAAGATACTAAGGAACAAATATTTGTTGTTATTCGCTTGTCGCTCCAAAGTTCGACAGCTGTCAATGAAGAGTGGACACTAATCGCGAATTTTTACTTCGAAGGACCAGTTCCGAAATCTTGCAGTTCTTTATTTTTTTTTTGTTGTTGCATCCAAATTTTTGTCTTTTATGCATAATAATACCATAGGCGCAAGTATGCATTTTTCAATAAATTCTCTTTTGCAAACTGGTGTATATAAAATAAAAGCAGAAAAATTGTTATATAATGGATATAAAACTATGCAATATGAAAACGAATGAGCCGTATTGCTGCAGAATTGAAATTTTTTTAATTTAGGCCTTTTGCTGCATTTAATTTGTTACGGTTTCTCTCTGACTGCTTTTAAAATGTAAAAGATTGCTGCTGGATTAATGAGACATTCTATTCCAGAGGAAAGCAAATTTTCGACAATAACTTAAACTTAAAATGTATTGCGAGAAACCTGATGCTTGTGTAACTTGCGATTCGCACTATTGAATAGCTCAGCATCGTGGTGAGAAGCAACTGCAATTATATTCAATTACTAGTGGAAATCATCTGAAAGAGATAAAACTGTATTAAACACGTATGGTACGGAATTGAGAAAAAGATTAAACGTGAAAGAATCATGGAACTCTGGCAACGGCGGAAGTTTGTTCGCGTAATTGGATCCTTCTAATTAATCCTTTTCAAGGCTCATCCCATTTATTCCTCTACCGGAATCCCATTCGTTCCTGGCAAGCGGTGTTATTAATACTTCAAAAGTCAAAACACAAGTGAATTTTAGCATAACTCCGCAGAAATTTCTAGGAATCCAGGTTCACATTCAAATATTTGGAAAATGTTTCCGCAACAATTATGGAGAATTTTGTATAAAATTTACTTTATAGTAAAATTCATACATCAAAGACGATTGTGGAAGTATCCTTAAATTCTGAAAATACTATTCATCCTCGTTCAAAGGTAAATGCCATTTATTTCACAATGAAAAATTATCCGCAAGTTCTTTGGTAAGGAAACAGAAGGAATATTATTATCAAAGTATACATTTATAGAGCTACAAGTATCAAAATATATTTTAGTAATTAAACAATTATAATCATCGTGTAACTATGTTCGAGAGGTTAAAGGCTGTAAGATTTTAGCAAATCGATACATCACTGCAATATTGAATACTCAATATTAGAGATCATCATTAAGTTTATGAATGACTGTCAAGTTAATTTATAACTTATTTATTGTAAATAATTTATAATATATAATTCTGGGTTTAAATACGTCCGTATAGACTTAGTCTGAAGTCTGGGTAAGTCTTTCAAAGAAATTAACAAATCTTAAACAATTATCTATATGGCTATGACAATGAAAGTCAATGTAATAAGCCCTGTATGTCTTTTTTACAAGTCACTTATTTTCAATTCTATGGCTTAAACAACGTAAATAAAAATAAAAAACCTTGATTGTAAGTATTACACGTAGATTTTGCCTAAAAATCGATGTTAAAAGAATTAATTTGTGAGTATGTACAAGTGATTAAATTCACCTGTAATACGTGCTTTCTAAACTTCAAAAACATGTAAAACTACTTGATTGTAGTAAATTGTCTTATTCGGATCAAGGATTGATCAAGTTCAACTGCTTGTCCAAACCATAAATGCCGGGTTAAACTGTTTCATAAAACTATTATTTTGAACGTTCATTATTGTAAAACAAATTTAAGTATTGCATATCTTTAAATGTCATATGAGCTTTCTAGATAATTATAGTTGCACTAATAGATCAACCAGCTTTAGTTCTTATATTTAATACCACATTCGGTAACAACGACGTCAAAGATCTATAAACATCCACGTTCATTAATATTTATTTTACATACTTAGATGTGTTCAAAAAGTTTAAGTGAGGAATCATCTTTTACAAATGATACGAATTTCAATTCATGCTGTCAGATCCAGAAAGTATTTACCTGAAATATCAAACAACCGTTTCGTAACAAACATTCGGAATAAAACCGAATTAAAAAAAATTATTAAATTAAAAGACTTATTGAATTTAGTTGAAACGATTAATTTTTCATCACTGCACTCTTCATGCATTATCTTTCCATTTTCACGAATGTCTCCTCACTTACGCTTGCGTCACAACCGCAGAGCCGATTTTGGCCTGCTAAATTATTCCCATGCATTGCCGACCGTTCGCTGAAACTTAGTGGACAAAAGACAGCTAATCACTAACTGAAAATAGAGCTTAGAAAATCGAAGTTTAAGGTCCTAATGGTTGAAATTTCATAAAATGAGTTATTAATGAGTAATCCTCATACGTTGTGCTTTTCTCAAAGTATGACGCACTTCCAAACTCACTAAAATAATCATAAATATTTAAGTAAGCGTTTCAGCCAAACATTTTTGATAGTGCATTTTAACAATTTTATAATGTTTTAAAATTTGCCTGTAGAATGAGTTCTTTTTTAATTTATCAGGTCAGATTTTGAGATAATCTTTCTGCGACAGATAATATAGTAAACAAAATATTTCATTTTTTGTAAATTTTCATTATTTGTAAAAGTTAATGTGTCATAATAAATTTCCTTTCTGCATTGGTTTATTATTCTAATAAATGTGTTGCAAAAATAAATCATTATAAATAAAACTACAAGAATATTTTGAAATGTTTACAAAAAGAATTTGTGAAATTAAAATTAATTATAATTTTACAACTTATAATTTCGAGTAAAATTGTATATGCCAACTATTTTTGGTCAGAAATAATGTAAAAAAAAATCGTGGTTTTTCCTGCATTTTTGACATGCTAATTTTTCTCAAATTTGAAATGAAGCAAAATCTATACCCTTATTTCTTACAGAGGGTTTAAGAAACAAAATTTAAAAAAAGCTATATAAAAATATTGAAATTTTTGCGAAAAAAATCATTTTTTGCACTTTTGAACAAATCTTGAATAATATTTGTGGAACCCCCATAGCGTCAGTTATTTTGAAACTATATTTAAGACGTAATTTGTATTTTAAAAAATAAGTAAAAAAATTCTCAGAAATAGCACGTTTTTATTAGTTTTGACCTTGAAAATTACCTTGGCGCCAATTTTCATTAGTCTTCATTAATGAAAAATGATTGCTTTCGCACAAATTTCAAAATTTTTGATGGCTCCTTTTTATTTTATTTCATAAATCCTCTGAAGAAATAACGGTATGGATTTCCATTTCAATTTTGAGAAAAAGTAGCATGTCAAAAATGTAGGAAAAAACCACGAATTTTTGTTTTCCATTTCACATTATTTCTCACCCAAAATACTGCCAGAAAAAAAAATATTTACAATTTTGTTAGTTATTACTTAACATAGCTGAAAATTCGAGTTCCTATTCCCTTAATATTTACATAGAATTTTGTCCACATAAACTATTTGAATGATGCACTCCACATTTTCAAAATTTCCCAATTTACCATGCTTTTCAGCTGACTCGATGACACCCATACGTGCGGTAGTTTTACGATAACGTTAAATTTCGTAATTGGAGTTTCAGCCAAATTGCGGTGTATTCTCGAATAGATGCTGGCTAACGGATAATAGGACATAGCGTACAAAAATCGATGCTAGCTTGTGAGCTCTGCCAGTCAAAATATTTACAAGAATGTAACTCTTCAACAATCGCAATATTCCTGAATATACGTAATGACGTCAGAAAATTTTAATACTGAAATGATGACTCATTTTTATTTCCGTCATAAAGAAATTGAGATTTAGATATTCCGAAGTTTTGACAAAAAAGTCTATAAAATACGACGTTATTTAAACTGTTTCGTAATTTATATCGAATTCAAATTTATTGAAGTGCAAGAATTATTTTGGTAATAAATGTTTTGTTTTAAATTAGGCACTCAAAATTCAATTTTTTACGAAGTCTACTACAGATGTCGTAACTTTTTTTTTTAAGTGACCGTAACCGCATTTGCGTTTTGTAAGTTATATACGTGTGTAAGATAGTAAGATATTCGTAAAATATCATAACCATAATTCAGTCCGAAAGGTGAGAAAATTCACGCCGATGGAACTGAATTCAAAAGCCGCATCTCTGATTGAGATGTGCAGTAAAGATGAGGAAAAAAATGCATTCGTATCTGAAACATGCATGTTTTTTATATAGGCATCCATTCAAGTTTTTACATGCTGGTTTCCAGAGGAACTCTACCGAAACACCCGTTTATTCAGAGCCGTTTGCGTGGGAGTATTCGCAAAATCGACAGCGATTTCGGCATCAGGATCGACGCGTTCGTGTATGCTGCAAAGAAACCAATTTGTTGTCCAGTTTGCGACAAACGATTGGCTATAAAGTGAAGAACCAGACGAGGTCAGTTTAAAAGCAGTTTTAAAACAACGTCTCTTATATCGTGTTGGCCCTCTCGATCACATTCTTCCACCGAAGAGGCAATCGCTATTGTGGAAACAAGTTGAATTCTTACCCTTTCGGAGTATAAATAAAGCCCGGGACAGATACCGATCTTAAATCTTAGTTCTTTGATTTTTCCAGATAAACACAACAGAGCACGCCACTGGCAACCAGTTCGGATTTCTTCATCACTGTTTGTAGTAGCGATGTTCCGCGAACAACTTTACGATCCTTTTCGAATTGTAACTGCGGCGTGAATATTTATGCAAGTTGCAATAAAAAGTGAACGCTATTACTTCACTTGCATTCACACTTGTATACATGCGAGTCTTATTGGCGAGATGAAAGAGATTCGAAAATCACTTTTGCGACAAATGTTTATTAATGTTTGTGACAAATTGACTAGAGCTGTGATTTATTGATCTGTTATTGGAAAATGTCAAACTTTTCATACACTTGGATTTCTATTAGGATTTGTTCATTGCGCAAGCAATAACAAAATTGAGTTATGACTATCGGTAATTTTGAGAAATGAATTTAAACAAGAATTTCCAGAGAAAAGCTTTGATTTTCTCAAATTAGTAACATTAATTACCTTTTGAACATCGTCAACAATTATGCAACATTTGAATAAAAAATTCGACATTTATTTAGATTTAGTTGCGGTTTTATATCAAAATACACCACTTATTTTTTATTGTGAATGTAAAATATGTATTCTTCAATGTAATCTTGTTGACTTGAATTCCCAACATTCGCATTTTAAAAAATTCGACGTAAATTCAATAGTGAAAAGTGTTCATCCAGACTCTTTGTAAGAAGGAACATTCCTTGTGACTTTTCTTTCATTTTTCCGAACTACAAGTTTCTTTTTAGTTGCGAAATATTTCGACGTTGAGTATTTTCGGTTTTCAGTATTTTATATGACGGAGATATTTCAGGCGAGGGCATTCTGTTAGATATTTTGACGTGCATGTGTACTGTTACGAGTTTTCCATTGATCTTTGAATTCTGTAGTAAATATGCAATGGTATTGATGAATTGCTTGACATTTATTCTCTGAAAGTAGCAAATTATTTGCACTCCATTCTACTTTATATTTATTTAACGTTTTTACAATATTTAACTTATATTTTTCGTGAAATATGAGTTTGTATACATTTTTATTAATTTTTTGAACTGATGAAAACATTTTATTTGTGTTACTAATGTTGTTAAATATATTCGATTAAAATCTAAATATTCGTGATTCACTTCTTAATCAAGTTTGAGTAACATGACAATCTCTTATATAGAAATAACAATTTTCAAACAGTGAAATATCGTTTCGAGAAAAAACAAAGAAAAATAAACAAACAAAATTTTTGTTTGAAACATCGATATGTTTTGAAAGCCACTCAAAACCATGCATCGTTTCGTATTGTGTAGCGAATGTTATACAGACAACGAATCTATTTTGTCTACTTTTCGAAGTAGTACTACTATCTGATATTCTGACTTGTCTACTACAAATGTATGTAACCAAACATACTTTTACTTTTAATGACCATACTCAACTAAAATAAAATTATAATTAAAATAAATGGGGTCGAAAGTTCATTGTTTGTGAAAATGCTCGTATTGCGCAGTGGCTGAATATGTCGTGGAGCTCTCACAACTCCATCAAGCTTCATATTTATTCATTCGAGATCTTTTCAATTACATTGGAGATGTTTCTAAGTTTTTCTTAACGGAATAATCTAAGTGCACCTAAGAACATACATTTATGTTAAAGACCACTGCATTCTGTTCAGAATGAAAACAAGTCGTTCCCCTATGATAAAAATTGACGAGGTCATGGTCAGTCATACTTTGCACGTTGAAACTCCCTGAAGTCTATGTGCCTACGTGCTTTTCAGGGACCTTCTTTTTCGACATCTCTTTTTAAAACCATTTTTAATACATTAAACCGTTTCATCCCATGTCTTTTTCATTATCACCACTTTCTCTATAATTTATAATAATTTTCTATACTTTTTTGAACTTTTAGTCGACTAGCCAAAACTGTTAAGATAAAATTTAAAATCTTTAAAACGATTTTTCACCAAGGTAATGACTATTTAATTAAAAATGAATATTTCTACGAGAAAGCTAGTAGAAAAATGTATAAAATCTATACGTAACAAATTTTGTTCTGGCTTCTCGTATTAATGAAAAATTAACCAAACGAGAAAACATCGAAAAAATGAAAAAATACTGTAAAAATTTGATTATGGAGGAATAAAAATTGTTTGTATGGCTAAAAGTCAACATTTATATACTCGAATAATAATATGTAATGAATATAAAAATTGAAAAATACGTCCAAAAAATATGGCTCTTTTAACATAGAATCCCCATGTATCAATTTTATTCCTTGCATTTTTATTATTAATTCACTATTATGTAACACTTTACTAAAGAGCACATCTAATGTAGTATGTCTCTGAAATTCATATTTAGTGCGTTCAAATAAGGTAAATTGTTTTATCGTTTCATTATTTATTATGCTGATAATTGATAGTAAAAAACATAAAGTGCTTAGAACATTTGAGATTGGATATAAATTTAATAGATTTTAAATAAAACGTAGTTATGCTTTAAAAATGTTACAGCAATTCTTTGTCAGAATATCGACGAAACAAAGCGACAATGCATCCTCTTAAAAGCAATCACTTCAGTGAATGGTGTTGGCGATACTTTCTATTTTCAAGTGGATTCACTAGGCAACAAGTACACTTTTTTTAAATGGCATTTTCCATTACATGTTCGGGAAGCTCTCGAAATCTCTTTGATAAATGAAAAATAAAAACGAATTTTAAATAACTTTAGTCAGTCCACATCGATTTACATTGAGACTTGATATTTTGTACTTTTTTCACATCAATGTCAATCAACAGTTATAAAAGATCTACTAAAGTAATATGTATATTTATTAGTATTAAACTCATTTCGTTAGTAAAAATTTATCACTAATTAAAAATAACACAAGTGTCAACTACGAAATCTCATAGGATAAAAGTAAAATGTCACTGCATAAAGATAATAATGGTACCATTGTCAATTGAAGTAGTCTGATTCGTGCTTTTATACAATAAGATTTCGGAGTTTTCATTTTTAAAATTTTAGAGAGTATACTACTAAGAGGATATAGTGGTAAGATTTACAATGTCGAAACGGTGAAGTCAATAATCGACTAGTCAAAGTTATTTAATCAGACATATTATGAGCTAGTCACCTTTATTAGTGAAACAAGTACAGTAAGTTACTATATATTCAGCAATTAAATGATAGTTTATAAATTTAGATTTCAATGATTATAAATGGATTATAATTTATAAAAAAGAATTTTCAATTGTATTTTTTTAAATTAAAAAATAAACGAACTTGATTAATATTTTGTTGTATAAACTCAGTTTCGAATATAGAAAAATAAATATGCAACAGTAGAAAGATTATAATCGAGTTATTAATTATAGTCAAACCACAAATTCATTCTTTTACTATAGTTTATACAAAATACATAACAAACATAACAATGTTGTGTAATAACAATATAAAAGCCCTTTTAGTAGATGTTTTTCTCTGAGTGTACTCTAATTTATACCTACAAAAAACCTTCCCATTTTTACCCAAAAATAAAAATGTTTTAGGCTTAGGTACAACACAAACTCAGTCATCTTTGTAGAAAGTCTGAAACTTTAACTGACCCAGAACACCCGAAACTAACATGCAGTTAACCTCCAACATCAACTGCATTTAATTACTTCTGTTTTGGCAAGTATTTGCTGATTACCCAAAAGTCATCCAAAATCTCTGCAGGCTGCAACCATGATCCGTCTACTATTAATTATCCTACAACTAATTTTTTATCAGTGGATTTATAATCTTTTTACAATAAATTATATATGTAAACATAAATATTGCAGTATTATACGAACAATATTTAGCTACAAGATTCTCTAATCAGTATTCAATCTTCTTCGAAATAAACTTTTTCTAGACTTAGGGTCGTCATCCCCGAGGACTTCAGGCCTATCCCAAATAAACTCAAGACGAGATAATTCGTCCATTATGAACGTCATTATTTAAAAAAGTACAATCATGCAATTTTATTATATTTCTTCTTACTAGCATGAGTAGAAATGAAGCGACGTTTATCTAAATTAGTAACAAGTACACAGAGCAATGTTACGGACAAGCAAGAATCTTTCAACAACACCATTAAACCAAATGCTCATACACACGTAATAAAAGCAGATGTAGTCAAATGCATAGAACACTTTAAACATTTCTTCTTAGATAACTCAACCCCGTGGAATGTGCGCAGGCAACTACATTGCGAAATTAACATTACGGGCAACAGATGCCGAACTAATCGCTACCATCTTGCACGTAAAGATATAATTAGCGACCCAAAATGTAAGAGTGGTTTTGAAAGCGAAGACCTCCATCACTTCATATAAAAGTGCAACATACATATATTTCAATGAAATTATTTATGCACATATCCACAAAATTCAAATTTAAAAGATGCACTTAAGTGTGATATTGTTACAACTAAACTTTAATCATACAGGTTAACATCAAACAAATAATCCTCAAACTCTTTTAAACATTCATCTATGACTATTTGAAAAATAATGTTTTTTAAATTTGCTTATCAACATTTTATTTTAGATATGAACTCATAAACAATTAATAAACAATAAAATTTCCCGAGATGATTTTCCCATAAACGATCTCAAGATTCGTGCTCCAAATGATAACATTCGCTGAAATACCCTTTCATCTTAGTTAAGTTCTGGAGAAGCGGAAAACGAGCGATGGCACGACTTAAAATGTAGGCCGTACTGCATACAGAAATAAGCACAAAATACATACGGAAATAAGTCGACGTCTAGGAACGACCCAGCATCGTCAGAGCAAGAAAGTGAAATGAAAGAGACACAGAGTTACAGAGTTGACATTTTACGTCTGCGAGTCCGATTAAGGAAGACATCGTCTAAGGCGGAAACAGGTGCACACCGGAAATCGCGAATTTGCCCAACGAGTGCGAAGGTCTTCTTAAATTAAATCGCCTGCGCCACAAACCTAAAGAAAAATAAATAATTGTGTTTACCGATTTACATTATCTTTGCTCGTCTTTCGATATTGGCTAATTTGGGTTATTTGTGGTGGGCCGTATATCGCCTTACGAACATATATCACGGGTGACTTTGATAGGCAAATAAACCGCTGGAAAAACGTTCAGCTGCCGATGGATTACCTCGGATACCCAGGGATTTTCCATTATTTTTCGAATGTTTTTTCGAATGACGCACAAATCTCTGGAATGAAATGTGGTTTTTGTCTGTTAAAGTGTGAAAATTGTAGTCATTGTGAGTGAATTTACTCACTTTTGAAATAGATCTTTCATGTAACCCATTTATACCCAAAATACCAATGTTTCTTTTCATTTTTAAACTGTGGATTAACTCCCTAGGTTTATGTGATCGAATATATCCGGATTTCTTTGTATTTTTGGATCTGCTCTTGGAATTCGTTGCGGAGATATCGGGCATAAAATTTGGTAAAAAAATGAGAAATTCATAATACTTTTTAATACACGTATCTAAAATTTTCTGAAAATTTTTGGAGAATTGTTGAAGACTATTTAAATATATTGTAGAAACCTAAGAGAATTATTCTACAATTATAAACTACAAAAAATAAGAAAAATAACAATTCTTTCTATTTTAATTAAAACAGGAAAGTACAAATGAGACCAATCGTTTGCGCGACCCAATGTTTCCAGCCAGTCTTGTGAACTTTAACTAGTCCTGAATAAAGATGGCCTTTCTGCTCTGCTCGACGTTTCGGCTCAACTTGGTAAGCCCTGTCATTATTCCGAGACGTTTCACGACGTTCCTACCAAAAAGGAACGAAACGTCGCGAATAAATAAAGACAAGGCTTACTTTCTCTTTAAAACAGAGCAACCCGTTTTTTGAGGATTTGAAGATTACCATCTATTGCACTCCAAGTGAAAAGTTTAAATTAAGAAATTAACTAACGAACATTGTTTTATTTTATTTTTAAAATTATATTTACTAAATTAAATTGTAAGTTAAACATATACTTATTATTAGTTATTTGTCACGTATAATAAAAATAATTAAAATTATACTTTATCAGGAATTTTAACAAAATATGACATTGACTATATGAATTTTTAAAAACTGTTTTATTAATTACATAAGTAAGTGATTAAAACAAATTTCTAGTAATAATAAATAGTTCAATTCAGTATGTTTAGAATAAACAAAACAAGACAAGATTTAGGCAAAACCTACATTAAAAGTATATGTTCAGGTTCCCTAAATATACATGAAGGCCAGATTAGTATTGTAATGTTTTATTTTATCTTGATCTGAGTAAAATCCCTGATACCACTCTTCGATCAGCTGTCTTTAGGTGTCGCAAATATGTGTTCATTGACCCAAAGTAATCAAAACTATAAATTTATTTAGTATGTAATTTTGATAAGGTATTCTTAATCACAATTATCAGAATTATCCAACTTTATTAAACGAATATATTATTATTTATGTTTATTAATATAGGTAAATTAAAAATTTTGCAAAATCTGAGTTTTTGTATTTTGAAGCATTTTATTAAATGTTGTTATTCCATACTAGACCTGCAACCTTGTACTTTAAAAATCTAACCTCAAATTCCTTATCAGCGACTCCCAAAACTCTACACTTATATGTTAGTAATATAATACCACTAGATTTAGGAATTTCGTCACTAAACTTCGTAATTAGTAAAATCAGGTTTATTTTTTCAACATATTGGCGGTTTGAAGCCGTTAGTTTGAATCCCAGCATTATTGATGTGAAAAACTATTCACCAAAAACGAAACACACAAAATTTTGGTTATTTTTATTTATAATGTGTCATATTCGTTTTTGAATCAATTTAAATGAGACTTTGACTACGCCAATCGAAAGAGCATACTCAAAAATAGTAAGGTTGGTTACTTTCTAGTCAATATTAATTTTATTTTCTATTGAGAAGAAAGGTCGAAAATCAACTAAAAATGTGCATCTCCCGGACTTATATAGAATAACAAAATTTTGATATATTTATACACCTATTATTTATAAATATAAATATTAAATCAGATATTAAATCAGATCCTAACTAATTTAAGAAATAAACTATTTCATATAGGATTTAAAAATTCGTAGTTGGATGGTTGATTATATGTGAGGGTGGTTCGGAAATAGTCGTGAGTCATAGATGATCGTACTGGGCTTGTAAATTGTACAAAAGTGACGAATCAACGCGAATTCTCGACTCGTCGATGGAAAAGCAGCTGCAAGAAAATTGCAAATCGTCATCAGCGATAGTCCATAACAACTAAATTTGCTGAGATCTTTAGCTGTTCTTACAATAATTATAAATGCAAATTTTAATCGATAGTAACAATAACTCATTTCAATCTTCGTTGATATTATAGTTATCATTTAATAACACAATTACTTATTGTGATATGGATTGATTTGGGCGCTAAACCCAACAATTAGAAGGGTTGAATTAGCAAGTTGAAAAGATTCTGTTATGGGGTTGTAGGAATTTATTCAACTCTTTGCCCTAAGTTTTCCGAAAATTTTGAAAAATTTCAGGGTAATCTTTGAGCAATCCTAAGAACTTTTTTTCCGTAGCATTTGTCCGAAAGCTTATAATTTTCAGATAAAAATGTCTAAACCTTTCGCGAAGTTTTTCGTGTTTTAGCCCCTATTTTGGGTAGTCTTACCACTATCATTGAAATTTTAATCTGCGCATTTTAAAATTCTATTCTCGATGACACCATTTTTTTACTTCAAACAGGAATTCTGAAATTATTTCAGTATCAAAAAAATAATATAGAGAAAAAATTAATTTGAAAAATGCATGCCGTTTTGAAAATAATTATATATGGTTCTTCTCGGTTTCATTTTTTGCAAAATCAAATAAAGGGACTTCAGATTCAGGACTTCTTTAACGTTGTAATCAAGGCATATTAAGGTAGTTTCAAAAATAGACTCACTGTTCTATACCACAATTTAATCGATGCCTCATTGAGTGATTATTTAAGGGTAATTTAATATCCTAATACAAAATTCAATGATCCTTAATAAATAAAAAGTAGGGATTCTTGACAGCGTAACCTTAAGCTGTTGAGTCATTTCAACAGAGACAATCGGATTTTAATAAACAACGGTACTATAATTAAGGGCCTGTTTAAGAAAGATCTAATCCTTTATATCAAATTTACTGCTCTTTACTGAATTTTATTACTGAATTCTTTTATTCTGAATTTTGTCAATATTGATTATCAAATATTTTGGAATTGGGCTATTTGTGCTCTTAACCCTTTGAGTCACAGATATCACGGTACGTACATTTTCCAGATGTTATACGAAGTACCTTTTTTATTATCATATTGGTACAAATCGACTTAAACGTCATTTTTACGATTTTTATGCGCGTATTGTCAATTTTAAAAGTTGGAATTCTTCATTTATACAATTTTGAAAGCCAATTTCAAAATACATCATGCAATGGAAAATACATCCGAATTTTATAGCACTGAATTATTATTTATATAAATTAAATAAAATATGTTTACTGTTGAATAAAGTAATGAAATTGAATGTAAATAGATAGGTACATTTATTTTGTAGTTTCTCTTGACTGTTTATTAATTTCTACCAAAAGTATGTAGTACTGCACAAATGTTAATAAGTCGCTCGCACCATAATTAACAAAAAAAAACAACCAAATGAAAATCGCTCATTTTTTCCGAACAAAAGAAAACAATACTTGCGAAATTACCTATGTCGCAGCGACGGTTTTATGTGGGCATGAGTGAAAAAAGATTGCTATTTTATCGCTGCAACTCAAGACCTTAAAATATAAAGGTAACATGCAAGCGTATTTTTGTCATAAATATGCTGTACTATTGCGAAATCTAAATTTTATGTTTTCTGATATCTTTTAAATTAAAAGAATAAAAATAAAATGTTATATTAAATTTAATTAAGTATTATAATTAATTAGATACTTGATACTTAAATCACATTTTATATTAAATTTAACCAAATATTAAAAATATATAAAAATAGTTTTGTAACTACATTATTTAAAGTCAGTCACTACTACAGATCTTAAAGTATACCTGCACATAGAGGATTTTGAGTATTTTTAACGAAGGCCATACAAAAGTTAATTTTTATTCAAATATTTATTAATTGGCGTGCTTTTTTAGGTTTTTTATTCACCAATTATATAGTTTTGCACCACTTTATTTGAGTTTTGCGCTATTCTAACGTTTTATAGATTTATACGCTTCATCCTTTAGGGATTAATAGTAAATCCAAAATAACAAAATCTTAAAGATATCTGAAAAGTTAATTAGAAATGTTCAAGATCTGTGCATAAATGTATCACCATTTTGGTGATACATTCATAAGTTCAAGAATTCTTAAGATAATTATTTTTGTTATTTAATATCGAAAATTAACGATAAAAAAACGTGGTAATAATAACAAAGCACAACAATTTGGTTTTTTCATATGTAAATATTTAATAAGTAAAGATACATAAGAAAAGATTTAATTAATAAGTGTCAATGTACACGTGTTTTTAACGAGCCAAAAAGTGAATTTAAAAAAAAAAAACAATTATGTTAAAAAATTTTATCGGACAAGATTCAAATTTCTTGACCTACGATTTTTTATTTAAATAACGGAAGTTGCATTTATCCAATCAAAAATATTAAAAATAACTTATCACACTCAATCAATTTTTTACTCCTACCACAGGAAATCAAATAAATGATTCAATGGTATTTTCAAACAGTTATTTTTTGTACCATTTTTTTGCACTCTAAAAATATAATAAAAAATTACTGTCGATAAATCTTTCCTTTATTCTTCTGCAGAATTCTTTTTCGGAAACTTTGGGTTTGTGAATTTATTTCGTAAATATTTTGTACCTGAGGCCAATAAATAAAATGCAGATTAATAACAAAAAAATAAATCAAAATTTCTGGACACACTGGGTTTTTTTTTTAATAATTAAATAGATCGTTGCAAAAAGTAATGAAATTTATTTCTTTGACTTTATGTAATAAATAAATAAAAATTGTTTCAACCACATAAATATGATAAATACAGGGATAACGACTTTAAAATAATATTGTCACGACTGAATTTTTAATTTTCTGCTGGATATATAAAATTTACCATATTTATCATATTTTAAAAACCAATTTAGTTTTCTTCTAGCGACAATATAAGAAAAAAATCGTAAATAGTGCATATTTCGTCCCAACATTTCGTTTTTGTGCTTTTATTCTCCAACGATAATGGAATTAGATGTATCTTAATGACCAAATCGTGTGATGCAGAAATATCAGAAGATATACATTACATAGCGTGCAGAAGTATAATTGGATCCATAAACGAAACGCATAACGAAACGTCTCTCTTGACGAATGAGGTGAGTTGCAAAAAAAAGCGGAAGATTTAGGGAAAGTCGATCACCTCGCAAATCAGTGCGTAGGGATCGAGAAGAGAAGATCGATAAAGAGAGAAAGATAGAGGCGCGTGCTCACGCGAGCCGCGTCCAGCGTTTCTGGGGTAATTTTAGATCGGTAAGATAGCAACTTTGCCACGGCAAAAAGCGAGAGGGAAGAGACTACGTGGGAGGAAGGGAGACGGAGGGAAACTCGCAAGGGAGAGAGGTAAAGAGAGAGAAAGACAGAGGTTCTGGTGGAGTGGTCTCCCGAACGCAGTTATGCCGACCAGTTCCAACTGTGTGCCGCCAAATTGAAACCCGGTTCAAATTCCGAAACCGCGAAAAATGTGATTCGTCGCGAATCCTCCAGTAAACCCAAGGATACCCGGGTCCTAGGTACGTTCCGCCAATGGTAATTAGGTTTCCATCTAATTTTTGGCAAAAACCTACCAACGAGGGTGCGGTTCGTTTTTTTTTTTTTGTTCTTTGGATCTTGGCTGACATGTGACCCCAGAGAAGTTCATGACATGGGAAATGTACTCATCCAGACTTGGAACGTAAGGCGCACGCGAGACCAAAAAGGAGAAACCGGCGAGTACTTAATTTATGGATGTCGCTTAAGTGCTGCCCGAAGAAAAGTTGCTACTGGTTTTAGGACTGACCTTTCTGCTCTTTTTTACGGCGGGCCTTAAAAATGCGAAATTGCGGTTTACCTCGTGGTCGATAAACGCCGTACGTGGCGGAACATTATGGAACGTGTTGCCGTTACATAATCGAATTACACGCTCCGGAACATTGTCGTGAGATTAACTATTTAGTGTTTTATGTCCTAAGTATGTGGCCTCCCATGAAATTGGCTTTGTGCGTTTTATATTAATGTGGCATTTCGTCGCTCGGTTTACTGGACTCGGCAATTTCCTCAAATTGAGCCTGTTTGAGTGAGCTTGTTTTATGTTCCGTTTGTGGGCTGTAAATAGTCGTGATTCGTCTTTTTTACATTTTAAAGACTGAAAATAAGAGAAATTGTAAGTAAGTTGTACATGTGTTATTTTAATAACGCTTAAACGTTTAAATCATTATTTTTAAGCACTGTGGTATGAAATAATCAACTTTGCTTAGTAATTTAGACGATGAGACGTGAATACTAATTAAAATGTGTTATTAAAATAGACTCTAAGAAGCAAATGTTTTGACATCATAATTCTTTATTAATACAAGAGCCAGCAAATTATAGATCATTAAATATGATTTATAAAATTTGTGTCTTAATTGTGACTAGTTTAATAAAAATTCTGAAACCTGATTTTCAATCATTTGGATCTTTAAAAATAAAGATCTTATTGGACTACAGTTTTATTCACATGTCTACGTAATTTAATTTAATTAAATATAATATTATAAAAAATAAAATTTTAAACAATTCTGTCAATACAAACAGTATCTTATAGTACCTTTTATGGATTGATATTACTTTTCAATGTATTTACAAAGTTGTAAATAATATCTTTTTGTTATGTCTTTCAGTTACCATTCATTTTTTTGAAAATTATTAAATATTTTAGATACTATCCTTATTATTTACTAATTACACAGTCCAACAAAATCAGGTTAACGATTTGACCCAGAGACCAAATATTGTGGGGACCAAGATATCCTGACCTACATTTTTGAGGTTATGTACCATTTTATTTTTTTATTTCACATTAAAAACTGTAAACTTCATCTTAAAGTACCAATCTTGCCCTACTAAATACCATTGAGATGGTTTCAATATCTCCCTTTTCTTCAAGACGTTTTGAAATTTTGATTACCAATTTAATGTCTAAGTATTTATTACAAACAAGAGATTTTCAAATTGCAATTTATCAGCGGAATGCAGAGAAAAAAACAAATTTGAAACTACATAACCTCAAATATTGGCAAACATCGCTGTTTCCGATCTCTTAGGTTAGGATATCACTGAATCCAGAGCCATTTGAGATATTTTGCCTTTGGATGTGGCTTTAGCACACCAAAAATAATCAGAAAAGTGTACTCTGGTCTCAGGGTCATATAGTCAGATTGATTTTGTCATTAAAGGTACTTAAGGTGTATAAAACTCAATTACTTGCACGGCTATAGAATTTACAAGAAAACCACACTGAAATTCGGTGAATTTGCTAGTGAAAAAAAAGAGTTAACAATTTTGACTATTGATGGACTCAAATTGAATTAGGATATTTTTATAAAGAAATTTTAAAATTTAGTAAGGAGAAAAAATTATTTTTTATGAAATTGTAACAGAGAATATGCCATTTAATTTATAATTAGATTAGATAACATAAACAATATAATGAAGCATTCCACAGTGTCATTTGAATTAATCTGGTATTTATATCTTACAACTTTTTGTTCTTGTACAAAAGTAAAGAAGCGAACGCGTGCCAGTTCTCGCACAGTGTAAAAGAAAGTGAATCAGACAAAAAAGTGATAAGATGATTTATTGTCAAGGCATGTGTTCGTAACGTCCGGAAACTGTTCAAACATTTTTTACGGTGGCCTTTTGTAAGAACCATCGCAAAAACTCTTTGCCCTTACAGTTTTTCAAATATATTGTTAACATTCCACATTTACCCAAATATCTTTAAAATATAATATCGAAGTTATTATTTAGACGACTTTTTTATTGTCTGCCATTCATACTGCGAGATGAATATTTTCAAATTTATTTACACGATATTGAAATACTACCAAAGTATCTAAACAGATAAAAATAGTATAGTTCATTGCCCTTTCTAAAAGCATTAAAAGGTCACCTATCAAGGTACCTAATTGATGAGATAAAATTATTCGTGTTTTTGGTAATAAAATACGTGAGTAAAGTTCATATTACAAGAGTTAACAGGAGCAATTATTAATGGAGTGTTTCGGGCGTATCGGAACACGAAGAAATACAAAGTAGATTTTAAATCTTTTGTCAACGACCAAAGAACTTGCCAAGGAACCAAGCGTGACACAATAAGCTTCTAAAAGAGTTTCAACGTTGTAGTGCGAGAATAAAACGCACACCTGACTACGAAAGTTCATTCATACTTTCGTGTACGTGTAAGTTCAGATAATAGCATTTCTTTCATCATAGTTTAATACCACTCGTAAGTAAAGAAGTAAAATCAGAGCTCAAAGGATTTAATTATTACATTTATGAATACTAATTAGGTTTTATAATCTCGACAAATTTCAAGATAATTACAAATATTTAAAAATATTAGAATACATCAAAACTTAGTTTCATATCATTGTCCGTTCTCCTGAATATAGTTTATGTACTTTCATGAAATCATCATTGTGTGTAAAAAACGCACTACCATAAAATACTCGAGGGCTACTCTCCAATTGTATCATTCATTGATATATTTTAGTAGTTTCTGTAAGTGGAACTCTTTCGAGATATACCTGAGTTCACTATTTGCAGAAAAACAAATTAAAATTTGTACTTAAATAAATAGAAAAATGTTTTTGAAAATTAACGTAATATATTTCGTTGGAAAAATTCACAATTAAAAATAAAATTAATTAGTTTTAAATTATTTTTGTGTTGTAAAAACATCATTTTTCTATTTTATGATGAAAAATTTCCGTTTCCCAAACTGGTTTTGTAATTTTTTTACTTAAAATTTAAAGACTTTATCGTTTATTAAAAATAAGGAAATCTCCCTTCAAGAGGTTCACTCTCACATTTTAAAATGAAGGGGAAAAAATCTAAAAAAGCGACATACCATAATTGAGAATTTTTCCGACGAAATATATATATTTCTATATGTCTGTTTTTTAAAAACATATTTCCATTTATTTAATTAATCTGTATTTTCGAATTCCATAAGAATTTAGTTCAGCCTATTTACTCTTTTTTTTTGGGTATCTAGTATTTAAAAATAATAAGAATTTATGTAAAGATATACCAACTACAAATATTCCTTGTAGATACTCTAATTTACCATTTTTCTTTATAATTTCTAATTGTAAATAGATGTCATTCCAATCCTTCAATGATGTTATTATTCTGAATTAAAATGTTTCTTAAATACTCCTAAATAATTAGAATAAATTAGTTTCATTTTTTAATTTACATAGATTGACATACAATTTTCGATTATTATTAATGCAAATTAACACACCTATTTAGGTATAATAAGAGCGAATGTAAAGAATTCTTGAAAATAATTTGAAAATTGTCAAGATTACATAATTGTAAAAATAATTAAAGAAAAGAAAGTAATGTTATGAATAATCAAAATATAAACTAATTTTAAAATAGCTCCAAGCTCACATGCTGATAAATTGGTCTATATTTCACCATGTATTGAAAAGCTGAGTTGATTGATTTTCAAGCAATTTTCATACGTCATGTATCTGTTGGTACTATATAATATTAAAATATAAATTGAAAAATGGAAAAATCGTATGAAGAGCATAAAATAAATTTCCACGTAACCAATCATCATAAGTTCACGACACTAATAAATAAAATAATAAAGGTGTCATAATAAAAAGTATTTTCTTTCAGTGAAAAACTAATAATAATTTTACTTAAATCGTCATTTGTTTAATAACTATTTTTAATTTCAAATACGTCAAAAAAATACAATAACAGTCGAATATGAAATTTGTCGCATTAAACCACCAGACAATCCTTAAAAAAAAAATAAGAATCAGAGTAATTGAAGTCATTATTTGAAATCTGTAGATACAAACTGGTCAGTCTGTAAAACAGCTATTGCTGTGGCTCGCCCTTTGGCCTTTTTGTATAATTTATATCCTGTAGTCGTTTTTGTAATTGTCAATATAGACGTGATTATTATTATATAAATATGTGAATATAAATAATGAAAAATGAAGTTTATAAGGAGTACAAGAGAATTCTCTGATTGGAATAGCAAAGATTTTAAAAAGTATACAATTTTATAGGCAAAGAAAAAGTATATTATAGTAATTAAAATTTGGTTGTGTTTTGTTGTAATAGTTGACTTTGTCTAGCTAGACCTTCTTGTCTACCATTTTTAATGACGTTCGTTTAGTCAAATCGATCGTCATTGGATTCAATCGCAAAATGTGAAGATTAATTTATTATTTATTGTTTATTTTGTATATCAAACCGAATGATAAATAAGTAAAGGAATCATATGGAGATGAAAAAATGTTTCGTGTTTTATATTTTAAAGAATGATATGGAATCAATACATATACTTTTTGTGGTGAAGATCATCATTCTGATCATAAAAAAATTTTGAAAAATAATAAAATTATGATATTGCCAGCCATATGCACAAAATGCGAGAATAGCTTCCTTTTTGGGATGCAAATTGCGATTTTGGGTATGTTCGGGAGAAAAAACTAAAATACCAGAATTACCTCAAAATATATTTAAGATCTACTGCGAAAAACAGTGGTTAGTCGGGTTAATAATCTAAAATATACTTAAAATATTTCGGTTATTGCAACCAAATAGTAAGATATATTGCCTCAGCTCCTGTAAACCAAATCGTTTGCAACTAACAAAAGGTAGTAATAGTACATTATGTAACAAGAGCGCAATTACCGATCTTCGTCGAGTGCGAAGTTTGTTGCACGAACAAAGCGAAGGTGACAATCCTACTCGTCAGAGATCTATATTTCGCCCATGTTATATACGATTTTTTTTAATACGACGGACGTGGAGCTCGATAATTTCCGCTCGACGATTATACTACAGGGCGCAAAATCGAGTTCTACTCCCAGAGTGTTAAAAGTCTTGTTATTTTTTATTAGAAAACTCGAAATACATCTATCAGACTATTCTTAGACGTTGAATTTTACTAATCTGAAAAAGTAATTGTGCTATGCTGATAACGATCAGTTCTTTGCAACAAGTGTCACACTTACTACTGGACAACTTTTCGAAAGGATTAGAGCAAATACTTGATAAATAGCTAAACAAAATATTTATATTTTAGTAGGAAGCAACTTTTCCAGATTAATGAAGGTAGTACACTGAAATAACAAGATTTTTCAGTATTAAAAAATAGAAATGAGATCGGGTGAGAATTTCATATCTTCCGAATAAAAAATGAGTTAATAAAATTGAAATAATTTAGCCTTTTTTTAAATAAATTTGACGACGTAAATAAAACTGAATCAGTTTCTTTTCAATATGTCTAAAATCTCTTAGAAAATCTGAAGAATAGATTTGTGGAAGAAATCTTAGTCCAATAATAGTAAAACTCAATCGTCCCGAACTGGGATCTCATACCCGCATTGTTCGAATGCATTATTGAACGGGATTTTGTCGTTAGACCGAGGAAGTTTGAAACTTTCCCAGTGGGCCGATAAGAAAATAAAAGCGAATGGGTTCTGGGAATCAGGATCGTGAGTTGCACATAAGCGAATAATGGCCTCCTCGTGGCACGTTTCGACGTGAAGCACGCGTTTCCGAAATTCTCAATCGAACCTCGTCCATTTGTGCGTCGATATATCAGTACAGTTTATCATTATTGCAATCTTCGGATCTTCTATATATAAACGTTCAGCATCACATACGAATTCGCGACTGCGTGAATAGGATGGCCTGCAGGTAGAGTGATTTACGAGTGGCGCAGGTGTCATCGCGAATGATTTACCGACGATTGTGTCACACGTGCCCATGGTTAATCGGTCTGGACGTATCATGACCACTGGCTGATATCGTGCGATATCTCTCTATTTTCAAAAATACAATATCTCTCTAAAACAATGGAATTGAGAGGGTACTGTATCCAGACCAACAAATAGCGATGTCTGTAAAAGAAACGCTTCATGGTGTCTGCAAATATACTGGGTTACAAAAAAAAGGTCAAGGTTTGTTTATTTCAACATTTTTATGGAATGTTTTGGTCACAATGAACAAGAGAAGAGTAAACCAAATATTTTCAATATGTTCTAAGCTTTCAATAAAAAAAATGGTTTACGCTTTAACCTCGATTTTGGTGGAACTTCCCTCGTGAAACTTTATCTTTAATATTTTTTTTTCATTTTGACCTTCAATATACAGATCTCTCAGTGATTCGAAGATGATGCCAGTGAACTGAACATTCTCAGCAACCAATATCATCCGTAATAAACAGCATCGTCAAAATCAGGCATGTTGTCATCCTACATCATCATCAAAGACAAGCTTTTGACCATGAACAATCCTTTTTGCCAGCCTCATCAAGTGTCATCCCCTTGTTATTGAAATCAAATATTAAAAATACCTTAAAATGCCAAGTAATAGAAAACGTCACCGCGGCCCTGTTCGAAGACAATTCATGATTCGTTGTTCAATAACATAAAGCTGAATTTTCATTCTTTTTTAACGTAAAAAAAGAATATTCGTAACTCAACGCGTCGTCTGAAAGCACTCCCGAAGATAAGTGGAGTCGGGTGAACTTTATGGCCATCGATTGCCCGTCGAGCGTAAATATTTTTACCCGATGCGTACAACGGTTTTGGGTAGGTGAAAATAGAATTCGATCAACGTCGGAAAATTTTGAAAAGAATTTTATAAAATCGATAGTTAACTTTTCAAGTTAAACTGGAAAACTACAACATAATTAATTGCAGTAAAATTACACTTAAAAAATTATTTCTGAATGCGTTAGGGTATACAATACCTTCAGCTTTTTGGTCACTTCAAGAACTATTTTGTCGTTGTATGAAAAATTCGTTAAAATAAAATTTTCTAAAATATTTAATATTGTATTTATAAAGTACTTACATGGATGCATATAAAATCAATATTATTATAATTGAATTGAAACCCACACATCTTAGCCCCACCACTAACTAAATTTTTGTCAGTTGACTTGGTTATCCAAAGAACATAAAACTAATTGCAATGCGTTATTATTGTAAGCAATTGTTTGCTAGCTGTCTATTTTCAACGATTATGACCTGCTATTTTATATTTTTTCTTTATGAAATAAGAACGTTCTTATTTACTTCAAAACCAGATTATTGTTATTTCAGTTATAAATGTCAAGTTATTATCAAAAGAATAAACTTTAATTACACTGAAAGAGCTAAAGTATATAAGCAAAGGTCTATAATTAATTATTCATTTCAGAATTATATTCAATATAAACATGAGAGTTGGCGTGAATGCGAGGTTCTAAATAAATATGGAATCTATATAGAATGATACGATGTTTACAAATTACGAGAAAGATGTTCATAATTATGAACCAATTAAGCGCATTAAATCCGAGTTATTTGGAAACGATGATTGCAGTCTAGGAATTTAGTGCATGTCTAGGGCATAAAATTCGTTCCCAAGGTTCGTACATATTTAGAAAGAGTATAAATAGTTACTCTTATATTTTAATATGTATAGATAATCGGGAATTTTAAAATTCAACTGGTTTTATTATATGCATTCCTTCCAATTTACTGTAATAATTGTAAATTTCACCAACGTTTATACTGATCATTTTTTGCAATTTATTGCATAATTGATCATTTTTGTTATTGTTACTGTGCATCACATGAACAACAGGATATATTGCATATTTTCGACGGAGAAAAGATACAGCGCACTTCATTATAATATGCTTGCAGTAACCTTAAATTTCGTAAAAATAATTGCACATTAAATGGCATTTGCAAAATATTATTTAGTTTTATTTTGTGTCAGTTGGTAATTTGTTTGTCTAGTATAACTGAATACTTGCTAAATTCAAAACATTTCGCAGTTCGTGTTACCACTCATTAGTTTACAAGCAACTTAAATGCAGATAATTTATCTATCATAATTAATGTGCAGAATTTTTGGCGATTACACGAGGCACTAATAATATGCACTGGTATTTTGATGATAATAAAATTAGAAAAAAACGTGCTTGTAGGTTAAAACTCCTTCCTTAAGTTCAAAATTATTCATGATTAATAATAAATAGTCGGTCTTGTTCTATAGGATCTAAACAAAAATAAACAAACAATTGCTTTGGCATATAAATTAATAAATAAATAGTAATATTTTCCTTGACGTCTCTAGTGACTATCATTTCTTTTCAAGAGACAAATGCCCGTTTTCCTCAATCAGTGAAATTATTTCGTTTCTCAAAAATAACACATTAGGAAAAGGGTAATTTTTTTTGTGTATTTTAAATATATTTAATATAACCTTGTCAAATGTAATTTCTAGATGACAGTTTCAAAATAAATCCAAAACAATTGTTTTCAACAATTTATTATTCTAATGTTACTTTATTATCATATTTGATACAATTTATGATTAGTAAACGAAAAGGGTGTATTATCAACTTTTAATATTCACTAATTTCCTACTAGTTCTTATCATATGCTCTGAAAAGTAATTATTCCCTTATGGAATAAAATATTAAAGTAATTTTGCAACTTCTGAAATATAAATTTAGTATTGAATTTTCGAACTTCGAAAATGCTGATCCAATATAAGACATAACATATAGAAATTGACTAAATTTTTAATTTAAAAACATATTATCGTTAAAGTGAGCACGATCGATTTACGAGTCAGGTGTAAAACAACTCCTGCATACTTTTGCACACTTTTATCAATTGTTTTTTAATTTTTCGCGGTAGAAAACACGAACAGATTATAAAATTCAGTAGCCAACTATAAAGGTTTGAATAGTTTTAAATTATATTTCAACTAACATAATATTTATTAAATTCTCAATTTAAATCAATATTTACTTAAATATTGACTTTTTCCGTGTAGCATTGAAAAAACCGAATCGTTTAAGTATCATAAAACGAACGCAAACTTATGCTATCGCATTATTAAAATGATCACTTAACATTAAGTTGCTATAGAAATTATAACTATTTTTTATTTACAGAGGTTGACATGACACTATATGACTATAGCAAATTATATCTTACATGAATTAACTATTCACTATTTCAAGTTAAATCTTTAAAAAACATAGCCAACTTTTAGTTTTAAATTTTGGATTAAAATTCCTTAATACAAATACTGCAAGTAAAATATGAATTTTCAAGTGTAATGTTTATTTACATTACATAACTATTCACTTTAAATTTTGCTCTTTCTCTAAGCCACGAGTAGTGTGACATTAAGAACATAAATGAGATAAAACGGAAATCAAGAAAACGGAAGGAAACTGGAGCTCGCTTAAGAAAATATACAGTATCGTCATATCTCGAAAACGAACGGGAATGGCACAGAATGCTAAAATAAACCGGAAATGAATAAAATTTACTCAAATGAAGATAACCACGCAGATTGCATAATTTATGAAAATCAAAACCCAAACGATATAAAAAACGTTAGTAAGTGGAAAATTTACATGAGTCGTTGGTTGCAGTGCTATTTTTAAAACATATACAACTATTATTCTTTTATTAATTTAATTAAGATTATCATCAAGTCATATCTGGTAACGTAAAAATGGAAGAAAAGCGGTTCAATTCAAAGTCTAAAAAAATGCCAATAATAATAAAAATTACTGTTGAGTATATGAATATTAAAGAAAGCACTAGAATTAATTGTCACGACGATATTGTTGAAATTTAAATAATTGCAGTTATTTTTAAATATTTTTCCATTTCGTTCATGGATTTTCAAGGCAGACGTTAGTCCAAACATTTTTTATCAACGTTTCCAAAATATTTATAGGCTTAATTTATGCTACAAGGAGCGATTTTTATAAACGCAGAATGCAGAAGATCAAAACAAAACTTTTCGAGATCCTTGTATCGTGATATTGTGTGTCTGAAATAATGGACAAAATTAGAAGTAACAGCATAACTTAAAGTAATTAAAATAAAGAAAGGTTAGCATTTGTAAGGGATGCAGCTCTGAAACTCGCTTGGAGGGTTTCTTTTCATAACGGAAGTAATAAAAGTACCATACTGATCTAACAATAGTCTTGTATTATTTAAATTCTACTGAACCTTACCCGTGGCGCTAATAACGCGTTATTACCCTGTTTTGCATAGCATTTGAATAACATTTCACCAAAACATTGAAAACAAACAATATAAGTAAAACAGCAATTCCACAAGAAACTGTAGAAAAGTAATTACAGATCCCAAGGAGCGATATACGCTCGCGCAGTTTCTCAAGACTCGGGTAAAATTGAAACGGTAGTTACGCGGATTCCAGTAAGTTTCGACCAAGTAGTTGCACGCGCTCCTACGAATTTTAAATTCAATCGCAGCTTTACTCTTAATGATACGTTATTGTCACAAGAAATCTCGCGTGAAGTTTTGAGTTAACCCGAATTTAAGCTTCGATGATAGCGATCGCCCCGAAGTTTAAATTGGAGGGTTGCCCACTTAAGATTCAGACCTGGAAGTAGGAAACTCGGTTTCACTTACTAGCAGGAAGGCGCCTCCTGCGCAGGAGGCTGCGATCTCGACGTCGCAATTAGGCCAGTCTTTCGATAGAATTCAATTATGGACCCTCGAATCTTACCATTGTCTGGATCGCCCCCACTCTTGAAAAATATTTTTTTCCAAAAAAAATATTGTCCTCCGTTATTTTTACAAAAGACTTCAGTATTCATGGGTTCATTTGCTTACCTGAAACATACGAAACAGAAATCATTCATTATTAACTATTATTGTTATTGAATCTTATGTATACATTATTTTTTATACGAATAATATACTATATTGATGAAATATAAGAACACGTACTAACATTTTCGGAGTAAAGTTTAATTCCAATAGAGCAAAATTCGAATGTTCAAACCCTGAGTAAATATTTAATTGAGAGGAGTCAACTCTCAATCTAAATTAGTAAATTCACATTACTTTAGAATAAACAATTTTCTCCTAATTACGGGGTGTTAATAATAATTTATTTAGCGGGATTCAAATGAATTAAATATCTTAAGTACTCTTTGTTAATGTAAGCAAGTTATTCCAACTATTTTAAAATTTCAAATGCAAAATATAAAGACACGCTAGACAATTAAGATCTTACTTAACGGGGATGGTCGATGTACCACTCAAGAGGCACAGAATATTTAATCTTTTTAGGCAAAATTGGTCTTTTGGACGCAGAAAAGATAGTTTTGAAATTCCTCGAACCATTGTTAACCTCGAAAATCGTCATTTCGAGGTCAAGTTTTGAATAGAAGCTCGGAATTCCGAGTTTTTTTCTATGTAATTTAAGACTGAATACGAAAACAATATTGCAAAAAATCGCAGAGGTCTCCTTGACCTTGAAAATATACAGTGAAGGTCATATTACATTTGTTGCACCAGCAAAAGTTGGATAAGGGTTTTCGGGGTCATTGACGTCGTTAAAAATGGGAAAAACGAATCTTCCATGTTGGTGCACTGACCATTTTTTTACTAGTCCTGCATGTTTCTAAATCAAAATACCCTTTGAGGATATTGTAATTCTAAATTCTAAAAGACCAACCTTTATTGAAATTCTACATTATTTTAAAGATCAGATGCCCATTTACATATTATTTATCAATATAATAAAGATTTCGTTTGTATAGCAGCTTTACAAAATAGTGAAGATAGTTTGATTTCAACGACGGCACATGATATACTATTGATATATCAGAATCACTAGTAAGGCTGTATTAATTGCGTCATAATTAATTCTTATGTCCACAAAACGTAAATATTCCGATTTATTTAAGTATAAACTTTTCTTTTGAGGCGGGGCGTTGATAGTTTAAGGAAACTAATTATTCAGTTGTAATTGAAAAAAGTAATTATAGTGTATTCTATTGGAGTTTCATTGATACTTTAAGATGAGTTTTAGAGATGAGAATTAACATTATGTTTCATTACTTTGGAGTTAAAAGAATTTTTTGTTGTTATTCTCAAAATATCAACTTGTCTCTAGAAATAACTTTTTTTTCTCTACAATCGACTGGTCACAATGGTGATGTTAATGACAATGATGATGATGATGATGATGATACATATAAGGCTGATGATACAGACTTTTGTATCTTTTGCTTAAAATTGTTGCAGAAGAATTTGACAGCTTTCAACTCTATTGAATGCAATTCATGTCAACGTCCGATCCCATTTAAAATTTGCAAACATATGTACCCTAGTCGAAATCAAACCATTACTTATGTAAATATTATATAATTTATATATTTACTATATTAAGGAGATGCAAAATTGAAGGTGTAAGAAAAAAATGACCAGATTTCTACCAGGGTAGGGAAAAGTATCTTTTATCAGCTATTACAATTCTAATACCACTTAAAAGATAGTCTTTTACATATGGGGACTGCAATATTTCTTTTACCGGTTATAAGATTTATTTTACTAGTCATAACATTTCTTTTACGGGTTATAAGAAATTGTTTAAAAGACACCATCTTGTAACTGGTCAAAGACACTTTTCTCAGTGCACGCATAAGTTATTTCACGTGCATTCAGAGTGTCAGCGACATAAATGGAGAAGCCTAGAAGCCTTTAAATACTGTTTTCATTAGATTGACTTGCTTAGTCTCACAACTAGTAACAATTTTGTTCGAAAAAATACTTTCTTTACAAAATTGGTCATAAAATTTTATAGATTAGTCAAAACACTATGCCCCCTGCACTAAAAGTTGCGTATTGTAACACTCTTTCAAGTGACCTTTACATTTTTTAATTTCCTTTATCCATTAAACAGGTACAATTAAAAAACAGATCCCCGTCTCGCAGCTAGTAACTCTCACCTACTATATGCAGATAACCCACTTAATAAAATTTGATACCTGATAAAACTATTTAAGGAATCTTCAAATTTTTCAAAAAATATAATAACAGAAAACGGTTCAGACTTGGGCCTTCAGTAGCTCAAATTCTTTTGCACATGTTCATTATTGTGCAAATAGAGCAAATTATGCTTCTACAACTTTGTCATATGTGAACATACTATATAAAACAAGCTACTATTATAGTACTGTAAATATTTCTTAATGGTTCCAGATGCTTGGATTATATAAATTACGCACAATGACGACTGGTAGCAATTGTTTTTCGTGTTTACATGCTGTCAACAATGACCCACACCCTTTTTATGTTTTAAAAGGATTTCGTTAAAAAAATCCAATAACAATCAGTCAGTTTGTTACATTTAACCTCTTGATGTAGAACAGATACATCAGTAGAGTGTCTTGTCTAAATAAACTGAGAGAACGTGTCGATTAAATCGTCTCTTTGGAGTCAAGCTAAATAGAGCAAATACTCAAAATATATTGGATGAACATCCTAGAAAATCCCAAAGAAAAAAATTCTGCAGACAAATTCACTACAAATCACATCAACAATCAAGGCAAGTGCTAAGATTTCGATTAACGCGACGAAAGTATTATGTCTGGTATAATCAGCAAGTAAACAAGGATCAAGGTTTGCTACGACCTCAAAAGTGTTTGACAAGAAACGATAAGCCAACTTGCGGGAATATTGGCAATTTTCTCGTCGGTAGAGCGTATCATCTCCGTCGACGCGAAGTTGATTTTCACGTGGCTAAAATAATGATCTCGTTCGCAAAACTTGGGAACGCCGAAAGTTTCGGGGACGCACCTGCATCAGGGAACTTTCCGGCTGCCTTAAAGCTTGAGTCATTAAGCTCGACTAGACCAGAACGTCTCCTCGCCCAGTGTACCGTCCCCGGGTAATGTTTGTTCCGAAATTAGTTACGGGTATACGACAAGGGCCGCATTCGTGCCGATGTCGCGTTTCTTGTCGCGAACGTGACGTTTCGCCGCGCATGATTTGCTTATTCAAGGGCCAAAAAGATGGAAGAGCTGACTGCCCTACATACGCACTGCGCAAACATTCGGGATGAGGCTACGACAATAACGTCGACATCCGACTTGCCGGGCAAAGGCGGCCTTTAAAAAATAAATAACGCCCGCGAGGAACGTAAATTAGGAGACTCACCACCGCCACCGGTTCGCTTCGGTGGGAGTCGGTAAAAACGGCGTGTGGTTGAATCATCAGCAACCGGCGCTGTTCGTGGCCGGATAAGTGATGAACTGCGTTCTTTTAGATCCATTGAACGAAGGACTGCCGTATCGAGCGGGTGCGCGAAACGTAACGCGAACGTGCGATTTCCCGCGGATAATGGTGATGTGGAGACCGGTGTTTGGATACTTAAGACGTTTATGGAGTCGTCGGTGATTTTATGAGCCAAATGCCTGGAAAAGTTCCCAGCTAGTTTCGACGAAAGGTAACAGAGTACGGCACTGTCATGGAATATTAAAAAATACCCCAACAGTGTCTTATTTATTACAATTTTTTTTTTATATTTGGCTTATTTGCATAATTAGATTTGCATCAATGGTGAAATTGTCAACCACATTCATGTGGATGATGGTTTTACTCTTTATTAATTTTTTTTTCAGAAACGTAATCTTCTTTGAGGCATGTGTTCCAAATGAGTCTGACAACCAAATTCAACATAGAGGAAACTAGGTTAGCTATGATTAAGAATAGTCAACAAAATTAACTTGTTTAATACTTCTTAACGATGAAAAAACAGGGGTATAAATTCGGAAAATACATTTATCCGAAGGTAATATTTTCTGAATTTAAAGATCGACAAAAAAATGAAAACAAAAATGTAAAAAGCCGCAAGTTGCCAAAGCCGCAAGTTGCAACAAGCCAAAAATGGAATTTGATTGTGTAATAGCTTATTTTAATAGCCACGTGTAGTACTCAAAAATGCAAAAAATTGTTACATCCTGTACGTAATAAAAAATAATAAAGAAACTAATTTTCTCACATACATAAACTCAAATAGATCATAATCATGAAAAGTCGAGTTGCTTTCGACGTTGAATTCAAATTCTATGAATCAAATTATTTTAGAACTGACCTATGTTAGTACTAACGACAAAACTTCTATCATAATATAAAATTATTTAAATTGAATAAAACAAAATTACTTTCCGAGACTAATAATAATTGTTTAGCGTTCAATATCACTTAAAACTGAGCAAAATTATTTAATTACCAGCAGAAATGCTTAGTTAGAATTAGTTTCTATTTTCTAATTATATTTGAAGCAATTTGTAAATGCATTTCTTCCTTTTATTCGCCTGAAATGAATTATTGTCACATTATTCACATTTGTTAAATAAAAATTAATAAGTTCATGTATAGTTAATATGAATTGCAAAATCGCGATATTTAAAAAATTGTAATTATTTGTAAAAAAAGACCATTGTCCATTTTTTTAAGAATTGATTTACTAAAACTAACCTATCCTAATACTTTATTTCCTCAACGAAAATATGCGAGTGACAATTAAAATTCTATATAAAACTCTCCTTTTCAACCTTTGAAAATCAATAAAAATAATGAAGTAACATATAGTATTTTTATCAAATTGTTTACCAGAAATATCTGTTTACAATTAAGTTAAAAATTGACGTCCACAATGACTTTCTGAAAACGAAGTTTTTGAACAACAACCTTTTAAAATAAGAATGTATTTGGTTGAGATGCGACTTCAATCAATTATAACAGCAATTGAATTAAAGGGACGTTTATGTTATTTATCTATAATAACAAGCTTGTTATATGTTTTATAGAACTTTCTGGTAATTTAAAAGTCTGGGAATGTTTGGGCGTCATTTAAAACGGATATTTTATGAACGTTTAGGTATTTTAAATATCTTTGCATAAAATTGAAATGAAAAGAATTTCTATAAACTTATTTCATTAATTTCATATATTTCAAATTGCTCTGCTAAATACATACTCTACTACATTACATTGTATTCTTAAGATGTTTATTTGGGATATTACTTAGTTTTCTGCATCAATACAAATACATCATTTTTTTAATTTTATTCCAGAGACAATTAATACCTGCATTTAATTACGTAATTCATTTTTTAAAGTTTATTTATCGTTTCACAAATTTCATTGTATTTTTTAATTATTAACAAATTAGAATTAATAATAACATAATTTGTAAACATTTTATGAACTATCATTCGTAATTTCGGAACCACAGAATCTAGAGTTTCAAATTAATTTACTGGATATCGGAGTAATTTATGTATGAATTTTTTGTAGTGCAAAGTTAACCGGAAATTAAAAGTAAGATAAAAAATACTTTATATTAATATAAAACGTTTCCAAAGTAGATTAACATCGAACATTGGCTGAAATATATACTTCCTAAAAAATGTAATATCTAGTTTTACTAAATTAATATTCATATAAATCCGCATAGAAATTTAATGAAAATTAAAAAATTATCTTTTTTTATAAAATATAATCCATACTTGATAACAAATACTAAAACTATTAAAATTGTCAGCCATACACTAGTAAAATTGTTTCAAATTTAAAAACATCTCTAACTAATATTTTTCGTTGTCTTGGAACATACAATGTTATACAATGCAATACAATTTTTACTTTTAAGAAAAAAATATTTTAACTTGTACCTCATCTGTAAATATTTACTATAGTTCGAAATATTTAAGATTAATGCTAATTCAATTGTCATATTTAGTATCTATTGAAAGAACTACAACGGAATATCCACATTCCACTATATAGTAAAATTAAATGATTTATAAATTATCAAACAAAAAAGCAAATATAAAAAAGAAACGGTATACACAAAAATTAATAAATTCGGAGATCAATAGTTTAATGAATATTTTCCTAATATTAGGTAAAACATCGTTCGTTACTAGTGCGGGAAATATGTGATTTCCTGCAGGAGTAATGATTGACATAAAACTCGTGCCGAGTCAATAATTACTCGGGCGGGAATTCGCATTTCCCGCACTAGTAATGAAATGTACTATTAATCGAATTAGAAATAGCATTGATGGCCTATTTTTTAGACTTCATATTTTTCTTTCATTTTCAAATTAAGTATAGATCAGCTTGTACTTTAAACACCACAATTGGTTCTCCCCAGTTCATGTGTGTTGATGTTTACAATGTCTGAATATGATGTATATCAAAAATCTGCTAAATAAACTAAATTAAATACGCAATTGTTCATATCTAACCCTGAATTGGATAACTATTATCAATTCTCGATATATATGAAACCAAATTCGACTCTAAGTATGTTTTCATTATCGACAAAATCAAAATTACAAATTATTTAGTGCGCGATGGCTGCTAATGACGTAATTAGAACCAGTGAAAATGTCTTCCTTTAAAACAGCTAATTGAACTGTCGTAATCAACTTTACTACCAAAATGGTATACTGAGCCGCATACAAATGTATACTTTACGCGAATCACAAATGATGACTGCGGAACTTAACGCGCCTGGTCTCTCTGCCATGATTTTGGTACAATTCCGTACGCACGTAACATTGAACCGCAAGCTAATCGAAATTATCGATTCATCATGAATAAGCGATCGGTTTGGAAATTAACGAGCTTGCGAAGCATACGACCAACGTTCCCGAATGCTCAGGTCAAATGGCGGATGGGCGGCCGCAAAATCGTTGAAATTGTGGCCGGAAGCAGTTAAAATTTCACAGGCACGCACGGTTGGAATGTATACGGTCCGATCGGCACTTTCAGCCTCCTCCGTTACGGAGTGGAGCTTTATTCGGAATTGGCCTCGCAAAACGCAAACAACTTGCAAGCTCGCGTCTTGAACGATTCTCCTCCGCGTCTTTACGGCACGAGTACACTTCATTTTCGCCAAGTGGACCCGACATCCCTCCCCCGTTACATCCCACTAGGAGATCTGAAATAAAAACTTTATGGCTCCATGCAGCTTCTGTTTTTATGGAGTTCCGAGCACGTAGGCCGAATAAAACTTGCTACTCTACACCCACGGATGCTCTCTTCCAATGCTGTTTCCGGAAAACGAAAAGGAAATTCGATAAGAACGTGTTGTTGTTTATTGATTTTCGAACGCCACCGTTTCATTTCAAAGAATGAATAAACCATTTTCTCTTATACGAAGAAGCTTGTGCTTCTATTGTTGCAAAACCTGGAATTTATACGAAAGGAAGAGGCAGTCTCTTCCGATATCTGTTTAACAACGTAAGCTTTTTCGACTCTACGTACTCTCTCCATTTGAATCAATGATATGTTTCAGAAAGGAGTGGGTATAATTGCGAAATCAGTGATATTTACGATATACATCAATAATTTTATTGCTGAAGCTGTCAATCGTTCACTGGTTTAATCAGAATTTTCATTTGTGTTCTTATATTGACATTTTTATTTCTGATTCAATAAATATAAAAATTTCTTTGCTATTCACGAATAGTGAGGGGAAATTGTTGTGAGACAGTTCCATCCTCCATCATATTACATCAGAAGAAGAAAAAGTGTTCCTCAATACACCAACACTTTACAACTGGAATTCAAATAAACACGCTTCTGCGACTCCCTCCATATAATGTATTTTAAAATTTATTCAAATCCTGTACGGAAAGATGTACGAAATCGATTACCAATTAATTTGAAAGAGTGCGGTAATGTACTATTTCGATACGTTTCTGGACTAATTTAGAAAACCGAATGCCTTTGAAATAGAAAATCACACTCGAACTGCTATACCTAAAGAGGAATTTTGCTGATGCGATATGAAAATCTTGACATTTAACCTGTGCTTTATGGAATCGTGTTCCAATATTCGAAGCTCAGAGTCTGCGTAATTGCTTCTCAATTAAATTCAGATTTACGGCTGCCCTGTGAGAACCCCGTAAAGCTATCGAACGCCTCCATTCGCTGCGAAAATATTCCGTCCCTTGATCCTAATTGACATTCGTGATTTTCGCCGAGCTAAATTAAAGCGCCGTATCGATTGTAATCGAGCTTTCATCGCGCTTTCGAATTTATTAGTTAGGGGCTATTGAAAGACACGAATTGGGCGCGATCATAGAAGTACGTAATTACTCATTTATTTGCGCCACTCGATACATCTGCCCTCTCACTCTTACAGGTGAAAATCGAATAAATGCCCATGAATTTAATTATATTGAAAATAAAGAATTTACCCTCTGGCATTTATTTTTTGCTTCTGCATATCGTTCGTTTCAGAAAATATTTCTATCGTGAAATACGAATTTTTTAGCAGTTTATTAATGTAAAATCTATGTGCAAAGAAGAATAAAAGATATTAGAATTTTTATGCAGGATCGTATGAAAGCATATTAATTAATAATTAAAAATGGGCGGCGTTGAACCTGTAAAAGTAATGGATGGTAACTGCATTGTCGTTTATACATTTCAACATGGGTGAATTATTTTCAAGCTCTTTGTCAAAATCGTTTCGATTTCCGAATCGCGGATTTTTTTAATGAAAACGTTAAAATACAAATTTTTTAATGCTAATTATATAAAAAATATATAGAAACCAAAAATGTATGAAAAAAAAACGGCCGGTAGATATCAGCGTAGGATCGTGGAGTCTTTCGACTTCTGGTCGACTTCTCTAGTAACGAAGCTATGTCTCCGCTTCATTAATTGCATTTAAACATTTTCACATAAGGGTGGAATTAAATTAAATAGTATGATTAATAGTTCATCTCAAATCTTTGAATATTGAGCAAGAACGCAACTACAAATATTTCGTATAAAGGAAAAAAGTGTTTTTTTTTTAAATAATGTAAATTTTTGACACCTGATATATAAGAATTTATGAATTATTATTATCGCCTATCCGATAAAGAAAACATTTTCACTAAGAAATATGTCGTATACATTTATTTATTTTTAACACTCCGGGAGTAGAATTCGATTTTGCGCCCTGCAGTGAATCTTCGGACTCAAATAACCGAGTCCCACGTCCGTTTAATAAGTCGTATTAAAAAATATTGTACGCAAAATGGGTGATTACTCCCTTGTTACGTAATATACTATTATAAATCCTTTATTTATAAAAACTTTCACTTTCAATAAGAACCATTTTTTAATTAATCAAAAATTTGTACATTTATATTTGTTGTTTTCCTTTATAAAATGTTGATACAAGTTGATACGCAAACTTTGACCTTGATTAAATTATGTCCTTACGGTTAATTTTCGCACTTTGAAAAACAATTTCCATAAGAAAATTCTAGAGAGGAGAGTTGGGTACCATGAATACACACTGGAATATCTTTCGTCGTATCTTTAAGGTTGTCGGTTTAAAGTTTTGATAAATGCCATGCAAATAAGCCGCGTAACAAGTCGGAAGTTCTTCCGTCCCGGGCGAGAAAACTCCCGCGCGTTTGCCGTACAAAGGATGCTTAATGCCGACCTTCATGCCCTTGCGTACACGCGCAAATAAATTAGCCGTTTGCGAAAATGTGTTAAAGAAAAGGGTTGGTGAGTGCGCAATTGTTAATCGGATCGACCGTGCCCATAAATTCCCCATTGATTAATAGCCCAAAAGAGCCTAAAGTGTCAACATATTCCATATTAGGATTCTCTCTGCAAAATAATCCAGGGCTTTCAACACGATTCAGTGACCGTTATATCAATCGGTTACTAATTTTGTACATTTCATGAAACAATTATCAGTCCGGGCATATTTCGGGGTTTTGTGCCCTAGGGCGAAAGCAGTCCAAGGCGGTCAAGAACATTCGATGATCTTCACTGCGTGAAAGATTGTTTTTAGGTGAAAGACTGCCAACAGATTGTAAACGAGAGGAACAAATATTTTCCCGCCCGGTGACGGTCATCTTTATCAGACCGGGCGGCAATCAGGCCCTTTCTGCCCTCGTTTCCGGGAGGAAATCCGGACTTTTCATGCTGGTGTGACAAAAAACAATGTTTCATGACCAAACAGAAACATACTTTCGGTTCATATTATTATTGTTTTCAAACAAACACCTTCTTGAGCATTGAATTTTGATATAATTGAGACCTGAAATGGAATTAATTTCCGTATTGTCTATAATAGAAGTAGCTTGAATTTAAATATATATTTTTTAAAGTAGACTTGTAAATTCTAAAATTCAAGAATCTTGCTATAAAATGTATGATAAAATTTTTATTTTTATTTTTAGTGAATATCACAAGAGTTCATTATGCAACGGTCCTTGGTTCGACAAAAGCACCATCCGTAATATTTAATAAGACTCTTTAACAGTTCCATTACCCAAACCCTGTCGCATAGAAGTAAATAAAAGAATATCAAAACAATTTTCTGTTTTTGGTTCATTATTATTTTGCACTTAGCGTTTCGGTAGCAAGTGCGTAAGCTCTTTACTGCGGACTCTCTTCATAAGGATTTCGCAATCTGAGTCGGGCATTTCTAAAGGAAGGACTGTGCGGGACGCTCTCAAATGCTAGAATCGGGAGGGAAAATGCGGTGTTAACCGACGACGAAAGCTCATCTGCGTGGAAAACTCTCCAAAAGATGGGAGAGGTTGGGAATTGCAAATGCATTTAATTCCGAAAGCCTGCTGAAGTTGCGATAATATTGTTAATTAGCATTTCAACAAATTTTAGTTTTTAATATTTCTGCCTTGTTATAAAGGATATTTCCCATTTTAAAAATGGTTAATTCAACCGAGATTCACCATTACCACTTCTTACCACCTCTCTTATATTATTATACTTCATATACTTTCTCACGAAATGCAACAAAATGCTCACTCCATACTTACCGGACAATTGGAATTAGAAAACTGATAAATTACAATGCCTGCAAGTCAAATACATTATAAATAGCAAATTTAATTATTTTCGGTCATATTAAAATAACATTCGTTAAGTCCAAGTCATAACCTTCAGTAGAATCGGTGAAAGGAAAGTGAGTTATAATACAAATTATCCTTCTAACTGCATTCGCATCTTTTGTGATTTATGCGGGAATTTATGCGTACCGTAACGAAACTGAATTCGCCATGGCTCAAAGGCTCGCCGTATACGCGTTAAAGGGTGAACTTTTTCCTACGTACACTCTCAATACAGTCTCCGCCGGTTTTACGCCTCGTCTTTCCTTCGCATCGCTTTGATGTCGCTTACCAGACTTTCAGCCACAAAGAGTACCTTGCGTTACGCTCTCCAAAGTACAGGTTCGCTACGTATTTTCCTTCGTAAATACATTCGTCTTGGAGCCGCGACATATCCGCACCGGAAAATTTCGTTCGCCACATTCGTTCCACAATGACATTTTCCCAAGGTCGACGAACCAAACGGGTGCGCACCGCACGGAACTTCTCTTGTTATTATAACGATTGGCATACACATTCAGTTTTATCTACTAACATAAAACGAGAATGCATCTCCAAACATAACCTAGATCTCATTCACGTTTGCCTTCCACCAAGTGTTACTGAGCTATGCGGAGATTAATTTTTATGATTTCGAACATTTCAAGTAGAAGGATTGCATAATGGCGTGGACTTACAAATATATACCATGGTTTATTCTCTATATTAGCATTTTTACTTTTTGTCGTAAGAAAATAATGTCAGGTACAATAATGATTTGTGCTATCGCAACTCCTACACTCGTTTTTCTGGCATTTCAGATGATCGATCGATTGCGGACCATAGCAACGAAAAGTGAACAAAGGGGAAACGTGGAAAACCGCAGAGCCAAGAAGAGCTGACAGAAGGCAAACGGGCTTCTCCTACGAGTTCGAAGCATCGGGAGTTTCTGCGAGTAACTCGATAAATCACCGGAGATATCGTGGATCGACACCGTTGCCCACCCACATCCAAACGTCGCCGCCGGAGATTCGCGGTACATCCACCCGCGCACAGTTTGGATAGATCTCCACCCTCGACCTTGCAGTAAATAGGTTTCGCGGTAATCCGAGAGCAACAGAGACAGCTGGAGACATAGAGGGAAAGAAAGACCACATCGACAAGGGGTGAGACAAGATTCCGCGCTACTTAGATCCTCTCGGAAAATAACGGGAGAAATTGATAGATCGAGGCGGATTCGTTTGCACAAGGTTCCGAGGGGGTTCAGTACACCTGGCCGAGATTAAAAGGGTAAAGTGCCGTTAAGACGAAACTGGAGGTAAACAATGGCATGAAGGATAACGCGAGGAAAAATAATTTTCCATTTACCAAGATTGAGCGAGTCGAGGGAGAGAAAAGTATGGCGTCGTGCATCGAAAACGTGAGAAGAGTTCCCAATAACTGGCTTAAAACGTGAGCGGGTGGTAAATGAAAAGGTAAATAATTGATATTTCCTAACAAATAAAGGATAACATAATTTTAATTAAAAGAAGTCACTTGGAAAACAACATTTTGAAGCGTAATCAACTAATTTGAAGAGAGAAAATCGTACCGACAAATAAAGTAAGAAAGTGAATAAAAAAAGAGTCAACCCTGACGAGATTAGTACCTTGAAGTCGAAAAGTCGCTGACGCAGCGGAATAAATTCTGAATAAGAAAGCGTTAGGGATCGGAAGAGACTCGAAGATAAATTGGAAGTACTATCGCGTAGTACTGATAAAAGCTGAGTAATGTCACCGCAAATTACGAGACTGCAGCGTCGTACAGTAGCAACCGCCGAATGAAGAATGCATGTAAATTCTTTTTCCGGAACTGGAAACAACTTGGACCGAAGATAGGGAGCGAGTAATTCGACCAAAAACGTCGTTCAACATCCCGCTAGAGGGACTGCCATGCATTACGACATAAAGATGAGATTGCGGTGCCTCGAGACATGGATGGGTGGTCCATTTATTTTCGCAGGACCATGAAACTAATTACGAGAAAAATCAGAATTTATGCGAATTCTGTAATTGATTCTTTTAAGCGTAGAACGAAGAACGGCGCCTACGAATCAGCAATAATGTTGAAACCGATTAATTGAATCAAAGCGATTCATATCGATGAAAATTGGAGGGTGGAGGATCGATCAGCTGGTACATGCTCGAAGAAAAGAGTGTCTTTCATTCGGGGTAGAGAAGAGCTGATTTCGTTCACCCGGGTCGTGCTTTGAACTTATCAAGATGATAGCTGGGACGGGAGTCAGCTCCCTGGGTGGAGCTGGGATGCTCAGAGCGAGGCGGAGAGACATCAGTATCAAACCGAACAGAAAACTCGACCGGAAGTCTTCGAGGGGGATGATGTACGAGAACGAAGAACTCAGGCTCAGGACCATTCACATCAATGCCGAGGTGGAACAAGGTAAAGACACTGAAATTTAGTGATTCTCTTTTAGAAAACTCCATGTCCATTTTAGAATAAATTGCATTTCCTTCTCTCGGGACACTATATAAAACTCTATCCACTAAATTTTCGAGATATTTAATCGTTATTTAATTCTTCTATTTACAATTAACTTGACATTATCTTTACGATCGAACAATTTTCAAACTTTCCATCAATTAGAACTTTGAAGTAATTTGCAACGTCATGCCGACAAACAGTTGAAAGCTCGACAAACCACTGCTGCAGTTTTCGAACACTGCAATATCCACGCGTCGGGTTAAGAAATTTCAACCGGTTTCCGGCACTCGCCGCACGTCGCTCGCATCCGCTGGTACGAATAGCCGATTTGACTAAATTGTGGGAAATTTGGTTTCGTACACTTGGCAGGGCTCACCCCGACCAGTTGTATATGCGGTCACCTACAAATAGCGACAAGGCGCTGGACCACTTCTCTCTACTCAAGCGGTGGACTATTTTCGAGCTTTTCGTCCTCTGTCCAGTTCACATTCGGTTGCGACGCGGTTCGAGTTCTCCACTTAGCCTTTATTTTGAAATACAACGCGTCCGCGAAGAACAACAAATAAATACGATTTAAGTACCCTTTAAAAATAAATCGAGCTTAAAGCTCCAAAATACAATTGCTGTAGTCAGTCATTAATTACCCTACGAGTCGTAAAGACAATTTTGAATAAATAGAATTTTGACGCGAAGTTCACAGAAGGTCAAGAGAAGAGCGATTAGTGATTAAAATGCGGAGACGAGCGTGTTTGCAGAAATGCGTTAACAATCGAATTCCACCACTGGGATATGGTTACGTGATCAAAAAACAAATCGCGGTAAGAAGCTTACTGAAACTAGTATTTATTTTGAAGTCGAGAAACCTTTGATGCGCACGAGATCCAAAATAACGAAAATATTTCATGATGTAGGTCAAGGCTTAAAAAAGTATCTGCTGTTTTACTTCACTGCATGAATGGAATTTTCCTCAATGTCAAAATCGAAATAATCAGTCATCTTTTAATTTTATACATATTTTGCATTATTTAACATTATTAAAACTAACTTTATTTTATTTATCGTATGAATTACGCTTCAATTACTTCTAAAATTCAATTAAATTATGGCTATGATAATTTTATTTGTATTACGTTTCCTGGATATATTTGAAAAGCAAATTACTTATCGAATATTGATTACCGATTATTTTAGCATTAAACAATCGTAATAATTTAATAATATAAAGAAAGAATTAAATGAAAGTAATCCAATCTATTAACTATATTTGAATATCTCCCATAAAATTTTAACGTTTCGGCGAATTTTGCTAAGTTTATCCAGTAATTGGACCCGCGCCAGGCGTCATTTTATTTCTAGTATTACTATCCAGAATTCTATTGCGAATGTATTATGTAGGCGACAATAGTAACATAAACATGTTTGCTTTTTTTGCATTTTTATGGGAATCATAAACTTCATGAAGTCCATGTATGTAATTTATTACGAATTTTTTCTCATTTCGTTTTACAATTTATGATCTTTTCTAAACCTTATCTTCTTTATAGTTCTTCAAAAAATTCAATTATTAAATTTAAAATATTGATGAATGATTACGTTATCGATATTTGTTAGTGTCAATTCTAATATTAATGTCAATAATTATGTTATAAAAAAAAAATTTCTTTTTATTAATCATTGTTATGCAATTTGAAAATAATACATTTTAAATTTGCCGAATATTTCGTGAGAACTATCTTGTTATTTATTGCTGTATTACAATTTACTTACATTCTTTTCAATTAGGAATGACAGAATTTAAAAAACTGCACCAGATTAAGAAGTATCTTGTGCTTTAGTAAGGCCACCCTCTAGCTGCACATTTCTATCTTCCGAGCAATTACGTAGAAACATCTATTTACGGAAGTCATCACATCCGGGCGCGTTTTGTTCTGGCAGTGACGTATTCCTGTATCGTATTTATTTTAACTGCTCCAATGCACGTTTTACAATTTCGCTTTAGGGTTAATAAATCTTACGGACGTATTTCAATTTCATTGCGGTTTACACATTTAAAGTTTTTTTTCAGTTTATTCAGACAAACATTTACTTAAACTGGATATTCGTTTGAATAAACAGATTGAATGCCAGTAATTAGACCATGGAAACAAATTCTGTTTGTAATAGTGAATTTTCATGAACGACTGCAACTATTTCACAATTTTTTAAATGAGAAAGAAACTTGTCAGTATCCTATTGAAAAATAGTAACAAGTAGGGAAATATGATAAAAATATTCATAGAATCATTCTGTGATATCAAATGACACCATTTCATAACAATGCTCACGTAAACAATAGAGATACTCGTTATTTTTATGCGTTAAGGCAAAACACACATTGACGGAGTATATTATCTCGATCAGCATATAAAAGCGACAGTAAAGCTTTTATACTTTGACGTAATTTTCAAAAGAATTCTTCACACGGTCGTTTATCATTGTAATCTGCATAGCATCATTTATCTTCGTCAAGAATTTCGAATCATTCTGTAGTGCTAATGGTAGGAAGACAGAAGATTTCAGGCTTATAATTCAAACTCAAGCATTGAAACACATCGAATACGTCATTTCTTGTCATTTCGCTCAATATTTCTTGTCAAACCCGATTTATTTTGAAGGTAATACACATTGGATCTTATCCAAATTTCAGTTACTTTAAAAAGAAGTCACGTTTACAACTCAATGAATACTTTTGAATGATAGTTATGACGTCGAGTATCGTGTATCAAATGATTTTCGATGTATAATGATATTGAATAATTGAGCAATCAAACATTTTTCGACTACATACATTTCTTTAAAATAATGAGGTGCTTTAATTACTGTATTTCATTTTGCTTTATAATTTCACAAAAAAAAATCACTGAACCCTGGCGAAGGATTAAAATACGATACATCATATAAACATAAACTCTAAATCGCTATGAAAATATGGAAAAGGGTCCATGAATTTCACCCCTGAGAAAATGAGCCCGAATCCATCAAGTCTTCTTTTAGGGCTAGTGAATCCTCGACCGGGAAATCAATTTGTCATTCGCATTCAATTATTTTCATCCCTCGCAACATCGGGGTCGTTAAAGGAATTCAAAACTCTTCCCGGAAGAAGGAACATCGCGAATGCGAAAACTGACGCGATACCGAACAAATGGAACAGAGAAATTCATAAAGTGATGTACAAATCTCTAGGGCTTTATTATATCCAGAAAAATGTAGATATTAAAATAAGACTGCGAATTTGAAGACAGCTTTGCGCGAAGCATCGTTAATCATCGTACATTAACTTTCACGATTGAAGTAGAATGATTTATAAAATACACTGCTTACAGGTTCGAAATGATTTAGGCTCGGAATAAATCAGAAAATGATATTTTGATTTGGGAAATGTTGTCTTATGAAATATTCTGCTACTAATAAATCTCTCGCTCGTGACATTTGCTAAAAGTTGTAATTCATTACAGTCAGCACACGAAGTTAATATAATTCCCAGTGTTAAAAAATAATTTTTTGCGGATATCTGATGAGTGAAAATTTATATTTAACGTTGGTCGCTTCAGATGAAGATTTGAATAATATATTATACCACACTGGTTAAGAATTCTAAAAAACTATTATTATCTAAGCCGTTTAGTTTTATATTTCATCATTCTTAGTATTTCTGTGATTAATGATGATTATTAAACTTATTATGAATTACGTTTGAGTTAATAAAAATTCATATTTTTAGTGCAATATTAAAAAAATATTCCGATATTTTAATGAGCATTTAGTAGAGCATGGTGAAGGCAATATTTTGATTCAAACAAATCGAAGCAACATTTTTTTAGATTATTCTAGACTAAAATTTCTAATAAAAATAATTAATATTGCTAATGATCAAGAAAGTTTAAGAAAGAAAGCAATTCAAATAACGTCCAAATAAATATATTTATTTCAGAACTTGTTTAGTTAAGACTTGGGAAGTCTTTGAAATTTAATCATAGGGAAGTTGATTACGTGATTGACGACATGATTTAAACAAAAATTTATGATTTTCTATCCTCGGAATCTTTAAATTTATTAGACAGCGAATAGACTCATGGAACTAATTCTACTGCTTCTGTAAAAGAATGGCTTTACCCTCTTTAAAGTGAAGTTTTACTCACCACAGAGGTTTGATTATTATTGGAATCTAAATGAAGATCAAATAAATTGTGAATACTAAGACTGCAATTAACTCATGCTAATTGCTCTTTTCTAATTCATGATGGATTTTTTAGTGCATGGAAAAAAACGCAGAGAGAAGGAAAATAATTAATGGGACCAATTTATAACAGTAAAATGCTTTAATGCGAAAAGTAGTTAAATTAACTATTTCCATAGTAAATGGATTAATCACATCGTTCCATTTACTATTTCCCGTACCTCAATCATTTGCATATAACCTCAAAAATCAACAATAACCTTTCTTGTTGTTAATTCTACTATTGTTCAAATTGGTTTTACCATTTCTTTATAGTTCCATTAATCCTTTTTTCCTCTATGTATGATTGGTCGATGCATCAAACTGGGACAGTCAAGTAAAATAGTTTTACTAAGAAATAAGTAGGTTACTAACCAATTATTTGAACACAAATATAATCAATTGAATAGTGTAACTTCTTTTTTATTTGTTCCAACCAATTTGTCAACTGAATCTTGAGAGCACGAAAAGCGATTAGTTACCACAACCAATCATTTTTTCCGTGAGTAATTACTTAATGTCATCTGGTTAGTAAATTTGTTATATAACATTGCATCCCGAGCAGACTTCTTCTCATGCTATCTAAATACGTGGCATGATAGGTAGCGATAAGAAATGCCTTATATTATTAAGCAAAATCTGATAAAAAATCAATAAGACATGTCTTAGAAGGGTTCTTGATAATACCCCATGAGGGCCTGATCATGATATTATAATCCACACCTTAGGAGATATTTGCCGTTAGTACACGATCGCCAGAATAGTATTCGCAGTTGATGAAAATAATGTCGCCATAACCACATCATAGGATATTAAAAACGTAAATCAATCATTTTAAACAAAATACTTCTTACAAATAAAATCTTCCTAATTCTAATAAACTATTCTAAACAATTAAAATTGATGTTTAATCGTGGCCAGTATACTAACGATATAAATGTGCTAGAAATTTTGAGCTTTTAAAAAAAATAACGATTTTTCTCCAAATTTCTTAAAAATTCAATTTAAGTCCATACTGAAGAAGTACTTAATGGTACATGTAAGGAAACACTTATTGAATGTTTAATTGTATAAATAAATAAGCAAATAAAATTCAACATTTTTGCATAAAAAATAGAGTCTCGGGTAAATTATTGTCTTGGACTAAAAATTTATATCGTAATAATCTCGTCGTTAGTCGCTGATTAAAAATCTAAGCTCACATTTTAAAAATTGAAAATGATGGATTGAAGCTTGAGGCAACAAATTGAAATATTATTGACTTCAAATGTTTCGTAGCCACATTGAATCCGTAATTTTTAATTAATAAACTCTGAGTTCAGATTCATTAATTATTATTTCAATTACAGGCGTGCATTCACATATTCATATAATATTCGTATAGCTGTAAATGGGTGGTGTTTTATTTTAATGTTGGCAATATAATAAAAGATGAAAAAATTTGGCTTAGGCCTACAAAGTAGCTAGTGTTAGATACTGGCGTGCAATCTCAACGTTTCGAATACTTGGTACTCCTTTGCGAGAGACTACCACGCCAGTATCCAATACTGGCTACGTATTTTGCAGGCCAAAGGCGACTTTTTTTTCATTTTTTATTCGTATATTCATTTACACTAATCTTCATAAAAATGATTCCTCACAAACACGTTTAGTGCAAAGTATTTAGGAAGTGAATTAAACAATTATTATATGTTGTGTAAAAACTTGTGATTAAACAAATTTCGTCTGGCCAGACCTGACGAGGGACTGAAAAACGATATTACAGAATCTGATTAAGTCCTGATCAGATCAAATGTTACATTACTGATCAGATCCTGCCGTATATTTAGACTCTCTAATCAGAGCTTGATTAGGGCCGTATCAAAAGTTCTATACGAGATTAGTCTTAATTGGTCTTACAGAGAAAAACTTAACGCAATAATTAACGTAATTTATTATTCACAACTCTGTATCATCTAGATTAAGTTCGATTTGATTATTCCAGCGAAATACAAATTCGCGATTGCAAAAACAGGAAATGAAAATAAATGGGTGCTCCTCAAAAACCCGACAAATCACAAAACAGACACTTAAAAAATCCGACATTCAAAAACCCGACATTTCAAAATACAGACACCACCGATTGGTGCGTTCCCCACATACAAAAATTATCTTGGATCGCTGTCCTTGAGGTTTCACTGGAAGGTAATTTCAAGGTCAAAAATGTGTGACCAAGGGATTAATTTTGTAGGTCACTTTCAGGTCAAATCAGTTTGACCCCCGGGTTATTTATTAAGTATATTTAGAATTCAATTATTAATTACATTTTCAGAATATGTACATTTTGAAATGTCTGTTTTTGGAAATGTCTGGTATTTGAATGTCGGATTTTTGAAGTATCTGTTTTCTGATTTGTCGGGTTTTGGAGGTGCACCCAGATAAATGTATTAAATCATAAAAAAGAAACTTACAATCACACCTGAAAGTAGTATTCGAGTTCATGATATTTATTAAAATGAGGGCAGCGGTCCAAAATTTGACAAGTGACCCTTGGTTACCCAAATACGTACTTATGCATCCACGATAAAACATTTGAAGCAAGGCGTAAATCGACCAGGGCCTGGCGGGCAGCGTGAGCGAATTGCGCCGTGCGAAATGACATCCGCACAAAAGAAGCCGACGGGTTGTCCGAGCCCTGGCAATAAAACATCGACCGGTCGTATGTTTACCACGGGAGGACGGATGTTTTCCCATACGAGCTTCACCATGGTATATGGGTGGCTGCGGGACGTTACCGGCGACTGCACACGTTGAAATCGCCTTCGTTATATTCGCAAGACTTTAAGGGCAGGCGTTATTCGATGAAGTGACAAGCTCGAGATTCTTTAAACGTTTCCTCTCAATGCCCTGCCATCCGTTAACTGGCGGCCCTTAAAGCATTTGACGTTAATGATGGTACGAACTGAAAGTTGCCAAAAAAAATTTTGTTCTGAATTTTTGTTCCTCTGCATACAGTCAAATATGTCTGCCATGCATTTTAATAAAGTCTAGTGCCATTAAGTGGATGCAATTTCAATATGATTCACAGTGACCAAAAAAGAGATTCCCTTATATTTGTGATTGACAAAGCAATAAATGTCTTCGGTGATGCATGAGTACCTACACATTTAAAAACTGTACAGTTCATTTGCTGACATGAAAAATAACTGAACTTATTAAAAATAAGACTGAATCAGAATACCCAAAACCTTTGCAAACGTCTATAGGAATGGTTACTTTGTTTTTTTGTTCCAAGGTTATAATTTGTTAAATATTCTCAAAAATTTGAGACAGAATTTCTTGTGAAAAGACCAAAGGTTTCCGAATATATATTTTATTTATGTTCGGCGAATCGCGAACGCTTTAGTATATTTCTTATACTGACTTAAGCTTTCATCTCTTAAAATTTTTTTTTGTTTACTCAATCGATAATCCTAAGATTTTATAGAATTGTCACATAAGTTTGAGATGAAAACCATAGTTTTTTTCTGCAAAATGGGAGGTAAATAAAGGAAAATATAGAATGGATTTTTAGGCCATTCCAAGGAAGACTAAAAATCTTCAACAAAATCATATTGAATATTAAAAAGACTTTTTCTAATTTACATAAGTGCATCAAATAAAGTAAATCTTAGTTTTTCCTAAAATTCGTAATTCCTGACTGATTGTTGAAAACCCTCGTACTTTTTGGGATAAACTATGATGAAGCTGTACTTAAAAATTTAAGACAACCAATAAAGAATAAATGAATCGAATTCTGAGCCGATCATTAAAACACTAAACGTAGTAAACCATCGATTTATTTGGTATTATGGTACTTTATCTTTGTACTTGTTTTTAGCTTACTGGACAACACAAGTAGCCCCACACATCCAGTTTACTTGTCCCCAATATACAATGAAACATTTTTTAGTTTTTTAAAAGGGATTTTAAGAGTATTTAAGCAATTCTTTACTCAATAAAGTACGTATCATCAGTTCATGCACCATTAAACCAATGAACAGAAAATGTCAAAGCAAATAGATATTATCCAGTAATCTCGTGATAAAAATGGATCTAGAATGCCATAAGCTTCATAACCTGAATGGAACCCATCACATTGCTGATGGAATTAACTTGTCCTATGATTGTGTTATTTCACCGTGACATTCCGAATGTGTCTTGAAACCAACATGTTTGATTAAAACTGTTTGTATTGTAAATGTAACAAGACAGGTTAATCTACTTTGATCAAGATGAATTGAAATGTAACACTTTGAGACTGCATTCCATATACATTAGTTTATCATAATCTGTACAAATTCCTCTAAAACTAAAGCAAATTGAAAAAATAAACAAATTTAATTTGAACTACAATTACGTCAGTATTTACCTGTAATACATTTGAATTATTAAATGAATTCGATATCACAATTATTTTTGTAGTACAAATAGACGGTAAAAATGTACGAAATAAAGGCTAGATATTTATTTTCAAAAATAAATTTTCGATTAAATAAAGCGCCAAATATTTCTCGAATTCTAGAAAAGACTTTAGTTTCATTTATACGATTGAAGTTCTAAATCATTTTTTAGGGGAGTATTAAAATATACGACCACTTAATTCTTGGAGCGGTCCGTCTGTGAATTATTAATTGATCCAAAATCACAAATCTTGTAGAAAAGCGAATTGACTGCCGATCCCCCATCGATTTCGCCCGCCACTTTTTACGAAGATTGCAGCTTCGAGTTTTAAGAGAACTTTTCTCGGAGCATATCAGAGGTGATATACAGGATCGTATCACTGCACTGAGATTTACGGCAATTCCCAACTTACCGTTACCACCGTCTATCGGCAAAGTTATCGAAGAACGGCCATCACTTCCATAACTTGAATACGTTTATCATAGTGTCAGACCTCTTCACTGTAGCCTGTCAGCTTATACAATTTTTAACATCGTTATAAAAAATTAGCATTTTAATTTTTAACTTTGCAACTGTTAGCAACTAATGAAATTATTCATCAGTATCGATACTTAAACAAATTTAGACGATATGATTTAAGTCGAAAATTTTGGATACTCTAATGCATAATCCAAAATTCATGTTGTAAACACCAAACAGAAGTTTCTCGTAATATATATAAATATTCTGCGATATTTGCAAAATTTCATATATGGGGCATTCCATGCAAAGTGGGCCACCATTTTTTAATTTTGTGTTTACCGTTTTTGTATTAAAAAGTAATGAAAATTGAAAAAATAGTAAAAAAAATAATCATTTATACCATGTATAATCCAAAAATACCATTGGTTAACGAAGTTATAGTTTATTTAATGATTTTTTTTTGTATTCAGTCGTTTGAGCTATTTTTATTTTTTACGCAAAATGATAGCATTAAAAAATATTGTCTTGCATCTTTTTTGTAGATTTTTTTACGAGCTTTAAGATGCAAATATGTATTATCTATTTCAATTGCATCTTCAACCAAAAAAACTGAATTAAAAATTAAAAGTTAATTTTTCAAAATTTCGAGTATTTTTAAAAATCTAAAAAAAATCACAAAAATACAAAATTTCATTACGATCATGATGAAAAAAAAAACGTTAAAAGTGGTTATTAAAAAATAAGTCCCCTGAATATAGTACGATTGCATGCAATACCGGGGCCTCCTACGTTTCACTTTCATCCTTCCGTATCTCGGTCAAAAATTAACGAAAAATAATTTTTTTTTTCAGTTTAAAGAGGAAAAAATAGCTCTTTCGCGACAAATTTACGGCTTACGGATACATTTAGAGAATATAATGAAAAAAGAGGAAGTATCATTACTTTTTAATACAAAAAAGGTAAACACAAAATTAAAAAATAGTGGCCCACTTTACATGGAGTGCCTCATATACAAAAATAAAAAATTGTTGTCGTACGTTGAAATAAGATGGAAATATGTAATATGGTTTAATTTTTTTTTATATTCAGAATTATCAAAAGTCAGAATCTTGTTTGCTTAATTAAATGTTCCAATGTTTAATATACTACGTTCGTTTACTAGTTTACAGTGTGTTCCTTAATTTATAAATATGCTTTTTGTAATTTTTGATTAATTTTTATATTTTATAATCTATATTTTTGTGTATTTTTTAATAGAAGCCTCTAAAGAGAACCTCTAAAAAAGGTCAAAACATTGGAAAAGAAATAAAACGTCTATTCAGATTTGTTGTCAACAAAATTTTGGTATGAACTGTGTTGATTATTTTTTGTAAAAAAATCACTTAAGGTTGAAAAGCAGTTCATTGTCTCCAAATATAAGTATAAAATAATATTTTTTTTTTCAAAACATAAAAAATATACTTTTTATAATCGATGAAATATACAAAAAATTAAGTCGCATAATAATTTATTTTTGTCGGTTAGAATTGTATCATCCGAAATTATAGTAAGATATCCTTTATTTACTTCGCACAATATAAATATTGTTGTTAATTAATTTAAATAGAACATCTTTTAATTTTAAAATCGCTCATTCAGTTTTAGCAACTAAAGTAGTCAAAATTGTTCCTTTTCAAACTGACGTAGATTAAATTAATTTTATGAAACTCGCGGAATGCAAAATCGTTTGAATTAGCGAATTTCCTTTTGCTTAATAATAACTGAAAACGCTTTTCACGAAGACCTTTTATACACTGACATTTCAAATTAAATTTATTCAACGTTCTTTTCATTACTCTTTTAAACGATTTCACCGACTTATTTCTGCAACCGCATGAAAAATGTCTTTAAGTGTATGAGTGCTTTGAAATGTCATTTTTAGAATTGCTAAATTAAAACTAAACAACAAATGAATACTAACAATATAATAAAATAATTGTGTTAAAATAAAAATATTTAGAGTAAGTAAACTTCAAATTGCTTAGAAAAGAATATAATTAAATAAATTGGAACGAAACCTTTATTAGAATACGTTTTTATATATTCCTGTTAGAGTATGAAAACTTGAAACACAAATTTATACAATAACTGATGAAAATATGACATAACGCAATCAATATTTGCATTCAAACTAAAATGAACTAATTCACATTTCCCAGCATCAGAAACAGAATCTGTAGGGTATTTCCATTTCGATATTAGAAACTGCTCCACTTGAGAACATTTCATTGAACCAAATGTACAAAGTTATGGTTACTCATCAATTACACCTAGATATTGCGGACTAAAAGCAGCACATCTGCCAATTAAATCGATACCGGCATCGGAAGTTATTGGACGTGAATAATGTATTGGTGCACACTATAAATTATGCAAAAAGTCTTTCTTAAACAGAGTTTGTTTTCCTTTATGAAGTATCAACATTTATGATTTTTTGTTGTTGTTGTTTTGTTTGAAATATTTCCGTCAGGTTCTAATTTTTCAAAACAACTGCTAAAAACTAAAAAAATTGTATACTGCCTTTCAAGATAGTGGCAAAGATGATATTCGTAATGAGCAACCCAAAATACCTTAGAAATCTTATTCAATATTTTTCTATGGTTATTTATATAAATTTTTTTCTTTTCAATTTTTTGTTTTAGAGACTAGCTGCGACTATTGCCTTGTAAATCAATATTTATGTGGTCGTTAGGAGAAACCAGGTAAACCACCGAAAACGGAATAGATTTATGATTTACATTCAACCTGTCAACTCGAAATTCGAGTTCAATATCATAGTTTAGAATAATTTAAAAATCACATTTACAGAGCCTAAAATATAAAAATTTACACTTAACTCGGATGTTCAAAAAACGAAGCTTTTGTCTGGTTTTTATTAGTGACCACTGATTTTTATATCAAGAAAGCTGCACAAAAACTTCAAAAAGTTCAGTGTACCTAGAAAATTGATAAAAACAGTCTGGTTTTTATACAAAAAGCTCTCTCAGCGTATTATACTTTATATCTACACAATTTCATTAACGCCATTGAAAAATGCAACAACATATAACTTTTGCCTTATTGTGATTTTTGTTACGATATCCTTTACTTAACCCTCTCTCGATTACATCAACTATAAACCGATTTAAAAGCTCATTAAAATTTCGTCGTGTAAATAAATTAGTGGAAGATTTAGCGTCTAATCTCCACCGCATCGTAACATTTTATGAGCGAATTGGGATTGGTTCCTCAGCAATTAATTTGGAAATATCACTTAAAGTTCCCCTTTAAATTACGAGACTACGACCTGTTCGACCGCATCCACTTAACTGTGAAAACATTCGGGACCGACGACAACAAATCACAAAAAGCTCCCTCGTGCACCTCGAAGACACCTCGTGTCCCAGCCTCGTTCTCCAGACACTCGAATGACCTTGCATCACGATTTAACGGATTTACGACAATACGTGGAACTACCAAAGATTTAAATAGTTGCGAGACGTCGACATGGATTTCGATGAAGACGCGGTCAGAGGGAGAGAGAGAAAACGCGCTGAGGTCTGCGCGGGAGTGAGAGAGGATCTCCGATTGGGGCAGGGTAGGGGCAGAGACTTTGGCAGTGATGAAGCCACAGCCAACTAGTTTGCCGGCTAACTTAAAACGACCAGCACGCGGCTTTTCGTTTGAGGAACTGACAGATCCGCAACTCACAATCGATTGACTCGCGGTCGATGCACCAGACAAGAATTCGCTTCCGGATTTTTACCACTCGAACAAACAATCCGATTGTGCCGTGTTCCGTGTCTTAACTGTGCTTTAAAAAACGGGATTAGTCGTAAGACCATAACGTACGATGCTATCTCAAGAAACGGCTAAAAAGCACTTCCAAAATCTCAAAAATCGTGTCCATGATATGAATAGTGTTACGTCATCACCGAATGCGCGTCGAAAGTCCTGACGAAAGTCTCTATTTGTTGACACGTGCCTATTTCTCCTGCTGAAGAAACCGAATGTCTTCTACCGAAAAACGATAAAAAGTGGAATTCGCGTTATCTTGGCAAGGTTCCTACCACGAACGACGTTTTCAACTATCGTAAAAACTAGCCGTTGTTTTGGAGTCTTCTCGGTAATCGCGAAACGAAGAAAAAGAAAAGCTCACCGTGGGTTTTATGCAAGCTCTTACCCAGCCATATTTCAGTGCGCCTGCGTGATAAGCAGGGAATATCCCCGTTTAAAGCTCGGCACCGAAGATTCGGTGCAGTAGGTCCGGAAAGATTTCGGTCCTGGGCTGGAACGCTGAAGAATACAGAAACATGGGTACGATGGACAGAAAGGACAGGGGTCGTACCAGGAAAAAAGGTCGCGAAAGTATGTCGTTTTCAACCACTTATGAAGTAATTGTTACATTTAAGGAGGGCGTTGTTACCCATAAATCTCCTCCTGACATCCCCCGATACCGCCATCTAATACCACCTATCTCATTCCTACATTTTCGGAAATGTATACGAATTGGAGAATGCTGACAGAGCAATTACCAATGGGTGAATTTCAAACATAAATTTCAATACTTACATTTACCTGTCTTATATATTGACTCATTACCTTTATACATTTTATAGTATTCCATACCCTTGACTATTCTACTTCAATTTCCTCAGATCCGAAATCGTTTCGTCCCAACGGACCTGGTTGACTGAAAATAGATCGGTCGATTTCTGTACACAGGAACTCGTCCGTAATTACCAATATCAGTTAATTGAACCTTACGTAATTTCGTGATGCGCAATTTATACGGAAATATAAATATATCGAAATAAGAATAAATAAAACGATTTCATATTAACAACAACAAATAAAATATATAATATAAAAATTGAGCAATATGAAAAAAGACCACGCTAATGAAGGGAATTGCTCGCAGTGACAGTTTCCGTCTCCGCATAAATTTTGAATATAAACACGAAATGCAATTTCAGTCTGACGAAGTTAAGTAAACCTCGAATTTTCCCGGTAGATTGAAACTTGCAGATGCAACGGCACTTTTCCTCGTCTACTTAAAGAAGTACTTCATAAAGAAACTTTTTCGTAATACTAGGTAGCGAAAAACTCCAAGAGACAAAAAACAGAAAATGAACGCACACAGTGCTATACGGACGTTAGGGTAATTCCTGACATTTTATGGAACCTGTGAATTTCTACCAGAAAAAGTGTCCTTTTTTAATTAGTAAAGTTGTTTGCTCTATTGTTATTAGACGAGAATGCATTCCCATATTAAAACAGGTTTATGAAGTCGCTAGTTAGTAGTAAGTAAACTTAAAAATGTTTTGAAAAAAATTTGAAAAATATTTATTTGATATCGATCCAATTTCAGTTATTTTTTGACCGTTATTTGATAAGCACTCCCTTATTTACATTAATAATACTTTAATTAAACGAGAATCATAAACTAAGAATTCACTGCACTAGCAGATGTGATTTTTTTCATTACCTCTTTAACTTTTACGACATCGATATAGTTTCTGTGTAATCGATTTTCGTACAGTCGTATTCGATAAAATTCCAGAGTAAATGGTCCAATTTCGAGTATCTTGCACAATCACGTGGCTTACCGAAGATACTTATTCCGGAGAACTGGCTGGTGTTTACGTATATTCGTTTACATACATTCGCCAAGTTAATTTTACGATACTATTGAACCGTCTGGGAATACCGATTCAATATTACTGTTTGCTATCGCAAATGCCGGATTTCGATTCGATTCTTTTTGCTTTATTTCCGAAGTAAGGAAAGCGCACGAAAGAAAAAGAAATCTGATCATATTGAAGTATAGATTATTGGATTCTCTGAATACGATTAAACATATTTTTATATTTTGCTAAATGAACCTGCATAATCTAGTTAAACTTTTTATCCTATAATTAAACTAAAAATTCTTGAATTTTGCACTCGAAAAAAACTTGTTTCTTGAACACCATTTAAATGAAATATTATTTGTACAACAAAACAAGGAAATAATTTTCATGATATCTGATCAATTGAATGCAACTGAATCCTGGTAATTGCGGTGAAAAGTCCGAATGACCGGTACGATGAATAATCTAAATTTAACGGCAGCGTTCAAGCTCGAATTAACTTTCGTGACTGACTTGGCTATACAGTGATGAATGTCTAAGGTGTACATGTTTTATTGAATGATTTACAAACTATTGCTTAACCTCTCTGGAATGATTTATCTCTTCGTTGGGAAATCTTGTTTATGATAATAAATTTTCTTTGCTACACAATATTTGAAAAGATACATAGTTATTTAAGTGTTTCAAAGTAAAATTTTTTCATTGGGTACAATAATGTTGATATTACTAGTGCTAAATAATATTAACAATTTATTACCTACGAATGACTAATTGATGGTTACCCACTTATCATCTTATATTACTATTTTTTTTACTAATACAGATTTAGAGAGAATACTCAAAAATAAACAAATTACATTATTATTTTAAAATATTCCAAAACAATCACAATCATAACCTATTCTAGATATTATTTATTTAAAATTTGACATAAAACATTAATTTATTAATGTAGAATTACTATGCATCCATTCAATATAGTAACAGAAAGTGCGAGGTGTGTATTTGACGCGTTATTGTGACAAAGCACTGAAAATGTTTCGTAACAATTGTGTATAGGAAGTCAGGCTTCCAAAGGTAATAGTGTAGTGGTGTACGTGATAGTCAGACTGTCGTGTAATTAATCGTAGGGAAATTACACTCACAGAACGATCGATAGAGCGTTGCAATTAAACCTACGCTAAGGGAGTGAACTGTACGAATTGCTTAGTGTGTATTACTTGTTCTTTCCAGACTGTCTTGTTAAAAATGTAATCTGTCTTTATGGTGAAGGAAATATTTCTAAACAACACTACAAGATACTCTTTTTTTATATATGTCTGAGTTTACTCCATGGATAAAATAGTTTGGGCTCCACGCAATGAGGGTTTGTACTGAACATAACCCTATTTTTTCAACTAGACGAAAAAAATCAGTCATCCAGGAAGACAAATATAAACTCAAAAAGATTGAAAGCCCTTTAAACCCATTTCACGTCAATTTTACTGTAAACCCCGCTCCTACATTTATATTCTGTACACAAGAGTTTTTGAAATGAATAAAATCACTGAAGTGCATCCGAGGTTCAATCGTAGCTAGTCAAAAGATACATCGCTTCTGCACCGGCCCTTCAAGTGCATCGGATGAAATTGCACGTACATGGAAGGATTGAGAAAGATTTGCTTGTTGTCAGCAAAGGTCACGCGTGATGAGCTTTAGAGAACCCAGGGCAAGTCGTATGTCATATTGGATCGAAAGTTGCATCCACAACTGGCGGCCCGAAATATAAAGTATTCTCGATATTGGCCAGTCATGTATAAATGATGAATACCATCTCCGTGCACTGTAAAGAACGAGACTCAACGGCAAAATAAGCGCAATAAAAGACAAACGAAACGGCACGGATATTTGAAAGCAGCATGTCTGATGAATATCTGACGCCTGATAGTCGGTAATGCGGCTGTTTTGGTCGTACATATCATGATCTCAAAATCTCGGAGATTTATTGCTGTAATCTCAATTTAAAGAGCCCTGGAACTTTTTGTTAATGTGCATAAAATAAATGAAACGTTTCGAATGTTATTGTACATTTTTATTTAAAATAAAAAAAAGTATATAATAAATAATTTAAGCATTGCTGATTCACTGCGATCACGTTTAATAATTGTATTTTAAGGTATTTCCAAACCAGTGAATAAAAGTGATCACACCTAGGAGTAAAATCTGTCACATAACAAATTTCCACTTCGCATTTTCATGAGGCGTCCTGCCGTCTAGCAAAAATGGTTCCTCCACGCGTAGGGGGTTATATAATCGGCGTCTAGCACGTGAAAGCATTTCAGGCAGACCAAAATTGAAAATAACTCGTGATTTATGAGCGTTCTTGGTGCTAGCAATGCACACTTAAGAATTGTTGCTAACAATAGATGCGTTTAAACTTATTGCGTGCAAAAATGTTACAAAAAGTTGACAGGGAAGTCACGTCAAGAAAATTAAAGCAGACATGCAATGTAGATCAGATGATAAATAAATTGGGTATATCCCACTCTGATTTCTGCGTGAAGTAATTTAGGCAGGTCGGATACAATCTGTTATCGACTTCCAGTGAAATAATATGTATATGCGTGCTTCACCTGTGCTGATATATTACATCAAACATTGATGACTTCAAACTTCAGTGACCAGCAAATAAAGTTTTAACCTGAGCTTGTATTACATTTGTGCTTGTACTACATACAGTTTGCTTTCGCTAAAAGCATATGTTAGCATTGGTTCAAAACTTGACAATGTAAAGATCAGCGGGACAGGTTCGTAAACGTGCCAAGCGGTCGTGGTATTATATAATGCAATAACCAATTAATGGCGTAGAAATACATCCTCGAAATAACTAAAAACCAAAATAGTTCTGAAATATCTAAAATAGAAATTAAAATATTGTTAAATTGGAAAAAAACAGTAGCTTAAATTAACTTCGCACCCACAAGTCTTACATAGCATTGATAAACATTTCTGCTCCCACGTCGACCTTATAAATAAATCGGACTTAACAGACGCTACAAGATCAATCAAGACCTGTGCGTTTCAGGCAAAGGCACATCCGACAACATTCACGCGAATTTCGTGCTTCGGAAATATCGAGACATCAAAGGACCGCGGGAATTCAGTCGCTCGGTCGATTCGCGTCCGCTCGTTTCACAGACGCAATTTCCACCAACGACTATCCGCGTGCAATCGCAAGTTCGCACTGACGCAAAGCGAAATATTTCTTGCATCTTCTTTGATCAGCATCTTCCAGAAAGACGATAATAAATCGGCACGTCAAGGTCCCTCCGTTTTTGGACCCCTCGAACAATATACCTGCGACACCAATTTCATCCTCACGCCCTGGCCGACACTAGTTTGTGCGAGTAATATACTTCGTCTCTGTTTACGTGCCTCTTTCGAAATTGACCTCCCTCCGATAAAAACAAAAAGAGCCGGGCGAAAAAACCAGCTGGCACCCAGGGGGAAGTAGGAACTAATTATGGCTGCGCCGTAATTGTTATCAGAGCCCCGGCCCGTTCTGTCCGTCGCACTGGCCGTGGGGTAAAAAGAAACGGCCTGCGAGTGTCAACATGGCAATTGCGAGGCGCAAAAAAGGGAGTTTTCCAACGTGAAGTCGCGTCATGTCCTGCCGTCCGCGTGTATTTCCATCAACCCGGGACGACCGAGGGTAGTTTTTTTATAATAACGATATCCGCGTTGCACAGCGTTCGACGCCGACGGGATTGTTTTGGAAAATCCATTCGTTATTGTGAGACTGTATAGAATCGCGCGGTGAAATTGCACGCATAGAATTGCTCACTTTTTCTAATTTTAAAAACCCACTGCAGCACATCTCGTCTATTTTCAACCGTGCACTTGGCTTGAAATAATATTGTAAAATTCATTCTATACGCCTGGAGAAAACTCACTCTTGGATTTCAACATAAATTGAAAATGTTTATTCTGTACATTTTGCTCATTAATTAAGTATTTTGAATAAGGGTGTGTATAACGCATAACCGTAAATGTGCACTCTGGAAATCTCGAGTGAACAAATCTCTGCACCCTCAACGAGTTTTCATGCGTGAAACACCGTAGAGAGAATTTCCGACAAAGAACACAAAGGATTTTTTTTGTAACCAATTCCACTCTTAGTAGAATCGGATGCAATTTCATGCAACCGGTAATTTCAATAATGGAGTCTCTTGAATTTTAAACGGAATGATTAAAAACGATTCTTTATCAGTTCCGGTCATCTATAGTGCTACTTTTATTGATGCTTTAACATGTGCCATAATTGTATAAAATATATCCTTTATATTTGTAAAACAATACATTTTTCAAAGCTTTCTTACTGCGTTTTTCAGCAGCTGGTACCAGCACAGAATTATTTAATTGCTGTAATCATAATACATCGATTGAATGGCCATGTATCGGCCATGCATTTAATGTTTTCTTGTTTTTCCCTTATAAGATATATTAAAGTTTGGTTCATTTGAGCATGTCAAATTTCGAAATAAATAAATTTGTTCATAACGGTATTGATAAAAAGCAAAAATAAAATTCAAAAGGAATCATTTACAAACCCATTCTTCATTTTCGAACAAAAGATGAAGAAACTCCGAAAGAGTATCTCCGACTGCGACCGCACAAGACTGACCCGCAAATATTAGTGCGTATTCCCAACGTCGACCTTTACCGTTACCCTATGATTAATAGGGTCAATCTTATAATACAATTAATAGTTGACTCGTAAATTAGCCGACGGCCCTGCCGGTCGAAGACTCCCTTTAAACTTACCGACGTGTCGATGGAAACGCAGCCTTCGGGCAGCGGCGAGTGGCCACATAACGCCCATCGACTTCTCCGTTGTCGTCAAAAGTAAAAAACGACCCTTTTGAGAGAACCAGCTAATGACCGTGCGTGAATTTACGAACTGCTCAATGATCAACTTTAATTTATTTAAATCTCGGGTCGTGTTAAGCCCCACCGCGTAATCCTGATTTACACGCGGTTCCCCGTGTAATTTGCGAGCATAAAAGCACGACGTAATACTCCGTACGGGGATTTCAAACAAACGTGGCTGACAGCTTCGCGAATCCAACTTATCTGAAGCATCAAATTATCGCGAGCTACCTATCCCGCTCACTGACCGATTGCCAGTTAATAAGCCGTGCCCAGATGATTGTCAATACGACAGCTCGAGTTGAATTTTAATTATATCGTCGGATGAATTGACAACTCGATTTCGAATCCTCCCACGACACGTCGACGTATCTGGAGGATTGATCGATCTGCCTCAAGGAAGGGAATTTAAAATACCAATTACGTCGAACATGAACATTTTTTGTAATAAAATGCGCGTTGTTTTCTCTGTGATTGGAAGAGCAGAAATCAAACACCGCTAATAAAATAGTTGCTCAAAATCTATTTAAGTAACTCGTCTTATTCGAAAGCTCTAAAATCAATTCTTAAGACCGAAACTCCAGTTTTAAATAGAATCACCAAATCCTGGACCAATTTTTTTCCGGTAAGCCGAATGGAATAATTTACTTGTTGAAAAGTCTAGGCCGCCGCGCGTGACGGGGTTTGGAAATAGAAGAACGCGTTCAATCAGGCTCGCGGTAGTCGCACTTACCTCTTTGGATGTGCAAATCACTCCGATGGAAATAAAGAGAGAACAGACCGAGTGAATTCCCTGAGCGTACCAGTGCACGCGCACTGTCCGCACGCATTTCCGTTTTACCCCTCGGAAATCCTTTTTCTTTGATTTCCACGGCGGTATTTCCATTCGCACACTAAATAAATGTGCCTGTATCGCCCTTTTTTCTCAACCTGCCTGTCTCATTCGCGATTTCACTCGTTCCATTTGCGTCCCGTGTTTCGTGGTGGTCGTATTTTACGTTATTCTTCAATTTCCCAGTCAATTGCACTTTTTCTTATCAGAAATTTTACACCTTCAAATCGCAATGTTTCAATTTTCGATATTGCTTGAACACAAACTCGAAGAAAATATTCTAATTTCCCTCTACTCCCACTACTGCTACCACTACTACTTTAATCGTCTTTTATATCAAGACCATGATTAACCACCATGACCAGTTTCATTCCGTAAAATAGGTAGAAATTTACGTAAAGTTTGTTCGCTTCTTGTATCTAAGTAATTGAAGAACCGCGTCCGGTAATTTATCAAGAGCACCCCGATGCATGCTTGACGGGCTGAGATTGCAGTTGACCAATGATCGATCGATCCGATGGCAAATATATAGCGAACTCCTGCCTGCTGGAAGGTGATTAAGTGATTTGCCGAGGATCAACTCACCCTGACGCCCCTTCGTACGCAACCTCCCCGTTTCTTTTTTTTTTTTTTACTTTCTTGTTTGACTTTCGCGACATTTTTCATTGTCGATTATTGGTTAAAAAGCATGACGGGTATTTTAGTCGTTCGATCATTCGGTAGACATACGACCATTTCAAAGAACACAAGAAAAAATAACTTGATTTATAAACAATCTTTCAGAATCAACCTTTCCTATACTTAATGAGTATTTTGAACAAATGAGCACACTTAATGTCACATTTGAGAACAAAAACTAAGTGATTTGCCGGGATTCAGCTCGTGCCGTCGCGCCCTACGCGTTGACTCCTTGTTTGCTATTTTGCCTCTCCCCGATTCTTCATGGTGACTTTTTCTGCTCGTTTTTCTTCTTTCTCTTTGTCTGTTTTAGGCCAGAATGACATCAAGAAGCTACGCCGGGAAAATGAGCAGCTCAGGAGAGAAATATGGAGTCTCCGCGACGAATACGACAAACTCGAGGAGATACTAAAGAAGCAGAAGACTCGAGACGAGAGCGATGAATGTGAGGTTAGTTCTGACTTTTTACGTTGTAAATTTTACGGGCGACTTGCAAAAGATGACTTTTTTAACGCGTCTGATAATGACTTAGTACGTTGCTATTTTAACCTACCGACTGTCGCAAAATGTCTCGACTGCACGCTGTCTAAATGCTTTTACATCTAAATAAAACTCTTCAATAAGACTACAAACTTTGCCAAAATGTTTGATGCTATGCTTTTTATTTTAGATATGAATAATTTCGAAAGTAAAAAATATAGAAAAAAACTAATTCCGTTACGTCAAGGCAATATCTATTAAAAGAAACTAAAAAACATCCAATCTCTAGACTGTGCATAGTATATGTAAAAGAAAAAACAATTTCTAAGGAAAATTAAGGTTAAGATAATAATCAAAACCGTAGAATAGTTAATACGTTCGGAAACAGTTCTGTTAATGCGTTTGCAAAAACTGAAATTTCGATGAGCATATTCTATTTAAAGAACAACCCGGTTTATTTATAAGTCTTTCACCGCAGAGAGGCAAAAGCATAAATGCATGTGAGGAATGGCGGGAGCGTGAAAACGACATAAAAATTGTAAAATGCAGAGGTAATGCGCGCAATAGGGGGAACGAAACTCCCCGTAGTTACTCGTGGTTGTTTTAGAGCTTCAATTTTCTTGAAATTCGCGAATAATCCATTTACCTCACTTTGTGCGCAATTAGGAAAGGTTAAAATGGTGACGATAAAATATTTAGCAAGCTATTTCCTCGCTGTCGGCGTCTGGTTCGGCCAAATCGATGAAGTACTAGGATTAGTGGCATCCTGTTTCTGAATTCAATTTGAAATATCGCTGCACTAGTTAATAGCTTTATGAAAGCGTGTTAATGAGGGAATTAACATGCAATGACGGTCAATTACGTAACAATTTGCCTACTTATCATTTTTACATATTAATCCTGTCATATATGGTTATTGCTTCCGTTTAACGCTTTCTTAATTGTTATAATGATTCTATGTTAATAACTATGTGGAATCGATTTTTTAGAACCGTTCGGACGAAGACGATGAATTGGGTTCAGAATTCTCTGAAGACGACGATGATGATGACGAGGAAGAAGAAGATAATGATACCGATAAAGAAGAAGATGACAACGAGGACGATGATGATGATGAAGAGGAGTGTTTGGAAAATGCTGAGAACCAAAAAATATCAACCGAGAAGTTGAACAATAGTGCACATAGGATTCGAGTCAACTTTGATGATTTATCGGTTGTCGACGAAGAAGAGGAGCTGAAGAAGGATCAAAGAAAGGAACCAGTTGCGTTAAAGAATGAAGCAGAAACTGATGCAGATGCGAGATTGCAGAACCATATCGTATTTCATAAAACTCCGTATGATACGTCTTCCAGTGTTCTGAACATGCCAAGGTTCGGTTACCAACCGGAGTGTCCATTTGTCTTCCCGAATCCGAGCCATGCGAATTATTCGAACATCGGACCCGCGGATAGAGGAAGTCTGTTAATGGCCGCCTGCCCGCAAATGTACGCCAGTACACTGACGCAAAGCGAAGTTTCGCCCAATTCTGTGGGAACTGCTGTGTTGAACTCGGACGTTGATGTAAGTTCCCGTAATAATCATCTGCAAGGAACTTCGTCGATCGGATGGCAGAGCAGCGTATTAGACTCTGGTGCGGGTAGTTCGATAACATCTTCCAAGTTTCCCAGCGGCAATATGGCTAATGTCTCGGAATCACCCGGAGCATTTTCAACTGGAATGAATCATACATCACCGAAGAACACCGTAATAGAAACGGCGAATTTTGGTGCATTTAGTAAACAAATATCTCCAGGAATAACGAAAATGCATAATAACCAATCAGTGAATGCAATGTACTCGGATATCTCAAACGCGCTTGAAAGGAGAAATGCATTTCTAAAGCAACAAAAACATGTTTTGGTTTCAAAACTGCAGGAGCCTATGAAAAAAGACTCTTTAGTCACCGAACAATTAAACAGACCTTTAGGAACCACAACTATCACTGTTGATTCTGAAAACAGTAAAAATGTAACAGAGAAAGGGCCTTTCACGGTTAATCGACGAAAACACTTTTTTGCTCCATTATTTTCTAGGCATAATGTAAAGAAGCCAATCGAGAGTAGACCGATGCAATCGACAGTCGTCAACGGTCGACTGCCAACACATAAGGGAACTGCCGACATTTACGTAAACGGGGCCGTACCGCACCAGGACAATAATGAAGTTGAAGAAAATGACCAGCGGAGTTTCCTCAGCGTTGAAAATCTTCTCTTCTTACACGAATTGAAAACTTGTTCTAGCAATGGATCTAATAATACATTAATAAAATCAGTTTCGTGCCAAGACTTTACTGATTTACAAGACATGCCAAATAATGAGAGTTTGAAGACTTTAAGCACTGAAAAGCTCACGAAGAGCGACAACGCACTCGACAATATTTCCACAGTTTCTAGGCCATTTAGAAGTCATTTAAATGTTGTTTTGAAAAATCCACAACTGCGGCGGCCTTCGAGATCCATCACTCCCGAAATTGAAACCGTACCGAGTATCGACTTCAAGCTGTTCAACAATCCGTTCTTGCAAGGCTACGACAGGAGCTATCGAAACTTTGCAGAACTTAGTTCGCCGAGTCCCGCAACGAAACCTCTATCTGTTCAAATTAACAGCAATCTCTTGCCGGACCCTAGCTACTCCACCCCCAGCGTAGTTGACGCATATGATTTTAACAGCACTCTAGGGGCAGATTTGGGTGTGCCTAAAAGGAAGGCCTCGGAGGACCTTCGATTGCGCATGCCGTCGATTACAGATGCCATAGACGGTCAACCGTTTCAAGTAACTTCCTTCGAGAGTCCCAGCCCGCAAACTGTTCAGATTCCACCGCTGACGCCATTCGATCTTGAAAGTCTTCGTAAAATGCCAACTCCTATGAAGACCTTCGAAAATAAGCTACTCTACCAAAATGTACCATTTGTACCCAGAGCAGCAGCTGTTTACTGCTCAGGTCAGACGACACCAATGTTATACGACACGGCTACGAAAGTTCCTGCCCAAACACAAACTTCTTTAGAAACAGAGTCGACGAGTAATCATCGAGAATCACAGAATGGAAAAAAATCAACCACAGTTGCAAATATCGAAAACCCTAGTGAACCTAGTTCACCCACAGAACAGATACGAAGGAAAAGTACCAAAAGAGGAAGAACGGCCTCGGTGAAAGAAAAGAAAATCGTGTCTCCGAGTACCCGACGACAGAAAGACAAATTGAAGAAACAAACCAGTACTACATCTGAAGTGTCGGAAATGACCGTAAAGTCTGCTTCAAAGATGCGAATTCCATCCGATATACAGGACGATAAAAATGACAGTAGATCTTCTTCTTCAGGGCAAGAATCTCCAAGAAAAGATCATGCAAGAAGAGTTTCTCTTTATTTTAATGCGAAAAAACGACCATCGCTGACTTCAGTAAAGACTACCAGAAGCGGAAGTGTAGAAAACTCGCGGGAGCGGCGCTCTTCACGAGGCGAGAATATAGATACGACAAATTCCGAAAGAGAAAGGACGAACTCGGTTAGTAGTAGGGAAATCGTAAACCGAACGAAGGGACGAAAGTCGAGCACGAGCAGTGGAAGTGTACCTTGGTGCGCGTGTTGGGGGAACGGGTGTATTTGAAACATTGACTGAAATAGAAATTTAGCGGTATAGAGTTTGCGCCAAAATTAACGCACATAATTCAAGACTTGTGTAGTAGTTTTGATAGGAAACATGTTCTGAATTCAGGAATGAAGTCTTGGGAATGCTTTTGTACTTTCCACAATATCAAGACTTATCGTGAACAACTGTGACCAGTGTCAAACCTACAGAAACTAGCGTGGTTAAATTAGAACATTAATTGAGTTAGGTCTTACCTTGCGACGTGTACCGCACCTTTACTTAGGATTAATAAGCTGGAGATGTAACTGACTGAATAATTATCAAAGATTAGATATAAGATAAAACCAGAAAACCAAAGTTTTTGATATTTTAAATGATAGCCGTATAATACTATGTTCATGTGTATCTTAATCTCGATTAAAAGCGCTATATTAGTGATAAGAGATTGTAATTTTATATGTGGTGTACAAAGTGTAATGTTTTTTACATATACTCGAAGTAAATATAATACTTAAACTGTCGGAACGTAAAACGTTTTGAGCGTCATTCTTTAACTATGTAACAAGCGGTAATAGAGTTTTGTATGAATAGAGTTTAATCCGAGGCCAGGCAAATTATCGATTTTACTCTTCTTGCGTTCACCTAATAAAGAGCTCTGCTTACAATTTATTAATACATGGGGTGAGAGAAAGGAAACGGTATTCCGTAGAGGATAATAGAACTTGGGGATTAAACTTCCGAAACGTAGAATTATTAGCGTAACTTCTCGCGAGCTTTCGAGAGAACCAGCAAGGCGACACCGTCTCAAGGTACTCTTTTCTCGGCGTTCGAACGTAACGTCTGCAGAATGCAACAAAAAAAAAGAAAGATCTCAAGAACGGTAGTCGAGGGGTCCCCACATGGAAAGCGTGGAAAAAGGAGGGCCGCCGAAACGAAACGGAACACGAAAACAAAAGTGTAGTCGCTCCGACTGTTCCAAAGGGTTCTATTTCCGCCGCGAAATCCGCGGAATGTAATAAGGCTTTCGAATTCATGGTGTGGGGTCCAATTTCGTCTATGGTACGGACCACCATACTCTTTGCCCGTACGTGCCCCCTTTCGACGAGTAGGAATACGATCGCGGACGTCCCTCGTATCGGTACGGGGCGCAATTAAAATGTAAATTATCCCCTTTCTGCCCTCCTCGTTCCTCTGCTTTCCCTATCGCATCCTCTTCCATATCATCCTGTCCTCCATTCGTGTTTGCTCTTTCTTCCTTGCCGAATTTGCACGACGGGTGACTGCGAGACACAGTGCCGTCGCCGATTAACTCGGAACTAATTTACGAGGCTGGTGGGTCGCCGGCTGTTTTGTACCTACATCTCGTGAGAGAGTGCGAAAGCCCTTCCTTGTAAGTGATGCTCCTTTGTAATAAGGGCTAATATTATTTATGGACGTGACTCGTATTCAACTTGCCGTCAAGTGAAAAACCGACACAAATGGTAATACCTTCGAGACTTGTGATACCAAGATTAGCATATATTTATTATGTAATAAATCCATTTAGATACTCATCTCTTCTGAATAGGTGGTAACTGATTGATTTGTAATTATTTTTATTTCATATATCAAGAACATGTGTATTAATTTCTTGGTTTCCATAAAAAATCTAATCAAAACTTCCTTTCCCAAATGGAGAAATGCAGTGCTGATTTCAATCCACCCATCTAACGAAATTTCATTAAAATCATGTACAATTTTTCTGAAGCCTCCCGGTAAGAATATTCTACTTCATACAGATCAAATATGCTCTGGTAGAGATGGTCACAAGAATCTGCCCAGAATTATCCTAGATTTTAATGATCTGGCTAGAAACCAGCTCTATAATATGGGTAGAAATCCGACTAAAAATGACATGAATTCTGGCGTAAATCTACCGAGACGCGAGACATTGAGACAGCTAATATAGTTTAACATGAGTGCGACAAGGTCCTATAACTTAACGACCTCGACTCGATTTGAGAATCTGGAATACCTCTCGATCGAACGCCCAATATGGCGGCTTGCTCTCAGCTGATTCGTCTGCATATACTGTCACGATTGTTTACAGAGCTGTTGTAAAGATCAAAGCTTTATTTCAAAAGATAAATCGTTTACATTTACACCTTCTCATTTTGTCGAATCGATTGACCTTTACCTATTATATAAATTTAATATGATATTTTCAGTACGTAATTATTGATTTGTGTTACTCTAAACATATGTTAGTGGTCTATAGCGGGTTTTCATCTAGAGTTCGTGTATATTTCTACCGAGATTCTACCGAACAGTATAGGATAATGACTAGTTCCACCATCCAAATCTCTACTACGGTGGTTCATAAGTAAATGATGAGTGATTGAAAGACAGATGATTTTCATGTTTTTTGTAATTGCAAGCGAACTTGATAGGTGATCGGTCAAGTACGAATTTAATCTAGGTATATGTCTGCACGAGGGTATTCTTTCGTGATTGAAGTTAACATCTCTGCAAGTAATCTAATCTAGATAGAGTCGTAATTGTAGACATCTTAAAAGAGCATATTCGATATTTTGTAACCAGCGTGACTAAGATAGTTTGCTGCACTTTTACCAGTAAATAATATTTTAATTCTACCCTGGCTTCTCTCGTATCAATGTATTTTCTAGTATACACAATAATAGTAATATATTTCGTCGGATGGGAACAACAAGGTTCAATTTCAATATAGCTTGATGATGGACCTGTCTTGTTGTCACACCAGAAAGATTCTCAGTGTGACATTGGAAAAAGTTCTATCTTACGAGAAAAATTTGTTTACGACAATTATATACGTTTCGTATACGAAACACCTATGGGTGTTTCAGAAAGCAGGTATATCGAATTAGATTTTAAAAAGATCTTTTCGTGAAAACAAATACGATATAGTACACCTTCTTTCTTTAACACAAAAAATTTGTCTAGCAAAATAGAAACCTTTTCCATCGCTTCACCGAGATTGAACTATCTTCATTGTAAAATCTGTCCTTGTATTTTACTGACAATGTAAATAAATTTTCACAACTTCTGTCTGCCTTCGCAGTATATTTTGAAATTACATTCTTCTTTCCTCAGTAATATTTATTTTATAAATTTGCTACCGTTACAGGCAAAGTTCTCGGTTAATCATTATAGTGCACTTCCCTATAAAAAAACGATAACTTATATGCTGAACACTTACGTTCAATTTATAAACGTTTTCTACAATCAGGTAAAGGTGCAACTAAAATCCGGGTTCAATCATAATGAAGACCGACATCAAATTTATTTATCAGAATAGAGGTAAGACTGGACATATTTTGTAAGTTTGTAAATAAATTTATTATTAAGAAACATGAGAACCAACTTTGGGAGATTCCAGATTATCCTTGATAGGAGTCCTGTTTGGACGTGACAATTAAAAATAATTATGAAGTTCGCGGAATATTGCTGTTACAATAACAAAGGCTGAACTTGTCCATGTTTAACGCGCCACATTTCTTAATACCTGTTCAATATAAAATCGAGGAGGAAACAGAAAAATTTTAAGCTCCAGAGAAAACTCAAATGGTACTTTATAAATTGCACAACTATAAATATTTTCGAACGGCATGACATATTTGACCAAGGTAGTGGGAGGAAAAGGCCTTAAAATAGCCGTCGGAACTAAGGGTCAACATTACTATAAATTTTATCACATACCAATAACAGAATGTAAATATATTCTTGAATATAATCATTATAATATTGACCCTATTCATTGCCACCAAAACATGATCTACAAAAGTGATTCCAGCAACCATTTAAAAAAACGAAGAAGTTCAAATGTAAATATTAATTGAAGAGTAAAACGGGAGAAACGAGGTTTGCCCATTTTGGAAATTCAAAAAATTATTTCTCCTTTTCTATTTGATGCAGTTCTTTAAAATAATAAAAAAAAATATTAATATTAATAATGGCGTACAGCTTTCAAAAGAAACAAAAAATGGACAAACCTCAGATTTCCCATCTTACCGTTGAATTGCAGTGACAAACAAATTTAAAAAGATATTCCACATCCGTGGCAAGGTTAACAATGTCTTCTCTTAATAGATACATTGCTTAATAGATGCTTCATAACTACATTGAAGATGGTAAATTAGAATTTATCTATCAATTCTGATTACAGGTTAAAACATTGTTCTTTAAAACACTGAAATACATTCCTGAAATGCAATTTGAATTAAAAAAAAAAAGATAAAATGAAATGTTTCGCCGTATCAAACACATTCGTAAAATAAAATAAAGCAATACAAAATACGATGCACATTTTAAAGTATCGTTACATTTTATCGTTTTTAATTTACGCTGCACAGAAACTAATTTAAAAGGCACCCACAATAACTACCCTCATAATCGTGATGGATTGCATAAAATCCCCGATTATATTTTTCTCATTTAGTACGCAGTTATATATATATTTTTAGCGTAAAGGTCGTTATTTCAATATCAATTATCTTTTACAACTGGAAATTATAAAGACACTAAACCCTTTTTAATGCGTAGCGCCATAATTCATATATATGTGTACAGATGAATATATACAACTCAACATTCGCTTTGAAACTTTGAAGTTGCCTTTACGATCGCAAATTTACCAGTTCGCAAAACTCCAGATAATTTAGTATGAAATTTATTCAGTTTATATTTTTAGTGAATAATTCATTGATATAATGCGATTTCTTTTATACATTTCGAGAATGTCCATGTCCAACTGTTTATAAATTATTTATAATTGCACTGACAAGCGAGAAGATTTACACAATTGATGTTTAAACAATAAAAAAAGCACATTACAAATATTTCGATGTTAAACCATATAATAAGTGACTGCACTGAAAAAAATTCTTAGTTGATTTGACTACTTTTTTACTACTGAAAGTATTTCAATAGATCCTCAACGGAATTTTATAGGTTATAGTTATGATCATAAAGGAGTTAAATAAACAAAAAGTATAATTACGGGAACGACATTTCAGCAGTTAATGCTACTACTTTTAAAAACATTTTTTAGCGTATAACTACCTAGTACACTAAAATCTATTCAACATATATTTTTATTGACCTCTACTTTAGCAGTACTACATTTTTAGATGATTTAACTTTTTTAAGGCAGTAACTGCAATTTTCTTGAAGCGTATCCAACTATTCTGCAAAAGTAGTCATATCAACTAAGAATTTTTCTGGAAATTTTTTTTATTGGAATTATTTCTAGTGCAGCTATTGGCGGTTGCTTTTTTTATTATAGTAGTGCATGTCGTTTTTAGTTTTATGTACAGTATCGCATTTCTTGATCTCCAATAATTAGGAATACTTTTTCGTTTACTGGGTAAATAATATTAACTTTAGTAAAAACAGTAAAATTAAGAACATCAACAAAGTTATACTAACAAAAAAAGTTTTTCTTTCAACTACTCACGACTTGTCAATAGTAGTTAATCTATCAAGTAAATTTTTCTCAAGAAGAAAAATATTTAGTAAATCAAACCTAATTATGAGATACCCGATGGGGACTAAATATTTTGCAGTTTTGCATAATCCGATTAAATAATCGGATTGAACAAACTACTACAGATTTAGTTCTTTCTATGTATCTCGCTGTTTACTTAAATTTACAAAATATTTATCTGAGTGATGCAATTTTTATGTTATTTTTTAATTGTGTAGTAAGGGAAAGGTATATACTTCTAGACTTAATGAGAAATGTATTAGTCGTAGGAAAATTTATTTATGTAAAATAGTTTCTTTCAATAAAGTACTTATCGTCATTGTTAAAAAAACTTTTTGATTCAACAAGTTTTGAGGTGGTTTAAATTAATAAACGTTTAGCATATTCGTTTATTTGCACTATATTACGATCTGTGAGTTTGTTTTCAGAGTATGAGTATAGAGGTCGTCCATCATTGATTTTTTTAACAAATATTCAAAATCACCTCCTTTAGTTATCAGAGAATTAAGAAGATTTTCTGTCGATATGAAATTCTACAAAAAACCTAACCCTCCACGGAGCTTAAAATAAAATTAAAAATTGATGTCCAGTCGATACTTTGCAGTCTAATAAGATTATGCGCTATTCATCGCCGCAGTTAAATTTTTTTAAATCTATGAACTCTTTTCCAGTAAGTACATTAAAAAGTTATTATAGTAGGGGATTAACTCGGCAATACATGCATGGAATTATTTAACGCAATTCTCGCCCGATTGCTCGTTGGACGTCGATCATTCGCAAAATGTATGCATGCTAGAATGGCGAGTTATTATCTTCCGCTAGCGAGATTAATCCGCTAATAATGTTTCATCATTATGCACATCGTAAAGTCTGACAATTTGTCGGCTACCGAGTGAAATTCACCGACGGCGGCGGCGCTAGGCATCGGGCGAACTCGTACCCGGAATTATTACTTTGTAAACGGGCTAAAGTAATTTCTTTAATTTGCATTTTGTCGCGTATGCAAATTCCCTCGGCCGACGCGCCAAATCTATGGCGTACAAAATTTTATGGCGGAAGATTGGGTAAAACTTATTAAAAGTTTAGGCACAGCTGTAAAGAAGTTGGGAGAGTTTAGCAATTAAGGCCGCACAACATCGGAAGCTTTTTTTGGAGTAACGCGGTGGCTGAAATATGAATTTGCTTAACTAATTTCAATTTTAAGAGGTTAAATCGTTGTTGGTAACTTGGATGCTGCTTTATTCGCGGAACTCACCCGAATAGGCTCCGGATTACAGAAGTTTCCGTACTCTAGACCGGATAGCAATGGTGCCACTTACCTGAAACATAGCAAAGGATTTGTGTTACAAAATAATATACGTTTTGACTACTAATATTAGTGTGAATAATAGAATATTTCATATTTATTAGTGTATATTTAACACATTTCCATTCACGTCAATGAGTCAGCAAAACATCCAAAATAGTATAAATTCATTTAACAAATACATGATTGGCCAGTAATTATTAGTTTTTAAAATAAAATAGTGAAACGAATATAAAATATGCGTTTGTTCTCAAATAATTTTCATTGAGGATAAAAGAATATTCATTGCGGTAGTACTAAAACATCTACTATTGTTCCTAGTAAGATTGACTGTAATACAAGATAAAGCAATGCTGATGACCATATAAAATTATTTTTCCCGATCCATGTTTTAGACAGGGATTATACCCTGGTATCGAAAAATATTGTTCGCACTTTCCGTCAGAAGTGCAGTCACCAACCGAGGCGTAAAGCTCTTATATTCGCCCTTGGTACGAAACGTACTACTTCGTTATTTTATCAAAAATATTGAATTCGAATATAAGACAAAATTAATCTTCTACCTCAAAGGGTAGAAGCTATTTTTAATTTATTGGAAAAACAGAAGAATTTATATACATTTATGATCACATTTGTAGATAACATTTTATCTACCATCATCTAGGATTAACTTGAACATTGAACGTTTTTAGTCTTTATGCTAAGCAGCGACTTATCCATCGCCCTCCCCTTCTGCTCCCTTTGCTAATATTATTAGACATTCGTTTTAAGATTTTAAACCAATACGTATGTATACACTACGTTTCCAGAATATGAAGTATACTCTTATCTAATCGTTGATTCGATTTGGAGTCTGTCCTTACTTTCATTGCATTGTACATGGCTCGTTCAATTCGTTAAGTAGTCTTGTCGAAGTACGCGACTTTTAAATCGCAGTCATAATCACACTTTTCTCGTTAACTTTTTAATTACTGGGTAGTTTAATGGAATTCTTGATAATATTTAATTTCTCATTGGTAGGAGCTTCATTCCGGAAACCTTTCTGCGGTTATCTTGGATGTCCAGAGACGAACGTTATACGCAAATATCCAGTCATTTACTGGACCCTCGTTTATTCGGTCCCACGGTATCCAAACATCGGCAGAAAATGGTCTACTACTGCGCGAATGACAAAAGGAAAGATCAAACACCATGGAGGGTTGGTTTGTTCGCGTGTTTTAAACTTTTTTCATCCCATTTTCATAGGTAAATACTTCCCCCGAAACGTTTAAGACAATATTGACCGGTACTTTTGTTTGATGTATTAACTATATCATGCATGGTAATCGAAGTTATACTTTTACAGTTTTCTGAAGAAAAAATCAACGAGATTCCCATATGTGACATAATTTTTGGCACTGGCATAAATATTTGTTAGTATGCAACTACTACTAATATTTTAAGTTAATACTTCTGTTTCGTTTTACAATTTGGTCCAATTCCTAAGAATTATTTCTGATTTCTCTTTAGCTATAGAAAATCATTATGGTACAGGATCATTGATGATTTCACAATGGCTTTGAATATAACGTAGGCGAAAACAATATTATTTCGATGTAAATTAAACTAGTGATGGGATCAAATTATAGTACCGGTTTTCTGTACAGGAATTAGCATGTAGATAACATACATAAATTACTATTAAGAAGTTACTGAAAGAGGTTCCTTTGTTCGATAATAGAAAATGTGTTGGATAAAAATCAGAGTCTGTCCTGGGCTTAGATATACACTATCGTTGAAATGTATAAGACAACCTTTAAAAATGGCTATTTAAAACCCCCAATCATTGAATGCATTGAAGTTCGATAGGTTTCGAACATAACTGCGTACATAAAACTATGAGTCTCACATGGAGACAAAATAACTGCGTATAATATAGTTTGATAGGATTTATTAATGTCAAAAAAACATTACTGCACAAATGAAAAGTAAAATCAAGAGGGTGAATTAGACACAATGATTAGACAATTCAACAATGGTGTAAGGCCTTGAATGAATGACGCATCACTGTGTGATGTCTATGGGAAAACATCTGGAGGATCCATTCCGGATTAGATAAAAATGTACCACGACCTTCTGGGGCGTTATGTTTTTCATCTGCAAAACTAACTCGTAGATCCGATTTGCATTTTTCAAGAGAACAATAATTATTCCATGCGCACTTCAAAATTATGACAAGGTTACATGCTATTCACAGAAAAAGAAATTAAATATATTGATTGTTCTCCGCAGTCACCGGATATCATCCAATCAAACTGCTTTATCTAAAAATACCTTTGGAAATTTTTGCACTTTATAACATCAAATTTTAAGATATTCTAACCCAAAACTGCAAACAACGAAAATCATAATCATGCCTTGACAAAAATTTCAATAATTCGATGAAAAAATCATATTGGCATGACTAAAAAAGTATTTTAATGCCTATGAACAGCATTTTAATCTGGATTTTGCCAACATGCGAACAAAAACTTTGTTCTGACCCAGAAACTCACTGAAAAAGAGTATTTGTGCACTTTTTGGTTAGGATATCTCTACATCTTGGCGTAATTCTGCGGCCAAATTTTCATTCAGACGAAAACTTCTGCGGAAAAGTACAGTCCAGTTTATGGGTATATTTTGTTGGCCTGTATTATTCCTAATGAAGCTCCGATTGTGCAGTAAAAACCCCGTAACATCTATATTAACGTCGACTCAGTATAAAATCAAAAATGCTTTTTACAATGCGTAATTCTTCTAAAACTTGAAATATCGCCAAAGTTCGCAAACTATAACGAAAGCGTCTTCTTTTACAAACCACATCATAAAGCCTTTTGAAAGCGTATATAAATATTGTCCAAGCATAACTCCGAATAAACGGCGAGATGATTATAACTTTTTTGCCTACTTTTACTCCGGGTGCTTAACTGCTGGGTTTGAATATCCCGCAATACAGGGAGGCGTTGAAAGAAGAGTCACGGTTGCAAAACGAGACATGGGGAACGACGACAGTAGGAAGAAGTTGAGAAGGATGAGGTATGTTCGGTGAAAAGTTTCGGCTTTAAAAGCCCCGCCTGCGTAATGGACTTGGACCACTTCCGATCAGGATGCAGCATCCCTCTTCTAAAAGGAATTTGCCAAGATGCGCTTTTCATTGTGCCTGCTCTGCCTTGAGGAACACTCAACAATACCTGCCACGGCTCCTCTTCTTGCCTGAGGGGTGTTCGATATATTTAAATTTTTCGGCGTGCAAGCATATAGTAATTTCCTTGGTCGACGAAATACCTTAGAAAATGCAGAGACGCGGATATATCGGAATATGATAAGTAATCGAAATTCTTTGCAAACTTTACTTTTATAATATTTTAATAAAGTACCTCGGTGTTTCGATATGCTCCGACCAATAATTTCCAAGAAAATCTACTTATAAGTTGTTAATAGAGAATCTCCAATAGAACTGATAAATTTAAGAACTATCATGGAACAGCAAGCTTAATCATTTAGCAGACTCTGAATTTCATTAACTTCATTTGCTAACGTGTTTTGGGCCATAAATGTACGTATGCTTGAAACGTAAACCACATTCGTCATCACTTTCCCTAGCATCAAATTAAGAGCCTCTTATTTAAGTATCAATGTGACGCATTTGACGTCCGCGAATTCGTTGTTGGTATACTCAAAGAATGATTTACGATGATGTCAGCGGTACAAATTACATAAATGTCGCGTACGGACGAACAGAATTTATTCGGACCAATTTACACGCCCCTTAAACTAGTTTTTATCGCAACGCTCAGTTGCTACCGTTTACAGCAAGCGGATACCTATTTCGAGCAATTCACTCTCCGACGAGGGTCTTAACGCGAAACATTTTTTCAGCTGAAAAAGCAGTTCTTGCTTGGTAATTGAAAATAAAAGAGATTTGCTGCTGGTGATGGCAGCCTCGTTCCTTCCGCTGCTCCGTTTCCTCACAGAGGAGAAACCCCCTCCTAATGAAATTAGTCCGAAGGCTTCTCGCGCCTCACGATATAAAAGGCGATCTGACCGGCTGTCTAAACTCGAGTATACACTGACGGAAAGGGAGTACGCATCGGGAAAATGAATGAGAGTTTAAATCCGTCGCTGTAACGACCGTTGTGCAAACACCTCTGGGCGACCAGTTTCGAAATTATATAAAAAACGATACAGAACTCGTCTATTTTCTACTTCTTCGTTATATCGCATGCTTTTATGGCTGGCGTATTTATACACAATTGCAACGTGGACAAGTCTGGATACAATGATGCGAGAGGAACACAATGATGCGAAGACGCGAGCATTATTCTCAGCCACGACGATGCTTTATGCCAGGGCGTCGGGTACCCCTCTGGGTTTCGTGCTGCTTAGCATATAACGGCAATAAACTCTAGATTTATGTATTTCGCACAATACCTTGAAGAATCTGATCGAAATGAAATACTACGCTGCAGAATATATACTCTAAGAGGAATACACCTTCCACTAGGTTTATCGCCCATTCAAACTTACGTAACCAATCAAACCGCATAAATATTTAACCCGTGTGACAGGCGTAAATATGCTTAACTTTTATCCGAAAGGTTGGAGTCGGAGTTTTATATCACGGATCATGCGGTTATAATGATATGCACAGAGGTTTAGGTGACATCCAGAATATTGTTAACAATTTAATATAACATACAGTAGTCCCCATCCTAAGTTGTACGATCCGTTCTTATTAAATGGCGACTGACTGTCTAAAAGTATATCCCCATCCTACCCCCTCTGTTGCATTTACGTGTATAACCCAAGTGTTTCGAGGTTTGCCGATCTTTGCCGAATATCGTATGTGGTTTACATGAGTGCGTCTGTAGAGTGTCGCCACTGTCGTGACTATCGTCGCGATGCGCAAAACTTTACATCATGGAGGGATAAAAGGGAACAGGCTTGTATAATTTTGGAAAGGAGAAATAAAGCTTAACTTTGGACGGCCTGACAACTTTGGATGGGACAACTTAGGATGGGGACTGCTGTACTACCCTAACCTCCAATCATTCTCTAGTCTAAAATGACAAGGGCGCAAAATAACCCTTTAAGCCCTCAGATGATCATCATCAAGATGAAGTGTAACTTTTTTTATTGTCATATTCGTAATAATCAGCAAAAATACAACAAAAAGGAGCTCCCTTGCCTTCACAAACTCTCGATATCAAAATCCTCATTATGATACCATCATTATGCCAATGATGACTAGTTGACATCATAACTTACAGTGCTGAGACTTGTTACCATCGTGGCATTGATTGTCGTTTGACTCGAGAGTCACAGACTAGATGCAGAATAAAAATTGTCTCAGTAGAAGTAAGATACCACATATCAAAAGAAATGTTCTTCCCCTGACAATATTTAGTATGTTCAAAGAAAAATATTATTGATATAGCATGAATTCTATATCTAATCACATGATTTTTTATTTTTCTCCCATCATTTCTTACATCTACGGTGGGCAATTACATAAATCCGGTCACCGTGTAAAATCCGTAAAATTAAGCGTGACTTGATGGCGACGAAGTCAGCGCGAAGTAAAAGAGAGCAATTTGTTTATTATCCTTGTCGGAGGACTTATTAGGTAGCCGGGCGGACTTAAAGAATATTATTTAACGCGAGCAAGTTGGAGGCGCGAGTGAAAATTAGAATACTGGGACCCTCATTAAAGCTCAAAGAATTTATTGCGCGGTGCGTCACCTCGGCTGCCGGGAGCGATGCAAAAAATCGCGCCTACCACTGTCGAGCTTATTTATTAATTGGAAGGGTCCGCGCCCGCAGAAACACCGGGATTTCTGCAAAGTATCCCGTAGCGGAGGTTTCTCGAGGAGCTGCAAAAGAGACGATAAACATTCGCGATTTGCATTTCTAGCCGTTCGTTATGCACTGGCGTGCGTTATTCGCATTGCCCAACGCAAAAACGACGAATCCGACCGCCATGTAAATTATTGTGGATGCGGGCACTACCGTCATCTCAGAAATTCTTTAAGGTGTAGGACATATTAGAGCTGCTTTCGTTTTATTTACACCAAACATTTGTATGGCACATTTCATTTTCTCTTTACTTTGCCGGGACAGTGTATGTTTACGTAAGTCTTATGGTTACTTTTATGGTTATTGCTTTATTTTCGCAATAATGCAATATGATCTGGGTATAAACATGTCTCTAGGATGTGACAGACATGATTTCAAGGCTATTTTACTCGAGAACAGAAAAATGATAGTCACTGCGGACTAGTCAGTTCAACTCAGCTAGTGGAAGCTTCCAATATAATCGACTAAATTGAAGGCCGACATCAAAAAAATGTTAGAAGATGGTATTCTCTATTCCAAGCAAAAAGTATGAGTATTTTAACTGAACCAAATGCAAACTAATCAGGTTTTACTTCCAGTAATTGATTGATTGACTATCTATGGCCATTTTAATGAATTACACATGTCTACAAAAAAGAGGGTCTTGGATGTTGGGAATTTGTTCGTAATTTCCGACGTAAATGTATATGGGTAGAATCCAAACTCGAAGTCAGAATTGGTCCATCACGTCAGGTTTTTGAGATATTTGAGGTCATGTACTCGAAAAACGCGTTATTTTGCTATGTTTGAGGTTACGTACAGGGCGCAACAATTTTTTTTGGCTTTCTGTACTATTTGCATCTTTTAGTACTACCTTTACCCTTCAAAATGAGGTTTTATTCGATCACCTAACATTTTTTCTTAGAAAGTTACGGCCATTTTTAATTTACGAGATATATTCTATTAACGTTATCAAAAGGACAGTCACAATACTAAAACGTGATTTTAGTTATTAGTATCCATATTTTATATATGTAGTTGTTTATATTTATATAGGTTTCACGACATTGAATTTGACCTTGAGCATGTTCTCCAAGAGCATTTCAAGGTAAATTTGTTTACATGTATATCGTAATTTCAAATTGGCGTATCTTGATGAAGAAAAGTCGTAATGGAATTCTGCGCATCATATATTAAAGAAAAAGAGTAGTATCATATGATCCAACGAAAGGAAAAAATCCTAAAAATGTTTTATCTTCTGTACATCACTTCAAAAATAGCAAAAAAAAAGCGTTTTTCGAGTAAATAACCTCAAATATCTCAAAATCCTGACGTGATGGGCCACTTCTGATTCCAGGTTCTGATTCTACGCAAAAAATTACGTTGGAAATAACCCACAGCTTCCCAACAACAAAACCATGTTGATGTGTGTTTATATTTAGCTAAATAAATTGATTTAGTTTAGCTCTTATACAGAAAAAAATAAGTCTTAAAATTGTTACATCTTAAATTCATTATCAGTTGAGGCTTAATTTAATCCCGAAATTACGTTAATTTTCTTAAATTTAGTCAGTGTTTCGGCTTAAAGTCTTACTTTCAGTGAGCAAAACTGACTTTTAGATGATATTTTGGCTTAAAATAAGATTTATCGAGCTTATGGCATCTAAGTTACACGAATCTTATTTCAAACCAAAATATCGGCTGAAAGTCAGTTTTGCTACCTGAAAGTAAGACTTTAAGCCTAAATATTGACTGAATTTAAGAAAATTAACGCCTCACCTAATGACAATTTTAAAACTTATTTTTTTGATGTAAGTAGCAGCTAAATACTAGACAAAAAGTGCTTTATTTTCCTCCAGGTTTAGAATAAATCATGAAACTAAAATGTGGTATTTTTGCAATTATATCATTCAAATTTATAGGCTACAAAAGAGCTCGTGAAAATGAATGCATATAAACATTGCATACATCACCCATCTATATATAAGTTCTTTATTTGCCAACGCTCTCGTGTTTGCATAGGGAACAAACGGCCAACGAGTGCAATCGCGAAAGTCTTCGTTCGTAGCTTTTACTACCGTCGATGATTAATACTTCTTTGCCACGAACGGTCAAAGTCAACTTTGGGATGGTTCGGGAATTTTACATAAATCGTCCACACCTGCCCGGCTAGGAAACCCGTTTCTGGAGGACCCGATTCAACGCAACGACCGATTCGAATAAATAATTGAGTTGCTTCTTTAGTTCTGCGCACACCTGAAGATCGATAGCAGAATTTCGTTTAGTCCATTCCCAAAAATCGATTGACGTATTTGCCTTTTCATTTGTGAAACATGTTTTTTTTTGCATGAAGTTATTTATCGATACCTGATGTACTCAAATTCGGTAAATTGCTTCGTATTTCTTAGCTGGAATTTATATTAATATTAATGATTTTATATTAAAATTAATGCCTTGGCAAAAATGAATACATGATATATGCCGTAAGGTAAAATATTATATTTCATCATGCGTGCCTACGTATAAGCTTATTTTATTAGTTTGGAATCGTATTAAATATCAATATATCTATATACTAATTTTTGGCTTATTATGCCGCTTTTAAAGAAATAAAAAAGTATTTGATTAATTGTGCAATACGACAGAAAAAAGTACAGCATACATTAAAAAATGTGGTTATTCAACTTAAATGATTGACTCCATAAAAACATAAGTATATACTAGAAAATCATTAATACATTTTGCTGGAAACTTGATTGAAAAAGCCTTAATAAAATAAGTAATCACCATCATGTAAAATGTACTTAGTTATTTCGGCAATATTTGTTTAATTAAGTTTATTCAATTCAACAATACGTAAAAACTCTGCAAGTATTCGGAATTTAGTCTTAGCAGATTTCATTTTGCTTAACTTCGAAATTATATTTTTAGATTTTTCCCTTGTACTATTTTTTTGTCATGTATTTTTCATCTTGTACATATAAGTAATCTTATTGTACTAATTATGTTATGTATCTAATCATCTTTATGATTCTCAATGAGACTACAATAAAATTTGTTATCAGGAATATACGAATTGTAATTAGGTATTTAGGAATCACACCATGTCGATTTCAGAAAATTTTCATCTGATTGTTAAACAAATTACTTTATGTATATGTGATTTGTTTAAATATTTCATAGAAAATTTTGACATAAATTATAGTTTACTAACCTAATAAACTAAAACGGCAGAAACGACATGGAAGAATAAAGGAAGTATAGGCCGAAAATTTACAATTCTCATAGTTGGTCTAATGCCAGCTTCAGTACCCGGCGAATAGTTCAAGACAAAAGTGTTGTGAAAATAAATAGCTTCTGCAATCTAGCGTTTGATGATATATTGATGATTAATTCCAGAATGATTTTTTAAAAACATTTATTATGCAAAAATATAAATGTACTAGTATAAATGAATATTTACTATATTCTCCATATATATGCTTGTGTACATGATATTAATCCCGTATGATATATAAAGCTGGAAGGTGCATCGATTATTTTTCCAAAATGCATCTTTTCCATCATTTTTAAAATAATTTTGAATTATGCAGATCAGTTTTTGGTCTCAGAAGAAAAAAATTGGAAACAAAATTCAAATATTAGTTTCATATTTCGTATTCGTTCACCGGAAAGCAATAAAATTATACTAGCACAAAAATTAATTTTTCAACCAAAAAGGAAGCGAAAATTGTATAATTTTTCGGTTTAGAAATGATGTAACCCTGCAAACACGGAAAGTAACAGTTACGTAATATTTACGTAACGGTTACATTGTTACATAAATGTTACATAGTTGTTACATAACTGTTACTTTTGTGTTTACAAGGAAGTGACACTCACTGATTGTAATTAAGCTATGACAAGTTTAGGTTCAATTTTAACGGCTGTTTCAGTGCCCCAAAAACTTGTTCAATGTTTACCATTTTTTGGTCGCTATATTGGATGCAAACATTTTTACATTTTAATATCTAACATCAAATGTAGAATCATCAAACCCAAAAACTCTCGTGTAAAACTTTTACCATTTTTGGTTGCCATATGGGATCCATCATTTTGAATAAAATCTAATATCAAATTTGGATTCGGCAACCTCAACAACCTCTTGGTTGGTCAATTGTTCCATAAGATGGTGAACTCGGATTAGGAGGGTGTTAATGTCAAATGTACAGACGCAACAACCACTATCAGGATGACCATTATTTTATCTAATTTGCTCGTTCATTCTCATCTGCAGCACCATCCATCACCATCACCAGCACATGCATAACGTATGGTAAATGATGATATGATTGATGTATGATGATTGTTTAAAATACGTTCTAGTTAATTTTTAGTATTATTATTAAAGATATAATTGATTTCAAACAGCTCTAAGTTTTTAAAGGGTTAGTATTGTCGATAACAATATGAAGATGTAAATAGACTCTGAAATTGATAGTATCATACTTGTGAAACATACACGGAGATAATTTTCCTTGGAAAAATTCACATTTCGTTTGGTTTCAGTGGGATTTACTCGCAAGATGAAGGTATCTTATACATTATTCTGAAAAAAGTTACCTTGTAGTCAAGAAAATTTTGATTATGAAATGAAAATTTTTGGTAATGAACAAGTTTCAATAAAAATAACTATTTATTGTATTTAACAGTCATGATTTTGGTAAATTTACAAGTAGATTTCCGTACAAATACAGAAATGTAGATCAGGTGTTTGGACTATTCTAAACTACAATCTGTGCATACATTGAGCGAAATGCTTATTAACTGTTAACTTACTACTATGATCAATAAAGTTATACATATACATTAATAGATAACAATAACTTTACAGCAAAGTTTACATATTAACTAGTAATTTAGGTGAGCATTTTTTGGAGTACAGTCGAACCCCTATTAACGAATACCCTGATTTCCATTATGGAATATGCAGACGTTGAGGTACCGATTAATTTTCCCTCCGTCGATATTCCTACTTCGAACCCCGTTACCTCCTTTTGATTGGAAGTAGGGAATCGATATTTTGCTCAAATATTCGTTAACAGAAATAGAAATGCCCTGCTTCCTCCCAACTATATTCGTTAACGGAGGTTGACTATAATATTTCAGTTTTCTACTATGAAAAAAATTAATTTACATTTACCTTGAGTATTTTTTTTTCTGTATCATAATGGCTACAAACAAATATTTCAAAATGGAAAAGATAACAAACAAGACATTCATATAAGAAAGCTGATTAACCCTGGAAAGAATGTAGGACATTACACAAAATAAAGTACCGCAAACTTGTTTTCTAGTCAAGCGTATAAGAAAACTTTCCCGCACTCCGTCACGACGAACGGAATAGTTATAAGTTTTGTCGAAGAAATTTATAGTACTTCAGACAGCCGTGCTGAACTTCCCTGATGCTAAGTTCGGGATTGGCGAAACTACGATTAAAGACGTTATCGCATAGAAGCAAGCACAACGCTCCAGTGAAAGAGTAAACTTCGCAGACGTCGTAAAATTCCTTATTTCTCATCGTTCGAATTTTCATATTTATAAACAAGCATTTCGATTATCCGAAACGCGAATTTTTAGTTTTGCTCTTATTTCAGTATTATTTCTTTATTGATTTATCATCGCCATCTTTAGTTTATTACTTTCATTTATAATATTCTTTATGCAGCATTCAAAAAAATGTTTTCAGTTATTTTAGTTGTCTGATGTTTAATCGTCTACTAACTGCTGGACAAAACTCAAGTTTAGAACGATATGAACTATCTACTAAAACCTGACCCCCACCACCAAAAATTATATGCTCATCGACGAATATTTTTTCCTCTGCAATTGAATGTTGAAAATTTCGTTTTATATTTCTTAAAATAGACTTTCTAGAAAGAGAGTCATTTTACAGCGGTCATATGTGGGCGGGCAAGTGTGTAGATGAAAGTCAGCGATATCAGTATCACAAAGTTACTAACTAACCTATAACAAATTTAATTTAAGATTATGATTTTTAAAAAGTTATTGCAACTACAAGCGTTCATTCCAAATCCACAATAAAAAAATAGAGATTCCCATTTATAATACTTATTTGAACTTGAAATGACCTTGAAGGTCATAGTCAAGGACATATTCAAATTCTTACTCGGACATAAAATGTTCTCATATTTCTAAAACCGTAATTTTATATCAGAATTCCCATTTAAAAAAAAATAATTTGATCTTGATATGACGTTCAAGGTCACGGTAAGGTCAAATGAAGTTCTCGATGGAATAGTCAAGGAGTAAAATTTTCATGTCATTCCGGATAAGATATTCGAGGGTTTTCATAAACTGTTCTTATCCTGTATCGTGTAGGTATTGCACATATTTCGTTAGTAGCGAATATGTAATTTTTATTAGTGATGATTTTATTTTGGGTATAAACTTCCTTTGTTTATATATAAATGTTTGCAGCGAGATGCTAATGAAAGAAAATTCTTAGTGAATTTGACTACTTTGCAACTACTCGACATACTTAATAGGTTCTCAACTGCATTACATCAGTTATAGTAACTTCTTACAGTAGTTAAATGATCTAAAAATGGAGTTAGTGAATTTCAAGTTTAGAAATTAGTTTGACTAAAAAATAAAGTACAATTTAACTATTTACTAAATATAAATACCAAATAAGAAAATAAAAATATTAAAATTAACTACACGAACTGGATTTTCTTAATTTTAACAATAGATTCTTAAATAGAAAAGGGATTTCCTGAAAATTATAGATATTGTTTAAAATTTGAAATGTCAAACGATATGTCAAAGAAATTTCAATTCTAGTCAAATTTTCAATAGACGACCTTTAAAATCTCAATATTTTCCCTGTACATAATTGGCCTTTTAAAAATTGCTATTTCAAGATATTGAACTGCGGAAATGCTCAAAAACAAAAATAAATAAAACTGAATATCTCCATATATTTCATAATTCTGGCACACGCATTTATAAGAAACGCTATCTCCGCCATTTAACGATACTTCATAACTCAAATGTATCCACCTTATATTATCACTAAAACTATTAACATGAAATTTTGTTTACGAACATTTTCCACGCGAGCTACCGCCCCGCCAGCGGAGAATTAATAAATCGCTTCCATTACACCGGAAGCTTTTCGCGAAGGCTTTTTTCTTTGCGCCGACTCGTTGCCGGAAAAAATTGCGTACCATTTCTCCTACGCCACCGAGAAAAGGCTTTCTCCGAAGGTTCGCTGTTTTCATTCCGCCATAATTAATTCCCTTCGTCCATGAGTAATTACTTGAAATTACCGGCATTCATAGACGGTGCGCACGTGCTCACGCACAAGTGTATATACGTGCACGCGTGATGTCAGTATGTGTGAATATGTGCTGGTGCACGTACCATCATGGCAATTCAACGATAACCTGATTTAATTACTGAAACGCATTCGTCGCGCCGCGAGAGATGTACGTTCGCGGCCTTCTCTGCGCGTCGAGAATTATAAATAGGTTCGCGAAAGTTTCTATAGATATTAATAACTCAGTATCAAATATTTGCGAGAACTCTAGTGCAGTCGCGGAATCGAGATGCCCCTGCGTATCTCTGGGAAATGCGGATGCGACTCCTGCACTGCCATTTGAAGGAACTCCGTTTCAACGAAGCATATTAATGTAGTGGCGTTGTGCACTCTGTAGATTAATGCTTGAAATGCAAAACATCGTGGGTAAAATCGTGCGTATCAAAAATAACACGGAATGCCCAAATAATCTACGTACACCTGAATGATTTCCTAGACAAAATATAATGACTTCAATCTCGACCTTATATTTGACCTTGAGCTCGACATTCTATGTCACTTCAAGGTCAACTTTGGTTTCTTCCCTGTACCGCACCGTCGGTTGACCTTTGAACTATGACTCGAGTTTATATTCAAATGTAAAGTCCACCAAGAAATAACTATTTAGCTTATCCTTTTTATTTCACTAATTATAATGTTTTCTGCAATAATTTTGACCGACATTTTTACGTTCAAAGAGTGACCCCAAAATGTGCCCGTTTGTTAGCAATCGAAATTCGGATTGATTGTAGTGCAAAAATGTATGGTGAGATAAAAACAAGAAAATAATTTCAAATTGAGACGATACTTCCTTCTCCAGTAAATAGGGGATCAAATATGTTTAATTATAGCGTTTTATAGTATCACCTATATCGAGTATTCTAAAATAAATTGTGAAATTGTGTGGGTATGTATGTCCCAAAAACCCCTACACACACTCTCGCATACCCACACATCATGAATAGAAAGAATTTGAAGTAAGTGTAAATACGATATGAGGTTCGAACCGTAGATTTACTATGACCGTCAATCTCATCCATACTACACACACACATAAACGATTACCCAGAGACACTCACACACACACAATTTTACATTTTATTTAAAAAAAAGCTATTCTGGAGGCGGATCGTCATTTAGAAAATTCGATACAGGTGATACTAGAAAACGCTTTAATTTAACATATACGACCCCCTATTTATTCGAGAAGCAAGTGTCGTCTCAAATTGCAATTTTTTCTTGTTTTTATCTCACCATAATTGCACTTTTGGCAGTATAATTAACCCGAATTTCGATTGCTAAAAAACTGGCACTTTTTAGGGCCTTTTTGGGGTTACTCTTTGCAGGGATAATGCCAAATGAAGGAGGTAACCATTGGTTTTACTACCATTAACTGCAGATGCAAATGCTCGAAAACCAAACGTGCGACGCATTCCGTTCCGAACTTTAATTAAATTGGGTTGCGGAGTTTATTACAGAAAAGTTGTTTTAAGGAATATATAAGACGATTTTAACTAAGATATACGTAAGAGAACAACTGTTTTTTTTTTATTTCAACACATTTCAACATGGTCCACCGAGCTGGAGCCCGTGTTGGGTTTCAAATTCACCACTCTAGTTTGGTACCTTTTCTCAACAATGCAACTAAATTATTGGATTTTGAAGAGGTCATTATTTTTCTGCGCTGGGCAATTTTATTACCTTCAATTTACGAAGAAGAAGAAGTAATAATAATTTACATCATCCATATAGACTATTCAGTTGTGTGCCATTTTTTTATTTCCTTCATTTTTTACGTTTTTCGGGTTCAACTCTCTTATGGACGATTTTCCGTAATATTTCATTTTAATTTTTAGATGAATCGCATTATTGAAAAAATTGTTCTATTATTCTACTGTGGGTTCGTTCTGGCATATACTATTTTGAAGGGAGCTTGGAATTTTGCGTTCATTATTTATTGTGTTAATTTTATTTACCAGTATCAATTACACCATTTTTAAATAAATTTATCAGTATTACTGAAATACATGACTACTTATGAAGTGGATGTCATGAAAAATTGAAAAAGCAATGACTTTGGTAAACAATAAGTTGAAACATTCAATGTGGAAAAGAAATTGACAAACCATTGCTCTTGAAAAATATATCGACGGGGAAATTATTCATGTATCTACGAATTTCTTGAAAATGCTTTGTTTACATTAAATGTATGCTCAGGTACACAAAACTAAGATTATAAAAATATGTAAATTCTTAGTCCATTTGTAAAAATTCGGGACTATTAAGCCCTTCAATCACGCATTTTTCCAGCGCTAATATTTGGTATACAGACGTTTTTGAGGGTGATAATTATAAATACAGTTACAGATTGTCATAATTCAAAATGGCAAATCCAAAATGGCTGATATCAGTTTTAAAAAATCATAATTTTATGTAACGATAGGCATATTTGGTAAATTTTTGTCGGCCACACTGAATCCGTTATTCTGAATTTTGAAAATTTGTTATCGTGTTCGTAATCAGAAACTTCAAAAACTACTGTATACCAAATGTCAAATAATAATAGCCTTTTTTGTTCAGTATTTATTATATATCAACAAAAATTACATTAAACAAGTGACCAGATTTAAAATGTATTTAAGACTTATTGAAAAGACCAATAGCAATAAACTCCAGTTGATGCTTATTTATCTACATATACATATATTGGGGAACTGCTTATAAATGTCAAAACATCTACTAAAGAAATTAAATGATAAAATAAATCTAGAATTGTTTCCAAAAATACTCAATCAATTCTCAATTAACTTCGGATTTTCTGCGATGAACTCGTATTGCGATTAAAATTTCTATTTGTAACTGAGTTCAGTTAATGTAAGTTTAAATATTTTAGCATCAATTAATATCTTATCGACTGACGACTTTAGAAACACATAATGGGACTGTAAAATGTTTTAATACCGCCATTTTATAACCTGAAATATAGCAATTAAGATTCCTAAAATTCCTAAAATAGACCAATTTTCAAATTCAAATATTTACACGTTTTATCATATATGTATGCATATAACTGAAAAGAATTGACAATAATATAATACAAGTGGTTTCACCAGACTGCTTCATCAAGATTACATTCTAGGACAGTGATATCAATTTACAGTAATTTTGAAAGTTTTTGGTGGAATGATTTTTTTATAGCGCAGTGATCAAGTTTGATCAAGTATGATCATCTACGGTCAAAAGGTACCTGAAACGGGTACCATTTACTTGGATGCATGTGTTTTTATGAAAGTCTTCAGATTAATAGGAAAATTTAACAGAATTCCTTCTAACCTTAAGTAAACAAAAGTTAAAATCAAGACTTTTAGAATTTATAATAAATACTTTAAAGGGCCACAAAACGCCATTTTACAAACCAAAGAATAATATATCGGTAAAAACACCATTCTCAGCGTAATAATTTTTCCAACATTATTTTGTAACAGACAAAAGTCGGCGCTAAAAGCACCAGTAATCGTCAAATAAAATATTCACATACGGCCATTTAACCATTGTTATCAGACCGCAGGTCGTGAACACACAGAGAAAAAATCTAGTTAATGGTACCATTTTACCTTAGTAACACACGTTATTACAAAAAATAGTTCAATGAACTTTTTCGGGAGTAAACAAGACCATGCCTGCCGTTTACAATTTCCCGAATGTTAAATAAGCAGTAGAGTACATAACCTCAAAACTGCCCGAAACCTAACCTCAATAGTCACTTTAAATATTCCTCAGTAATAACATAGATGTAATAAAAATGAATTAAATGAACATGTTCATAGTAAAAATAGGTATTTCATGGTATATTTAATAACAATTGAAAATAATGTATTATTAACGACAATTTTACATTTTGTTAATTTCGCTATTATTATACGGTACAACCATTTCTATTTTCTTTTTATGATGGCATTCACCGTTTTTTCTCTCCGTATAGCGACAGGTATTTTCCGTGAATATCGCTCTCTGGGTATCGAAAGCTCAAATTTCAACCTATATCTTAGCACGGGTTTCGGACTTTCGCCAAAACATCGATAGTTAAATGGAAGGAGGTGAAAGGTAGATATTAGACCCCAATTAGTACACCATCTCTATCAGTACAACCCTATAGGATCTTCTAAAGCTGCCTTCACACGAGTAAACTTAAAGAAATCATGAAAAATAGTCCAGCGTTCATGTTGACATCATTTTAAAAGTGTAATTTCTTGAAAGCTATAGTTAAAAAGGATAAGAATATTTAAAACCACATGAAGAATAATATGAAGCATCATGTATACACAGAGAGAAAAAAAAGTTTAATGGAACCATGAAGAAAAGGTAAAAATGATTATAACATTTCATAATAGTACAATTAACATCGTGAAAAGTTGTAGTTTACGGTATCTTATTTTCATATTTAATAATATTGTAAAATGTAATATAAAATAATTACGTTTTATGATGATAAGTAGTTATTTTCGTTTAATCACTTTTACTAAATCTATTTTTCTAGTCAAGAATATTTCGAGTGAGCATTTAACTGTAAAGCTACGGTACATTTCAGGTTATGTGCAGTGCTGCTTATTTAAGTATCAGGAAATAGTAAATGAAACAATGTTTTCGTTTGGTTTTACTATGGAAATGGTTAATTTGATCATTTTTTATAATTACGTATTTTACTTTTCTAAAATGGTTCCATTAACCATTTTCGTTCCTTCTGTGTACTAAAAACATGAAGCACAAATTATATAATAGTCGGAGATCAAAGAAACGCTTGGTAGATTTTATATTTCGAATTATTTTCTTGTTATAAAATGTAATGATTAACCGATTACTTGTATGTCAAGAAATTAGATATAAGACTTGTACGAATTGGAGAATATACTGTTATGTCTAATTGTTTGCTATTGTTTATTTTAAAATATATCAACCTCAAAAAAATTGGCCAAGAAGACATCCGACAAAAGAGGTTTGTATTATGAGGTTGCACCCAAACATTCTTTTAGCCCAGAACATTTTTGGAAGCAATAAAAACATTATCTAAGGAGATGTGTGGATTATATTAATAATTATAATTATTAATAATTTGGCATTATTTCACTTATTAAAAGCCGTATTAAAACAATATTGAATATTAACATCATGGTAAAAGCGAGCCGTAGTAAAACCCTACTTCATGGAGTGACTTAGCTAAAAACGTTAACATGACTTGTAATTACTTTTTCCCGCTCAACCCTTAATATGCATATGGGGTACTAGTAGACCCCACTCGTTTTATGGAAAAATCTTTCGACGGCACTAATGATTTTGTCCGGTTTGAATGAATAATTTTGGAGAATTAAAACATACAATTTTTAAAGAGATCACGATAAAGAACAGCCCAGAATATTTGCATTTCGAAATTCTAAACAGGTCAGGTTTCTGAGATCATATTATGATATCCAAGCATATGTTTTATAAATTTATGAGGTAGGTGTGCACTCCAAGTGTTAAATAAAAATGACTGGAACCAACTAATTTCTCAAGCAACATTGATAATACGTATATATAAAACTGCATTCAATTCGACACGAGAAAAGTCATTTTGACTTTTGGAGATACTTACGAAGATGACTTTTGAAGATAGCTACCCCGCAAGCGCTATTTTGGATTAGCCATTTTGAATTCTTAACATCTGACCTTAAAATTGTCATCAGCGATATCAGAAACCTATGTAATCATGCTCTTGTTAAAATCGAAGTCTTTAGCAATGTTTTGGCAATTTTGGACCTCTGCGTCGCTACATTCTGGAGTCAAAATTTGCAAATTCTGAGAAATTGTTCTGTGTTTGTCTGGGTCCGAATTACCAACTATCAACGCGTCCCAATTGCAAACAGGTTCAGGACTCAGTTAAAGTTTCCCCGGGGAAGACGGCTCCAATTACTCGGTAATTTCCCAAGCTTTTCTCGCAATAAGGATCGTGCCGGGCGTCAGGACGCAACGAAATGGAATTTCGCCGAATGCGATGGACCCGAGAATAGCCGCAGAGAACTTGACGAACAGAGGACTCCTCTTACGCAGTCAGCTGGCGGAGACACTTTCGTGACCCGTTAAATTGCATCCCATTACGACCCCGTGACGTTGAGCTCCTTCCGCTCGTTCCTTTTTCCACGCCCGGTGGAAGCTGAAGGGGGACCGCCCGGTGGAGTCCTGCCGCGTCGCACTGATTTGCATTTATATCGATTGAACCAGCAAATGGAAATATTAAATCCATTTTCGTAATACGCGGGACCGATCACGAGCGCCGATCTGACGCGTGTGTAACACGAGACCCCGAAGTATAGCAGCTTCAGCTGGGGAGCCGACGACGACGCGACGTTGGAGTCATATTCGCGACCGATCTCGCCGGGGATCCTCATTGTGTGCCGTTCGTTATTTCGAAGGTAAAATTGATCTCGACGTGCATTTGCATGCCTCGTTTTCTTCTTGAGGAACTCGATCTTCAAGGTGAATTAGCCGAACAAAGAAAGCAGTTATACATAGTACTATATAAGAGACCAGCTAAAGTCATATTTTATTTTCAAAGACTGAGACATATCTGATCATCGTTTCTTTATTAAAAACTGGTACACATCAAGTAAACATCCAACCGGTTATTAAATAAATAAGGTTCAAACAAAATTACGAAATCAGATAGTCACTGTCAAAAAATACCAGTCCTGGAAATATACCGATTGCAACCGATACGATATTCTATGTTACGAAAAATGGAATGTTATCAAAGTACTCTTTTGGAACACCCAGAAAAGATCCAATGCAACGCTGTGTTCTCTCCAAATTCTCCATCCCGTTCTGTAACGGCGACCAGGATAGTATCTTAAAAACAGAACACCTAATGAATCGATGAAACTGAAACTAGCCCCCTATTCCAGCTTCTAATCCCGTTTGATAGTCTTAATAATATGCATACCCATATCAGTTCGAGGTCCAGAAAATTCATAGATATGCCAAAATAAATGCAGAACATGAATCCGAAGCGACTTTAACGATGCTGAAATTAATTAACGAGTTATAAAATTAGGGGTGAGAGAAGTAGCGGCTAGAATAGGGGGCTAGCTTCAGCTTCATAATGAATCGATAAGGCGAACAATTGTAGTTTTGTATATCTTATGAATAGTGGGATAGTGTGTAAGATTGACATATTTTCCTTTAATCTATTTCAAATTTTGAGTTGATGCATCGTCGGTCACACGTCTAGAAATGGAAAAATGTCAATTAAAGCTTGCCGATCCAGACCCACGTAGCAATCAGCCAATAGACGTAATGTTGGATGTAGATTGTTATGACAATGTCATATTGCATGATAAATTAAAATTTCCTAGAGAGCCATTATCTCTTCATTCGATATTTGGATGGTTGTTACGGGGACCGATCGACGAGCTTTCCACCAACTCGTGTCCGAATATTATATCCCTACTATCATTTAATGACAATTTGAATCGTGCTATTGAACGATTTTGGGAGATCGAGGAAAGTCCCACTGACATCTAGGAGATGGCCAACATGACTTTATTTAATGACAAACCCATCCATATTTGTGCGAACGAGATTTTTGTTCCAAACATATGTAGAATTATAAAAACTATCAATCTGCTTTAAATTCGAATATATTCAAAGTGTACAATATTGAAATTGGTTGAAATAATGTCGTGCAAGCTATTACACTTACTGTAGTAGAGACGTATCCAATACTCGGAATCTGATAGGTACACATTGACAAAACCCGTAGATTATTAACTAACCATGATTCCAATTAATCGCTTTCTGTCAATAGCAGCACTTGTTTCTACCAATATTTAGAACCTGCCTAAGGGAGACACCTCTACTGAAAAAGGATCTGCGAAGCTTTCGTCGAAAAAGAGACATTATAGGCTTTATTTTGTATCATTGGATGTTATATTCGAATCTATTCAAACAGTTCAGAATAGAATCAAAATGATAAAACAATCAGAAAAGATTCTCTTTCAGGAATCTAAACAAATCAACCAAATATGATGCTCTTCCAACATATTACAAACAATGTTTTCCTGAAATTGGCAGAAGGCCGTGCTCTACTTTAATGTATTGCAGATATGTCCAAGGAAGCTGCATGTATTTTTTAATAGAATCCTAATACCATACCGTACTTTATTTTCAGATTTTGATACTTTCAGAACCTTTACAAACATATGCCTAGCAACATTTTTGCAAAATTACCCTCATTCGGATTTACATTGGCATAAGCAAAATGGCAGAAAAAAATCGGTACCGCAATTTTCAAACGTAAATTTTTGTCACAATATCATTGATAGAATTGACAATATATATGACAGTATATGACAATATTTCCGTTATATGCGAAATTGCACGTTTGAAAACTTTTATGATAAATAAAACAACGCCGAGAACTACAATAATAGGTAAAAGGATGACAAAACGATCACTTTCACAAAACTGTTTCATTATGACAATGACGTTGAGGAGGATATTTTAAAGAGTTATTATATGCTGTAAATATTGCATATTATTATTTGCCTCACAATGAACATGTAGATTACAAGTCAATGGTAACTGTAGCAAAAATGACAATAAAAGGTCATAGTGTTAACAAACATCTTTCTTGAAGGAAATGGCATAAAAATAATACGTCAGTTCACTTATAAAATGCACACGATTATCCTTAACAGTCCAGGTACTATCATGTTACCAAAACGCCGGAACTGAATTCCCAAAGTACTATAAAGCTACAGTTTTTAGCAAAATAAAAGTAAGTTGAAATAACTCCTTGTTTTTAAAACATCCCATATGAAATGCATTAACAAAAATACATTTTTCATTAACATAACTCATCATGTCCGGAAACTCCTCAGGTGAGCATTATTCTCAGGTTGCCATAAAAATCAACAACATTAAATCTCTTATTGATGCCAGATATGGTAATAATCCCCAGTGACCTTGCAACATATCTCAAGGAAGGTTTGATCGTATGGAACAATGATAAATTTACTTTAATAAAACTACACGGAGACAAAATTTCCTGAAAAATTACCGTGCTAGTCACCTGAAAACGGGTGCAACTTGATTTTTCGGAAATATTTATAGCAACAGACAAGAAATATTGCTTTTCTGGACACGAATATTTTTAATAACGGCTAGATATTTTTATGTACGAGCTAGTCGAAATGTTCAGTGTAGCACAGTAAAATTTACAGGACAGCAAGTTTTTAAGTTAGTGCAAGTCAAATAATCCCCAATATTTGAAGAATTTATAATATGTTGCTTCATTATTTTTACTATGCCACTTCTCGAATTGGAAGCGAAAGTTTCCGAACATATTCGAACGCTACCGAGTCTAACTGCGGTGAAAACAAAAGAGCACCGATATGGCGGCCGAGTAGTCCGACGTACGGGTCTGAACTGGTCCGAACCGAGTAAACTGTTTTTGTTTTCGTTGCAGTAATTTCTTTTGAAAAAGTTCGGCCAATTTATACAGGGTAATAGGAATATGTGAATCAGTTATTAATAGTCCTTTTCCTATTGCTTTAAATTTTAATAAAATATAAATATTACTTTTTCAAGTTGAAAGTAAAATAGAAATTTTTTTTTCGTGCATACAAATAATATAGAACAAACATTGATATGATATATCTTGTCAGCTGAAAGTAAATGTCGATAAGGCTTTTACGATTTTAAGAACTATTGATATTACTTGTAGGCTTGCAATTTGTTTCATCTATACCCAATAAACGATATCGTGTGCAAAATTTTCACGTATTTTCTGTTTGCATTCGATTTGTTTCCATTTTGAAATGAACTGTGAGCCAAAAATGTTTACTAAGCTATGACCTAGGAAATTCTACTCTATTGTGGAACAGGAATTTTTGCTGCATTGTGGCACAGGAATTTTTACTGTGCTCTTGATCCGAAATTTTACATATTACTTTGGAAAAATTCAGCATAGCAATGTAAATTTAACTTTGCCAGCAACATGCACTGCGTTTATGGGACAGCACGGTAATTTTTCAGGAAATTTCCGTACAAAAATTCTGGGATTTTTTTCTCCGTGTAGGAATAAAAATACTGGTTATTACATTCATTGTATTCTACAAGATTCTCTGAATGAAATATTAGTGTAACTTAGTTGGTAGAGCATTCGATCGATAGGTCCCTAGTACAGTTCCCTGGCACATGAAAATTTTCAAAAATCATACATAATCTAATACCTTAAATAGTAATTTCCATCATTACCAAAAGTTTGTCCAACAAAAAATTATGAATTGTACAGACGATTCTCTAACTTCAGGGATACAAATGTTAGACAAAAATTAATATCCACCATTCGTTCAACATAAGACGTTATTATTATTAATTGTTACTTTAAAAATAACTATGTTTATTTCAAGTATTTTCAGTGTCAAATTTGATATATAGTGATAGTAAATATGCATAGTTGGACAATGATAGTGAGAAGTACATCCTAAAACCAATCATCACATTAGGATGTATGGCCCAAAACAATTATTCCAATATTACATAAGTATACTGATAAGATAAACAAAAACATAAGGAACAAATTTGATACAAAATATAATCTGCTCGTTTAATCGGTGAATTTGACAGAATTCGCAATGGAATTGAACTTTTCGACGTTGAGCATACATTGTAACGATTCTGATTTACATTCTGAAGACATCAAAAGATACATTTAATTGAACAGATACATCTGGCATAATATATAATTAATTCTAAAGGATGCCACAAAGAAAACACGTAAATCTCATAATATGGTACTTTTGTGTTGAGTTAATTTAATAATATTCGACGCTATTCGAGTATGAAAAAAAAATACGCTGCGTTACCATACGACAAACTCAATGTTCTTTTCATACCAGCAAAGGGTGGAACGACATCGTGAAATAATCCCTTGTATATACCCTAGTAAAAATAAAGAGTGCATTCCAAAGTGGAATCGACGTGATTAAGGCGGCAATTGGACCATGTCATTCTTGAATCGAAAGTTGACTTCGAATCACGGTCTTTACACATAAATACGCTAGGAAATAATGAACTTTTCATTGTCGTCAAATGCACCCTTACATACCATTTCTTAATTATATACCAATTGTCTTTCAAGTGGCACTAAACTTGATTATTACATAAATATAAATTCGAGTTACGTGGTCATTAATAGTGAAGGCGTTTCATGCTTTAATCCGCTTCGGTACTTTATATCTTTGTATCTCTCATGGTAAAAATTCTATATTTGTTTTAACTATATTACAGTTAAATCAAAACAGACATACCCGTGCTAACTACATTGGAATTAGGCCAACTAAAACATTTTGAACCGAATTCTTTACATTCTTCTGAATAGTCTCGTGACAATATATTGCTATCTTCATTGTACTTTGTTTTAAAATTTTATGATGACAATTTTCGTAATAGAAAGTTAGAAATGTCCCGCATCGCGATTTATTATTTTTTCAACTTGAAGATCATAAATATGTAAGACAGTAAAAGCCATTCATCTCCATATCTACGAGTGTTTAAAGTGGCGTTTTAGTCATTTTCCTCTTTACTTAATATGAAACCGTTATTTCACTTACTTGCAATAACTTTTTACATTTTAACAACCGTAGAGAAATTCCCCGCTCAACCAAATGAAAGTTAACTGCTAACTAAATTGAGTAAGGTCTTGTTTATGATTAAAATGTGGTAAAATAAACCATTAACGCGGCACAATGCAATTTTAATGTTGACAATATGTATTTTATACAAGATAATTAAGGCTATGAATTATTAATAAGCTCATCGACAGCCATTCTAAACACTTCTGATTAGTATTACCATCTATTTTCGGCCTAAAATGTACTACATGCACACAAACGACACTTTGTAAAGAATTAAACGTACTCTTTAATTATAGGCAATTACGTTGTATTTACTTAACACCGGTTTTTATTAACACGTTCCTAGTTACACCTACACAAATATACAGCAGCTCACTTAAAGTCAACTATATTGACAAGCTTGCTTAACAAATATTTCGTGTGTCAACAGCAAACAAGGGTGAAGAAATATCGTTATCTCAATTCGGAAAGACCAAGAATGAGGATTGTGCCGAGGTATTTGGTTTTACACTTGACGAGTCTGAAACTTGTTCGCTTTTTCTTACAAATCGTGAGACTTGTAGTTTTAGGACAGTCGGACCACAGATTCGACAAATCCTTCAATATGCATGATATCGGGAACTCGTCGAATACGTTTCCAGTTATTTCGAACGAGTTTTTTTGGTTAGTACGTGTTGGTCAGAACGTCGTTTAATGCAATCCAAATCGATATTCCCTTGACAAATGAGACAGTCCATTCGAATATATCTCGTCAGTATGTGTATTTACGCATTAACATTCGCAATTTTGTATTCACAACGTTTGTGGATTTTTCTGCAGCGATAAGTACGTGAAACAATTTTTTGCTTAACGTCTTTAATATAATATATGAGGTACACATTAAGTACGTACCGGTATAGAATAATATTATTGCTATAATTGGAATTTAAATAATTTCAAATCGCAGTTTGAAATACTTTTATCTTATAAAAGAACTAATAAAAATTTGGAAAGAAATGGAAAAATTGAATATTTTGCTCAGTTTCATGCATATTTCTATGAGAATATTTTCAATGATAATTCCATCCATATGAAAGTCAATTCAATCTGACATTTTTCTGAAATTAGGACGAGGAACTGGTCTAGTTCGAACGTAGTAAAGGTTTTTGCCTTTTTAATTTCCATAAACTTTTTTCCCGAAAGCCTGACTAATTACCCACATTTTCCATCAGGAGTTTCACATTCTTATAACGTCTTCTTGCCACAAGCGGAAATCCTCTTGTTATATCATCAATATACTTGAACTGTTGTTTGCACGCGGTTTCCGCATTGAAAATAATCCAAATTATAAATAATTTATTATATCAAGCGTATATAACTAAACTAGAGCCTTTGACCCTGCTGCCTAAAACTAGCTGTTTGTTTTGCGGTTATTATGTCGAAAGAGTGGTACTTATAAGGAGGGGGGGGGGGTAACATTGTCTAGGAGGGAGGAGCATACGAGGTGTTCAAACATCTTACGTCCAATTAGGTCAAGATGTGTGGCTGAAATCAAAGGGTCTCAATAGGACCATACTAAAAAGTCTGGATTGGACCAACATGCAATGTATGATTCTATCACGGATTGCTCAAAAACAGTGATCACTTTCACCAAAAACGAAATACAAGTCGAAAGGAATTATTTCATAGATTGTTAGCAACGATTTACCGCTTGGATCAATTTTTAATTGTTGGTGTAAAAAATCTGGACATAATAACGATAAATTTTAAGTCAGAGCACTCCAAAAATTGATCTGACACACGAGAGTCAGAAAACGCACAAAGTTTAGGTGTTAAAATAGAGCACTATCACAACTCTAACAATGGCAATTCTTTTTGCTTCAAATTATTTTGCATGTAACATTTGTTTTTGTTTTTTGACATATTCTATCGTATAAAAAGATTCGAGAGTGAAATTTCGGCATTATACAAGTTCCCTATTGGACCAGTGCTGTATAAATTGATCAGTATTATTATCAGATTTAGCAATCTATCGGATATAAACAATAGTGAAATTATTCTCATTTTACCTCTATGAAATGGTCCCATTAAATATTTATTTTCTATGTTTACATTCATATTTCACTTCTATAAGATAAATTGACTATTTTGTATGCTACTACACATCATACGTACAAAATACACAAAAAATGGACTGAATAACTTATCAGAATATAAACTAGGCAATCTAAAGGTTACGGCACTCTAGCCGGCATACATAATCGTTGTTTACAAACAACGGCGCCAACAATACACGATATTACTAGTAAGGAAATCGCGCCCCAGTTCGTTGACGCACTTATCGACGCCGTTCCACATTTCCAACGCTTTAGCGCAAATCGCTATTCATTCTTGCACTAAAGCCCATGTGTGTTTCTTAATGCGCCGCATTCTTAGTCTAGCTTTATATATACGTACGTGACGTCTGAACAGTTCTCGTGTCGTATTGTTCCTGGCTCAACTAGCTTATCTCGCCACCGCGGCCCCACCTCGCAGTCTGTCCCGTAGTTGTCCACAGCGAGTCGTCTATCTGTCCCACCAGACCTTTCTGTTCCCCATATATAGGCGCAGACAACCTATGTAAATGATGCCAGGCGCACCTAATATATTACCTACATACATATCCGGCAATGTCGAGGTTGAGCCGAACGAGAAGCAGTTAACCCTTTTCCCGTCAGAGGAGACGCGAGGATATGGTAAAAGCTTCCGTGAAGTTACGCGATTGTCGCTTGATGGCTCTCGTCTGCACTTTGTCCGCGAACGTAATTCACAAGCGAGGCGATAATTGACGTCGGGGTCAACGACGTGCTTCGGGATGATTTTTTTCTTTTTGCTCTCAGCCATTAATCTTCACCTTCCCGTGTATCGGATGATACTTTTCTAAGAATCCAAAATGGAATGGCATTTTTGCGCGGTCCGTCGGTCTTCCAGGGATCCATGAAATGAATATTCATACGTTGCCAAACGTTCGTTATTTCGATTCTTGGTATATATACTCTTGGTTTATTTTTGCGAGTTATGTAATCTATTGTTCTGGATTGTGGGATGCGGCGTTATCCTAAGGTTCCTTTAGGTTTCCGTGGTCCAATCACAAATCTTCGTGTAAATTAAACACATCTTAAAATTTGACAACAAATTTTGTAATATTCAGAAGTACATATCACAAAGTTTCTGACAATTATCATATTATTTGTATCGATCTTTGTAACTAGTAATGATAAATACTGTTACTTCTAATACTGAAATCTTGAACATCATTTGTTGGAGATCAAAAATGAATTTGTCCATTAATACGGACTTGGACTCATTATCATGCCGTTAGGAAATGCTCAATGAATACACACATATTATCATTCCTCCAAAATTGTTTGAACAATTTGTAACTAAAATTATTATATTATTTCTGTTTGATTAAACTTTCAGCTGGAGAATTACAATGTGATGTCAAAAGGATTTCAGTATATTAAAATTCAGTACAATAAAATTGTTTTAATGGCGCCCAACGAGGGACAAGATTGTCATCAATTTGCGCCGGTCTCCCGATAGTTATTCGCGATTTTCTCCTAGTTTTTTGTAACCTTTCTCTCCCGTACCTCAGCAATACCTTTCGCAAACATTATGTTCAAACGTACAGAATTTATTTTAAATATACAGAAATATGACAGCTATGACATTAAAGAACTTGACAAAATCAGTTAGTGTCCCTAGAAAGCTTCCCTTCGACCATAAAAAAGATTTTTTCAACGCCATCACACCGGATTTACTCAAAAGCTTCTCCTTCAGTGTTTCTCCTTCCATGACCGTCATTCCCCTGAAATATTCATCTCCACAACAATGGATGCCAACCTTCAAAAATGGTTTAAGTAATTGTAATTCCACACTCGTCGAGCGGTCGTCGGAAATATTTACGCTCCAGAAATTCAAGACCCCGTGTCGAATATGGAACTCGCCGTGTCTTGTAAAACTCATAAAATATTTTGACAGGCTACCACGCAACAGCAACGGAAGGTATATACTTGCAGGCTGCTCCAGTCCCTGCGGAGAAGCGCGAGGAAGAAAAAGAATCGTTACAAGGGTTAAGGATGAATCGTTGATTCACGGCCGTGAAGCGCCGCTTATATGAGTAACGCGCGACTACTCGAGCGTGGGTCTTTTTTTCAAGGCCTCCAACAAGAACAGGGCGATGAATGCAGCACGTGTACGTCTCACACGCTCCGTGACCGCGTATAAAGTAATGTTCGGTGGTGTTAACGGTCATATGATTTATTAGCTTCGTAATGATGGAAATGTGATGGAATTCGAAACCATTTGGGAACGTCGGATCAAATTCCAAACATGGTCCACCCATGAACTTTTGTCATAAAAAGATATTAAAGGCGTTCCAAAGTCACATTTTCACTTTTCCCAAATACCTCCATCACCAACCAAACGGAAGGTCAATAAACTAAAATAAAATTTGGAATTCATAATTTCCTATGAAACAAATTTATTCCATTTCGAATTTGCTTTTCGTGTCCGCAAACATTACGCAAACGCTCTCTTGGTCGTTTGATTCGATATTAAAGTATCGATTCCCCGCGTTTCGTTTACCCGTACAGGAACTCATATTAAGCGGATAGGCCAATAAAATTATGAAATCAAATTCAAATTAAATTCCGCTCTGGTGGATCACGCGCAGTCATTAACCGGTAAAATCAATTACAAATAAACGTTGGGAAATTTGGAAAAGCGACGAGAGAGCGTAAAACGTCGCCTGGTGTAGGTGTGTTGCACCAAACTTGGTTCATCCGATTATCCGCATCTGCGGACGGGTTCAAGGGCCACTTCGCATGGATTTTGGTCGTGCACAGTTGAATGCGTTATAATTGGATAGCCCCTCAGGATGTTGCGGCGTGCGAGTGCTCGTCATCGATAGCATCGTCCTTCGAATCATATTCCAGGATCTTTGCCGATGATCCAGACGGATCCCCGTAAAATGGACCGCAGAAAACGTGAACCGTAGAAACGAGACTCTGGGGACGGCACCGAGTGTTTTCCTGATGGAGCGTCCCCCATAAACGCGGTTGGAATCACGGAACTTTCCACTGTCGACACCTCGAGAACACGATTTAATTTAGTGTCCTTTTATGTAAGATCCATTTCCTTTCGTTAGTATGTTCAAGCTGTCGAAATGTGTAGCGATTCCTCCAAACGTTTATGTTTTGAATGGATTATTTTCACATAACTGTCAAACATCAGTTTCATGACTGTACTAATATAGTATATCCACATTTTTATTTTCAAAATGGGTACAGTAGAGTCCCGGTATATTTACCCACACGGTTCCTCCACTTCCCCTCCCGTCTCGTTATATTTATCAAAAAAGTGTGGCGGCATAGCAGTCCCTTCCTAAGGCCCCAGTCCGCAAGGTGGGGGCAAAAGAGAGCGGCGAAAGATAAATATATCGAGACGGAACCTACTAACTAATAAACTTAATATTATAAGATTTTCTTCATATCCAAGATCTCTAATATCAGAATAGACAAATCTACTGCGACTTTTATCAGAAGATCACAACGATTTTTTGTAGTACTTTACATTAATACAGTTGGAAATCTACCCATACACATCCTCCTGAACATCATCGGTGATTTATGTTAGAAATAGGATATAACATTACCCCTAACTGCAGGTGATTCTCCGCCAGATTATAATAATTACTATTTTGGTAATATCCTTTCTACGTTAATGATGCCAGCATTACTCGCTATCTATACAAACTCCCCAAAGACGTTCGTAAAGTATCTAAACCATAACGTCGAGAAAATGATGCAGAAAGGGGTCGTATACTAGACAGGAAACTTAAGATATATATAACTATGTGACCCTCGTTCAATTCCTGTTAAGGGTGAGTAACAATTCAAAGAGTCACTTTCATATTGCCCAGAAACGAGAAAAATAACCTAAAAGTTTCACTCGGCATTCGAAGGGAATAAGGAAAGAACCTTTTCACGTTTTATTCAAATTTATCGGTGAAGTTTAATTTTATCTGTTGAAAAGGAGTTTTGAAAGATTTTTTACGGTGAAGTAAATTTTATTTAAGTGCACGATAAACACGAAAAAAAACTCTTACATTTTGTATTATTGAAATAAAATTTGAAATGTGTGATTTTTTAACTTCTCAGCTTCTTTAAATGGCATAGAATTGTATGGTATGATTGCATGAAAATATGATGTTTTATTTCGATATTCACATTATTGGCTATTTTTTAAACTTGTTGGGTCAGTGGACATTTCATCCACCAGTTGAATTCTCGACGACATACGCTCGATTCATCTAATTTAGATATGAGAAGGTTATGTTTTCAAGTTAAAGTTAGAAAATTACACCTGACAAGCTATTTATCGTTAGAAGTGAATGAATATAGTTGTGCAATCGTGGAATTAACTATGCAAAAGTTATTCAAATTTGGTCACTCAAGCACTTAACTATCTCTTTGGACTGCTGGAAATAATTTGTTTTTTCCCGTGTACATATATTTTATTTTGCGGTTCAGTGTGACAGTAAGGTATTCGCGGTGGGTTTACGAGGTGTCCAACCAAAATTCATCCCGCGCCTTACGAGTCCCAGATGAACCCTCGGTGGCAAAGACGAAACCATCCCTCCAGTGCGCCTAACGAAGCATACGAATAAAATATGTCTGCTAAAAGACCCGAGCTTCTTATCACACAGAAGCATTTCCCCCATGAAATAGGAGAATTCGGGATGAGTTTAGGGAGCGTACGCTCGATCACAAATTTCTTGAATGACTCAAAAACACAAAAGTAAATGTAATGGAAAATTACAAATGAAATTACCCGTGATAATCGGGCGTTTCGGAGTAAATAAATGTACGTCAGCACCTGCCTGATATCTATTGTTGATGTTAGACCCCAGAAAACATTTGTAGTTTTCCAAAACATTGTCCCATAATTGATCACTTAGGTGCATTCGATTATCGTTCGGCCTAAGTTATTATCAAAATGTTGATTATTCAATTAAAACAAAAATATTTCCATGAAATAGAAAACATTTATTTATAAATAAATTACAGCTCAATGGTCGTCAGAAATTCACCTGCTTACGGGAAACGACAAGAAAACACGCGAAACGTTACCTCGGCATCAAGTTGCGAGCAGCAAAGACAAAGATTATTTCAGTAAATTGTTTGCAGGAAATGGACACGCTCTTCGTCCTTTTCGTCCCGGTTAAATCAAGTTTTCCTACGGAAAATTGAGAAACTCCGCGCTCTGGTGGAAGCCCAGTGCAAGCTCACGGTGTACGTGACGCCGCGCGAGAGAAAACTCCGGGAAATTGAATCCGGAGACGCTCTCATAAATTGTTCTTGTCTCAAAGTACTTACATCGTCTTTTGCGTAAAATGGCAATAGTCGTGCTTTTGATTCGGAATCGAGTTAATGTGAAATTTTCTCATAGCGCGTTTTCGGGGAGGCGACGGTAGCCGCCCGCCAAGCAATATCCTGCAGACGAGCATTCTTCCAAGAGTCATACAAAGCCTAACGAGATTCGGCCTTTTTGAAACAGAATCTTAATATAATTTATTGAAGCGTAGAAACGCAAAGATATCAAACTATATGAACTTTGAAATCTCTTCTTATACGGGCGCCGAGCCACTCCTGCGAATTCCGCGTGCCTCGAAATGATTTATGAGATGGCTTTAATGCAAAAAAAGGTACCATGCGAAATCTGATTTCGGAATAGGGAATACAATTTTATACGCTTTCTTCAATAAAATATTGGTTAAATGTAACCACTTATTCAGGGAAATAATGTTTCATAAGAAATATATCAAATTTTGAAACAAGTTAATATTAAATACTTAATGTAGCTGTTCAATTTAAATGACGTATTTTTAAAGAAACTAAACACCTTCTTTTATATCAAATGAGTATGTGATAATCATTTCGAAAACATTAATAACTTGATTTAAGATGTTGTATACTTCAGCTGAATAAAGGAAATGATTTTTTGACTAAATACAATTGTAAAATCTTAACTTGTAATTTGACGCTTGTTCGGGTCAAGACCTGAGCAGTCTCAAATTTTTGCAGGTGTCACAATATAATAGAAACTGACATTTGAATTCATCTGTAATTTTTAAAAAGTGCTATCACAACTTTACATATCGGTTTAATTATAAGGCACTAACGATAAAAGCCTACGATACTTTATTGAATCTTGATCACGACCTGGTCAAGTAATATTCAGGTTTACTTTATCATTGCAAGGTCATGATTAATATTTATTCACCATGAAAAGATTTGTCGTTACTCTAAACATTCTGATGAAATAAAAATTTAGCTTCGAAATCCTCGGGTACTTTATATTTTTATCAACTAATACTCATGCATGTTCATAAAACGTAATCGAATCGTCTTTAGTTTATGTTTACTAGATATGATCCGGAACATTTCTGGTGTAATTAAGTAATTATTTCTTTTATTCAAAATTCAAACAGAAAATTACTTTATTTACTCTTTAACCGTATGCTCTATTATTATATAATCCTATACAAGCACCAAGAATGCGGTTGCCAGTCAAGCAGTATGTGAACTCGTTAAATACTTTCTACCAGTTTTGTATACTTATATTTTCCTAACTAGGGCTTATTAAGGGGGTCTAATACTGTAAACTTGCCCATCCAACGTAACCAGAAAATTGTAAATGAAAAATTATATTTTTGGTCATACTAGTGTTCTTTCAGTATTCGGGCACTGTGATCATAGAATCTCCGAAATACACAAAAAATGAATCGAAAATTGATGGCCTTACTGATATAAATTTTGTTGCACATAATGGATTACTATTACTATCAACAATTTCTCGTCCAGTGTCCAAGTGAGTTTTAATAATTTTATAATTGTTCCGATTTCTATGTAGAATTAAGCCACCACAGAATGAGCTTGGAACAATTCTTAAAATTATTTTTAATCTATATATTGTTTGTCGTCGATGAATTCATTATCCGCAAAGATTATATCTTATGTATTTAAGAGTGATCTTACTGATGATAGATATTAGAATTTTCAAAATGGATCCATTGCAAAAATTAAAAATTAATCAAAGTAAACATGATTTTGAGGTTGAATCTTAACAAAAAAATGTTCCTACTCTAAACATATTTTTATATATATATTAAAACCTACATATGTCCACGGTCTCCAAACTTAAAATAAATACGACAATCAAACTGAGAACATGGTTTTGTTAAAACAAAATGGCTTTTGTAATGACAAATTTCTTTCCAAAATTTTTGTTCTAGAAAACTGTTCGTAGAATAATAATCTTTAGCATTGGTCAAAGAGTACTCTCAATTTTTATTTAAATGTTTTTATAAGATTTCTTTAATGATTTGACAAATTTCGAACCATTTTGGGAAATTCTTAAACCAATTTTCAATATATTTGTCTTCGAAAGAATTTTTCACTCTAGTCTACAGTTGTGCATTGAAGAAGATATCAAAATCAATCTGGTTTTTAGACTAATATAATGTAGTATTTTTAAAATGGCTTAAAAAATAACTCATAAAAATGGGCGAAAAATCACCCATATTGAAAAACATCACGGAGTATTATACATGCAATAATATTAGTAATAAGTATTACCTAGGGAATTCTAACTAGCTTATTAACTAGGGGAAATTTAAAAGTTGGATATAAGTTATGTTCGTATATAATGAAACATATTATTCCTAAATTTATTTCTCTTAGAGTATTATTTTTTTAGCAATATCATAATAATAGAATGACTATCCAAACAATTATTGAAAAAACGAATGATTTAGTGTTTATATGGTAGAATTATAGTAATAGTTTGGTCTAAAATTGGATAATAACAAAAAATTAATCGTTTTTATTTTTATCAAATGAAGGATGATAAGAATTTATTACTATCTGAATTTACTCAACAATTTGTAAGATTCTGAAATATGTGGTTATTTACGTCGAAATAATTGAATTAACTAGTCGAAATATAATTTTACTACGTTTTCCACATAATGACTTAATGAGTTTAAGGGAGTTCTCTCGGTGATATAATTTACAAATAGATTCTTATCATATCATATACACTTCTCCATATACTTGTTAACCATGGCAACACTATATTTTGTGGTTAGGTCGCCTACATAATATAATACAAGCTATTGAAGTGGTTAAAACGACTTCAATTGGGCGTAGAATGTTGCCAGACTTGGTACCGAATGAATCAAATCCAAATTCGAATGTGTTCTGCGTTTGACTAGCAGCATAGGTAGAGAACCCCAAAAAAACTAATTAACTATGGAATAAAGATGGGAACAATTAAAGATTGAAAATTAATATATGAATAGAAAATATAATTTGCTTGCATAGTTTCTATGACTCCTATAAATTTCATATACTTAAATGAGGTTTGGGAAAAGTTAAATCTAATAATTACTTAGTGCACTTGGCAATATGTCTTGCGATTAAGATATATCATATCATTTAGAAAAAACATTTCCTGGGAAACACAGAAACTAATCATATTCCCGACGTAAATAAAATTCTTCAAAAAGAAGATATATATTTTGCAGATCTAAACTGAGCACTATCCATACCTTTCTATAAATTGTGCGTCAAAAAGGCATTTCAAGAAAATTTATCGTCGCCATTAAGCACAAAGGTAAAACTGATCGAATTAAATCTCAGGGCACGCAGTAATGGTACGAGAACAAATTTCCAATTCTACGCATTACCAAAAGAATCATAATAGCGTAATTTGACAATGTCCATCCACCCAAGTGGAATCATCGCCTTATCCCGCGGACTCGCGTCGTTTTAAAATTCATGAGAGCATGCGTCTTGGAGAAATCACGGATATTTTTCTCTGCAGAATGCGATCGTTGTACTGCCACGTGCTGCGGCTGCGACTGCGATGCTTTAATGGTAAAGTTTCAGTGGCGCTTCCACTCGTGGATTGAGTTTTCGTACCGATACGAGGGTCGATGTACGATACATTTTAATTCGCTTTTCGAAGTCAGCATTCCAAACTTCGCGGGGAGATGGATGGATATTGGTTTATCATTTTACTCCATTTTGGACATAAAAAATGATTTGGTACGTGTAAAAATTGGTTTTTAAGGTACATGTAATCTTGAAATATCTTCATGGGTCTCCTCATCTTCCAATAACTTCCCGATTTTTACAATGTCGGGATGTTTCGAGATTTCCCAAAAGTTTATGCATCGCCGAATGTTTAGTATTTTCAGGGATCTGTAGGATCCTCATAGCTTTGCGTTAGTCTAGACTTATTTGAAAATTACCACATGATGCAACAAAGAAGTCAAAAGCAGACAACTGTAAAATTCAGAATGGTAGTACGCCATCGTCATAGAATTCGCAACTGGCAGATACGAATCAGAGTTTAATCCGTTACAACCAATTGAATCAAATATCGTAATATACATCCTTGGTCTCTCGTGAATAAATTCCATTGTACTACGATGTCGTGTTCTTTCCACAGAAGGGTAATTTGTACATCCGCGTCCGCCACTAAATCAGTTTGAAGCAGTCCTCATGGAGCTTGCTCGCGCAAGTAAAATAAGTCACTGAGCCATAACCGCAGATAAGACTATCTTATCTGAAATAATCTGAACCCGTAGCCTGCATGATAGTTACGGTCGTAACGTGGGAAGAAGCAATTTTCAGAGGCCATCTTTATATTTCTTTCAATAGCGAACAAGTCCCCTGAAACCTGCCTCCATAACGTTTTGCTACTATATTTCCCGGGCTCGCGTACACGTGCGCTCGCGCGATATACACAAGCTAACCCGTACTCGTAAACATGCTGAGTCCCGGCTTGTGTGCGGTTTCTGGAAATGGGATCCCAAGTTGGAAAACGTATATATACGTGTGGGCAAGGGATAGGAAGATCCGAAAGGCTGTCGCACAGCCGGTGATATTTACGATCGTCTTGGTATGTCCGTTGCTCGCGAGTTCGCCTATAGCCTCCTGGTGGAATCCAGGGTCCCGTGTATATAGGGTCCCGAGTGGCGGCGATAATATCGGTAACTCGCGCTCATGGCGCGAGGACCGTTACTCTTCGGGGGTAACTTTACACTTCGAGACGACGAAAGACGAATAAAGGGCTCAGGAAGGATCGACCTCCCAGCATCCGTCTCCTCGTTTGCTAGGCATACCCCTCCGATCCCGTGGGGCCCAAGAAAAAATACCGTCGAAAATGCTATCAAACCAGCTGCGATAAAATGCACCAGGGATTCCCTACGATTTCTGATGCAGACGCTACTACTCGATGAATTCTTACCTGTGGGTGAAATCCTAAAAACACGTCTGACGTCAGTATCACTCTAGATCTCCCAAAATATGATTTGAAATATTTTTAGATGGAACAAGTAGACATAACAAAAATACTTTTTCAAATGCGCGAAAGACTAAAAATAATATTGAACAAGACAACATGTTTCTCCGAATATTAAACTCTTCAAATGGATAGACAAAACATAACCTCACTTCCTAACATCTTTTCTGCGAAATTCAGCATGCGAAATGTCCAAGAAGAGAATCGGTAAAATTATGCTGACTATTGAACACGTCACCTGGTATCCGCTACAAAGAAACAACGTACAGCCACGAAGGATGGCAAAGAGGCGGAATGAGAAATGAAAGAATAAGAAGAGGCGGAACTGTGTCCACACGCGTGAAGAAGCGTTTTTTTCAGAGGCCTTCTTTACACACCATTAAGTAAGCAAAAAGTTAAACCTACATCCATCACGGGTGGTCACAGAAAGATATATTAACGAGACTTGCAATGCAATTGTTCGAGGCATGACAGATTTTTCACACGTACGGGCTCGTCGAAACCATTCTACGTGTGCCAAATGGACGTACCCCGATTGGTGATTATCCTATCACAAGGCTCTAATTCTGACTTGCTTATCGAGCTGACAGTAACGTCGGTATTATTAACCCATTCTGCAAATACGACACAAGTCCTTGTCGAACGTGTAAATGTCCCATGGGCATTAAAGGTGTATGTAGTCAACTATGGGCTTTCTACAGTAAAATAAACGTAAATATATATAAAGGTGTTAATATTTGTGAATTCGTTAAAAATTCTTGAACCTATTTGCTTTCATCTTTCTTCAAATAATATTAAAGATAAGAAACCAATATGATTTTGGCAACCCTCGGCACTGTACACTCTATGCACAGAAAAATTGTGTCCAATTATTGTCCTCCTAGTTATAATAGATGTTTGCACTTATAGTCGAACCACTTTCAACGAATACTACGTTTTCGAATATGCAGACGTTTCCGTTAACGAATACTTCTTCTGCCATCGGTAACCCCACTTGAGAACCCTTTACGCGTTTTACAGGTGTTGGGCATGAGCGTTGGCAGAATACCGGGAGATCCATATTTCGTCCTGAAATATTCGTTACTAGAAATGTAAATGCCTCGTGTTGTCCCTACTGTATTCGTTACCGGAGGTTCGACTGTACATATTTCAAAATACGAATTACGCAGCGTTCAAATATGTTCATTTAGCATCACTGCACCTGGTCTACATTTTTAAATACATTTTACAAATCCAAACCCCTATTTAAATTATCTTTTCTATCAAAATCAACCACAAATGGCGCTGTAATCATTGCGGGAGCAGAAATTCAAAGACGAGAATATATTATTTAAATATTACGCCATCAAATTAATATATGGAAATTTCAATGATGTTCGCGACATACGTAACTGAGTAAATAAGGAAATTGAACAAGAACTCATAAGTATAAAAAATGCGTAAGTCTTATTGGAGCGGCCTCCACGACGTCAGCGCCAGTGGGCAATAGGCAGTCAGGTGCATTACGTGAGTGTCAGGAGGCTGGATTCTGGTAACAAGTATTTACAAAACAAATTATCCTAAACTGTTTCGCTTTTTATTTTGAAAATATTGAGCTAAATCTATTATTTTTTCTGCGGAGTTAATTATCCCCTTATTTCATTAATTAGAAAAAGGTTCAGTACGTGAAGCGAGTCAGATGCACTAAAAGTCGTGGGGTGCCACGTTAAATAAGCAAATAAAAGAAATAAATATTTGCAATTGTAATTATAATAGTAGCGTCACTTATTATCGGAATTAACATACTTAATACTAAATTTTCTTTTTTCATTTTAGTACGAGCTGTTTTATCCATTGAAGCCGTATGTTATGAAAAAAATTTTTGCAACATATTGAAGGGTCATTCAACTCAGGACAGAACATTCATGGATAGCTAACCTATATTTATGTTCCAACATTGATGAACATTTCAAACAAAATTAATAAAAAGGACACATATTAACCCATTAAGTTCTGAATGGACTTTTTTCACAACAATAAAGCAAATTTTAAATATGCATATTAATATTTTTTAAATAAACATGAAAGTATCAAAAATAGCGCCCCAAACATGAAAAAAATTCGAAAAAATCTCGACCATATTTTTTAGAAAATGGTAGACTTTTGGAAATAATTGTTGAGTTATTAGATTGGTCGAAGAATAAGTTTACATTTTTTAAAAAATAAAAATATAAACCAAAATATTGTAACCATCATCGTGACAATTAACAATTTGTAACATTCTAAATTGCGCATACAAGTTTCTAAGTATACAATAAAGATGTCAATAGAAATATTAACTACTTGTGCTTTATTAATGTTTTTAACATTCAATGAAATATTCATGAAATTTAATATATGTTCATGAAGAAATTTCATAAATAAACATTTAGATGGTTATTTGAAGTACAATATATTTTACTGTAAATTTCTACTTTATTTTCTGTATTTTTCTACACTTATGTGAAAAGTGAGATTCAATGAGATTTTATACTGAACAGACTAACTATCAACTAAAACAACTTTTGAATAAACATATACTCTGGCAGGTTGAATTTACGGGACTACTAAAGACGCTTGATTGAAGACATCAACTTTTAACCTGAAATATTCAAATTATATAGAAACAAAGTCTATTTTCAGGCGTGAAAGGAAATTTGCATCTTTTCTTTAAGTATATATCAAATTTCAACAAAATAATACCGAAACTGGGCGAAAATAAAAATACCCTTTTAAGTTTTGCATTCTTATTCAATTCAGAATTAATATTGCGAAAATTTGACGCACATTAATAAAAAAATGCTCAAAATTATTGCAAAATAGATTTGATCACAAAAATATATTTAGTTTCTGTTTAATGTATTTTAGGTTAGAAATTGACGTGGCTTTAGCAACCTTTTAAGAAAATTCTAATGACTAAAAGGAGTTAGTGTAAAATTATTAATGAAATGGCCAAAGTATTTATAAGTAAATTACAAACCTTATACATTGATATGTCGTTAAAATTAAGTAATTATAATATGTCAATCTAATAATACAGTTTCTTTAAAAACGAATTTCAAACACGTATATATTGCAACGAAACACATACCAAAATGCGACTTTATACCTTCTACACATTTAAATTAGACGAATATCTAATTAAAAACGAAAATTAGGCGACTAATCCAATTAGTAATAACTTTTACTAATACAAATTTAAAAAACACTATTTCATTAATAAATTTCTCTAAAAATGCTGTTTTAAGAAATTCAGAAGATACTTTTCGTTATGTATAATTTAAGTAGTAAAACAGTAATTAATAAAGATGAGCTAATCGGTACTACTACATAAGTAACTTACGAATTATTAAAGTTTAAAGAGTACTGTATTAGACTCTTCTTCTTGAAACTTCTGAATTGACTGAATTTCCTATAGAATAAAATGTAATAATCCAGAACATTTTGATTTCTTAATATTCAAGATCTTTACGTAACGACTCGTGCAAAAATATTCTCTATATTTAGTTATTTTTTAATAGATCATTTTTTTCCAGTTTTGTTTAACGAATACTGTATTTTTTTATGTAAAATAAATATAAAATAAAGATTTTGTCAACATGAAACTATTTTTAGGTGCAACAAACTTTATACACATGGTTTTCATAGACATTTGATTCTGGATAACCGATTAGTATATTGTTAATATGCTCCAGTAGCAATTTGTACTAATCAAACATAGTGAAAACATCAAAGCTGTATACTTTAGCTAATGTTTAGTATAAAGCTAACATAGCTAGTTTTAATCTATCTATGTTATGCATTATTGCCAACTTTGTAAATATAGTATGTTTGACTAAACGGATGTCATATCGCTACGTCATAATCCCGTGTTAATTACTAATTCCATATCATTATTAAACACAACTTCGAAGTCGAATTAAAAAGTACAAAATGTTTCGAAATATGGTAAAATTACTTTTTTTGTTGTTGCAAAATGGTGTTTGAAATAACGTTTTCAAGTAGAAAATAACACAAATTATATGAAACAAACATTACATGATATCCATATTTTAGTCTAATTTAATTTATTTCTTAATAAATCATTGGACAATGAGTATCAAATAGAAATTAATTTTAAAAAAAAACATGACTACCATTAAAATTGCTGCTTGCGTCTTGAACTGTAATCGCTTTAAAGGTTGTCGGGTCACGTATGTCCTTCGAGAGAACTTCACCTTTCGGGCCGTGATCACGTTTTACCCAAGAAAAAAGTGATAGCGAAACTCTATGCTACAAAATAGTTTTTTGTGGATATGATTCAGCCATTGCACGTAGTCTAACAAAGGGCATTTGAAAGTAATCTGATAAACAAACATTATTATTTGCACTTATTAATGCTTCTCTCAAAATTGCTATTCACTGATGAATATTTTGATTATTGAATTTTGTACATGATAGTTAGAAAGAAATTGTAAAAAAAGCATCTAACAAAATTTTTTTCACAAATAAAACGGTTGATCGAATAAATAGAAAATGTAACAATAAATTAAGGAAAATAGAAAATTATGTCATCCTTTTACCAATCATTCAATTGAGTTATCGCAAAACTAAGTGTATGTACACAAAATCAAGAAAAGCAAACACTACTGACCAATTGCAGGGTTTACTTTCCTGAAAAATATAGGATGCTAACCACAGCATATAATTACGCGCGATCTTAACCAAAAAAAGGCACCGAAGAAATGCCGAAGTAATTTGTGTACACATTGCTTGAAGCTACTAAGATCGAAACCTTCGTTAACTTTTTTCGTTAAGTGCATTCCAAAAACATTCATTAAGAGTTATGTCATATAATTTTTGATTAACGATATAAATCAGAAAAAAATTAATCATTTTTAATTCCTCGTGTCTTATATTACACAGATAAATCATTTATTAATTTTCTGGGCCTAGTATGATTTGATACATACAAGTTTTTTCAGTTGAATTGAAAGCATCTACGTCCTCTTTCATGTCGGTAAAATATTTAAATGGATTATCTGAACGTGAAATAGTTAAGTACATTAGGATTATATAATCGCTGAGATTAGGCTTATAAAAACATACGGTACATGTGCATTGATCATTATTACTACACATAGGATACACGCTGCTAGAAAAAGTACTCGACCTTACTTTCAGTCCATGTAATAAGCACATTAAATTTCAACATTAATAAAGGGTATTTTGGATTGATTAATCACCGGCTTTGTAAGGAATTAAAGTGCAAAAAATGGACTGAACACCAATTTCCATAACAATAAAACCAATTAATATTTGTTAATATTTTATGCAGCTTATTATTTCTATTCTATAGTCCACATTATTATTGTCACTAAAACATAAAGTCATGAGTATTTCGTAATTCACATATCGTAATAGTCAGTTTAGTTCTGATTTTACCACATACGACACATGTTTTCAGAATTAACAATCCCTAATAATTGAAATCGAAATTAATGATTTTTGGTCATGTTATTTAACGTATATAATAATGGCTATACGCCTGATAATGAGCAAAGTACAGTTGTCATTACATCAATGCAATTTTAAACTGTCTAACTTTAATATCCTGTAATACAGAAACTTGTCTATTCGATTATAGGTGTACATAAGATGTCAGCAAAAGCTCGTGAAGTGAATAAATGTCCTTGTCCTGTCAATGTCCCCAGAATATTAACAGGAGAATAAATGCCAAAATGTGGGCACCATACGTAGCATGTGCTGACTTCCTTGGGAGGATGTTAGGTTAGGATAGGGTTAGATTTAGGTTAGGTTAGGTAGGTTAGGTTAGGGTAAGGGTGATTGTTTCTATTGTTCGGTTATTATTTTCAGGAAGAGGAATTAAAAATTGTTTGGTGACATTGACGGCATCTAAAAATGTATTACTTCATTCAAAAATGATTAAAGAATGTGTCTTTGTCCATTATCAGAAATGATACGATATAGTAGCTCTGATAAAGATGACAAATTACTTCTCTTAAAAGTGGACTTCCATCTCAACAGGAGGAGGTCACACTTAAGAAATGCAAATCTCTCACTATATCAAATAGTTCATGATATCATCGAACTACCCACGCTCTAGACTATTGGAAGTTCGATTTTCTCCAAATTGTCTACAACAAAGAATAATACCGGCCAATGATCGGTTTTTTACTCGGAAAAAAATAAAATATATTTGTTTCATCTATGAAAAATGATTCCTTCGGTTCTTTCGACCCTCCTTGGAACTTTTCTACCATGAAGGCGTACCACCACATAAATTTCTAGCCAGAATCGAGGAAAGTCCCGCCACCCTTTGCGTCGCATCCGTGTCCCTTCTGCTCGGAACTCGGTACGAATGCTTTAGGAATACATTCTTGTTTTTTCCCCGGATCAGTCGGGTAGTCTACACACGTCTTATCGCCAATTTCGCTCTTCGCGTGCGTTTCTCGAATGGCAAAGCCCGGGCAAGGCCTGCTCGCCGTGTTGCCAGCAGTCTGCCTTATCGCCAGCAGTCCAAGAAGCAGCACGTGGTGGCACGCTCTGTAAATGGCAACGTGGCGCGAATGTATCATGAGTACATGCACATCTATGTATGCAAATTACGACGTTTAAAAAAGAATTGTGCATATATTTGAATTTCTGCGGGGAGGAAAGTACTCATCGAGATTTACAATTCCTTATTATTTTCGGAGGTGAAGATGGAAATATTTAAATACAGAAGACTTTTCATGGATCAAAATTCTGATATTTTATCGCGTAAACTGATAATATTAATTCTGATCAGTTTCTGATTATAATGAGAAGTTAGAAGTCATGAAAACAAAGAACACAAAAATCTTACTGGTCGATTATTCTTTGAGCCCTAATTTAACTAAACTTTCTTACAAAATCGTACTTTCATGTAGTAAAAGCCAGAATTATTAATAATTGTTTATGTACTGCCCTTTTACGACGTACATGATCTAATTATTGCACACAATCAAAAGGTTTTCCATTAGAAACAATACTTAATGATCCAATAAATTAGAAGTTATATAAAATATTTTTTTACTGACATATTTGATTTAAAAATCTACAAAATAAAAGGTCAGAAAGCGTTTCAGGATTACAATACTTAAGCATTAACTCCAAAGACCAGTTTCATTTTTACAATTGCTTATGTTTACATCTGTTCCAGACGTTTAATACCAGTGTCATTCATGACATGATTAAATCAATACAAATTGGCAATAGTTCTGAACTGACATAACTAAAAATGTAAATAACAAATATTCCGTGACAAATTGACACGGAAAAAATATTAAGATAATGCAGAGCGCACCATTATGAAAATTTGTTCAGATATTCTTTGAAATTAACAAAATGCAATGTAACTGATTTTCGGATAAGGGACAATCGAGGTAATCCAAAATAATGACGAATTCCTTCGGAACGGTATCCAAGTTTATTTATATTGTTATTTATAATCTTATTTTATCATTGAGTTAGCATTTAGTTTCTTCCAAATGAATGCTGTTAAAACCAATAGACATATTTCCCATTCTTCAATTTTAATCCCGATTTCCGAAAAATTGTATACTTCTTTACAAATTCAGTCATCATCAATCATCTGCTTTAATTTTTAGAATGCCACAGACAGGAATGAACCATGTTGGTAAGTCACATGCAGGAATTAACCTAACGATAAATTCTATTAAAAATTTCGCGTATCAAAAGCAACAAATAGTTTACATAGATGAGTCTATTCCTGAACTTTATCATAAGGACAAGGATGTCCTAGGAAAAAAATAAGTATTTGAACCATTATTCTTTCTATAATTAACATTAATAATAAAGAACGTCAGGTTTTCCTTCAAGTACATTAAATATTTTTTTCGAATTATGAGTCTACTTTCATAAAAGCTAGTTCACAATGCTCTGCATTACTAATATTTACCTTTTTCCAAATTCGTCACAGCTCGAAAAAACAAATCACATACTTTAAAGCGGTCCACAAATAGGTCCAATTTTTTATTTCTAGATAAAAATGAATATGCAGCTCAGCCAAATTATGTATCATTAATGGGAACAGGTGTTAGTCATGAGAGCAAAGTCTGAATAATCCAAACGGTAAGATAGGACAATATTTCGAAATATGTTTTGAAATATTCAGATAGGGGACTCGGAGCTATGCATTTAACGTTGCTTTTTCAAACGAATGTTTTGGATATTCATTTTCTATAATTATTTCCGATTTAATATACACTACTCAGAGCTGGTCCCATCAAATACAAAGCATGACCTTGACACTTTTTAATACATTCGTTCTGATCAATGACGGGAAACAGGTCCAGAAATTCCCCAATTTTCATTCTTTTGATTATGATGTAAATCTCCTTTTTTTACTGCATAATCACCAATAGAATTCGGAAATCCCATTCGTTTTTGTCTTATTAGTAATTACTAACAATGCAAATAATTATAGTTAAACAGCTTTCGACTTCAGATCACACTACTGAATTTCTTTCCTTTCGAATCATTCCACCTAACTTAAGAACATTTTGATACGGCAGGTTGAATCAGTCTCAATGATCCTGCCAATACTCCTCGCATCTGATACAAGTCTTCATTGAATAATGCCTGCAATCTAGAACCTTCAAGCACCTTTTCTTCATACCTGCATGCCCGTCATCAACTTCAAAATTACAATTATTGAAGTATTGAAATGGCTATCTGTACCTTCTTTCAACTATCAAGAGCACATTACACACATTTTGAGATCATTCAAAAAATTTCAGTTGAAGATTTCTTCATGCTGAAGTATAAAATTAAAACCTTCCACTAATGATAGACATTCAGTATGTGAGTAATTTTTATCGAAACTAGCTCTACGATGAAGACCAAAATAGACTAATATTACGAAATGGCGTTCTGATTACAAAAGTCTAATCTCCAGGATGTGTTTATTTTAGTGCGAAAGTAAAATTATATATACGTAATATCCTAATATACAATATGATCTGTTCGGAAATACATTTACATTGCTTTCCTTTGAGTCGTAAAATCAGTCAAAATTCGTTAGCAAAACGTTTAACATTCAGAACTATTAAATTTTCATAAAATATACATTTAAGCGTGAACTTCAATTAAAACATGATTTTCTATAACCATTATTTGTAACAGTTGAATTAATTACTATGTGTTTATAGCAATTACATTTGCAATTCAAATTAATTATTAACCATCTATGAACACTAATTTTATTATTTGAGTTGTTATACGAACTATAAGTATTCGTTTTATTAACTATAATTTAACATTACTTTTGTTTTAAACGTTTGTTTGTTTTACCAAATTCAAAATTGCGAATAGTTTTTTTAGTTCTGGAAACCCAGTTACGTCATTTTAACTAAATATTTACTTGTTCACCCATATTAAATACGACATTCTTCCTGGCAAAAAAGAATGGCACATTTTTAGACTTCAAGTTAATGACAAAAGTCGTAACAAAAATGAAGAATTCAACATTTTGAAAAATGCAATAACCAACTAAAAATGATTCTGCTGTAAAATTTAATGACTGGTTAAAAGGTTTATTCTTGTGCTTTAGAAAATGCGCTTTGAATTTTGTCTATATTCTGAAAGAATTCAAAAATACAACAGATTATTTGGTGAACTCGAAAATACGGAGTATTCATGAACCTTTGACCCCTAGTGCAGTAAATAATATCACAGTGTTTTCTCAGTGTAATAACACGGAAACGCATGCTTTATTCAACAAAATAATAACAAATAATTAAATTATTAAACCCGGTCAGTCTGTAAAACAGCTATTGCTGTGGCTCGCCCTTTGGCATTTTTGTATTATTTATATCCTGTATTCGTTTTTGTAATTGCCAATAAAGGCGTGATTATTATTATTATTATTATTATTATTAATACTTCATTTTTTTATCATTGATAAAGATTACTTAGATACCTCTGAGGATTTGGATTTTTCAATAAGAATGCCAAATTAATAAAATAATTACTGTTTTCAGAAAAAGAACAAAATCAATGAACAGTAATCAGCCTACAATTTCCTGAGATTGATGTATCGACAATCGACAGATTCATCATTACATACATAATTCTCAATCATCGAGATATTATTATTCTATTACTCTTAATTGAAAAATACCACTTTAATTCCCCCTAAAAATAACAAAAATTATACGCAACTGATACAATTGTCATTTTGTGAAACGATTCTTCGTTCCGAACGTGAGTACAATTTAGGTAAATTTTGGGGCCCGACTAATGCTATATAATTTTCGGGCATAAATTACATAGCATCTTCTACATAATTACCCAGGTTCGATTGTTTTACCGTACGGCTTCTCGGTAGGAGCGAAAAAAAGGGTCCGCCTAGCGGACGGATCCGTCGTGGCTTTTGCAAATAGGGCATGGTTGAGTTAAGAAAGAAGCCAGGCCACTCGTGAGGCGAGCACATGGCCAAGAAACCGGTCCCGGAACATTTCCTTGTGTACATTGAAACTAGACGTACACATTTTACTCACACACGTGTGCATCTCTGCTGATCTTGTAAGCTTATCCTTGAGTACCGGTAGCAATGTACTGGCTACGAGAAGTTTATCTTCGAAACGATAGATTCTCTCTGGATACTTGTAGCTTGTAAGGAATTACCACGCAGATATCGCGGATGTCCGTGATGTTTATTCGACATCTCCGCGCTTCATGTTGAACCGTGTAAAAATGATGTATAATCGCAAATAACATTGCTGTAATCGCGCGCTCATTGTACGTTCATGTTAGTGTTGACATTTCTCTCGTGTATGTACTTAATACTGCATAAGATTAATTTAGAAAATCCAAACCATACATAGGTGCAGTAAATTTATTTTCGGATTAAATCATATTATTATTAATTTTATTAATGACCGGCAACGCAACTGTAAAATTCTTCACTATAAACTTTTAAAAAGGCAAAGATTTATGTATGTACGAGATTTATGAGACGAGAACCGGATATTTTGAAAGTTTTGCGACGAAGAACCGAACATTTCAGAATTTGCTATGAAGAACAGAACATTTGACAATCTTGCCGCTAAGAACCGGACATTTCAAGATTTTCTTTAGCGATTTATTATAACGATGGCTGGTACGAAGAACCAGATATTTCAAACGTGAGGCGAAAAATCGGAGAACACGATTTTGGGACGAAGAACCGGACATTTTAGTAGTTGGACGAAAAAATGGAGGCTTTAAAAGTTTGTGAGGAAAAACCAGACATTTCAAAAGTTACTACGGTAATATAAATCGATATAGAAAATTTTGAAATGTCCAGTTCTCCGACGCAAATTCTGAAATGTCTGGTTCTTCGCCGCAAATTCTGAAATGTCCGGTTCTTTGACTGACGTTTTTGAGATGTCCAGTTCTTCGTACCAACCATCGATATCGTAGCAACTTTTTAAATGTCCGGTTCTTCGGTGCAAATTCTGAAATGTCTGGTTCTTCGCCCCAAATTCTGAAGTGTCCGGTTCTTCGTCGCAAAACTTTCAAAATTTCGGGTTCGTCGTTTGACTTTTTTAAGAGGTCCTATTCTTCGTACCAACCATTAATACTGTAGCAACTTTGCAAATGTCCAGTTCTTCGTTGCACTTCACGAAAAGGCCGGTTTTTAGCCATCGATATGGAAGCAAGATACTGAGAAAAATTATTTTTAATTTTGCTATGACAATATTATATTATATTATATTATATTTATACATTTATAAATGATAATATTTTATGTTTTCATTTCGAACAGGAGAATGAAAATTGAATTATTAATTATTTTTACAAATTAATAAATGTTATTAATTGTTTATATATAACTAAATGCATTTAGTATATGAATACGATATCGGAATAGTTACAACGATTTGACTAATTAAAAGTCACAATTTTTTAAAATAACACTGACACTGCACCAAAAAAACGAACGCATTTCTGTCTATTTATCTGAACTTCATTCAATAATTTCCACGAAACAGACGGAGGGGGAATGAAAAGAGAGTAAGAGTGAAGAAGAAAGAGAATGATGGACCGTTAAGTGTGTTAAAGTCTTGACCTTAGCCGTCAATCCACCTATAGAGAAAGGCGAGAATCGATTTATACTGAACGTTCAGCAGAAATGTGACACATTACATTAGTGTTTACGTTACTTCGTTCGCAGGCGAATAATACAAGACATGAAAAAATGTCTATTGTTCACTACAGATTTCTGAAAATAAATATAATATATAAAATTTTGTTCCAGTTTGATATTCCACAAAAATTGCTTCCGTTTTCTCGACGTGTGCGGGCAAGAGAAAAGCCATGAATTCTATTTTTACTTTTTATTCTGCAGATGATGACTCCAAATTTATTTTACGAATTTACAGTGTCGTTAGAAAATTTCTGTTTTTAAATATTTAGATCCTGTATCGTATATGTAAACAAAGGCAACATTTGTATCTTTTAGATTCATTATAAGGGGGAAATAAAACTTATGTCAGTATTATAACTATATAAAGTATACTATAGTAGCAAGCGATAGTATTGTATTAGGTGTAACGAGAATAATAATCTGATATTATTTTTTTTAAATACGAGAAGCGATTTATCATTGCTTTACCGTAAAATAAACATATAATTGATTACCATTTCGTTCTATGCATTATCAATTTTATGTAGAAACTTGATCGATTATTGTTTAGAAAATATGCAAAACAATAGCGCATATTTATGTGATAGTATTGTTATATTATCAATATGCAATTGTTCCGTTCATTATCGCATATATTACTTTACTGGAAGAGATTGTATTACATCTTACCCTTTTCATTGCAAAATACATACACTTTGAATAAATTAAAAATACGGAAGTGTTAAGATTTACTACGACTCGTCACTTAATTTGCCACATGTATACAAAAATTAACAATAATATTTAATAGGAATAATGGAAAGACGCGATGATTTTAGAATGAGTATACTCTAAAACACGTTTCTCCAAGTCAATTGAAAATTACTGTTCAGGCTACCAGTGGAAAGCATATAAATTCAAATGCATTTTTAATCCGGAAAACTACCAGCAGCCCATCTGCTATTACCCCAAATTGATTTGAATTAAAGGGTCATTGAGAATTTCCTGCTTGCGCCACCCTATGTCTCCGACGCGTAGGGACAACATTTCACGATAACACGTTGTGTACCGGAATACTACAGAGGGTTGTACAAACACGTACCTTAACAGTTAATATACAAATTGTTCATGTATTTCAAGTAGTCAATTACGTTCGAAATTTCTTTCCAGGTCAAATTAATACGTACTGTTTCAATTTCACATTCTTGATGAACTATTCTATTTTAATTGCAACGTATAACAGCATTATTAATAATGAAATTATATTATGTTATTCATATACATGAAAAACATTTGACAATCTATTGTCATATTCATATACATGAAAAATTACCCATTGGACAAATTTATTACTAAGAATTTTTGCAGCGTTAATTGTATATTTAAAAATATAAGATTTGAGCGCTTCCACATAAAAGTATCTGAAGAATTTACAGAAATTACGAAAAAATTTTGAAAAATTTCAAAAATAAACCGGTTATAATAAAAAAATTGTGAAAAATTTGCTATTATTCGCAATTATGATTTAAGACCCATTTATTATATAGAGATTTAGCCATAATTTATAAAAATGGCAATTTTTAGACCTTCTAAATCGAAACATTTCGTTCGCGCCACGGGCGTAAAAATCTATTTTACGCCCCTGAGACGAAAAGTACTGTTATTTCTGAAACTCTCTTACCAAAGTAATATAGGGATTATTTCCATTTTACGAGTATATCTCGCTAAAGCAGACATTTTTAAATAAAACATTTTTTCAGTCCATTCAGCAAAGCCAACAAAATATAAGAATGTCCAGGATTTTCTAGAATAACTTTAAACACTTGATGTTATCAATTAATTATATTTACAATTCTAAATGAACTTTGATAAACTGACAATATATCTATACATAGATGAAAAGTAGTTTACGTCTACAATAAATATTTCTTTGTATTCACAAGTGTGATGAAATAAATATTATAAAAAGCAGTGCAGATATTTAATAAATGTAGAGAATAAAATAATAATTATAAAAATATAAACAAACAAAATGATTTAAAACATTAGTTCTAAAAGAAAGAAGTGTGAAACCTTGATTTGAATAGCCATTTTTCAATTAAAAAAGCAAATATATCGTGCATTGAAAATTAACGACAATTAAGACAGCAGATAAATTCTCAGCCGTCATGTTCTTTTTTCTGGCACTTAATAAATAACATAGAAATATCGGTTTTATAAACGTGATTTTCTGTTCAATGCTCTGATTCACTTTGGGACTTATCTAATCGACATGTAACTTAGCTCTCGGCTAGACGCGGCTGCGTGCAAAATAAACACCATTCATTAGATTGCAACACGTGCATCGCTAAGTAACGTGATATCGTGAACTTAACAGATGTATCGGCCTAGCTGATACCGAAACTTTCGTATTTATTGCAGCATTTTGTGCGAATAAGATATTTATAGCCGTACGTATGTTCTAACTTACGTAATGCGCATCAATATCTTTTCATTTAAATAGAACTGATAATATACTAAGTAAGGTTAGATGTATTGCCTAATGAATGAATTAGGTCTTATCGTTTCGTTAAGATTAAATTTATATTAAATCATATATTACCATTATTCCGCATAGAGTTTACCGTTAATTAAAATAAATATATGTTAAAACAAAATCAGTCTAATTAATCTAGATATGTTTTATTTATTTTTAATTATGAAATCAGAATTCGTGAATGGGAATCGTGGTCAAGGTTTTCTAGCTTGCCGAGAAATCTTGTTTATTAAACTGAAATTAAAATGTTTGTTTAATCCTTAAGTCAATTGCACCTTCTTCATTTTGTCGTCATTTATTCGAAAGGATGGTAAAATAAAAATCCGATTTTAATTAAATATCGTTTACGTTTCAACCTCTTGCAGGTCTTAACGTCATAAAATTACTTTTATCTGAAGAAGGCTAAAATCCGAGAGCCGAAACGTCATATTTTAATTTTTATTTTTAATTTTATTCTGTAATTTTTATTTAAAACCCCTTTTTTTCTTCCTTTTATGGGTGACCTTTTTAAACACTACTCATACAATATTATTTACAAGGGTTGAAAAATTCTGTTAATTATTAAATCTTGCAGGTCTTATTCAGAACCATAACAATTTCGAGCATCTATTTATATGATCGAAAGAAAGGCGAAAACCCCCAAAAATTCCAAAAAGGAGAACGTGGAAGAAAACCTTTCTTTTAGTTTCCCTCCTCAGTTTTACTTATTCGAAAAGTTGAATGTAAATTGGAATAAAAAGTTAAAAAAAACATTAACTTGTGATCATAATTCTGCAGAATGTCGTTTACAATTCGTCTTCATTTAAGAAGATGTGAATTACCTCTAACTTTAATCTTTTGCCGAAATTGGCTTCTTTGGCGAGGACTTCTATTTTTTCAAAATCGAACTTATGAGCTGTATTGAGAGTATGTTTTGATAATCCCGTTTCATTCGTTTCTTGTGTGATGGATTTTTTGTGTTCATATATTCTCCTTTTCAGTGGTAATTTAGTTTGATCAAAATAACCTCCGTTACACATTTTACATAAAATTTTGTCTACAAAATTAACTGGATCTGTATTTTCGTCTCTCTTTTTTGTTTCCATGAAAATTGAGGAAAGGTGTTTTTCGTTTTTGAAGTAATCTTCTATGTTAAGGAATCTTTTACATTGTATCGTCGGATTTCTTAGGACAAACCTTGGATTAATCTGAAAAAATTAACGATGACTTTTTGGTAGTGGAAACTTATGTCACCAGTGGCTCGTTCAAAAATGAACAAAAAGTGTTCGTGAGGCACCTAATAAAGATATAAAGTAAACAGTGAAAGATTAATCTCTTCTTAACTGATATTGTTCATGTAAATTCCCGAAAAACTGAGTATTGGTCGTAAATCACCAGCAAAGCTCCCCTCCAGATAGACTTCGCACTTGGAAACAAATCAAGCTATCAGGGGCTAGTGCATTTGCAGGACCAAGTCCCCAAGCGGCAATATCTGCCGCGTACATTATCAATAATTAATTTATTCCCCGCGTGCAAAGCCGACGGCAAATCCCGCGAGCGAACCGGCAGGTAAATCGGCCGACACCGCTCTTCCCGAATGAATATTAAAACGGTAAAAACGAAACAGCAAAGCTGAACGCTATCGTCTTATCAGTCTTTCTCACACTTGCCTAAGAGGAAACTGTACGGTCTCTCGCACTTTGCATATCTTCAGCTAAAACGCCGCATCGCCACCTTGCCTCCCTTTTCTCCTCTGGCCCTCCAGACACCGCAGCACAACCCCAGCGTTGCGTCATTTCGCCGTTCGAGAGAATTTCAAGCACGTACACGGCACATACCGCGTACGCGCCTGTGCGACACCTATATATATGCACACGAAGCTTGTAGGTGCGATGGGCTGAGTGAGAACTGAGATATCCGGCGCTAGCACCTCTCACCGCGGGGGATGCTGGATGACGCGTATGCATGGACCCGTCTAGTTTCGAAACCACGGTGGCAACGTGACAGGACCGACCGTGTTTCAAATGAGGCGCGCGTGCTATTGACAGCGACGCCGGGACGAAGAAACCGGGCGAGATTGTTCTATCATCTTCCCCGGCTTGGCTTTCTTGCCGATGATAAACGGGATTATGTTCCGTGGGGTGTTGCCATGTCGAACCCAAAGATCCAGGTCTACCCTTTGCGAACAATGCACTTCGACGTTTTCCTTCGACGATTCCGTGAGTATGAATATTAACGCAAAACGACAGGAAAAGTAGAAAATTGAGGTGGGTTGTATACATCGCTTCCTTCAATCTGATCAGCATCTTGAAATCGTCTTGTTATTAAAACTCAACTACTTATTGTTTCCCTGTAGACATGGATGTAGGAGAACAAAGGCGCTTAAGAAACATACGGAACTCGTTGGTCGTTAAGGAAAAAACTACTCGAAGAGCAGGAATATACTTATTAATTGTTTTAAAAACAATAGGGACAGACACTGCTACAATAGCAGATATCATCAGAAATTGAGATAAATTAAAAACTTTTCACTTAAGATATAACTATTAACTGTACAAGTAAAATTCCTTTTATGAGATTCAATAACAGTTGCTGCATGACTGCAGGAATTATTTTATTCAAAAGTCGCAAAATCACGGCTATATCACAGGATTTGGAAAATTTGCAAAAGTAGGAAATTATGATAGAAATCTATCAAATTATCGCTGACTTTGTTCAACGTACTTCATTGTATTAGTACTTTTTACAAAAAACAAATGCAAAACAGCAGAAACGACAACGAATTTTAAAAACAATCTCTTTTAGGAAATGTTTGGCCCCAAGTGGATTCAGGAGGTCCGGAGTCGTCATTCAAAATTAAATCCATCCAGGGAAAAAATGCGGATACAATTCGTAATACCAAACAAAGTACCCTATCACAAGTGGATTCAGATATTTAACTCACATAGTCAAACTCAAATAAGCCAAAGTTTTGGGTACAGGACATCGTTTCGGCGCCTGATGATTTGGCTCCACAGTTTTGACGCCAGACTATTTGACCCTGGTTTTTTCCCGAGATTCATTTTAGATCAAAATTTGTTAAGCAAAATAGGGGAAGCGGAGAAATGGCCTGAGAAATAAAGTCTGGTCACCATGAATACGAAATGTAACACTGCTTTACGGAAATATTTGAAATTTTACATACATTTAAAATGTTTCGTAACATTTGAGAGAGTGGAACGGTCAGGCTGATGTCTGCATGGTATTACGTGGGGGGAGGAAAGGGCCAATCATGATCTGAGAAAGCGTTGTGTAGTTTACTTATGGCATCCCTCTAGCTACTTAAGAACACCAGTGGCGCCAAAACGACTGGCGCAAAAAACGGGGCCAAAATTTCCTAGCTTTAAAATGGCCGCGCCAAAACGTCCTGCTCCGAAAGTCTTGGTACACATTTTGTAAGTGTATAAAACCAAGCACTAATTACAAACAAAAGAATGTACCACTGATGGGATATCCTTTACGATACTAAGGCGAAATATATTGTGCGAAATGTCTCCTTGCTCGGCAATACTGAATAATGAGAATCCTGTCTTGATATTGTATGATATTTTCTTAGTATTGTTTTAAAAATATTGTTATTAAAATATAATATTTCTGATTTTCTCAATGATGTTGAAGCTTATTATTTTGTTTAATATCCAGTACTCTCTGACAAAATATTCATCACTCAGAAAACGAAAAAGGACTGGAAAGCATTTAAGAGTCGTTAAAAGTGAATCATTATATTAGTGTGGATTTGTTTTCGAAACAAAGAATACACCCAAGTGGCATATTTATTTTTTAATATTTATTTTCGATCTCGTAATAATTTGAAATTATTACTCGACAAAATCTCAGGGTTTAAGAATCCGAGTAAATGCGACTCAAGATGTTTGAATTTTATGATGTAAATGCAAATCGTACCTAGGTTCAAAATTCCCTAATTTTATTTAAAAAAAAGAATATACCCCCATTTGAAAATTTGGGTAAAATAGAAACTTTCTATTGTAGAATCAATTTTAAACAGTAGCAACAAAATCTCCTTGAGAAGACTATATAACATATATTGTACAGATGAAGTCCGTCTTAAAACAATTGGCTTAAAAAACAAAACACGTATCATACACATAAGTATCCTGTCATCGAAACACCTGCTGTATTGAAATAGTCGATCCTCAATCCAAGTTATAAAATCAAATTCCAGAAATACACATGAAGCTGGTATGTCGACAATTGGACCATAACAATGTAAACAGCAGACATACGTCACAATGTTGTCTAATGAATCTTCCTTAATTTTCACGATATATGTGAATATAGTATGGCAATCATGGAATGGTCCAGACCGCGTACGTTTACTACAGATTTCATATCCTATTATACATTTAAATTGCGGTATAAAGTGATGAAGCTAAATGTAATGGGGTTTCTGCATGAATGGTTCAGAATTTGTAACATGTGTTGCATAAAGTGCCGTTAAGTGATGAGATTGGTCTGGACCACCTGGGCACCAACCCGGAATGCTACTAAAGGTATTAAATCTGGAAGTACAATAATTGTAAAAGGAGCAATCAAGTAGTGACATTGTTGTTACTTTATGACAACTTGAACGGGTAGAAATCACATAACCTCAATAATCACAAACAACCCATTAAGTACGAGAAGCACAATTCTTAGTTGTTGTTTGAGACTCATTGTCTGCAATAAAAAATAAAAATAAAAATTTCAAACATACCTATTCTAATTGACATAGTATAGTTGAATTTTAAAGGCCCCAAAAACCAATATTGAGGATTCAATGAACAAAATTAGTCGCGTTTTGTTTTTTATGAATTCTTTTTTCGCACCAATAGTTGTACAACCAAAAGTGCACAAAATTGTTTCACTTCAAATCAACCTAACCTCTTCAAAACATCAATATGTGGAAGAAAAGAAACTTTACTGAATGAATTATGAATATTATCGACCAAATTCGTTTCTTTAGTAGTTTTGAGTAATTTTATGAAATATGTTACGTCATATTGGATCCGACAACTTGATTTTAATAATCCAACCTTAAGTTCGTGACGAACCACCTCAAAAACCCGTATATAAATTTTCTCGCGATTTTGAAGTATTTTATAAATTTTGATATACCGTAATAAATTCATAACATTGAATTTTAATATTTTAACGTCAAATTCGTGATTAGAGACCTCAATAACTCTGTATATCTACAATTTTCGAACAATTTATGCCACTGGAGATAATAATTTCATCGATAATGTTCGTAGTTAATCAAATGATGTTTAGTTTTTAGACTATTGACGTTTTCAGAAGAACAAGTTGATTTAAGGCAACAATATAAAAAATTTCTAGTTGAAGTTCACTCTATTGATGGGAAACAAAATTCACAAATAATGAAAATCGCAAAATGTTGTACATTTTTCATTTAAAATCAGTTATATTGATTTAGCGAACCATTAAAATACAATTCTATCACCGATAATCGACAGGTTACCCTAAAAATTAGTAGAATAGGTTTGGAATTTTTATTTCAATTTCATACTGCGGAAAATAAGTCTGGAATATCAATTGAGAATCATTAGATACATCTTATTAATAAAGCAACAAGAATTGGATTTTTGCTCGACAACAGTCTTGTGGCTTCATCAATTGCCCTTTTAATGTTAGCATTGAGCAGTTTGCTACTTTTCAGATCTGTTTTTATTATTTGTGAAAAAATATATCATATGCATCTTGCATATCTTAAATAAAACATTCCACCACAAATAATGAAGAAAAACTGTTCCTCTAGGTTAACTTTAAACCAAACTATGTACATTTGCTGTATAAAATTGTAACATTTCAAACCTTACATCAACCAAGCCGAATTTAATTGCATCATCGACCGACTTTTCACCTCGACTTGCCTGGGCCTGCAAGATACAGTCCGGGTGCAATTGAATCGTCGAGCTAAGTGTCGTCGTCTAATTGCGCTGCTGGAAATTGGCGAGCCCCTACCGGGAGAGAATCTGCCCTTATTGCCACCAGTTTGTGGGCAAATCTGCGAAGCTCATATCAGCAGCTTCTCCAAGGACGAGGCAGAATGAGTTCTATGTTAAGTTATGCTTTTAGAATAAATTTATAACTTTTATTTAGCATCGGAGTCTTGTTAGCTAATCCATGCAAAGTATTCATGTAATAAATGACATATGCAAGATTGCCTTGAAAAGTAATGAAAATTCTACACACAATAAGTAAAGTGTTACAAAAATTATATGTATTTTATTCAACCAATTGCTTTCGAATGTCATCATCTACATCCGTGACAGAAGTAAACAGTTAAATGTAGAGACAAATTTGTTCCTTTTAATACAAAGTGTTAACACATTTGATGCTGGTAAATTAACTCAAATCTGATGGTCGACTGGTGAAAATAATTTTAGAATTCTTGAAAACATCAATGACAATTGAAAGGAACAATGTTTCAGAAATTTTCATAAAGTATTCAGTCTTTACGTATAATTTTTTAAATGTTGATTATAAAATGGAAATGTAGCAACGTGTATTTCAGAAACCGTAGAGATCGAAATAGTCTTGTATAGAGCTCCAACAAGTTGTTTATTTCTAAGTTCTCATATTGAAATGGTAAATTTGAACCATTGAAACGTCGCAAAGCTTACGTCAAGTGCGTTAACTCGATTTAGTTTGTCAATAGACGCCGGAACTTCCGATCAATCTGAATCTCTTCATAGCTTGATGCAGTTGCGTGAAAGCTAGTATTCAAGTTTCAGTCGAGTTCAAACTCTGTAGTAGCAATTAGCGTAAGTATCTAGTTTTGACAAGGATACCTTAGTTTAGACGTGAATTGACCGTGTTTAACCAAAGTTTCAAATTTTGTTCGTATTTAAACCTCGTATTAGACAAAATACGACCCCAAAGGCATTGATAAATCCACTCCTTTACTTGCGACATTCTCAATTGCGTTGAAAATGAAAATAATAACAACATTCCAGAAGATAAGCTGTAGCCCATATTACAAAAGAATTTGAGCTCAGGTTTAAAATGCACTGGAGAGTATCACGTCACATGCAGCTGAATTGTGTGCACGATATCACAGAACTGCGTGAGTTTCAAATAACGATCAAAGGTGTGTTCGTGGAAACGATTGCATTGTTGTAAACCGACACCGGAAACCTTCGTCCTTCACGCTTTATTTTGTATCCTAAATTTTACTCTTATATTGAATTTGTATACAACAGTCCAAATTATCAATACAATAAGTTCATGTTTCCGAATAGTTCATTCAAACGGAATTAATTGACGGGTTTATGTCAAGATCCGTGTTAACTATGTCATCACTTTATCAATAATGTTTTCAAATCGACGTGAAACATTATTAACCGATTTTATCTGTCACGCCATGTACAAATTTATGGGTTCGAATTTCCGGAGGCAAATAGTTTCGTGTATCACATGTTATTTCGAGGTTCCTTTTCCACTTGAATTCAGGCCTATTAGAGGAGTGGAGTAAAGGAGGAGAAAGAAATAAGAAAAAAACACGACAAAACTTTCACGTAGAGAATCCTTTCAGTTGTATCAGTCCCCCAAGAATTTAAATATTTAATATAAATCTCTGTAATATTAACAATTTCAATTTTCACCAAATTTTAGTAAATTTATAATCCGTTTTATCAGATTTTTAACCACATCTAACAAGCAGCTTGTTAAAATGAAATTCACTTTCTAGAATTTTATCTTGGCTTAATCGTCGCAGCAGGGCAAAACAAGGTGATCCGACAGATCGTTCTGTCGATTTGGGTTCCGAATGCGTAGAAACGCAACAGAGCTTAAAATAATGAGGATCGATTTTTCAAAAGTTTTGCGCTATTACAATGCAGCCGTTCGCAATTTGTCTTCTGGGAACGGGTAGGAGTCCAAGAAACGAAATTCGACAATCCCTTTTAATTCGTTTGCTCAGCTTTCATTCCGGTGCTCCGAGGCGGTTACTTAGTATTTAAATGCATGGAATATAAAACAGCGGCGGTGGAGCGGATTTGGCGTAATTTACGGCGAGTGATTACCGCGTAATGTATGATTTGATATCTTCGTTAAACTCGGTGTTCCCTAGACTCGACGGTGCTGTAAAAACGCGTTAGCTACACTTGGTCCAGACGGTATTACGCCGTAATGGCGAATGCTGACGGAAAGTTTTGGGGCAATATGCCGTCGAAGTTCGACGACGGAATTAGCGTATAACGCTAGAAGCCGCAGAGGAACCGCGATCTTTGGATCGATCGGAACCGATACCTACCTGGAAGAGTTCTACTGTTACGTTCTCCAGGAGAAGGTGAACGTTATGCGGGCACGATCGAGTTACGGCTCAATGGCCGTGTGGTAGAAACGATAGAATCTAAGAAAACGCTAAATGGAGGCTGCGGCGTATTCAGCTGTCCTCTTCATTTTATCGCTCAGATTAAATTGAGTCGACAATCGTTCGAGGCACATGCATTTTTCTATCTGAAAAAGTGGAGATCGGAATCGAGCGAAGCAACCAGGAATCAACTTTTTAAATACATATCGCCGCAGAAAAATTCTGGTTTACAGTTATGAAATGGTCTTGAAGGTATCCCGAATGAACCTTCGTGCTCGATACACTACTAGAAACCGCTTCATGCGGCTCGATTGTAATGTTATTTCTTAAGGTTCTATATTTGTGGTCCATAAAAACCAGTGAATACTTCGAACTTGCTTTTGCGGATCTCTAAAACGATACTTTTCTGAATTCTTCGATATACGTGGATACTGTTATTCTAATTTACAAACTTGCATAGAGAACTGGACAATTTTTTGGGATGATGTCATACCTTTCTATAACACTCAAAAATGCGCAGAAAGTCGTTATATGTTTCCATATAATGAATAAATTAAACTCCTAATATCTGGATGACGTTTTCTAACGGGAAGATTGAGAACTCTTTTTGGTACAGTACTTGATGCCATTACCTAATACTGGAATAGAACCAAACCTTGATCACATCAAGACTACGTCGATTCTAGTTTGACAAGTTGAGACATAGTCTACAGACCGATCCGAAGCTAACTTTTCCAACCAAACTCGTTTAAGCACCGAATTCTATGGAAACAATAGCAATCGAACATTTCAATATCATCAACTATATAATTCTGTTTCCACCAACAAACCGCTTTTTAAACCCATATGTAATTAGGATAGTAACCTAAACAACATCATTTAGAAAGAATTTATGATCAGAACCTACAACCACATTTGTTCTCTTATAAAACCTCTTTGACTTGTGATGGAGAAATAAAGCATTACCTACGTTAGCAGTTTGAATGTCCAGTCTAGACACTCTTCACTTAATGTCTTTCCAACATCCGTCAATTAAATTCGAATTACTACTGATTATTCCTTAATTAAGCTCCGTTAAGTGCAGCCGCAGAGTCATTATTTGAAGCTCCTGTACTCGTAGCTCACACGTGAACGATGCTGCGTTTCCGGGCATCTGCGTACATTATCCTGGATTTGACCGGAAACCGAGACAGTCGAGACGCGAAAGCTTTTAGGACGAGATCCGCGCTGTATCCTGTAAGCGACGTCGTTGATATAATCTTTATAGAGTATGCGCAGGGAGAAAGCGCCAGGACCCGGAGAAAATAAAGAGCGAAAGCCCAAGTTCGGAATAGGGTAAGATTAAGGCCAGATCCCTTTAGGCAATCTTGTTAGCGTTAACTTAGCGCACAGAAAAGGCAATGTCACTGGCGAACGATAGTATACCTACGCGTCTCGACAGGGCAACCCTGCCTTCCTTAATAAGACATCGTGTTCCGCACCGTGTACCACTACCCGATCTGCGGATGATACCATAACAATCCCTACGCATCCCTCTTTTCCGAACTCCCAGCATCCCAGACCACCCTTTCTCTATTGCTTTCTCTCTCCCTCTTCATTGTCCCTCCCTACCTCCGTATATATCTCTCCTATCTTCTCTCTCACTCATTCCCTCTCTCTTACTCTGCTCGATTTTAGATATAACTAATCAGGTCGGAGTTCGATGCTTCGGTTTCTGCCAGAAGGAAATTCAGGAACGCTAGATTACTTCTTCGCTAGTGTGTACACGGGGAGTAATGCCCCAATACGCGAATACAAATTGTTTTCTCTTTTATGGATTCCCTTGATTTATATACCCGCGTACTCGGAGTTTGGTTTGTTAAATGCACATTGGGAAATATATACATCTGGCAATTTCTAGAACTTTCCGAATAAATGAATTTTAATTTGATTTGATTTAAAGTAAATTACTTAAATTTATCAGCAAAGAAAAATAAATCGATTTACTAAGAAAAGTAAATAGAATCATAACACAGGTCTAACAGGGGGCCTTGGATGTTGTTGGAAAACTGTTGATGTCATTTTGGGCGTACAACTCGAATTGATCCATTACGTAAAGATTTTATGATATTTGAGGTTATGTACTCGAAAAACTAATTTTTTCCTATATTTGAGGTTACGTACAGGATGCATTCTTTTGCCTTCTGTTCTATTCCATCTTTTAGTATTACCCTCCCCCTTCAAAATGAGGTTTTATCCGATCACCCTCAATTTTTTTTTACAAAATTACAGCCATTTTGAAATTACAAGATATATTCCATTGACGTCATGAACATATGCTGTAAATACTTTAAGGCAGATATATTTTGCTTGGTATCTTCATTTGAAAATGTGTACTGGCGATGTTTGCCGTTGCAGAATACGAATTTGAAGTCAAGGTATTAAAATATTTTAATTCAAGAAGGCGGATTCAAAATGGCTAAATAGACAATAAAGAACAAGAAAGTAACAACATTATTTCAGTATAGCCTTCATTTTCCTGAAAAATAAGAACCAAAGCATTACCACGATTGCGAAACTTTTTGAATGTTTTCCAACACATTAGAAATGTTTGTAACCCTTATATTCGAACATTTTTCATTCTGTGCTTTAGTCTAAAATTTATTACTCAGGAGATTTCTGGGATCTCTGATTTATAATCTAAAATCCTGATTCAGAAATTCAAAATAGCTGATTTAATGTGCTGGATGAATTTTATCAAAATTACCTAATTTTTCTTGAATCTTGTTACTCGGAGATTGTTGGGATGGCTTATTGCGAATCTGAAATCCGTTTTCAGAAATTCTAAATGACAGTACAAGCAATATCGAGCAAAGTCCAGCAAAACCGAGCAATTTTGAACAAATTCGTCCTGCATAATGCATAATCAGCCATTTTGAATTTCGGAAAACTGGTTTCGGAGTCGTAAACAGCGATCACAAAAACGCTTGAATGTAAAGAATCATGTAGTTAGTTACGAGTTAGTTTTCTTTATGTATAACAATGTGTAATTGATAATATTATGATATAGATAACAATAAATTACCATCATAATTTAAAAAATAACATTAAATTAAATTGTTCGGCCAGCAATAGAAAGGTTCAGGGTTCAACTCTTAGCGTGTCGAAAAGCACAAGCTTCTCCCTAATTTTTCTCTAAAAAATAAAAAATAATCCAAAAATAAATTTTAACAAATTCAATCTTTCTCGCGAACGCGCAAATTCATTTTCCCCGCATTTTTGCAAGACTTATGAATTATGCAGTGAAGATTCTGATTTTAAATTTTAAATAAGAATATTCGAAAATACCATCTAGTTAATTTATTACAATTATCTTAGTTATACTAACAAATACTTATTTGACTTTATTACTTCGACCCAGACCTTAAGTCTGGACGAAGTATTGAATTTGGTCACCTCGGGCAAAAAAATTACCCTATAGTTTTTCATCAAATGTCCACGTTTCAGACCCTAAGGAAGCCAAAAAACGAAAAAAAAAATTTGTGTCCGTGATCTTGTACGTCCGTACGTCCGTACATCCGTACGTACGTCCCGTTTTTATGTCTCGCGATATCGCGCACACGGTAAGGCCGATTTAAAATTTGCTGCTATATTTCAGTTTGGCATGGTAAAACGCAGATCTGATTAGTTTTTGGAGTATATCCATACAAGATTACTGGATGGTCGGTTAAAAAAACAACAAAAAAACAAGTTTTTTGCATTTTTCGTTTTGAAATACAAATCACACAAAAAAATGTTTCAAACAAAAAAGATAGAGCATCGAATTCTCTACAAAAAAGGTTCTATACATTTTTTTCGAAAAACCAACAGTAATGTCGTAAAAACGAATAAACATGAAATTTATTTTTTAAATACGCGTCTTGGCATAACTTAGATCTGATTAGATTTTGGGGGAGATCTACCCGTCCATTACTAAACAAAATTAGCCCCAATTAATTTTCTTCGTGGTTTTTTTCATTTATTTTGAAAAATACAAATTTTATTAAAAAATGTTTCAAACAAAAAAGATAGAGCATTAAATTCTCTACAAAAAAGGTTATATGTATTTTCTTCCTAAAGTCAACGATAATACCATAAGAACTGGTTTTAAATGCTTATGACTATTATCTGAAAAAGTATTGAATTTGGTCACCTCGGCAAAAAAATTACCCTATAGTTTTTCATCAAATTTCAACGTTTCGACCCCCTACCCCCCAGGGGTAGTCTTCGCCAGCCCCTCGGGCGCGGCGATCACCTACGGGCGCATAAGTTCTTTTACGCGCTTGGTACGAAAATATCTATTTCGATATATCTAAAAGATGTCTTATAGATATCTATACGATATCCGTCATAGATCTTTTCGGCACTTTCAAGATATCTTTGACGAATTATATGTATATATATATATATATATATATATATATATATATATATATATTGTATATATAATATCATAATAATACAGACAGTAATTAGTAAAACACAGTAAACATGTAATATGCATCGAATAGTCTATTACAATACTAGTGCTTGAAGTAAGTGTTTTGCAACTTTTATTTATTAATACTTCGGCTGGCCTGTTGTCGGGGTCGAAGTTTTGAAAATGCTCATTTTCAATTTTCATACATATAAGAAACACTATATTGTTGTAACATATCTATCGAAGCCACTTAGACCTAAATATGATTGGACCCCCAAATATCAATATAATTTTATAATATAATTGAAAGCTGTTAGTAAACAAACCAGTATTAAGGAATAGCCGACTCTCCACTGGGTCGAAGTTTCTGAGCGAGCGAAGCGAGCGAGGCACCACGCCAACACTAGTTTGAAATTGAAATTTATTTAACCAGGTATACATAAAAATAGTACAATTGAACACAAAATTTGCACTCATCGAGTACCCCACAGGAGATATCGCAGATATCTGTAGGTAGGCCCGGTATCTGGCCAGACTTATCTGGAAACAATTTGTCAATACATCATTGTAATTAATATATTGAAAAATTAGCATTAATTCTTTTGAGTGTATAGGCAGTTTAATTTATAATTTATTTTTAGTTTAAAATCTTTGGATTTACTGATAAGTAACCGATTTCAGCACTACCCAAGATTGATTCCTCCATTTCTTGGCCTCTATATAAAAGTTTTCAATCGTCATAATAACGTCACGAATATAACATAAAAATACTATTACTCTTTTTGAAATCCTAAGAAATTTTTCAGCACTCTGACGCCATAATCAATTTCTCATCTTGGGGCCAAAGTGGCAAGTGCGAATAACCGACCCTCTCGCACATTGTATTAAAAAATATCGTATCTATTACAACATGAAATATTGATCTCTATAACGAGTGAGATTGTCACGTTCACTTTGTTAGAGTGATAAACGTTCCACTCCTTGAAAATAAAAAGTTTCGCCCCTGATGCATAACATCTATTTGTCATCCTTTAATAGAACGTCTACGAATTGATGGAAGTGACGCAATTTTTTAGACATTTGAAAGTTCACCTTCTTGCAGTTAACAACGAAAATTGTATAAAATATTTGTTATTGAATTTCGTATAAACATACATAACTTCCACCAAAAATTATAGTTAAAACGCTACACTTACATCTTAATTTTAATAGTATTTTATTTAATTAATTTGAATGTTCACTGATAATATCGGCTAATACATTTTTAGTTATATTATGCGAAAAGATTAGTCAATGGTCTTTAAAAATCAGATATTGTTGGAGTAAACTAATATAAAAAAGCTACAAAAATGTAATATTCATATATGTATAATTTCTTTAGCGTAATTTTTTGCAGAAATCCCTAAACCGTATCTTTTAAGTTAATAAAACCAACAATTATGATTTCAACTTGCATTAGTGCTAAGTCAGAATCGATTACTAATACAAATCTAATTTCGTTCATTAAGAGCTACTTAGTTGTCATAATTATGACATTATTTGTTTTTTACCCATTACTTTTGCAATACTTTTAATAAATAAGAAACTGATTTAATAAACACATACCCATTCACTGGGCAGTAACTTGAAGTATGGAATTTGCTTACCTGAAATAGAAAAAGGCACGTTATTAAAGTACTTTACTTACATTAATTACATAAATTACAAAGTTAAACTAAAAACTATAAACTGTATAAATTTATGTTTTCAAATTACATTATGAGAAAGTATAAACTAATCATTTGCGGAAAATGGTAATTTGTTCGCTATTTATGTGATATGTAAATGCATAACATACTATAATGCGTGATGATTTTAGGAGACGCATTTTCGTTTTAACTCTAAATACCCATTCTGAATTTTGACTTTATTATGGTTATTAAACCACCAGTATATCCAGGTGTTGCGATGTTAAACACACGACTAGAATATTACGAATAAAAATTCACTATTTATCGCTATTTTTAATGTTGGCTTTCCAAAATACGCTTATCTGATATCAAATTCCATGTTTCACACGATATTTGTACCTTTAAAAGGTATGCCAATACCCTTACCCATAATAAAATTCGATAAATTAACAATAACACCAAAAAATTGAATGCTTTTTTTTAAAAACCTTATCAATTTCTTATTTCAACATTCGAAAAAATGTGAGAAGTATCATTAGAAAAAGAGGACCTTGGCCAATAAGAAATGACTAGTGATAACTTTTTATCGTAGAGTTTAACTGCTAAAATATTGTATCAAAAAGAATGAAAAAAATTTGTACATATGGACGTTAAAGTGTTAAAATTGCGATATAGCAATAACTACGTTACAATAAGTGGTTAATAAATGTTCTTTCCCTACAACAATATATACGTCTTATCAGCTTTTCTGGGCCCGCCAATAACGAATAGGATTTAAGATGACGGAGTTGAAACCGTGTCAAACTCACATGCTCTTGACGTTGTTCGGACAAACTTCAAAATTTAAAATGTCTGCAACTCATTGTTAAAGGTGTGAATACTACTACTTTATGTATCTTGCACATAACCTTAAAAAACAGCTTAACACACATTTTTAAGTTTATAATGTTCAAAAACTAACAATTGTGATGTGATGAACAGATTCCGAAATCGAATTCCGATATTACGCACAAAATTACTTCGGAAATAATTCATATCATCCAATATCGGCTTTTTATAGACGAGTCTTTATTATCGAAGGAGAAGTTTTTGGACTGATTGACTCGAATACTTGTCGAATCATCTTATGTTACAAAAATGGTTCCTGAAGAAGTTCCGGCAACATCAAGCATTTTCTGCTAAAATTTGATATTTTTATATTAATTTTACAATTTTATAAATACAGTAGAGTCACGGTATATTTACCCACTCTTTTCGTCGCCCCCCCCCCCTCTCGTTGTATTTGCGAAAAGAAGGGGATCGGCACTTCTCCCATTCTTCACAGTTGCGATATGTTCGTGACGTCACGACAGGCCCTTTCTAAGGCACAAGCCCGCAAGGTGGGGGGAAAAGCGAGCGACCCTTGGTAAATATAACGAAACAGAGCAAATATGCAGGGACGTAAATATAACGAGAGGCAATTATACCGGGACTATACTGTAGTAATTACACGAAACCATTACATATTATATTGTAAACATAAATAACGGATGTTGTGTCTATGGCAAAAACTCCACTACAAAATCGACTATACGCAAATCCTCTGTATCCTGTTGGAAATTTATCGCGTACCCGAAAATACGCCACATTAGCAAATATCGGTCTCGTACATCGAGTGAGTCGCGTCTTATACAAGGCGGATCCTGGCAATCAATCTTCCACCACTTTCCCTAATCGCAGTAAATCGGCGAATTACACCGATGGGGAAGTATTCGTGGACGCGTCGTTAAAACACCGCGGCATCGTGCATCACTGTATTTATCTATCGAGCAATGCATATATCATGCGTCGGCCGACCGAGCATGGCGATCGATTTTACGGTTTTGGCAAAATGTCCTAGGCGCCTTTAATTTTCGCGACTAAGGACGGTTGCACTAGTAACGTACGAAAACGTTACCGCTAATGGGAGCCGTCGACGTTATCGTCATATCGATTTCGGATTAAGAGGAAGTGCTCGGGCATTAAAGCGCCTCCAAAGGGCACGAAATGGTCCAATTTACCTATGGTGATGCCCTCCAACTCTCCCAATGCATATCATATTTCGTCTTAGGTCATTAGCGAATACGAACCTGATATATACGCCTTCGGTCGTTTTTTACCTTAAATTCCTTTGGGTAAAGAGGGTTCAATTTGTTGGTAAGTCTGAATTTGACTGGAAATGGCGTTATTAATTTTGGAGTGAAATATAAAATACCGGAACTAGGCACATACTTTTATAATATTTTATACGTTCATATTCACGCATATTCTTCAGTAATATAATCCAAGAATTCACGAATAAAATACAGAAATCACGTAACAAACTGTGCGCATACATTAAACGCGACGGGAATACATTTACACCTTAAATCAACCGAGGGCTCAAAAACCAACGAGATGCAACTTTCGAATAAGACGAAACAAACTTTTATAAACTTGGTGCATTTTATGAATTTACGAAATGAAAAGAGACGATCGGGGAGTCTAGCTCGTTGTTCGGAACACTCACGTTTCTTGATACCAGAACAATAACGCCATCGCCGAGCACTTTATTATATCTGTATATATATAGCTGCTAGAGGGCACACAAAAGAGTGCCAAGAGAGGCTTGCCTCTCAGCTCGGTTTGCAGAGGTCGACTTTAATCGGAATCGGAGGAATGAGCGCTATGAAAATAAAATAGAGAAAAAAGTGTAAACTCGTAGGGGACGAGTGGCACAATAAGCGAGCCGTCGATTTATAAACTCCGGAGTGGGTATCGGTATGGAGCGCAAAGTATTATACACATGCCTATATACACATTATACCTTGGGACCACAATCAAAGAATTTAAACGGATCAGTATACATCCGTCCGAGGGTAAAAATCTTCTTTTTGTCATTTTCTCGTGAAAGATGACGAATGCTGCATTGTAGACCTCAGAAAGAAATTAAAAAGTAAATTACTGGAGCTGCCGATATTTCGAAATGACTTTGCTCTAGAAATATGATTCCGATTTTATAACAGGAGCAAATAAACTTCTTCGTTCTGTGTATTTATTAAAGGAACATTTTTGTTTCCACATATTTTCCTCATACCGAAATACGCCTCCTTTTAATTGGGCCATCTTTACCAATTTACCTCTTAATAAACTCCGTACCTAATTTATGCTCTCGCAGTCCCTGTCACCCTATGTACACCCTTGCGACCAGCATCCTCAATTTTTTTTCAACATTACCCGTGCATTTCTCGCCTCTCTTCTTTGATCCCCTCTATTTCACTTACTCTGGGCTATTCTCTGTCTTCCTAGCCCAGGCTTTTTCACTTTCTTGTTCCACCTCTGACTTTTCCACATTTTGCCACGTGTTCGCCCTGTTCAGAATCATCCTTTCGCGACTCGGACTTTGCTCCTCTCGCTCACTCTATTTCTCCTGGTCGTAATTTCTTTGTTTTTACTTGATATAAAACACAGGATTTCAATTTAGCCCCTCATTATCTTGTATTTTTACCGAGCACGCACCTTCTATGTGTGTCTAATTTCTCTCCTGGTATTCTTTGTTCCCTTGTCCATCACATTTTAAAAACTCGGCTCGTTTAATTTTGTGCATTCTCTCTTCTCGCTTCATGCGATATAACCGACGAAAGTATAATTAAAAATAACGAAACGAAAAAGAATGAATCAATTAAATCCATCCTCATATAGGAGCGGATTACAGAATGGTATGTAGAGGAATATATTGAAACAAAAATATGTCGGATATAGGGGATAACCGGCACCGTGACGCAAGGGCAAATTGACGAACTTCCATTTATTCCAGAATGATAAGTCAAATTAATTTTACCATTTTGCAAAATTAATGTAATCTGTAAGCCGGATACAAAATAACGATACTCCAATTGTATTAGTTACCTTTATTTATAATGATCCGAGCGATTAACCATGCAATATGTTTCCTGTATTTTTTACAGTTTCAATTAAATTAATAAACTATCATCCAGAAAATAGTAAAAAAAAGCTTATCTAATGTCATACTTCTAATATTTTGGAGTTAATTACTTATTGATGAGTTTTTTTATTAATTAAACTATATAAACTTCGTGCAGAATACCAAACATTACTTTTTATACGTAAACAATAAACATACCAGACAGGTATAAGACAAATATAATATATAATAAGTACAGACCGCCTCATTATTTAGGCGGATTTAACGATTAAACGCTGATTTTCTCTTAGCTTAAAGCAGTAGCCACATACGTGGCTTGGGTCTGAAAGTTGAAATAGATTATAAACTTCGCAGAGAATTTCGTAATCCCAGCGTTTGGTAGCAACATTAACAACATAATAGCATTAAGAGTTATAAAGGCTAAAAAACATCTTCTTAAGCGTACATGTTTGGAGAAATATTTTTGTCTGGATATATGGTGTTGTTTTGGCTCTAATATGTCGATATACTTTGAGGATTTAATATAATAAACAAATAGTAAATATCAAAATAAATCATATGACTTTGAATGAAATTCAAACCATTCGAGTATTTCTTAACTTTAATTAGAAATTAAAAGATATCTTTAAAAACTGGTGTTTTCAATCAATGGCAAATTACATAGATTACAATTTCAATTGTGTAAACAAATTAATTATTATATAAATAAATAATTTACTTACAACATTTCTTTGTATAATATTATAATTTCATATATATATATATATATATATGAACGTTTTACATCTAAATTTTTAGAATGCAATTTGCAGTAATAAAAAAAGTTATACCCAGAAGAAAAGAATCTTTTAAATGTTGTACGACTCTCTTCTATTAATATTTCACTGTACATTTTCAAGATAAAATAGCTTCCGAATAAAATAATTTCGTTCAAACGTCGAAAGGTTTCGTTGAAATCTCGTACATTTCATGCATATCTTCCATAAGATTCTTTACTGAAAATCTATGAAGATTCTTGTACAAATTCTAACCACAGAATGCATTTGTATTACTGTAGGTAAGTGTGAGTAATATTATATTTTAGTAACTATTTATGAAAAATTTGCAAATATGTATTTCGGTTGAAACATTTTTAGCGTAAAAATAACATTAATCATTACCATTCTGATCTTGTACATTCAGAAAAAAGTTGTTTAAACTTAAACACAATTTGTTTAAATAAAATAAATTATCACATTGATATTGAGTTTAAAAAATAATTCTTTCGATCAAAACAGTTACTTTATTAATCACCCTTTTTTAAATAAATACACAGTATAATTAAAAGAAAAAATTGTGTTAACTTAAAAAACTTATGCGTTGAATTTAATAACAATTGTTTTTTTAATTTAAACAAACCTTTTCTGTGAGTGGAATTTCAACTCGATTTTGTTCGATTTCATATTTCTTGTTCATCAATCATTCTGAAAATCTTGATTTTATAAATTTTATATACAATGACTGCATACAAGATATTTATTAAGTAGAAATATTGAAATTAAAAACAATATGATAATTTATTTTAGCGATATGCAGAGGGATTTTAAAAAATGTATGACACTTTGAAAGTTTTTATTTTTGATTTGAATTAAACTCGTGTAATAAGTTACATCACATGAAGGTTTGATTTTTAAAATACATACCATTGAATTATATATTAATTTTTATTTTCAAACAACAAAAGGTTGCATTAAACATTTAAGAAAAATCAAGACATTATGAACAATATATAAAAGAATTCATATATATTTATGGACCGCATTATTATAACTTTTCTCTATTACAGTACAAGTTCATGGATGTTACATGTCAGCCATATTTACAACGTATCCTAGAATAATAGGATATCATAATTTTCGCAAGCAAACTTCTCTTTAATAAGTATTCTCCATACATGTCTACTACTAACTCTAGTTTCCCGCACACTATAGTATCCTGTATTTAGTTATTATTCAATTTAGGCACAAGCTGCATATACTCAAAATATCAAGCACAGTAATCCTTCGTCCAGAATATAATAGAATTTGTTAAACTAATGCAGTTATATTCTGTCTGTCCCTAATACATTTTATCCATCTCTCTCAATCTCTCTTGGTTTATCTATCCACATTCGTCTATAGTTCTCTCTCTCCCTCTCTATATCTCTCTCTGTCGTTAGTAATATCTCTCTTGTACCTTCTATATTCCTTCCCTCATTTAACCCTTAAGGGATGAGTTCTTAGCAGTGCTAAGATGCGGAATTAGTCACATGTGGCCGGGTATTTAGTAAATTCAAGGAGATATAACGATTTAATTCAACTACGAGTACGGTCTCATGGGAACCCTGATGTAACTCGTTCCGTACAAATATAATTATTATTCATTATTATGATCATGTCGAGTTGTCGTCTGAATTTTTAAACAGTGATGACGTACCCGACATACAACGAAAGTATGAAGGGTTAGTGAAGAATCAATATTTAATGCTTAAACATATCTGATACGATAATTATGATAACTTTAACAGTTTATTTATTAGAACAAATTATTGAGGTTAAGAAAAATGTTCGTCAATACAGGAGGCTTATGACAAATTTGAGGGAAGAAATTAACTATTTAGAGGTTAAGAATTCTCTGTTGATGATGAAAACTTGTTTGTCTTAATCATTCATGTCTTGAATTATTACCTGATTAAATAATTGATATTTGTTCTAGAAAATTAAATACTACAAAATGAAGGCGCCATATTGGACTGATACGTCAGTTCGAGGTTTGCTGATCAGTGCGGAATATACCGCGCGGAAGTGTCAGGAACTATAATGAAACGATATAACAACTTTCCGTAAGGCAAACGTATTTTGTCAAGACATATACTCGTGTACCCGGATTGTATCGTCATCTGACAACCGATGTGTCCCCACTCTCAACCACTCCACACTACACCCGACCTGCCCGCCACCAATAACAAGAAACGAGGTGGGGAGGGCTGTCGTGGTGGGGAGCGAATGAGAGAGGGGATATAGCCGCTCTCACCCGATGAAAGTCCGAGGTGGTCCGAGGGCACCTCTAGATGTTGCGACTGTAATTTAAAGACAAAAATGTAACTTTCTGCGGAGATTATAATAATGTTCCTGAATTTAATTTTCAGTAACCATTTTTGGTAAAATTAATAGGTTACTTTCGTAACGTGTTTCTGAATATCCGGAAGTTCTTTTACCCAGCATAAAACGTATAAATTATTAGTATTTCAAGATGTTCTCTGGATATCGGATGGCCACAAAACCTAGTCAGACATATTAATTTGCGTAATTGCCCACAACTAAAACAAAAATCTTAAATGTGATGCTCAGTTCGTTAGCCATTTTAGTTTATATTTCCTTTAACACCTTTAAACATCAGAATGAATAATTTGATGAGTCAACAATAACGGAACTGAGTTCCAGTGATCAAAATTTCTGTTGGAGTTCGAATTTTTTGCAAATAATTTTGATTCTAATATTTTCCATTTACTATTATCTCATTGTAAATTATATGTACATTCATCAATGCAACAGTTACATTTAATTTTACATAAAAATTCAAATATTGATTTTAAATTTTGTGAACTGTCCAAGGATACCTAACCGCAAGCAAGTAAATAAATCGATAGCTAAAATGAAAACACTGAAGTACACACATGTACGGAGTAAAATCCAAGTCACTCAAAGCTCCTTCCGCATGAACTTGTGAAATAACTGATCTGACGTGTTCATCGTTAAGGCCAATATTGTGCTCCGGTAACATAAAAATGCAAAGCCGATACTTCTCGTGAAAAACCGTTACTCATGTGCAAAAGAACTCAAACTATCTTTCTCTCTTTCTTTCTGCTCCCTGCAGATCTTTCTTTCCCATCATTCCCTGGTTTCTAGTTCCTTTTCTCTTTTTTCTTTCAGTCATCCACCTACGCTCGTTTTCTGCGACCTCGTCGTTCCGTCTGCCAAGCTCACAATTACACGCGACCACCAGCCGCAACTTGGCCGGTTACTCTCCAATCGGTTAGATACCACCATCCAAGGCTAACGCGAGGCGAATTCCTGGTATTCCCTTTGCTCGTCGCACCATATATCCCGTACCATGCAGGCGAGACGCCATGTCTAATCAAGATCACATCGCAGCAACCAATGTATCCCGCTGCGTCGACGAGTAAGAAAGAGTGAGTCTGTGTGTGTGAGAGAGAGGGACATCCTGATGAGTCGGTAAAGGACAGGGAGTGTCCGGGTGTCTGCGTGGTCTACTGTAGCCTCGCGGACTCCTAGGGTCGTCCGCCCGCGCTGGCTCGAGGACCGAGGTCGGGATTATACCTCGCCCGAGGCGCGATAGGGATCACTTCGAAAACACGAACCAGGCGAGCGAAACCACGCTTCGCTTCAGCCATACCTTATTTCGTGCTCGGTGTATCAACGTGCCCTCGATGAGACAGCCCAACTTTCCCAACAGAGGATATACCAGCATTTTTCTATAAAGGATATATAGTAAATGACGGTTGGTATCCGGTTCCATATGGTGTTGGACAATGAACTTGGTGCAGTGACCTCTAAGAATCGAACCTCTATTATCTTCGACGATCGCCTAGCTACGAATGTCACACGTTGCAGATTATCTCAATCAATTCCGTCATGGACAGATCATAAAATGTGTAATTAAATGCAGCCAAAATGATGATACTATTCTCGTCCATCACACGAGGATATGTTGAGTTGTTGGGACTCCATTAATGTCCAAAACTCTTCATGTCACACTTCTAAAATCGTACCTCGATGTCACGGACATAACTTTTGTGGTAGAGAATGTATCCCAGCTAAGGACTTCTTTACCCTTCTTCATTAACGTCAATTTTGCTGGCTCCCTTACTCGTGGGCACGGTTCTTCCCTTGTAATTGGTCGTAAAGTGTCGATTACAATTCTTCTTCTTGGGAAAAAATCGATGTCCGCCAGTATACGTGCACACTGATGACCGATCCGTATTGCTGAAGTAGGTCGTAAATGAATCAAACGTGGAACAATGAGGAACGTGGGAATTAATGAAAGACATGACCTAGTGAAAGAGGTCCTTCTGTTTTATGTTTTTTACCCCCAGATAATAACTTTTTATTTCTTTGAGTAGGATATATAATAAAGCAACCAAATAACTGACAAAGTATTCTTGTTAATTGTCTAAAAAATTTCTCCAAAACCAAAACAGCACTCTACGGTTCGACGTTCAATCTCATCCCTACATATTTTAGTCAATTGACCACTTAGCGGATGCAAGCAACGATATATCCGTGACACCGGATAGATCAGCAGAACAATCTCGGCACACGAGCTTGCGGTTTGCATCACGTATCAAACAACGCCGCTATAGGAGTAATGAATATGATATCCGTTATGTGGTCACACAACCCAGAAGCAAATTGTATTTTTATATTCCAACAGTGGTCTACAGCTATTTCATACTGAATAAAATATCATGGATCAAACGATATTTTTTATGCATCAAAATTTTGTTCACTCGAGGAACTTTAATAGAGCATCATTAGTTAGTCAACCATACTTTTATATGTATACTTCATTTTTGCTAAATCGCAACATCAGCAATTTGAAATGGATTCTTTATGATCTGATCTTCTTCCAAAAGTTAGTTGAACCTTTCTTCTTTCATGTGTTTAGCTTTGGAAATATTACAGCGCTGTTATAATAAGGACTGGCAGTTATATTATTTTCAGAAATGATACAGGCTTTGAAATCCAACATTTCACAATAATGCAGAATACTGATTTTCAATCAGAATTGGTATATCTTTAATATGTTGGTTGAATCGGTTAAAACTTCTATTGCTCCGGAAAATTGTTCCGAAACTATTTCGGGTCACTTATTACACTGGTTAGCAGTGAATAATTATCAGAGTTGCAAATATTTTTTAAGTATTTGCGTGCTATGAATCGAAATCTATTTATAGAATGTTTCCATCACTCTGCATTTCATAAATCGTTAGTAAGTACTTCAGAAAAAAACTACATGGTAAAAGAAATGCATTTTGTTGTTTTTGAATAAAAAAGTACAGTCATAAATCGATGTTTAGCATACTATTTCAAAAAATTGAAATAACACAATATTATCTTTAAAGTGATTTTCCATTGCTTACGCCTGTAAACCTTTCTTCACGCACATTCGAGTTATTTTCATAGGTTGGCACTTTAGTACTTTCCACGTGCGCATACGCTTTTTTAACCTGAACAACAGAAACTTTCTTTCCGTGGGATGACTGCGCGAACCGTGAACTGCACGTATTCTGAACAATGTGCTGCACCGTGGTAGCTTTTATTTTCTTTCGACCGACTTTTATTTCGCTGGAATGACGCATGGAAATCTTTCTCGCTAGGGTTTATGCGACACAATGAGTCGCAACCGGTAGTTGGGTGTACGAACCTGCACTCGCAATTACATACGAAGCGTACATAACATCAGCGGACGATGCCTTTGCGATGGTAGGCTTTTGTGGCGGCGATGCAATTGATGATGTCATTCTTACATCACTTGAATTGTTTCGAAATTAAGTTTACTTCTATGTCTTATCACATTTTTTTTGCAAAGTTTCCGAGGTGTTAGAGAAAGAACACCTTTCGATAATCACACGATCCTGTTTTACACCTAAATTATATTAGTAAAATTGATTGAAAAATGTCAGATTTTTTTACGCAATTCATACACAAAGGTACTACGTCCAAAAACAGAAATATTGACCCAAAACATGTTTTATCTATTTCAACAATATATGGACAAAAATCAAATTATTTTTTGTAAACATTCTAGAAAATATTAGAATTTTTCTGATGCATTCAACTCTAAAAAATGTTCATAATTTTTACTTTTCCGCGAATATAACTACAAAACATTAGATAACATTTTTGTTATTACAAAAAATTCACGATTTTTTCAAATTAACAAATCTTTTGCAAATTTGTTATTCAAAGACTCGAAATTTCTTCAATTTTCAAGTTTTTCAGTCGCCTTTGAGATTATTTTGTTGAACTTTTGATACTTCTTAAGACTGTCCCAGATAGCAGAATAGAAAAGGGAAGTCAGATGTTCTATTTCTGTACAAGAGTTCTTAAAGATCGCATAATGACACCATGTTTAGAAAACCCTCAGAAACTTATCTGAGATATCTGACTTCTTTTAAAGCTTATTTCGAAATCATTCTGAAGTTGCTGAACTCTTTTTTCTGTCTGGATATGTCTCGAAAAACAAAAAATATCGATAACAATTCTGTATTGATGCGAAGAAAAGGCATAAGTCCATTTTTTTGAAAAAATTCAAAAACCGCCAAAAACTTCACTTTTCTTTTTTTGAGAAAACATTTTTTTTTTGTTTAAATAAATTGAATTATTGTTATTTGTTATAGAAAGTTTTCACTTTTTGAGACCTATTTTTCAAAAGTCTGAAAAATCCAACAAAATAAGCCCAGACGCGATTAAAAAGCTTGGAAATTAAGGAAATTCCAAACCTTGAAAAATTTTTGTGTCGTTGACAAAATCTTTTATTTACAGATTTTTTTTATAATTTATTTTCAAAAATTTTTTTAAATCTCTGTTTTTTTATTTTTCAAGCAGAATAATATATTAAATTTTGAAATTAATAATTCCTGACATGCCATCGATCTGCCGGGGAGATTTTAAGTGGGTGACTTCAATTGTCATAACATGTGGTAACGAACTAAATTTTTGACGATTTTATTACCATTGATTAATCGCATTTCTCCACTTCTTACCCCATGTAATCAAAAATAAAAAAATACTAAATAAAAGCCATAAAAAATGTACATCTTTACGATGCTAGTGAAAATTGAATTGTTTTCAATAAAAAATGTAATTTATTGTGATTTGCCCAGAAGAGTTTAAATATATATTATAGCGTTTTACTTACTAAGATATGCTCATAACAATATAATTTATTCAGATTTAAAAGCCGTATCAATTTCAGGGATGAAATCAGTATTTTAATAAGAAGTAATTAAATATGCATCAAAATTCTTGTCCCCGTGTTTTACGGTCATTGATTTTGAAAACGATGTCCTACTCAATGTTTTTCATAGTTACTTTAAGAAATATAAAAAAAAAATCGTTGAACGTTGCTTTCAAATTATTATTTTTCAATGAATATTGTACATTTGTAATTTGTAGTTATTTGTTGACAACACAGTAGTGAACAAAATAGCGTATAGAGGGTATTACATCTCTTTTGTTTCCATTGGTGCGTACTTAACTAATTACAGTGAAATATGTGCATTTTGCAATTTCAATAATTGTATCCAAATTTTTAACTAAATAATATAACATACGTGAAATATATTTTTTTCAAAACACTTCAATGAAGACTGGGTGGAATATAAATAGTTTTCTAAAAACAAAATGTTACTTACTTCGTTAAAAGTAATGCATTTATCTAATTTTTAGAGCATCCATCTTAGTTGCATTTATAAAATAAAATGAACGCGTAATTTCCTAAAATAGATCACATTGGATATACGAACGAAGTTTCAAAATTTAATCATAAGAATGCACGATATACGATCACGATCTGTCATTCATTAATCATGTGTGCGAAAATAGGAGAATTATGCGATAGTAATCGATACATCATTTATGACGGCTAATTTTTTTGAACGCGTCTTCTCTACGGATCGGCCCGTAGTTTTATTTTGTTCCAACATTATTCCAACGACATCCACCATGGACATTAATAAACGTATGTTAATTTTTTAGCAGAGTTAATAACTTTAATATAAAATGTGTATATTACCTAGATATTGTTCATATGAAATATGAAATTGCACTTATTTTAAAAATAACAAATGTTTATTTACTAAATCAGCGACTAAACTAAATGATAAAGTAAGAGTTTCTAGTTAAATAACACAAGGTATATTATCGTTTAAAATTATAAAATTTACTAGACTAAATTAATTTGTATTTCTGCACTAAATAATTAAATTAATATTTACGCGGAAGGACTTTATCAAAGTAAACTTTTAAATTAATAATTAGTATAGACAGCAGGCTAATGAATTTGCAACATGAGTAAACATTTAAATACTTTGAATAAATTCGTATTCCCGAAAAATTAATTAAGTATTAAGATTAATTGTAAAACACTTAATTAGAAAATAACATGCATTTATATCCGATTATTTTACATGAATATTATAATTAAAATTCAGTGGCATGTTGAGTCAATATTAAAAAAAGTAAAAAATGGCAAAGGCAAATTTAACTTCGTGCTTGGAAGTAGTACATTATATGCTTCAGACAGTTTAAGCACTAGACATTGACTTATGTTGACAGATTAATGTTTCATAACTCAGAATACCTATAGCTGAGAACATTTTTAGGAATTCCGTTTTTCGAATTTTCGGTGATTTATTCTACACACATTATTAAAAACACCAAACTTTCAAATGAACGTGAAGAAGTCCAATTTACTAAATTGGTTTGAAGCATTGGTCATTTGGTAAAATCGACTTGGCAAATACGAGCTGATGACGAGGTACTAACTGGCTACCATGTATCAAATAGCAGATTATTTGGATGCCTATTCGTGCCTTTTTCTGACGTACTAACAGCAATGTGATGGGAAATGCAATAGCCTATTATCATACAAAGCTATACTTCGCAAACTCAAGTTTCACTTATTGCTTTTCCCTCTTTCAGTAGTCGACTTTAGTCTCAAATTTTTCTCCTAAACGGTATATGCTAAAAATTGAAAAAATATATGTGATAAAGGATACTTTAGAATGATCTTACAGGAAAACTGTTATGCTTACGTTTAATAATCTAAAGTATTAAAAAATACAAACAAAATGAAAATAATTAACTGTCCGTGTACTAAAGGATTACCAAAAAATGTTGCCAAAATAAACAAAAGTCTTATTCGTATTCGTTTCTACACCATTTACAACCAAAATAGCACGCCTTTAAACAGAAAAGGATTACTCCCTGAGAAACAAAATAGAGTTGTTTATAAAATTCTTTGCTGTCACTGTAACAAAAGGTATGTTAGAGAAACTTTATAGACCTCAATACAAGATTGACAGAGCACAAAAGAAATATTTTCTGGTTTACAAACCTGGACTAAAAACCGCACACGATTTTGAACATATATAAAGAAAAAAAATGGAGAGAGCGAGAACGGACATTAAAAAACAGACTTATTAATGATTCAATTCTAAGTGTGCTTAATTCATAATCCGGGGTCAAACTAATTTGACCTTCAAGTGACCTAAACCAATAACCCATTAATAAAATTTATAGACCGAATAACATAAAATTAAACAAAAATCTGTTTTCAGGTTTGAAACAATGTTTGAGGCGGATCTCGGAAATATTATTTATGGCTGATCGGGGAAGATCGTTAATAAAGATCAGCTGACTAATTCAGATTTAACAATAAAGGCAGCAGCACACGAAGATTTAGAACTCAAGATGAAACTTCAGTGATAGATAGGACGCTATATCATGATTTCACCATCAAAACGTCGTTGGCATCGTTCAGGAATGCCTTGAGGATGATGATACCAAAAGATGGATATTTCATGGGTCTTGGCTCTCGCAGATGTTGCCGAATGTCGCGCAGCATAAAGGGACGGAAGGCAAGAACCGTGGGTTGTTTCCCAGGATGGCAATGATGTTCTTATCTGAGACGTAAAAGAAACTTTACCTTTCCAGATCAATAGCAAAGTCCCGCTGTAATCCGGGGATATTCGCCGGACAAATTTCGCAAATTGAGCGAAGCATCCGCCGAAATGGATCCCATGCCAATGACAATGTGGAAACCCTGTCCGTTGTCGAAATCGCCTTGAAATCGTGACTTTCCAGGAGGGTTTCTTGGAGGTTGACAGAGGAGGTAATAGCTTTGGATATTATACGGCACACAAGCAACCTCAATATTTTTTCTGAAATCTACCTAAATTTTCCCTGAAGGGTATTTTGAAGCAGCTAAAAAGCTGGAAACCTTCTTAATTACTTAAAATACTTCCTGCAAACAAGAAATTTACCATCTTTAAAATATCCTAGTACGTGTCTAAAGGAAATGTTAAAAAGCAGGCTAGAGGCAGCCGTTAAAAATCTAGAATCTCCATAATTACAAATAAAAACATGGTTGACACAGAGAGCGAAAGAAAGCTCGGGTCCGTGCTTTCGGTGTATATCGAGCCGTTCTTATTCGTTATTAAAAAGTACACCCTGGAACGGGGAAAAGCGAGAAGTCTGCCGGCAAGGATGTCAAGCAGAGCTTTTATACTCGTGTAATTAACATCTATTCAACAAATACGTGTACCTCTACCTAATAATATCCTCGAGACCCGCGAGCAACGAAAGCGGTGCACGTCGTGCGAAGGGTCTCCATGGAAACCCATACCACTCTTCACCCTCCCTCCCGCCACCCTGAGACCCCTTCTGTACCGCCCGGGCCTTCACCCTCTCGAAGCATCACTCTCTCTCTGTCGTTCATCCCCTTTTGCCACCCAGGCTTTAGTCTCCCTTCTGTGCCCTCTAGTTCGTCCTCGCGCCGCCACTTTTGCCTCCTCGTCCCTCGCTGCGACAAAGAGTCACTCAACCCAGCGAACGAACACCCGCGAATTTAATATCGAGAGAAGTTCATAATCACGCCATGAAAATGCGCTTTTGACTCTGTGGCGTTACTCGAGCTCTCTAAAGTTAGGTGCGGTTATATGACGTGGCGTAAGCAAGCACCCCGAACGGCCCCTGGTTCAATTTTGCAAAATTTCCTTCGATTCTCGCCTTATGAGAAAATGCGTCCATCAGCGTCGAGGCCGGAAGCCAGGACCAAGCGAGTGCACCTTAATGGCATCCATCGATGGACTTTGAGGCCAAAATACAGGAATGTTCACCTAACGAACCGAGAGAATTTTCCGAAATGAGACCATTTTCAGGAAATATGATATGTAAGCATTTCTCTGGAAGTTGGTATGGTTCACTTGTTAGAAAAGTAAAATAAATATGTAAATCACACTTGTTTTTGTTTATTTGTAGTGTCTATATCAAATCGTTTTGGGGACCACCCATGTAGAAAATGTAACACTAGTCTGGTCAGAATCCTTCCCTATGTCTGACCAGGAAATCACAGGAATTGTAACGCTCTGCCGACAGGATTCTGACCAGAATAATCCTACCAGATTCCGATCAGAATCTTGCTTCTCCGATCAGGTTCCGATCAGATTCCTGCTTTGTCCGACCACGCACTTACTACAAAATTTGATGAACCTAACCTAAATATACCTCGGTAAATTCAGTCAGAATCTTGTCAGATTCTGATTAGAATCTCTAAGTAGGATGAATGTGGCCAGATTGTGGACAGAATTATGGAAAATCTGGATTTGCCATTTACAATTTTGATAATCTAAGGTCAGCTCGATGAAGTAAAATTACAATAAATTTCTGTGAATTCACTGGTAAATTCAAAAGTAAGTATTATACGTTATTTGGTTTTGCGTAAGGAAAATTACATCCAGCTTGAAAGACGTTCTGGTTGCGCGCGAAGAAAACTCTCGGGGAAAAAAAGTAAATAGGCGTCTTAACGACACATTTACAGGAAATAATAAAACTTTTTTCCGACTGCGCATTTTCACGGAGAAGTTCGAAGACCCCCGACAAATTAAAGTAACGACGCCGGCGGGGCTTTGGAAACGCATCAAAAGGACACAATTAAACGGTTTTAATTCCAGGCACCGCACTTTTTCCCTCTCTTTCACTCCGCCCTACGAATTTTGCGGAAGGCGAACAACCGAGCGGAGGAGGAACCTCGTCCTCCGCAAAGAAACCGCGAGGATTTCGCGCAATTAAAATCAGAGTCGGGAACTTTTCGAGTCAACCGAGGATCCGCCTCTGCCCTTTCATGCTGTTTCTATAAAGTCGTCATTCTATACACACACGATAAAGGCAACGTGTGCAAGCTAGCCTATAGGTGTTTGGGCTCGCACCTTTTCCTGTTATATAATACTCGGTATTTAGGCCTCATTCTTAGGGAGCTAAGAACCGCAGACTTGGAGCTCTCGAAAGTCCCTATCCCCTTCAGCAATTAGTCATCGATTGTTACGGCTCGAGGTATTAACGCTCCAGAACAAAGTGCTGAGAGAATGTATTTCACTTCTTACCCGCATGTATTTCACTCCCAGAACTGATAAGGATGATAAATTTTCTGGAATTGCTGCCCCAAGCAAAACTGGCGACTTATTTATGAAATGAGAATAAGATCTTTCATATGATTCAATAATGAATTATATTCCTATCTTGATAAACTATCTTATCGCCGACTACTTTCCATTATAGGACAATTGATTCCAGGAGTTCTAATCTGTTATAAGAACTACAAAGGTATCGTGAAAAGTTATAAATGTGAGTTATTTTGTAATAGAATTCCAGTTTATACACGGAGAAAAAATATACTACAATTACTTTATAAGTAACAATAGGAAACTATCCTGCACAAGTTACAATAATTGTACGGTTATATTAAACAAAATTCCGTAGGAAAATAATAAATCTGTATGTCAAATATTGTTTTGGGGTCATTGAACACGAATCTGGTATCAGATTTTTAAAATTAAAAATGGCAGATCCAATATGGCGGATCAAAAGTTCCAATTGTTTGCAAAGTCTAAAACTATATACGTCATATTAACTATATTTTGAATTTTGAAAATCTGCATAATATATTTGTATTCACCGATCGCAAAAAATGCCCAGTTGTTATTTTCGCGAAGATTTGCTGAAATTTCCCACTTTGGATCCGCCATTACGAATTTGAAAATCTGATGCCAGATTCGTGTTCGGTAACCGCAAAACCCTCGAGTAACTATTTTTGTAAAGCTTTGCAAAAGTTTGCAATTTTTGATCCGCCATAATGAGTTTGCCATTAAATAGAATGCACTTAAATAGAACGATGATTCTATAATCTCCTATCTTCAAGCAATAAATTCCGAGTGTTATTAGTATGGGTTTCTGAACAAATATGTCCGCTTTTTTTACTTATTTTTTATAATGACTATTAATTTATAATGACTATGAACAATCAGAACTTTACATCAAATATGATACAATAGGTTGGGAGTTTTGCCGAGTACAGCGCAACTTTTGTCATAATTGTACAACATGTAGTTGTACAATTATCACTGGATGTTTTCAAGATCTCGAAATTCAAGATGGAAAATTGTCAAATGACGCGTAATTTAATTCGACCAGCACTCAAAAGATCCTGGGTTCAAATCCCGGCACATGGAATTTCTGGATTTCGAACTTAATTTTTTTTTTAAATAAAAAAAGTATAAAGAATGCTTATCATTACACCCATGACTGCAGTGTAAATTTATTAAACAAACAAGACATATTTTCTACCGTAAATTTGTTCCAATACCATTTCCACCTTGCTACAGAAATAAATATTAATATATAAAAATAGGGAATTATTGTAAACATCCGAAGTTTTGTTGAAGAAGATCGCGCTATCACTACAGGACTACATTGACTTTAGATTCGGTAAGCAAAATACTAATTTCTGTTCTCATTTATCTGCTCAAAATTTGTAGAAACCACAAGACAAACTATTAACTCTTAATCCCGACGCATGGATCGTTTTTGACCCAGCGAAAATTCAAATTGTACTTTATAAATTGTAAACATTTTCGAACTGCAGTACATATTTACCCAGGTAGTGGGAGGAAAAGGCTTTAAAATATTCGTCGGAACTAAGGTTTAAAAATGTGTTTTATTTCATGCACAACCAGCATAAAAGAAAGAGCTTCAGAAAGGTTATTTATTTTCCTCCCAGTAATGAAGTGAACTATTTTTACGATTTCCTACGGATTTGAAAAGTTATTGCTATTTTTTTTACAGTGTGGGGTAAATACACATAGAATTTTACAATACGTATGTCTACCTACAAATACAGACATATAAAATGAATAAACTGATGGTTTACTAATATGAGGTTCATACCAGGGAAATGTGTTCACTAGTGTGAGAACTTGATTATTGTGACGTTCACTAAAGTGAGGTTCTGCTTTTGTTTTGAATGTAGAACAATGCCTGTAGAGGTATTCAAACGAGGGTAAAATACTGCAAATAAACAAGATTCAGATTGAAATTGAACTCTAGAGAAGTGAAATGTAATGATTACTCTCTCTAAAACTGCGCAACTGACAACGCAATTAATTTTAATGTATAATCAGTCACGCTTTTGTTCATGACTAAGATTTATCTTGTAATCTTTTTAAGTATTCTCATCTCAGATATAAATCAAATATTTACGTAAAACCATAAACAGAACCAACAATATTACATTGTATGTAATTCTACGGAATTTTGAAATTGGCGATACTCTTAGTTTATTTTAATTACTCTATATTGGTCTTTAAGAACGAGACAAGATGAAATCATGGTCAATTATAGTGGCGCCACATTAACCAATTACATAGAAACTAACGTCTAATAAGATTCAAAGTGAACTTGTTTCGGATGGTTTGGACCTTTTTCCATCTCCTTCATTAGCTCAGACTATTTACGCTGTACAACGATGTTAACAAGTATATTATACCGATTAACTTTGAAATGCGAGTACATTCGTTTATATTTCCTTAACTCGACTAAAGTATTTATTTTTCTTTACTTGCACACATATTTAATTACTTCTTGTAAAAAATATTGTGAGTTTTTTAACTTGTTTGCAAGTATTATGAGCGATGGTAAGTGATATCATCGTGTTCGAAATATTCGTACATTCTTAACTCTATTATCATTTTACAAATAATGCGACTTAGGAAAATTAGTAAACTGTATACAAAATTATAGTTATACCTGATAATTAATATGGTTCATTAATAAATATACTACAGACCTTTCGGTATACCTTAATGTGTTTCATAATATGCATCGTATAATCTTACACATCATAAATAATCATTCATCATGTTTTGATATAATATCGAAACATGGTTCATATATCAGCAGTTTTCTCCACTATACATCCCTTTATGTACTTTTAAAGAAATGATAAGAATTATTACTGACATTTTATATTTAATAACCCATTTGTAAACATTTTAAGTTTTGTAGTGTTTTAATTTAACAATTAAATAAATGCATAAAATATCTATTATGACTTATAAAGACTTGATTAATGAAGTAGTACAATATTTCATTTATCCCTAGGGTTCTTCTATAATCAAACTTTTACAGAATATGATTTTGTACAATACGAAACATCATCAGGACATCCATTCAAGTGATTCTATAAACTGTGTAAATCTTCCTGATACGGAGGACATCAAGAGTGACCCGACAAAATTGTTGCAAATTAGAAGTTAAAATTTAGACTGGAACTTGCGATTACCGTATGATTACACCAAAAAACTCAAGAAAATAAAAAATTGTAAAGACAAACATTGCAGCCAAATTAAATTTAACTAAAAGTAATAAGTTAACCAACTAAATATGTAGGTATATGTACAGTATGTCATTTAATACTTGACGGTTGACTTGTCCGTTCATTATCGGTTCATCCTTTCTACCGCCCTCTCGTATACCTGAACAAACTCCAACACATAAACATGTTTACATCCGTATATTCTCATATACAGGCAATATACTCCGCCTCGAATTCGCCTGTTATCTAACATGAGCCAACGTTGAGCGATGGACGTAATTGTGTGGGTTACACAATATCCTAATAATACAAGTAATATAATAGTGAAAGATGAAGCGCCGTTATTTCCTTCGTTGTTAATTAGAAATGAACCAACGATGCGCAGAGTTATAGTATCGATTCTCAAGTTGAACGTAACAATCGAATAAGTTATAACTAGATGTCGGGATATATACTTCTGCAAATATGCTGCTGAAATAAAGTTTTCGCCGGGCTCGTATGTTCGAGGTCGTTCCTAAGTTTACATGTAATTGGTCATATTTTTAGTAATTCGTTACTATTAACTGGCAAAAATATTTAATCATTTTAGTAATAATAGTAAACACTTTTTCGAGAAACTGATTTTAACAACTCAAAGTGTTTCAATGGGAATTGTTATAAGTTGCATTAACCATAATGGAGTTAAATCGACTATAAATATAGTTGGAGAGATAAATTTCTGGAAGTTCAGTTGACTAAATTTTAAAGTATTATTTGAGTCTAAGTACCCCAATGTAATCGAAAATGAATGAAGAATCATTTGTAGTTGATTTAATATCTTTACGGGCATAACTGCAACTTGTAAAATTTCGTTGAGAATTTATTGACATACATTGAGTAGTTAAAAAATAGTCCAATTTACTAATAATTTTTCTGGAAATTATTTTTAGGGAAACTATTAGTATTGCACATCTTAGTCTTCAATCATTCTGGGCACTAACAATGTACCTATAAATAATAAAATATCATAAAGTACAAGGGCCAACTCAGGGTCCCAACGAATCTGGTCTATCTTTTAATGTTTAATGTTCTATACCTATGATAATACTTTTTAAATGGTGTAAAAAATGTATACTAACTAATTTTTATAGAGTAAAGTACGCAAAATCTTATGACGGCGTTTTAAGCACAAAAATTATTCGAATTTCATACTTTTTGTTTTATCCAAACATAACGTTGAAAATCCATTTTAAAAAAGTGCTTCAATATACATACTCACAAGAATTAGGTAATATTTCATGACATGCGAACTACGGATACGTTCGCAATGTCCAACTAAGTAATCCGCTTTCGAGATTATATGTAGTTCTCGTTAGAGCCACCCATCATTAGGCCATTTCGATTATACTCAAACGGAATTAATAAATTGAAGTTGTTGAAATATTTTTCACACTCGTGAATGTTATTATACTGTACTTTAAAAATAATCTCATTGCATTTTGATATTTTGCATTAAAACGGATATATCCAATTAATGGAAATAAATCATCTTTTTATCTTTAATTAAAACGGTTTGATTATACTTGTTTTATTTTAAATTAAATCACTAAAGCTTGAACTATATTTCTGAATTGATATTTGTTACAATAGTGCAAGTTTTCAAACATTACTTTTTACTTAAATATTTTGCAAAATACCTCTATAGATAGGTAAAAGATAATGATCTGCTCATGAATGTAATAGATAGTGTTGATAATATGATAGGTTTTAATTATACAACATTATTCAAATTTAAGAATTGTATTATCACTATAATTATATTTTCGACCGGTACACAGAAAAATATTGAATTTGTATTTATGTTTATTTAAAGTATCATTTGATACGATATTGAAATTCCTCCTCAGAGCGGAACAAGCTAACGAACCTTAACCACGGCATTGACAAGATTACATTTATAATCTCAAATTAACATAAAAGTTTTCTAAGGTTCTAAATATATTGAACTTTATTTATATGTTCCGCCTTAAATTCATTTATTTAACCACTAATTCGTAACCGAGTAAAATAAACTCGTAAAAAGTAAAACAGATAGCTTTTCTAGTCTTTGACATATGTAAAGACAATAAATTGTCTGAATGGTTAAAAATCTTTTATAGATTGTGTGATATAAGAGGTTTTTGAAGTTTTGTTAATTTTTCTTTAGAGAATACTTAAGCACATACCAACAAAAAGTTCGATAGCCCTGCTTAGTAATTGGTACTAATTGTATTATTAGTTTAAATCCTTAGATTAAACTTCAAAATTACAGCGATACAGAGACGTATAAAAAGGCGATGCAGCGTGGAATTAGTTTACTTAGTATGGTGCCTCTGGAAACTTACAATTTTTTAACTATTAAGAATTTATATTTAGCACTTACATTTTTAAGTCCCATAAATTTTTTACTCCAGAAAATTAAACTGTTTAATTATATTAAAAATATTTTCGCTTCAAGCAACTAAACTAACTTAAATGGATGGTATTTTTATTGAGCAAACGCTAAAAAGGTAACAATTTCATAGTTAATAAATACATATTTAATGAAAATAAATTTATTAAATATTAAGAAATATTTTCTGCGCATACTCAAATAAATATCCTTATTAACTGAAATACTTTATTATTATCATTTTTAGTCCTTCACAAAATCCAGCTCATGTTTTTAAAGGCTAGCAATGGCTTTGCCGAACCATTGTACGATTATCGGAAATCCTTCATTAACAGCATGTCACTATACACTGATTGAAATTTAAATAAATAGTCTTTTGTTACTATACAACAATGTGCAAACGGTCGACCGAAGCCAGCATGAACCACTATCAAATTGTCAATTAGCAACAGCATCAATATTGAATGACGAATAACCCCTTCAATTAAATGTGTTTCTAAGGACAAATGCATTTGCGAGATTCCGCAGCGCATTAACGGAACTGGAGAGATGGGGTTGATGCCGGTGTTCATAAATGTATCGATCCGGTCCTCCTGGCGATTATTATTTACTATAAAGCACGCCACGACCGTAGATGCTAACCTCTGAAATCACTCGGTGCTACATAGGTATAGAAACCATATGTTCATGTACCCGGCACATGCTGCCGGCCGTCCGAAATCATTATAACGGTGGAGGCGCTAAGCCTATCCTTTGTGATGGAGTTCTCGTTATGATCATTTTCGGCTGGGAAAGGGAATTAATCAATGAGACAGTCCTGATGGGCACATAGAGACGAATGTGTACCGAGATCATGCTTCAATTAGTCCTCATGAATAATTAACCGTCAACTTATGTGGCAGGTGAGAGTGAAGAATCAAATTATACCCTGATGGTAAACACTCGAGGTTACATCCTATAAATCGCATATTCACACCGCTACGGGGAAACGTCACTCGCCTTGCTTTCATGTTTTTGCCGCTTATCGATTTCGATGCCTTGCGGTTTATGAATAATGGATCGCGATTATACTCATCCACAGACAATTACTGTTTTGCTCTTTAAAAAAAAAGAACTTCAAATGAAATAATGTTTACGGTATTTCTCAGAACCTGTTAAATTTAGGCTCATAAAATCAAAACCGATTTTTTGTTAAATTGACAGTATATGCATACATTAAATTCCATTATTATTTATATAAAGTAGAATCATTATTTAAAACATTCTACAAACGATGTTGCGTTGGTTTCGAAATTGATTCAAACTAACGAAAACCGCCAAAAAAGATCTACGCCTTCACTACCTTCGATGTTTGCTTTGGGTTACGCTAAGAGTAAGTTCCCAATATGTAATGTAGAATATTTTTTTTAAATGTTCAACAACCCTAGTAGAAAATACGACCAGTTTCTAGCCAATTTTTCTGGTTTATATGTTGTAAGCAATAGAGCCCAGAAAAACTGGACAAAAACTGGCCTTAATTTCTACCAGGGAATCTAAAATATAAAAAATCGACGAAACTTTTGACAATTTTCTCCCGATATATCAGTAATAACTTTACTAATGCGTAGAATATAATTTCACAGTTCATTTTCAAAAGATTGCGTACAATTACTCTTCATCGCTCCCCAAAATCGGTTTGAAAATGTTAACCATATTAAATAAAAATGAAATTTTCCATTTCATTTGACCAGGAATTAATGGATTCGGCGCGAAAGATAAATAACGAGCAAATATCTCCCTTACAATTGAAATCCATTTGGCAATGCGTCCACACGGGAGCGTCCCAAATACCGTAAATATCCGTAACTCTCTCCCGTCGGCAACATACTAAATATTGACCGAATAAATACCGCGAAGGACCGTTAACGCGGAGGAAGATCCGAACAATATTGCGAACAAATCCCGAGGCCAAGACCGGACCCGGCATCTAGAACCCTATTAGGAAACCCCATGGAGCTACTAACGCGAAAACGATTAAGAGCGACGATGCGCGAATTCTTGGGCTTCCCCTGAACCCGAACAAATTGCGCGATGCTAGTGACAATAGTTACCGTTAACCCCGGATCGATAGGCGGCTTTCGGCAAATAAAGTCACTTTGCGATAAAAAACGCGAATGATAGGTGGACTTGACAGGCTTGCGATGGCCGCTTAAACGGGGAAACTGGTTGATCAAAAATGACCTGGGGCGATGCCCATCAAATTAGAGACTTTTGCCAAACGGGCCATTTCGGCAACACGCGTTGCCTGCGTCTGACAATGAATGACACTTTAATCAGTCTCCGCGTATAATCGCACCGTGGGCCGCTGGACCCTTGTTTAACATCAAAAGTCAATTACATGGCGCGAGCAACTAGCTGCGACTGTGACACTTATTGGTCCAGAGGATACTCAATATTGATCCGTTTAAGTGTTTTCAGATTTATTTTTGGATTTATGATTTAGATAGATGTTCTAATGTACTGAGAAAAATATTTAGTTACATCAGTTAAGCATGCATGCGGATTTTGAGTCCGATACACTCTAAGAATTTTTCCAGTAAATATCCGCATACTGTATAGTTTTAGCGAGATATACTTACAACATGCGCAAAAATGTTATACTGATATTAAAAATGTTCGTACTGGCATTGAAAATGTGCAACACTTATTCTATAGAAAGTCCCATACTGCAAGGTAATTTTCAATCTTATGGCACTTTTGCGCATATTCCAAGTATATCCCGTTAGAACTAGACAGTATTGGACTTTTAACCAGAAAAATTCTCATGTATGACTGTTTAAAAGGTTTTAGAGCTTTTTCTTTTACAGAAAATGAAACTGTTAAAAATAAGTGGAAAATGTCCGTTTTGGACCTAATATAACGGAATACTTTTCTTACTGCGACATCTTTTTGTTTTAGGATAACTACCCAATGTGATCACGTCTTACGCAGAATTCTGGTCTTACATTTACAACATATAAAATCATTTTGATATATAATTTTTAAAAAGCTTTTCAAAATTACTGGTGTACTTACTAAATGCGTATATGAAATACATTAAAAACATAAACAAAGATTTGGTAGGTTAAAATATAAAATGAAATAAATTAATACAGTTGTATTCCATACAAATAGTTTAGTATATTTTCAAGGTTTCAGTCAACTGATGGCTATTTGCAATTTGAGAAAAGTAATGTATGTATGATATATTGAACACCCCAAAATGGATAATAATAAAAAAAATGAACGATACAGAAATCGAGAGAGAGAGAGAGAGAGAGAGAGAGAGAGAGAGGAATGGAATTGTATAAAATTTGTAACTTAGGGTTTTCAGGGTCGCTGATTAGGAACCCGACACCGCGCCAGCTTCTTTAAATTTTAAATTGCGGGTCCAATATGGTGAATCAATTTTTAAAAATCGCTTCCGAATTGCTAAAATGTAGTTACTTATTTTCAAGGTTGCATATTACAAACCTTATGGCAGTTTTTCTAAATTCAAAATGGCGCGACCAACATGGACGAATTTTCAAATAATTGCGACCCCAAAAACAAGATTAAAATTGTCAATTTTCCTTTGCCACAATAAAAAATATCGAAATATAGAAATATGGAAATATAGAAATATGGAAAAACGCATAAGTAACACATATAACCTCATTTTTCTCGAATATGCAACACGATTGGAAAATTAAGAGAGCGCCTTCGTTATCAGAACAAAAAAATACTTCGGAAATGAGGCTGTGATTGTCCAAAGTAAATTTTTTTCGTTACAAAGACAGCGGAAATACTGTAAAAAACGTACATTTTGATACTTAACCTCACTTTTCTAGATAAGAAGACGTGATGATTTTTAGCTTATACATATTGCGATTGAGGGTTGTTATATCAAATATATTCGTTCAGATAATCGATCTAGCCACTTCTTAATTAGTTCAAAATCAGGCAGTCATACATTTCGAAATATAATTATAATAAATAATATAATTCTTACCTTTTTTGTCCAATTTTTGTAAGCAAATATTTAAAGAAATCATCTTACTTAATTATTTATACACCAATTATACTGAAAACTTATTATTTGCTAGATAACACTTGGTGAAAGAAACTAACTGTATATCAAATATAAGTTTGAATGATTACAAAAGTTCTAACATAATGATAAATTAATCCGCAAGATTTAAGTTAATTGAGTTTAACGGAATACTTTGAAGCATGGAAATGTTAATTAACTTCAGAAATATTTAAAACAATTATGCAGACCAGTGCATTTACGGTAAGAAATGATTCAAAACATTGCCAAGAAGTTACCGAACCGTAAAATGCTGGGATTTGCATTTCCACCAATTATAACCTGCAATTGCAGTAGAAGGACCTGCAACGTTTTAGTTCATATTAAACCATTTCTGTTTACTGGTATTCATTAGTATACGTTTACTGAATTTACGAGATAATGTATATTAAGAGTTTTTATTGTGATGTTGCGACCACTAATCACATTTGTCGTCTTCACCTATTGATTCAATACTAAATTCCTAAATTTATTTATAATTAAGTATTAAAACAAACACCTTAAATCCAAATTAAAAAATCGAAAAGGAAGTAAAGTGAAATTAATTTTGTACCTCCTATCTTCTAAAATTATAGTGATTTATTTTGCACACTATATGAAATATTCAAACTGATAAAATTGAATGAATTCATAGAAGCTTAAATTGCAGTGTATGGACTGTATGGTCAATGACGATTTTAATTTTGATTTACATCCATATCTCACCAAAATTGTACATGATAAAGTTAATAAGTATTACTATACAAATATCTATGATACTTTTACGACAGTAGTTCTAGTTTTAAATATATTGACAGCAAATTTGATAATTACTATCAAACGATCATTACTACCCGACGATTTAACATTTTGAATCAGAAAGAGAAATAATTCTATTATCGCTATTAAATGATCTTTCCTAGCATACAAAAATAATTATGGGAGTATTGTTTACAAAACAAAATTTAAAGACTTATTAGTCGTGAATTGTATATTTTTGTCAATGCGAATTTTGTCGTCTATAGATCATTGCAAATCTGGATTATCTGCTTGAAGGTTTATGTCTTACGCTACTTTCCAGAGTAAGCAAAGAAGAATGGATATAAGTACATATACACATACTATGTCCATTTCAATGCTTTGAATAGCTTATATATAATCTCTTTCTCTATATCATTCCTTTTCCCTTACCTTCTTCACGTATTGTTTCTTATGATTATGAAGAAATAAAGTAAGACATTAAAATTCCAAATCGCAAGTATTATAATTTACAACAAATCTTAAAATATGTTTAAAATATATTTAAAATGTTGTCAAATAATTCAGTTTTTATAACAAAAACTGTTGTATAAATTGTGTTGTAATATCTACGAATTAAAACTGTCGATAACTACCCGAATATAGAAATGATCCAATTTCATAAAATTTTGAAGAAATTGAATGAACCAAAAAGTGATTAAAATAAGACCTTTTTACTTCGATCCAGACCATAGATCTGGCGAAGTATTGAATTTGGTCAGTTCCCGCCAAAACATTACCCTATAGTTTTTCATCAAATGTCGACGTTTCAGGCCCTAAGGAACCCAAAGCAACAATAACAAAATTGGTGTCCGTTAGGTTGTACGTCCGTCCGTGGGCAAAATTTTGTATACGCGATATCTCGCGACTGGCAGGACGAATTTAAAAAGTACAAACGGATTTGGGTTTCTCTTGGCCAAACTTAGATCTGATTAGTTTTTGGAGACAATGCATACTAGATTATGGGGAGGTTTAACAAAAAAACGCTCAAAAAACACGTTTTTTCCATTTTTTCTCATCTACAACTCGTACAAAAAAATGTTTTAAACAAAAAATATAGAACATCGAATTCTCTACAAAAAGGTTGTATTCATTTCTTCGTAAAATCAACGATAATGCCGTAAAAAACGGAAACCGAAGTATCCCACATATAAACAAATTTATTTCCTGCAACCCGACCTGTCAAAAACTCAACTAAACCGCGTTTTTTAAGCATCAGTGTGAACAAGACGTGCTCATTTATCAGTGCTTCGGCTGACCTGCGGTCGGGGTCGAAGTTTTGAAAATGCTCATTTTCAATTTTAATATAGGGTGAATATGCCAATGAATGGACGATTTTCTACATATTTCTATTTCTTATGAATGTATGATGCACAACATGCAACAAAATATATATGTATATATATTTTATGTTCTTTGAACATTCAAAACAATATTTACAGTACTTTTGATCTTCCAGTGTTTATTATTTTGTAAAATCAAAGCAAAGTTTTAAAGCCATCCAAAACTGGTACTGAAAACGTCCCATTTGATTTAACCCGTCTATTCATTGGGGTTTAGCGGATTTTTTTACAAACATATGAAGACGAGGTTAATAATTAAATAAAATCAAAGGTTGAACTACACGATCATAAAGAGCAGAGTCTAACGACTCTAATGGTGGTATCATAATTAAATTTTCATAAATGAATTCAAAAGTTACAATCGATCAAAGTGTGAAAAATGCTTAACCGTCCATTCATTGGCATATTCATCCTCTTTAAGAAACAAGATATTGTTACAATATATGTATAGAAACTACTCGAACCTAACGATGCTAGAACTACCCTCTGCCGCCTTCTTTCCTGGCAGTGTTAAAATGGGAATATTCCCGGAAGCATCAGCCTTTCGTCAGGAACTGCAATACGAATTTAGCCAAAATTGTAGGCACCCGGGTCGAAGGCATCTAGTTTTTACTTGAGATTGTCCGATATTAGACGAAAATTAATGAGATACAGAAAATGATCTGATCGGATCTGCGATATCTGAACACATTCGCAATGACCCGAGATGAGTTCCTATTGTTTTGTTTAACGCATTTTCTATTTTCGTGGTCAAACTTCCACCAATCTTTTGGCTTTTATGCAGGTTTAAGATACTGTAATTGGTAACAGGTCTAATCAATATTGCTAAATGTTGATATTTGCATTTTCTACATTCAAACTCAACATTTAACAAATTCAACATGATTGTTAGTTTATTGAATTATTATAAAATTTTGAAAATCACGTGTAATAACATTAATCGTAAAATAAATTAAATCTTAATTCTGTATTTATAATTGCCAACAATACATAAGAATGATAACAATTTGTAATAATGAATTTAATGAATATTGTGCTCTTGTCCACGGAGATATTCCATTAAATTTATATTTCTTTTAGGTTAGGTTAGGTCAGGTTAGGTAATGATACATACGATGTTGAATGGTAGGTGTTAATGTAGCATGATTGTGTTGAATTTATATGACATTTTAATAATTGTTGTGATTTATATTTATTCTTGTCGTAATATAATGTTCGACAATTTTATTTTTTATATTATTTATATTATTTATTTATTTAATTATTTATTTATATTATTTGTTGATTTAGTCAAATGTTGACTGTGAAAATGTTGAATTTGTATGTTGAGTTTGTTTTGTGTTGATTAGACATGTAACACTGTCATTGGATTGATTCTATTCAATCTGGTTCCAAATAAGAATGAAAATAGCCAAAAACATTATGATAGTTTTAAAAGCATCATAAATGCATCAGAAGGTAATAATCATCACTGAAAAAAATGTTAATTGTACAACGTTATTTTAATGCATGAATCGTTTCCACTACCGATAAGTATCTTTTTAGTGAACTGAAACTGCATCCAAATACACTGAAAATCGTTTAAATTCGTAATTTCTTGTAATACCTACACGACGGAATAAAACTGCACTCTGATGCATTGAAAAATGCCATTAGAATCAAACGTGAATATCTGGGGTATTTTTTTCATATTTTGCAGCATTTTCAGAAATATATACTAGGACGAGGGTATTAAGTAGAAATTTATGATTGCGAAGAAAAAACGTTTTAGAATGCATTTGCTTGGTATAAAATGAAAAGATTTATTTATTTTCAGGTATTAAAATCTATGAATTTAAAAGCCATTCTAAATTTCGTCTGTTTTCTGGACTTGAAATTTGGGATCAGAGTGAAGGACAATTGAAAGTTCATGATGATAGCTTACTGGTGTAAAAATATCAGATATATCTTAATCTTGAGATATGGATTATATCATTTTTTTGAAAATGTTACATTTTTTATCTCCGAAAATATACATTTTAAGTCATATTACAAGAATAAACCCATTTTTCTGACCGAAAAAAACATTTTCAAAACAGAGGCAAAAGTTATTAACAATTTGAAAATTTGATTTTTCTCGAATCGGAGACATTTTTTTTAGATTCTTGAACAATTCTGAACAAAAAATATCTCACATTTTCAAAAAATGCAATTTTTGTAAACAGACACTTCAAAACACACATTTTAAAATTGCAGACACCTCAGATTGGTGCGTTCACTACGTACAAAAATGATCTTGGTTCACCGCCCTTGAGGTCTCACTGGACGGTCATTTGAAGGTTAAAAATTGATGATAAACGAATTAATTTCGTAGGTCATTTGAAGGTCAAATCAGTTTGACCTCCAGATTTTTAGAATTCAATCATTCATTACATTTTCAGACAATGTATATTCGGTAGTAGTTGTTTTGTTGAAGTGTCTAGTTCTAGAATGTCCGTATTTTGAAATGTATGGTTCTTGAATTTCGGGTTTTTGAAGTGTCTGCTTTGTGACTTGTCGAATTTTTGCACCCAATTTTCGCACTAAAATCCCCCTTTGAACCCCGCCAATCTCAAGATGAAGGTACATGCTTCGTTTGAAAATTTGACATGATTATGTTGAAACATCTGAAACTTTTCTGATAGGATCAATTTCGTATCCGAATCCTATCACATTCAAGGTTGTTTCTGGCGATAGTCATTATTGAATTGCTGCGAACTTTGAAGCAAATTCTCTGACTATCATTTGGAGAACAGGTAATCGCCTTCACTCTGTCGTCTCTTTACTTTTGACCCAGCAAATATTCAAATTTATGAAACTGAACACAAATAATAATAGTGCATTAGCGCATGTACCATTCATTAAAGATTGTACAGTTGAGGTTCAATATTGAATTTCACGAACTCGTCGACTTCTCGCTCTTTGACCCGAAATATTCCTGAAATACTGAATCTATACGTCCCCATAAAACAGTCGAACGAATTTAATTTGAAAACGTCGATCGTTTTATGGATGAAAAATTAAATAAGCCAGATTTGTGAAAGCATCAGTAAATCCACTTTAGCGAAGTATTAAAAAAAATTGTTCCCCAGTTAAAAAGGTACCGACCGGCCGATTCGATTCGCGCAGCTTTCATACGTTTATGGAATAAATGAGCCGCTAATCAGACACGCGTCAGTGTTTCTGCTGATTGGAAATTTCGGAAGTATAGGAGGTTTCGACGCGTATAAAACTCGAAACCCAATCGTCGCCCACGTGCGTCAGCGACGGTATTACGTGCTCGAATACTTTTGAACGCTGATTTTAATCTCGTTTCGCGAATGCGCTCAGAATTTTGATTCCATGTAAATGGCATATCCATCGAATTTACATGTTAAAAACGGGTGAAAGGACAAGAGCATAGAGGTACATGTGCCTGAGCGCAATTGCGCGCATCGATGTGCGGACCCTGCGATTTCGACCAGGATCGACTTTTACGTTTCGATATGACAACACGTGTCTCGCGTTGATCGTCAATTTTGTAAATTGGAATGGATCACATAATTCGACCTTTCTTGCCTAACGTAAAATGATCAATGACCTTTGAATTCGTGAATTGAGACATACATTTGATTATAAGCAAACATGATAAAAATACAGAAATTATTAGCAGAAAACTGAAAACAGACTCGTAATGTCGTTATTAATCGAAAAAACATCAAACCCCATTACCCACCGCCGTGATACTTAACGAGAAAAATGACCTAACATCGACAAATTGTTTTCAATTTATTCACGTAAAAAGCTTACTAGGACCTACAATCAATGTTTTGGTTTATTTTGTCAAGTTCGTTAAAATCCTCTCTCATCGTTTCTGTTATCCCCTATACCATTGCGATCGATCTTCCCACGAATGCATCCCGCCTATCTCCTTAACGAAAGCGTTTGCGCGTTTCAATTAATTTCGGCTAAAAGGCTCGATAGTCCTCGCTCTGTGCGGTGGTAGGGTACTCGCAAGATTCGTTCGATGAACGTTGATTTCATTCCAGTAAACATTTCCCATTGGCACATGAATTACAGTATTTATGTGTCCGGCTTTTAACCGTAATTTCTGTTAACTCGATTTTATGCTTTTTGACATCAATCCAATTTATCGAAATGTCTTTATCCATATTTAGCCATAACATCGTTTGTAATTTTACACATTTGATAAAGGATATTTTTTTTAAATTGCGGAGATGAAGATAAATTTGTCTTAAATCCCTTAACGTTCACCCCAACAGATAATGCCGCTTTAATAAGAAATAATGGCAGAGTTTTCTTTTGTAAGCCGCAGGTTGGGTTAATTCATTGCTTACATAGAAATGTTTTATAGCGTTGCGAGTAATAACACAAAATATTTTAGAATCTAATCGGAAGTTCTCTTCCAGATTGCACTATAAAGAGGGATATTTTATGGAGGATATAGGAGTGCTAAATAAAAAATAACTGTCAATTAAAGGTGTTATTATTACAGTAAATCTTCATGCCGACATTCAAAATAGTTCCTCCAGACATACGAATGTTTTGATCGGTTTGAGACTGTCCAGAAGATATTATATGATAACAAAAGCATTTGACATCCTGCGGAACCGTTTGATAATGTCATTAGGATGATGTGCTGGATAATTATTGAGAATATGAAAAAGGCCTTCCTCTTACTTATCATTTTTATATGATCCTGAAGAAGGGAATCACTCCGTCCTGATGCATGTGAATAATGAACGAATTCAATTATTACCATTTCGTTTAAAAAAGGTATCACTTCAATGTCACATGAATTTGAATTCATAATGGTAGGATTTATTGTACGGTATTTTTTCATGTATTTTAAATGCAAATGGTATAGAAATATAAATCTATCAATTTTCTGGTGCTGGTCTAAATAGGTACAAGATTACCACTATGGCAAATTACATCACACTCCAACTACAGTATTGAAGTGAGATATATTTTGTAATTGATCTGTAAGTATTGAATGGGTAGTTAAATACCAGTATAGTCTCTAAATTCCACAGAGACAAACTTATTCTTTACATGACTGTCTTATAACTTAACATTTTTTTATCTCATAATTATATTTTGTGAAAACATTATACTTATTAAATCTGTAAAAATCGAAATTTAATCCCTTAATCAGGTTTTAATCGCCATGATGATCAGCTCCATCGTAATTTTTACTCTAATATTGCGGGATGCCCTAAGTTCCTTGCACATGTCATATGTACTACACCACCTACGTAAGATATCAAGAAATTAAATAGTGACAGGTGTCTTCCATAAAGAGTTAAGTTGTAAGCGTTGTTTACGAGAACTGCAATGTCGAAGTGACTCTTGGCACACTGAGTAAAGTACACGGGGAAAAAATGTTGTACTCTACAACATTTTGGTTTGTTCCCTGTAAATTTGTGCTGAACACAATCTTGGGTTGTGTTTAGCCCACTCTCAGTGTGCATTTAAGAAAAAGTTTGGCCACAGCACAAAGTAAGTTTCTGTTGAGCACAAACTAGGGTTTTGTTGAGTATAAACTTCAAGGTGTGGATTAAACACAAACCTGGGTTATATGGAGCACACATTTTTTTCATGTTCAGTTCTAAAGAATCGAAGAAACAAAAAACAAGTATTATTATGTAGAAAACAAAAGTTTAATTCCAACGTGTCTTTTATGGTACAATAATATCGACCAACATTAGACCAATATCAAACCAACATCAAGCCAACAGCATATTTCAGTTCATCGCTTTCAATCTGTATTTATTTACATTACCAAATGAAATAATTCGTTCACTAATAACACATAGCCACAAAAAAAAGTTTTTTTGGATGATAACTTGAATCAGAGATATTGGATCTTACTGATATTTGGCCACTGAAATGGAATCCGTTGTTCAGTTTCATCAATTGCGTCAGGATTTTAAGATATTTGATCCGAAATATATTAAAAAATAACCCCATGAAAATACCATATCAAAATATTGTAAAAATGTTCCAGGAAGATACTGCTTTATTTCGTCAACAGTATTGTTTGCCATTGAAAATCTCAAGTTGTTTAGAAATGGTAGTCGAAATTAATAAAAGGGTTTTGAGATTATTATTTCTGAAAAGTAGAAGATGGCTCAACAATAATTGAGGGACCAGTAAGATTTTGACTCCACGTTCTTCAACATGTGTAGTATTATTATTTATGCATTAAACACTATTTTCAAACAAAAATTGAAGGGCAATCTAGACAAAAATAAGTTTTCGAAGCCACTAAATTTTGTTTTCGTGGAATATGCGACCAATTTGAAAATCGCGAGTTTGTGCAAGTCATACAAAATACAAACATAATTTTGTTCATAAAAGAAACTTAAAAATTGTAGGAGTTATAACACATTTAAGGTATACTTTTCGTTTATATTATTTCGGTTGAAATAAAAAATTATACCTTAAAAGTGTTATAACTTATAATTCCTACATTTTTAAATATTTTTTATTAATTATAGCTGAATTTTATATGACTTTTTGAAATCCGTCGCATTTTTAACAAAAACAAAATTGGGAACTGTCGACAACTTTTTTTTATATTTTTTTCTAATACGAGTCTTACTTTTTATGTTAAAATAGTATTAAAAGCAATAAATATTAATGCTGTATACATTAAAAAAGTAGGGGTAAAACTCTCACTGGCCATCTCCTTAAATGAAGTAATGCAACCATTATTTAAACTGACCCACGAAACTGGAGGACGTCAAATGATACAAATTAGTTTTAACTTAACTATAAACATTTTATCACATATTCATAAAACGTTACGGATTTTGTTAGACGTTCTTTTTATGGTAATTGTAGCTCAGATCGATTAATATGTACATTCCATAATCCTAATCTATTTCAGCTATACGAAATAATTCATATCTACTTAAAAAATTATTTGTTAAATTTTTTAGATGGGGAGGGGGGGGGTCTGTTATATTTTTTAACATATCGTAATATTAAAATAAAATACAATATTTTGAGCGTATTGAAAATAGAATACAATTAAGAATAATTTTTGTTTAAACGGTCGATAAAATTAAATATTATTTTGTAAATAAACATTTTAGACAAAAGAAATTAGTTATGAATTTTTTGTGAGTGGTAAGTTGAGCATTTTAACCAAACTCCTTTAATTTCTATAATGTATAAGCAATCAATACCAATTACAATTATCGGTTCAATTTCAGCGAAAAATCATTCTAGCAAGCATGATCAGCAAACACCGTTCATTCAACAATAAATATCTTTCCGATCATATTCTTTAAGCACAATATATAAGCTAAATTTCCAGTAAATCTCCCGCGTTAGAGCTTTAAGCGATTCTGCCGGCGAAATGCGTTCATACAAGGCTATACATACGGAAAATGCGCGCATATTCCAATGAACATGTTACACGGTGCATAGGGTTGCTTGTTTGGCTGTAGGCTCGTATTTTAGTGGTTTAAATCAAGCAGCGAGGTATTAATTATCGGCCAGACAGTAACGTTAAATTATACAAGTCCGTGGAAATGTTCTGTCATGTGCGCATAACTATATGCCATAGATTTCGAATTAGGAGCACAAGGACGTTCATTATCGGCGGGTTTATTCGTCATTTCTACTAAACCATGACAAGTGGTTGGCGGAATTGAAAGGTTTGTTTCCCTGCTGCAGAATTTAAACATCATATTTACCGTTGCATCGTATATCTAAATATGTTTCAGTATTTAGGATACGTTCATTAGTCAAATGAATAACTGTTTTTTATTCTTAGTTATATAGTTTGTTGCCAAACTTTTTTATTAAGATTATTGTATGATTTTAGTTTATATAAATCAATTTGTTGATATTGTATATCTTTTCCATAATAAAAGAGTGCAATTTCCAAAAATATCAATATAATCCTGAGCCATCAATATTTACTAATTTCCAAAACCGCAATTATGGATAGTTGCATAGTTAGGTGACTGAGGCATATCGAGTAAATGGGATGGTCTAAATTCAATACGGGAAATATATGATGGTCCATATTTCATGATATGCCAGTAACAGGCCAAGACATTGTCAGCTGTGAACCATATCTGTGCCATCGATATATGTGCCAAGCGTGGAAATTATGTTAACAATGATGGCTTGTAATATAACAATAATTAATTATGCATGATCTATCTTAAAACGACTGTACATATCGATTTACGTTATAGCTATAGCGTCTAAGCCTGAAAAGATATGTTTGAAATGTATTGTACCAAATATATTATGACTGACTAAATTAACTAACAAATTAGTCAATTGCTAGAATGTGATGGTTATTATTGACAATTCGCATAAGAATACAAACAGTACAGATCTTACATCCTGTAGTTAGTAGATACTTATGATGATGAGTTTTCTATCACATCGACTAAAATTATTATGGCTAAATCTTATAGGAAAACGAACAGGAGATTTTTTGGTTGTTCAATATCGAATGTCGCCTTATAGGGTATTTAAAACCCGACAAATCACAAAACAGGCACTTCCAAAACCAGACATTCACAAACCAGCCATTTTAAAAAACACACATTCTGAAAATGTAATTAAGTATTGAATTCTAAGTGTGCCTAATAAATAATCCGGGTGTCAAACGGAGTTGGCCTGCAAGTAACCTACAAAATGAATCCCTTGGTTAAACAATTCTGACCTAACTGACCTTGAAATAACTTGTAGTGAGATCTCAACGATGGCGACCCGAGATCATTTTTTTTACATTAGTTTTTGAAAGTCTGTTTTTGTTGAAAGGTGTGGCTTTTTAATTTCTGCATTTTGAAATATCTGGTTTTTGAATGTCGGAATTTAGAAGTGTCTGTATTGTGATTTGTCGGGTTTTTGAGGCCACCCGCCTTATGGACTACCAGTACTGTACAAGACGTCAAGTTTATTGATTTACCAATCTCCACTTTATTTACAACAGATATCACCTGAAACAAGAGTTTGTCGAATATAATTTATTTTCAATTATGTCGTAATAAATTGTTCGTATCATGCCTCTGGACAGTAAAAATTGGAAGCAATCACTTGAAAGCATCGATTGAAAAAAAGGAAAAATCGGAGCCCTCTGTAGCGTTTGATCACGGTCGAGAGAGTGCTGGGATGGTAGCACTTCCATATCATTGCTGTGCAGTTGAGGTGAAACTTGGCTGGGTTTTCGAGAACTTGCGTTCCGAGTGGCGTGAACGATCCAATGCATCGCCGTGTATACGTAACGAAGAGGGACTTCCGACTCTCGACTCGTCACCAGGCAAGGTCCTCTAATTGGGATTAATTCGTGCTAATTAATGAAATCACGGAAATACCTGTCCACCATACGGGAGTCTCGATCCCGGGTCTTTCGATACGTATGCATCGGACATATCACACAAGCAGCGTCATACAAATGTCCGTCCGCGTATACACTTACGCCCGTAAGCGTGCACGCCTCGCAGCATTATGTGCCAACCCGATTCGGGTATATATGTGTATAGCCTGGGTCGCTCGGGTTGTACGTATAGCGGTACACGGGCCACATACCACTTCTAGGCACATAGCCGAAGCCCGGAACTTCAAGGCACGCGCGGTAGTAAACGCATAGCTATATCAATTTACTGCCCGTGTACCTATTCCTCTACGAATTCCATCCGACATGTACCGAGGGAATTGCAGATATGTATTTCCATTCGAACACGCAACCCTTATCGGCGATCGAACCGATTGATGTCCTCCTCCGATGAATCCTCGCTCGTGCATTTTTGCTTCGGTTCCTACACGATTAACGATTAGTCGTTCAGGAATTCTGTTGCGATTCACTTTCAGCTCTGTTACTTTAGCATCGACGAGATTCTCGAACTTTGTTCTATGCCCCGATACTCGCGTAAAATAACAATTCTTTTGTCCAGAAAATGCATACGTGTGTAACAGACCAAAAACTACAAATTTTTACAAAGTGAACTTTTTTCGGGAGAATGGTTAGAAATATAGTGCACAATGACTCTTTGTTTTACAATTTGCACATTGTATCTAAACCAATGGAGCTTTTTTACTCTACACTTTTCGGGGTCGCTGATGCCAAATCTGATACAGAATGTTTAATTTAGCCATTTTTATTTAGAATTTCTAATTTAGTCAGAAGCGGTACCACTGAGATACAAATAAGATTTTGTATAAATTTAAAAATATTCTCATATTGGATCAACTATTTTGATTTGCTAAATTTTATAGTTATTGTATGCTATCATCGACCTTGAAATACTATTTAATGTGAGTTTTTAAATTTTGTCCGCCATATTGCGTGCTCCATTTTGAATTTTAAATTTCTGAGGTCAAAATAAGTAACCAGCGACCACCAAAAAATGGAAATCACTAGCATCTCATTTATAGAGATTACAATTCGAACATGAAGTGAAAATGAAAAAGTGATGTGTAAGACGAGAACTCTTCTGTTAAAATTAAAAAACCGATTTCATAATACAGTAGTCCCCCTCTTAGGTCATATGCTTGAGGCAAACAAGATGGCGGCGCCTTCCTTTAAGTCATATTTCCCCTCACCTCCCACCACTTGAATTTCTATTTGTCGCATGCTCATACACACATACAATGGTACAGCGCGAGTCTTTCAACCGGCGAAGAGAAATATATGCGTTAGGGGGTGGCGGTATATGACTTAAGGAAGGGGGGGGGGAGACTGCTGTAAATTATTCAGAATTAAAAATGATAATTCCTAAGCCATGTCATTTAAAGTCATGATTGAAGTTACCAATCACAAGTGAGTTTCTCTTTGAAGCAATTGACACTACCATATTAACAGGTTATGGAAATTAAACAAAAAGAAGTGAAACCTTAATACCAAACATGAAACAAAAAATTAAAACTGAACATAAAAAGAAATTTTTCCAACAAGGAAAGTTTTTCAAAAATTCTACGCATGTGAAATTTTGCTAATACAGTCAAACCTCCGTTAACGAATACGGTTGGCACAATACGAGGCATTTAAATTTCCGGTAACTAATATTCCAGGAGGAAATATCGACTCCCCACCTCCAACATTTTGTCGTTCGTAATTACCCGTATTATGCCCATGCGCATGCCCAATATCCTCAAAATGCCTAAAGGGGTTTAAGCGGGGATACCGACGGTAAAGAAATTATTCGTTAACGGAAACGTCTGCATGCTCGAAAACGGTGTATTCGTTAAAGGAGGTTAAACTGTAAATACTATATAAATAGTAAGTAGAAACAGACATTGCAGTAGAATCAGACATTACAAATTTTAGGAGCGGTTTTTATAAACTTGCCTTCTCAGCTCGGGACCAAATTAATTTTGTTTTTAAATATTATATTTAAAATTCCTTTTTAGTAATGTACACATTTCAATATTCACACCTTTACAAATATAGATTTAATTAAATCGTGGGCATTCTCCCTTACGTACAAGATGAAATTCTTTAAACTCTTCCAACGTGATCATAGTCGTTTGAAAAGGTCACTATAATATGAAACTTTAAAAATTGATTATTTTTAGAACTTAATTCTATAGAAAAACAGTCGAAAAATGATTAAAAACTCTTCGTATGACGATGTAAAGAATTTTTTAAATTCTAGTCAAAACGTTGATTTTCATTTTTATTCTTTTACTAAATTTAAGGACATGTTTAAAAAACTATAGTGTGTTGCAATCAAACAAATTTTGTTCTATGTAAAGCAACTTTAAATTCTTTATAGAACATGTAAAAAATGTACTTTAGTCTAGAAGCACATTAGTTTCAAATCAATCAAACGATTCAGAACATTTTTATGGTTTACCTAGAAGGAAAACATGTAAATCACTTTCTTCTTCATTTCAAACATAAGCGGAGAATCTTTCAAATTCATTCATGACTCTTTAATTTGTAAGATTTTGTGTTAAAAACATTTATACATGATCTTCAGAACCTATTTATCAATGTTCTAAAATATTCACCAGATGTGAAGTTTCTTTTTTAGAAAATCTCGAATTATAAAAATCCGCCTTATTCCTATTTTCAGATCGATAACTGGTGACCCAATGACGCTTGCAATGTTCACATAAAATGTTGAGAATTGATTTTGAAAAAAAAATTAAACAATAATAGTAATATTATATAAACAAATTAAAACTAAACATCACAAACATTCCTGGTATTTAAGGTCGAGGCCTCTATTTATTATATGAAAGAGGAAATGCTACTGTGACGCAAAGGGTTAAAAGCTTTAGTATAATATAGTATATAAACATTTTCTTAAAATTTTGAAATGATTTTAACCTTCGATGAAAATAAGAAATTATCAATGTATTAGATGTTCATATTGAACTGTGAGAGATGATCTCATTTCACTGCTATAACTCCACGAAAACTAATGAATATTGTTCAGAATATAAACAATTCTTAGTTCAGAATAGAGACGTATTGTGCTTTTATTGTCATTAGTGAAGTATTCTATCAATTATTGTTTTCATGAAGTCGCCTTATGATGAACGTGAATATGACAAATTGCTTTAACAAGGAGGAGTGGGTTATTGGATACCGACGAATACCTCCGATAATTTCTGTCTATATGCAGCCAATCACCTGAAACTGTGACCAATCTTGTTCCACTACAATTGATCGATTAGACGTTTATCATTTGCAACTGAGTTGAATTTCCATTTTAGTAAAGAAAATTTGAATAATTTTCAGATTATTTGAAAATTTAGTAAACATTTTAGAAACATGATGTCAAAAGTAGATATTAATTACTTTTCAAAATATTTCAATTCTGTGATTAAAGGAATTTTGCTCTGGATATATCTTGAAGTGAAAATTGACTCTTCATGGAGTGTAAATTGATATATTCTAGTAAAATGTTAAAGTTTAGAGAACTACATTTAATATAAAGTACGGTTACCGTACAAAAACATCGGTTTTATCTCCTTCCCACAATACTTTTTCGCTCTTTACATCTTATAAGCCAACCTTCCATATGCATAAATCCTAAACAAGCATTTTACACCATAGCAATGGGGTGGATGGATGATTAATATGAAGAAAATACAAGACCTTCATAATTAAAACCAAAATCTAGAAAACATTCTCGCAATTTTTAATTTATTGTACTGTATTTTGAAGATGGTCAAATATATAACCAAATCGCTTGGCAATTCAGATTTTAAGTAAACAAACATTTTAAATTTTAAGACGGAATGATTTATGACGACTATTACGAATCTTTCTGATCCGTATATTAACTGATGTATAATAATTCGATTTATTCTTGTTAAACATCTGCGATTTTGTATGCACTAGTATTCAAGCAGTTTGAACTGATATCATACCCTAAACGCCAGTGAATTTTAAAACATATGCAAAAACTAAACATTTCATAAATGATGATAAATTGAAAATATTTAAATTGAAACCAGTGAATTACGCTTGAATAAATATGTATAAATAGATGTATTAAATATAAAATATCTTTGCATCTCCATGCAACTTTATACTTGCCCTTCATTTTCAGGAATATTCTATTTCACAAACGTTAACCACATTTGATGGCATTTGAATTTTCCCAAATATGTATGAAATACAAGAGACAAAGGATAAAACATATGCATATAACAAGGTGGTTTAATACTGGAAACCACTACTGCGCGCCATCACATACCAATACTAGGCAATAAATGTTGAAATTTCCGATCTCTTTTGTGGTACACTAACAATCAGGTAAATGTTGAATACGAATTGTCTTTCAAAATTGAATTTAGTTTTACGGAACATTGTTCAACTTTGTTGTAGTGCATTAGTGTTTATAAAATGTCTATTTTATTTTTATGCGTCAATAAAGAAGATTAAACGTATTACTGGTTTAGCAAAAATATAATCAAGTGTTATTTAAGATATTTAAGAAAACAATTAATTTGAACAATATAATTTTGATATCCAATATTTTTATGGAGTAATCGTCGACGATAAATGTTTAGATCATTAAAGAACACGCAGAAGATTACCAATACGACCTTCATTGCGAATTTACAAGTACTACTAGTTTTTAATTCATTCAATAATATTTAATGTTTTGAACTAATTAATTTGATCTATCCCGAGTAGAAATTTATTATGGCCCTGATCAGGACCTGACCAAAAGCGTTACACCCTGATCAGGGCCTGAACAAGTTTCTGCTCGGGATATTCTTCGTATTATTTTTAGGATACAAGGAAAGTTTATTACTGTACTACAGTTCGGTCTCCTCACAAGCAACGAAATATATGACAACTTTACTTTTGTTGAAATATTAAAAAAAAACTTTCTTCGACTTTGAATTCGTTTAATTTGCAACAAAACTATTGCAGTTAGTGTTTCCAACTAAATTTAAGCATATATTTAGAAAGCATCCTTAAAATTAACGAAACAAGAAAATAAGTTTATACGACTCAAAATTTTAATCAAATTTTTAGTATCGTTGCAGAAATCGAACGCGCAGAATATTATAATGATTGCAGGATGATATCAGTGCGGTCATTCTGGAATAACCGCAACACTTCACCATTCAATAACAAAATTCAATTCTTACATTTCGGTTTCTTAAAAAAATGATGTTGACAGTTTGTACTGATGTCAAACCGGATTGTGGAACAAAAAAGGAGAACATGAACAATTTATCTCTGAATGCAGCTGTAAAAAATGATGATTTCTAAAATAATCCTGAATTACCGAGACTGCCTTTCCAATCTTGTATTAAATTGGTTGAAAAATACGCGACTTTCGGCGCAAATTCGACAACACTTGTTAATGGAGCATACCAAAAAGGAAGAAATGACCAACCAGTCACACCCGAATCCGAAGAAGAGTTCTCTCGACGAACAATTCAGGGCTAATAAGTTCAAGTCCCCGTCAACACCGCTGGATAATTCGACTGAAATAAAATTTGTGCCTTACAACGGTTATAATTAGGCCCTTCCTTTTCGTTTGCGTACGACTTGAGGTGACTTTGAATTTTATTGCCGAACCGGTCTTGTTAGTAGGCAGCGCCCATTTCTGTATCGTACTAAAGGGAATGGGATGCGTCGGACGGTGCGAAATTCAACGGAGCCAACTCTTGCCGTCAGTTACGATAATTACGTCGGACGGCAACAATTAAATGAACTTGAATTTCGTTGTGTCTTACGGACCACGGTTTGGTGGCAGCACCGACTTAAGACGAAACTTCAACGAGGGACCACCTTCGCGAACAGCACGGGGCCGTAGTTGGGTTAAGCTGATCTAAATTTAAGCCACGGATTTATGCCGCCCTCGTCGGCCATTGACTTGCCGATGTACTTCCAACGAGAAAGTTCTCAAGTTGAATGAGAGGGGCGCTAGAGGTCAGTTTTACTCGACGATAGGTACCGAGGAAAGTTTGGAAATCATATAAAGATGTTTATGTTGCGATGTGAAAATAATCAGGCGAGGTGAGTACAACCCCAAAAATGTCTGCTCTTTTAAAATTAACAAAAATGTCATTACAGGCGATATGGAATGGTATAAATATTTTGAAAAAAGTGACGTATAACAGGTTTATGCGCTGCCAGACCAGATCGACATTGGGAAGACAGATAAAACGACAAACAGTGTACCGAAAGAGGAGCAGAAAACAGCTTTATGTGCAACTCGAAAATACGAAATCGTAGTCCCTGCGGTCTGGCATGATTTTTCATTTTATTTTTATGCGTTTATTGCCGACATTTTCTTGGTATTTCTCATCGCGGATTTAGAACTCCCATCGCGAACGACGGAAGTTCTGAAAAAGAAAGAAGCACACCCACGCTTTAAGCTCGCGAGTGTACGCCAGGGATTTTCCTGTGAGTTCAGCTGATAATACAGATGTCGCCGCCTGACATATAAAATAGATTGTCGATTGTGACCAAATGTCGGTGCTTCCGGACAATTAAAGTTCTTTATCTTTTGGAGAAATGAAAGGTTTATAGTTGTTTCGAAATTAGAAGTAGACCATTTTAATTTGTCTTATAAAGCTTTTTAAACAAATTACTACGATAAATTGATTCATTAAATCCACTTAATCAAAAATCAATTTCAAACCAAAGATAAAAGTACCATTGGGATTCATTTGACATCGGCATATCGTCGTTATTATTTTAAATTCCTACTTTCGGGCAATTTTATATCATGAAATATTTATCGCAAATTCCAGTTGCCGATGCGCTTAATTCCCCACCGTTTCCGGTAGCGGGTATTTTTCGAAATATGCGTTACAAAGAGAATATTGAAAAGTTCGTCCGGAAAAGCTGCCAAGCGCGGGCTCGAATCGACGGTAAATTCTCGGGCTTATAACGAGAAAAAGGGAAGCGACGGGTATGTACAAAAAGATTATTGACTTCATCGAGACAAAGTACTCGTCGCTAGAAGGGCTCCCTATTGTTGCCGATGAATGAATCGACCGGCGTGTTAAGAGGTCGACGGGAAAAGGAGAATCGCCCGGATGACTTCTCGCATAAAAGAAGGAAGACAACAAAAGAACATTTTTCCAGTCTTGTGTTCTGCATTTACCAAACGCTAATAAATAATATCCATGACAATAAAAATCAAGAAGCGTGCGGCCCATCGTACGTGTCCCACATGTCGACATAAAGAAACGCGCATAACGGCTGATAATACACATACACCAAGCTGCAGGATTTTTAGCGCCGCAAATGGAGGGGAGATGATTGGCCACATTTCTGGTAGTTAGGGGAATGAAATATTTAAGAATTACCAACCGCACAGTTTATGTTTCCTATCGTTTTTCGATGCTGGCAGATACCAGCTGGTTGAAGAATCACACAAGACGTTTCCTATCCGTTAATTTCCTAAGGAACGACGTCTTTTATTAGAGTTTTGAGTTTATCCTCGTTAATGGATTGGGACTATCGGGTTTCATTGGGGTTCGTTTTAGGGATGTCATTTATATATTTTTGTAATTTGCTATTGCACTCCGTACATGTGCAGTATGAGTACATTAAGACGGCATTCTAGTGTACAAAATTAGACAACTTCCTTTAAAATAAAAAAGAATTATAAAAAATTTGGTATTGCATTTGGAACATTCAGATATGAACTATTATGAAAATTGTTAGCAACTAGGACAATTTTTTACTAAAACTGAACATGATGTAACTATCTAAATACGGGTACAGGACATTTTGGTTCGGCCCTTTCGTAGAGTCCATATTGGCGCGTCTATATTGGCGCGGCCGTTTTGGCGCCAGAACGGTTTGGCGTCCGACTATTTGACCCTGGTTTTTGTAGCGAGATTCATTGTAGATGAAAATTCATATACTAAAATACAATAGTCACAAAACTAGCCTAACCTTTGCATAAAAAAAGCAGTGGCGGCAAAACGTCTGGCGCCAAAATGGCGGGGCCAAAACGTTTCGGCGCCAAAACGGCCTGCTTCGCTATATATACTCTGTATTTGGACAAAATTTTAGAAAAAGATGAATATCTCTTATGGAGAATTGTCCAAGATTTTTGCAAGTAATTTCTTGCCTCAAATCAGCGTATTTAATAAGAACTGTCCATTTCGGGTAATAAGTTTCATCACTATCTGAAAACTTAGTTTCATCATTATCTGAAAACTTAGTTTCATTTTATTTATTATTAATGAGTATTATATTAAATCAAAGTAAAAATAACAGAGATTATATTCTGGGCGAAATTTATTGAACTGGATTTCAAAACTATGATAATTTGCACCATAACTCAGTATTGATGGTTCCTTTTCTAAAAATGGTCTCTTTACTCCAATTCTACGAGGACGATAATGGGAATTTTTATCGAAATTTTCAGGATATTTGTTATGGCTTTTCTTAACGACTTCATCGGCTTCGCGATTTCCGTATATTTCCGAATGGTACTCAAAGAAATTGGATCGTACTGCTAGAAATTATTCTATAAATTTTACGAAACTTTCTTACATTTCCAAAAGATACGAATTTTTTTATAAGAAAACCAATGCAGAATACGATGAAAAAAGATTTTACTTATACATAATCGGAATTACTTTATAACTAACAGTATAGTATATAAAAATACCTTATAATGAACAAAGAAGGAATTTATGCTAGCTATTATATTACTTTTGTATAACTCCAAAGTTAAAAACATGTCTTGCCATTTCAAAATTATTGGCAGAACAAATCTACATTTATTACGAGTTTTTTATAATTTTTCGAGTTTATTAAAAAAAAAATGAGGACCAAAGTCGATACATTCCATGCGATAGGACTTGAACCAAGAACCTTTCGATTACGATTCGATTGCCCAGATAATACGTTATCATTTCTGGTGGTATTGAAAAAAGGCGTAACCCCATTATACGCGATTTTGAGTGGTTTGACTTTAATCGATAACATTTTAATTAGATCAATTTAAGTTATTATTATGAAATATTTGCATTCTGTGATGAAATACTCCAACTTTGAAACTTCTCAATCGGGAAGAATGGCATAAGTCTTTTTCTGTTTTTTCAAAACGATGATATACAAAAATTTATTTTTAGTAATATAAACTACAGTAAATGGCTTGTAGTTAATAGGTATTTGTTTCATAAATAAATATATTAAAATATAAAAGTTTTAGATAAATCATTGCCTTTATAGCCTTTTTGACGCATTCTGACATTAAGATAATTCGACTAATATTCACGTACATATGGATATATCTATTTATATAAAGATTAAGTTATTACTAAAATCTGTACCAGAAGTTTTTGGGAACTTTTTGTCATTGTTCTCATACTAATAAACACATTCTTCCTATTATTATGAATTGTTTTAACATATTATTTAAAATAATATTTAAAGTTAGTACTTAACTAGTAAATTTAGTCATTACTAAATTATTTTGTAGTAAATTCTTCAAATTAACCTAAAAGATGTACACTGAAACTTCCACAAAATCGTTTCCAGGAATACAAGTGCGAAACGATTCAACTAAACCGAAATCCCACTTGTCTTATTTTCGTAAATTTAAAATGACAGCAACAAGTGCAGCAATTCGAACACGTCAGACGTGTCGACACATGTACCTGGTACAAGACGTAACAAAACGAAGAACCGTGCGAGAGTATATGAATTCCTTACAGACTTTTAACTGCCACATTATACGCATTACATGGAGTATACAGGTATATTTACTGCCGGATAATCTTGAGTATTTACGCTCGTCAGGCATGTAATGTTTCTCATCCGTGGAGTCTTATATCAAACCGGCCAATCTACTGGAAACGAAACAAAAACTCACGTTGCCAGTTTATACGTCGTTTTGAATGAATTACACAAATTATAGAGACAGTGAGAACAACCTTGAACAACATTTTCGCTGAACGGTATTCCTCGTGTTTACAAGGTGTTTCCCATAACTTTTAATGGGATTGCAGATTTAATCTTGACGAGAAATTAATGTATAAATTCGTCAGGCTTGTTAAGGAAAATGGATCAGATCTCCGTGCGGACATTCGAATCACCGTAATTTGTGCTTCCAGTAATGAGTTTATTTGGTGCTAACTACGTTAATAATGTATTTTATCTTGCGGATTTTCAATTAAAAATACTATTAACTTCGTTCTCTTCAATTAATTATGTGTTAAATTGATGTTTTATTACAAATTTAATTTTTACCTACATCAAACAATGTTTGCATAATTGCACACAATGAAAATTGGCTTATTGCAATGAATACGATAATTAATAAAATCATCAAACATTTGTCCACAATAAGATAGAAAAACATGTTAATTAAATTTAAATACCAGCAAGTTTTCATGAAAATTGTTAACAATGCATCACTTTGCATTGTTTGTTATGAATCAAAATTAATTATATGGTAACACATGATTAGGAGGAATTATGTTATTAATTATATTAAGAGTTAAATAAGATCATTCATGTATAACTTATATTATACAATATTCAAGAAGACCTGATCATATTATAGAAGGTACATAAGTTCAACTGTTTGAAGCATACATTTATCATACCTGAAACATACAATGTGGCCTCAGATTTGCAAAATTCAAAATGGCGATAAAAAACAAGAAAAAAAAAAATAAAAACAACAAAACACAAAAAAATTACAATTACCCTAGTTCGTGTCTTCGGGTTCTGCTGAACACGGTATTTGTTTCTCCTCTTATCCTAAGTATTCTTAGCGTAACATTATGAATTTGATCCACCATATTGGAATCGCCAAATTGAATCTAAAAAATCTGAAAACGATCGGCTTGCCCAAAAACCACTACTTATCACTTCTTAACTGAGTACTCCCGTGTACCCGGTTTCATCCACGTTGAAGTAAAATTTTGCTTTTTAATCCACCATCGTAATTTCACCATTTTGAATTTAGAGAATTTGAGGCCCGATTCGTGAGCAGCAACCTCAAAACCTCGAAACCCTCCTAGTACTCAATTTCAGTTTTATCAAGTAACTTTTTCAATTCGATTCGCCATCTTGGATCCGACATTTTGAATTTTGCAAATCTGAGACTTATATGGGAGTATAATGGCATAATTCGTTTAGAATGTGAATTCTACTACAAATAGGAAACGATGTTGTTAGATTGTGAGTTTCTGCGAGGTACACTAGGTGTCCCACAAATCCGAAAATGAAGTCGACTATAGTTTAGATTAAATCTCGAAGTGATGAGCGAGTGAATGCTCGGAAAAATGTCAAGGAGTGAGAGACAAGGAGGCATCACGATTTATATTCACTAAAATTCTTCTTCTTCATAACAAAAGTCCACACTTCAGATGATAATGTAAATGAAACTGTACGCAAATCACTTTTGGATTTGGAAGCCACCTGGCCCTCGAGAAAATTTGTAAATCTACTTTATTTTTGTATAATTTATACAATTTCTGTTAAATTATTATTTCGGATGACCATAAAGAGTATGGAAAATTTCCATTAAATTCCAATAAAAGTCTGAGTGTTTTCCAACGTATGGGTATTTAAAAAGTGGATTTTTATTCCGGTATAAAGATGACAATAAGTCAATGTACTAAAGCATATGACATTCGACAATGACGATTTTAATATCTATAGAATCTAAATTTATTTTCTTGGTCGACTCGAATTTTATATCACAAATATATTATAATAAGATTAATTATTAATAAATCTCATCGATATAAGTTTTTTTTTTTTAAATAAATCCCTAAAAAAGAATTACGTTGACGTGAACTTGCACCCGACAAGCGCACCGATCAGTCGATAAAAAACTGGAGTTAGCCCGTCCAAGTTAGCAGTATGATGGATGGACGTTACAGCACGCCCCATACGACATTGACACGTGGTGCTCTCGTAGGTCTGTCGTATCAGACGCAAAACTTTAATCCCGGCCATACGTCTACGTGCCCATGCAGCATCGCCATCATGTCGTACACCGCCATTTTCCCCGTATACTCTCTGAATAACGTCCGGTGTTCCGCTCTTAAATGGAGGATTCATCGCGTCGCGGTAATATCTGTTATTTACAAGCCAATAAAATTGCGACCGCCCGTGCACAAATACGTCCGTATTTCACAAGCAAGGAAATGCGAGACTGGGGAGGGAATCGAGATCGCGCCTATATCTTTTTGCGAAATTCTCTTCCATACAAACTTTTTCCTCCTTTTCTTTTTATCGAGCAGTTGGAATTAAAACCGCGATAAAAATGAAGAATGGAATCTTATCCGGCCAAACTGCTTCCAAAGGACGAGGAAGAATTTTATGCCACATTTTTCCTATGAGAAATACTTCCAAGAGTATTTAGAAATGTAATTTTTCGAAGGAAAAATAACAGGTTTCACCGTAAAATAGAGTTTCATTTATTAGATCTTTTAATTTTTCTTATACTGAAAAACGGATCTACAGTAGAGTCCCGGTATAACTACGTCTCGTTATATTTATAAACCCAGAATATTTTCCCGGTTTCGTCTCATTATATTTACCTGTCGCCGCTCTCTTTTTCCCCCACCTCGAGAGCTTGAGCCTCAGGAAGGGCCTGCTGTGACGTCACGAAGATAACACGACTGAGGCGAGTCAGAGAAACGGCATCCCTTTCTTTTGGTAAATATGGCGAGGAACAGAGTGGGTAAATATACTGGGATTCTACTGTACTGAATTTTATTATGTCATGAAATGATGTTCACGATAATTGACTTGAATTGCTGCATTTGTTACTAATAAATACGTTCTTGGATGAGTAGAAGAGACAGGGCCCATTCGTGACTTCGCGAAAAAATTCAAATCCAAACAATTGTAATAGATGGGCAGCAAAACATCTCAAATAATTACTCTAGATGGTGCTCTTGTCCTTTGAAATGTAAACAAAAGTTTGTAATAGGTGGCCCAACCAATAAGTATGCAAGGTCTACAAACTACTTTATGAACACTTGCTATCGCCTACTTAAGTGGTGGTCCAGCTAACTATTTTGTCCTTGTGGGAATATTGCGAAGAGTGCTTTCGTGTTGTCGAAGTAAAATTTTGTTATAAATATTATTTTTCTACATTTTACTTGTCCTGAAAATTGTCGTATACGTATTTGAATCTCAAATAATGTGCATTTTCAAGTTGTCTGGATTTTTTGCAATACGAATATTGAAGAGTAATGCCGGAGCATTTCGTGAAATACGAGAACCCAGGATATTTCATGGTATAGGAAGTTCAATCAGAAACTTGTGTTGGCAATGATCATTTTGTTTAGAGAATGGAGTGAAAGCTATTGGGAGAAAGCTATTTAGGGAGTGTCCAGCTCCCTGAAAACGTGGACACCCTGAAAAAATTGCATGATGTAATTATGATTATGGGAGCATCTCAAAAACACGATAAATCACAAAACAGACTCTTCAAAAACCAAACATTTCAAAAAACAGACTTTAAAAACAAGACATTTAAGAAAATAGATACTAGAAAGCCAGACATTTCAAAAACATACATTAAAAAACCGGACATTTAAAAATCAGAGATAATTTGAATTTCTGTTTTTTTAAATGTTTGATTTTGGAATGTATGGTTTTTTGATGTTAGGTTTTTGAAGTGTCTGTTTTATGATTTGCCAGGTTTTTAAGGTGCACCCCTCGTTTTGAATGTCCGTATTTTAAAATGTCTGATATTAGAATGTCTGGGTTTTGAATGTCTGTTTTTTTAATTTCTGATTTTTCAATGTATGTTTTTGAAATGTCTGGTTTTTTAGTATCTGTTTTTTTAAATGTCTTGTTTTTGAATGTCGGGTTTTTGGAGTGTCTGGTTTTTGAGGTTCACCCGTGATTATGACTGCATCTCTTTTTTTTACATTTTGGTTTATGCAAAGTTTGATTAATAAATTTATTTTCGGAGAAAATTAATGTTGCGGATTTTTAATAAAGTCTTTGAAATATGGTAAGACGTTTTGTGTTATACACCAAGCCTAAGGTGTTGAAAAGACATATTTAAATTTATACTGGGAGGTCGAAACATACAAAAAAATGTGCTGAATTTTTGTATGTATAGCAGTGCTCCTAGAAAGTTTTCTACGTTTGCTGCGTAAGACTGCACTTAAGGCGGTACTACAGCCGCTGATCAGTTAGCAATTTACTTTGAAAATCATAAATAAAAAATGTCTGAATCAATTTGTCAAAATTTGGACTATGTGAGAATGATTCTGATTATTATATACGGTAAATTAACGAATTGAAAGAAATTTATTAGGAATTCAACGAGAAGTATTGGGAATAGTTGATGTTTATTTATTTCCGATAATTTCCGGTCAATTCTTAATTAAATTCTTTGGTATTCTATAAGAGTACGTATATAGAAAGTAGAATTACCACTACAGAGCCAAAATTTTGAAAAATCGATTCAGCCATTTTTAATTTACATTTTTCCACGTAAATTCCTTCCTAATAAAAAAATATCTTTTAGTAAAATGAAATTAATTATAGATGATAATTTACTTATATTTGCCGACAGATGGCGCAATCACCTTGTGCTGTACTCCCAAGAGACAGAAAGTCGGATCAGAAGATTGTTTAGACATTCATATATTCACAAATTCAATGCAAAGGATACAGCAATTAGATTGTAAATAATATTAACATTTGAAATATGTTTATATAGACAAATGTTGTTTGCAGAATTATAGAGTTATTGCGAATATTATAGATGAACCATGAAAATCAAATATTTTACTATTGCCGGTTAACTTTCAAAACTGTTTTTTATGATATACTTTTAATTTTGTACCTTCAAACTTCAAATTTTCAACGAATTTTCATAAATGATATTTTAACGAAAACTGTTCTTTACCCAAGTTATTTTACGTATTTAGTTTCCTACATTATTTTTTCATGCGCGTAAAAATAAAAAGTAAAATATATGCTGCGTCTGTTGCTACTACTCAAATATTTTTTTTTAATAACAAAATATAAATCTAAAATGTTATCTAAAACTTTATACTTTGTAGTTTTGAGAACAAAATATTGATGACATTTTGGTAAAAGTAAGTAGAAACGGCTCTTTTCTTTAAAGTTTAACATTTACTGAATAAAAACACATTTTCTAATGTGCAGCGATATGTATATTTAGTTAGTAATATTGAACTGTCGAAGACACATCATGCAAATTAGTATTCAAATTTGTATTTTTTAAAAACTTTGTAATGATTGTCGATAATTTCTACAATTTATGAATGTATTTTTAATTTCTTTTTAATAAAACAAGTTTATTTTAAAACTTGTACAAAAATAGTACTTATTCATTCTTGTTCAACTTACTTATTAGGCTTGATTTGCCATTTTATCATCATTTTTTTAAGCTGTGATTTATTCACATATTATACATTATATATTTTAATTTTCAAGGTATTAGTTATGAGAGTGGTAAATTTTAACGAAGATATTAATCTGACTGCAAAACAACAATTTTCATACCGTCGCTTTTGGGCAACTGTAATTAAATATTATAATTATTCAACAAAAACAATATTATTATTATTAATAATAAACTTCTAATTACTTTTTCTCTGTGTTTTACAATTTTATTCTTTACGAATTTATTGCATATGTTGCTGTATTTTTTAATTTTCTAATTGTAATTTTTACTTTATCATTAGATGTTATGAAATTTTGAATTATTTTTACTTTTTTCTAAATACTAAAATGTCTATCTACATTCAATTAAATTATACCGAAAAGTTTACATTGTTAATTAGTATAATGGCTGTAAGAAAAGACAATAATTTTAAGATTAGCTTTTATTCTTTAAATACATTTTTAAGTGTCCCGAAAGTAAATTGACTTTTTTTTACATTTTTAACTCTATATAAATATAAAAATATCATTATTTAACCTCTAAAGCGTTTTTATATTATAAGAGCACATCCTGTCAGGTAGGCGGATCATAAAAAATATGCAAATTTTGTTAAAAGTTACTTTCTAATTTTGATATACGATTTTTGGAATTATGATTATCTCAGAAATAAAAGTTTATCCTATGATGAACCGATCAAGGCATTAACTCCGACACCTACAAGGAGCGGATTATCTGATGTAGATCCTCTCACCATTCGTTTAAGCCGAAGCCTTATGTGTTATTCCTACAACTTATACATATATACTACACTTTTATGACTAGTTAGACGTTGAATTAAGTGAAGCTTCTAAAAAATATAGCTTCATAATAACCAAAAGATCGATTTTTTATCAAATATCATGTAGGCTTTTATAATTTCCATTATTTCTCACATGTCACAGAAGTTACAACATATTTTTATTAAAGTCATTGACCTGAAATACAATTTGTTATTAATGAAATTTCAAATAATTTCTTTTAGGTGTTCCTATTGGGAAAATGAGAAATCCTGATTATATTATTTGAAAGTTACTATTAAATTGTAAATATGCAATTAATTAAGACTTTATTTGAATGAGAAAAATGCATTAAGTTAGTTTAATTAATCACGAAAACTAATAATTGGTTTGAAATTTTAAATATCGAAATTCGTAATCGCTTCGTGGTGCTGGTCTCGACGAGCTGGAAAAAAGTTGTTTCTTCTCTTCGAGCCGGGAAAGAACATTATTCTCTGTCGTCTGAAATATTCGACGATTTCGCTTGATCCGTGGCATTTGTCGCTAACTGCCAGGTTAAAGACGTGATAGATTTGCATCTGGAACTTGAAATATTTGTTCCTGCGAGCCGAGTCATTCGTCACGAAAAGTCAACAAGTTGAAGATTGATTACACTGATCTAGTTGAGAAATTAATAGCACAAAATAACTAAGTATATATATGGCTCAAATTTATCTTTATACAAATCCATTATTACTTTCGAGAATACAAATTAAATGAAGAACCATTTGCACCATTACAACAATATTAGTTTCTGCATAATATTGAATTCATTTATATAGAAAGTATCACTAATTACTTGAACTTTTAGTAAATTGTCAATCTTAAAATAGTATATTATGTAAGAAGGGAATAATTACCGATATTCGGCGAGTGCGAAGTTGGTTGCAAATTTGCGCCCGTATATTTAATTGCAGGGCGCAAAATAGAGTTCTACTCCCGGAATGTTAAAAACTATATTAAAACAAACCGCTAAAATTGTAGAAAAAATAATTTTGTAAATAACATACTCAAATAACAATTATTATTACTAAAATTTCCTGTTCCCATTTGTATTTTCGTTATGTTATCAATGCAACTGTAAGGAAACTGCATTGAAGAAATCTGTTTATATCCCGTCGTTATTTTCAAAAAAATGAAACTAAATTGGATTGCGCCATTCATTTTTCTCGACGAAAATCAGATTTGACAACGTGACGGCTTATATTGCATGACGACGAAATTGTTTGACGGCAATAATGCAAAATGATGTGACGAAGGGCAACGTTATTATAATATTAATTCAGCGCTGGTTGAAAGTCGACGGTTTATTTTCGACGTTTATCGCGGTTTGTCTGCAGCTCTGCTGACTGATCATGACGTAAATGTCACCACTGGTTTACTCTAAAGTGGAAAATTTCACGAGAAGAAAACCTGAGAGAGAAAGAGAGTCTCCTCAGAGGACAATAGCTGTCAGCTCGTGCAATTTTGCGCATTATAACTAAACTTAAGAAATCCGATTTCTGATATTTTGAGCATCTATTCACAGCCAAAAAATACTGTTGTCTAACCAGTAAGAGTCAACTCTGGTAGATTTTTTTCCGCAGAATTTAATCGTGTAGACAAAATATTGAGTTGGACCTACTTTTTGCCAAAATTGAAGGACAACGCGCAAAAAATCGGGTTGTAGAACATTTTTTCTGGTTTTCTCTTTTTGCATTTCTTGATTTTTTGCATCGCATGCTATGGTATAGATGTGAAAAATGCCCCAAAAAAATATTTGTTACCCCTTTGACCTTCAAATTAGTCGAAAAGTAGGTCTACTTCAATATTTTGGCATGAATATGCGGATTCTGTGGGAAAATCCTATCAGAAGCATATTTTTTTGAGCTGTGAATAGATTCTCAAAATGGCTGATTATATATGTAGGCGGAGCAAAAATCCGACCATAATAAACTCTTACTTATAGGGTAACATGAAATTCTAACATTTTTGTGCATTTATTCACAGCCTAAACAAGAAAAACAGTAAGTGTTAATTCTGATAGGATTTTCCCCGACGATTCCAAATATGCATCTCAATATATATAGTTGTAGACTAATTTTGGACCAGATTAAAGGTCAAATGAGTAAAAAAATCTTGTGCTTGAACTTTTTCACATGTATACCATAAAATGCGATACAAAAAATCAAGAAATGACAAATTTTTTAATTCAATCAATTCAAGCTAGTTATCTTCTGGGTTACTTTTCGAGAAAAACAGAAAGTTTTTACTTATCCCTAAAACGTGATTTTTTACTCCTATGACTTTCAATTTAGGCAAAATGTAGATCCAATGCAATATTTTGGCGTACATATTTGGATTCTGCGGGAGAAATCCTATAAGATTCCTATCTCTCTCTCTCTTCCTGGCGGGGTGACTGCACATTTTTAAGCTGTGAATAGATGCAAAAATGCTTGAATAGAAATTTTGGTCATATTTTGATTCTGGAGTAAAAATCCTTTCAAAATCGATGCTTACTTATAAAACAACAAAATTATGTTAGGCTGAGTATTACAATTTCAACCGAATCAATTGACAAAAAAACTGCGTTAAACAAATGTAATTTGAAAAATCTAACAAACATGTAATTTGCGACTAAAAAAACTGTCGAATACAAATTATTATGAAAAATTGTTGACATTTAACATAGGTCATTTCGAATTTGGGAAATTTAATAACAAAATCGGAATCAGGCGATTCAAATATCTCAGGAGAATAGAATATGGAAGGAAATCTTGTTTGGAAATTGTTATTTTTTCAAAAATCAGAAATCGTGCCAACATTTTTATATCATGCCGCCATATTGCATATAACAATCGAGAACTTAAACATTTTACTCCAGACAATTGAACGGATTTTTTGAAAGTAAATCGACTATTTGGATTCACATTTATTGCAAAATTTTAATGGCAGACATAACGTTTTCCATACTTTTCCCATCAGAAATAATTGGTTTGTAGTTTTTTAAATGTTTTTTTTTTGTAATATCGGTACTATATAATAAACGGACGTTGATTGCATCTATGAAAACCAGCCGGTTAGGCCCGTAATAGGTTAAATAAATCACGAAAATAGAATTTACATTGAACGATGACGTTTCATGTATGTTAATAACTATTTTACAAAATTACAATAAAAATAAAAATATTTACTCGCATAAATTGTTATATCATTTAAAATCCTGGTTGGTTTAATTTCTTCAACGTCGAATTATATTTCTATATTTTGTTTTCTAACTTCACTGCTTAAAGATCCTCCATATTACTTTGAAAGTGGTTATGAAATTAATCAAGATATTCATACTATGACATTAAAATAAATCTAAAACTGGGTTTTTGCAAATATTTGTTGAAATATTTGAAATATTGAAGATTTAAAGTTGATTATTGATAATGTTATAAAAAAGGCGTTTATGTCCTGAAAAAGAATGCTACATTTACTGTTAAAATTTTATCATAAATAAAATTAATAGTTGTTAACATTTATGGAATTTTAATCAACTACATTCCTTATTAAAGTTATTCATTAATATTATTTATTATGTTTTTAGTAAAATTGCAGCGACCTATTTTCTTAGGAAAGTAAACTCTAGATTATTAAAATCCTTTATTTATTGACCGTTTTTAATAATTATAGAATATTATTAAAATTTTATTGATTAATAATTGTACAAATTAATTTTATATAAAAAATAACTTCCTTGCACTTTAAAAAACAATTTGTTTAACCATGAACAAAAAATCAATACAAGTAAACTTCTAAAAATACACATATTGGAAAGGAGCGGGGGAAGTTTTGACTTTCTTAACTGGATAGATCCTCATAAATTATTTACTAGCTATCTTAAGAAATATACCTTAACGTCTTCAAAATTGTTAAAATAACCCACTTCGTAAATACTACCCTTCATTCTATTAATATTCATTATATAAAATCAAGTTTTCATAAATATGCATGAATTCACGGGTAGATTTACAAGATTCAGTGCGTAGCAAATAATTTGTCAGTACACGCCGAGAGTCGCTACTCCGTAAGGTAACATAATGTTTAGATATTTATTACAACACGTAACTTGTCTAACGTGCCGTACGTCTGACGCTCCTTTTCGTAATTTCTAACGGCAACAGCTGCATTTTGCGATGTTTAGTTTTGCACTTCTCCCAAGACACTATCTACAGCACAAAAGCCGGGAGAACGTGGGCAGGAGCGAGTTTTCTGACAGCTTTAAAATAATGAATTCCGTACTCCGAACACTTACTTAATCGAGACATCCGGCCGTATGGAAGACAATTTCTCTTTCGCACGCGATGCCTCTCGACATATAAATGTTTATTTATTCACGATCATGTGGCATAAAATGTGCAATTAATTTATTTCAAATCGCAATGGGCAGGTTTTCATTTAAGTCAATGTCGGCATGATTAAACAGTAATCGCCGGATAAAATCGTATTTGAACCAGCTTGTCGTTTAATGATCGATTTGACTTACTTTTGCTTTTCATGTTTTTACTACACCGGGAAACATCTGACAATTAATATAAAAATAATCGTAAATTATAATGATTAATGGCAGCTTTGATAATTATGCCTTGATAAACAATGACATTTTTTAAGATGTTTTAATAATATTTATCTTGAGACTTTGGTATAATAATTGGCAACCTACTTACCTCTTCATATACAGTCTGTTCCACATTGACAGAGGCACCTCCTTTTTTATTATTTTAACTAACTGCACAAAGCTTTTTAAAAGTATTATAGACTTGAATTAATGAATATTCGAAACAGGTTGGTAAACATTATATTAGTCCTTCGTATATTTTGACATTTTTAGTGAAAAAGTGATGTCCCACATTAATAGGGGCACTTACAGAAAATTATTTTTTTTAAATAAATTGCTTTATTCTTGGAAGCAAAGTATATTAAGAAATTATTAGTAATAAAAGTTTTTAAGACATAGAGCCCTTATATTATACCACCCTGACTTGATCAAGCAAAACGTTAACGTGGAATGCATTGAAATATTCTTCAAGCACTTTCTGATAACCTTTGCTAGTTATTTTCTAGGTGACAAAAGCAGGTGCTAGTAGTAAAACCGACAAATCAAAAAACAGAAAGGTCAAAAAATTGGGTGCACCTCGAAAACCCAACAAATCACAAAACAGACACATCAAAAACAGACATTCCAAAATGCAGACATATTTTGAAAGACTGTTTTTTTTTAAACCGACAGTCAAAAAGGCGACAAAAGCCACACGAACTTTTGCAGCACCATTGTAGGCTGTTCATGCCAATACGTTCACGTCTGTGTAGTTTAGGACCTGTTTACATTTGTTCAGAAATTTAATGCGGTCATTCTATAGAAACTCGCGTCATTTTACAATGAGTTTTACTAATAAAGACTAAAAATCTACTAATTCATTAGTCAACGTTAACTAATTCATTGTTTGGATTAAAAAATACAGTAACATAACAACCCACTTAGTCGTTTTTACTCGTTATTGATAAAAATTGTTACTAATTCAATAAGTCACCTGTGTTTTCATTGCAAGTGGTATTAAGAAACATAATATGAATGAACATCAGCAATTAATAATTTCAGATCCTTGATGTTATAATTTAAAGAAAATGTAAATTCCCTTAACATCTTTTTTCTACTAAACTTGGGAAAATATTAGTTAATTGAATTATATAAAGCACTTAAACAATATCACTTAGTTTGTTAAAATAATAAAGTCAATAACAAAAAAATGTAATTCCCTCATCAGTGTGGGACGAACTGTATTATCTAAATGAGAACGAAAAAAATAACATTTTTCGAAAAATTAATTACATATGACTTATAAATATGCATTTGAAGGAATATACTATCATTTATTCTGTAATGTGCCGTGACTATAGGGAACCTAAATATAAATTAAAATATCTGTTAATAGATATTTTCGTAACAAGGACGAAAAATGCACATTTACATCCGCAAACCGTCAACCTTCTCAATTAACTATGAAGTAATCGCAAGTAAAACTCCTGCCATATTTTACTTCGGTGAATTCGGGTGTAATATCGTATTTTATATTTACTATGATGAAAAAATAATGTTGTAAATTCAAGAGTTATCTGCAGTAGTCATTTTTACTTAAAAATTTCCTCATTTTTACTCACGAGTGACGTAGCTCTTTTTAAAATGTATAATTATAGCCTTAAAAGTATTACAAATGCCATACAATAACAAAAATCAATGTCCATGGTAGTAAATCTAATCAGATTACTGCCACATTATATATAAATTGTCAGTGGACAAAAACAAATATATATTAATTATACACTTTCATATAAATCATGACCTAAATCACAACCTTGTATAATAAAATTAATACCTAAAGTTGTAAGAATGCCATAGACGTTTCGCTAAAATTAAATTCGAATTGAATCTATACGTTATATGACAATACTTTATTATCTCTCCGAGAGTAGAACTAGATTTTGCGCCCTGCTGTAAAATCTTCGGGCGCAAATTATTGTGCCCCCCCCCCCCCATGCTCCGCTCATGCGGTAAACTTCACACTCGTCGAGGATAAATAATTGCGCCCTTTTTACATAATATATTATTCAGACATACTAATTAACAATGAAACTCCCATTGCATTCACGTAAATATTGAAACTAAAAATTATTATTGTTTTCAAAGGATTGACATCAGTTGAATATAAATAATGAATAAAAAAAATTTAATATGATCAAACATCTCATTCATAAATATAGCATAAAAAGATTTTTTATTCCTCTACTTTTTTATCCCACACATTATTAACTATATATAGTTTTGTATATTGCAACACTAATAAAATAATTACCACTATTCAAACTAAAAGCAATATTATTGATATCATAATAAAACGTCACCGAAAATCGAAAGCTATCAGAGTGAAATATCGAATAGTAAATATCGAGTGTCGAGTAGTACATATCGAAATTTACCCATTGATCACACAAATAGTTATCATTTATAAACGAGAAAAAGAAAAAAATGCTGAAACGCATATTCGCCTAGTGCAATAATGCTCAAGCCCTACGGAGCGAAATACATATTTGTAAACAAACAACATGGTCCAGCGACATTGCACGGATTCTAAAGTTGCATCGAATAAGAAAAACATTGCCCTGCAGGGACCGGATATCCAACTCAGGATCTATTGCTTCGTATCATACGTCAACCTATGTATTATCGGACCTCCGAAGAAAAAAGCAAATAACTACAACGTATTTCAGAAAACAATTGTTGACGTAGCATCAGAATCGAAAATAAATCATAGTTAAAAGTAAATGGTATAGAGAAGGATATTTATAAATGACGAAGTCTACTGTTTAGATCACCAACGACTAAAAATTATAAATTACTTCCATTCATGCCATAGGTGTCGGCAAACCAATTTCCATGTATTTTAGTCTAGAAAGAATTTCAAGTTACTATGTCTGATAAATACTTATCAAAAAGAGTTCTTAAAGTGGATTTTAAGAAGTCTTTTACGTCAATTTTAAGAGCTGTACAAGACCTCTCAAATATAAGGTATAATTTCACAGCTTTGACAGTCCATATGAAATAAATAACAAAATTGAAACCTACATTTCTGAAAAATATACATTCTATTTTTGTACCTTAATTATGAATGTTTTAATTGTTAATTTTCCAAACTAAGACCTATTTAGGAGGTCTTTTGGAAGATATCTGTGGAATGAGCTCTCAAGACTTCGTTGTGCTGTCTGGTCAATGTTCGATACTAAAAGATAAAAAACGAAACAAAATACGCCGAAGAATAGTAAAATGAGTTGCAATTTAAGAATTCGATTTGGCATATTATTACAGTCAACTATGAAAACGATTTATAAAAATTTGTACATTTTAATTCGAAAAATTTCAAAGCTAATAGATCTGAAGCCTTGTCAGATACGCCACTTGGTCCTAACTGCAGAAACGCCTCGGACGAAGACCGATGGACCGAGTGCCACCTCAAAATTACTAAAACAGTGAGTCAGCATCTCTCGGTTTAAAATGACACGTCCAATTACCAACATAAATTGGTAAATCAATACTTTTTAAACCGTCAGAAAAATCCCCTCTTCCGGCGTCACGCCTCGAGTGATTAACTCGTGACAATGACGCGGCGAACTGTCATTCTTAATTTCACGTGTTATATGTTTATAAAGTAAGCCACGAAATTATTAACGCACGTCGCAGGAAGCCTCAAAACTGTTTACCTCTACAGTTAAGTTCAGTAAACCTGAATCGTATCCAATTAAGTACTATTCAGGTCGATTTCGTTCAGGCCGTTTCTGAGCGTAATGCCAACCCCTGCATGAAATTATTTGCCATCGCTCAATGTCGACTGATGATCGATCATCCGTCCGGAAACATTTCACTCCTATGAGTTTCTACTTTAATTTCACAGAGTGCTAGATGCGTATGATTTTATACATTTCTTTATGACTAATCTTTCACTGCACAGTAATATTCTTTAACGTACAGAAATTGTTTGCTAATTTCAGTAAAACTCAATGAAAACTGAATACGTAGTTCTTGAATTTCAGTTTATTGATTTACTAGCATAGAATGACGGTCAGCCACCTCTATAGATAAGCGTATTGTCTACTTGGACTCACTGCCAATTTCGCTTCTGATACTATTTTCCGCTATTAACTAAATTAAAATAATTAGCATATACATCGGACATAATACAAAATACAAACGACTTAGTAACATTTTAAATATAAATAAGAAATAATCAAAGGCAGAAATTCGTAAAGTGTTAAAGAAAATTAAATTTAATATCAACAGAGCACGGAGCGAGGCTTAGTCGTAAGATACATCTGCTACGGAACGATATTAAAGGCAGTAGTGTGCTCACCCTAATCCCAAATATCTTCATAGAGCATTTCGAAGGTATTGTACTAAAGAAAGACATTCTCAGACGATCGATCTAGTTCAGATATATACATGGCGAATTCGTGGTAACATAGAAAATAAGAGATGTCAATGTTTAGAATATATTTCAATAAAAATGAAATCAGATGGTACCATAGAACTTGAAATTTTACTGTACTTTACCACTATAACACAGGCCTGCAAACAAATTTTTGTTTTCTGTGTTGGGGTCCAGTCCAGACTAATCCGACGTATTTTGAGCTACTAAACTCGTATCTGAGGCAAAAAATGGATGTCGCTAGGTATAATTCCGACATAAGCTCAAAAATTCATAAAAAATTAGCTTTGACAGCGATATTGGCTTTGAAAAGTGCAATATGTTTTGGATGTATACCGCATTATTTTTTGTATCTTGACCTTCTGAATTTCAATCTACAGTCAAGATAGCAAATTTCTCCAATAACTTCAAAAAACACATTTTTTATAAAGATATAGGTTTAAAAGTAAAAGAATATAAATTAATATTGTCCTATATTAAAAAATAGGAGTCGCTTAGCAAATTACAGAAATAACCTAAAAAATTCATAAAAAATACGTTTTTATTAGGATATTCAGCACAAAAGAAAAAGACTGACATTCCTCATTTTAAGAACACATTAATCCCATGTATTTTGATCTGTTGAAAATGAATCCGCAATTAAAAGCATTGGTCGATTTAAAAATTACAATGGAATGCTCTCGTACAATAACAATATGCGTCAGTAGTAAAAGACAACAAAATATATTATCATGTAGGGAACGTGTCATGTAATCATAATTTTGTTTCTTTTTTGTATATTACTGTAAAAGCTTATTTTTAATAGGGGTTTTAAGTTATGTTTAAAATTCGCCCAGCGATCTCTGTTTTCTATTGCAGATTCAACGGATCAATAGAGATGAGGTTAATATTTTCTTAATTTAATAAAACTCATATTCTTTATCTTTTAAATTTATATACCGCCAAATAAAAATTTGTTGTATAGTTTTTTGAGGTTAAATTATAAAATTTTCCAAGAGGCCAACATTCTGTACTGCACATTCTTATTCAGCTAGTTGAAATATAAACATTGCGATGTATTTATCCGAAATAAGACATAATGGACGTTTTTAAAGCTTATATCTCCATGAAATCTATTTTTTTTTATGATTTTTGAGGTTATGTCTAGAATTTACCAAGCGACATTTTTTATTGCAGAATCGTATTTAGCAGCTCAAAATATATCGGATTAGTGTGGTATGGGCCCCAACACAGAAAACAAAAATTTTGTATGGACTTGTGTAATTATTGAAAAGTGCTAACCTATTAACGACCAAAAATTTGAAATATTTAACTGATTTTCGCCTCACTGCAAATTGAAAAATGGAAACGATAAGGATGAACCCATTGATCTCACTATTTTGGGATATTATCTTTGGATTCTCGTGGTTTAAACTGCACTTCCGTGGCTTAGGAAAGCAATATGGCGGAGGGTGCGGGTCGAAAAACCGACGGTCATAAAGTCGATACGTCAAAATATCGGCAGCCAAAAAATCGAAAATCGAAAAGCCGACAATAAAAAACCGACAAATAAAAAAATGAATGCTTGTCGATGCGTCTATTTTTTTTTGCATCGGCTTTTCGACTGTCGGTTTTTCTACATGTCAGCTTTTTGATTTGTTGGTTTTTCGACCCGCATCCAAATTATGAAAATTTAAAAAAAAGGGTTTTATCTGAATAATTCTGATATAAAATGACAATAAACCAAATTTTTGCGATTAAAGTTTTTTATTGTATTTAAATTTTTGTGGATTGAATATTTTCGATCATTATTCGGAAAATAATGAGCTTTATAACGATATCGTTAGTAAAATCTCTTTGTCGATTTTTTTCGATTGAATTCTTTTATTCTTCAAAGAAATCGAAAAAACAACTCAGAAAATAGTAAAATCAGCATGGTTCGAAATGATCTTTTGCATTTTTCCATTCGGAAGTGAGACTGTAAAATGTGCTAAACATTCCAAAACAAAGTTTTTGGCCCTAATATGTTAAAATAGAGTAGATTTATGATACTTGCAGTTTAATTACAGAAACTGAAAATAAGCACTCTAAATACTCTTGATTTATTGGACTGTTTCATATAAAAACTCTGAATCACACATATCTATTAAAAAAAATTCTAATTTTTTATTGATTGAAACAGACAAAGAAGAAAAGAAATTAAAACAAGGATATTCGAAATTACATTACCTACAAATTCCCTAAACTTTAAAGTTCCAAAGTTTCTTTGAGTTTGAAGTCTTCATCGCTAATATATCTTTTTTGTTTAGCGGCTTAAATTCAGTGAATACAAAATTATGATTTTCGGTATCTTTTTGTCAACTATTATCAATTAAGAATATTTGATTTTTAACTTAATTTGAAGCTACTTTACAGTCGTGACTGAATTCATTGAGAATTGGTGTTCATTGTACTTTAGATTTCGTTCCATAATAGATCACATAGGACAGACTTGGGAAAGTTTTGGTCTGATTACTAATGAATTCGTCACAGCCTAGGCAAATTGTAAACTCACACCACTATTGGCTGCAAACACCTGCAGTAATCAATCCAATATCTCTAATACTACAACTTAAATCAGAGGTAGGAATTGTTTTAATCTTTTTAATTGTTTGAATTTTTTTAATAATTGAAGGTATTCAAAGTAAAAAACTTTTCTTTTGACTGACGGCGAAGATTTCATAATTTTTCCCATAAACATAACATATAACATATTTACGACACAATGAATAGAATAAATTGAATGAACAATTAGCACCATTCAAGATGGATACCAAATCACTATATGTCAACCATTAAAGTGAAGCAAGATTGATCACATTTACTATAGGGAATGAATCAGATTCATCTAGAAAGGAATAATAAACAGCATTGATTTTCGCTATATATTTAAAAACAGATTGAATAGAAAGAGACAGAAATAGAAAAATCTTTAATCGAAACCGTTCCCACTACCTCCAATGAACGCGTTGAAATATTTGCAAAAATAGTTGAAAGTGACATTAAGTCTAACAAAAACTTTACATTTCACTGGCGATCTCCTGCTATTCTGATCTGCTCTGCTTGTAAATGAAATAGTAATAAATAATATATTGCCTTCATGTGGAAAAATGTGTTTCATATCAAAAAGATTAAAAAAGATAAACAGAACTTTAAAAAAATTAAATAATAGAGTTAAAAATAAGAATAGTAACCACTCCAAACTTAATTGCTAATATAATTGCAAAGCTAAAAGTATATACACATGCAACAATCTTTCTAATTAATCGCTTACGATTTATGAAATGACTAAAAGCCAGCAATGATATATACAGTGAATAGAATTCATTTCATTATTGCGTGCATTTCTGTTCTCTGTGGATGATAAATTCATTTACGTGTATGTCGGTTCGTAGATTGTAGGTGAATGAATGAGGAGATAAGACAATAATGGCACGTCTTTTCTGAAGGAATGAGTCACAGATAGAGTAGTCGAACACTTTATCAACACACTTTCCGCATACGTAATATTTATACTCAGCGAAAGTATTGATGTTGATAAGCCACGTATATTACGTAGAGTGACATTTTGCTAATGCAAATGATTATGTCAACCATTGATAAACATGGACAAAATGTTTTTAATTAAGAAAATATCAAATTTGAATATCAATGCCATAATAAATCTACGTGTGACATAGCAACTATTTTCATTTCCTATCAATTTTCTTCTGTGTTGTGTGTGAATGCTAAACGCAAGTGTATTTGCTAGTCTAAATTACCATTTAGTAAAAAAATTATGATTCATACCTGTCAAAACGCTACTTTCAGTTATAGATTGGATTTTTACATAAAGAGATTTGCAGCCTAAATGTTCCATCATTATTAATTTGATCTAAATTTAAAAAAAATCTACAAGAAAAAATTTAATGGCATTTTTTAATCATTAAAAAATATAAAATTAAAAATAGAATACTGTCTTCTATATTAAATTTAAATGAAATATATCTGCTTATAAACTGCGTCAAAATTTTCATTGATCCTAATATTAATGTGTTATGTCTGCGATAAATGTTCAGTCCACAGATGAAAAACGAGCATCCTGAAATTTTTAATTTACGCAGTAGTAAAGTAAACCATGCAAAAGTTAGTATTCTGAAGCTGATTTTTAATTTGAACGAAATCCATTTGTCCTTGTCGTTTAAGGTTCCGGCTCGCATTATTTAAGAGAAGATTAAGGCAGATACGTTTGGATGAACTGTTTACTTGGGGCTGGGCACGCGATTTACTCTATCGTAAAGGGATCATGTTTCCGTGCGAATGTATTTATAAAAATATTATCGTAAGGTATGGTATATGAAACAAAAATTATGAACCTCTATTTTACTAGAATTAGGCTGCTTCGAATGTAACGCGACGCTTGCACCCTTAGGAGCAAGATTTTCTTGAAACTATTCTAATTTCATTAATTCAAAAGTTTCTTCCTACCAAGTTTCACAGAAGTTCTCTTAGATCGTTGCAAGCGTGTATTTCCCCGTGTTGGATATCGAATTTAATGCAGGAAGAACGTTCGTAAATACCAGCAATATTTCATAGTATAAATGGAAATTAAATATCCACATTAATAATTACGTGCTGCGTCGAGAACAGTCGCTCCTCTTGTTATTTCCAGATTCAAACACGAAATTTCTCATGCAATAAATTATGAATATATTAGTCTAATTAATATGATAATATCTAGAATATTAATAATGTTGCAATAGATAAATAATTTATTTATATTGAAGTTCGTCGATTCGCATCGCTTATAGAGCCACGTATTAAACAGCTCGTTGTTATTATAAAATTCGTGAGTACACTTGATTATTAATAACCATAATTTATATCATTTTATTATATTTATATAAATGGTGCACCGTTATAAATTGGGTTATAATTATGATGGTTATTTTAGCAAATATTTGATTCTGCGTGGGACATAACATTATTTAAATACTAAAATTATATACGTACACTTAAAAAAAATGTTAAATACGACCACACTATTTTTTCAGATTTTTTTTACATTATAATAACCAGAATTCTGGGTAGTTTAATTAGATAAATAATTGTTTTAACAATATCTCTAGTTAAACCAAGTTAACAAATCTATTTCAACCAGAATTCTGGTTATTTTAACCAGAAAAAATGCAAGGGCCTATTGAATTATCTTTTCTGGTTATTTTAACTATTTTATTCTGAATGTAGCTTATCGTACTATCGTGTTAGTAAATCATACAGATTAAAATTTAACAAATTTTTGTAAGACCTTATATTTATCATATACGTGTTAGAATGTCTTTAGACGTTTCTAAGGCCGTATAAATGTCCTCTTTTAATGTCCAGTTAACTTCCTAAGACGTCTCATATTCTGAAGATATTAATAAGACGAAAAAAGGAGACTTTTAGACTTCTACAGGTCGAATTTTTCCAAAAAAATCAGGATAGATTTGAAGAAACTATTATCCACTTACAGCAATACTTCCATGAATAATATATTGGCGAAAAATTAAATCCATTTCTACAAATTTTTTCTACTAAAGGCAGTGGCCAGAAATTGGCTACGTTTCTATCGGAGAAGTAATTTTCTAGCCATTTTAAATACAACTTTTAATATTTAATATAGATGTATCGCCAAAGAAAAAACAGAATCCGAAAGCCTGCGATGAGTGAATGTCAATTAACTAAAGTGGACATTCGATAATGTCAACAACATTATTGACACTTAACTTACGTAGTATTTTAACCCTATCATAGTAAAAATTGACGTAAATGTTCGAAACCAATGATTGTTTACATATTTATAAAAGACACAAAGAAAAATTTGAAAAGTAATTAACACAAATTGAAACGTACTCTGGAACTAAATCAGTTTAGTACGTGACTTTCAAATATAAATCGTAATTAACTTCATTCATTTAGACTCTCAAAACAATTCGAATGTTACTTGAAATAGATTCATAAAAAGACAATTCTGTTGGAGGACTGAAACATGTTATGGTAGGACGTCTACCTTTCTTAACGAGATGAATGTCACTGGAAAATACAACGTATTCTAATTTTGGCCTCTTTAAATTACACCGAGTGAGTACTGACAGAAACTCTTTAACGAAGAATGAACGACCGTTCAGAAATACAAATGTTGCATTGGTCAATGATAATTGTAAAGTAGATAAGTTCTTTGTTTTATTCAACTTTTTATTCCATTTTAGTAACTGTCATTGATCTTATTTTTTGGAGTAGAAAAGCATACTGTTAAAAATGGAGATTCACTCTTTTGTTTCAAAATTCATTTAATCCTTAAATGTTATGGAGACAATTACTAAGACTTAATGAAAGTAAAGACTCTTCTCCTGTTCATATTTAATAAAATAATTGCATTTGTATAAAATAATATACAGAATATAATAAAATATGTTCTTAGAAAATGTTTACTTCTTATTTCATAAATGACAGTAAATTTCATGTTTAATTTAATATAATAGTTTAAAATGAAACTGTTGTAATTTCGTATTTGTCCAATAATTACATTGTAACGAAATTAGTTCGATGACTCCTCCACTAATTTCACTAGAACCAATCCTTTTATTATAAACTTAGAATATGTCTTCTTAAGAAGTGACAGAAAATTAATAAAACGCTTTACTTTTAACACTGAAATAAATAAATTTGGCAAGTTCAACTACCGGTAGACATAGTAAAAGAAACTTTTAAGTTAGACAAACCGCGTCGATTTCATTGATTTCAGTATTTTTATTTAAGTTAATTGTAAGTAAATGAATTTACTAAAATATATACATAAATTGAGGTAATTTTTTAAGAATTCGTTTGTAAGAAAAACGTATAACTTTCATTTAGCTTTCTTAGGTTGTTTTAACTACTTTCGGATAGTTACTAAAACTAATTATATGAAAGAATTTAGTTTAGGGGCCTATCTTTTTTAGTAAATTTAACGTCTTTCATGTAATTCATCATTACTGAATACAAATTCAACTATCGTTTATAGTTTTCCAATGAATAGTGTATAAAAACTCTTCTTATTTTATACGTTTAACAGTCCAGTATTACATTTTTCCAACTTGAATTCAGTGTGTAGTTAGTAAGAAGTAAATTGCAAATAAAATTCTCTTATGGTATCCAAACAATTAATTTTTAATTTAGTTTACACTACTTTTGATTAGTGAATTTCACTCGCATTCTGTATTCAACAGGATACTTACGTACAACTAAATATTAAGTTTGATGATTAATTCAAAAATTCAGCACAATAATTAATTCAAATATTTTCACGACTTGCAAGCTTTGTACGCATAATTTCTATTCTATTATTTTATCATTTATAAACTAGTCCTTGAAAATTATTGTCCTAATTTCTTTGATTATCAAAGTAATATGAACGCAGTAAACTATTAAAAGTCATACCACTTGCTAAAACGGGTGTGTGTCAAAAAAACGGCAAATTAAAAAGCCGACAGGTTAAAAACCCGACAGTTACAAAACCGACAATGGAAAAGCCGACACATAAAAAGTGTCGGATTTTTTACAGTCGGCTTTTCGATTGCATATTTTTGACTGTCAGTTTTTTGAGCTATCGGCGTTTTTATTTATCGGATTGTCACTTTAAAAAACGACCGTCTGCTTCTCGATGTGTCTATTTTTTTATGCGTCGGCTTTTTGACCTGCCGACTTTTTGATTCGTCTTTTTTTTTGACCCACATAAAACATCAGATTAAAGAACGCAAATAAAGTTAAATTATTTTTATCAGTATTACTTAATTCAATAATATTATATGGATCATGTCTCAAAATCAGTGTGATCTTTTATGTCTTAGATAATAAATGAAACATTATTTGCGTATAATAAGTTTAATTTTATGCAACGGAATGAAAGAGATTCCTTTATTTCTGGGAATATAAACATAAAACCAAACTGAATGATTTTCAATATTTTACAGTTAAAAACATATTAGTACCATTAGTATTATTTTTCTTTTTTGCACGAAAAAAAAAATAGAATCACATTTGTAAAAAATTAACATGCTCTAGGAAATATGAAACAGTTATCAAATTTTAAATAATATTCACAAACTAAAAATTTAAAGGAAACTGGCAACAAATTACTCAGCTTTTTAAAAATTACTATGATTATAATTATAAGAAATAGGTTCGTAATTGATAAACATGTCGTATACTTTACTCTACTTTACTCGTCTAAATATTTCGTATATTTTTTACATTAAATAACAGTTGTATAAAGTTGAAATATTACTATATTTTTAGACACTTTTTCGAAACTAATTCAGATACAACAAACAGAGATATCAATGTACAATATATGTATGGCTTGATTATAAATTTTGTAAGGGTAACTATTGGAAATACTTGCGCGAATTTTCTGAAACTTCTTACATGCTATAGTAGACGATCTCACTTTAATATCTATCACAATTTATATTTGTTTAGTATAACTATTTACGTTATTCTGAATAAAACTTTTTCATTATGGTACGAACAATCTGGTAAATTAGAATTCTATTTTTGCAATAATTGTAAAATTGATTGTAATTAGAATACTGGTTTAATTTTCATAGTGCATTCATACTAATCAAAGTATTTGATGGTTAACCCACTTGGTCTTGTAACTTATATAGGTTTTACTAAATTATTGCTAATATTTGTTATTTTAACCACTTTTGAATTCAGTCGTGAGTCCACTTTAAAATGTCATCGCAATGAAGTTCTTAAAGCCTTTTTTTAGTATTTTATGTTGGGTTGTAGAGAAATTACGATTTTTCCTTGCACATTGTAAGTTTTTATCTTTTACTAGATGTACAGGAATAACAAAATTATTTAGAATAAACATCAACCTTTTTAATCATTCTAAATTTTATAATATTAATAATTACACTGAAAGAAATTCTTAGTAAATTTGAGTATTTTTCAACTGGTGTCAATAGTTCAAGAGGTCATAAACAGAATTTATTCAGTTTTAGTTATCTAAGCTACTCTGAAGTAATTGAACACACTAAGAAGAAAGTAGACAGCTGAATGAAATTTAAAAGCAAATTTGACTAACTCTTCAACAATTGTGTTGGTTTAACTACATATTTTAGTATTATCAATGACTTACTATTAACATAAATAGTCAAATTAAATGACATCGACATGGTTTGTCTGGTTAAAAAAAAAGTTTGTTTTACTCTATTCTCTCAACTAACTAAGAAGTCGATAATTGATCTCGTATATTCCTTTTTTTATTCATTATTTAGACAAATAAAAATGAACGCCAATTATGTACAAAAATTAAGTAATTTCTACAACACATTCTTCATCCTAAAATATCGTCGTACTAATTGATTTATTTAAGGTAAAATTGAATGCGTTGAAGCAATTGAGTCTACAATTATCGTACAATTCGTTTATTTGTACATAAGTCAAAGGCATTTAAACCTCGAGAAAATTGTTCTACAAGTAATTATGAACATTTCCAAAAAGTATTTTAGCAATTTCCAATGAACTTTTTAAGAAATCAGAGGTTTTCGATCAATCATTTCAGTAAATAATACACGCAAACGTCACTCGATTTAAGTAAATCAGTGATTTAGTAACTACGTTCAACGTTTTATATAAATATGATTTTTATTATTGACAAGTAACATTTTTAATAAGGTGTTTTGACTAGTGTCAGACGAATCTTCTTAAGTATCAAAACTATGAATGAAAAGTCGTAAAATATGAAATTCATTGTACAAAAGTTTAAAACACATAGATTAAATATAATTTAAACAATACAATATGCACGCGAAAGGTATTAAGTAGTTACAGCCGATACCTTAAGTAGTACGAAGCGGTACGTAATTTGTTGTTGCCGTTACTACTTAAATGTCTTGCGTCAACGATAACGACATCTTACTACTTAACGTCAAGGGGTCCTAACTTACAAATTGCCAAGTTCAACAAAAATAAATCATTATTTCATGTCAATACCGATTCGAAAGACAAAAGAATTAGTTAAATCCGCATGTTTTCTCCCCAAATACAGACAACTCTCTTTTACGCAATGCAGAAAAACACTAGACAGGATGCGTTTTCACTTTTTTTTTTCAATTCTCGTTTCCTACCTTCAGAAAATGTAGCTGCGAGAAATATGCAGATCGCGACTAGAACGTGCCGTCTCTCGGGATGCATGTTGTCTTGTGGATAAAACGAGATTCCAATCAGTAGCACAAAATCAGTTGCACCGCAGAAACTCCGAGATCGAGCGCATGCCGAAACTTCCCAAGACTCACTCCGAAATCGCGGTTCGACCTTTAGGTATCGCAGAAATTCGACGAATGAATAACTGGAATTATTCGTTCACTCGATTACCGACAGCACTCACTCTCAATTTCTCTAGGAACTTACGTTCTACTTTCTCACAGACATAAGATATTTCATCAATTTTATTTTGGGTAAATCACATAGACACTAGTAACATCGACATCACTTGGTACAAAAGGTATGACAAATATTATCAGGGAGTTCCGATCGAGTTGCCGGCGTTTTGACAGTTCCTGTCAGAATGCCGCGTGTGTCAGTCACGTGGCGGAGCCGGAAAACATGCGTTCATTCGTCAGAATCTTGGACGCACGCCGAATCGAACATCTCGATTGGAGAAGATGTAGGAAGGGACCGGTATCTTATCGGCCGATAACAGCGCGATCACTTCGGAATCGATGATTTGCTGTTGATGATTGGCGAAATAAGACAATGATGGCAATTGGGTAGGATTTTGACAATTGTCGCGTTCACGTGGCAGTGACGTTTGGCGAAAGACCGTCCCGAGTCGTCGAGAAGACGCAAACAACGAGACGCACGCGTCGACGTATCGCGCGACACTGCCAATCCCAAACAGATTTGCCACGCGCTGAGTCAGAGTTCGGTTTAGTCTGTAGATGGCACTGCTTTTGTCCGAGGCCGAAAAGAGACGAGAGACCGCCAGTCACTTTGCAACAAGTTGCAGTGGCGTGCGCCGGGTTGCCATACCATGAGGCGCGCGCAACCCGTTTCATTGAATTCGGATCGGACGCGGCCGGAATGGCGCTGTTGTGTAACCAGGACTTGGTTGCCACTCGCCGGTAAAAAAAACCGGTCCGAATACTCTTTTGGGGTGAAAAACTCGGAGTGGGTTTTCCAGCTGCGCAAAGGGAAACGCTTTTACGGTAACACGAGAGGAAGACGAGGGGAAGGACTGGCTCGAGTTACCAAATGTTTTGACACCTTCCACCCAAAACACCGAAAGTCATTTTTAATTTATCGTAGGGGAATGATGACTTGCAGAGACTTCCTGGCAGCTGGACATTTACAGATTTATTGCTGGCGTCAAATAAAAAAGAATTATTTTGTTTTTTTTTTGTTTATTGTTTGATTGTTGATCACTTCATGAATACCCAAAAAGAAATGAAGCATCAACTCTAAATTCTCCAACATGTTGTTCACGCCAGATTGTTCACGAATATACTACAAAATATTATGGGAAAGATCTCTACACATATTAATTACAACGTGAGTCTGAGCTAAATTTAAATGAAAAATTCAATATTTAGAAAACGACCCATTGTGAATAGGAAATTGGTTTCATAGGGAAAATAGGGTTCATTATACAAAAAACGGCTAAAAACGTATTATTAATATTTGTATTTCATAAGTATGTGGGCCAAACGGTTTGTAACAATTTTTGCGAAAGTTTTTTTCATGCAAATACTAGTTTTTAAAAATTACATTTGTAATAGGTAATTTACGTGTTCTACTCATATTATCTAAATATTTTATTATCGTAATTGCTTACATTTCGAACTTAGTGGATGTATCTACTCAATGGATAGTTTACATATGTATCATCTTTTGCCATTGTATACAATTACCCGATTCTCAACACGAAAAAGTTTGGCTGCACGTTGTATGTATATGAATTTTTCAACTTTAACGCCATAATAGTAATCTTAGACCTGGAAACCCCCTGAACGGACATTTTCAACAGAAAGTAGTTAAAATTTAAACCATTTCATCTTATTGGATCCGTCATTTTATGTTTTCGAAATCTTACATCACATTCATTATCGGAGACCCTAAAAAACCTCCAATTGAACATTTTTAAGCGAAAATGGTAATAAATGGTAACAAAATTTTGCCATTTTTATTTTTTCTCCAAAACTCTTAAACACATAATTAAACAAATTACCATAATTAAAAAATGATTACATGACGTAAATTACTGATCGATAGTTATCGATTTTCAAAGGCACTTATTTGCAGGAAAAAAGTCGAAAACAGACTTACCCTATATTTTCCATGTCCAAATATAAATAAAACGATTTTAGTCGTTTATGACATAATGAACCCAATTTCCTAATTAGAATGGGTCGTTTGTTACAAATAAATCCTATAAAACCGCGATTTTTTTGGGACTGACCGAAAACAGTACAAGATGACATTTTCCGTTTTTTGAAATAGTTGCATCGTGTACAGCACATCCAAAAACATCTAGAAAGTATAGTGCCTGTCAAAATTAACAGTACACGGTGTGCCTTAACCAAAAGAAACTTTGACTAAAATGCAACTAAAATTCGTGGAGATTATTCTGCATCATATTAGAAGTAAGAATCCGTTGACATTAAAATCCTAGCTGATCCTTTTATCGAGATATCGGGTCATGTAGTTTAACTAATCATACAAAAAGTATCCTAATAGCGTAAACTGTAACTATAACAAAAATAATTTTTTTATATACATACCTGTCAAGGAGTGCTATTTTGACAAGTGTCAAACAATTGACACCCATAAAAAAAACTGCAAAAAGAAAATAGATTAATATTTGTCAAAGATGTGGATTTTTTTTTGCATACTGAACTCAATTAAGAGTTGGTTTCGAACTTTCTTGATATTTTAGGTAATATTTCCAAAACCTTTATATTTTTTCAAAATAATATGTTATATTTTAATACTTTTTTCCACAAAAAATTAACTTGTTTTATTGATAAACAGATTTATTGCTTGTCACTTTACATGCAACTGGTAATATTCATAACATAACGTTCGCAAATAAATTCGTTGAATAATATTCATACTCAGCAATAGATTAAACGATAGATTGAAACGAAAAATAATGAGAATCTTCATGAACTGTAATTCTTCTTGAGTATAATTCATTGAATAATAATTAAATTAAATTTAAAAAATTAAAATTAAAAATAAAATAAAACTATATAAATCACTAAAGTGGATTTAAATACCTTCAAATTGGATTAAAATAAAATGGCGGCAGGTTATTTGTTTCCAATAAAAAAGTACTCTGAACTCGATATAAAATTAAGTGTTTAACAAATATTATCCAATTTACTGCATTCAAGTTGTTTAGAATGTCTTTTTACGTGTGTATACATGCAAAAAATATTTAAAATACTTTATATATTATTAGTTAGCCTACATATAGTTATAAATATTGAAACTGTATGTTTTATTAATAAGCGCAAAATTCAATAAACGAAGACGCCGATATCTCGAGCAAAGGATCAGCTAGGATTTGTATCTCAACGGATTTTTATTTGTAATATGATGCAGAATATTCCCCACAAAGCAGATTTTGGTTGCATTTTAGTCAAACTTTTTTTTTGGTTCAAGCACACCGTGAGTACTTTAATTAAAATTTTAGAACCCTAAGTCGCTGTTCACTTTTATATTATTCAGGCATTGACTGGTTACAAGTACATTATGTGTGTATAATAAGTTTAAAATAATGTTACGTAATAAAAGATATTCCCTTATTTTTGGAAATATAAACACGAAACTAAAACAAGTACGATTTACGAAAACACGGCCTAACTAGACTTAATCAGGATATTCAATAATAATTTATTAATTTCAATGACGATTTTGTTCTTACTTACAACATTATAATTCGCTTCAGAAATATGATATAAAATTCTATTTAATTGTTGCAATCTATTTATGTGAAAATTATTAAGTTCAAAAGAGCAGTTTAATAAAGAAAGATTAAACTTCATATAATATTCTTCAACCGAGCCTAACTTTATTTAATGTTTATAAAAAGAACATAACCCATTACAGCCCACGGGGACACTTTTTTGAACATATGAAGTTTATAGATCTTTTATCAATCTTTCCAAGGGTGATATCCAAAATTAGAAAAAAAAACAAATTATTATTAAAAAATGAGCTAAAGTATAAAAAATACCGATTTTTTTAAATTGCATTTTGTATCAACTATCTGTTATGGAATCGTCTTGAAACCAATTTAGATGGTGGAGGGAATGTCTGAACTACAGAAAACTGTTTTAGAAAAGTGAATTTTGTTAACTGAATGGTCCAAAATCGTGTCCGATACGAGGATTTTCGCTCATTATGCTTATAGGACGCATTAAGACGATTAACAGACAGTTTTTACAAAATCTAATTTAAAAATTATATCAGAATGAAAAAAATCTGTCAATTTCATGTATTCAAAAATTTATGATGCCCAAATTTATCCCATCTACAGAAATCTGAAAAAGTTATAAAATCATTCCCTTGGTCCTATATTAAGAAAATATTGTCTTGAATCAAGATAACAAAGAAATAATTTACTTAGAGGGACTAAATCATCTTTCTTGAAAGAAGTAAATCGTTTTAAAGAAATATTTTACTTTGACAAAGAAATCATACACAGAGAAAAAAAAGTTAATGGAACCATGAGGAAAAGGTAGAAATAAATATAATATTTCATAATAGTACAATTAACATAATGAAAAGTTTTAGTTGATAGTATTTTATTTTTATAATTCATAATATTGTAAAATATAACATACAATACTTACTTTTTATGATCATAAGTAGTTATTTTCACTATTTTAATCACTTGTACTAAATTATCTATTTTTCTAGTCAAAAATATTTCCAGTAACTATTTAACTGTAAAGCTTCGGCACATGAGGCTATGCACTATGCTACATATTTAAGTATCGGAAAATAGTAAACGGAACAATGTTTTTGTATTGTTTTACTATGGAAATGGTTAATTTAACCATTTATTTTATAATCGCGTATTTTGATTTTCTAAAATGGTTCCATTAACCTTCTTCGTTCTCTCTGTGTATATTTGGATTTTGAAAATGAGTAGACTAGATATCAATAAATATGTTCCTGACAACAAATTAAATAGTCGCAACAAAATTATTATTTAAAAGATCACAATTTACTTTGAACAATTAAATATTTAATTAAAAGAAATAAATTTTGTCTTAAAAATGAGCAAACATTTACTACGTTTCAGTAAATATTTCTTTGATATAAAAATTGTGTTTCTTTACATAAATTTTATACTGCGTATAAAATGGGAGCAAAAACCATCAGGAAATCCAATTTTTTTAAATACTACCACTGTACATTAGTTTAGCTATGGTAAATCCATCAACAATAATGTTATGTTTTAACTGCCTCAAGATGCTACTTTGCTGGTCACTTCACGAAGTACATCTATATTCAACATGAACTGCATTCCGATCTTTGTAAGAAGTTGTTCGAGGAAATTCTACCTTCTGCATTCTAGTTATAAGAAGTCAGGCACTAAGCATAGAACATTGATAATCCTATGGGATTTCATAGGAAACTTTTCTGTTCTGTTTGAATATAAATGTATCTTCATTTTCTATGAATTTTCAATATCTTTGAGGTCAAATGCCTTGAAGCGAAATAGTGTCTTAGAACAAAACATGATTCACGTCTACCTTAGTATTTAAAATTTCAATGTAGCAAAATATCTTCTTTATCAGAGGTAGATGTGATAGTAATATCTTCGGTTTTTTGACATTTAGTTTCTAAGGCGATTAAATCAAGAGACTTTTTAATAGAAGATGTTATTGTAACCGTATATCCAGAGAAATACTTATATTATTAATTAACAATTTATGGATGATTTTAGTTGTATGTATTTACGAGACTATCGTAATGATATATAAGATTGATTATGTTACATACTGAAGCATTTTCCTCTTAATTCTTTGAAAGGGAATTAAACTGTTAAAAGTAACAAAGTGAACACGTTACTTTAACATTTTTATTCACTTGTAACCATTGTTCACCAAATCAGATGTATAAATAGACCAAATTAAACCCTTAAATAACATTGGTCGACAAAAAATGACTTGCATTCTGATTGTAGCAACAGAATATACTGCTCTTATAGTTTTTTCATCGCTGAACAAAAACTTTACATCACCTCCAGACTTGCTCCTTCACTCTCTGCACGTGATCCAAAACAGGGTTTTTTGAGTTTTTGAACCTGTTTTTTGCGGTGGACAATTTTTGAAGCCAGATTCGTGTTCAGCTATTATATGTAATGCTAGTCATTTTTTGTGGACCAATGTAGTTATATGCTAACTTTAATACATCTTCAGACCTAGCCGGTTATCAACATGTACAAATGCAGTTATATGGGAGAAAAACCCTTAAGATCATCAAAAAGCGTGGACAACTTTGCTCCAAGTTCTAGCCTTTCATAATGATTTTTCCGATTATCTTTTATTAAGGTAATATTTATTTATATTAGAGGCAGCAAATATGTGTGCGTTTAGAGTGATATAATAAAAATATATGAAATAATAAAAAGTAAATATAGAAACCTTGAATTTACGTTAGATTACGGAACCTGTCGTTTTACACGTTCCTCAAGAATTTCGCATTTTAGTATTTCATATAGTTGAAATATTAATAAATATTTCTTAATTTAAAGGTTATGGGTAATATCGGTATTAAAACCTAGAAGACGCTTGCGAACAAAAAATAGCTGGTACTAATTTAGCATATATTCTCGTATTTATAAAGAAATTTACCGGAGATACATAGAAGTTAAAAGTATAACATTTTCAATATTCATAGTAATTATTACAAAAAAAAATAAATTAGATAATGAAACAGAAACTAATGTGTTAATATATGTATTATGTTTAGTATTGTTTTATTATATTTCAACAATATATAATTGATCACGAAACGATATAAATCATAACAAAAAGTACGAGTCTGTAAAAGAAATTACTACTTTTGCTTTACTCAGATATATTATGTTAATAGTACTTGTAATTATTTATACCGAAATTGATAAATCTTTCATTTTTAAGATGTATTGCAACATTACAAGTTATAACTAACCTTTAAAAAATATTCTATTATAAATTAAAACATACAATGAACTGAAGAGGGAAATATTCTGCCGACAACAAAGGCAATTAATTGGACCTTCTGATTTATGATCAGGAATACTAAGAAAATGAATTCCTGTGTAACTTATACAAAAAAATTCATGAATTTAAATGAATTATAAATATTTTGTTCTTGTATCCTCAATACAAAATCGAATTAAAAATTACATTAATTTATTCATATTGATCATAAAAATTTAAAAGACATCCTGTGGTGCTTACTATGACTTTATTATATAATTTCATACTTTTATTCTGATTCGTTGGAATTATTCATGCTATAGAATAGGAAATGAGTAGCAACAATTGCTCACTAGATTTGAAGTTCATGCTTTTTCAAAAATGTCGGAACTTACGAATTTATGTAAATATCTTAAAGATATCAGCAAATTACCATTGAAGTTATGATCTGTTTATACAGAAGAAATACACGAATATTATAATAAATATTATGATACTGTATACAGTAACTTTTCGTATTGACTAATCTCTCATGCATTATCGAAATATGTAGACAAGGATACAAATTAAATAAAGTAACTGGAAAATAAATATAAATCTATTCGCAGTTGGTAGTTTAAGCAGGTATTTATTACATGTTTTAAAAATAAAACATGAAAAAAATACGAACTCGGAGAAAAGACTTGCATCATTGTTCCATACATGAAATTCGTTGTTTAAATCAAGTTTTTTTATATTCAATTATTTAGTTTTAACATTATTTTTAACATAATTAGGATGATATATTCTGTCAAGGTATTTATGCCTTTCAATTCACCGATTTCGTTCACAATTTAACTGCGGCAAACGCTTCAGCCAGCAGTTATTTCGTTATCATATCCAACCCTTTAATAAAGCCCGACAGTCCACGCTGAATAAAATTTCCCTTGATATAATCGCGTTAAGTAGAGCGTACACATTTTACAAATTTTGGAATATATGTTATTAGTATTCTCATCGGAGAAATTCATGTTTATTATGACGATAATTTATCTCGGTCTCTGTGAAGTAGTCCAGATTTTCACGAATATACCTGACTGTAATATACTGCAATAGGCACCATGGGATTTGAAGTTATGCCCTTTCAGCTTGATTTAACATCTTTTGCTTAATCCGTATTATTCTACTGTAATTTTAAAACACTGTAAATGTTTTTTAGGTAAATGAACTATGCAAAATATGGAGTTATGGATATAACTCTAAATATTCGAAAGTTAGAGCTGTTTCTGACTGCTATGTTGATCTAGAATGGCATTTACCCGTATAATTTCAATTGCAGTTTGTATATGATTAGCAAGAAAAAGTGTACTGAGGTTTATTTTAGCAAATGATTATCATGAAACGTTTACGTATTTCGATACGCAGAGAAAACTAGATGTTAAGAAAAACATTTTAAATTTATCTATACTTTCATTGATTTTTTTAATGTTATTTAATCTGTTCAAAATTTTCACAAGATTTAATAAAATATGATAGAACGTACACCCCTAAAGTAAAATTGCAAGTTTAAAAATATACCGATGTTAAACATTTAATTTCGCTGCATGTTTACTTTGGAATTTTAACTTGATTCGCGTAAGAAGCAGGTTTTACGTACATAACTGAAATGTATTTGCTGTTGGAATTGCACATTACATATTCAAACAATACAGAAATTCCTTTCCGGAAATACTGTGACATTTTATTACGTATGGAGAGAAATGATTCGCCAAATTTAAACATTAACACATTATAGTTAATGAGCTTAAACATTGTCAAAACGACAAAGAATATCAAATATTTTCAGTTTCCTAATATAAAAAGAATGTATTTTTAGCTACAATACAACAATACTTAAAAAAATGAACAATTCGAGAAAGTAAGAATAATAACGCAGAAATAACGAGCGGCAAATAATCAAATCATAAGTATACCTTTATTTATTTTCTATGACAGAAAGTATTTATTCGGTGTAAAAATACTTCTATTGCGCTATAAAATTATACTACATTCTCTGAATCTTCATATTATATTTTTAGTTTGATATACACGACCATCATTGTTTCAAGCAGATACTATTTTGGTTATAAGGCAGATGAAATGTTATAACATCTTCAATATCAGAAACAATCAGGTGTTTTTCCCGATTTTATTGAATTTAGGTTACGTATTTCTAAAGTTATGCGTTGTATACTAATTGCTCTATTTCAATATCGTTTTATTATTCATTTTTAATATGTCTAGTTAAAAATCCAAATAAAAATTGAAGCATTTCTCTTGTTCGTACCACACAGACTAAATTTTTCTTAGAAAATTTCCTGTATTGTCTGGTTTTAGCGGGACATAGTCTGAAAATGAAATTTTCTAAATTTTGATGAATTAATTAGAAAACCTGTACTCAAATTTCCTCGTTAGTATGAGACTTTTTTCATGGACATGTAGGTATTAACGGCATTTTTCGCGTATAACCCGCTGATACCAAAATTTTCTTACTGCATGCTGTTAACATAATATAAATAGCAGAAAAGTTTGCAAAATACCGAATGTGTAAAATGTACGCGTGACTTTCTATTTAATTTTGGCATTTCGCCCAAACTAAAGTTTGCACTTACCGAGAGTGAAAACCTCTTCCACACCTTTGCAATCCATACTCCTACATTGGACAGCTTTAGATGTGGTATTTAGCAACATCATACACATAATCTGATTTTTCATAATCAGGTGGTTTTTACGTCTCGCTATCAGAGCATAAAACAGAGAAGAAAAGTAACTATACACTGTATAAAATATCAGTAAATAATTTCCAACAAATGCTGTAAAATTTCATAATTACTAAAAAATTAAACGTTTAATATTATGATGATACAATATTGATAATAATTTTACAATATTTTATTGTTATTTGACAGTACTTTTGTAATTGCACAGAATTTGTTGTCATTTTTTATGTGATATTAATGTACAATTTGGCAAATAGTCCTGAAGTTTAGTCTCGGCAGATTCTACGTCACTAATTTGAGCAGGATTTATAAACTATGCGTTGTTTTCCAATATAATAATAAGTCATGAATATATATAATAATAAATCTTGCAGATGTGATTGAAAAAAGTATAGTTCTTTTTTATTGTTTGCAATAACAATAAACAAGTTTGGTTGAGTCAAGTATAAAATGTCTTAGATTTCTTAAATATATCTTGTTCGGTGAATCCTATCCATAAATAGTTTGGGATATGAATTCAAAAAGATATTATACAGTATTCATTTTTTTCACATTGAATAAGTTTAGAGAATATCTGAATAAAAAACCCAATATGACACAAATAAAAGTTTAAGTATTATGTACTCAACTTTGATGATATTTGTCCAGATATTTTTTAATTATACATATAATTTTTGTTGTTTGTCCTAATAAAAGTGCGGATATTTAAGTATGTTTTTTATAAATAAAATGGTTTTATATTGTATTTTTATAGACGACCCTGAGGAGAACCATCAAAATGGTCAAAACGTTGACCTTTTTTGATATTATTTTTGACCCATAATGGGCATTTATTTGGATTTGTAATTCCTTTTTTTTTTAATTTATGATATTTTTCGCGAGATTACTTTGTCCTCGGATATTAAGTCATGTCAGCATTTAGAGAGATGTAAATCCTTGATTTTAGAAACTAAAAAATTTCGAATAATGAATGAGCAGAAGATTCCTCCTTAAATATTGGAACCAATAATCAGTGAAGATATAACTCGAATTGTAAATATAACATTTTTAATAAATGTCTTATTTGTAACAACATACCAGATACCTACAAAGTTATATAAAATATTAATACAAAATACTTAATAATAAAAATGCAAGACGTTTGTTGGACACAACTGGAACAGCAGTTTACATGATCCCTAATTATCGATATCGTTGAAGGCTTCTTCAAATGTAACCATATTAATTACTGCAGCATACTAGCCGGTTGAAGTACCAGTTCCACTGAAACAGAATTATTGTATATATGTTTTTATGCTTTTATTTTATTATTTTCTCCACAATTTTCATGTTAATGAAAACTTATAGGTCATCATTAGCAATTTTGTCAATTATGAGTACGACTACATAAAAGTGGTGCAAACTATACTTTTTAAATTACGACGCCACTTTACCGGAGACAATTATCAGGTTTTGAGTGCCAATAAAAGATAACCCCACAAGGTAGTTTGAATAAGGTATCTCACAATTAAACTATTTGATCCGTAAAGAATAACCATTAATAAAATAAGCTACCATTATAAAATGGAACGCTCCCAAAAATAATGGTTCTAATTTAATTTGCTCTGCGCACATGTTTTTTATTCTGCTTTAAGTTTATCTGAGAGAAAATATATCACTAGGAAATAATGAAATAAAAAAACGCATCGTATATAAATATTTCTTTCACATTTATAATGTTGATTAATTTTTTTGTTACCTTCTTTTGCGAGGACTTTCTGTATTCGTAGTTGTATCATCACTTGTATAGGATCCCTCCTGAAAATTATAAATAATGATACATTAATACACAAAATACCATTTGTACTTCAAGAATCAAATCTTAATTCCTTTTTATTTCAATCATTTATATCTTCCACATTTGCGAGGACTGCGAGTACAGTTAAATAGTTATTATACTAAAGATATAGATTTTATTGAAAGACGATATCAACAATTGGCGTCTAGAAGGTGACTGCTTTAATTGATATAATAGTGGATGTCATTTTTGTATTCTCTGATACACCTATTTATTGAAAGCAATTTTATTATTCATATTATTATTAATTTTGAGATGAATTACTTTTACCACCGAGTTTTAACAACGACCAATAAAGTGAAGAAAGAAGAAAGATTATAACGAATATTTGTCTAAAACTGCAGCAGAAGATTTAAGTTCCAAAATCGCACGACAACTAGAATTTTAGTTATCGGTTACATAATTCATATTTAAGTACAGGAAAATCGAAACTAGAAACTACAAAGGATTTCGATAAACAAACGGTTTATCAATATCGATAATATGAGACTCGAATTTTACTGCGTAATCTGAATATGGAAAATATCGTTTTGCATGAAATTTCTGTATGCGAAACGAAGTACTATAAGCAATGCCTCCAAACGTTTTCATGGTTCTATGATACATTAAAACTTTTTGAAAAATGATTCAAAGTAATATGTTATACGAGAATAATTCATGGAAATCCATAATAATTAAATCATAATATCGAAAAAATCTTATAGAAGCCAACACATTCTTCAAAATAGGCCTTTAATTATATCGAAAAGAAATTTAAAAAACAATTATTTAAATATTCATGCACTCGCATCCGCGCAGTTGTTGGAGTATTGATTAAATTTATGAATACTAAAAATTGATTAAATTATTTGTTAACCAACAATATTACTTACTCGATACGAAGTGCAACCTCTGGGAGAAGTAGAAGGACTAACCGAAACAGCCTTAGAACACTTTTTCATTCGCCTAAACATAAATTTAGTATTGCTAAATTATTACATTGAATTATCTATTGGATGTGCACAATTACTTTAAACATTTTTATTATTTTACTTTCAAGGCTAATTTGAATGTACACTGAAATATTCACGATATTATAATTACTTTCGAATGCAATAATAATAACTGCTTAAACTACTTTATAATTTTGGGTTTATTGGAATAATTGTAAAATCTAGTTATATCGATTAACCCTTGACGTTTTCTGTACATTTTTTCTGAGCATTATTATTGTTTACAATACCAGAACCTGACAAAATGGTTACAAATTGATTTCACTGTCTTCCAAGGAAGTAAAGCTACTAATTTCGGGTGCACCTCAAAAAACCGACAAATCACAAAACAGACACTTCAAAAACCATACATTTAAAAATTCGAACATTCAAAAACCAGACTATTCAAAATACAGACACCTCCAATTCATAAAAAAATGATCTTGGGTCACCGACCTTGAGGTCTCACTGGAAGGTCATTTCGAGGTCAAAAATGTTTGACCAACGGATTAATTTCGTAGGTCACTTGAAGGCCATTACATTTATTACATTTTCAGAAGATGTACATTTTGAAGTGTGTGGTTTTTTAATGTCTATATTTTGAAATGTCTGGTTTTTGAATGTCGGATTTTTAAGTGTATGCTTTGTGACTTGTCGGGTTTTTGAGGTGCACCTAATTTTCTATCCGTTATTGTTAATTAAAAAATGTAATTAGTCAAATTTGAAAATACATTTACCCATATGTATAAGATTTACTAGTACTGCTTCTTCTAAGTGACTCCTTACTAGTGTAACTCATAGTAGCAATGCACCGCTCTTCATCATACGTTTCGCAAAGGTTCTTGTATCGTTTTCCAAATTTACTTCTCCACCACCCGGTCATTTTGTTTACACTTTTACCATCGGAAGTATTCGAAACACATAGTTCGGGTTTACAGTAATCCGTGTTATCATACAATACGGCGACTCTAAATTCGAAACAATTCATTTTAAATTATATTAAAAGTAAGAATAAAATATTACAAAGTTCAGCTATATTAGGGTTATTTTTTGCCAATCAGTGAAATGTATATACATAGAGTTGTGTACAGTTACAATGTAATTTCCAGGAGCTTATCAGATGAAATGCATCGCATATATAACTTCAAATTTCAAATTCTGCAGTTTTAAAATTCAATAGTCGTAAAATATTTGTGAGCAATACAATAAACGTAATAAATTTGATAAGATGATTAGAAATTACTGCTATATGGCACGGTTTACAATTGTGAATTGTAAAAATGCGATTTTGTCAACTGCAACTCTTTCATATTATTAACTTTTAATGTGACAACAGTTTCTAACATTTTATCACGGTTTCGGTAACCATGACACATGGCTCTCTTTCTACAATATTAGATGACGATTTAATTTTATTTTGAAAAGCCAGAAAGTGAAATAATATTATTAAAAACTAAATTTAATATAATTTTATTAGACTTACGGTTTCTCCGATGATCCACATCTTTCGTTTTGATCTGAATTTCTTGTGAGTAGTCTATAGCACACGAGAGTTAGGCCAACCAGCAGCCACGCTAGTATCGCACCGGCAACTGCAATTAACACCAGCTCCGTCGTTCCTAATGGAATAGATGATTCGTCTTCACCTAAGCAATTACCAAAATTTAATTAAAGGAAACATATAAAAAATAAATTTATATTATAGTTCAGTCTGTTGATAATTTTCTAAAAAAATGGTAATATTAAATAAGAAGAAAATTAAAAGATTTAATTCAATTAAAGAAATCTGGTCGAATTCTTGAATGATTAAATCTCTGCTTACTTCTATATAATGAATTTGTAAAAGAACCTGCAGTTTTATTTTTGAATAACGGATGCACATCTTTGGAATCCAGTGCAGACGATGGTACGCTTATAACTTGGGACGTAATTCCATAAAATCCTCCTCGTTTACCTTCCCTCAGAATTTCTAATTAAAAAGTATGAAATATTATTTCTCAAAATATGTAAATTTATAAAGTAAGAATTTAAACGTTTCCGAAAAATAGCAAAGTAAAGTTTTGTTTATATTCCATCTGAATTATGAACGGAGTTATCAACTTATGTAAACCATGAGACAAGATTATTTAATATCGACTAAATTAAAGCTTGGCAGTTAGCAGCCAAATGATTCAGTTAGTTTAAATGAATGTAGTCAATTCAACTAAATTTCTTAGGCAAACTGCTTCTTAAATGATCATGAAATGATACAAAAATAAAGTTTTGAAAAATAGTTATTATATTATTTTAGAATACATCATTCTGATTTAGCAAGTGAATTTAATATGGTACATTTATAAATAGCGTATACTCCTGATAATTAACCTGTCACATTTTAGGGAAATACTCGTTTGAAATAAATATTAGACGGGAGGAAAAATAATGTTTATTAACCTGTTTCGTTCAAAGACGCTACTACCCGTAAGATTCCACCAAAAGCAGGATACCATTTATCGTCATTCAAGCGAGGACAAACCTGAAGAAAGTATAAAAGTTAGTATCGATATCTGCACCGTTAGTTTAGATTTTATTTAAGATGATCACATCTCACCACGTACGGATTGCTTCAGCCACGTACGAAAGTCTCTCTTGAAATTCGAAAGCTCTTTGTTACTATTCGGCTTAGAAGTGAGACATTTTACACTCGCTATGTAATAAGTCACAAGTATAAAGGCCGATGATTCTGCATATAAGGAATGCAAGCTATTATTCTTGAAAGGCAATGCAATGCTGTTAATACATTCAAAATGGGAGATTATCAATTTGTTAAGATAAGCGTCATTTATTACTTAATTTATTATATGTTACACAACTCTAAATTAATGGGTTTAAAAGGTGACACTATACAACTAAGGAATTACTTCGATCTTCAAGAACCTTGCATTATTTGTTTAGGCAAACTACTTCTGAAATGAATGATCATGAAATGATACAAAAATAAAGTTTTGAAAAATAGTTATTATATTATTTTAGAATATATCATTATAAAATACTATCTAATCAAATCTACGACAATATTCTTATTTTATTTCACAGAAATTTGTTACATTTAACAAAAGTTAATAATATTTGAGAGTAACTTTAAAGTTTTAATGTTTTAGCAGAATGCACAATATCCTAAATATTTATGACCTTTTTATTAAGAACACGAACAAAATAGCTCATGCTGAGTTATATTCATTTTTTCTTGAAAATTTTCCTACATACTTTAACAAAATCTGATTCGCATTTCCCTGGTAGAAATGATTCTAGTTTCTGTCCAGTTTACTTATTTTACATGTTAAATGTATAGCGAAACTGGATAGTGTAACAATAAACTGGACAAATTTCTACCAGGGTTTATGTATTTATAATAGTTTATAGTTACGTAGCATGGAATATGATTTAATGAAGACTTTTAGTAATAAAATAAATAGTTTTATTTCGATACAAGTTTGAAATTACCTGTTTGGTTTCGCGTTGTCATCCAAAAATGGTATTGGAATTGATATCGACTCTGACACATCGGACTGATCTTCGTTATTTGATCATAAACAGAAAACATCAACAGATTTTAAAGAAATATTAAAACTATTCCAAATTAAAATTTGATTTCTATAAATTATTGTTGATATATATTAAATTATAAAAGTATTATATAGTTTTCCGTCCAGAACACAGCACTTTGAGAGTATTACTGAGAAGTTACAACTTTAAACTTTCAAACCACAAATTATCGTAATGTTATGGGTAAAACTAAGAATATTTAACGTCACAGAGGCACACATACTAATGTTATATTAACCCCTATGCAGTAAGAGCTGCGAAATTAACTGGAATCCGTTCCGACGACCTCCAAAATTGACCAAAATTGTCTCCGAAATTGTCTGCAAGTTGCAAAAACGAGCTAAGGGGACATGACCCATACTCTACGTTTATCTTAACCTTTCTTAATATCGATTTGTCAACATTTTTATTAGTTTCAATAAGTTGCTCATTTTTCGTTTAAGTTAGTGAAAAATTACTGCAATAATTGTATAATATTAATATAATAATATTAATATACATACATAGAGTGGGGGAAAGCGTTTTCCCTATGGTAGCAAATTTCGAACGCTTCCGTGGAGACAATTTGATAAGTTGGTCAATTTTGAGGGTCAAATTTTTTATAAAATTTCTTCAGGCGGTTAACGCACTGGACTACGAAGTCGTAGGTCGTGAGTTCGATCCCCGTCTGGTAAACAATTTTTCGATTTCGTTTTCAAGCAGCAGCTCGCTGTTGGTAAGACGTGCCACGTTGTTTGTGCTTACGTTTCGAAAGTATTGTTTATCTGGCGGAAATCGACTCATGACCGCTGCTGTACTTGGTGTAGGTTTCTGCAGTCCTACATTTCATACACAAATGTGAAGTATGGCGCCATCTTTCTAAGTCGATCTGCAGCTCTCGCAAAAAATGATACGATTTATAATTCAGCAAAAACAATTCAGTAAAAAGGGCGATTCCGCCCGTTAATTAATTAATAAAAAAAAAAAAAAAAAAAAAAAAATTGTCCGAAGTGAAGGATTAAGTATGATCGAAATCTAACCGTGTCAGCTTTGATTTGTGTATTCGTGATTTTGTCTAACATTTCATTACAAATACTTATTCAGTCTTTAACAAAATAATATGATGTTTTTCAATTTGTTGTATCTCAAGAAATTGCCAGTAAATAAAAAATGTTTAAGGAAGAAAAAGCTTCATTTAGTTCAGTTACCTTTTAGGTGAAAATTTTCAAATTACTTTATTTTTAAAGTAATGTTAGGCAACATCGCAAATACACAAAACAAAGTTGACATGATTGGGGAAACCGGGAGCTGCGTTTAAAAATTAGGAAAAAAAAATTGGAAAAAATGAATTTAATAAATGAAGCATAGTTCAAAGACAGATGCAGATGCGGAAACTAAACGAAAGATTTCCATCTTTTATTATTTTGCTACGTTAACTTGGCGATGAGCCTTTTTACTTCATCCAAAATTCCGCAGGAGAGATCCCATACTTTTGTGCGGTAGTGTAAGTGCCCAAAACCTCTGATAGTGGAGCTTAAAACCATAATATATCATTATATCTGGTATACAAATGGATGAATGCAATATACCGCTCGAAAACAAAATCGTTGTTAAGGAATAACATATTTAAAATAATGAGTGCCTCTTAATAACATTACACTGGTTTTCATTTATTCAAAGATTTGGGATACCTCGTGTTCTGGTTTACTCGACTTTCATTAATATATTTGTCAGATTAGAGTGTGAAAAAGAAATTTTTGTATAAATTTATAGTTGCTTTCTTCATCCGTGTTCGTAAAGTATGCCCTTTAAAATCACGATTAAAACTCTACTTTGCAATGTCAAACGAAGCCGCAAAGAGTGTTTCGGACGCGGATAAAGGAAAATACATTAATTTTCATTATAATGAAATTCTGAAAAATTAATAGTTAGTTTTAAGGAGTGACATCAATATCAAAAATAACATACCAAGTGATTTATTTCCATTCTCATTTAAACACCTCAACGAATACGCCCCAGAACCATGGTTGCAATCGTTCGAATCTGAAAATCACCAATTTTATTAGAGCCATTATTCTAAATTTGCAAAGGGATGATAGGACAGCGGAAAACCAATCTTAATCTTACAAACGGGATAAGTTATAAGCCCGCTGCATGCGAAAGCAGATTTTGTTGGCTCAATGAGAATAGGTTGCGAAGACACGTGCGTAACTGCCGGTACGGGGGTTCCCCATCCAGCTCCATTTGTGTGGAGGAAATCCTTAAGCACCTCGAAAAGTTCAAAAAGTCGTCTGGCATTACGGTACTTGATATCACCGACGTAATAAGCACGCTTCGTCATAGGCAATATGTATACGTGCAAATAGCCGCCCATAGTGTCCGCCAAAGCTTTCAGCATTAAGTGTTTCGTTTTACCTACTGATATTTTTTCGATCGATTTTACGCATAAATGAAAATAGTCCAATAGCTGCGCTATGTACTTGTCATTTCTACTGTTGATCACGTCTACCTAAAACCCATTTAAAAGTTTAAGTTAGGCAATTACAAAGTAAAACATGGGGTGATGTTGCCAACAGCAGTCTCAAACTTTAATATCTGGATGTTATAACACAATAATTTCATCTTTGTTTTATGACTTTCTACAACAACGACTAAATATTTCAGAAGTTTAAAATATCAGGACTGTTACTGTACTATCACAAAACAGAAATTAAGTTTGTTTTAAATATAAATGTACAAAATGCTTCAGTATATCTTTAAACAGCAGTTGTATACAAAATTCCAAGTTTCCTATAAGCATATACAATGTTAATTAACGTCGGAAATTGTTTGCTATAATAAATAAAAACGTAAAAATAGAATCCCACTTTATAAACAGAATGGAGATCATCCTGATGTCAAAGAAATAAATCTGTCAACACTGGTAAAAAGAATAAACACAAAGATCCTGCGCCCAAAGATATAACCTTCATGATACACGTGCCACTCGACGAAATTAAAAGCACTAATTTACTTTTTGATTTTAATCAAATACTTTGACAAGATTATGTAGTTTTTATATAATTTTACATTATTTCTCGCTATCTTTACTAATGTATGATTGCTGTTGATGTAACCGATCTTTTTATTTACATTTAGTTGAATGGAATTACCATTTCAAGAAAAGATAAAATTAATTTCGCATACCTCTGGTAAAAGATCCTGAAATATACGTCGACTATTAAGAATGGTAAGTTCTTCGTGAGTCCAACAGCGTTTGTCTGCATCATGTTTTTCGAATAATACAGTTCCAACGTTCTGTTCTTGAGGCTTGTACAAACCCTGCACCCTGTCAAAGTCGAAAATAATTTCAACTGCTTCAATGCAAGAACGTGATTCAAATCGTTTCCATAGAGGTTATGTATTTCGTACTCACCTGTGTGTTTCACTGAGAATATTTGCGATGAATATCAGATGGAAACACAAGGGCCATGGGCCCATGCTCCGGATGATGAATCTTGGAGAAGCGCGCGATATTACCTTTTATGACTCTTCAAATTTATCATGGAATTATTTGAATACGTCATGAATGAACAGCATAACCATTGCCCAACGATCCGACATTGCTCGCAGATATATAAAGGGGATTGTGGCAGGCTTTCGTCTTTTTTTATTTGTTCACAACCGAGTCTGCGTAACACGATTTTGCTGCCATAAATCACACAATAGAAATCTGCTACAACGATGACCAAAGATTTAAAAAATTGTATTTCAAAGAAAGTTGGCAAAATATCTTTATTTTAGGTTCTCGCTTTATTTGACAAAAGTTTAGAAAATAATTTATCTAACCTAATACCAGAAAGTTCGCTTATTTGTCATTTTTAACAGCCCTTGTTTGGTTAATGCCAATTATATGACTGAACAAAACAATAGTGACAGGTGGTTATTAAACAAATATACGATTTCTTATTTTCAAAGGCTCTAGTACGAAATTCCATTACAAAATTGTGAGTATTTATATTAAAAATATTTAATATTTATTACAAAAATTATTATTATTATTTTTATGCGTCTTTATTGCGTAGAAAAAGAGATTGTTCCAATGATCTTGAGTCCACCAAAAGACTTGTCGCAGTCGACGTTGTTTTTACTGATCTAACACACAAATACATCTTATTATCTGGAGAATTTAGAAAGTATAATAATTAAAATAAACAATAACATAAATATATAAGTGACTAATGAGTTTCGCATAATAATTATTAAATATTACAGACTTATTAACCCTTAGCGGCATGTTGGTAACAACATTATGCTCTTCACTTTTTAACGTGTTTTTAGTACTACTATGTTATACGTTTTAATCCAAAAATTTTCTTATTATTTAGGCCATGATATTCTTAACTGCAATAAAGGGATAAAGAATTGTAGGTAATAAGCAAAATTTTGTTATAAATAAAGAAAGTCTAAAAAATAACTTTTTTTACAATAAATGTTTTTCTTACTAACCTACATGATAAAAAAATAATAAAAATCGGTATGAACTATTTTGGTTTGCTGATTGCAATTTCGGGGCAGTTTTTAAATATTCAAACAGTCAAGACAGAGAACAGATCTCTTGGTATAAAACATGCATTGCGCGCCGCTCTGCGCTATAAAATAGGAAGCTTCTGGGAATGCTGGAGAATTGTTACCATCGGAGTCAATAGAGTATTTACCGATAGTTTACTATACAGCAAATTTTATTTATTATTGAACAATTAAAACTGTAAGTAAATAATTATGAAAATTTATATAATTTAAAATGTTCTAAACTAAATGATCGCACCAAATCAATCAATCACTAAATAACCCTCATTTACGAATTAAATATCTGCCTTAGTTTGGATCAGAACCAAAAATAAAAACATTTTTAGAAAAAAACGAATCCATTTTCCATTTAAAATTACAGTTTGGATATGCGTATTAATTAAAAACATTTATATATTTCTTAAGGCGAATTGAAAATGCAAGTATAGCTGCATGTATGGGTTATCTACCGGTGATAACTAACGCTGATTTTCTTTATTTTCCGAGTACTCGAATTCAGTTATATTGTAAGAAATAAATTTATAGAAATGCACCTTTGCAAATTTAACTTATTGATTATTTTTTTAATTTTTATTACGATTATTACTATACCAGTGATTGACGTGTTTTTATTTTATTTAATTCAACATGGAAATTTATTGAATAACCAACTGATTTTTAGTAAATAGTATTGTAATGATTATTTACGTAGATTTGAAAATATATCAATAAAAGTCAAAGATCTGAATACTGTGTTTATTCGGTATAAAAACTATACTCGCTATATAAATAAGTAATTAATATCATTATTCTTAAATACGTTCTTCACTATATTTTTAATTAAAAAAAATCTATAATCAGCTGTATGGACTAATAGAATTAGCACCACGATTATGCATTCATCCATATGGTCGTTGGTTTATACCTTTTAGTAAACCAATTAAAAATTAATGTGAACCTACTTGAACTTAAGGCTATAACTGCTGGTTTTTTTAAATGAAACAATGTCAACTTTGCTACCGGCTTGGTCTTAAATGCATGGCAATTAAGTGTTGAAAAACAACTGATAATAAATAATAATAGTAATAATAATAATAGTGGTGACCTTATCTGCGCTAATAAAACTTAGTATACAGTAAATGCTGGTTTACTACAAACTAACCCATAATATCGATACATAATAAACATAAACATGAAAAACGAGTAGCTATTTAGTACTATCGAAGTACAGTACCTATTTTAAACTTACAAAAATAATAATGACTTGAATGTCGTAGGAATAGAAACTATATATCATGAAATTACGAATATATTATATAAAACAAACCAGTACATAAAACAAAAAGAGAAATAATTTTGTAGGCATCATGGTAGGGAATATTTACAAAGTATCGATGTTAACATTTCAAATAAAGGGAACGCGTTCAATTTAATGAACATGTGCTGGAAGCACATTTCAATTCCGACATTTAACGACTTTTAATACCAGACCTTAAATTTAATGTACATACAAAATTGCATGTATATACCTTAAATCTACTGTCATGCTTCATAGAGTTTCATCGTACCCCCAAAAAATGGATCCATGCCACCGAATGGAAAATCCGCTGTAAAAATTCATTTAATATATAGCAGCCCTGGTAGAAATTCTGTGTACATATTGGTCACTTTTCGGCAAATAAACTTGTGTACTAGTCAGTTTGTCAGTAATAAAACGTGGCCAGTTTTCCATACAAAATGTCACAAATCATAGATTGTTTTTCGATGCCTTTTTTAAATTAACTGTGGACAGTTTCTGCAGTGTTTCTGTAACAAAGTACTCAGAATATTCAAGACGAACAACTTAAATACTTTTTTGTAAATAGTTTCTAGACGATAATTTAGGTAATAATATGTAGCTTTTTTTTTAAAGATAACTTAAAAATTGTCTGAACACTTTTTATGCAGCTTCTGTTTAGTTTTTATCCGCAATGAAAAAAAAGTTTTAAAATGTTTATATTTTACACGGTCTTAAAAGAAGCCAATGTATACGGCATAAGTGGGCATACCCCTAGAACTTTTAATATTTCACTTAAGAAAAAATAAAAATAAATTTGCACGCTATCTAAACTTATTTGTTATGTTTTTAACCCGATAAAAAGTAAAAAAAATTGTGCGCCACTCATTTTTGTGCATGCTTATTTGCTTAAAAACTTAAAACGGTGCTTTAACAAATTCAGCTCTTCTACAGACAAAATAGACTCGCCAAAAAAGTTTTCGAAAAGATTAGGATCTGACGTCCAATATACAGTTACAGCATGCTTTTTAATATTCTATTTTACATATTATATTAAACGCGCAGACACTTGTATTTTTATTTTTATCGTAGAATCAATAAAAAAATTGTCAGCCAATTATCCAAAACATCGACTGTAGGTTCCCCTTATCAGTGTAAGGGTTCAGTAGAGTCTCGTTATATTTACCAAAAGAAGAGGATCATCGCTTCTCCCACTCCCCACAGTAGCGTTATGTTTGTGACGTCACAGCAGACCCTTCCTGGGGCCCTAACCCGCAAGGTGAGAGGAAAAGAGAGCGGCTAGGGTAAATATACCGAGAAGTAAATACAGCGAGACGCAATTATACCGGGACTCTACTGTATAATTTTTAATGGAGATAAAATTAATTTTTAATAAAAAGACTTAGAATTCAAAAACTTTATATCAGACCGCGAGAATCGTGCGCACAATAAATTGATATCACAGAAGTGAAGTATAATTAAACAGAAGATGGAAATTTATTGAACTATGAATCATTAACAATGAAAATGTTTACTGGTTGTATTTCCAGTTTATATTTATATTTATATTTGCTATTATTATTTCCAAACATAACTTTAATATACAATATATAGTGTAATAAGTTAGATTAAATTGTGTGAAAGTGATTTAATATGAATATATCAGTATGACATACCAAAGAATTAAAATCGCTATTAAAAATTTAAAAGTCAACATACCTGTTTGAAAACATCATCATGGAAAAAATTGCTTACATAATCTTTGAGATGTAAATTACCAGAAGCAATAGTTAGCGAAACATTTCAAGTACATAGTGAAGTGTGCCAGATCGAAATGTCATTTTTTTTAACGAGTATTGCTTTAAATTTCAAATTCGAAGTGTTATAATAACTTTTCCTGTAGGGGCACCTCAAATACTGGGCGCCATTTTGTAGAATTTTATATGTAGAATAAAACCAGCCTTCGGTTTTTTAGCTAAAGCAAAAGTTTTAAAAATATAGCACAAATAGTCATAAAGGTTGTATTTTTTCATAGTTTAGTTCATTCTATATCTTTCTTATTTATGGGCACCCATAAATACTGAGTAATCTTGCATTATTTAAGTAGTAGGGAAGATATTAAAAAATTTGCAGGTCATTATTGAATAACTTAAAAAAGTTATAGCGTTTAATTGAAAACAAATTTGAAATCTTCACTACCATAGCAGCAATATTTGACGGATTTGGAACTTTTTCTATGTTTAAATTATATAAAACTGACTTTAAAATACGGTATCCCACTAATTAAACATATTTTCTTATAATTTATGCTATTATTGTATGAAATATATCATGGGAAAGGTCCTTACTCACTCTCACGAAAGTTAAAACTTTTAAGGATATGCCGGAGTATGTCCTTTTCTAATTGGTCTCGTTTTTGTTACATCGTAAATTAACCCTATATTCTGCCTTAATTTAAAACATTTTTTTACGCTGCATTTTATGCAGTTTTGGAATAGACGGGTTTTCACCATCATTATATTATTAGGAGAGGTGATTGAACTTCCTTCAGCAGCTTTGATATGAATATAAGCGTCATCATCGTCATTATTATATGTTTCATTCTCTCGCACTCCCCCGTAAACTTTGATTTCGTGGCGAAAACCTTAAAAAACCACCATAATTTATGTTTTATTGCAATTATCTCATAAAATACCCGAAATTTCGACAAATACTTGAAATAAAAGTTGTAGATGTGATCAAAATACACATTTTATGTTTTAAACATTTTCCTGCCAAAATCGATAGTTTTTGAGAAAGATCGAAAACACTATAAAACACCAAGGAACTGCCAATTACAACATGAATTCCACGTTACTTGTTATTCATGTTATTCGCGTAATTTAATACCTTGACAAGTGTAGTAGATTGGTTTTTTTGTTTTCGGGTTTCTGCGTGCTGCAAAACTAACTTAACCATTCACAACTCTGCCAAGCTTTAGCCCTAATAATGCATAAAAGCATATGCGTGCCCTAAAACTAACCTAACCTAACCAGTCAGGTTATTAGGCTCTGCCTATTCCTATAAGAATGCCGCATATGCGTGCCACTACGTGGAATTCATATGTTATAAATGATCGCGTTCGTGTTGTTCGACATTTCTCAAAAACTGTCGATTTTGACGAGAAAATGCATAGAATATAAAATGTGTATTTTCATCATATCTACAACTTTTATTTGAAGAATTTTTCGGAATTTTGAGTGTTTTACGTGATACTTGCGAAAAACCATAAAGTATCTTGGTTTTTTATGGTTTTCACCATGAAAATAAAATTCTACATCAAAAACCGGTTGGCGGCGTTTTCGGAAGTACACTCTGTTCTTATTATCAGCATATTAAATTATAAATTATACTAATTGCAATTTCAGTTTTAAATACATTGTTGAAAAATGATTCAATCTCAAATTTATCGTTTTATTCACAAATACATATTCAAACTAATTACGGATTTATATAGATTAAAAACAAATCAAGAAATGGAATTAAAAATCCAAGAAAAATTGGATACATGTGAATGTTTTTCAACGCGCTGTCGTTTGCTGGAAATCAGTTTGTTGACGTTACCATCGGATTTTCAAAAGACTGATTTTCTGAAAATCATAATATTCCACCTAATAATTTAAACGACAGTTATGTTTGATTACATCGCGACGAAATTTATAATTCATACATATAAATAATAAACATCCAACTGAATAAGTACAACCGCGGTAACCGACCGTCGGTACGACAGGTCGCCCTACTCCGGAAGCACCGTATTTCCCGGGGGTCTTCGTCCTATCGGAACTGCACGCACCGAAGACCCTTTGCTCGGCCGCTAAACGCATACGCGGTGAAACTTGACAGCAGACACAGCTGATACCGCATGACGTCACTAAACAAAGCATGCGCGATCGAAACGGAGTTCCCCGAGTTGAGGAGAACGCGAACAGACCGAGTCGAGCAGCCGTCGAGAAACGCGACTGCTTCGGGGTCCGCGAAACGGAAGTCGCGCGTTTAGTGCGCGTAGAAGCTTCCTTCGTCTTTTTTTATCTTCTTCTTCCTCCTCAGCCCCGGGCGAAATAATAACCAGGAGGTTCGGGTTATCGAGCGATGCCGTTCATTTCCAAGGACTGGCGAAGCCCGGGCGAGGAATGGGTCAAGACCGTCGAGGGCTGGGAGAAGAAGAAGATCCTCGAATGCGCCAACAACAAGACGCTCTCGCTGTTGCTACGGTGAGTACTCTTGTTGTTCCCTCGAAAAAAAAAACAACTGTTCTCCAGAACCACTTGGCTCTTTTCCTTTACGGCCGATTGTTATTAAAATGGCAGCGCGCCGTGGACGCAACTATTCGCACAGCTGTGCGCATCGATCCGTCTTTTACCTCTTTGTTTACATCTGCTCGACGGCCGCGACGTTACACGCGCACTTGGCAGCACTGACATTAATGCTGGATAGAAAATTAACCTATTCCTGTAAAATTGTTGCGATATTCTGCATTCGAGACGCGGTTCATTGTTCCTGTCGCGGTTTTTCGCAATGGCCTCCTGGGCTACATGGTCGCAACGAGGATGGAGTCGGAATCCTTTGTGTGTGCGATGGACGAGTTCTTTAAATTTTAACTGTGTTGGTTGGTGTACATCAGTGATGTTTCACACACTGAAAAAAGTGTCAAGTAAAATTACATTGCATTAAAGTTAGACCCTACACTGTAAAAAATCTAAATGAAATTTACAATTTTGTTGTGATTTTCATGCCTAAAAATATAGTGATATTCCCACGTTAAATGTTGTAAATTTTCTACGGGAGGTTAAGAATTTCAGAACGATTTGTAAATTCCCTACACTGTAAAAAATGATGGTGTAAACTTACAGTAGGACCTCTCTTATTCTAATTACGAAAGTTTTTCAAGATGGCGCCGACCTCTCTTATTCTAATTTTCCCCTTACCCCCACTTACTTTGCTTGCGAGCTTGTGATTCGTGGACAATATTTTTCGGTGACTTTTCGTGTGATAGTGGGAGAAGACTTGTGGGGGAACGATTAGAATAACAGAGGCTGGACAATTAGAATAAGAAAGGCAATTAGAATAAGAGAGGTCCTACTGTACTTACAGAATTGTAAAATTACCCTAGAAGTAGTGTAAAATCACTAGTCCACCTGAAATTTTACAACTCTGAGCGGTGTAAAATTACAATTCCACTAGGAATTTTACCACTATCGTAGTAATTTTACAACAAAATTGTAAAATGATTCTGTTCAGAGTAGGTAATCTACAAGACCTTCTCCGAGTGTAGTAATTTTACTACTGCAAAAGAGTAATTTCACTACTTTGAAAATCATAATTTTACTACGCTAGAAGTGGTAAATTTACAAGAGCATTGTAATTTTACAATCTTCCTAGGGGTTTCCTTTCGTTCAGAATGGGTCTTTCAGATTACCTATTGCCATAGTAATTTTACATTAAAATTCCACATATTTTAGTTTTATTTTGTTTTTAAATGTAAAACAGAGGAATATATTGTAAAATTCATTATAAAATGCATTTTAATATTTTAGAAGTTTTTACAGCTATAATCTTTTGTCGAAAGCAAACATTAAATATAAAATCTTTTGTTGATAGTAAAACTTTGATGGAAAGCAAATTTTAGAACTGTAATCTTTTGTCGATAGTAAAACTCTTGTCGAAAGAAAACATTAAATCTAAATTCATTTGTTGATAGAAAAACTTTGATCAAAAGCAAGTTTTAGAGCTAAAATCTTTAGCTGCTAAAATTTTTGTTCAAAGAAAACATTAAATCATAAAATCTAAATTCATAAATTATTAAAATAACAAATTATTATTACAAGCCGCTACAATTGGTTCAGGATTATGTGCATAAATTTTACCACATAATGTGGAGTTCAAATAATCATAACCTAAAATTTTTCCTATATTTTGTTGTAAATTTACTATTCTCTTAGCGAATTTGAACTTCTCTACGAGGTAATATTACCGTAACCTATAAAATCCACATTCAATTGTAAATTTACAATTATAAGTTGACATTTACAAAGGTAAAAAGGTAATATTCACAGTACCTATGTAAATTTACAATAATATTATTTAAAGCATAAAATTCTGTATGAATCCATCGGAATCCAAAAATAATATCTGTGGACAAATCACAAATTAAAAGTAATTAAGAGACATTCAAATTTCAAACCTTCCAAATCCATTTTCGATTACTGCTCACATTTTGATCATTTCATTGCTCATTAAAAAGAAAAAAAAAAAACAAATATGTGGTAAAATTGCATTATTTATTTTACAGTTGAAGAATTAATTTTGATTTTTTAACTTTTATATAAGATAACAAAACTATTCATCAAGATATACAGTAGTCCTTCCCTTATTCTAATTTGTCCAGTCAGGCAAGATGGCGGCCTTCTTCCCTTATTCTAATTTTCCCCTCTCCCCCACTACTTAGATTTGTAGTCTCACTTGTCTCTTTTTCTTTTGTTGCACATGCACCGTTATTTGTATTTAGAAAATCCACACGTCAACACACGTCAGTGGGGAGAACACGTGAGGAGAAATATTAGAATAGGAGAAGAGAAAAAATTAGAATAAGGGAAGGAGTACTGTAATATGTATTATTAAAATCATCAGTATAAATTTGATTTACAATACATCAACGTTCAATATTAACTATGTTTAAACAAACATTTTTATGTAATTAATTTCCTATACATAAAATTTGAAAATAACATCATTATAACAAAATTTTACTTATTTCCTATACCATGAATAAGCATAGGTTAAGCTTTTATTGAACAATAAACAATAAATGATGTAGCCAAATACCTAATAATTTTGTTACAGAAAAATGTTGATAATATATTTAAAAAATTGTAGTTCTTTAAGTATCCGGGTTGTTGTGTCATTTTTATCAAAGTTATTTTATAAACTCAAGACAAATTTTGGAGTTTATTTTGATATCCATTGTTAAATACAGGTCAACTGGTCGATATACATCTTCTTCAGAAAAATATAATTGAATCCCAAATTTGTTAAAAAAAAAAAGACTTCATAATTTTCAACCTGCAAAATTCCAATAGTTTACTCATTCATGATTAGTAAATAAAATAAACTGATAGATCTATAGTATGCTCCACATTTGGAAAAACTAATGATACTATACATTATAATTTTATTTAAAAAAATATTTCTTCACTTCCATCATTGTAATCTAGTGTTATACTTGAAACATCAAGGATTCCTTTATCTATGAATTGTGAAGGATACAAAAGTACGTCAGTAACATTCATGATATGAACATATTCATATCCTTAACATTATATGCGATAACATATTTAATTTTGGTGCAAAATACTTTATAACAAATATGTGCATGTTTTTGAATATAACACAAATTACAATTTGTTCCCTGCAAAAAATTTTAAGTAGGATTCTTATGAGAATCTCATGAGAAATTGAAACACGTGCCTTATAGTTGTCGTAAATATGTAAAAACATATAATATCATATACATTATATACATCTATTAGTCATACAAGTATCATACGGAATATGTAAAGTGTTATTACATGAAAGAAAATAGTTTCATAGGTAATTTTATGAGCATACAATAATAAATGTTTTAAATTGAAATTTTATGGAAATTACATAAAAATCTCATCACAACCAGGTAATTTTCATTCAAATCGCAAATATTATCGAATGCACTAGTTATTTATGGATACTATCTAATACGTTTACAATATTAGACATTGATTCAGATAAAATAAACATAATGCCATTTTAAACAAGTAAAAAATAATGTTGCATACGCAATGAAAGTTGGTAAATAATGTAATAAAAGCATTGACATAAGAATACTGTGTATTGCTTTGTATCTTCATATTTTGTATAATCTAACTAACTATATGAGATACACTGCTATTTAATATTAAGTAAAAATGAATAATATTTGGCGTTCTAGAAAGTCAGCAATAAAAGTACGTACATATACACTTAAAAAAAAAAAATAACAGATAACACAATGTCTTATATAGTTTAATATAATATTTCCAATTCTTTCAAGTCACATAGTCATGAAGAGTAAACAATGTAAACAAATATTTTAAAACTAACACAGATGTCAATACAAATAAAATAAAAATGCTCCAATACAATTCAACAATGTAAACTCGACTTGTGGATAATATTGTTCGATATCTATTTTATTCAGTACAAAAATAATTCATGACCATGTGATATGAATCTCAAGGTTTTTTGTTATGCTTTGGTACCAGTATAACCATAGTTTAATTTCACAATTAAATTACCAACAGTTTCATTATGTAATTAACATTGTCTGCATGTTTGTTTTGGGTAGATGTAGAAGACAGCGATTATATTATTTTGTCAAATATTTTTTTAATATTTAAACTTTATTATTTCTTTAATATATTAGAGGATCAGACAAAAATAATGTAATAAATTAGGAGTAAGCTAAAGTGATAATAAAAACACTGAATCAAGTAATCTCTACAAATAGTGAAAGTAATCAAACAAAATTATTTATTTTAAATTAAAAATATTCAGAAAAATAACACTACAGATTAATCCAAATGAATAACATTAAAACTATTCTCTCTTTTTTTATTGGCAAAAAGTGTCAGGATGAAAAACTAGAAATAAGTTCCTGGTAATTTTTAAATCTGCTTCTCTTACATGCAATATTTACATTAGTAGAAGCAAAAATTCAATGTTATTAACAAATTTAACAATAATTTTAGTTGCACTATGTTTATACGTTTTTAAAAATAGCATAAACAAATCTGAAATATGCTTTTATGCTTCACATTATATTACATTTAAGGTTTTTAATTGAATAACATTGATTAATCATTTCATTATGCTATTTCAATGGTGAAACTTGTCAGAATTAACAAAAATGCTCTTATGGAATCAGAGTGAACCAGTTTTTCTTTGTTTTAATGGATAAATGGTACAAACTTTTAATTCTTATTTTACTCCAAAATGGTTCAACTACTGCTTTTCAAATGAAACAATGAATGGTAAAATAGTGATGTTCCTCTGAATATCTAATTTTAAAATTAATCAGAATTGTTGATAATTTTTTCTCCTTGTACCTTGTATTTATAATTTAGATACTTCTGTTTACTCTCATTACATCCTCTATTTTCTATTTTCATTTAGGCAAAGAACTGAAAGGACATACAAAATTTACTTTATATTTGCCTCTAAAATGATTTGTGTGGAAATTCTGGAAGAATTCTCAAGTCTGAAATTAATAAATATATCTAATATATATTTCTTAGCTTAATTTTATTAAACATCCCATCCTAGGTGACGAAACGAAAAAAGGAAAGTAATAAATAAGATGCCACCAATTTTTAAATTTTATTAAAAAGGTAAAGTATACATATATTTATTTCAATTATCTTTCAACTTCTGTCTTTCAAGTGTAATCTCGACTTCTATGTAGTGAAAGATGATTTTTTATTAGCGGAACAAAACTATCACCCTGAAAAAAGCGATTGTTACTAATTTAATAACCTATAAACGTAGATTCGATTTTTTGCTTGAGTTAACAAAAATGTTTCCTTTGTCTAGAAAAAATTTGTATAAAATTGAATTATAATATTGATGTTCTGTTATTATTTTTTTTAATTATGATGAGATATGCATAAGTATGATTGTTTATTACGTAACTATTCCAGTGCCTTTATTAAGATGGAATTTCACTATAATATAAAGTAAAATTTGATTTTATAAGAGTAGCTCAATTCTCACTTGTTTAAGATGAAATTCATAATGAAGTCATTTTCAACTTAAGAGAATTTAGAGTGTAAAGGCATTTTTTATTACATACTTACTAAAATATCATTAAATTCGTTATTAGTATAAAAAATACCATGATTTGTTTTTGAGAAATTTTTAATAAAAATATTGCTCTAAATTAGTCAAACTTTTTCTTCCAAACTTGATTTTGTATGTACTTTTTTAAAAATAACTATATAGAGCTCGAAATATTTGGCATACTTTAAGATTTTTTTGACCAAATCGATTTCAAAATGTCCAGCAGTTGTTCGAATATATTTTTAAATTTAAAAAATGTAGTTTCTAAAAAAACCTTAATTTAGACATTTCTGTTGATATCCATCTTTGTTATATTATTTTTAAGACTTTAAGCACCTCTTTTTTAATAGAAAAAAAAATCGGGTTTTCCGAAAATCTATACCGGCTTCCCCCTCCAGTTACTAAATTTTTCGTAAATTTCTTCCTATATTTGTAAGTAATAGAAATGGTTATCATTGAAGCATTTTCAAATTTCTTTTTGTCAAAAATATTTTTAACTCAGATGGCGTTTGATTTAGAACTCTGAATTTTTTATCAATTCGGTTTTAGAAAGTAATATTAGCAGAAGTTCTTAGCAACTAATCGAACATTATATTAAAAATTTTCGTCGACGAAATGTAGAGCACTCGTTAAGAAACACATGCCTATACGCCCTAGATATAAGTTGCTTGACTGGTGAGTATCTTGTATCCACGCATAATTTTTTCTATCGCTCATTTCGCCTTTCAGTTCTGTTTTTAATTTAAATTTTATTTATACATATTTCCTTGAACGTTTATAATTTTAGTTGCCAAATGCTAATCGACCGATAACTACAATCGGCATATAATTATCTTATAATAAACAATGCGTACAATGTTGCAAAACATGTTATTATTTTAGCAATTTTTAGAAATTTCGTAGTATTATTTATTTTAAAGAAATTATGCAAATTAGTCCTTGCGGGCAATTGGTTTTAAAGTAATTTGAAATATTGCATAATGCGTAACTTTACGTGAACGGTGCTAAACTGCTTTTTCTTTCGCCGTTTTATTGAAACGTATTAAACTTTGTCATATTTTGTTTTGACATTATTTAATAAAAACAATTTTGTGAAGTTTAATCCGTTTCAAAAGTGCAATTTAATATTTTCTTTTAGAAACTGCCAAGAAGAGAATCGGAAAATTCATTATTTTTAAAGTAATTCAGATAACCGAAAATTCGTGCTTAATTTCTTAGTATTCTTTAAAATTAAATTTTCAAAAATCGTCTCGTTCATAACAGTTAATTTATACTTTTATTTTTGAAGACTAATACTGTCATATTTTTGCAAATTTGTTTACGACATTATATGTTCGTCGTCGGAGTGATTTGTCACCCAGAGTTTGAGGCTTAAAAAATTTTGTCAACAATAATATGCCAACGACTAAAACGTAAAGAAATTAGTTACGCCACTCGCATGACTAACACAACTAAAATATTGTCGTATATAGCCAATGAAAATTGCGTGTTCCTAATTATAATAGTCTTTGTTAGATAACCAAAATGACCAATTTCCATTGTTCGATTAGAAAAGAAAGGAATTTATTTTTCTACTTTCCAATTGAACGTTTTCTTAATCAATTAATAGTACGAGTCAATTAAAAACAGATTTTACTATCTTATCAATTATGTTTATAAACTGTTTGATGCTTGGAGAGACTCGCAAGAAATCACAATGAGAGGGAGGGGCAAAAAAATTCTAGGCGGAACCCACCATCTTTAAAATAAAGCTAGAAATAGATAAATCAACATTAATGTCGACGTCCAAGTCATCTAAAAACTTTGAGAACGCCATTAACCTAAAAAACATCTTTTCGTTCTTAACCTTTCACACGACTTTGACACTTTTCGTTGTTTATTGGAAATAAAACTTATTTCTAAACAGACTCACAAATCAATTTTTTACTACAATTATAAAAATAACAAAAAATAATGTTATCAATATTGTTATCAATATGAACAAATTAATTATATTGATAAATGATTTTTATGTTTTGTGTATCTAAACATTTCTACACGTGTTTTGTATCTTGTTTTGAGATAGAAGAAATATGCGCAATGGAAATAATTTTTGTTCAGATAGGTTTAATTTTGGCAAGATACAGAAAGATGTTACCATTTTTTTAAAATTTTGTTAGATTTGGCGCCCAAGAATGGACAATACGATTAAATTAAAAACAAAAATAACAGTATATTGTTTTTCAACGGAATTAGGTAATTTTTGTTTAATGATACACTTTATGACGTAATGGGAACTTTAAAAGCTTCTTGAAGTGTGCACTTTTATGCACTTGCTGCGTAACGATCTAATTAAAGGTTACAATACCCTTTCGAAATAAATTGTTTCATAGGAAAAACCATCAGTTAAGACTTCAAACTTATTGTTTGTTTCTGCTTGATGCGCTTTCTTACTGTACTTCGTAAACATATGCCATAATCACAGTTACTTATCGGAGATCTTGGTTTATGTATGGTTTTCATGTAAAAGTACAGTTATGAAGATGTTGCCATGCTTACTTTTTCAGTGATTATTAAAACTTGAATTGAAATATACTCCAGAATAACTATTTCTATTTAGTCTCCAAATAGGATAAAATGGTACTTCTGTTAATATATCAGATAGCAACAGACTAAATCATTGACATAAGATGAAAATAAATTAAATAATATCAATCTATGGTTGTGGGCCACATTAATAGTTTTTTATTTATTCCGAAAAATTGTTGTGAATTGAACCAGTAAAAAACTAACTTTATTGTTCACCGAACTATGACAAATATTACTACACTCTACTAGGACATTTAATTTAATTAATATAACATTTTTTAAAACGTATCATTGTTCACACAAAAAGATAATCTTGTTTTTTTCTGAAGACGGATGTGTAAAGACTTTAATTGCGCCATAAATTAAGACGTAAGTTTCCGTCTATTATATGACATTATTAACTAAGCGTTTGAAACATTCAAAGTGCCATAATCGTGACATTTCAAATCCCTTAATACAACGGCTCTGAAACGTGAATAATAGGATAATTGTGATAAAAACTAACAACAATGAAATCATTTAACTCGAGATAATTAAGTGAAAACAGTTGTAGCTGGTCAGACACAAAAATTCATCAGAACGTTTTTCGAAAAATTGCATTTTGACTTAATATTTGTAGAACATTCATTACTTAAAATGAATCTGAAAACGGTTCGAAATATTGCTGAAATCATATTTACAAAATCTATTAAAAATTACAAAATATATTTCAATATTGATAATTATATTTTTAATTCAGAATGAATCGATATATCAGAATAACGTTTCAAAACCAATATTTCATTTAAATTAAAATAATGACAATAACGAACATGACGTGAATAACCATTATAAAATAATAAATTAAAACAAAACAACCACATGACTAAACGTTAAGCTGACTGGTAAATAAATAAATTTGAAAGGCGTATAATTCGATGAAAACAGGATTTCCAATTAATATATTATCAATTTCCGTTTCTCCTCCTAATTTTACAATGGATAATATTGCATCTTAAAATAGTATTAAAATTCTGTTTAGAAAGAATAAGAACTTCTTAACCTTCGGAGGTTTTAGGAATACCGATTTTTATTTTAAATATAAAATTAATACGGAGAGACTGAAAAGAGTGTTCATTCAATCTTTTTTTATTGAACACTTTTCTACTTTCTAGATTAGATCGTTACTTGTTCCACTTTAGGTTTCCCTTGAATATTACTGAGGTAAAAAGTCGTAGTATATTAACAATCAGAAAATAACAGTAGCAAAGCTACTTGTTAAGAAGTCGTATGCATTATTAACATTCAAAAATTAGGTCGTCAAAATGAAAAAAAATGTAACAATTGCAAATTTAATGGCCTAATTTTTTAAAACACAAGATTCTCGATTTATGAGTTTTTCTTGTATGTTTTCTTGTATAATAAAAAATAAATAAGCCGATATTTATTTTCAAAATCGCTTCTAAAGATAAACAAGTAGATCCTGAGAGAGAGAGAAAGAGAGAGAGAAAGAGAGACAAATGACTTAAAATTTAATTAACATAAGTTTTAATAAAATTATATTAAAAATAATTATGCAATACTACTATTTTTAGATAAAAAAACTGGGCATGTTAAGATTTTTATCCTTTGTACTGAAAAAGTCGATAGACAATCTGTTAAAGGAACTTTATGCTACCAGTATCGAAGTACAAAATATAATTTTTATAAATAAATTAATCGCAAAATAGTGTCTGTGCTGGTATTTGTTCGAAGATGACATAATTTAAAATGAGTTTACTATTGTGCACGTGACTCTTTTTTTTTAGCCAGTATAGAGATATAAAATGAGAATGATAAAAAGATAAATTTTATTTATTTTTAAGTAACAATGCCAGGTAATGATACTTTTTCTTTATATTAATTTAAAAAATAAACGAGTGTTTCTAATGAAAAAAATTCAATAAATAAAATGTGGACATGGATTTGTCTAAAGTGGCGTCAGTTTCAGCCTTCTTATTTTGGTCATATTTTCCTTTTTATACTTAATAATTTTGTTTGCATTTTTAATGGGATAAGAGTTTATATTTGTCAATATTACAGTACTATTAAGATCTTTTTGTTTTTGATATAAACCAATTTAGGATTAAAAATCTCTTATAATATAATATAAATTTAATATAAATTTTTTATATGATTCACATTCAATTATGAATAAATTCGACTGTAAACACGTAGTTTGAATTATTGTTGGTTATGTTTTCGGGGCCGCTGATTCCGAATCTGATATTAATTTTTCGAAATTCAAAATGACGGATCCAGTATGGCGGACAATATTTTGAAAAGTTCATCTGAAAAAATCATTGCGCATGGTAAATCTTAACATACATTTCTCTACGTCTAGCGATACTAGACTAAAGATTGTTTATATTTTTGAGTACTGGACTATCACAGTTGTTAAAAGACACGGTTCAAACAGTCATCTTGAAAAAAAAACATAAATAACAAAAACTTTTATTACGTCATTTTAATACCGTCAATATTCCTTAAATCTTTTTATAAACAGGTTCCCCTTACGATCAATCATTTAATAATCGTTTTTGTTCAATCTGACATGTCAGCATTATATTCCATCTTAAATTTTACTGCTGTGAAATGGATCAGGAAGGGTAAAATGTCTGCTCAGTTCGTAAAAATAGAAGTTGAATAAAAATCATTTGCTCGGAGGTTTTCTGGGTCGCAGATTGTGAACCCGGTATTAGTTTTTCGAAATTGAAAATCCCGGGTGCAATATGGCGGACAAAATTATAAAAATGTTAGAAAAGTCCGTGAAAAACTATATTCGGGGGTTTTCGGGAACTCTCATTGCGAAACCCACGTCATTTTTCCGTAATCAGTGGCCAAAGAAAATCCCCCAGTTTGGTTTTTCAGGAACTTGTCTCATAGTTTTTAAATGTTGTCCGCCATATTGGATCAGCCATTTTAAATTTCGAAAAATTGACACCGAATTCGGAATCAGCAGACTTTGAAATTTTGTATATCCCTTGTTGTTCTCAAAGGATTAAAGGATTAATATATTCGATCTTAGTACGTGGATTTAAAGAGACAATATCTAAGTTGTTATTATCATAAGTAGTCAACGTCTATGTATAACATGTTGTTTTTCTTCATTATAAAATCTATATTGATCTAAAAAAAAATTGCGATTTTTAACATTTATACTCTGGTTTCCTTAAAAAGAATAAGAAGTTTCAAAGCTTGCCGTGTAGCAACGAAACCTTAGCACGAGTATCGATTTTTCTAATGTCGTGCTATTTTGGAGTCTTCATTATTCGTAACTGGAATTGAGTGAGATTTCATCAAATAATTAGTAAGAGCAACACTCCTCGTAACGAGCTAACGGGAAGCTACTAAAACATCGTAATTAGCTTAGTCAATAATAACTTTCTTCCAGTGCATGTCGCAAGTAAGTTAATGTTGACGGATTAGGCTAAATTTCCGTTACGAGCCAATGCGCTTCGTAATAACATTGCATCTTTGTTGTTTTATGCGAGTCGCAAACGAGACACGTTCCTTTGTCCAGAACCCGAGCCGGATTACGCAGTTGCATGCCTCGCAACAGCTGTACGTTGTAAACACGAGCATCCAAGAACCTCCGCACGCTTTTGCGCAATGATCGCCTTGATCGTTATCTCTCACGAGCGGCTTGTCATTATCGCACACGATTTAAATTGCAGAAAAATGTCTTTGACAGTACCTACATTTTTTCGCGGAAATGTTTTTTTAGTTTTTTTTTACTTTCATTTTGAACTATACTTAACCCATTATCACCCACAATTCCATTCACTAAATATGAATTTGTTTTCAATTTTTCGAAATTCAAAATGGAGGAACAAATATATCGAAAAATATGTCGAAAAATTGTGAGAAACTTGTCATAATCAGTACCTCGTCGTTTTCTACGTCGCTAATCATTTTTTTGTAATAACGGATCATATATATGGGTGATTCTCCGAAAACAGGGCATTTTCGTGTCTTTACGTTATATCTTACAAAAACTTTGACAATAAATTATTAAATTTCGATAGAAATGTTAAATAAATATCCCTGGCCCATGTTAATTTGAAAAAATAATACTTTTGTTACAAAAAACTGATGTAAAATGACATTTAAAGACTAAAAGTAGCATTTTTTATATGTCCAAACCTCTAAGTTCAAAACTTTAAAATATTAGCGCTATTAAGAAACCGAATTATTTTAATTTATTCAAATAATACTTCTATAGTATAGCTCATACTGTACAATTTCTTTCCGTATAATATTTAATTAAATCAATATATATACTTATAATTATTGAAATATTAATGTCTTAAGAAATTTCTATGAGGTAACGACAATGCGTAAACTGGTATAAATGAACTGGAAATAATTAACTTTTTTACTAAAACTTATGAGAAAATCAAAGAAAAAACACTACACTTTACTAATCCTCCATAGAAAATTGAAAAGAGAACATATTTACCTCATGAACAAGTAAAAACTGTATAAAAATACTACGTATTTTTATTAAATTAATTGTCGTCACCCGTCCTAATTTTGGTATTTTTATACAAACAGCAATTAAAAAACAATGAAAACTTAAAGATTAAAGGAATAAACGTTACTGGCAATTTGTTTTTTAATTTATTATTGTTTAAAATATGTAAAATTGGATTTTTTCACAAATTTTCATTGTCGTTACCAAACATTTGGCGTATCAGGTACGAAGCAAGAACAAAGTGTAACCCGTAGCAGAAAATATTTTTCAAATCATAAATAATGTTTATATTTCTCTTCGTCTTAGACATTTATTTAAATATAATTTAATAAACTAACCAACGACACATTAACTTTAATAAATATATTTTGTCTAAAACTTCTTCAAAAATTCATGTGTTTTTCTTAATTTTTTAATTATTACTTAATAAATAATTTTCATTTATTCACAAAAAGGCACTAAATCAGATATGAACATTATGTTTTTGACTCTTTAGAGTTATTTTTTTCAAGTTTTTAATAAGCAATTGTTGGTTTATATAGCCGTATGAAAATGCGTCATAGTAAGTCTTCCCCTTTCCTTTAAAATAATTTTGTAGCGTGACTACTTTAACAATAACTTAACTTGGTGCTAATAAGCAAGAATCCATTAAAAAAAAAAACGAATTTACAGTAACTTAAAAAAAAATTGTCATTCTTGAAAATGCCCTGATTTTGGAGAATCACCCATATAGAAGGTAGAAACCTTGAAAATTTTCAAAGTATTGTCCGCCATATTACATCCGCTACTTGGAGTTTTTAGAAAATAATACGAGTTTAATAATAAAATATACCGAAAACGTCACTAGTATATCCTAGCATGTTAAAGTAAACCGCCATATTGGATCTTTCCACCCTTTGAATTTCCAAAAACCGACACCAGATTCGTAGCGCCAATTATTAACGCTAGAGGGATGATTTTTAATATTAAATCCAACAGCATGTGATTCACAATTTTTACATATAATACAGAATGATTTATTGCGCTAGGCATGAACTGATATCCTAGTTACGTCGTATTTTTCTTTGTTTACATTTTAACAATTAATAAGAGGACCAAATTACCAAGAAAAACTTAATTGTTTATTTAATTTAATTAAAGTGGTAAAAAATACATATAGTTACTTATTTATTATAACCTTAACTACAGAAAAGAAACAATAAGATGGCTAAAAGTACTGTGTGAGATTGATAAATATAAACCCTTAGCACATTGAAAATGCAAACAAAATTGAAATATTTTATACAAATTGGAAAATGCGGAATAAATAAGGACGCTGAAATGAAGTTTAGTGGCATCTAAACACCAGAAGGTTAAATAAGTAAGTAATTGGTTCCCAACTAAATGGATATAATTGCAGTTTTTGAAAATATTTATTGCTAATAATATATGTTTTATTATCAGCTGCCGATATCATTAGGATGAAAATAAATTCTTACAACTACATAAAATAGTTGCTGTTAATACTGACTTATTTATTATTATATGTTATGATGTAAGTATTATTGTATATTAATGCATTATATGTAAATTTTTAGTTATATTTGACATTATTGATTACAGGTATTGTTATATTAACAATACTGCTTGTACATGAACTAAATATTTGGTAAATGCGAAACATACCACGATGCATATTTCCTAGAGTTTCGCGCTTCTGGTAGTCCTAGCTTTAAACTATCTAACAATTATATTGTAAGCAATCAATTGTAAACTTAAATATAAAATATTGAATCCCTACGGGATGTATGGTTCAGTTGTAAGTGTAAGAATGCTGTGCACTTATTAGATTTGTTCCCATACTAGATTCATGAATCAATACCTGATCTTTATTAATTTATCTTATTTTAAATCCGGAACACATTTAAAGAATATGAATTAGATTGGGAAGTAAGTTGTCAGTTTAACATGTTAACCTCGAATCTGACGCAGCTTAAGTAACAATTTATACACATTCACTTAACGCATTTTATATTTTACATAAATTGTTATTATTGTGTGAAATTAGCGACCTAGACTGTTTAGTTTTTTCTTGAGTAAACGAAATTGTAACATACATGACAACGAAAGCGTAGGTCTTATTAGAAACGACTGGATAAGAAATTAGGATCCCCAAGCTCGCATAAAGAAATGATTATTCGTATTAATGTTGGTCAGCATAAAATTAAAAATAATTAAAAGTTTTTAGAAAATAATGTAATACTAGAAGTTATTAACGTTACTTTTGGGTTCAGAAATTTAAAATGATTGCAAATAAAAGTTTTGAGAAAGGGAAAATAACAATTTCTTCACAGTTTCAATTAAAATCGAGGAACTAAATATTTATTCTTATAAAGAATGTGTAGGTATGTATATTCGATAAATTGCAAAACTATGAACATTGAACACTGAATAATCAATAAATTAAGGACATCCACTTCCATCGTTTTGACATTAATGAATTCATACTACAATAAATGTACTAAAATAATTGCATGTGATTTGCTTAAAGTTACCAACTATCGATATGTAGAACAAAATCGTTTTCTTAGTGTCGTTCTATAAGGAACACTGTTAGAACGGATTTTACTTATGATTAATACTTTATTTATTACTACTTTTTGTTGTTAAATTAACGGTTCTATAATTTCTGAAGACATATTCTGAGAATTTCTGAAGGCTTATGTATAATATTTAAGGGAATTTCTTATATTTCTTGACATTACAGAAACGTGCAATATTAAATAACAAAAGTAATACTAAACGAGATGAGATTAATTTTAATAAGATATATTCACGTGTCGGAAATTCTGAAATTCAAAGAAGAATGAGTCAGATTATACCATGCACGAAGTCGAGTAACTCTTTCCAAAATAGAATGGTCTTAACAATTCAAAACAATGACATTCGAACCTCCTTGCATGATACGGGTTCTTAAAACTTTCAATGCGCCTCTATCTTTAATTTTGTATGTATATGCTATAATTGCTTGATCATAAAGTTTGATATCGAAACAGAGTCAAGGAAACTTGGAAAAAAGTTTTTCTCTTTTGTGCACATTCTTTTTTGTTTCAGTAATTGTTATTCAATTTTTATGCTATGCAATATATTACATAATGGTATATTGAAATTGATAATTGTAAAAAAAGTATTTTAACCCCTTAACGTCCAAGAAGCCATAAGTTTTTCTTTTATTTGCGAGATTACTTTAGTAAAGAAAGTTTAGGACACAATTTCAATATAACTTTATATCCTAATGTTTGCGAGGTCGCTCTTCGACGTTCCGGATTCAAAATTCAATTCCAGATAACAGGAATTTCATTTTGGTGCCTATATTGAAAAAAAATTCTAAAAACTGTTGAAACATTTAATCTTATCAATTTTTCTCTCGATCCATTAGGAAATACTGTTGGCATTAAAACTGTGCACGGTGGTGTACAGAATACTTGAATTTTAATAAAATATTTCAATTTTTGGGGCACGTCATTTTCACGCATTAAAATAGCGTTCAGAATAAAAATTTAGTTGAAAAACTTCCGGCTGTAAGCAAAAAAATATGAGCTTTTCCAAAAAAAAGTAAGAATCAATATTTCTTAGAATTCATCTAGAAATATAAAACAATTTTTGCAGATATTTAGTGGTAAACAATTTTATACTTAATTTTCTATTAAAAATTAAAAGAACATTTACAAAAATGTTCAATTCAAGTATTATATATTTCGTGATAAATTGTAGGCAATGTTCGTTCTTATCATTTTTTTTCACAAAAATTGATAGTTTTTGAGAAAAAAAATCTCAACTGTTACAAGAAAAATTGCTTAGAATTTATCACGGAATATACCACATTTTTTTAAACTTTTAAGAAAAATTTAGGCACATTATTTTTAAAAATACCATCAGAAAAATTTGAAAAAATTCCATTATATTTCTTGATGAAGTCTAAGCACTTTTCACTGGCATAGTTTCAATCCAATCTGAATGTCTCAGTTGTTTGACAAAAATTGATAAGAATATGTTTACAAATTTTTTTCAATTTTGTGCAATATTGTTTATATTGAAATAGAAATGAAATCTAATTTAACATAAATCTTCCATTAAATTTTATGTACATTGTTTTAAGATACCATATATAGGACGACCTGCGAAATTGACTGCCATCCGTTTCGACGAACTCCAAAATTGTCTGCAAGTTGTAAAAATAACAGTAAGGGAAGGTGACCTTACACACAACGTTTATCTTAATCTTACGTTCTTAACCTCGATTTGTCAAAATTTTTATTAGTTTCAATAAGTTTAAATAAGTAAGAACTGACTGCAATAAGTGTTTCTTTTTTATTTCTCATCGAGACAATTTGACGGTCAGAAGTCGGTCAATTTTGAGAGGGTCACCTTGACAGGTCCTACGGTATTAATTTTCTTTTTTGTCCACAAGAAAATGTCAATAACATTTGCATATAATAACATAGTATAACCATTGTTTCTAATACAGTTCAGTAAATAACATTTTTTCAATAACAGTGCAAGACTTTATTGAATAGAGTCATAAAACACGGTACATTACAAATAAATATTGCTTGAAATAGCTGATTATGTTTTATTTGTAAGGCATTACTTATGCATCATAAAATAGTTAATGGCTGTGAAACTAGCAGGAAATTAGCATGTGGTAATCTTTCGACAAATGAAACTTATATTATCATCGATATAAATATTAAAGTTTTTTATTTTGTCGAATGTAACAAATTTCATAACGTTATTTGTGTTTTAAATTTGTTGTTCATACTGTGCAACACCTAAGGTACGCAAATGAATATGGATAATAAATAACTAGTGTATTTTATTGCTTTCTTCAAGCGCTTCCAATCATCTCTAAAATGAATAAATTTGTAAATTAATTAGAATTCTGATGCATCGATTGAAAATATTTGTTAAACAATTTCATTTTCAGACGGGGACCATAAAGTTATTGAAAGAGTGGTATGAACAAGTGCAATAGATCGGTCTTTTATTTATACATTTAAGTGTAAGAGCATATTTAGAACGCATATAATTTTCTGCTGGTTTAAGATTTTCAATAGTTTTTCATATTTCGGTAAAACAATTTAATACTTATCAACATACACTAAGAAAAAATCCATATTTAAATTGACTACATCACATTGTTATGATATAGTTGGAAAAATATAGTTAAAACTACTATGAAAAGTAGTTAAATATACCACTTTCTTGGTCGATGTTACTATAATTTCTTCACACCATCTATCTCCTCATAGTTAAAAAAATCAACTATGAAGAATGATTTAAATAAATATGACAAGTATAGTTAAAATAACTATAATCTAGTGTAGTCCTCATTTCACACTATGTCTTGTAGTAAATATTTATATTTAATATTATTCATAGTTAAAGTTTCTATTTAGTACAAATCCATATTAAAGACCACCCCATGTGTTTTGATGCCGCCAGGTGGCGACGCGTTCGCAGCTTTTTTTCTTCGAGCCCGTGGCTCCCGTTATTGAAGTGGATTTTCATTTGGTCATAAGAAGGACCGTCGAGAGTCAAGATATGATAATACATAATCCATGTCATATACCCACGTGTATCTATAGACTAGTTACACGACATTGAAATTTGTGTGTATAATGGCATTCCATAATACATTTTTTACCTGGCTGGAGTGTTACATTCACAACTTAGAACACTATTTATTGTTTGTTTTTCTCTTTGTTTCCTTGTATATATTAAACAAAGAACGAAGGAAGAAAAGTGGACTTTTCACATGCTATGATATTTCAGAATAGTTATTTTAACTATTACCATGCCTAGTCTCTATTTCACACTATGATTCATAGTAAAAAAATGTAATTGCAACTACTTTTTTCTGAGTGTAATCTTGCAAGATAATTGCAAAGAATGACAAAAATTATGAAGTAACGATAATGAACAATTCTAAATGTTTATTCTGAATTATTCACACATTTTTTTCTTTTTCATATATTTATAATTTACAAATAGTATTTTAAAAATGGTACCTTTCAAATGAAAAAGCGGAACAATATGATAGTCTTGTTTGCGAAAGGAATAGTTAATTTAACTATTTTTATGTATTTAATACAAATTATTTACTTGAACATGTTATTAAAAATGTAATTGATTCAAATACATCGTTCGGAATTCAAGAAAAAATAATTATTTGCTTCAAGTAAATGAATTTTAAGGATATAAATTTTCTTCAACCCAATAAATATTTCGCATCGACAAGTAAATTTTTGTTCAGTGAACTTTATAAGGATAGGCTAAACATTAAAACTTTAAAATTCTTGCTTTAACTATAGTTTTTACTTGATGAAAACGAAACAAAGGAAACTTTTCTAATAAAAAAGTTAACCACTATAGTACATAAATGAGATTTAAATTCCTGATCTGGATTCCTACTTGTGCTGGCGTAATGTATATATAGACTATACCGTTTTGCCTGCGTGAACCTCATCACCAAAGGAATATTTTAAGACTAAATTTAAATTCAAATCTATGTGGATTTGCTGTAAGTTGGTAGGAAACGTTTACCGGAAATGACCAATCAGTCAAGGACATTGCCTTCTTCAGACGCGCATATTATATCGTTGGTGTTATTAGCGTAAATCATTGTGATTACTCGGTGTATAAGCATTTGTTTATATTAATTGTTTCTTCAAAACTTGCATGAGTATGAAGTACTTTCAGTTTGAAACAATATGCCGATTCATGGCCAAGGTATTATTTCGCAAATTTTAGTAAGAACGATTTCATGACAACGCGGAATAGTTACCCTCAAAGTTTTATAGTAATCATAATAACTCACAATAACCGCGACATTAGCTATGCATTACAAATGCACATAAATGAAAAGAAATGTTTTAAACATTTATTAAATATATAATTTTCTCTTTGGCTTATGTCATGTGATAATGTTTGTTGCTTTATACGAAGAGTTTTCAATGGGAAAATGTCTTTCAGTTTGAACTAAGGTCTCATTATGATAATTTAATAACATTATGCTGAGCGATTATAGAAGTTTATGCTTATTCATCATGAAAAATATCAATAATGATAATATTTATAGTAAATAATTGTATTCAAAATCAGTTCACATATAAAATTCTATAGTTGCATGTATCAAAATAGTGTTTGGAACAATTTTTCTGTCTTGTTTACCATAAAGAGTATAAATTTATCTAAACTTCATTATTGTTTGTTCTACTTTTAGGAAATACGTGAATTAATTAGCATTATTCGTTTCGAAGGTAAATAAACTATAAACAAAGTGAAACCATACATTAAGAAAAATAGTATAAACTATTGTTACAACCCCATACAATAAATATTTTTAGAGAAGGTTATTTTCTGGTTTACGTTGTTGTGAAAACGAAGTCTCGTAAAGATTTTAGGTTTCGTCAGAGGAATTGGATTTATTATTCGTATTTTACAACATACTTAATTTAATTACTTTTTATAAGTACAACAAAGTTTGTTATTTTTACAAAATTAATTATTATATAATCGGATTTCAAATTAGAAATACAATGCTATACTTGTTAATAACTTACATAGCAAACGAAACACCGAGAATTCAAGTTTATGATTTTGTTTTTTCGTTTATTGTTAAAATATGTAAAATATAAAAATAGGTTATAAATGAGCCGTTTGGTCTAATAAAATTCTATAAAAACAGATTTATATGATAAAAAATATACGTAGTAATTTGTTGATAATTCTTACATGTCACATTTGATCTCTCTTGTTATCAAAGAAACAATATGACTGGGTTGGAATGGAACCAAAAGAAAATTCAATATCTTAATCTATAGAAGCATACCCGAGAGAACTGTATAGTAAATCCATAACTGAACGAAACAGCTTGTTAGAAACCTATCTAATAACAGAAAAAAAAACAAGCAGCCTTAAAGGGTTTTACGAGCGCAATCCGAAAGTTTCAAGATTTTAGTTATTTACTCTTTTTAACAGGATTGGCAAATCTAGAAAATGTATGAAATTGCAGAGTTTACTATCCTGAAAAAACCCGGAGAATCAAAATTAAATTTTGAAATTGGATTTAGGAACCCTATTAGAAAATGAATCCAGTTTTTGACTAGTTTCTATCAAGTTTACATTTTACTCACGTTAAAGGTGTACTGGGCAGTGTAACAAAAAAGTAGACAGATTTATACCAGAGAAAAAGACAACAGTATTTGGAATCGTCCTATTAAGTCAAAATTTAGTACGTATTTTTGACATTATGATTTTTTAATCGTTACTTATTTAATGTTACTTTTACACCTCAAAATGAATGATTAGACAATAGTCTAGTGAAAAAACGTTTTCCATCTTGTACACCTCAAGGATAGGGAAATTCTTAAGAAAATACTTCAAAATCTACTGCAGATTTCGGAAAATTACTTTCAAACTGACTGACAGCTTGCCAAGAAAACCTTGTTGAACCATGACCTTATGTTTTTTAAATTTCCCTGTTTGATACAGTGAAGTTAAGAAAATATCTATAAATATTTCTTTTTCATTTAGAAATAAGAAAAATAATGTGCCGTAATAATACTTACGAGTATTATATCGGTAAATTAACACATGTATGTATCGTAAAGTAATAAGATTGTACGCCAAGATTAACGCAAATTATATGCTCACAGATATCATGTCTTGTATATAATATTATCGTGCACTATTCTCCAAGCTAAAGCTGATACACGATCTTATGATTTATCGAATGTTAAGAAGCCCGGAAGTACGTTTTCAGAATTTTAAATCTTGCTGTTCAATATTTAGATTATCTTTGAGACTATATCTAATATAAAATAATATTCATATGAAAACGGAAAACATTTGTCAGCTTTATAGGTTGCGAGTTCTTATATACTATTTTAATTCAATAAAACCATATTTAGTTTATTATACAAGCGTTGCATACAATGCATTAAAATTATGAAAAATGCTTAAATTTAATAATATGTAATTTAAAAAAAAATTACTTTATTCCACTTTTTACTGAAATATGTGTAAAGGGTCAAGGATTCTCAACAAAGCGAGACGAATGATATTAAGTTTTCGAGAGTTCCGAAAAGTTGTCGCTTCGAATCCAATTTTTCACTGGAGGAAAAAAAATAGGTTTTGATCAATTGCAGTCACTAAAATTGAATTATAAGATTCTCTTAAAAGTATAATTCGTAATGTGGATGTGTTAGATCTATATTTTCTTCTAATTTACAATTTAACAATGGAACAGTCTTAAAAATGTAACATGATACTTGATGCAAGCAAATAAGTTCAAAAGGAATATATTTTCTTAACAACAGTATATTTTTTTCTGAAAGAGAAGAAAGATTGTTAAATGCAAACCATATATTCTACTGTCCACATTATACAGCTTTGTGAACCTGGCACCCGTCTTTTCGTAATTCGAAGTGTAAAATGCTATTTCGATAGTGTTTTGATTGTAGTTGAATGTAGTGAAACGAATTTCGTTTGTAGTTACAGAAAAAAAAGTTACAGGGAGTCCATAAAAGCTCAGCACCCCAATTTAAACAATTTTTGTTTTCAATATTTTTTCCGACAGAAAATCGTTTGTAGTTGATGAGTAAAGTATAATATCCTCCGGTTTAAATCGTTTTTATGATTTATACAGCAGGATATTGTATTTTATTGATACTATAGAGATGAAATGAATGTTTGTAGTCGTTTGTAGTTGCTTAAAAAATTACTGCAATCGATTTATACAGTAGGATATTGTATTTTATTGATACTAGAAATGAAATGAAAGTTTGTAGTTATTTGTAGTTGTTTAAAAAATCACTAAAAACGATTTAAACAGCAGTACATTGTATTTTATTTATACTAAAAATGAAACGAACGTTTGTAGTCGTTTGTAGTTGCTTAAAAAATTACTGCTAACGATTTAACCACTAGGGCATTGTATCTTATAAACATTAGAGCTGAAAGGAACGTTTGTAGTTGTTTGTGATTGTCTAAAATATTAAGTTAAGTTAAGTAATAAACAAGTTAAATAGTAGGATATGTTTTTGATTAATAGTAAATATGATATAAACTTTCGTATGAATTTTCTTGATGAGAAGTGGGAATTAGCCAACGTAGTCTATAAATATATATTTATTTAAAAAGTGTACTAAAAAAAATTGAAACAAAAAATCGTTGAAGGTGCTGAGCTTTTTTGGACCCCCTGTAACTTTTTTTTCTGTAACTACAAACGAAATTCGTTTCACTACATTCAACTACAATCAAAACTCTATCGAAATAGCATTTTACATTTTGAATTACAAAAAGTTGAGTGCCAGGTTAACAAAGTTACATTATACATTACTGATAACATCTTAGAACTTCGCACAAGAACATCTTAGTTACTTCGACTTATATTTTTTTCGCTTAGTCAATGAACTTATATAATAATTAAACAGGATTACGCTGATGAATCGAGCTTCGCAAAATAGTTTAAACATTTTGTATTGTATTGAAAAAGCAGTGGCCATAAGAGTGAAAGAATTTAATGCCATTCGATGCGTAAAATGCTGTTTTACACATTTTTTACATTTTTCGGTCGCATTTTACGCACTCAAGTGATATAAAATATCGTATGAAACATGTGCGTAAATGTTTATTCTGCGATTGTGATTACGACCCTTTACATTCGTAGAATGAACTTTTACGCACTAGTTTCATAATATGCTATTGTTTTTCCATTTGAATTCAATGTTAAATTTTAAACTGCCACGGGGACATTTTAAAATTGAGATATAGGGCTCTATTAGAGCTTAAAATTTTTGTTATTTTTTGTTAAACTGCATTATGGGGTAAAGAACAAAAAAAGTTGACCCTGCCAAAATAACGACCATCCTAATGTACTCCAGCAATAATCAGAAACAAAACGTTGACAAATCGGTGTTACGATGAAACACAAGCTGGATTTCTTCGATGGGAAGTTTGAGATCAAATTATGGCCCCCTTTTAATATTTTAGAGCTATATCCACATTTAGATTATTCAATTTTCATCACGGTAATGATTAGTAGTACATAATTCACGAAGTATCGCCAAGAGATTGTAATTTAAATGTAGTTCACTAAAATAGCTTAGACAGAAATACATTATTATCCAAAACTAGAAGACTTATCGAGTCTCAGTAGCACTCGTATTTTGAAATACATTAATTATGCATTAAAACTTATTTGGAATAAAACGAATAACCAAAGCCGAACATGCTTCGTATATGATTTCTAACCCTTAGATGGAACCGTCGAACCTGACAAATTTAGTTAAAGGAAAATTATATGAAATACCGCGTACCAAATTCGATTAATTTGGACTGCTCGAAAAGGTTAGAAAAGTGGTAAACTTTAATTTTATTCCTGAATTTTAATCACTTTGATAAAAATCATACGGGTTCATAATGAAATGTGAGATAATTAAAATAAAACTCATATTCATGTGCGCTTATGGTACATAGTAAATAATTAGGGTAAAATGATAAAATCTTTCATGTAACTTTCCTATGAGACAAAATAATGGAATCTAAACAAAAAAAAACATGGTATAATGACTTTTAAAAAAGCTGTATTTTCTATCGTAATTTATATTCTATTATTAATCCTCATGTACATGATTGTGTTATTGATACTTTATCGATATCCAGTAATGAAGTCCCTAAAAATTTAAAAATTACAGAATGGCAGCCATTTATCGAAAAAACTAAAACGTGATTTTTCTCAAAAACACCATTGTTCTTCCGCTTTTTTCTACAGATTTATTGATAATACTAGTGACTTTATCTAACTAAGTAGTGTAATGTGCACTAAAGGACGCTATTCGGTTGCAAAAGTCCTTTTTGTTTTTTTCATTTACAGGCTTTTCAAAATAATCCGAATTTCATTTTATCTAAATTTAATAAATTAAACATTTTCATTACTTTTGCCATATCGGTTTTTGTATTGTTTTTTTTTAATTTTAATAGAATTGCGAGTTTTTGGTGTGTTCTCTTAATAAACATTATCTTTGTTTTAAATATATTCTGAATATAATGTTTTTCAATTCACTAGTGATTTCTTAAATTCAAATTTGACGCAATGCACGATATTTTCTTCATATAGTTAATTTTGTGGCCACCAGGCGCGCTCAAACTCAAAAACGCGAATTGGAAAAATTAGACTCTTCAAAAAGCTCGAAATTTTAATGACGTATCGTTTTTTGTAATATTTTTTAAATATTGGCGATGAGATTTTTACATTGTTTTCTCAGTCATATTTTTTTGTTACGTAATTTAGTTTCATAATCACGATCATAAAAAAATTACACACGTGGATTTCTGCAAAATTTCTATTGTCAATGTAACAGTACTTCATCAGTGTCTTGATGTCCGCCATTTTGATTCACAGTTTTTAATTTTGCAATTCTGATTTTTTTTCCAAATTACACCACTGTAATGGACCATTCAAGTCTGATGGCTCATCGGAATATTCTTTTACTACTTACGTAAATCCGACTAGGGTGACATTATTTAAGATGCATAGTATATGTATGTTATTACTATTGGTATAGGTTACGTTTGTATGTCACAAAAGATTCCAATTGTCAAATTCCTGAAATCTGAAATATCCACTATTAAAAAATGAATTTGGGGTTCTTGACTAATTCCTACACACTTTACTTATATCTTTGCGGTGTAACAAAATTCTACCGGAATTGAAAAGGGAAACTTCTAATTCATAAATAAAAATTAATAATTATTATTAATAAGAAAGAGTCTATTCATTTATTCCACTCAAGAAGTCCCCTTTTTTACAAAATTAAATTGTAAAATTTCAAAATAATGATGAATCAACTTGAGAAATTGAAATATTCGTAGAAAACAAAAATGACCCTTTAAAATAAACACAGATTTTGCATGAGTCATAGTTACACATGAATTAGACTCGTTCTACTGTAAACTAGAATAGTTTTAAATCCACTTAATTTCGTTATAGACCAGACAACGTGAAAAATTACGTTGACCTAAACATTACAAACGTGCAAAATTTATTGCGAGCAAAAAAATTAAGACATACACGTTTGAATTTAATATTCGCATTTATAATTTGAAACAAGTAGTATTTATAATCGCACGTGTCTACGCAATCTTGATTATTGTACGTATGAGTAACTAGTGCATGGCCAATTTAGTCGATGAACAGATAAGGAAATTATATCGGAATAACGTTAATTTTCTTATCTGCTTGACTATAATATTTATTGCTATTTACGACTAATCCTGTTAGTTGTTGTCTAATAAATTCAAATATTTTCTTTATAAACTTATCTAAATGTTCTGATCACATATTAATCCCATAATTATTTGTATAATACACAAAAGAAGAGAAAGACTACGAGTAATATCCACTTGCGCTTAATTATTTTATTTAAATGCGTTGCTTCATATTAAAATGGTAGTCGCTGATTAAAAAAATATAATACAGATGTATGCGTGTTGCATAACACCTGCGTCGCGTTCGATCGAGCATTTTCATTGGATTCGAATGTTTGTTTCAGTTCTTATTCAACAGTATCTAGTAACACCGACGTCAGTATTAGTTGATTTTATCACTAGAACAAACTTTTACATAAATTTGTATCACTTCGACGTAACGACTCATCAAACTTACGTCCGTTACCTGCACTGAAAATTTTAATTGCGAGATAAGGAGCGAGAAAATCGCACATCACGCTTTCGCTCGCACGCAAAACTAACTACTCCTAACTTGTGCTCCTAACACATGCAAGTAAGTACACAAGTCGATGCAACAAATTTCATGCGAAGTTCAGTCGTGACGCAGTCTGTAATACGATGGTCGCAAATATACGCTTCGGTAAAATATGCATCTTCTGCCACGCTTTCTCGCGCATTATAAGTGCGCTATTCTACGGGCTATAAACATTTTTCAAGAATCTTTATTTGCAGCTGATACTCGACATCGATCAATCTCGACTTTATAAATTTCGTTTTTTCAAATGTCTTTGAAGAGCAAAAATAGAAATATATGATATAAAAAATGGTTGGACATTTTCTTGACAAGTATGTGAGAATTTTCCAAAAACAACATATCGAATTTTGAAATTTTCCAAAATACGCTGGTGAATTTAGTCTTTTTGAAATGCTAGGTGGAGTTCCAACTCAAAAATGATATCGCACAATATTTAAGGAGGTTGGTATGGTACGTAGGGAGTCAAGCGCAATTTTCGACCAATTTTGACTAGTTCAGTATCGTTCGGAAGTCGAATAATGGCTTCTAACCTGTACGATAATGAACTTTTGACAAAAATGTCATAGAAGTTCTCTTACGTAGCGTATCCAATCGATTTAATTCTTTCTCTGGAACATTTATTATATATTTTTCTTTAGTCGACATGAATTTTAAGTAAATCTATTTAATAATTCTGTGCAAATCTCGCATATAACGACTTGAAAAATGCGATTACATAAGACACCATGTTAATAGGCACAAAATGTTTTTCATAATTTCTCAACACTGAGGTATCCAGATGACTCAAAATTTTTAGCGAATATAATTTGCATTTTATATTCATGTTTAGTAATTTTTTCGTCAGAATCTGTTTGTTAATTCTTAATCATACCAACATTCTTAATTGAAGTTGGGTATAATGGATGCATTTAGTGAAAGCTAGTTGTGAAATTTGTCAATATAGGGAAAGCAATGACACGATTGTGCTCTGTTTCTTTATAATTGCTTTTCGAGTGAAAATAAGTTAAACAAAAATGACACCAAACTCTGCCACTTTTCATGTGTACGTATTCAAAGATATAAAATGTTTATTCGAAATTCGTAGTTGATCCTTTTCAGCAGAAAAATGCGAACTTTAATTTTTTAGATTACGTCCAGGGCGTCTTCATTAGTTCGATCTTGACAGGTACATATTGATAACAACCATGTATTAGTGACTAATCCTGAGCCCAATTAAACGGTTTCTGCTAAGCCCAGCATTTATTATTATTTGTTATTGTTATTATTTACTTCCCACAATTTGCCTAATTAAGACACCCCGACTGTAATGTTTGCAAGAATTAAAATGTTATGCAGTATTTACGTAATGTTAATAATAGATGCGCAAACGAAGTGTACATGTGAACATACAATCTGTTTTGAAAAAGTGCGTGCATGTTACACTTATTAATGTTCAAAAGAGTTTTTTTGTATTATCTAAAGCAATTCAAGAAATTCATCTATGTTTTATAGATGTTTTTAAAAAACTTTAAGACCGTATAAAATAAGTGAATCTTGGTTTTTTCGGTCATTATAATGAAGTAGACAATAATAAATATTGTAAACAATAACATTGCAAATAATTTTTAAAAAATACCAAGATCTACTTCACTTCAAATTACTTTCTCATTTGTATTAACCTTTTGTTTTCAAATTAACATTTTACAAATTTTTATCGCCAATTAAAAGTGAATAATACAAAAAAAAATTATCAAAACAAATCTAAAAACCTTGGGTCGACTTTTTTAACCTGTCTCGTTACGAATTTCGCAAATTTCATCCATTGTACACATCCATACCAAATTATATCATTATAATGCGATCAATCAACGACACGATCTCAACGTGAATCATCACAACATCATTGTCATATTTAATGGGTTGATAGCATTCTACTTGAGCGACGAACATCCAATGCAATACAAATTTTCACATTGAGATTCTGGGCGCGCAAGGCCTTAACAATATGCAGTAAAGCTCAGTAGACCGATGCGAAATGCGTATTAGACACGTGTGTATAGTTCAAAGAATATTTCATCTTCATAATGAAATTGTTGCATTTTTAACCTATTTTTTTGTAATATTGTCTTAACAATACTAGTTTCCATTTTGCGAAACCTTCGTAAGTCTTTCGGCAGTCTTAGTGAGCGGTGCATCGTTGCACTGTTACTTAATTATTAGCGCATGTAACGTGATTAAGAGACATTGCATTCCTAACGAAGAAGTTTCCACCTGTTCTCAAACATCTATTGTTCCCTACTTTTTTGCATTAAAATGTCTCTTATTCAACAAAATCGTTTTTTGACAATACGATCAAATTAGCTTTGTAAAAAATGTTGGTATAAGGTATAATTACGAGCTATGTTGTACGATTGGATTGTTCTAGTCAGAATTGAATTTAAATGGCCTCTTAACCAAAAATGGCGGCTATGAATTAAAAAAGAAACACCGGTAATTTCGAAACCTTTTCTTTAATCAAATTTTTTCATATTGAAAAAGTAATGGAACGATAAAGAATGTGAACCAAAATGGCATAAAATATAAGACCAATAATTATTAAGAAGACTATAAGATCTCTCTTAAGGGTTCTAAAGTGGTCCGCCGGTAAGGTAGGAAGGTTTACTAAAAAACGTAAATAAAAGATGACTGAATAACATTTTTAAAATTCGGGTTATTTAAACCGTTTCCTAGAAAATACCAAAGATATTACTTGAGAACTGGAAATTCTCGGTCAGTTCTCAATTAATATTTTTGGTATTTTCTAGGAAACTGTTTATAGTGCTTAGAATTTCCTTTACAGAGCCCGAATTTTGAAAAATCGATTCAGTCCTTTTTTATTTGCGGTTTTTAGTAAAAATTCCTACCTTATCGTAAGAGCACTTTAGATCCCCCTAAAATTCTTAAATTGAAATCTCCGAAATTACTCTGTATGGAAGGGATAATTGGATCAATATTAGTTAAAATGGTAATGTCCGCTTTTGTAGAAAGAGAAATTTCACTTTTATACAGTGAGATTTCGGAGGTTTCACTTTAAGTATTTTAAGCGTTTTAATCAGTAAAAAATGTCCTCATGGTCACGCATAACTTATATACCGATAAAATCGAATAAAAGAATGGCAACACATAATTTTTGTCAAAAATTCTATTCTCGCCTCAAACATAAAAATGGCATATGCAATACAGGCCAGAGTGGTGTTTTGGAACATTTCAAAATGGCCGTCAAAATGGTGACTGAAAACTGGACAAACATTGATAATTCGAATCAAAAAGCTGGTAAAGAAAATTGGTGTTCTATTCAATTGGTTTTGAGGTCAAATTGTTGATATTTGACGTCTTCAAAAAGTTGGTAAGGTAGGTTGTTGAAATCCACGATGGCGGATTCAATATGGCGAGTAAAAACTCGAAATCATCGGGATTTAATAAAGAATTATCAGATAAATGCCTAAAATTAATTTACGTGGGTTTTAGATATTACTGATCATGATTCTGAAGCGAGATTTACAAAATTCAATATGGTGGACAAATTTTTGAATATGTTTAAAAAATCAATCGATTTTCATTTTCATTCTATCATTTCATTAAAAAAGTTCCATTAGTATTAAATTATTACTTGTTCAATATTAAACCCTTTATTGTTGAGAATGCTCGAAAGTAAATAAAAATCGAATTTCTTCGACTTAATTGGGTGAATTCATTAATGCCAAATTTTTAATTGCTGTCAGCTACTTTAGTAACCTCAATTATATTTTTATTCCCTGAGATGAAAAAATATCTGCAATTTTTGCATAGTATCTTCAAGTTCAAATAAAAAAAAATATATGCTGCAGATTATATTGTTTTTATTATTAATATAGTTTCTGGAGTCTCGACAGACAAAACATTGAAAATTCTTTTGAGTTTTAATAGCTATGCAGACTAAAAAGGGCATTCACTTATCGAAAAATCATTCTTCAACCATGTGCCATCAGATTTTAATTTCTTATGCGATCGATTACCAATATTAACTGTCGCAGAATTAATGTATGATTTTATAATATTCAGAAAGGCTTCCGACAATATTCTGCAATGGAAATCGTGTTTTTTACCATTTTTATAAAATTCATCTCTATTTCATTTGTCCAATGTTTTGATAACTGAAATCGATACTTCTCTTTTCTGTTCTCATTTTGGACATACTTGAGAGTTTTTCTGAAATTCCTACTGCATATGACGAGAATATTTTTAAATAATGGTTTTCTTTTTCTTTGTCGAGTAATTATTGCTGTTTATGCATTGTTGTTTATACTTTTCGAAATTAGTTGCATTTGACAATAATTTTCAATACAATTATGTACATTTTTAAACATGCAGAATATCACATCTTAATTTAACTAATGATTATGAAGTTAATTCACCACTTACAGTAAATAAAGTCACGGATTTTCCGTTTCAAAAAGTGTGCAAATATTTATGAATTTTTTTCTAGTTTAGTAACATCCACATTTTCTTACTTATTTGATCTAAGACATATTCAGAATCTCAAGTCTTTCCCCCAATTTGGACGTTCATTCCTTTGCGAATAATGCAAATTCCCTTGTTGATAAAAAAATCAAAACAAAATCCATATTGACGTGATGTCCTTCGAAAAGTGATCCGGGAGCGAATACCTACTGCTTTGACCCGTACATAAAAGTGGGTCATGACCCAGCTAACGTGCACCAATTCCTTCGTCTCACATTTACTCAGTTACTTCCATGTCTATGCGCCCTTACAGGTGTGAAGAAGAATACGAAATAGTCAGAGATAATTGGTTTCTTATTTGAAGAACATTCCGACTACTGAATCATAAATGAAAGCAATTTTTTCCGAAACAGTTAGAAGTCAAATTGTAAATTAAATACGTGCATAATTATAACGCAATTGCAGTTAAAAAAATGTTGGCCAATCAACAAAAAATTACAGATAATTATTATAACATATGGAGAAAGTAGTGATGATATTGAAAAAAACATGGGATGAAATGATTTAATGTATAAAAATGGCTTTAAAAAGAGATGTCGAAAAAGAAGTCCCCTGAATAGCACGTAGACACATACACCTCACGGGCCTTCTACGTGCACAGTGCAACAAATCATGTCTGCGTCAAATTTTATCGAAGGGAACGAATTTTTCTTGTCATCTTGAACAGAGTTTAGTACTTTTTAATATAAAGGTGCGCACGTAGCTGTATTCAGATTATATGGTTAGGAAAAACTTGAAAACATCTCACATGTAATTTCCACGTTGACGACGACGTCATTTTCAGGATTTTTATTAATATAGAGAAATATATATGTACATTTTAGATCAATGTGAATATATATCGCAAGTGATACAAATAAAGAAACTAAAAGATGTTTAGAATAACTTTTTTTAAATTTAGACAATTTACATTAAATGTTGAATGTAAGTAATTTTTATCGTTATTTCGGTAGGTTAATCAAACCCAAATTTCAATTTTTATGGTAATCTATCACATTGTTTCTATCTTCCAAGTCTTTATATTTGTATTTATACATTTGCATTATAATAAATAATGAGTTATAAAAGTACAAAATTCGACCCAATAAAGTGTACATGATCTGAAGATTTTGTAGTCCATATGACATTTGCTGAACATTTAATGAGTGAATAACAAATAATTAATATTAATTACAATTCCATATAAAATGATCACTTACTTACTATCTATTAAATCCAACAGAAGATCTCACAATAATCTAAAACACTCTAAACTCTCTACACCCCTGCAATCAGTGTGTGGACGAATATCAGCTTCTACACTTTCATCTTTGTTTTTGAAATTTAATATTTGCATGTAATACAAATCTAATACGTATTTTCATAAAAGTACTTACGCAACTAAGCAAATCAGCCAAATTAATTTACTGACAGTTTAATTTTTCTTATAGTTAACCAAATGTTTGATTTTTCAGCTCTGAATATGATAAGAATGTATGGCTGAGTGGAGTGCATTCCTATTTTAGGTTATGGTTTTTCCTGTTGAAACAAGCAGCATTAAGTACTTGTTATGCAATTAATTTCAATAATTCTTTTGTCTTTCATGTGGTGTTAGACAAAAGATGTTAAACATTTCAACCGTACAATGAAAGCTATTGGATTGGACCCAATACTAGGGTGCCTTGGGTAATTAGGTTAGCGACAATTTTTTGCTTACTGCTTCGTTTTTTCCCGTGCCGGAGCGGAAAATAATTTGTTAAAATATTTAAATATTTTATTGGAATTATTGAATTGAGCTATTTCGTTGTTAAATTTTATCTCGCACGACAGTTATTGATGTCAGCTCTCTGTCTGTACGTGGATGAAAATATTTTGTTGAAATTCATGGTGATACCGCAAGTAATCCATAACCTGAAAATAAACTATTCAATATGTCAAAATCTCGTTTTGCACTCTGTCAGGAAAAATCAATATTGTCCATTTTTCTTCCGGTGATGTTTTATTTTCAGATCGAAAACTGATGGGAAAGATTGTAATTAACTTTCATGTAGAATGGTGTAGCGTTGCCTCTACAACCTTATTTTTTCATATCACAACACAATCACACACACATCACAAGAAAAGTATACAACAAAACAAAACAAAATTAGACGTTACATTCTATATACAATTTAGTCGAACTTAATTCTTAAAAATTATAGTCGGACTGTTTCATGATGTAAAAAACATTTATATTCTTCACACTTTTATGCATTCTAAGGAAACTTCTAAATATATCTGTCTAGCTTTCAGATTTTGTATGAAATTTAAAGCTGTCGTTATCAGAAAAAAGCAACTAAAAGTCTTCATTAAAAAAGTTTTGGCTAAGTTTAAAAAAGCATTTAAAAAAAGGTCTGAATACAAACGTATAAAGCAACCTTTGGTAGATTCTACCTAGAACTTAGGTAACATATACCGTAGAAGGTGAGTAATTGTTAATAAAAATCATTCATCATTCTGTAGTTTATCTGGAAATTATCTTTTAAATGCTTGATTAACACCAATGTATTGAAATTTAATCCAAATAAACACATTCACATAACTTTTATATTTAATATAACTAGAGCCAATTTTCTTGCGAGTTATAGAATATCTAGCCTAGTTTTTCGTTAATCTGTGATTAAACATGAATTAAAAACTTATTACTTAATGGCTAGAATACTATTTATTTATATTCTTCAATAAATTTTTCTTTTAAATGAGACTCGGTACATTTTACTTAACTTAGTTCGGCAAATTCTACTTATGATTTTTTCCGTGCGTAATCTAGGAACTAAAGGAAGAATGATTGCTGGTGGTTTAAAAATAATCAATCCTCCGACTATTGAAAATTTAATGTTTTTGCCAGCTTTCCTATTAAATTGGTGCTTATTAAAACAGCCGAATTAATTCCCCTTGTCCAGGTAGTAAAATACATTATTAATTATTGGCATGTATCAGTCTACGCAGTTTGTATCCAAGGTTATTTCCTAGCTGTTTCATCCAGGAAACGAAGATCGGTCCTCGTCATCCACCTCCTATAATTCTATTTTCCTTTATCAAAAATTTAATTTCCTGAACGTATGACCACTATATTATTTAATATTAGTTTTAACACAGTTTCATAAACAAAATTATTTGAAATACACCTATGTTATATTTTTAATGCCTTTCTCGTGTTATGAAACTTTCCTTATGCATATTGAACAATTTTCTTTCTATTGTAATTATAAACTGCGTAACATTCAAGTATTTTGATTGGCATGTAAATGTAATTTAGTGTAATTTTTAGGATTATTCAAAATGTACATTGTGTCGCACAAGATAATAGGACACTTGTTACGTTAGTTTCGAATTCGCAGTTACGCACTGCGCTTAGCCGATTATGAGTCGTTGCGTAGTAGTCCCGCAGAACATTGCCTGTCATTGCGGTGTCAGCTGATAGATGGTTTAAGTTACGCAGTGTTACAATAGGTACTAATATATACACTTTCGAAATATTCAAGTGGTATGATTTAGTCGACCTTCCGCTGCACTCGTATATGTTCATCTAATAAAACGTCGCATCGGTCTGACTCGATGATATATTCGAAATATCTATGAAATTGTCGGGTTAAATCGAAAACCCCATGCATTGAATTCGCTTCTGGTCAAACATGATTTATATGACACACAAATTCTGTAAAAATACCTGTAAAGAAATGTTATCATTCTTACTATGATACAAGATTAAAAAGAAAGTAAACGATAATGAAAATCATTGCTCCTGACTGAATGTGCAAAATCTCACTCCAGAAGTAATTTAGTTTCTAGTTTAGCATTTTAAACAAAACTTTTTCTCATTACTGTAAAAAAAGTATCCGAACAATGCAAATCATCAAAAACGCATGGTAAGGCGACAAAGTGGTTTAGAGAGAATTTGAAAAACGCAATTTATCTCTTCTAATCATGTGTTTTCCACCAGTGAATATCTTTTGTTTCAGGATACAAATGTAATTACAAAAAGTAATTTCAGATTTCGTTCCCATATTATTTCTTTTAAGTCTAAAGAAAAGATAAATGACAATCATTTTTACTCTATTCTGATATTTGGACTTATTTTCGAACTCAGCTTGAAATAAACAATAAAATTTTCATGTAATCAAAAAATGACTATAATGTATTCATTTTTATATATTGTCACGCACACAAATGATATTTTTATTATTTTTTATTTTGCAGAATCTCTAAAAATTAAGAATTTACTCATGTATGCGTGGATCAATAATAAAATGGTTCGGCTTTTGAAAAAAATGACCTAATGATGATAATGATGACAGATATCTTTTATTATAACTTTCGTAGCTTAAAAAAAAAAGTTTAACAAATAAAGTAATTGAACAATAAACATATTATTGTGCTGTTATAATTATTTCGTTAAAAAATGGTTTGTTTATTTAACAATTACATTTTAAAAAAATGGGACATAACTGCATAAATAGTAAAGTTCATATTACTAAAGTGAGAAAAAGTAAATTTATCTAACAATCATTAATATTAATAAAATAATAAACACGCTACATCACATAGGATTTTTGCATCCAAACAAGTAGTTTTATTTACTATTTTCATGTGTATGACCGATCGATATTTGAATTTGATAGATTTTCTTTATTGTTTTCCTTGAATTAAAGATAAATTTGGTCAAACGCTAAAATAACGTTTTAACCCTTTGAAACATACATTTTTCTTGACACCCCATACAACACGCTGAGTAATGTAAAATTTAATAATCGTACGTTTTCGTAGTCTCTGATTATGAATCTGATCTCAGATTTTAAAAGTGCAATATCGCTGATCGCATCTATTGCCATATTGCATCCGTCATTTTTAATTTGTAAAAATTAACTCTGGTTTGCTAATCAGCTATGCTGAAAACCATACAAAGATACAAAGTTTCGTGAATAATAATGAACTCTATAATTATTTTCGTCTGCCATGTTGGATTGGCCATTTTGAAGTTTTAAAAACTAATCCCGGATTCATAATCTGCGATCCAAAAAACTGCCAAAAACTGCCGAAAATGGCCAAAAAACGACTGTTTCTTCAAAAATTTTGCAAAATAAAAATTGGCATGTTTTTTAGGTCAATTTTTTTACAATGTCTGTATCATTTAGCTTTGTAAACTACAAACTACTATTGATAAGAGAACGTGACAAGAAAAAGGTTAGGTTATGTCACTATTCCGCAAACAGTTAAGTTGAGAATATATCTTTTTAATTTTGCATAATGCCTGAGATTATTTAAATTGCATTTTTTTAAATCTGTTCTGCAAATTGATGCACATTGATCTGTTCCACATTTTTAGTTTATTTTCATTTTCTAGTATTCTCACGTTTTCACGGCTTTCTAGAAATATTTATTTTCAAGCAGAGATGACAGAGATTGTTTTCTCGGTTTTAACAAATACGTCTTTGTATTTCGAAAACGAAATAAGTCTGGTTTTGACAACCTTTGTGTACAGCCAACTCCAGACGTTATCCCTTTGCGTCTCAGTGTTACTCAAGAGTAACACCTACAATTGTATAATATATTTAAGAAAAACAACTTTCAATTTTGACAATTTATTGCGTACATTTTTATATCGTCATATAAAGTAGGTAGCCCTTAAAACACTAAAAGTTGATATTGCAGTTTCATGATAGATGAATAAATAATAATGAACTAATGAATTTGAAAAATTTTAAATGGCCGATCCAATATGGCGCACAATGTTGTCTAATTCAACGGAATCGCTTAAATCCCTCGGGAGTTTTTGAGGTCACTGATTGCCAGTTTCGTAGAGACGCCAAAAACTTTCAAATAACAAGTTTCAATCAAATTAGATTAGTTTTTAATTTTTTCGGTAGTCATATTATACCCGCCATTTTGAATTTTTGATAACTAACGTCCGATTTGTAATCAGCGACCCGAAAAATCCCCAAGTAACGAGTTTAAAGTGAATTCAATGAATTTTTTGGAAAACACATTGGCTATATTGCATTCGCCATTTTGAATTTTCGTAATCTGTCTTCAAATTCGTAATCAACAACCTTTATATAGCATGTGTTATAAAGAATAAAGATTTCTTAAGAAAAACATGACACAAAGGGTCTTTAGTGCCCGTGTTGAAAAATACCTATTGTAGTAGGGTGTGGCTATTTTTCGACTTATTTGCGCATGTTTATTCATTCGAATTATAATTTCTATTCTTCGGAAACATTTTTGTGGATTTTATATCATGTATCTATCAAACTATTGCTGTTCCTTGTCTTTATGTTGACCATAAAAGAATTCTTTTATTATATTTTTCTTATATTTTTAACATTATAGTTAAAAAAAAGTTCTGCTGTTGGTGAATACAATAGTATATTGTGTAACTTTTAATGCGACGGGCGTGGGGCTCGATAATTTGCGCACGAAGATTTTGCTGCAGGGCGCAAAATAGCGTTCTACTGCCTGAGTATTAACCTTCGCCGGTCACTGGGGGTCCAGCAGACCCCACGATGAATTTAAAGGTAAATAATTCGCTTTATTAGTTTTCAATTGGAAATATTGGAACACTTATCGGTAATTTAAAGTACTACGAATAAATTTGTGATAATGCCGTTGTTTGACAAACGTCAGTATACTCGTGGAACGTTACAGAAGTTAGTCGATTTCGTGGCGGGGCCCAGCGGACCCCAGTGTGACTACGGTGTATATTTTGAAGAAAATAAAGCAGCTTTTATTTCATGATTCTCGTAGTGTAAATAGTCGAAATAACACGGTAAATAATGCGTACTGTACATCTATTATTTACTATCAATAATATTATGAGACATATATTATTTATAGTTTTAGAGATGGTTTACAATTTAAGGTTCTTAATATTGATAAGTAATTAGAAGAGATCGAGGAAGGCGAAACTATTAGCGAAGATGCTTCAGAAATTTTCGATTATCAAGATGTAAATTACTTTATTTGTTAAGTTATATATCTTATATTTAAAAATTCTGTATAGATAAATAAAGTATGTAGGTAAAAATTATGTATTTTATTTTTTAAAGATTATGCACTTCATTCATCTAAATAAATACCCTTTTTAAATTGTACATCAATAGACTATTTTTTCCTACAAGACCGCAATCTGCAAAGTACGCCCAGAAAGTTTCATTAAAAAATAATAAAAATATAATAAGTTATAATTTTTTTAAGTGAATAAAAGTCATTTTCTGCACTTTTTTTATTTGTAATTTTCTTTACTATGTTAGATGCAAACTTATGCAAATTGAGTAATGAGGTCATAATTTGGGATGGTTGAACGTCTCAGAATTTTTGTAACTTGCTACGGCTTACTCTTCTAATACAGGAACGATTTTAAGCATTGGGCTCCGATAGACCCCGTGTGTCGTTCTTAGCATTTTTAGGAGGTATGACCGACGAAGGTTAAAAATACTAATTTACGAACTAGAGGCATAATATACTAATTTGTTGTAAAGTGTGCGTACAGTGTCACTTGTTTCAATTTTCCCATGCTTTCTTCGGAAACTTGTAACAAAGAGTATTTCGAGACACGCATACAACAATGTTTCTTGTATGAATGTGGTTGTTAAACCTGCACATTAGCAGAAAAAAATTCTTTTCACTTATACCTGAAATTGCTATTTTAAAAGACAATGCAGTTTACGAACAATAATGCAGAAATTGCATAAAAATGTCTTTTCAATCTTTATAGTACTGCAGAGGGAAAAGTAGAAATAAATTGTCTCTTTAATTAATAAATTAAATTGCGGCAATAATTTCGTAGTCGTTGCATTTCCTCGGTGGCCCCTAAGGCGCCGACCGACGCCGACGTCGACACCACATGGCGGCCTTGGCGTCGCCTGTTCGCATTTTCTATTTTCCGCAGTCGATGGGGCGCGGATGCGAAAATGTCGCGTACTATGCGGCGTATACGTATTGTCGCAAAGTATACGCGGTCTCGAAGGACGTCGGAAAAGTTAATCAACGGGACGCTGTCCGGTATCTATGCTAATGATCGCGGACATCACCGTGTAATCACAGTGATTTCGAAGCTCTTCCGACGCAGTTGTTTTTCGGAAAACGTCACACATGCAATGATTTTGCAGCAAGAATGCAGGGGTCGCCTAAATAAATTACTGGCTGATTGAGTTATGCAATGAATGCACATGTACGCAGTACGGTGCGACGATTCACCCTGAACCGTACTGGACGACCTAGTGCAAGGTCCCTCCTCCAACTGGAGCAAACCTCAACCTTTGCACGAAATCGCTGCGGTGCGAGGTCATTTCGATTTGCGCCATGTGTGAGGAAGCCACGCGACTGAAATTTGTTGGATTAGTGGACGGGAGTTTCCTCGTTGGGGAAGGATGTCGACCATTGGCTAAGAAAAATACCGGGGTGAATACCGTTAGGGGCCACGTAATGGATGAATTTGAATACTATGTACTGAAAACAATGTGGTTAACCCTTTTTGGCCCAAACTGAGAGAAGCAGGTACGTCAACATCAACTGCAGTAGAAACAATTTTTTTTTAATTTTTGAAAAAAACCTTTCCGACTATTTTGAGATGTGCTCTATCGATTCCCGTCGAGAAAATGGCCAAAAAACGACTGTTCCTGCAAACATTTTGCAAAATAAAAAAAAAATTGTCATGTAATTTAGGTAATTTTTCTTTAGTTTCACGATTTTCTTCGAAACGGATTATAATCAATGAAATGTATATCTAAAAAGTGATCCAGATTGTTAAACATAAATAATATACTAATAGAATATTTTTTACAAGCAATGGCCGGATTCGAAATGGCCACGGAACGAAGCAAATTTCGAATTTTTTCAAAAATCAGGAATTTTTTAGTTTTTTTTTTTTTTTATTTATCGTTATTTCTCTATCATTTTCCGCCTTAGAATACCTCAGATATTAATATAAATATGGCGTCAAAATTATTATTGTTAAAAATGCAATTTTAAAATAATAGCTAAAAAATGCCTTCTGAAGTTGAGTTTTTTTTTTCAAAATCATAGTTGCATATACTCAATCGATTGACCCGAATGAAATCACTTCAGATTTGGTACTCGGCGGTTTTTGGGGTCATTGAGCCCAAATCTGATGTTACACTCTAAAATGATTGGACTCAATTGCGGAGTCCAAGAGAGAGTAATCGGTAAATTTCACTCTCTCGGAGTCACATTCGCTCCTTTAGAGTATTTCATGCTAGGTTTGAATCCTTTACCGGTGTAGTTATATTCTGCAAGGAAGACTGGTTACTACGTGGCCGGCCGACAAACATGTTTTGTGTCAACTCGCTATAACTTATTCAATTCTGAGAATTTTGAAACGAATAAAAAAAGGAAATTGTTCGTTAGAGTTTTTTGCATCTAATGAAGAATGAACAAATTATATATCTCAATAAACAATGAAGTTTTTCAGGGCCTCGAAGCACATGACGCGTTGGTCATCGGCTGCCACCAACTTTAAACATTCATTACTTTTTGACTATTAGACCAATAAAAATAAAACTTTCTCGCTGACACTTTTCGGATACTCGAAATTTGCTCGATAAACGAAGAGCCAGAAGGTATATATTGCAGTTGCATAGAAAAAAATTAATAACTTTATTGTTTATTGAGATATATAATTTATTACTTCACCATTAGATGCGGAAATCTCTAACGAACAATTTCTTTTTTTATTCGTTTCAAAACCTTCAAAATTGGCTATGTTATAGCGAGTTGAAAAAAAAAGGCGACCGCGTAGTAACTAGTCCTGTCTATACGGCATTCAGCCGCCTTTCTCTTTTTCCGTATTTATTGACACCATTGGAGTATATTTTCACTCCAAAGAACTCAAATGTAGTCGAACCCGGCCTACCCCATTTTCGACTCCTTTGGAGTGAAATTTGACTCCAATAATTTTAGTGTGTAGTTTTCAAAAATTCAAAATGGCGGATCCACAATTCGCACTCAGCGAGCCCACAAACCACCCAATATCAAGAATGCAGTGATTTTGACTGATTTTAGTAAATACGTTTGCCTTGATCGATCCACCATTTTAGATTTTTGAAAACTAACATCCTCAAATTTGGACTCAACGACCCCAAATAGCGCCGGGGACTAAGTTTGAAGTGATTTCATTGGCTCAGTCGATTGAGTACACACGACTATGATTTTGAAAAAAAAATCGAAGTTAGCAGCCATTCTTGAGCCGCCATTTTGAAACTTAATTATGTACATTATTTCTATCTTCTAGCCTTAATTATTATTAATTTCTATTTATAAATATCTGAAGTACTCTAATGCGGGAAATGAGAAAAAATAACGATAAGTGAAGAAAATCTGATTTTTGTTAAATAAATGCTTGTAATTGATTTCTTTTTGAATTTGCGACATTTTATGATACACTATTCGATGTTTTTGGGTAAGATGGCTCTGTAACTTACTTTAATCGAAAAGTTTAGGATGAAATACAGGATTTTCAGAGAGTTATTGCAAAAAAACGCTTTGTAAAGGTTATTCTCCAAGGTTAATAAATATACCTGACGTTTCAGAATTCATTTTCCTGAAATAATGGCTGCGAAAAATTGGAAATAAATCGCGCTGTACTTATTACTGTTTGGTTTTCGGGCCTCTTACGTGATATGTACACCTTATGCTGGATCAGACATACCGAAAAAGTGCTGTTTTAACAATTCAAGACAACTCTTTAACCCATTAAGTCCTGAATGTACATTTTTTCACTACACGGTTTTCAACGGTTGTATTTTTTGCAAAAAAAGGTTGTAAAAATGTTCAAGCAGGCGTATCTGACTGTAAACTCAACTAGACTTTCAGAATCTTTTGTTAGATTTTTTAAAAATGCAACCGTGAGAAACTATATAATTATTTCCAAAAAATATTCTTATATATTTTCTTTATCTTGTTTTTTCACACTGAAAAACATCAGAATTCATGTTTGAAGTAAAGAAGTAGTGCCCCGATACTGGAACTTTGAAATGTACATATTAACATTTTGATAATAAATGTCAAAATAACCAAAATATCAGCGAAAACGCCAACAAAAATCGGGGAAAGATACAGAACTTTTTGAAAATAACTCGACTTTCTGAAAAAATGTTGTACAAAAAGTAACAAAATACCCTGAAATTTTGTAGAAGAATTTTGGGACTTTAAAAATTGAAAAAAGTGTTAAAAAAATTCCTACAAAATTTGAGCATATTTCTCGATCAATTCTAAGATCTTTTTGTTCTTAAAATGTATCGTTTCTTAGTTTTAATCGAAGAATACGCCAAAATGTGTCTTTTTTTAACATTTCAAAATTGAAAGATTTTTAAAAATTAAGTCGACAAACAAATTTTGAAACAATTTCAGGGTACTCTTTGAGAAATTCCAGGAACTTTTTGTTTCTTAACGTTTTTTCCCGAAAGTCTATCATTTCCAAATAAAAAATCCCTGATTCTTCCACTGATTTTTGTGTGTTTTAGGCGCCATTTTGGATACCTTCACCCTAATTTTCAAAATGTTAATATGCATATTTTAAAGCTCCAATGTTGAGGACATGATTTCTTTATTTCACACAAGAATTCTGAAAATATTTCAATATGAAAAAATGATAATGAAAAATACCATGTTTTTTTTTTAAATAATCGCATATATAGGTTTTCATGTTTGCATTTTTTAAAAAATCTAAGAAAAGATTCTGAAAATTCAGTTAATTTTATGTCACATGAGACTGCTTGGATATTTTTTAGACAAAATATAACGTTGAAAACTCTAGTGAAAAATGTCCATTCAAAACTTAATGGGTTAATAAGTTTAGTTGGTAATACAAAAACATATGATTGCGTGTTAATTAGTTTAACAAATTATTGTATCACGTAACAATCTCACTTTCTCTCTCTATATCACGAGTAAGATTTTTGTTAATTTTTTTCCGTTTTTTGAGATTGAGCCCACGATTTTCTTCTATTCGACATGGCTTCGAGCGTCTCTCTCCCACAAGCAAAGTCCAAAATTGTTTAGGTTTAATAACATTTTTAGTTAAAAGGTATTCTTTGCAAATGATTGAAAACAACTTATTTTTTTAAATGATCAACAATTATTATTACAGAGCAATAATTGGCTCCATGAAATGTAAAAGCACCAAAAAACTAATATTACATTATTTACGGCTATTAATAGTCAATATTACGCGTGTGGTAAATAAACAATGTAATGTTCAATTGAATAAATATGACATTAATATGTAAACATAATTTTATCATAAATCTAAAACCTTATCATTACTTACAACGTTATAAACATTATAAATGCCTGGAATTAACTTCTATAGTTAAATCTATAATTTTCATCAAAAGTAATGAAATCAATTTCATCAATGATAACGTAAAGAGAAAGTTATCGTATTTTACTTGCTTACCTATAAAACATAAATTAATCTACTTTCTTCTTGATCACCCTTTCCATGTAAAGAAAACTAACGCATTTCCTGCGTATTATTTTATCATCGACTTGCATATTAATTTAAGTGATGTTTTATGATTCTTTGCATCGCATTCTCGTGTCTAATACTCACATAGACGTTTTCGTCCATTCTCCCTTCGTCGTTCAATGCATTTCAAGTGAAACCTTCAATCCAAACACTTCGTTTAATTAAGACAACGTTGAATTTAGCAAAGTGAGTTTACTTAACTAATTCATAGTAAAAGTTTTACAAATTAGAAAAGTTACATGAGAAAGGATTATAACTTTTTATATCTAACGATAAAAAAAGAAATTTCTCTTTTATGCGTAAACGAAACGGAAAGTGTCGAATGGCGTGAGCTGTGATAGGCCCAAGTCCAATGGCCTTGATTGAAACCTGATTGGACGTTTGCGCACGAAACACTGTTTTTACCGGGGCTTTCTCGCCAGGTCCATGGTGCATAAACGTATTATCCAGAAACCAACCTATGCGTTTACCGATTGGCGCCGGTTTGGTTGTGAATCACTCACACACTGTGTACAAAAAACGCACGTGGGTGAATAATATCATTTAAGTGGCTGAGAAAAGACACATTGCAAAACAAATGGAAAATAATCGGCGGATTGACACCTTTACGGATGTTGGTCAACTCTTTAAGAAGATGGTGATTTCGTCGATTTGTAAGTGTCATGCGTGAATTGTGATGCATTATCTAAAATTGCTATGGCTAAAGATTCGATCCTGATTGTTGCAGTATACGAGGATTTTCCTTATTTTCCACTTCAGTACAATTAAAAGAAATTGGGAATGAAAGTCTCATGATGATTGTTACCTTAATCTGATATTTCCCATGCGGAAATCAAACATAATGAAAGTAAATTAGCTTTCTTTGATATACTGCGATTAAGTTTGAACAAACTTCATGTCATTCTGATGATTAAGTCTCGTTTGTACTAATGCATTAAAACATTAAGAATCGACTTTATATCTATTCTAAAACATAATGAATCATGATCGAAGGTCTGGCATTTCTTGATGCAAAAATACCCTTGAGAAGGCTTCATCCTGTCAATAATGCAAAAAAGATCATAGTACGCAAACCACGGAACGAGAACTTCACACGAGTATCAAAGAAATATGGAAACTATAACGGTGTCACTGTAAATAAATCTGAAATGTCGATCCATACATCAATGGATTCATAGTTCAAGGTTAGACAGGGGTAACAAAGGAAATCCAATTGTCCATCGATGGTATTATTCATGAGAACATGTAGGCCCTAGAGTCATCAGCCATCAGGCATTGGTGGTACTAGACCAATCAATAAGTCACCGCGCGAAAGTGATATTTCCGATAATGAACCCGATAAGATAATAGGTAGAAACCGGGTGTTCATATAGAACGGTATTAATAGCAGGATATAATTGGTACACGTCGGGCATATTGCCATGGAGAAGACCAGATGGAAATCGACGTGCGTATATAGAAGTATAAGTATCCGCTGTACCTGAATCCGCGAAGGTCATTGTCCGCTTGATTATACCTATAGCAGGGACGCTCCTAGCTGTAATCGAACAAAGACCATTTCGACCAAGTACCTACATGTGTGCTCAACGATTGACTGTTACCTGTGACTTTGAGTAATGTGTGTTTTTTCATTATCTACCAGATTTTTTTCTAACCAACCAAATTTCGGCTCGAAATTTGATTTGAAACAAAAGATAATGCCAAATCATATAAGAAAACATTTAGTGATTTTCAGTTGCAGTAATAACAAATTGTAAGAGGAATAAACAATTTGGTTAGCTTCATTAAATATATGAAAATGTTTGACATGGCTATGTAAATTCTTAGTAATTTAACTTGATTTATTGTTAATTACGTAAATAAATGATATAAAAGACATCAAATTTCGTTTGCCAGCATATAATAAAATATTATTCTTATATTGCCATATGCACTCAGATATATCAGCGTTTCAATGCTTTTACGCTAACTATATTTAAAAATATAGTTAAAACTACTATGAAAAATAGTTAAATTTACCACTTTCATAGTAGATTTTACTATAATTTTATTATACCAACTATCTCCTCATAGTTAAAAAAAATCAACTGTATAGAATGATTTAAATAAATATGACAAATATAGTTAAAATAACTATAATCTAGTGTAGTCCTCATTTCACACTATGTCTCGTGGTAAATATTTATATTTACTATTATTCATAGTTAAAGTTTGTATTTACTATAAATCCATAGTAAAGGCTGCCAAACTCGGTGTGTTCTGATGCCTCCAGGTGGCGACGCGACGTTCGCAGCTTCTCTTCTTCAAGCCCGTGGCTCCCGTTATTGAAGTGAATTTTCATTTGGTCATAAGAAGAACCGTCGGAAGTGATACATAATACATTTTTTTACTGACTAGAGTGTGACATTCACAAACTTAGCGCAGTATTGATTTTTGGTTTTTCTCATTGTTTTCTTGTTTATCTTAAACAAAGAACGAAGAGAGAAAATTGGACTTTTCATATACTATGATATATATAGTTTACAAATATTTTTAAAAACTAAATATTGACTCCTTTCCATATTTTTTATGACAATTTCTTATACAATTTCTCTCAGTGACGGTAGTAATTTTCTGGAATGACTATTTCAAAATAGTTAAGTCTATTTGTCTATTATGATAAGTAGCATTTTGAACCATGAAACAATAGTTAAACTTGACTATTTCACAATATTTCTTTTAACTATTACCATGCCTGTTCCTCATTTCACACACGGAAAAAACTCATACGTAAATTCTGCCGAAAACTGCAGTAAAATTTGCCGAGTAAGTTGAGTAACCTTTGTTAATTACAATTTACCTTATGTTTTTACAAATAATCCCATCAAAGATTTAAATTACCTTATTTAAATGCTTCATTGACATCAATTATGTATTAAAATAATTTCAATTTAAGTAAATTCAGGTACTTGTTATATTTAATAATGTCCCTGATAAATTTGTTTGCGAATGTTATTGCATATTTTCTAATTCAGTATTTTGATGATTAATGCTTTCAAAAGGTACTACTTAAAAGCTAGAATATTATTTACTGAGTTATTTTGATAAATGACGCTTCGACAATAAGACTTGGCAAATTTTACTGAGCCAAGTTAGGCAAATTTTACTTATAACTTTTTTTCGTGCACTATGATTCATAGTAAAAAAATGGTCATTTCAACTACTTTTTTTCTGAGTGCATGTAATTCCTTATGATCGAATCAAACTTTTACGACCGGAATCGTTGGCGCCTCTTGTTGGGATGCTCAGGTCGCGTCTGCCCCTGGCGACGATAAACCAAACTAACTTCACCTTCGCTCGCTGACTCTTATGCATATTTCTGCAGGTTTTAATAAAATTCTGTTACTCTGGCAGTATCCGCATTTTCTGAATATTTCTAACAGTGGAGTGTTGCAATAATTGCTTTGTTGCAGAAACAATGGAAAATTACAAAGTATTTGAACTTCGCATCGTTGGAGTTCAACGAAAATTGAAATACATTTTTTTATTTTTTAGTTTTTTTTTATTGTTAAAAAATAATGAATGATAAATACTGAATCATCGTACTAAAAACACATAACACATTGAGAGGCAAATAAGGCTAAAAAAATGCAACAAATTTTGTCGACTCTACCGATGAGAATTTCAAGCACATAATTGCACAGACGTAAGAGTCACTTGTCTTTTGAATGTTTCCTATGAATAACATTTGATATATTGAGAGTTTCTACTTAAAAGGCTCTAAATGTTCATGAAGTATTATTCACGTGAAAGGCATATAAACAGAATATATTTTCCATCATGCAGAAATCAATCTTGGGAAGTATTTAGTAGCTAAAACCTGATCGCCTACGCCAAACAAGATCTTGTATTAATCCGAATGTTGTCCATTCATTAATTTGTACTTAAACTAACATGATGGATCTCTTGAATTTGCAGAGTGTGTTATTGAAATATATTTAAATATATTAAAAAAATATAATTCATTTTCATTCAGAAAGATTGATTAGTTTTATAGAAATGTTTATCATAACCTGTTCGTTAAAAAAAAATTATATTATAACAATAGATTCATAAATTTACAAATTTTAACCTTTCGTTTATATAGGATGAAAATTCATTTGGTTATAAATTTTCTTTAAGTGAGCTTGGAATAGGGTCGAAAAAACGACAGGTCAACAAACCGAAAGTCATAAAGCCGACAGTTGAAAAAACAACAGTAAAGGGCGTCTAAAAAAACGAATTTCAAAAATCCGAAACTTTGAAAAATCGACATTTAAAAAACCGACACTCAAAAAACGATGACTGTCAAAAAGCCAATGAGTGATAAAGCTGTAATATTCGTGAAAACAACAATGTCAGCTATTTAAATGTTTCGGATTTTTGAAATTCGGTTTTTGACATGTACCCACAGTAAAAATACCGTCACTTCAAAAAATGAGTTCCATTTTTAGGATAATAGCGGAAAAAATAGTTAGGTTTGCTATTTTAAACAATAATATATGGTACTATTAAATTTGTCTAGTTCACGTTCCTTTTAAAGCGTTAAAAAGCAGCAAACCTGTGCCTCTTACTACTTACTTCGTTAACGACTTGTAGCGCAGGTATTTGTCATGAATTCTTTTAAAGAAAACTTAGAAATCTTTTTAAACGATAATTCTATAATATTAAAGTACATACATTTGACACATTTCACTACTTTTTGTATTAAAAAATATTTGTATTTTTGCGTTTTGCGCTGCGTAGCATTGCGGCGATGGATGTAGTTAAATTACAGCATAAAGAATGTTTGAATGAAGGCTTTAAAAAATATGCATTCACAAAATTAATGGTTCGATTTCCACTAACACAACGGTCGTTTTTTTTGTTACAAAATTTTTTACAGAAGAAAAAGACATTTTTTATAGAAGAAAAAGAGAAAAATGCAACAAACAAATCCACTTTTTCAAAGTTATAATTGGAATTAACCCCTCGGGCGTAATGCTTTAACCACTTAAAAATAAAATGCATTGAAAAGAACGAATGTAGAACTAAGCAATAAGCGAAATTTCGAATAATGAAAGACAAAAATTAGAAAATACTTTACTTGAATGTGGACGTATATTTAGATATAATATGTCTAGACGTATCGTAATCTATTATTTTCATTTTGAATAAATAATTAAGAAATATTTTAGGTAATTTTAGCATTCAAATTCTAATAATGTGTTTTTGTTTTCAGAGCTGAGCGAGATGGCGACAAGAGGGAGAAGGAGAAGGATAAAAAGAAAGGTAAATTAGTATTTCATTCAGAACTTTACAATTTACACGCTCACTTACGAAATAAAATGCGACATTTCAATTTTATAAAATGCTTTCCGCGGTAGTAAATAAGTCTTGGGCTAGTTCCTGTCCAATTTACTTATTGATCGTGAAAAGGTGTAGGAAATCTGGACACTGTTACAAGATATGGTAGATATTTCTACCAGGGTTACTACTAAAACAAATTTTTTTGCACTCGTGACATTTGAAGAATCATCGAAATAATTTCGTAAAAATTAATTATTGAAATCGGTGTATTTTAACACATACATTATACAGAAATCCCAGATGATCAAACCCTTTGACGATATTAAAAATATTCAAAGGATATCTTTTAAAGTACATCGATAACGCTTTCAATTGATGCTTTCACTTTTACTTTAGACATTAATATTTCTTAGCTGTCAAGTTTTAAAAATGTTGAATTTTGCAACTTTTTTCTTCTGACTTTTAACGCTGACAAAAACAAAATTTTATAGCAATTGCCAATTTTTTCATCAATACTATAATTCAAGATCTTTAAAATGGATTTTGTAAAAAGTCGTTACGATTTTTTGTTTCGGAGTTATGATTTTTTGAAAATTTTAAATTTTACTTATTGAGTCGGAATTCTTCGAAAAAAGGCCAAAAACTTCGTGAACATGGAATTTATTTACGTGTTCGTTTATATTTATTACTAAACTTACAATCTGACAATATTACGATTTAAATATTAACTAATTTTAGTGTGTTATTCAATAAAAAATTTAAAAACGTAACCCAAGAATCCTGAAGGCAAATGTCCAAGGCAGAATAAAAACAAATATGCAAAGGGTAACTTTTAACGTGAATGAAACGAAAAATTGGAAAATATTGAACGTTCAGAAAAAATGTTAAAATCCTTCGAACAAGGAAGTTTATAAAAGGAGGATGCCCACGAGCATTGGTGGTTTTGTCCCCCGAGGGGTAACCTCTGAAACTGCCCAATTCGGATAGAGTATGATGAGATGTAACTCCTCTTATCAAATTCGATTCTTTTAGTCGCGGATTTTACATAGGAAAATACAGTAATCAAAGTAGTAACAATCCGCATCATCGTTTGTTTGTAACAGATTGGCTGTTACTACTTACATTACTGCATTTTCCTATGTAAAATCCGCCATTTCAACAACGAACGTAATAAAACAATCGAATTTGGTATGAGATGTTACATCCCATCATACTCTATCCGAATTAGGAAGTTTCGGAGGTTATACTTCAAGGGACAAAACAACCTAAACCCTTGGACATCCTTTGTACTGTGGAATTTTACTGAAACACGAATTTTAAGTAGAAACTGAGAAATTGATCAGGCATTACCAATATTAGGGGCGTTTTTTCGAAACGTCCATATTTCCAAACCAAATATTTTTTGTTTAATATTATCTAGACGATCGCTTTTTACTTATTGAAATAGTAAAATGAGTTAAATAACGAATTCATTAGTCAAAAGTTGTCCTATTAATTGAAATAGTAAACATTTGACTATTTTAAATTTAGAGATTATCAATGTTATCTTACGCAGTCACTAAGTTGCACTCTCGGCTTAACATCTACCACTATACACAAAGTCGCGTGTGCAAATTATACACACAAAAAATAGATAGTTTAGGCTGCTACTACATAAATAAAGCAGTAAAAATGCAGACCAGGCAACTTTCGTAGATGTTACTAACTCTTTAGATTGTAAGGCCAACCACTTAAGTAGTAACGCTATCCGCTTTACAATACTTACTTAGATGTAATAAACCATAAACTTAAAAGCATTGGTTACGAATTTTGTTGAACAGCATAGTTTTGACAATCGAAAAAATTGCATGGTCCTTTCGAAAAAATGCTTTCGAAGCGAGTGTAAGGAGTAGTTACGTCAATGTTTTATACAAAATCGTTCAGTGGATTGATTCACCTTCTTCTTTGTTGACTAATCCTGGTACATATCAAATAAAAAATGAGTACAATTTATAGTAAAATATATGCAGTCACGATAAAGTTTAATAATTTTGTTCAAATACTTGTAGCAATTTGACTAATGTTGTCTATTACTAATTTAGTATATGGACCATACTAAAATTTGGTTTTGAGGTCTCTTTGCTACGAATGAATTCTACATCTTCCCAGCTGATTTCAATAATCCAACCGATCAGTGCACATTTGACATAAAGCAAGTAATTAATCTAATCCACTGAATGAAGTGAAAACACTTCCAGCAATGATCAACCAAATATTGCTTTTTAGATATTTACCGATTATTAATGATGTAGTGGAATTGCCTTAAATTAAAAGTGCTTGTATCAGAACGTATATTATAGTCTGGAAAACAAAGTGTCCCGTCATTAATCAATGTTGTAAGTCGCGGAAGTCTAATGTTAGCATAGGCTAGGAACTCGCATCCGGATCCTGATGTGCTTATTTTTCACCATTTCAGAAGATGCCGTCCAGCCACACTGTCACATCACGCTGAAGTGCACCCGTGAGGTGAGTGACTCTTCCGACGTGAACTTATTTTTAGACGTTCCTCTCTCGAACGAGGAAAAGAAAATGGGATTCGGTCGCCAAGTTGGTTTACATGGAACGCCGTTTTTCGTATATTTTGTAAAAAAAAAAAATCATGTACACAATGTATACTGTTTCTATTCTGATGATACTGAAGCTATAGCTGCATTGTCACAACCGATTCAATTCAGTGGGGGTTTATTTCGTACTGAATTTTGCAGATAAAGTATGAAGGAACTATCGCATTTAAAATCAGCTGCTAGCTTCAGAGTTATCTTGTAGCGTCTTAAATGGAATTTGAACAAAAAATGTTATTTCGGACCTTACATGCACAGGGGAAAATATTGTCGACATGCTAAAACTGTCGTTGTCAGATCGACAGGATGATTAAAATCATTTTATGGAGTTTTTTTTGTGATCTACGTTGTACATTGTTTGCAAAAGACCCTAATTATTAATTTTAAATCGGAGTCATAACGATATATTATGTACTCAAAACAACGGAGCGGACACTACGTTTATTTCGCTATGGAAATTTAGTATCATCTCTTTTTAGAAGTTTCGAAAGAATGAACTGATAGACACGATGTCGCCTCAAGCTCGTCGCGCCTCCCACTCCCTGCTGCACAACCATTCATACTGCGCGCTTTAGGAGGATGGGAGAATGGAAAGGGAAAACGCACTGTGGTGGGAGGCGCAAGGTGCTTGATGCGCCGCCATACGGTTTATCTTGTCGGCCTCAAGGATGCGACCACGAAATATCGGCCAGTGTCAGCCCGTGCTCAAATAATGACATAGTTTGAATGTGATAGCAACAAAATCGTTCACAGAACCCTGTCAGTCCGACAAAGGCTGCTGAGATAGACATCGACAATATGGTTCCCTGTGCATAAGTAATGCCCGCTAAAGGAAGGAAAAGTCAACTTTTAAAAATGGCTGTTTTTTGATAATTTTTGAGAGTTTAAATGGATTGTTCTCAATTGCAGATTGCGGGATTCAATGGATTGAGCGACGCTCTCAAGAGGCTGGACTTCTTGTCAGCGGTTCACGACTGTCGGCGCTTTAATTATATCGTGCGTCTGCTCGATCTCTTGGTGAACCACCGAATGGGAGGATTAAGCGGCTGCGCTCAACGGGTTCTTTTCAACATGCTCGAAGAGGTCGCGTTAGAAGGTACATAGTAAAGCTTGTCCTAAAGAAATTCTTGGTAAAAAAGTAGCTTTGTAGAGAAAGGAAGATTCCCGTCTTCAACCCTTTTCACTTCTAAGGTACGTTTGCACTGCAAAACGGTTTGCGAGTCAACTCTTTTCTGTTACTTTTTGAATTATTAACTGCAATTGAACGATGAATTATTTTCTTTTGAGGTTTCTAAAAATGAAATTTAATCGAATATAGAGTTTCTTGTAGGAGGTCATCAAACAAAGAGGTCATTATTCAAATTGTAATACTCTGAGACTTGTATAAATAATTCTCTTTATTAGCAAGTGTAAGGCAAAGCAAGCTTTTAGGAGTATGTTGCGTATTCTTCAGTCAAAATTTGAAAAACTCACGTAAAGTCCATCAGTCAGTCTTGCCAAAACCACGAAATAAAAACCGATAGAAGGATTTTGTCTTTTCTACAACACATAATATTAATTTGGATGATGTAAAACTTAAAATTGAAATTTGTATATTATGCACTAAAAAAAAAATTGTGCTTAAAATTACTAGATGCGTTTAGTTAAAAATTTTCTGATTATGTTAATTAGTTATTCTGATTAATGTCTGGAAAATATTTACCTAAAATATTTGTGCCACTTCTTCTAGCTAAATGCATTCTATGCTTAAATCTTTCTGGATGTCTAGACTTTTCAAAATTTACAGCGCGGGCGGATGATATGTTGTATGATTTGTCCCGTATTATGAAAATAAATTGGATTTATTATCTTTACATCAGTGGTATCCAAGAGAACAAAGGAACAAGTCACAATTTTGTTAAATTTGTAAAAGATTTCCAAAATGTGGCGTCATTTTAATATCATTTTTCAATTTCTGCTAATATTGTTTAACCAAAACATATAGTTATTGGATTTATTTAAACTGATAGTTCTGATTACATTTATCAGAAAAATAGTCATTTTAACTAGAAATTATTATTGTTTTGACATAAAATGTCAGTTACAGTAACGTAAAGAAACTTTTCTGGTAAAATATTCTGGATTTTTTAATAGTAAATTTTTGTACTGATTACCAGAAAAAAAAACAGTTCAATGCCAGAAAAATGTTAACAAGAAATTTCTGGTTATTTCGATCATAAAAATAATGAGGACCTATTCAATATTATTTTCTGGTTGAAATAACCTGATTTCTTATTATTTTAACGATACTTTTTTTGAGTGTGATCAAGATAAAAGATTAAACAAAATAATATTCAATTAATTCATGAATTATTACAAAAATCAAACGTTAAATAGTATAAGTCGTAAACTTTTCTAACTGTTACTGTCAAGTCGTTGTAATTAACTAAATTTGTTATATACAAAATTTAATTAATGACGTAGCTCTTAAAATAAACGTGTAGAATATCATCTTTTTTAAGATTGGTGTCAGCTCAGTTTATGTAAGTTGAAATTCGAAAATATCTATTTTGGGACATTGGTCAAAGTAGTTAAAACCATAATTTAATGATTATTTTTCAGTTTTACATAAAAGTATATTGAGTATCTTAGTGCAATGAATATAGGATGAATATATCATCAAAGATTGACTATCTAGTAGGATAATTCTAAGTGAAATGATCATAAGATTATCATCATTATTGCTGATATTGAAAAATATCAATTACGAGTTTCATATATTATGAAAAAAAATGTATACTTTTTTTTCTGTCTGTTAAAACAAAAAAAAAATCGTCTTTTCAACATGTTCTTGCAAAATTCCTGGTAATGAGTCATATTTTTAAAACGCGTTTTTAACATTTTTTTGAGATAAAGATTAAAGTATGATGTGTTTATTATCTATGTTTATCGCGATGAAGTAATGTTTTATAGGTACATATGTAGCACAATTTCTTGATAACAACACAATATTATTCGCAAATGTTACACAAAGAGAAAAAAGGATTCATAAAACCATAAAAAAAAGAAGAATTGGTTGTAACGTGTATTAATAGTAGATTTAACAACGTGAAAACTTGTTCTTTACTATACCTTAATTTCATAATTTAGAATATTATAAAATATATCATACAATAACTATTTTTACTATCAGATGTTATTTTCTATTTGATTATATAATTTTTACGATTTACGAATGTCCAAAATGACTGTATAATTGTGAAACTGCAATAGATTTGAGGTTATGTAGTGTACTGCATATTTAACAATCAAGAAATAGTAATTGGACTAATATTGTCATCTTGTTTACTGCAGAAATAGTTAATTTAACTATTTTTTATAATCATGCGTCGTAAATTGTAAAAATGTTGGATTGACTATATTTTTTCTCTGTGTGTATTCGTGTTGTTTTTTTGGTAATACAATAGCTCCTTAACCCCATGTCATTACTAGCCGTAATTATCCTAAATAGTTAAAATAGTTACTAATGTGGTGGAGTAAATTATAAAAGAAAATATTGTAATGGTAAAAATATTGTTAAGATTGATTGCATATTAACCTACATTTAACAGTTACACAGAGAGGAAAAAAAGGAAAATGGAACTATGAAGAAATAGTAGAAACAATTTTAGCATACGTGAAAAGTAGAATTAACAACAATAACGGTTATAGTTGATATTTCAGGTTATTTACGAATGTTTCAAGTATCGTAACGTAAATTAAACAATTTTATCATTCCATTTCCTGTGAAAATAGTTAATTTAATTATTTTTTGTATTAAAGCATTTTATTATTATAAAATGATTCTAGTAACTATTTCCTCGGGCGCTGTATAATCATTAACTTTAATCGAGAAAGTAAAATTAACTGTAATATCAGAATTTCTCTAAAGAAATATTTCTTTTTACTACTTTCAGGTATACCAGCCAACAATAGTTGACATTGTCATATACATTTTTTTGAGCGTAAATTAAATCATATTACTACTACTATTCTTCATTGATACGAAAAAAACATTAATAAATCCAAAATTGTGAAAAGATTCGAATAGTACACAAATCTTATATACAGGGTGTACGAAAAGTCCCGGGACGGTTGAATAACTTTCGAAAGAATAAAAATTTCAAAAATCGCCGAAACACGTGATTCGATTTTTCAAACACAGCTATCTTTTGAGGGGGGGTTTCGGCCCCCCAACCTCAAGGGGGGCGGGGGGCACGAGGGGGGCCAAACATCTTAAATGGCAACATGGTTTGAGTGGGGGCTAATTTGAAAGGTATTTTCGAGATGAAATCAGATCACTGGTCATAGAGGGCGCTGCGATCATTTTTCGCAGATATTTTTGACTTTTTTCAGATCTTAGACGTACTAACGTTTGAAAAAATGAAAATTTCGAAGTCGCCGAATCGTGTAATTCAATATTCTTAAAAAACTTAAAAAACTTAAAAAACTTAAAATCGTGTAAAACAATATTCTTAAACGGGTGTCAACCCGTTTCTGAACGTTACATTGAAAAGCTCTTTTACTTGTATATCTCCGAAAAATGATCGCAGCGCCCTCTATGACCAGTGATCTGAATTCGTCTCGAAAATACCTTTCAAATGAGCCCCCACTCAAACCATGTTGCCATTTAAGATTTTTGGCCCCTCTCGTGCCCCCCGCCCCCCTTGAGGTTGGGGGGCCGAAACCCCCTCTCAAAAGATTGCTTGTTTGAAAAATCGAATCACGTGTTTCGGCGATTTTTGAAATTTCTATTCTTTCGAAAGTTATTCAACCGTCCCGGGACTTTTCGTACACCCTGTATAATATTGCTGTTCTAACAACTATAAATAAAAAAATGTAAGAAAAGATAATAAGTATTTAAAAATATGTAAAATTACAAAAAGGGAGGTACTCTACCACTTAAAAGTTAGTATTTTCGGGTCATGCTGAAAGTGGGTTTCAATTTGAAGAGAACATTAATGATTATAATATTTGGTAACGAATATACTAGAGCGATAACATTTTTAAAGCGTTTAAAAATAGTTATAACTTTTTATTAATATTTTTTCATGTAATTCGGAATCTAATGACAGTACAATTCACTTTCCTCCCAATTATGGCTTTTTGATAAGGATTCTGTTGTGTGATTTTTTCAACAATGCTTAAAAATATTTACTATTCTCAATTATTCAAAAAAGGATTGACACTAATCAAAACGCTAATGTACGGTGTTATTCGTGTCAATAGAATAATAAACTCTTAGTTTCGTTTATCATAATATTCAAAGAAGTACATCATTGCAGGTTTATTTATTCATTGACTCTTTTATTTATGAGAGTCAAACGCTGTCAAGATAAATTGTGTAATGCCATATTTTACATCTCAGATAATTGCAGTATAAGAAATTACGTCTCAAATTAATATATGGACAGTTTTCCTAATCACTATATATTAAACAAACTCGATTTATTATATTATTTATTTAAAGGAGCATTTATAAGAGTGCAGAATAAAATTATCTGACAAATAGTATCGGAATAAAGTGAATTAAGGACGCTTGAAACAATAAAGTACAGCGTAGCAATTTAATTTCCAGTCGCAGTACATATTTCATTATAAGATATACTAAATAATTCAAGAACGCGTCTTAGTTGTCTGTAGTATACTCGCCTATAGTCATAAGTACATCTATACTAAAAATAATATTTTTCCTACTTAATAAAAATGTAATAAAAATTACAACAAAAAAAATGTCCCGGTTAAATACCAGCGTATTATTTTTTTTTTGCTATAATAACCAGAATTATGGTTGGTTTAACCAGAAATATTGTTTAAAGAATTATTTTTTTAATTAAACTACCAAGAATTCTGGTTATTATAAGCAGAAAAAATAGTCCGGTCGTATTTAACCAGAACTTTTTTTTTTAGTGTAATGAAACGAATCATTTTAAAACGCTTAAATAACAAGGGCCTATTTAATAATCATTTCTGGTTATTTTAACTATTTTTTTCTGAGTATACGATATTATAGTAATGTTTTTGTTGGTTATCATAAATATTCAATACAAATTATTTTCTGAATACAATTTTCAAAAACAAGAGATAATAACTATATAAAATAAATTTCACTCATACGGAAAAACGACTTTCTTCGGGTATTAATAAATTGATTGTCCTAATACTTCGCTTAATATTCTATTTAATATACTAATAAATAGTTAATCGAAGTAAGAAAATAGTCGCCCAGCCAATTAATTAGTTGTTCATCACAGCGAATGTCCTAATTCTATGTAATAAATACTACGTGTGTAAGATTAATAATAAATAAATATTAAATGAGTGACCGTTATTTTGTCAGACTTCCAAAACAGTTCATAAATTTTGGTGAAATTAATACTTATTGGTGCAGTAACTTCGAAATATTATTATTAAAGAAAACTCAAAATAGAGAAATTTGTAATAAGAGGCATTAAAAAAGGTACAAGGCAAAATTGTTCAGATGTTGATGAATTCATAATTTTATATAAAAACATTTCTTTTCTGAAAATTATTTTGTAATTTGTTGATTTCTGCATAACCTGCCAAAAATCCCTCAGTGAAAGTTAGTATTATAATTGAAATGAAAAATATATAAATTTTTGTTTAAACCCACAATTTTCCTGATTAAATAATATTTAAAACGAAAATCATCATAATCAAACTAAAGTTCAAATGTTATCGGCATGCCTCACGTTCATTTGTTTGTTATTTTAAATTACAATAGAACTGCTGATTATTACACAGTAGGGTCGTAATAAAGTGTCGGTATTTTCTAAAGTGATGAATACAGGTCATCAATCGAGTATTGCCTAGAAATTCCGAACTGGATTGAGGCATTAATAATTGTCGATATTAATTCACGCACTTCATAACTAATCATTATTTTTGACGTCAATCTAATGAAGAATTTGTCGCATTGAAAACATAATGATTGAATAGGTCATGTTTTCAACAATGCTATTGTAGTATTAACCCTTTAACTCCTGAAATGAAAATTTATTTACTTCAATTTCAGTCAGTATTTCGTATCAAAATCAAAGTTAAAAAACTTGAAAAGTACGTGTACTACTATTTCAGTTGCCTCTGAAGATTCCGAGGTTAAATTTGAGTTTTGAGAAATTTGAACAAAATTAACAACAAGTTTAAAAATATTTAGTCTAGTCAAAATTTTGGGATTCTATTAAAATTATGGACAAAGGTGCATAAAATATTTCGAGTTTAAGACAAAATTTTACTTTTATTCCCATCGGCATTCGAATGACCTCAAAATGTCGTTCATAGAAAAATGTACGGGAACATTTTTAGATTTTTGTATACAAGATATTGAGAAATATTCTTTAAAATATTAATATGTATATTTTTAAAAGTAACACTACACGTGCTAACTAAAAGTAACTATATTACATAAAATGAGAAAATAAACAATTTTTTTTCACCAACAAAATCGAGGAAAACAATTTTTTTTTATTTTTTTTAAATTTTACTTTATTGTTGTATTTACTTAAAAATAAGGCTTTTTTACCATATTACAAGTACGTATTCTACATCAATTTTCAAGCAAAAACGTCTTTTACCAAAATTATTGGATTCGATTCCTACAATTTTATTGGCGCATCATTGAACCTTCGAAAAAAAATCGCTTTTTGCAATAACTTTTTTCTTTAGTCTTTGTCAAAGTTATCTGAATAAAATTAAGCTCCTTTTAAAGCCATTTTCAAGATCTATAATTCATATTTGTGGCTCTTTGACCTAAAATGAATATTTCCCTTGCTGTAGTCGTAAAAATTGTAAAAAATGCCAATTTTTCCGGTTTTTCGTGTTTATCTCATTTTGATAAATAGCTAATGAAACAATATTATGAAAAAATTAACAATTTAACCCCTAATACGAGGAGATTTGATAAAAATTGAGCCTAAAAGAAGCATCTGAAATTCCCGGAATTGACAAAAAACGCGTTTTGCAAATATTAAGCGTTTTTCCGACAATTTTGTGAGATTATGAGGCTCTTTTAAGGCTCAATTTTCATCGAATCTCCTTGGATAGGGGTTAAATGGTTAGTTTTTCAAGGGCTACAATTTCCTTGTGGTGGTATTTCATTATCTGTATATCGAAATGAGATAAACGCGAAAACCCGCAAAAATTTGAATTTTGTACCATTTTTATGACTACAGCCAGAGAATTATTCCTTTTAGGTCAAAGTATCTGCAAATAAATTGTAGAACTTGAAAGTGACTTTGAAATGAACCTAATTTTGTTAAGATAACTTCAAAATAAGACAAGTTATTGCGAAAATACTGATTTTTTGTCTAATCTTCAATGGAGCGCCAATCAAATTCTAGGCATCGTATGCAATTTTGGAGGATTTTTTTGCTTGAAATTTCACGTCGAATATGTACCTACAATATGGTCCGCGAGTTGTGGAACACTCGGTATACAATGATACTGATTGCTTAGTTTAAATACCTTTTGTCTCTTTAAATTCTAGGTTATGCAGGTACTAAATTTATTTTTTATTTTCTTAAACTGTGTAAATTACAATTGCCACTATTGATATTCGATTTACACTTTTTGAAATCGTCTTTTGTTGGCAGACATTTTTACTTTTTGTAAGTCAATATAGCAATTTCTGCAAGTATGGACGGGTTATCCCTAAATTTCAGAGATTTGTTTTAATAATTGTCTCGATTTTAATAAATATTGATAGAAAATATCTCCCAGCGTAGTGAGAAAAACTATGTATTAAACATAAGGAATGACTGGTTTGTTACCGATTAATAAACACATTTTAAAAAATATTAAAAAATGCTTACAATACCCGATATTTTAAGCATTAATAAATCGTATTCTTGTTTCAAAGTTTATTAAACCGTTTTATAACGGTTAAAAGAAATGTATTACGTGTAAATAATCCATTCTCTCAATCTACTAAAATTTTACATGAAAAATTGTACGACATGAATAAAGAATTTATTAATTTGTTATTGTTATTGCAGTGTCCTTATCGCAGCAACAAACAGGAAGATTACGCCGACTTATAGAGAGAGTTCGAGCTTTCAGTGCTGGTTGCTGTTGGGGTAGACCTTTGGGTTCGGTTATTTTGTGGGAAAAACACAAAGCAGCGTTAGACAGAATTTTGCAGATTGCATCTTCCATCAGTATTACGCAGGTATTGTTTCAAAATTTAATATTCATATATGGCTGGTTTTCGAAAAAAGTCGAATTTAGCATTATCGAGTTGATAATTTTTGTTTCAACTTATAATCGAATTTTTTTGGTCAATTCTAAGTTTATATCTCGTTTAATAAAAATATTATAGTGGCCCCCAAATTTTTCGAGTTTTAATTAAATGTAAAAATACAAATTTCAAATTTTCGAGATTATAGACTGTCAGCGTACTGAAACACATGAAACCAACACAAATGTCTTATACTTATTAGAAAATACATCATTCCTGCAGAGGTGTCATTCCCTTGTCAAAATATTTTACGAGGGAATGACGAAATGAAACAAAATTGCCAGAAGCTTATAAACATAACCTTACCTTACTTTCTTACGAAATACGTACAGTACTTTATTACTACCAGACATATACAAATAAGCTATGGTTATTAAATAAAATAGTGCTTACCTTTTGATTAAATTACATGAAGGAATGACTTATTTAAAAAATGTAATATTTAAAAAGGTTGTCGTCAAATTAGTTTCAACAAAACATCTGTTCTTCAACCGCCCTCTATAGTATATGTCGTCAAGGCAAATGTTGCCAACTACAAAAGAATGCAGTGGGCTTGATAAACCTTTAAATTTTGCTCCAATCACACTGTTTTAAGGTAGTTCTTACCCTGGATATTATATGTTTAGAAAACATTTTTTATAACACTTCCAATAATATCGTGTCCGTGAATTATATTATTATTCAAGAGAGACAGCATTAAAGTTCATGAAAAAAAAATTGAAACTTGCAAAAATTATATGTTAAACAACTTTTGTTAACGACTCAAATTTTCTGTGTTTCGCTATGATAGAAATTTTAAGAATTGAATGGATTTTAACGATTGACGGCTTATTTTTTCAAGAAAAAGATTCTCTACAACTTCACCAAACGAGTTTTTCTAAATTTATTGCCTGAGTACTAAAATTACGCACAAACTATAAAAAGTGACAACTTTTTTTTGATAAATAAATAGACATATTTGACGTACGGTTTGAAAATTTGAAAAATTCTTTCGGTGAAGTTATAGAGAATCTTTTTCTTGAAAAAGTAAGCTGTCATTCGTTAAAATCCATTCAATTTCGTTAAAATCCATTCAATTTTTAAAATTTCTATCATAACGAAACGAAGAAAATTTGTATCGTTAATAAAAGTTGTGTAACATATAATTTTCGAAGTTTCAATTTTTTTTCATGATCAATAATGCTGTCTCCCTTGAACAATAATATAATTCATGGACATGATATTCTTGGATGTGTTATAAAAAATGTTTTCCAAACATATAATATCCAGTGTATGAACTATCTTAAAACGGTGATTGGATTTTTTACGGACATATTTTGAATTGTATTTAAAAATACTTCCGATCGCAATACCGCTATAATTTTTTGAAAATATAGATACACTCAATCCTATCCTATATGAGTAAAAAATAAGATAACAAACAATAAGTAAGGACGTTTTACGATTACAGTTAATGATTCTCTTCGAATTTAGCAGTTGTGACATAGTGAGGGAATTATTTTAAGGGTACTTTCTTGAATAAATCTTTTTTATCATATAAAAAGACATTTTTTTTCATAAATTTGTACATCTATTACAGTAGTTTTATTAATAAAAAAAAGTCTTTTCGTAATTAAAGGTCCTGGTTTGTAAAAATCATTAAGGACATCAATTTCGATTTTTTTTTTAACTCTGGGTAACAAAAAAAGTCTATTCTTGTTTATCTTAAAATTCTTTTGTTTATTAAATCTTTAGGTCTCAGTGAACAAAAAAAGACTTTTTTTAAATCTTTTTTCATTCGTTTAGTTCCATGCAAATCCAGATAAAATTGCAAAAAAAATTGCTTACTTACCATTTTTTGGAATCCTTATGTGTCAAAAATGCAACGTGATACAAATTTCTAGTAGGGCTTAAATGAAAGCTTAAAACATGAACTTTTAAACGAAAAATTGAAATTGGTGCACATTTGTTTTTATTTTTTCCATTCACTTTTATCATTTTGCTGAACTTTTCCAGCCTGATGAGGAACAACAGCCGCAGTGGGCGGATTTACCTGCTGAATGTCGGCGAGAAGTTTTATTACGATTAAGCGATCCGAGGGACATCGAAGCTTCCTCAGAAGCTTGCGAACATCTCGCCTTCCTTGCACAAGAGCAGAGAATTTGGCGGGAACTTGCTCAGTATCATTTTTCTCCTCAACAAATTACAGCTACTCGACAGAATAATCCCGAAAAAGACTGGAAAACCATATTCACTATTGCTCGACGGTACGTTAAGTTATTACTTTCTTTAATTCTATCAAATAACTAGAGTTCTTTTGATTTACGTATTATTTAGCTATATTTTACGTATTATTTTTACCTATTAGTATTTGAATCGTTTGAAAGAATAAGGGAGTATCTTAAAAAAACAACGAAAGGAGAAATTCACGTTTCAAGTTTTATTTTCTCGATAAAACGGCCAGAATCGTGTTTTAAATGCTTTTAGTATCGTAGAATTCTTTTTTAAGAAATCTTTTTTCAGAAAAAATTGTTTATAACTTTCTACGTGTTTATTATAAACGAATTTTGACAACAAAATCTAAAATAACGATCAATTTCACTTTAAAAATGGTTTATTTCAAATTAAAAAATTACTTTTTCAATGCCCAAAAATATCCTTTAAATCTTATAAAATTTATGACTTCTTGTGCGTCGATGGGTTAAGGATTATACCTAAAACAAAAGTACAGTAGACTCACGCTGTATTGACATAGTCGGTTCCGAGCCCTCCCCTCAAGTCCCTTTAGATTGGCGAAAATTGAAAGAAAACATCGCTTCCCCCCTACGTTGCAATTGCCATTAACATCTCGCAGTTTCCTAGGTACGTTTAAATAATTCCAAGGCGTGCCAATACAGCGGGACGCCATCGCAACGAGATGCCAATACGGTGTCACAACTAAATAACTTTGCAAAAATTACGTTGCAATAATAACCTCCGAAAAATAACTTCAAAAAAAATAACTTTAACAAAAATAAATTTAGGAAAAATAACTTTAACAAAAATAACTTCAAATATTTCTGAATGCGTACATCACAGAACATTGTTCGAACAATGTTCATTATATTCTTAACCACTATTCATCAATTATTGAAGGAATTCATGGAAATGAGTGAACATGAATATATGTTTACATTTTGATAAGTTTATACTTTCTACATCAATCATTATGAATATCGATTTTAATTTAATATTCGTTAGTAATTTGTTAGGTTACGTTAGGTTAGGTTAGGTTAGGTTAAGTTAGGTTAGGTTAATTTACGTTAGGAGAGATATTTCGAAAAATACTTTTTTGTAATTTTTGTTAATTCATGTACACACGCGTTGAGATATGTATAATTAGCAAATGTTGTGTTGAGTTGAAGAGATATTTGAAGTTATTATTATTAAAGTTATTGTTGTCAAAGTTATTTTTATTCTAGTTATTTTTGTTGGAGTTATTTTTCGGAAGTTATTTTTGTAAAGTTACTTTTTCAAAGTTATTTAGTCATGTAGCCGCCAATACAGCGAGACTCTACTGTATAATTCTTGTTTATTTTCATTTTTCATTGTTTGAAGAGATTTAATGATCGTAATGACCTCGGAAATGACTATGTATCTTGGAATTGTTCAATTATTGTAATTGTCAGGTCATTCGGATTGCGAGAAGAATATGCTGAGATGATTCAGCTATGTCGAAACTGCCGCTGTCTGTTTTGGCGGTCACTGGGCCACCCGTGCATCGCCGATCAGGATCCGGCCTTCCAGGAGAAGCTGGCCGGCGTCGACCAGACAACTCTCCACGTTCCGATTCCTCCACAAACCTTCCTAAAATTCTTCTCTCTGTGAAGACTACGGGTCTGAAAAACGCGACGCGTTATATAAACAAAAATGTAGCGAGCACCAAGGCGAGCAGAGAACTCGGGGAAATCAAAGTATAAGATCCAGAACGAATTACCAGCAAGGGACCCGAGACACATAACCTATAAACCGTCAAATATACGAATCGCACGATCGTACGACGTTAGTGAACGAAGCTTCTTCGTGAGTTTCGAAAAATTCCCCTAGGCAAGAAACGCAGAAATCAATAAAGACCATTATATACGATAAGACACTCGGGAAATAACGAATTTAAGTGTGCCGACGATTTCAAATCGCACAAGCATACTTGTTGTCCGATGTACAAGTACAACCGTTGAGAAAGCTGCCGTTGAAACGCGCAGGTATGTCCTAATTATACATATATCAAAAGAATCCCAGCTCAGTCTGGTTAAAAGAAAAAAAAACTAACTTGATAAAAAAATGAGGAAGACACATTTCCTGCCACAGAATATTTAGAATTCGCGTTGGTGGATGCATGCCACTTTATTCGTTTATGCATCGCCGTCAGAGGCGATTTATATCGATGTCTCACCTCAATATTGATTCTTAAAATTATTTTTGCTGCGATGATAAATCAACGACTTTTTATGTCGACTTAAAGTCGAATCATTTTTGTAAACAATTTTATTACTTTTTATTATTTTACATGAAATTTTTAATGAAAAAAAATAATGTTATCTTCGTAAGAAGCGATGTTAAGGATCGTAATTTTTTGGTGCTTAGTTCCGTTAAAAATTTTTTAACGCCGAGAAACGATTTCACGTCGATAAATGGAAAACGCGTCCTCGCGGTGCTCTCGCTTTTTTACTTACCTATCAAGTTATATATGTATTCGGTTACATACGTCGGTAGCCGGAAGCTCCGGACGCGTCGAGGATTTTGGAGTGGACGGTTTTCAAATTGTCTGAATTCTGTGATGACAATGCGAGTCCGGGGGCGGCTCGTAAAAAATAAAACATACATCTAAATATGTATAGCTGATTAAGAGCGTCGTGGAGGGTCCGAATTATAGGCAGATTGTAAAGTGTCCGTTCTCGGCCTATGCTGGATGTTCCAGCGAAAGAAGGGCAAGGCCAATAAGGCGAATTCATTCTAGCGCTCGGACACCCAGTATGCTCATTCGTGAGAGATCCTATTTACACTACTTGATAATAAGCGTATACTCGTTTAGCGTTTATGTCGATCGATTCAAACTCGACGTCCTGATAGAGTCGGTGTACGAAATCGACACGTTCAATGTAGTGCACAACGTTTTTTTCTTTCAATGTAATGCAAAATGTAACCAAAATTCGCTGCAGGTGCGCCACAACTATGAACGTAACCTATAAAACTCATATCGAGCGTCGCACGCGTCGGTAATGGCGAAAGTGGCGCCATCAGCGACAAAAGTAATTAAAGGTTATGTTTGATGTTTTCTTGTTGTAGTAAAAGGTCAATTACAATGAAAAATCACTGAACATAAAAATGTGTGGTTGCTGATGGGGAAATTTTCACCCTTGCTATCATAAATAAGCACGCGTCCACGCAACGTTTCGGCGTCAGCGTACACCGATTCCACGAAAAAGCGCTAAAGAAATTTTTGCAAATACATGTGTAGGTAGCTGGCGATTACATAATTGGAAAAACGCAAATTGTAAAACTGCCAAAGCGGATGCTATTGCATTTATGTGAATTGATATTCTTATGGATTTTGGTTCGGAACCGAGATAAACATTTCTTTTTATATACGTATGTGTTTTTGATTTTTAATGTAATTTAAAGCCATGTTGCATGACTCGAATATTTTACTAACCTAGTCATTACGTAGGGTGCGACGAATGAGTAACAAATATCGCCGCTAGAAGGCGACGAGGCTCGATCGCGCGAAGCGAGAATCAATTCGGCAGCTAACGTGTCTGCGATAATAATCGCTTGTAGGACATTTCACCACATCGAGGGGATAACGAATATAAAAAAATTATGAGTACTTTGAATACTATCGAATACTCGTGTGCTACGAAGAGAATAAGAGGATCGGTACCACTTTACTTACTTAGGCCAATGTATAGAGCGGTGTTGTGCAAGATGCTTCTAAATAAATCAAATCTATTTAAATATATTTATGACAAGATCAATAGTTATTTTAATATTTCACGCAAGTGTTGTGGATTTAAATCTTACCAAATGCGATATCAAGCGTAGGCGAAAAAATTCGTAAATTAGTTCATCGTAAGTCCAAATGGCAATGCGCATGGTTTTTAAATATATTTCTTTGTTATAATCGACCTGCGAAATGGTTTTTGTTTATTACTGTACTGTAAAAAACGACGAACGAATATATTATAGAATTATAAAATATGTTGGTACGTCAGTCAACAATAAAGATTGTGAAAATACAAATGTCTTTTTTATCCAAGTTTTCGAGTATGGTTCAAACGTTACGAATTTGAATCAACGAGCGACGAGAAAAAATGAAAAATTGCAGCCACATTTCGAAGAAGCCGAAGGATTGCTGTATGGTTCTGGGATAGAAGATAGTTACAGTTAGTAAGTTCAAATAGACATTTTTACATCAATAAAATTTAAGAAATTTTATAGAAATACGAATCAAGAATACTGAAACCCGTTATTTTCGAAACCATTTTTTCGTCTTTGCGGGTGTGGTAATTCATCACATTTAATTTTTAACTAATCTGAAATTTTTTTACACGTATATGTTTTCTCCGTGAAGTAGACTAGAATCATATCGATAAATTGCATACTTTGTTTTCAACTAACAAAAATATAACGAAAAATGTCAGTAAGTTTGTGAAAAGCCACCATTTTGTTAATGTTTATCCAAATTAATTTAGCATAGTCTACTCCATAAAGACACTTCTATTAAACAAAAAAAAAACGTTCATTCATCTGTTTTAGACGATTTTTATGACTAGAAGAAATTCCGCAAGGTGGCTCTTGAGCGCTTAATTAATTTCGTTACTTAATACTATAACTCAACATGATTTTGCTGAAATGGGCTGTCATTTTTACGCAAGATATAAGTATCTCGAATACACTAGAGAAAACCGCGAATTACTAAATGTTATTGTATTACCCATGAAAAATTCATGAAAATTGCCCAATTCTTTCGACTCTGATGAGGATGTACCCTTAACCCTCAGGTATAATGTGGAATTTCAGTTCACTGTGATTTCAAAGGCGTTACGTTATAAGGTGGCAATTTTTCTCTAAAAAAAAGTCTAAGTAAATGCGCGAAATTAAAACGACTGTATCTTCGAAACCGTACAAGATATCTTAGTAATTTTTTTTAAATTGTTCAAAATTAAGTCTACTTTAATATATTTCCTTGCAATACTTCTCTTCGAGGCTTGCAGTAAAAGTTATTCGACAATATTAGGAAGTAGAGAAAAATGTCCAACTTGTAACGTAACTTCAAATGGACATATCTTTGGAAATATGACAGGTAAGGCTTCAATTTCTTTTGATTTGTAGATAATTATAAGCCGTTGAATTCATTCCTATGTTATTTTGTCGTAGAATGACTTACAAAAAGATATTGAAAGAAAAGTAGCAAAAAATACCAATTTGTTTCAATGTGTAGTATACAAAAAATTATAAATACTGTAAAATTCAGGATTACTTTTCTAATGGCAAAACTCAAATGTTACGGCGAAAAAACTATATCAAACCTTTATTCTGATGAAAATATTGTCAATACCCTTACAAAAAAACGAAAAATTAAGATATTTTTTGTTCCCCCAAACGATTATTTTCATTTATGGCTTAAAATATTCGCCAGGCACCCTTGAAGAGATGTCAGAAGGAAACCGCGTGGTGAGAGAACTTTTGGGTTGAATCGAATCGTAGCTAACTGTGAAGGTATTCTTTGAGCACTGCTAAAAACTTTTTGTTTCGTAACATTTTTTTAGAAAGTCTGATTTTTAAATAAAAAATTCATGAACGTCTCACCGATTTTTTGTATTTTAGCCGATATTTTAGTACTTTCACCATTATTATCAAGTTGTTACTATGCATATTTTAAATTTCTAGTCTCGATTCAGAAACGATTTCTTTACTTCAGACAAAAATTACGAAATTATTTCAATGTGAAAAAAAAAATATGAATAAAAATCAATTTGAAAAAATGCGTGTTGTTTTGCAAATAATCGTATGTAGTTTTTCGTAGCTGAATTTTTAAAAAAATCTAACAGAAGGTTCTGAAAGTTCAGTAAATTTTACGTCAGATATGCCTGCTTAGACATTTTTTAGAATCTTTTTTTACGCAATATACAACCATTGAAAACTATAGTGAAAGTTGGAAGTCGGTTCAGGATTTAATGGGTTAAAGCTATAAATAATCGTAATGTATCAGAAACGTCAAGATACCGGCTCCAAATTGGCGACCAAAGTAAATTTTTTTTTTTACAAAAGTAGCCTAGAGCTGAGACATGAACGTTTTTTGCCCGACGTATCGTTGCAAGTTATCTTCTTTTTTGTATTTTCTTATTATGTACAATTTCTTGTATTTTGTTTATTGTGTATAATTTTTTTATACTTTTCCTCTTTTTTCCATACTAATGGGAAACGGTTAAATAAGTTGGGGAGCCGGAAGAAAAAATCGAAAATAATAATGAACCAAAAAAATAATTTCTACGAGAACTGACTGTCAGCTAATTTGCTTTAACCCATTAACGCCCAGAAACGCATTCCAGCAAGCCCCAAAAACTCAGGAGTAATACATTTCAATTTTCCCTTATTTGGAAAAAAATGTCCGCCATATTGAATTTACCATTTGAAATTTTGCGAATCTGACATCAGATTTATATTCGGCGACCCCAAAAACCCCCGAGTAACAAATTTCATGCAAATTCAAAGTCTTTTCAAAAATATATCAGCCATATTGGATCCGCCATTTTGAATTCTTGAAAATCTGACATCACATTTGTATTCGGCGCCCTCGAAAACCTTAGGAAACGAAGTTTCATATAAATCCATCAGCCTATTTGTCATATTACCAATTCAGAAATTTGTTCACTCTCCAGGAAGACGTTAATCGCCATTTTGATAATGAAAATAATATTTCTAACCATTTTCAAAAATATTCCGATAAACTACAACTATTTTATTCACCGATTAGTGAAAAAACGACGGGATTATATCTCTGCTTCAATCTGAAAAAAATTCATAAAAAAAAAACAGTTTTCATTTTTCCGTATTTTTTCATCTAAAAGCCGCCATATTTATTTTTCTTGTAAAAAAAATGAAAATGTAATGCCAGATTCTGAAAGAGCATAGTCAAGAACATAAAGAAGCATCATTTCCGTTTTATTATTCCTTTCGCATTATTAAAGGAATAAGGCTCGAAATGACGTTACAAAATCTCTGTTTCTGGGCGTTAATGGGTTAATACGATATGGTGTGATGTGTTAATCGCGTCTAATACTATATATGAAACATAAACATGTATTTAACAATCGTGTTAATTTTATATTTAAGTACATTGTGAGATCGTTATAAACAAGACAACAATAATCGATAATAGGTATGATGAGGGCATTGACTAACAACAATTTGATGGACGGATGAAGTACGTGTCCTCGAGATTTGAGGCGATATAAGACACAATAAACCCTATGACATATCTGGAAAACATGCGAGTTTCAAGACAAATCCCAGGATAAATGGAGCCCTAGAGTTTAAACATCTTGGGCGATAGGTGTGGTGATCCCCCTTACTTTGATGCTAGGTAGTGACTTGTTCTGAATGAATTTTAATTTCGAGGCACTCCCCAAAATCATTGCCTTCGTTTTTTTAGGGTTGATTTCTAGACCCACGTTATTTGACTAGGTAACGATGGATGAGATTTCCTAATTCAATTTTGAAATAATGTCGTCAACTTGATTCGGTTCACACTGCAAATAAATTTGTAATTCATTCGCAAAGGGTATAAATGAATCGTTACAAAAATGTCATGCTCGTGTTAAGGTGTTTATGAAAATGAGAAAAAAAAATAGGTCCAGGTGATGGTCCCTGTGGCACTCCGGATGTTGAAGACCTAAATATGGGTTCAACATCGTCCGTTGATATTGCAGCAGAACGGCCAGTGATATAAGATGCAAGGAATATTATAGCATCATCGGAAAACCCTGTCTCTCAAACAACGAAGTAAGACGACGTGATTTATAGAGTCGAATGCTTTATGAAAATCAAATAGAATCAAGATGGTAATTAGACCTTTATTTATTCCAACGCGAACATCTTCGGTTAATTTCAAAAGAGCTGTTTGAGTGCTATGTCGCTTTCGGAAGCCCGACTGCAAGGGGTGAAGAAGATGATTCTTTTCAAGAAAATCTGATATCTGTAAAGTACACAGCAAATCAAAACCTTTCGCGAGATGATACGATGCAATGATGGGACGTGTGTCGGAAGGAGTGAGAGGAGTTTTTATTTTATTCAATGGAGTAATAAACGCTGTTTTCCACAATCAGGGTAGGAATTTGTTGACAATGAATGATTATAAAGTGCAGTAATATGTAGTACAATTCAGGCGTCTCACAACAGAAATGGCTAAGTCACAATAAATACGTTTTGAAAAAAAACACAAAAACCTCTATGTCTTTAATGTATCTAAATTGCTTGTTAACCAATAAACTGTTCAATTCACTCATGGAAAATAAGATTTTTGAACGCATTCCCAAAAATAAAAATCGATTTTTTATAGAGAAAAGTCATTTTTTAATATGGACTTAGCCAATTTTGGTGTGACTTTTGGACTTGGCTATTTTTGAAAAAAAAATTTAAGGACTTAACTCATTTTGATCTGAAATTATGACTTAGCTATTTTTGTTTCAAAAATTTTAATGGACTTAGCGATTTTAGATTTGCAATTTATAAAGTTGTAAAATAATGTAATAACAATGCGTATTTTCATGATTACTATTAAGGGAAAAAAATTTAAAAGAAATATCTTTTAGTTTTTATCAAAAAATGGTTACCTCTTTTTTTATCAACATAGTTTTTTAATAATTCATTAAATAAATTTTATTTTTAAGTGCCGTATATACACAAGAAAATTAATCAAATAATTGGTTAACATATAACAATATAACAATTTTATAAAATTTCAACAAAACAACCGTTTATTCACTTTCATCTTCATTTGTATCGTCTACTGTATAAATTTTATACGTACAATATATTATACGCGTTTATTGTATACACGTATATAGATAATAATATAGTATATTATTATGTACGTGTATACATATTATTGCGTACGTACGAGTATGTATTTGTGTGGATGTGCATATAATTATGAAATGGGTTTTTTTTTCATAAATGTACATGTATATTTTATTCTTAAAAGTAACATTGGACTTAGCCATTTTTAATAAACACGTTCAATGGACTTAGCGGTTTTTTGATTTGCATCAGTTTTCTAACATGCGAGAAACAAACGAAAAAGCACATTTTTTGTCCATTTTATAATGAAGTATAACAAAAAATATACTAAAAAATATGAATATCTGAATAACTCAATTTTCGAAAAAAATGGACTTAGCCATTTCTGTTGTGAGACGCCTCAATTGTTGGTAGGATATCTTTTAAGTAAATTAAAGGGAGCCCATCTGGACTACATCAAGACGTGCGTGATAGAAAATATAATACAGTCTGTCGGACTTTGATGACGTTAACAGGAGAAAAATTGAAAATCGGTACATTACTGGGAAGTTGACAATGTAATAATTGTTGCAGATCTTGATGAGTACATGAATGGTGCTTTGAAGATGTTTGGGAATATTGAATGTCGAGAGTATCTAAGTCAAAGAATGATAATGTTTTGGAAGGGACAGATGATAGCCAAATGAGGACAAAAGAAACCACAGATATTAGGATTACGAGCTTTTCAAATGGAAGATGTTAAAGAATCGTTTCTGGCCCTGGTGATCTCACGCTTTATCAATGTACGAAGAGTCTTATATTCGTTGTAGTATAAAAGTTTTATTGACGCAGTCATCGCACGCTTGGTACAATACATTACAGCATAGAGTCTGAAAGAGCAGCCATTTTTATGTCAGAAACATTGGGTGTAGATTTTTTTTCTTGCTCATAACATTATCGAATACCATATTTAAAATAAATTCGCCAATATTAATGCGAATTTAGTTTTTTCGACAATTTTTACTACGTAGAATGAAAGAATTCTGTTGAAAATAGTCGACAAGATTTTCTTTTTATAGATGTACCCACTGATTGTGGAACCCATTCGAAATTACTTTCTTTTTCTTCGTTATCATCTTCAACCAGCCACGATAGTCAATCGCCATTTTTTATTTTGTTCCAAACACTGCAATATCCCTAAGGGGAACTTAACTTCAAACGTTAAATTTTCTCTTGTCATATAATACAGCATAAAAATGTATTATTTGTTTATAAATATCTTCATTACAAAAAAGCTACAGGAAGGTTTAATAAATTGCATTATTGAGTTTTCATGTATTTATTAACAATTAATTGTATGCAACCTGCTTTGCAGATTTACATCGATAAACTTTGAAGCCTTGTAAAGAAAAAGGAATATTAATTACGTATTAAATTCAACAATTCTTAAACTATGTAGGATATAAATACTATATAACAATAAAAACGCAGATGCATTTTACAAGTCATCGGAAGAAATTTAGGTAAAGAGTAAACATAGCATTTTAAAAATTTGCACTCCAGTTAAGTACCTAATTGTTTTAGATTAAACTATAATACTTTGCATTAATATCATATATATGCTACTAGATACATTATTACAGTATCGTAATAGTGAAAGAAAACTTACAGTCAGTTGTTACAGGCGTCGCTAAAAATAAATGTATTCTGTAACATGCTCAATAAAAGTCTTGATTTATCAAACTATGTTAAAATAAACAACTATATTCAGCATACCCTAGTTTTTTTATATCTTTTTCTATTTGTGTAAAACCGTACTCATCAGTTCCTATTATATCTAGATTCAAAAATGTCAAATGATTTGATTTACTACAGATATATGTACAAAAAGCACTAATTTCTATAGAAGAAAGAAAATTACTACATTAACAACGGTACTTAATACTATTCTCAAATTTCCTGAGGAACTAACGGCACTCATTACTCGAAGATATGCGTTTATATGACACTGATGTATGTCAGCTTAAGTTTCTACGTCGTGCATTGTTTGATTATTATTATTAAAATTAAAAACAATAAATATACTTAAAAGTACGTTTTCAATGGTGGCATAAAATGTGTCTTAATTGTCGTCTGATTTTATACTTATCAGTTTTCAAATATACATGTAATGGAAGTACTTATAAATTTTAAAAGAAATAAAATAGAACCACCATAGAAAACATTATTGCTCTTAATATTCTTTAGAAACTGCCATCCAATACTAATTGAAAAAATATTTAAATTGAAACTATTTTAATAATTATTTGTAATAAAAATACAAAAGATGAATTGCATTTTTCTTAGATTAAATATATAAAGACATTTGATATGCCGTTGGAGTTATGAATTGTTACGAACTATTTATATTTCTGATAAAAAAGGATGCATACCTATAGCATAATGGCTCGGTCGTTAAATATGTATCACAATGTTTAATACGATTTGATATTGTATGCATGCTTGATTCTTACATTTGTTCCGCATTCAACAATAAGTCCAAACACTATAGACCTATCAACGAGGCTTATAATTACGTAGTCTAGCGTACTTAGTGTATTGGAATACTTATTTGATGTGCAACTGACCTTATAGCTTAAAGCATCATAATTTTAGGATTGTACTCTCGTTGTATGCAAGATATATGTTGTGCGTACATCTCTTGCTCTAAAATAGCAATATCTGCCAGCAGTAATACTCCATTCTAAACACATGTACTTATACATGATATTTTGTTGAAACATTGATAAAATTTATCTTTTAAATTGGCAATCTCTCACAGTTTTGTTTTCCTTTTATCCAATCTTAGGAAAAGATTTTTTCCACTAATAATTATAATATATTTTCTAAAAATGTAACAACACACTGGCAAGTAGGGTAAGTTCGTGTTGAACAGGCTGGAATATATTTGGACAGGCATGTGATCTTCACAATTGTAAAATCGTAAGAAGTTCGGCACAACTTTTGGCACAAAATGTCATGGCAAACCTGTTTTTCCCTATATCTTGAAAAATTCATGGCAATTTTTATGCTTTCGATTAAATTTTAGAGACGTTAAATCAGATATGTAACTATCATCTTATAATTATCGTTATAATTCTGTACAACAAAATAATTTTTGCATGTATGAAATTGTTAAAAAACTTCGATAATGGTTATTTAATTACATAAATCTTATGTTTTGTATTTTGAATAAATTAGAACTTTCTTAAAAGTCTTTTAAATTAAAAATATACTTAAGCTTAAATACTTATTGCTTTTGTAAATGTACTTTTCATTTTTATCTGGGAAGCAAACATAAGGCGTTTAGAAGCCCCTTTATATCGTTGCTTCATTAACCACTTCGCTGGTAATGTATCATATGTAGACAAAAAAGTGCCACAACTGATAATGTATCATATGTGTACATTTTGAAATAACTTCCACAATTTTCAATGAATTTGCACAAAATGAAATATGGCGGCTAAAAGTTGTATGCTTTTGAAGCAATTTTTTTTTCTGTGCGTGGAAAACAGCTGAAATTTGTTACTCGGGGGTTTTTGGGGTCGCTGATGACGAATCTGCTCTCAGATTTTCAAAATTCAAAATAGCGGACCCAAGATGGCGGACAGAAAATTACTTGAGCCCGCCGAAATTTGATTCTCGGGGTTTTTAGGGATTGCTGATTACGATTATGGACTCATTTTAAAAATTCAAAATGGCTAATACAACAGGATGATCCGAAATGCAAAATTATTTGATTCATCTGAAATTATTATTTTTATATAGCTTGTCTTTTTATCATGAGCCAGTTTTTGTGCTAAAAAAAGCATGTAGTCAAATTGCTTGTGACAACTGCAGACGTGATATTGACAATCGATCCCGAAAATTTTCTGATTGTTTGTAAAGTGATATTCAAGCGGCTGAATTTGTGCCGAAAAGGTAAGTGTTATGCATATTTGTTGAGTGTTTTGATTCAATTTTTCGATCCAATATTGGTTTATGTCGTATTAAGATTGTTAGTATTTTGTGTTTGTCGTTTCCAAAATTGCGTCATGGATGGGTTGTGAACCACTTGTATTTCATGCTAGAGTTGTATCAGAACTGTCAGAAAAATCATTAGATGCATTGAAACCAATTTAGAGGGATTCATTTCACTTTCTCAATAGTAAAGTAACCTTTTTTGGATATAAATATGACAATAGATTTTTAAGTGTAGCGTTAACGAGCATTGTAGTTACGCATGTTTACTTCTTCAATTGTTGTTTATTCCCCAAATGTAAATAAACCAAGTGTTTTTATGTAATTTTACTCTATTTGTGTTTATGTTTATTTATTTTAATTTTTAGCCATTTCAACCTCACAAACAACCTCCGCAATACCAAAAAAGGCTGCCAAAGTAGAGTCATTACTTTATTATTTTCACAACTTATACTTTACTTGTTTTGCCTATTAAAGTGTTGCAAATAAACTTTTCATTTTCTATACAATTATGAGTGTTTTACTTCGATTTTTCTGATTTTCATCAGGATTTCACCGGTGGTTCACAACCCAGCCACTTTTATAAAACAGCAAAAAATCACATCCTTCGAAATTTGGCCATAGAAATTTACTGAATGATCAAAACACAAATCTGTTCAAATAAAAAAGTTGCGTGTTATCAGCTTTCAAAAAGTTATCTTGCAATTTTTTATATCTTCATTCTACAAAAAGTTACAGATCTAAAACAAAACCAGGTTCATAACCCAGCCCTGTCCCCTATTTTAGGTATTTTTGGTGGCAGAATCCGAAATTCTAACATCACTGTTGCAAAATTCAAAATGCACATCATCTACATCAAACCTATCATTCTGTACATAAAAATATTTATTTCTTTATTAGACTCATCAATTTCTTCAGCAAAACCATTCATCATTTTCGTTATAATTAGAAAAAATAGATCATCGCTTTCTGAAGAATTTGAAGCTGTTCTCTTTCTTTTACTAGAGGGAATATCAGCCATATCGCATAAAATTAGTCTGATTAAATAAATCGATACAATAAGCAGATTTCCTGTTGCACTAAACCTAATTCTAAAAATTGTTTAAATTTTAAATACTAGAAATAAAGTTTAATTGTTATAAATATTAAATGGAATATTTAATTTTTGTTCTCATTCAGAATCTCACTTGATTTTCATGAGAATCGTGTTTCAATTTCTCATATGATTCTCATGAAAATCCTACATAAAATTATTCGCAGGGCGCTCGGTGGGAAAATAAAAAATTGTCTGTGCAACAATCAAATATCACCAGACTAAGTCAAGATAGAGCAATGAATCCTTCGTTATTTTCAAGTTGAAGTAGAAAAAATACATTTTAGGTCTTCATATTTGTATTTTACATTCTTATGTGACGAAAGCCATTTGGTACTATTTTATTTAGTAGGAATTGTCATACATATCATTCGATTAGATAATTTTGATCCTGTGCTTCCTAATTTGAAGATTCCATTGGCAAGTCTGAAAAGAACTTGACAACAAATTTGTTAAAGATTGAAACCCATTTCTTCAACATTTATTCGTTTACATGCTTTTATTCAGCAGACGTGGTCATGCCTCCCTTCCCCCTAATTCTGACGGGATGTGATTGGTTACTCACATAAGAATGTAAAATGCAAATATGAACACTTAATCCTCAGTTCTGGCGGCTATTTTAAAGCCTTTTTCTCTTACTACCTGGGTCAAATATGTCCTGCTATTTGAAAATACTTACAGGTGTGCAATTAATACAGTACAATTTGAATGCTCTCTGGGTCGAAAACGACCCATACGTAGAGATTAAGGGTTAAAATGTATTTTTTCTACTTTCATTAGCAATTGAATCAGTTAAATAATTGTATTCCATTTTTATTATATTGCCCTCCTTAATTGCAATGGGATTTGATTAATTGATCACTAAATTATGCTCTCTTCTTTTTAGAACATCAGTATAATTAGTTTAATACGTCTAATATAAAAAATAACCAATTCTGATTCAACAGGTTGTCCCCTGTATGGAATTATTATTTTTTTTTTAATTTTTCGGGACTTTTCACTATTCAATTTCATTTCTTGGACATTAATGACATTGTTCCTTGATTCTGCAACATTTTCCCTTGAAAATAGCGAAGTATTCATTACTCCATCTTGATTCAGTCTGGAGATATTTGATTGTTGCACAGAAAATTTTTTATTTTTCCTCCGTGCGGCGCCTCCTTATGAGGAAAACCGAATCACGATTTCACACCGCCAGTTACTGGCCGTTACCATAACAAAATTAAATTGAAATAGCTTTTTTCGGTACTATAGCCCTAAAAGTCGATTTTACGGCCTACTTTTAGTCCGTAAAATGAAATTTACATACGCATACGACTAAATGCAGTCCGTGAAATCGAATTTTTACAGCTTTCAGTGCCGAAAAATAATGTTCGACACACGGCCGAAAGACTTTACGCCCTTGTATCGAAAAATACTACATAAAATTGGTTCGTTATTTTTTATCCGTTTTTTTGGGATCTATAAACAAATGAATCACTTGACATTCAATTTAAATCATGTTCAGATAAACACATTTCTTGTGAAAAGAGATGTTTCAATATTGTTTTATTTCGTCCCCGATATTGGATCCATCATTTTTAATTTTTAAATTCTGATATCACATTCGTATTCAGCGACCTCATATTTAACATTCTCATCGAAATTTGATGAAGAAAAATGTATGGAGTGTTTTTTACGTCAAATTGTATGTTTTATGAAAAAATGGAACTCATGTTTCCCAGTTTCTTGATATCTTAAAAACTGGCTCGTACCAGTTTTGGCACATTTTTGGCTACCAGTGAAGTGGTTAAAAATACTTTAAAAACATGTAAAAAATATAGGCCGAGGAACAAAGTTCTGAAAATAAAAACACCGAAAGGCTAAAATTTTTTATACAATTTTTATAAAGAAATGATTCTATAAAAATGTTATAAAGTTTTTATATCGACACATACAATTTTTTATTACAATATTGTATAAAATTTGTATGTCCATATAAAACCTTTATAAAACATTTTTACCTGGGTTGCTTTTTTTCCAAATTTTTAAAGTCAAAGTAAAGAAAATCACGCTGGTGCCATGCTATATCGAAATTTTGGCCTTTCGGTGTGTTGATTTTCGAAACTTTGTTCCCCGGCCAAAATATGCTTATAATTTTTAAAATTTGATTTTCAGAAAACCAAAGAAATATGAACGGAAATACTGGCAAACAAATTACTTACAATTAGATACTTGTATACAGTGCGAAGCAAGCATGATTGCTTATATATAAAAAGTAAGAAATTCTTTATATTACGAAAATTCCAAAATAACAAAAAATAAGGCTCAAGCCTGAATATATTCAAAGGCACCCATAATTGGGAAAGAACAATTATGTAAAATGCGGACGGAAGGAAAACTCGTTGCTCCAACTTCATAATATTCATTGCACTATTATAAAAATTCGTTCACTTCTTTATGCAAACTATCCTATACCAAATTATATATTTAAGAAAGGAACTATTAATATTTTGATTAATATTTCGAATTAAAATATGCCATATTAGTCGCTAATTGACTAATTTATTTGATAATTAGGCACGAAAACACTGTTAAAAATTTCTATAGGAATTTTCTGAAACTTGTAACGGAAACTTTTTGCGGTTCAATTTTCTGAAATAAAATTTAGTAATTTTTAGTTACAGTAACAGAAATACGTTAAAAAAAATTTACTTCAACATATTTGATATAGTTACGTATACCCAACAAACGAAAAAGAATAAGATCGAATTCAGAAATTACGTTTCCAATCCGGTTTCTTGACGTTTCGAAGTTCATCAATTTAATACTTTCACGTGGATTTCCGAATATTTGAATTCGGAAAAATTCGTTGTAATTCGTCGGCTTTATTATAGGGGAGGTCGGAGTATTCTTGGACACATTTTTATTCTTTCCAGAAAAAAAGCTTTCTTTCAAAATTTGGTCAGTCTGCAAAACAGCGTTAGCTGTGGCTCGCCCTTTGGCTCGTTGGTGGCCTATTTTGTACCTCTCTTTCGCCAATAAAGACGTTATTATTATTATTATTATTATTTCAAAGCTTGATTTTGTGGTACGATAAATAACCTTTCATTTGGTACCAGCAATTTGACCTAATTGTTTAAAATTGTACACTCTGTATCAGCTGGCGCAAAAAACTGGTTTTTGAGATTTTAAAAAATCTCGGGGTATTATTGGACCGTCTTGTAAATCGCTAAAAAAATGAAAATTATTGCTGGAAAACGTTTATTTGTTAAAGAAACCGAAATAATATCTATATTATAACGAATAAAATAAAGTAAGGCACGTGAAAGTTTTCCGGTTGCTCCGACACAACTCAAGTGAACACCCGATCATAAGCGATACAGTAGTCCTCCTTTTAAATCATATCTTTTGCTCCCCCTAAGTCATAATTTTATAGGTTATAAATCCTGATGCGTTCCTCAATCACGCGTTCTGTTTAACGGTAGCTCGCGTAACGTTTTGTATAAACATGTAACTAACAAATGTACCAAAAGTACTAGAAATTTACAATGCAAAACCATTGAAATGAATGTTATAAAATATGACTTAAGGGGAGATGCCGCCATCTTGCTTGTCCCGAATGTATGACTTAAGGGGAGCACTACTTTACAATGAGCTATGTTTCGGCGACTTTCTTTCTTGGGCATATTTTTCATGCAAATTATGCAGAAATCATTATTTTCCTCCGCATCAGTGTCCAATAATACCCCGAACGCTCATTTTTACAAAATGTCGGCGTATAAGTAACACAATGCAAATTTGATCAAAAACTCTTATATGCGTCAAAAGCTTATAGTTCCAAGAATACTATAAATATATTTACCTGGCTTGGTTCTTCGAAAAATGTTGTAAAAATGACCAAAACACTAGGTGAAAAAAACACCCGAATAAACGAAAAAGTATACGGAATCGATATTTTGCATTCTGTTTCATTCTAGTGGCGTATTGATTATTCGAGATTCTTATTCGAATTTATCCTATTTTATACGACCTGTAATTCCAGAATTGAATTCATTCTATCTTATACGATACCGTATTTAGCATTACAAAGATTTGTTGCGGCTTAGAATAGCTTTAAATTCTGTTAATTTAATCGAAGAATTGATTATATCGTTTTCCGTATTTCATCATTTTCGAAGAAATGTTCTGTTTTCTAGTTTTGTGTTTAAATCATTCGATAATCCAAAGTAATCGTTTCTTTGAGGTTTTGTGCCTTTATGTATCGCGTATAATATCGTATACACTCGCATTCGTAACTGAAAGAGTGGGAAAGAAACAGACTTATTTCGTATTAAATCGTACACAGATTTTTCGTATACTTTTTCGTTTGTTGGGACTTTACAAACATCAAAATTTTGTTTTATATGATAGCGAGGTAACAATGCGTCAAAATAAGTCAAGTGCTTAATAGAAAATGAGATTATGATAAGACGAGTCGCTGCTAGTTGATGGAGACTCCAATGCTCCGTGTCCAATAATACCCCGACCTCCTCTATATATATTTTTAATATAAACAAAATAGAAAAACAAATGTTACGTCGATGACAGGCATTATTATCCGGTGAAATTGATTACATTTTAGTTCGTGTTTTCATGTAAAAAATTGCTTTCAATGTTTTTTAGGTTATGTTTATGTTCTATTCACGTATTGTATCGGATTAGAACGAAAGAATTTCAATGAAAATGGTCCAGAAACCGAAATAAAACGTATTTAATTCGTTTTCGTTTGTTGGATGGTTTACGTATGTAAATTCTCAGTAATTTAAATTGATTTGTTGTTATTTAGATAAATAAAATATTATTCATATACAGTAGGGTCTCCCTTATTGAATCCTCCCTAATTCTCTAGACATCTCTTATTCTCTGGATTTAGGATCTCTTATTGATCTAATATTCCCTCCTCCATTTGCGTCCTAACCTAACCTTCGCGGCTGAGCGAATCTCGAACCGTTGTCGACTGTCGACAATTAAGAGTGGGGGTAAAGGGGAAGTACAGTTGCCCTCCCCTTATTTTAACTTCGTCCTTTATTTTAATTTTCTTTCGTCCCTTATGTTAACTTCTTCGCATCGTGAGTTCCCCCACCATTCGCCATTTGAAAGTGTTCAAAGGAGTGGGGATTGCTGTTTGCGCTTGCGCATACAGGTGAAGAAAGACGCCACTATATCTCCTTTCTCTGTTTTTATTCTCTCATACTGCCAGTGGCGAGGATGATCTGAAGCGGTAAAATAAGGGAAGAATCCGCCATTTTCCTTGACTCGAAAAGTTAAAATAAGGGGAGGGCCAGTGTAGAGAATAAGATAGACGGCCGCCATTTTCAAAAATCTGTAGTATGCAATAAGGGAGACTCTACTGTTCTCTATTTGATGCTTTATGCACTAAAGGGAGGCCATGGAATCCCTTATGATGGGATCAAAATTCAACTTCTATAGCAGGAATCACGGGAACCTAACGTCGCGTCTGCCCCTGGCGGCGACAAACCAAACTAACTTCACCTTTGCTCCTTCATTCATATTTCTGTTACAAGCTTCGTAATTTTCGGATAATGTTACATAATTTGTGTCCGTCACAGGTTTTAGTAATATTCTGTTACTCTGGTAACACAAAAGTATCAGAATTTTCCGAACATTTCTAACAGTGAACGTTTTGAACGGTATAAAAGCAGTTTAAAAATGGTAAATTTAACTGAGGTTATCAAAATATTAACAAATTCCCCTAATCGACAGTTTTTTTAACACTTCGACATGCATTGCACTGAGGTGTAATTGTTAAAATTTGACAATTGTTATGTCTGTAATTATTTAGAGTACTTGGATAACCTAAAGTGTCACACGACAATGACACGTCTCCTAATACTGAAATACCACAGCAGATATGCATAAAAGAAAGTTTTTGTAAAGTTATAGCTATATTTTCAACACTATCTAGTTTATCAGGAAGATTTAATGAATTAGGACTCAACATTTTTCCTTGCGCTGAATAATGAGCCCTCATATCTTCAGACAGGAGTAAATTTTTGTTCGGAACCGGTTGAATAGCACCATTCTTCTCTTTTTTCAGACAAAATTCTGAAAATGCTATACACTTTTTTCCACTCGCAGGTAAATACGTACACCAGCCGGTAGGTATTTGAATTAAGTTTGGATTTTCCATCAATTGAACACAAACATTCTTCGAAGAAATATTTTGCATGTCTTCGACTTCTTTTTCCAGAGCGATACATATTTCTTTTGTAAATTCTGATGAAACGTTATAGAAATTTTCTTCTAAACATTCGCTACTAAATTCTATAGAACTTTTCATTAGTCGAGCAGCATTTTCCATGTTAATGTCTCGACCATTACAGGTTTCATCTGTTTTTACCATAAAAATTTGTATATTAGGCATTTTCTGCTAAATTTAATAACTATTTATACTTACTTAGTAGAGAAAAGTCAAAATTTATTGATTTATCTTCGTTACATTCAGGCAGGAGTAGTTCTAAGTTATTGGAGGTATCACTGATATTTTCGGAATCGTCAGGTTCCAAATTCATTGGAATAGCGTGCGGTTGCAGTCTATTTTGTAAATCGTTCAGGAACATTGGCTCGAGGAAGTGTTTACCACATACTCGATAATTTTTCGAAAGCTCAGTCGGAGTTTTCTGAATTAAATCAGTACGACCGCAAGCCTCCAGCCATAACTTAGATCTATTAAAGTGGTTATAAAAAATATATGTACAGTGAAGGAAATTCGAAGTAGTTTTAGTTAGGAACGAGTATTTGTTATTAATTTTACAATCTAACCTATCATTACCTTTCAGGATCTTTAGGAAAACGAAAGAAACTTCTACTGTCGCGTCGCGAACGACTATTACACTTATTAAATGCACAGGAATATCCGCCTTTTTTATTGCTCATTGTTCATTCGTTGTATTTTATGTACATAGCAATCTGAAATTGCAAAACCTAAAAGTTGATAAAAGAATATTGTTGAAAAAATGGAGCAAAGATGCTTCCACTCTCCCCACTCCTCACTAAAACTCTGGTTTTTCAGATCACGCATATCCCATCCATACATTCCAGTCTCCGCATCCAGATTCCAGTTCATACATGTGTATCACTGGTTACTAGATGCTCTCTAGTGCTTTCCGCATTGCGTAAAAATCCCTAGATATCGTATGTGATCAACTTTTAGGTGTTCTATGGTGATCACCCCCTGGTGGTAAAAATTAAAAATAGATTAATCGGATTCTAATGCGCTCGGCCGATAAGGTAGGGAATTTCACAAAAAACGTAAATTAAAAATGACTGACAAGTAGCACTAGGGAAGTGATAATCACCGATTTTTTTGAAACTGCGTATACAAGTACTTCTTTCAAAAGTATTTAACACGTGTTTTTTTGTTTTTCCCAAGAAAACATTTTTGGGGTAGAAATCACCCTTGAATGTTTGTAGAAATGGCCCTTGAATGTCTTTAAGGTTGAATAATAATATGTTAAAAATTATTTGTAGCATGTCTGTCAATATTGGTATATTGACGTTTTGAGGTCGCTGATGAAGAATTTAAAGTCAGATTTTGAAAATTCAAAATGGCGGATCCAATATGGCGGTCGAATTTTTATTAATTTTTATGCATGTAATGAAAATTTGGATCTTTATGTTTTTGCGGTCGCTGATGACGATTCTAAAGTCAGGTTTTTAAAATTCAAAATGGCGGATCCAATATGGCGGTCGAATTTTTATTAATTTTTATGAATGTAATGAAAATTGGGATCTTTGTGTTTTTGCGGTCGCTGATGACGATTCTAACGTCAGGTTTTGAACATTCAAAATGGCGGAACCAATATGGCGGACGAATTTTTATTAATTTTTATGAATGTAATGAAAATTGATATCTTTATGTTTTTGCGGTCGCTAATGTCGATTCTAAAGTCAGGTTTTGAACATTCAAAATGGCGGAACCAATATGGCGGACGAATTTTTACTATTTTTCAGGAATTTTGTGAAACATGGTTGGCTAGGGATTTTTGGCATTACTGATTATCAACATGATGTTAGAGTTTGTGAAATTGTAGATTAAGAATAGCCGTTGCAACACGGTCAACAAGTTTCCGGATACGTAACAATTATAAACTGCATTAGTGTTATATCATGAAATAAATAGTTGAAATTTACATTCTCTACTTTTTACGTTATCCAGGAACAACGACGTGGACGTAGTAGTTTTTTTGTTCTCGTCGGGGTGATTTTTGTAAGTGAGTCCCCTTGCCTTTTACAATGACGGGTGTTTTTTATGTGAGATCCCTTCACAATTTCACAAACTCTAACATCATGTTCATAATCAGTAATGCCAAAAGTCCCTAGCCAACCATGTTTCACAAAATTCATGAAAATTAATATAAATTCGTCCGCCATATTGGTTCCGCCATTTTGAATTTTCAAAATGTGACTTTAAATTCTTCATCAGCGACCTCAAAACGTCAATATACCAATATTGACAGACATGCTACAAATAATTTTTAACATACTATTATTCAACCTTAAAGACATTCAAGGGCCATTTCTACAAACATTCAAGGGTGATTTCTACCCCAAAAATGGTTTTTTGGGAAAAATAAAAAAACACGTGTTAAATACTTTTTAAAGAAGTACTTGTATACGCAGTTTCAAAAAAATCGGTGATTATCACTTCCCTAGTGTTACTTGTGAGTAACATTTTTATTCGGTGTTATATATATATTTATAATAAGTGATTTTTATTTATTTGCGAAAATTCTCTGTCCGTTCTCAATTAATTTCCTTGGCATTTTGTAGGATACCGTCTACAGTAATTGCAATTGCCCTTACAGAACCCGAATTTCGAAACATCGATTCAGTCAATTTTTATTTCCTTTTTTTAAATGGAAAAACTAGTTTCCGTTAGAAACACTGCGTGTTAAACTAGTTTTAAGAATTTCAAATTAGCAATTACATTTAAATGGAGCGAAGGACGCAAAAATCATAATTTAATTCTTATAAAATGCTTCGCATTCGACTTTTTAAACGTTTACAGGAATTCGCTGTGGGGTTGTGATCCGGATGTCAGGCATTCGAATGTTTCAAGAGGAGTGTATCTGACGTTCCAAAGTTGATATACATATATATGGCAATGAGAACATGAATTTTAATAATTTATTGTATAAAAACCAAAGCTCATTGGATAAAACGCTGAAACACGTATATTTTTGTTTTCGCCCTAGAATACGTACAAGAATTGGCGTTAAAAAAAAGGTGATCCCCTGACCGTGGGTTCCCCTTGTTAGATGTAAAAAGAATCAATTCCTTCCTAAACACATTTTTTATAACACATTTTCACACAGTACTACCTTTTATTCACCGTTATTTATGCACGAACATCATAAATTAACGCAAAATTTTAAGTCAGACTTACTAAACTTGGAAATTAGAGATACCATAGATCAAATTGTGTTTTTAAGAGCACATAAATTACATCTCTGGAGACATATTATTAAAAAATTACCAAACAACATTTATGAAGAATATTTTGCTAATGAAGAATCATTATTCATCACAAAATTTGAAGAGATATTTCGCTTAAGAAAAATCAAAAAAGAAGAAAATATTAATTATAGTATAAAATAATTAATTATCTCCCTTTTTTCTCTTTGTCAAACTTGTTTTTTTAATCGTAGCAAATAACTTCCCTCATATGAATAAACAATAACATATATCACTTTTGAGAGACAAATTTGGGAAAAAATACAAAAATGTTGCGCAACCAGTGGAATTTGGTGTATGTTTATCATACAATTAGATTGAATTTCTTTAATATTTTGCAATGGAAACAGCTTTGTTTTCTAACTGCAAAAGTAATTAATTTAGAATAAATTCATAGTGGATAGCAAGTATGCTCCATAAATTTATGAATAGCATATAAAACTCCATAAATTTATGTATATACATACACTCTAAGAACAGTCCTCTTGCTGCAAGTGGAATATATTTGCGGCAAATGGATAATCCACTTGATATATGAGTAATCAGATTTCTTCTTGCCACAAGAGGATAATCTTTTTGAAGAGAATCCGCTTGTAGCAAAACGATTTTATATTTGCATCAAGTAGCATATCCACTCCAGAACTATGAGTTTCCAGCAAAGAGATTGTCATTTTGCTGCTAATAGAACAAAATAAGATTCGTGTGCAGTAAGTATAGAATGTAGACTTCGAAGTTCTATACTTACAGCGTTTAAAACGCACTCATGTCAAAAACCCATTGTAAAAAAACCATTGATACGTCTGCATGCAGCCTTCGGATATATATTTCCCAACGAAAAATTTGTTAACCTCCAAAAACTACCCCACGTGGTACTTAATTGAAAGTATTTATGTAAATAAATTTTCAGTTTCTTTTTTTTAGCAGGTTATGTACCTCTAATTGAATTTTAGGTTAACCTCCCAATTCGACATAACTCCTTGCTCATTTTGTATAGTTGTTTATAAAGTATACAATTAAATAATATATAACATAATAAAATAATAAGAACTGACAGTTCTAATATCCACGAAATATCAAGACCTGTTTAGCTTACAATTACAACAAACATTTATAAATAAAAATGTTATAAATACATCAGGGTATACCTCGATAATGATCTGTCCTTTACATTTTGCCAAGATATATTTTATAATTCGGATAAATATATGCACATTCTCAAGTCCAATAACAAATATTGAATGAATAGAGTATGTTATTCAATTTTGTTTACATAAATGGAGTTCATGTTTTATATTAGATTCCAATACATATTATATCACTACCGACACCGTAGTTTCGTTACATTGGTTTCGTTACCATGGTTTCATTATACACATTCAGACTCTATTGTGCACTATTCATGCAGATCCACTTGAGCCAAGCGGATTTCTTCTCCCGTCAAATGGAATTCGCTTTTGCGGCAAAGGGATTGCTTATTTGACGTCAAAAAGAATCTCTTTGACGGAAGTGGAAATATTTTTGCCTCAAGAAGTCTGTGATCAAGAGGACGATCCTTTTACAGGAAAACAATTATTTCTATAACATACTGACAGGATTAAAAACATATAAATTTACACATTTGTATCACCTAAAAGTATACGAGTTTGCAGTTTAAAATATCCAATAGACTGACAGTCACGCAATTGAGTCACACCCTATTCCACACACGACGCAAACGATCGGCGGATGAATAAAAACCATAGTTCGTGTTATTAAAGGGCTCTAAGACGACTCTGGGGTCACAGAAGTTGTACAAAATAGATACAAAATAGATCGATAATTAAATAAAGATGAAATGTCGTCACAATCAAGCCAGTTATGAGCAATTTTAAAAGCAAACACGTGATCATAAAATTCGTGAAGCTGTCGTATGGATAATAAATTAAAAGATCTCATAATTGGTTCTTAATTATGATCAACATACCTCATGGGGTTGTCAGTTTTAAAAGAAATAAATCTTAATAATTTGTGTTGAACAGATTCCAGTTGATTAAACATAACTTGAGTGTGTGGAGACCATATAACCGATGCGTAAGTAAAAATGGGAACAACTAATGCCTTATACAGATTCATTATCGTATCAGCTTTACTAAAATCAAACCTAACTCGTTTAATAAACCCAATTAAGCGTAAAGTTCGTATAACATTATTGTTTATATGTTTGGAAAATGAAAAAGATTTGTCAAAAAGAATACCTAAATCAGAGATGAAGTCGATCCGATTCAAAGGGATACCGTTAAGAGTATAATTATCCTTAAAAAACGATTTACCCCTATAAAAAGATAATAAGTTACATTTTTTACTATTAAGAGGTAAATCATTATCGAGGGACCATTTGTAAATTTTGTCAACATCCATTTGCAATTTGGAAGCATCTAACGGACTTTTAATAGTGTAAAAAAGTTTGATATCGTCTGCGTAAATTAAACATTTGGCTGATAGAAGGCAGTCGGGAAGATCATTTACAAAAAGAGTGAATAGAATGGGACCAAGATGAGAACCTTGGGGAACCCCTGATGTTACCACGAAAGAGTTTGAAACAGCGCCAGAGATTCTAACCGACTGAGTCGTATCAACCAAATAAGTTCTGAGCCAGGAAAACAGAGTACCACGTACTGCCATGTTCCAAATCTTCCGAAGGAGAATGCTATGATTGACCGAATCTAAGGCCTTACTAAAATCAAAATAGATCGAATCAACTTGATGATGTTGTTTAAAAGATTATGTTATGTAGTTAGAGTACAGCAGAAGATTTGTAACGGTAGAGCGTCCCCTAATAAAACCATGCTGCTCCCTGACCATAACTCGAGAAAATAATTCAGAAAAATGATTAGCTAAAAGAGAATCAAATATTTTTGAAAAATAACTTAAAATTGAAATTGCTCAATAATTTGCTACTTCATGAATATCACCGGATTTAAAAACAGGATAGATAAAAGCTGATTTCCACTTCGAAGGGAAAGTCCCGGAACTGAGCGAGTTATTGAAGAGGAGCAACAACGGCTTGATTAGTGATTTAGCACAACGCTTTACGAAATATGGCGGTATCTGGTCAGGACCAGAATTTAGGTTATCTTCTAGATTATCAAGACAAGATTTTATGTCCTCTTTCGTGACGCTATACGAATCTGCTATTCTATTAAAATCGCTATCCGTAAAATTAAGGAACGAAGACGATGATGTTTTATAGACGGAAGTAAAATACCTAGAAAATAAATCCGCAATACTGAATCTAGTTGAGGCTAAATAATTTCTCCAATGCATATTAGTTGGCAAACCAGAATTTCTTTTTAAACAACTGACATACTTCCAAAACGAACTAATATTTTTGTGGACTCCATTTTCCAACCCAGAAATATAAGATATTAATTAAATTAAAAAAATACTTTGAGAAATATTAATTAATTTGTCGTCTCATTCCGTCGTTCTTGTCAGTATACATGTACCGACAGAAATTTTATGTTGAGTCTACCGCACCCAGGAAGTAACAGTTACTGCTCGGGCTCTGACAATTTTAAAATGGCGATTAAATTACGAAATCATTGAAAATACAACATTTTTTAAACAGATTCACTTTTATTATGCCTTTAAGAGTATTTAATCATAATTCCCAGACGATTTAGTTGCTAATAAATAATTACAATGATTTATAATAAAAGGGAGAAGTTATGCATACAAAAATTTAATTTTTCATCATAGAGGGTTTGTGCTAACTTTGGCATTTTTTGATACCATTTATAGTAATTACAATCACCCTTACCCATATGCCTTCTCAGGCAAAGGTTGTTGTTTTCACACACGCCGATATAATTCAATTTAAAAAAAAAATTCAATGCAATTAGATGCAGAATAAAGGCTCCAGTTTGTAGCCAAAATATGGTCGGGTTTTCCACCGCAGTGGGACGCTACTTCCGAGGTCCGGAGCACTCTTAAACAAAATGCTAAAGATAAAATAAAAAAAAAATTTTTTTTGTAGTGGTCGCAAAAATTTGTCTGTATTATCTCCTGATATTATACTTTTAAAATATGTAATTTGCGAGAAGATGCCTATCTTCCGAAATAAAATATAACATGGAGGAAACAACATTTTCTTAACAATGAATTTTTGATTTTCGTAATATTCATAAATAATTCTTGTTTAGACGGTCACCATACAAAAAATACAATTAAGAAAAATTCCACAATGGTTTTCAATGGAAAACACGAAATGTGAGTAAAAATTAAGTAGTAAAAAAAATTTTTTGGAGTATGAATCGTCTCGAAACGAACCTTTTCTACTGTTACATATATATGCTTAAACGAATTTTTGTTTAAATACCATTTTTATTAAATGTACGTTTTGATTTTTTGAAAAAACAATGCACGAGTGTTTTTCGCCAAGACCTCTTTCGCACTGAAAATACAATTTTAAAATAGTATATTATGTAACATGCGATATTTTATGTATTAGGAGTGTGGTTTCCGAGGTTATGTGCGTGTAACGTGTTTTGAGTGCTTTATGGTATTTGGAAGATAAAGTAAGGTTATATGCCTATGCGCATGCGCATAGATACATAATGTGTACATTATCGTCCTCGGACTATAAAGTAGCCGCCCCTCCATAATAACTAATTTCAGGTCCTTAAAATATGCACATAATGCCGAGGAAACTGTACTCCTGTTACATAAAAAATTACTTTAAAATATCATGTTTTTTTTTTAAATTGAAAAATAAGGTAGGAAGGTGTGGTTTTTTCGAAATTTTCGTGCCCGATTCTGAAAGAGCACACTTGAAAATACCCGCTTACAAATGTTCAGATTTTTTAAAGCATAAATAACAAAGTTGTACGTGCTTAAAATTGACCGGCAGAAACTGACAAATTGGATCAATAAGGGCTAAGGAAAAAATTAAACTGAGTTGTTGGTGAATTAGATTTGTTAAGTATTGAAGGGGGTTCTAAAATGCTCGACCTCTTCATAATAACCATTTAAAGCCAATTTTTCACATTGCCTTGCCTTTTAACCAGAAGAAATTGTAGTGCTTTAAAATCGTTACTCTGTGCGCCCTTCGTTTCGAAAATTCTTATTTTTGTCCGGTCATCATTAATACAATTTGAAAACCCACAAAATGCATTGCTCTTTTTTAGTTTATATATTTTTCAATGTATATGTCACGTATTGTCAAATTGTTAAAGGTCGTTACGGCTAAAAAACAAGTTTGACAAATAGAAAAAAAGAAGAAAGTTAATTATTTTATATTATGTCATGCATTCCTTTATATTGGTAGGACCCTTTAAGGGGGTTCTAAGATGCTCGTTCGATAAGGTAGGAATTTTCATTAAAAAAAAAAGGAAATAAAAAATGACTGAAAATAAATAAATAAAAATCATTCATTTCCGAAAATTCTCGGTTAATTCTCAATGAATGTTTTCGGTATTTTTAAGGAAACCGTCTGTAGAAATAAAGAATTGCCTTTATAGAGCTCGAATTGTGAAAATGTTATTAAGTCATTTCTAATTTACGTTTTTTAGTGAAACTCTCTACCTTACCGGCGGACCACTTTAGAACTCCCTTAACCCTTTGAAGCATTGTAGCATATATGCTACCCCTTTTTGTAATTCATTATTTACATATTTAAGGTAATTATTAATCGATTTTGCTGCATTTTGTTGCTTCCTTACCTCAACAACATGTTAGGAAACGTAAATAAATCAATGTTTTGAATTAATTATCATGTTATATTGTTTATAAAAATTAAACACAGCGTAAAAATGGTGGATTTTTCACGGAAAATGTATGTGTGGAAGAAAACGTCACTCAAATATAACGAGACTGGGTACTCGGGACTTTTCACCCCGCGGGGTCGCTGATTACAAATCTGACCTCAGATTTTCAAAATTCAAAATGGCGGATCCAACAAGGACGACTGAAATCTATGGTCAATCTGACTTGTTTTTACATTTCGGTCGGCCATTTTGGATCCTATATTTTGAATTTCGAAAATCTGAGGTCAGATTCGTAATCAGTGATCTCGAAAATCCCCAAGTACCCAGTTTCACTTCGATCAAGTAAATTTTTGCAATTCCGTCGGCCATATTGGATCCTACATTTTGAATTTTGAAAATCTAAGGACAGATTCGTAATCAGCGGCCCCGAAAAGTACTGAGTAACAAATTTCAGTTATTTTCAGTGTACAGAAAAATTTATTCTTCAAAGGGTTAAGTTGTTACATGGCTTAATAGTTTGTATACTTAAATATTGCTATTTGCACCTCTTAAAACAACGAAAACAACCTAGCCCTTAAGGGGTAGGACAATAGACAACCAAACTTTTTTTTATAACTCAAATATTAAAAGTACAGTAGTTCTCCTCTTAAGTCACCTCCCCTTAACTCACATGCTCCCCGTAAGCCATAATTTTGTAGGTTATAAATCCTGATGCGTTCCCCAATCACGCGTTCCGTTTAACGGTAGCTCGGGTCACCTTTTGTATAAATATGTCACTAACAAATGTACCAAAAGTACCAGAAAATTACATTGCAAAACCATTGAAATTGAATGTTATGAAATATGATTTAAGGGGAAATGCCGCCATCTTGCTTGTCCCGACTGTATGACATAATGGGAGCAATAATGTATATCGCGGAATTAGTAATTTTAGAACCAAATCTAGTTATGTGCGATTGGCTCCGTTCCGTTCCGTCCATCCGTAACCTTCTAGGGTGGCCTCCTGACCTGAATATCAGCATCGAGAACACATAGAGACATGTGGATTTATGGTGTAAAACTGTACATAAAACGTCAAACAGTCAAACAAGTTAAACAAATAAAACTTAAAGTCGCGAAAGTAATCGTTAAATAGAGGTTATAATCGTAAAAAAAAAGTACTAATCCTTAGACGATACTATTTAAAGTAAAAAGAGTGAAGATAAATTTATCAAAATAAAATGGCTTCAGAGCAGTGGTTAAAATTAATTCGAAATGCAAAAAAAACTGCCCTACTTCAAGACGGTATTTAATATTTATAATTAAATACAGTAAATACATTAATAATCAATAAATTACGTTTATTTCTTTAATTGCCAACCTTTTATTTATGATAAATATAATACAACTTTAACCTCCAAGTTTGATCAATAAATTTACGTAATTGGTTACCAAGTAAAATCAAATCTATATGCATTTAAAAAAATGTAATTATAATGAAAATTAATAAACATTACCTGTGTTACATTTAATTGTAGTTTTATAGTATACATAAACCGTAATAAAAATATAAATTGTAATACCAATATCCGTAATTCAGGCAAAAGAAAAGTACATTTTTTAATGGAAGACGGTAAAGAAATGGTTGAAGAATATCATACTGAAACAAATGTATTAACTCGTAGAGCATGGAAAGAAAAAGGAAAACTTGGGCAAGATATAGGTTGGTGCGTCGAAGTTGGTGATCCAGAACCAAAACAGCAAGAAAACCTCGATATCAGTGGAATACGAGAAAGTGCAGAAACGGTAATATTAGCAAATAAAACTTCATACATCGGAATCTTAAGATACTATATTTTACTAGCCTGTAATTACAAGAAGAAACACAAAGACGATACTTGAATGGAGAATAAGAAACTTACCTTATTCTAAAGATGTTTATTCCGTTACTTGTGAAAACGACGGAACTTTAACAGTTCGTACAAGTAATAAAAAATACTTCAAAAAGATTCGTATTCCTGACCTTGAACGAGTAGGAATTAAACCTGAACAAGATCGAATTTCTTTCAACCACCAGTACAACACCCTTATAATAGCGGTAAGAAACAAAATTTATATACAGTAGGACCTCTCTTATTCGAGTCTCTCTTATTCTAATTGTCCAGCTTCTCTTATTCTAATCGTTCCCCCACTTCTCCCACTATCACACGAAAAGTCACCGAAAAATATTGTCCACGAATCACAAGCTCGCAAGCAAAGTAAGTGGGGGTAAGGGGAAAATTAGAATAAGAGAGGTCGGCGCCATCTTGAAAAACTTTACTAATTAGAATAAGAGAGATCCTACTGTAATCATTTTGTGTAAAGTTTTATTATATGTTTCTTATTTCAGTACAAGAAACCCCCGCAACTTCTTGAAATGGAGAAAAAAGTACTAGATGAAATTTTGAAGTTAAAAGCAATGAAGGATGGTGACGTAAAGTGTCCAACGAGTTAAAAAAATTACTAGTCTGATAAATCGTGCTCTTCAGATAATTTTTAAATAATTAAGATTATCTTGTTAACTTAAATTTATAGTAAATTCCAACTATGCCGATAAATATAGATTTAAATGTTTCTATGCAATTGTCTAAATTGTCCAAAAAAATATCCCTAGACGACTTTCGATACTTCGATTATTTCGATAGTTATACACCATGGCGCAGTCAGCGTCTTTCTGATTCATATATGTGTTGTGGCGGTATTAGTAGTGCGTTTTGTATTATTTGCCAAAAATAAATTGTAAAATACGACTGAAAAATGTCAAAATCTGTGCCAGACAGGTAAGTAATAGTTTCTTCTTGCTTAAAAGTTAACGTCTTACAAAACGATTTGCGGCAATATTCTTTTTAGAGTTGGAAATGGAGTTACATCGAAATTTGAGGTTATGATTCGGAGATTTTCTTTCTCATCTTTGCGAAGATTTACTATGTTTTGAGTGTTTCTTTTGGATAATTCTGAAGCTTTAAAACGAAATACTTGTTCCTGATAAGTTGTTAGTTGAAATAATACGGTTATTATTAAAAAATATCGTCTTAGTGAACATCTTAAGACGCAGTTTACATACTTCGACTCTATGTTATCGACCAAGTCGTTGTATACATCGCTAGTTCTTGAGATTCTTCCGAGATGCCGCATGAAATTGTTTTAGTTATTCATTTAAATATGAATTGGATATCCTAAATATTAACACAATAATACATGTTTTTTGTAAAAATATGAAAGTGTTTTATCCTTTTTGTTTTTATCTTCGCTTTCTAAATATTTGTACATTTTTGTATATTAATATTATGGGTCCATAACTTCAAAAACTAGACATTTCAAATTACAGACACCTCCGATTGGTGCGTTCACTACATAAAAAAAATTATTAAGCACATTTAGAATTCAATCATTAATTATAATATGTACATTTCGATATGTCTGGTTTTTGAATGTCTGTTTTTTTAAATGTCACCCAATATTATGATTTATTATTATTCACGTTGAGCTTCGATCAAGTTTAAATAAAAGTATCGTGCACATCTCAGATCTTGTCTGGGGTCTTTTTGGGATTGCCTAACAATTATTGTAAGCCGTCAATGAAAATGATCGCCAGGAGGAAACTCAAAATAACTCAATTTTTTGTATTCTTTTTTAAAATTTTAGTAAATATTTCCATAAAAAAAGCATCTAGACCTAATTTGCATCGCAGATTTCTTCTGGGGTCTTTTTGGGATTTCCTAATGATTATTGTAAGCCGTCAATGAAAATGATCGCCAGGGGGAAACTCAAAATAATTCAATTTAACAAATTTTTTTAAAGTTTTTTGTAAATATTTCCGTTAAAATAGCATCTAGACCTAATTTACATCGCAGATCTCTTCTGGGGTCTTTTTGGGATTTCCTGACGATTATTTTAAGCCGTCAATGAAAATGATCGCCAAAGGAAAATTCAAAATAACTCAATTTTTTGTATTCTTTTTTAAGATTTTAGTAAATATTTCCATAAACAAAAGCATCTAGACCTAATTTGCATCGCAGATTTTGTTTGGGGTCTTTTTGGGATTACCTAACGATTATTTTAAGCCGTCAATGAAAATGATCGCCAGGAGGAAACTCAAAATAACTCAATTTTTTGTATTCTTTTTTAAGATTTTAGTAAATATTTCCATAAACAAAAGCATCTAGACCTAATTTGCATCGCAGATTTTGTTTGGGGTCTTTTTGGGATTACCTAACGATTATTTTAAGCCGTCAATGAAAATGATCGCCAGGAGGAAACTCAAAATAACTCAATTTTTTGTATTCTTTTTTAAGATTTTAATAAATATTTCCATAAAAATAGCATCTAGACCTAATTTACATGGCAGATTTCTTCTGGGGTCTTTTTGGGATGGGATCTAAAATAACTCAATGTAACAAATTTTTTTAAAGGTTTTTGTAAATATTTCTGTCAAAATAGCATTTAGATCTAGTTTTTTGGCATTAAAACTTAATTTTTTTTTATTATATGATTAATTGAGTTATATTGAGTTTCCCCCTGGCGATCATTTTCATTGATGGCTTAAAATAATCGTCAAGAAAACCCAAAGAGACGCCAGAAGAAATCTGCGATGTAAATTAGGTCTAGATGCTATTTTGACGGAAATATTTACAAAAACCTTTAAAAAAATTTGTTAAGGGGATTGTCTTTTTTAGAAACCGGAAAAACAACGTTTTTTTATCAATTTTTATGAAAGGGAAGAAAATGTTTGCGGTAAACGGAGTTTGGAGACAAAAGTGGACTATATTTAAGGTTTAAAAAACAATTTTTATTTTTCGAAAATATTGACATTTTATTATACTACGAGGATTTTTCTGGAGTCTGCACTTGGTAATCAGTGCCAGTGATAGAGGTCGTGCGATACATCTGATACAGTCAAACCAAGATTTTTTCTAATTTATATAAGTGTATATTCTATTTGAACTAAAAAAGTTGGACAAAAGTATTATTTAAAATATTTTTTTTGCTACTTAAAATGAATTTTTTTTCTTAAAAAAGTATAATTTTTTTTTAAACTTTGAAAAAATGTATAATTTCATAACTTCTCCGGTATTATTTTAGTTCATATAGAATATACACTTCTATAAATGATAAAAAATCTTGGTTTGACTGTTTCAGACGTATTGCACAACCTCTATCACCGGCACTGATTACCAAGTGCAGACTCCAGGCGTTCCACAAAAATCGTCTTAGTATAATAAAATGTCAATATTTTCGAAAAATAATAATTGTTTTTTAAACCTTAAATATAGTCCACTTTTGTCTCCAAACTCCGTTTACCGCAATCATTTCCTTCCCTTTCAAAAAAATTGCTAAAAAAAACGTAATTTTTCCGGTTTGTAAAGGAAACTACCCCCTTAACAAATTTTTTTTAAGGTTTTTGTAAATATTTCCGTCAAAATAGCATCTAATTTACATCGCAGATTTCTTCTGGGGTCTTATTGGGTTTTCCTGACGATTATTTTAAGCCGTCAATGAAAATGATCGCCAGGGGAAACTCAATATAACTCAATTAATCATATAATCAAACAAAATTAAGTTCTAACACCAAAAAACTAGATCTAAATGCTATTTTGACGGAAATATTTACAAAAACCTTTAAAAAAAATTGGTTAAATTGAGTTATTTTGAGTTTACCTCTGGCGATCATTTTCATTGACGGCTTAAAATAATCGTTAGGCAATCCCAAAAAGACCCCAGAAGAAATCTGCAATGTAAATTAGGTCTAGATGCTATTTTTATGGAAATATTTACTACAATCTTTAAAAAAGATACAAAAAATTGAGTTATTTTGAGTTTTCCCCTGATGATCATTTTCATTGACGGCTTAAAATATTCGTCAGGAAATCCCAAAAAGACCCAAGAAGAAATCTGCGATGTGCACGATACTTTTATTTAAACTTGATCGAAGCTCACCGTGTATTACTACAATTTATAGATAATTAATTTAAATGTTAAGATGTATTTTGCCACTACTGCGAACCATGAATATTTGAAATAAATCAAGAAATGTTGGACATTTTTCAAAAACCCGAATTTCAAAAACATTGATAAATCAACATTTAAAAAGCCGACACACAAAAAACAATGACTGTCAAAAAGCCAATGAGGCACAAAGCTGTAATATTCATGAAAACAACATTGTCAGCTTTTTAAATGTCGATTTATCAATAACATAGATTTAACATAGGTGCATTTAAAAATTAAAATAAAATAAGTAACGGCTTAGACCTACCAATTGCATTTAAATGTTAAAATGCAATCCCTGGCGAAAAAATCAGATTGAAAAAGAATGACTTTCATTCCGTCTTAGTCCGTTTCATGTCGTAATCTGTCCCCTATCCAATCCTGGCCATTCCTGTCGGAACTGAACTCACGGAATGAAACGGATTGCAAATCGAGTGAGAATAACCGAAGACTCGTTCAGATTGAAATGGAGGAATAAAACGGATTGCAAATACGATTCGGAATGACTCAGGATTCGTTAGGATTGAACTCAGGGAATGAAACAGATTGCAAATCGAGTGAGAATAACTGAAGTCTCGTTCGGATTGAAATGGAGGAATGAAACGGATTGCAAATATGATTCGGAATGACTAAGGATTCGTTCGGATCGAAATCGAGGAATGGAACGGATTACATTTGTGTCTTGGAATGACTGAGGATGAAAACGGATAGAATTTTCCGGTATGACATGGCTTGGAACGGAATGACAAAGTGATCCGGATTAAACAGGGGACAGATTCCGGATAGTCTCGGATAGCACCGGTTCTGGTCGGATTAAATTCCTATCCGGAACTTTCGACAGGGATAGTTTGGAAATTTCATAAACATTTCAAACACCTTCCGTGGTAATCGCTCGGATTCACAAACGTTTAGGCCTTGTCGAAATATTTATAATCTCAACTAGTAATGAAATTAACAATGAAAAAAGGTAATAGAAAAAAGGAAAGATAAAATTATATTCAATAACTATAAAGTTGATACAATTTCGATTTGACAGTTACTAGGAATAGAGTGGTACGTGAATATGATTTGTTAGCATGCATTATAATAAATCAAAAGAAAGAAAGAAAGGCAATTAATATAACAATATATAATATAGTATTGCAAAAAAAAAAATATATATATAGACATGCAAAAAAAATATACATAGACATGCAATAAATATAAAAATAAATAACAATTAAAAAGATACATGCGTGGCGTTTCGTACGAAGGCCTAAATGTTTGTGAATCGGAGCGATTACGACGGAAGGTGTTTGAAATGTTTATGAAATATCCAAACTATGGCATTTTAACGTCTAATGCAATTGGAAGGTCTAAGCCGTTAATTATTTTATTTTAATTTTAATTTATTTTGATTTATCAATGTTTCGGATTTTTGAAATTTGGGTTTTTGAAATGTTCCCATTTTTTCGGTTCCACTAATTTTGGTCCTCGTTTGTCACTGGATTAAACTTAATTAATATTTTCAATAGATAAAATCTCTTACAATCATCTGATGATAAATTAATTTTTCTAAATATACTTCTGTCTATTAATTAAGCTTAAGGCCCACAATGGCACCAAATCCAGTGACAAACAAGGATCAATTAATAAATGGAACCGAAAAAATATCCAATAGACATTTCTTGATTTAGTAAATTAATAAATTTATCCTAATTTAGACATTCTAAACTAAGAAATGAATTTATCGTTTGGTGGTATTAAATACATTATTAAGTCATGAATCTATCGGTTATCCGAACCAAATGTTTTTTCAAATTTCGTGCATCAAACAATGACGCTGAAGTTAACGACGTATTCGCTAGCGACAGATTCGAAATTCGTGTTTCAAGACTTTTTTTACATCTGAAGGTATCGAAAACGCATATAGCAGTAACATGAATTATTCTCAAAAATGTTTCAGTATTATTTAAAAATTAACGGCATAAAAACCACGAATTTAGAATCCGTTGCTTGCAAATACGTCGTTAACTTCAGCGTTATCAAGTTCAGCCAATCAAATTGAACCTCATTTTAGATGGAAGGTGATACAAAAATTAAATAAATTTAATTTAAGGAATCGTAAGAACAATTCTGAAAAATATGAAAATTCGATGTTCTTTAATATAAAATTAAGAAAAAACAGAATGAAGAAAAATTCTTGAAAAAAAGCTCATTCGCAGCTGGTAAGGGCAAACCCACGACCTTTCAATTTTGAGTAGAATTCTGTAGCATCTCAGTTAATTGCATCATTTTTCAACCCAGATGCTCTTTAGTAAATTAATAAATTTATCTTAATTTAGAAATTGTAAACTAAGAAATGATTTTATCGTTTGGTAGTATTAAATACATTATTAAGTAACGAATTTATTGATTATCAGAACCAAATGAGTTTACAAATTTCGTACGACAAACGTTGCCAGCCAATCAAATTTCTTTATAGATAATACATTAAGATAAATTAAAATTTAATTTATTAACTATTGTATATTTTAAATAATTTTTATTTCAGATGGCTGCAGTACACGCCTTATGGAAAAGTTATCCATAATACAAAAATTATTGCATTTAAAGTACCACTAAAGGAGGTAAGGAAGCTTAAATATAGATATTAAATCAGTAACTTTTGGCACTACCGAAACTTATTTCGCTGTAACTAAAATAACTTATTTTATTGTATCATTTTGAATTACAAAATTCAATATTTTTGTTTAAATAATACGTATTGGAATAGAAATTTTACAATTTTTATAGAATTTCGTTTAAAGCTTTTTAGTACGATATAATTTTGCAAAAAAACGATTTAGCAACACACTATGTACCTTCTTTAGTTGAATTTTAAATCAGGAAGTTGATAAATCAAACTAAAACTTTTTAATTCCATATTTTAAAATGAAACTTGAGAACAAATGTGTTATATATGCAAAATATTTCTTTACAAAGTTATTTTTTATTGTTAGAGGACTGTCTTATTAAGATACCTTCAAAATTTGTTTCCAGTTATAATTAGATAATTTGAAAAAATTTGAAACATCATTTATAAATAAAATAATGGCAAGTTTAGTTGAAAAACTAATTATTTAAATGCAAAGTTTAAATTGTTTTTATTTTTGATCACTAAAGGTACATATTGCACCAAAAAACGGGAATTATTATTGTTTTATAACAAATTCAGTTTTCTACAAACTGATATTTTTATAATAATTATATTTTCGGTACTTTTAGTCCGGAAAATGAAATTTCACGGATCACGCAGTCAAATCATGGTATTTTCACATTTGGGAGGTTTAAAGAACATGTTGACACCAAAAAGAAAAAAATCGTTATGGCCGTTTTTAAAAAAAGAAAAACGATTTTTCGTTATTTTATGAGTTCAATTATAATAATTTCATGATAATATCTTAAAAATGATTTTTTAACAGTTTAATACTTTCATTTTACTATCATAATAGAGTAACTATAATTGAAATACCAATTTGTAACTTTAATCTTTAAACAATTATAAGAAAAAGTTTTAAAAATAATGATTTTTTAACATTATTTCTATTCTGCGCATTGCAGTTTTAATAAAACTACACAATATTTAAATTTCTTTATATTTCGAATTAACTTACATAAATCAACATAATTTAATGTTAATTTTAAGAATGTTTGATAATATATACACGTAATCGAAAAATATTATTATCGTGAATTTTATCCTGCACTTGAACTTTAAAAAAATATTGCAAACTCAAAATATTAAATAATATAAATAGAAGAATGAGACATTTTTCTAATCTGTGAAGAGGCGATTGTTATTAAAAAAAACACTAGGTTACAGTGCGATAGCAAAACCGAATGTCATTTATTGAAACTATTGTAAACATTAAGATGATGTTGCCGTGTTGCAAATGAAAAATGTCGAAAGATCACGCAAGATTACACGATGAAAATTGTCAACAAATTTGTTTATTGTGACTCAGAAAGACGAAGAAAATGGTATCAGTACAGGGTAAACTTATGCTACTTAATTTGGAAAAAAAAACAAAATTAACATGATCAATTAATGATGTTTATTTGTAAATTAGATTAATGATTACTTTTTTTACTTTTGTAATAAATTTCATACGATTTAAATATTGCCTAGTTTCATTTAACCTGAAACGCATGGAATAAAAGCAATATTGAATAATTCTTTCAATATTCTAGTTACAAATTAGTATTTCTATTATAGTTACTCTATTTTTAAAGTTTTAAAATGATAAAAAATCATTTTTAAGGTATTATCATGAAATTATTGTAGTTGAACTCATAAAATAACAAAAAAATCGTTTTTTTTTTTTTAAACGGACCTACCGATTTTTTTCTTTTTGGTGTCAACATGTTCATTAGACCTCCCAAAAGTGCAAACAGAAAAAAAAATCGAATATGCAAGACACTTTGGGTTAAAGTATATTGAGCCCCACCGCGAAACGAATCATGTGATGAATCTGCGCTGTGAAAAACATAACCCATATACGGAGTAAATGCAGTTCACGAAATCGAATTTTTACAGCTTTCAGTACCGAAAAATAATGTTTGCCACACGGCCGTAACATTTTACGGCCTCATGCGATCCAGCATCTCATTCAGGACATAAAAACTGGTTTTACGGCCTTGTATCGAAAAATACTATTTTCGATGTCAAATTATTACCTTCTGTCCTTCAATTGTTCATTATGAATGCGGTGTTAGTTTTTAAACATTCAAAATGGCGGATCCAATATGGCGGACGACAGATGTAAAAATTGATTGTATTGTCATAAAACTTGTTACTTCCCTACTGAAAAAATCCGGCCGGTTTTACCGACTGGTATTACCACATGGTAATTTGGAACGGTACACCATGTAAATTTACCGGGTGGTAAAATCGGCTGGTAAAATCAGCTGATGTTACCGGGCGGTAAAACCGGCTGGTAATTTCGGCCGGTAAATCTGAAATCAAAATTAAAGTTTTTTTTATGAAAAATGGAATTAAAATTAAAGTATATTTTCCTTCATGAAAAAAAAGACTTTAATTTTGATTTCAGAATACCGGCCGAAATTACCAGCCGGTTTTACCGCCCGGTAACACCAGCTGATTTTACCAGCCGATTTTACCATCCGGTAAATTTACATGGTGTACCGTTCCAAATTACCATGTGGATTTTTTCAGTAGGGTTGGGGGTTTTTGGGGTCGCTGATTACAAATATGACATCAGGATTATGCCAATCCGATTAATTTTTATATTTGTCGCCCGCCATATTGGATCCGCGATTTAGATTTTTGAAAAGTAACACGGGATTCGTATTCAGCGACACCGAAACCCCCAAGTAAGAATTTTGTGGTGATTTAAAAATGTTTTAAAAATTCGTGTTTTTTTTTAATAAGAATTTGTGTATTTTTTTAAACAATAGGAATTTTTTAAGACGATCTAGGTTACATATTTTTAAAGTCCTCTGCTCCTTGAACAAAATGCTAAAAAAATTTAGTGTATTCTGTGATGAATTCTAAGAGTTTTTTGTTGTTTACAATTTTTTCCAAACGTTGATAATTTTCGAGAAAAAAAAATCCTAAACTGTAATAATTGAAATTCATTTCCTCGAAAACTATCAACTTTTTGAACAAAATTGCAAACAACAAAAAACTCGTAGAATTCATCAGAGAATACACTCAATTTTTTTTCAGAATTTTTCATAAATAAATTATAATTTTGAAAAAAATGTATAAACAACTTTTCTCAAAAAGTCATCAAAATTTTTTTTGAAATTTCGACTATATTTCTCGATTAATTCTAAGAACTTTTCATTCTGAGCATTTTTTTAAAAAAGCACGTAGTTTTTGAGTTAGAACGTCCAGAATTTTTTCAAAGGAATTTTTATTGTTGACGCCATTTTGAGGTCGTTAGAATGATGTGGGGGATTAAAGTAAAATTTTTTCATAAAATCCAACTATTTTATGCACCATTATGCACGGTTCCAATAGAATTCCAATATTCTAATTACTCGAAAAAACTGATAAGAATAAATAATTCCCAGTTTTTTGGAAATTTTTTTAAAATTCGGCGCCATATTGCAATGTGACCTCGAAAACAATAGGATATGTACCTTTCAATTGTGTTCAACTTCGATTTTGATACGAAATACTTGATTGAAAATGAAGTATTAAAAATGCCATTTCAGGCGTTAATGGGTTAAAAGAAGTACATTTTTTTCAGTGTACACTTGCATGTAATTTTAACGCAGTAATCATTGGTATTGTGAATTGGGGAAACTCTAATTCATTTCTTGAAATCGATACAAGGGATTTTGTTTACTTCGAGTAGAGTCGCGAGAGTAAAGGGCACTTAAAACTTTCATCTTGACGTCTTGGCTTTCAAGGGTGAGTTGAAAGCTCGCACGCCCGTCTTCTCAGTGCAGAGTAAAGCGCCCAATGCACTTTTCTCATAGTAGTCCCACAATCCCACAGTGATTTACGTTGATGTAAATCAAGGGTTTGGCCGTGGTGTCGTCGACGTGTCTCCGCGAATTGCGACCACTAGGTTCCTGTAAAAAATGAAGCTTGCAAATGTCGTGCCGTCACGAATTCCCCGAAATGTAGACACAACGAAATACGAACTTCCACTTGTAAACTTGGTACTTGAGACATACTCTGAGATTTTTTACGTTAAGTGAATATTGCAATAAGATATAGTAGTTTTTTCCATTATCAGGTGTTATAAACAAAAGAATTAGCGATCGAATGCAACAGTTTTGAAAATTTGGCCACTTTGCGATCAGGATTTATGTACGAAGCGGAAAATTTGGCTCCATACAAGATGGGACATCATTTTTCTTTATAATCTTTATAGTAAAATTCATTAATAAAACAATAATGTTATATACACCGTGTAACGCCACCTATGACACCACGTTTACTAGGAGATAAATGATGAAAAACTGAATCAGAAGTTCCTCTTCCAAAATTGGATCTGAGGTTTAGAATTTGATCGAGGTTTCGAAAAAAAAAATCACTATTTTTGCAATAACTAGGTTCTTTTTGAAGTTATGTTAACAGTCAAAGTTCATATTAAAGTTATTTTTAAGCTCTACAATTCTCCTCTGAGGCTCTTCGACCTACATTGAATATTTCTCTTGTTAATAGCCATAACAATGGTGAAAAATGCCAATTTTTGCGACAATTCTCGTCCAACTTTTTTCGCTAAACAGCCAAAGAAATGGCACAATAAAGAAGTTGCAGGCCATTAAAAAAAAAAAAACAATTTGATCCCTAATCGGAAATAATTCGATAAAATTTAAAGCCATAGGGAGTATTTTAAAGTCGCAGAATTTATGAAAAACTTCTTGGTATTCGCAAAACTCGTTTTTCGCCAATTACATGACTTTAAAGGGCTCCTCATGGTTTCAATTTTTATCGAATCACATCGAATTAAGGGTTAAATTGTTCGTTTTTTCAAGGCCTCTTCTTCTTGTGTGATATTTCGCTAGCAGTTTAGCAAAAAAAGTTAGAATTTGTGAAAAAAAGGCAAGAAAATTCGGTACTATTTTTCTTTTTCTTGGAAAAAATGAGGTTAAATTACATTTTTTCGAATTTTTCTCAAGGCATTTGAAAGAGCGAACCTAAAAACATAAGATGTGTTGGCCGAGCAATCCAAATATACATTTCTGAAAATGCTGTGAACGATCGAACTCGACTAAAAAAATTTGTTCATTTGGGCGTTAAAGGGTTCACAAGTCACAATGAAACGAGTCTGATAGAAAAAATTAAATAAAAACACGCATAAATAGATATACCTAGGGAAAAGTCCTACAGTACCGGCCAGTTGTTATTTCTAAGATCCTACAACAGATGGCGGAAAAATTTCTTTTGTGGACAAAATCACAGTAAGAAAGGCAAACGTTTGCTCTCAGGAAAAGATGTCCGTAAGAATAGCAGAAAAAAAGGAAAAGAAAACGAAAGTCGTCCCAGCATGCCAGTTCAGGAAAATACAATTGTCCTTTGCGTCTTGAATCTCATAAAGAAGATTGGATACAATGTGGGAATTGTAAAACTTGGGTTCATGAAGCTTGTGCAAACATATCGGATCTTTAAAATCATTATATTTGCGATTATTGCCTTGTTTAACGACTGACATTTATTCTGTCACTCAAGTAGCAAACAAAGCGAGAATTTAGTCATTTAAAGTCTTTTTTTTTTAAATAGAAAAATAATAAAAACAACGTAAACAATGTTATCGTTGTCGTGACCATGTCAATTCAGTTGTACATACAGTAGAGTCCCGGTATATTTACATCCCAGCACATTTGCCTGGTTCCGTCTGGTTATATTTACCAGGTGACGCTCTCTTTTTCCCCCAACTTGCGGGCTGGGGCCCCAGGAAGAGCCTGATGTGACGTCACGAACATAACGTGGCTAAGGGGAGTGGGAGAAGCGACGTTCCGCTTCTTTTGGTAAATATAACGAGACCTGTGGCCGATTGGAAGAAATAGAATATTTATAATACTTTTTGTCAGCTATGTTAGTGGTATTTTAAATGATAATTATACGGTTAAAGTTTTTTGGGAGAAGCACGACATCTATCTAGTACTTGCGAAGCTTGTTAGTCATAACAATTAAGCAAAACAATAGTTTGTAGGCCCAATGATAAAAGTTTCTGTTTGACAATTTTTTTTTGTCAAAGATGGAATTTATTACTGAAGTCTTTATTGTTTTCATTTATTTTATTAATTTTATTGTTGACTTTCTTACATTCGTGTCTATTAAAACATAAGAATTTTATTATTTTATGATTATATATCTTTGAATTGTTTACGTCATCAGAGTCGTTTCACTCTACCCATTGACAGTAGAATGATAAAACAAATCGGAAGAAACTTCCCATGCAAAGATCCACAGAACAGGCTGGGGTGTACGATTCGTTTATTATTAGATGGAATTCAATGTTGTCGTTATGTTGAATCGAACCACATTTTTTAAATGGGACGGATTCTTCTAAAGATGGGAAAGTATAAGATGTTACCAAAGCCGCGCAACGAAATGATTAAGTGTACGAAAATAGAGGAGGACATTGCAGTATCATACACAGTACCCCGGACGAAAAGGTTTAAAGCAATTATCAGACTGAAGATCAACAAATTTCAAAGTATACTACAAATAAGATTTTGCGATATCGCAATCTGCATTCCCTCAAATATATTGCGATTTTACCTCTGGGGTCACTCGCACCGGTGCAGAGTGCGATTGCCAGTTTCGAAAGGTAAGAGTTGTGTCCGCTGCGCAAACCTTGCTGCAAGAATAAAGGGTCTTCTGTTCCTCTTCCCATCTTCTCCTTTCTGTTCAGTTGGGTTCTTTTTCATTTCTGTTTCTCCTTTCTTTTCATCTTCCCCACTAAATCAACGAAACTCTTCGCGGGAGGGATCACCGCGGGTTTGTCCTGATAAGATCGCATCGAATTCCCGAAAGGATGCACGATACATTGGATAGATATACATTAGGTTTATATACGTATTCGCTCGCAGAGTAGACACTAAGAGAAATGCAAAATTTGTTTTGAGTCATAGAAAACTGAATTGTAACGGGAGGAACGGCCTTCCTGCAAAAGGGAATATTTGTCTCAGCAACAGAACATTTGAGGAATTTGTACTGTAACTTAAAATACCTAGATTATTACGCAAGATCCAGTTTTCTAATATAAATAATGGTCAATTCTTGTGGAATCAACGTATTCCTAAATAGCAGGAAGAATGGTGATCTCGATCAATCCTGCACGGAAAAAACAGGTCTGGAGGTACCGACCAAAGAAGCATTGTGAATTAAAATACTGGTAGGTCAACCATTGCTATTGAAAAGAAAAAGAAAACTTTCAACAGATATGGTCCCAGCAACCATTGATATGGAAGGGAATAATTATCAATATAATGTGGTCAAGTCGATCATGAAGTAAAATTTCCGGGAATCGCTAACTGTTTTAGAAATTTCAAATCAGGGACCAGCTCAGAGCCTGATAAGGACGTCTGAATATGTTAACTTCTAAATTTTATGTAATTCGTTCAGTCGCCACTAGACGTGATCGCGCATGTACTTCGTTCCTGTTAACCCTTTGCGGTACACATTTTTCTGATGAACCATTTTTCATGAAACTGGGTACTCGGGGGTTTTTGGGGTCGCTGATTACGAATCTGAACTCAGATTTTGGAAATGCAAAATGGCGGATCCAATATGGCCGACCCAAATGTAAAAAGTTGCTTGATCCAGATGAAACTGGGTACTCTGGGGTTTTTGGGGTCGCTGATTACGAATCTGAACTCAGATTTTGAAAATTCAAAATCTGAAAAACTAAAATTTTTATATCTGAATTCATATTCGTAATCAGCGACCCCAAAAACTCAAGTATCCACTTTCATCAGGTAATTTTTATATTTTTGACGGCTATCTTAATTCCGCCATTTTGAATTTCCAAAATCTGAGCTCAGATTCGTAATCAGCGACCTCAAAAATCCCCGAGTACCCAGTTTCATCTCGATCCAGGATGTTTTTGCATTTTGGTCGGCCATATTGGATCCACCATTTTGAATTTCCAAAATCTGAGCTCAGATTCGTAATCAGCGACCTCAAAAATCCCCGAGTACCCAGTTTCATCTCGATCCAGTATGTTTTGCATTTTGGTCGGCCATGTTGGATCCACCATTTTGAATTTCCAAAATCTGAGCTCAGATTCGTAATCAGCGACCTCAAAAATCCCCGAGTACCCAGTTTCATCTCGATCCAATATGTTTTTGCATTTTGGTCGGCCATATTGGATCCACCATTTTGAATTTCCAAAATCTGAGCTCAGATTCGTAATCAGCGACCCCAAAAACCTTTATATATCATATTTCATAAAATGTGGAAATCTGTAGTGCGTGTACGATTACGCTACTGACATTACCTGTACTCTGAATTTCGTTTCTCGCAAGCGAAATGAGTCGAGCGAAACTATGAATAGAGCGACCTCGAACAGTTCGATCTTTCTGGTTTTGCCTGTGCAAATTACGTCTTTCACGATAGAGATCACGTTTGAGTGGCGGGCTAGTGGATTCGTAAATAGGAACGCTTCTTTGTGTTCATCGCATAATTCTCCGCCTTTTGTTTTTATGAGTATTAGTCAATATTATTTATTATATTTTATATATTTATAGAATTTAAAAAAAGAACTTGTAATATCTGTCAAGTATGGTTGAAATCGCTGAAATCCCTAGCGACTCTGAATCTGTTGATGGATTATGTGATTCTGACCTTGAAGTTGATTCAGAAAGTGAATCGGATGATTCAAATTATTGTGATTCGGCATGTTCTGATGATAATTCTACAGATTTTAGAGATAATGATAAGTGGACTAAGGATGGAAAAACCAGAGATGATCTTCCATTCGCTGAACCATTCGGTCCAAATATTCCAGACAATGCAACCACACCTTTGGATATATTTTTATGTTTGTTTCCTAATGATCTATTAGATTTAATTGTTGATGAAACGAACCTATATATAAGACAATCGAAAAGTAAAGGTAAACCGATAACCAAAGAGGAACTATTAATATTTTTTGCAATTAATATTTTGATGGGTGTTAAAAAATCCCCCTCTTATCGTCATTTTTGGTCGACAGATCCGAAATTGAATGATTCGTACGTAAGCAAATTGATGACAGTACATCGATTCGGTTTTTTCCTGACCCATTTACACTTATCCGACAACAGTCAGGAACCAAAGAAAGGAGATCATAACTATGATAAATTATACAAGATTAGACCGTTATTAGATAAACTAACGGAAACTTACAAAAACTGTTGGAACCCAAGTGAAAATCAATCTGTTGACGAGTCTATGATCAAGTTCAAAGGCCGCAGTAGTATGAAACAATTCATGCCAAACAAGCCCGTAAAACGCGGATATAAACTTTGGGTGCGCGCAGACTCATCACGATACGTATGCGAATTTCAAATGTATACAGGTAAAGCTGAAAGTGCTGAAAAACTACTAGGTGCACGTGTTGTCAAAGATTTGACGCGTAACTTAGTTGGGAAAAATCATCATGTATTTTTTGACAATTACTTTACTGGTTTTGATCTGATGAAAGATTTGAAAAAAGATAAAATTTTCGCATGTGGTACAGTTCGTAGTAATAGAAAAGGTTTACCAAAAAGTGAGATTCCTGATAAAAAAATGGATCGTGGGCAATATGAATACCGTACTTGTGGTAATGGAATTAGTTGGATCAAATGGATGGACAAAAAAGCTGTCTTCTTTTTATCAAACTATCATGATCCTAACGAAGTTACCGAAACAAAAAGGACACAAAAAGATGGATCAGCAAAAACTATAAATTGCCCAGTTATGTGCTCGGATTACCAAAAAAATATGGGATATGTTGATAGATCCGACCATCTTGTATCAACTTATAAAATTGATAGAAAATCAAAGAAATGGTGGCACCGCATATTCTGGCATTTTGTAGATTTATCTGTAATAAATGCGTTCATTATTCACAAACAAATAAATGTGAAACATGCTTTGCAATCGTTATGCTTCAGATTAAATTTGATTGATCAACTAGTTGCTGATCATTCTCCGACAAAAAAAGGTAGAAAATGCACAGGAAAATCTATTGCTAAAGTAACCAGCAAGCCTCAGGTATCTATTGAAATAAGGCGCACTCAATCTGCTCACATGCCTTTAGTGTCAAAGACATTGAGACGTTGCTGTCTGTGCAGTACTAAAACAACACGTCAAAGAACTAAATTTTATTGCAGTACTTGCGATGTGCCTCTCTGCATAAGGGAAGACAGAAATTGTTTCTTCGAGTATCATACATAATTTTTTAGAATATAAGTTAGAAAAAACCAACAAAAAAAAACAATAAAATGAAAAAAAGAAAAAAAAACAATAAAATGAAAAAAAACAATAAAATTAAAAAAAAAACAATAAAAGAAAAAAAAACAAATAAAAAAATGCAGACAATAACCGCCACGTCCACGTTCGTGTCTCTGGAGTCAACTGAGCGCGGTTCGTAGTACAAAATCCAGTAATATTTCAATTTGTAAGCGCCTCGTGGATCTGACAGTTAGAATTTTCAATATCTGAGTTCAGATACGTAATCAGCGACCTCGAAAACCCCCGAGTACCCAGTTTCATCTCGATCCATTAAATTTTTATTTTGGTCGGCCATATTGAATCCACCATTTTGAATTTCCAAAATCTGAACTCAGATTTGTAATCAGCGACCTCAAAAACCCCTGAGTACCCAATTTCATCTGGATCATATAACTTTTTACATTTCTGAAGGCCATCTTGATTCCGCCATTTTGAATTTTCAAAATTTGAGTTCAGATTCGTAATCAGCGACCCCAAAAACCCCCGAGTACCCAGTTTCATCTGGATCAAGCAACTTTTTACATTTTGGTCAGTCATATTGGATCCGCCATTTTGAATTTCCAAAATCTAATGACAGATTCGTAATCAGCGACCTCAAAAACCTCCATGTACCGAGTTTCATCTCGATCCAATTGAACATGTGCCAGCGACTGAATTTTTTCTATAAAAATGACGATTTTTAGTCGTTTATTTGTTTATAAAACATAATATTAAATAAATATTGACGTAAATACAATGTTAAACACTTCTTTAACTCAAACTTACATTGGATTTAAAAAAAAACCTGGCGAAAATGCATTATTTCGTCTTTAAAATCTCAAATTTTCAAATGAATTCCGGTGGCCACTATAGTGGCCACCGTACCGCAAAGGGTTAAGGAAATGTATTTCTATTTTGTATATTAGCCTACTTGTAGGAACGTGTCGGCACAGCATATTTCACACATTGTAGGTGATGGATATGTATACGATTCGTATATATGTGTAAATAATATTTTTTATTTTGCAGCCTTTTTACTTGTCAGATAGTAATAAATCATTAAAAATTAATTTGTTGTTTCGTAATACTATTGTAAATATTTTCACCATGAAACTTGGAAAGCATGCGAAATATTCTGCATGGTGAGGTCATGAGCAGGTCCTGTACATTTGCCTGATCAGGGCCTTAACAGAAAAAGCGTTACACGATATGCGAGGGCCTGATAAGAGGACATATCAAGATCTGATTTTGTTCGCAGGCTTCATGATCAGGACCTGATTCCAGCCTGAATAATTTTTCGCTCGGGCAGTTTAATCTCGATCCAATTCAGCATTTGCCAGCGACAGCACTTTTCTGTAAAAATGACGATTTTTAAGTAAGTGAATTATCTCAAATTTATTAAGTCTACTGAAAATGTGACCTAACTAGTGCAGACATATTTGGCAATTAACAACCAATTTGTTAATCTTCAGGAAATGTAAAATCATTCTCTTTACAATCCGGCAACATAATATTAATCATTGCACATGATCACAAATGTTTGAAATCGTTGCTGACACAATTTCACACCTTTGACCGGCCACTAAAATTTTCCTATTTTCCACAAGCGGTAAAATATTATTAATTCTATATTCCGAAAAATGAACGTTATTTATCTTCTGCATTCGTAATTACAATAAATGTGGGAAAGATGTATAACATCAGTTAAAATTATAGGTATAATAAATTTCCAGCGTGGATTACATCGTTCTACGAGTTAAGAGACAATTTCATATCATTGAGTTCAGCATTCAAGACGTGTTAATTAGAAGAACATTTAGAAATAGCCGCCAGTTTTTTTTTAATATACATATAACGTTATATACATTTAATATCAGTACCTGCGGTCATCTGAGTCTCTGAAAAATTTTAGTAAAAGTACCGTGGTCTCGCAGCGTGAATGCCATAGATCAACGACGAGCGCGAAGGTAGAAGAATACGCGTCTCGGTTCTTTTCTGAGCTAGGAAAACATATTCGGTATTTTCAATCCAGCCAGTGGAGTGCAAGAGCGTGGATATGGATGAAAGCGTAAGCGCATACATCACGCTTGTTTATATCTACGGAGGGAATCGTCTCGTGCAACAATACAGCAATTTGCCTGGCACGATACCGAGACCCGACTGAAAGTGTTTTTTGGACTCTGCAAGGCTTCGAGGAACCAATAACGGCGGCATTTCCTTTCGCTCCATCCCATAGCGTTAGGTTGGACCACCGTCTTATTTCAATGCGCGTATAACTTATTGAGACGGTACTCGAAATAGGTAAACTCGCGGTGGGAACAATGCCCAGTTGTACGTCTAAGTGATGCCTTCGAAAATATTTTTGTGAACGAACCGTTATTATTTCACATTAAGAATTTCTGCTAAAGAATAACGGAAAGAATGATCGTCGTACTTGAACAGAGACGTCGTGGAAAAGAGCACGAGGAAATGGAATCTGAACGAAATTAGGATGTCCAATCCAGGCAATTGTATCTTCTTCACGTGGTTCATTCAGACGCGTATATTTATGGGAATGGTTTCTATAGAAATGTGGAAAGAATCACTCTATCAATTATAATAAATAATCTTTTTAGTTTTCGTATTTTTGGAAGTGAACGTTGCTTCATTCAGGCAGTTGTTAAGAACAATCTTCAAATTTTTCGAAACGAATGCAGTTTGTAAAGAATGAAAAGCATAGTAATGCTGATGATTAATAACACAATTTGGAAATAGGTGTATAAAGCTGATTCATGAAAAGAGTAGTATATAATGGGGAGTTAATTTAGTGCTTTTAACTGGTCCGATTACTTCGTTAGTTTAGTTACTGCTATCTGATCGTTTGATCTCCTAATTACAGGGCATTGAAATTGCTTTGACCTATAAGTTATGTTGAAACTCTTCAAATTTTCCATCGTAATTTTGTTCCGGCTTAAATTTGTTTAGAAACAATCCTGCCACTTTTTTTGTGGTTTCAAAAAACTATTGTTATAGTTTAATACTTTCCTGAATATTAATATTTGTATAATATCGTTTGAAATCGATATTTTAAAAAGAATTCCTGGGATTAAATTTGGTGTGGAACTTTTTTGCTCGAAATATGGTCAAGATTCATCCCCTGTAATGCGGCCCGTGAGTTGTTGGACACTCTGTATACATTCACGTATTTTGATTTTTGGGGTTTCGAATTTTTAAATTGTTTAGAAGCTGAATGGCTTCAAAAATTGTAAAAAAAATGGGCAATTTTTTGCATTTTCAGGTTTTGTAAGAACAAAAACTAAAACTTTGGTTACTAAAAGTTGGAAAAATATAATTAAAACTACTATGAAAAATAGTTAAATTTACCACTTTCATAGTCGATTTAAATAAATATAACAAATATAGATAAAATAAGTATAATCTAGTGTAGTCCTCATTTCACACTTCTTTATCTCAAATCTTTATATTTACTATTATTCATAGTTAAAGTTTATATTCATATAAATTCATAGTAAAGACTACCGCAGCCAGTATGTTTTGATGCCGCCAGATGGCGACGCGGCGTTCGCAGCTTTTCTTCTTCAAGCCCGTGGATCCCGTTATTGAAGTGGATTTTCATTTCGTCATAAGAAAGACCGTCAGGCGTCAAGATATGATTAATACATAATGCATTTCGTATACGCACGTGTATCTATAGACTAATTACACGATATTGAAATTTGTGTGTATAATGGCATTGCATAATAAATTTTTTAAGTGGTTAGAGTATCACATTCACAAACGTATTATTGATTTTTTGTTTTTCTCTTTGTTTCCTTGTTTATCGTAAACAAAGAACGAAGGGAGAAAAGTGGACTTTTCATGTGCTGTGATATATATATATAGTTTACAAATATTTTTAAAAAGTAAATATTGACTCCTTTCCATATTTTTTATGACAATTTCTTATACAATTTCTCTCAGTGAAGATGGTAATTTTTTTAATTGACTATTTCAAAATAGTTGAGTCTATTTGTCTATTATAAGTAGCATTTTGAATCATGAAACAATAGTTAAACTTTACTATTTCAGAATAGTTATTTTAACTATTACAAGGCCCAGTCCTCATATCACATATGAATCATAGTAAAAAAAATTGTCATTTCAACTACTTTTTGTGTAGTGACAGAGTAAACTCGCATTTCTGACGATTTGATTTGTCAACAATACTGCAATAAATTACAGATATACTATATACTTTCTAAATTTTTTAGAGTGTTTAAAACTGGAATAACTTAAAATAATTATTGTTTACTGTTATTCAGTGAAATTTTACTCTTTAATGAGAGAATATCGAATCTGTTTAGGGTGAAAATATACTTTCATAGCGTGACAAGTCTCTTGTACATTAAAAGGGCGTAAGTTTTCACCCCATAAAGAGTGAATTTTCATTTTTATATGTTTAGAGAATACCAAACTCCATTTTTTTAATTGAGTATTAAAGATTCATGTCAGTAATATATTAGTCTGTATTTTTCATTAAATAATGACTTGATAAATTGAAGGACTTATCAAATTTTTTATTTTGCAATGCAAATTAATCCTTTCGTAAAAAAAAAGTTAAAAAATACTTCAAATTTGTGTTTATCTTAATTTTGTTTGTTTGGGACTTGGTATTGCACTCCAACACGTTAAATATAAAAAAAAAACATTGCAATATAATGGTGTGCCCCTGGAAGGGTTAACGGTGAAAGCAGAAATGTCTCAAATTAGGACACCCGTTTGTGCCGAATTTCTATTTTTAAAGTCCACATAAAATACTGTATGAAATTTGACGAGACCAACGTCATAACGATACACCCATGAAGACAAAGAACCGGGATGGAAGCGGACTCTCTTGAAGTAACTGTTGCAACGAAGGCTCATTATTATAGTTATTATCAGTTATTTCTTGGCTCGAGGAAAGTCTGACACCGCAATATTTTTGAATCCTTGAAAAGCTCAGGCGCGAGTCTAAAGTGAAAGTCTAATTGTCCTTAAGTAGGCAGAGAAGCCCTTTGAAGCCGCCACGCACGTGCAAATTGGCAATTCTCCTCTTATCGATTTAAGAGCCTTCTCGTTTGCCGCATTGAATATGTTGATTATCGGCGCAAAGTTGAGGCACGCGGTGTTGGTTTCCCGGCGAAATGATGCGATGTCGAGAGTGGTTCTCGCGCGCACCTCCATATGCTTAAGACCGTCCTAATTGATGGTACCGCGGTGCGGAGTTTCGCGGGGCATAAACCATTTTTATACCTTCGCTTATACGCGTCGATGCCTCATTAAAATTCGCATCCATGCCTACTAATTGTACACGCGGAGCCTGGCATGCGTTACGGAAGACGCGCGCGCATTTCGCTGGACCCTCTCGGAGCCAAAATTGCATTCCGTCACGCCTTTTAGGCGGAAGAATAATTAATGTTCCGATCGAATCGCATTCCAAACACGGAGGTGCGACTCCATTAGAACGCACAATAGCACGAGATGTATCTTTAAACATCAGACGATGACCGCCTCTTTGCGAATTTCGAAAAAGTGATTCCCTGCGTATTCGTACGAGAGTTGCGTTCTGTGACCAACAGTACATGACGATTCTCATGACTCTCGGTGGTAACGGAGCTGACGACCCGTGTTCCAACCCGGTCACTACAATTACCCATTGTGATTTTCGTTTAAAGATAAATGTTTCAAGCTGAACAAGTTTTGATCAGATTCGTTTGTAAACCATATTTTATTATCCAAAAACTAGATGAACAAGGTTTAGTTGATGAGACTCCGAAGTGGGTCATTTCCCAAAAAAATGTTGTGCAGGGAATCCGATTGCGAGTTCAAATTTGAACTCAGAATTTGAAGATATTTAAGGTTATGTACTCCTGGAAGAACGCGTCTTCGCTTCAGTCGGAGTAAAATGGCCGTTTTACCCTTCCTTAGGCGGGCGTAAAATGACCTTTTCACGATCCTTGAATTATATAGGGACTTTGCCAAGTCATCATTTGTAAAAATGACCATTTTCACACCTACAGAACCGAAAAATGTTGTAAAACTCCTATTTCATGTCCCTCGCGGAAGAGGACGTCAGCCATACTATGTACAAATCGCGTGTTGGCATAACAGCCGTCTTTTATTTTGGAACAGCAGCCGTCTTAAAAGTTGGGCGGTGGTTGTCTTATTGGGATCTGACATTTGTTGGTGGCTGTTTTTCAAACTACTCAAAGCTTGCATTTGAAGAAAGGTGATTGGGCCATCGGGCAATATGGCGGTTGAAAGCTTGCAAATTTGTCTAGAACAGCACCAAATGTCAGATCCCAATAGGGCATTACACTTCTGTTCCGCTATAGCCATTACTGATGTCTTAAAGTTCTCTCAGTGCAAAATGCACCAGTTTTGTTGTCAACCTAAGATTTTGTTCTAAAACAGTTCTAAAACAAAAAGTTACCACCATTTTAAGGTATGAAATATATCCAAAAAAACGTCATAAGTATTTCTTCTTTAAAGCCCACGTATCTTCACGCGATAATTGCTTTTGAAAAGTTGTATCTAGGCATTTCTGGGTTTGATGGGTAGGAAGATGAAGTCAGAAAATTGACATCGTCAAAGGACAAGGTATTTTCCCCCGTTTTAATACGAATTTGTCTATTCGCGGTTTGGCTCTCGCGTGGAGAGGTACAGGATAAAAACATAACCGTACAAGTCAGAACTAGGCAGACACACAACACAACACCCACCCAGAGCCAGTCCCCCCTACCCCAATTTGTATCTAGGCATTTCTGGGTTTGTCGGGTATGAAGATGAAGTCAGAAAATTGACAACGTCATTTGCAAATGGCTGATTCAAAATGACGCCTAATTGACAGATTTTACTGTTCTATTACTATTTTTAGAAGCTGTTCAGGGTATGTAACACTTTAATTCAACATTAAAAAATGACTAATTTCTATATCGCCTAAATTGGCAACATCACGTATTCACAAAAAGAATGCTCCTGGGTTTAAAATTAAGGAAACTGTTTTGGTTATCCAACTAGAACTCACAATTGACTATGAATAACAAAATCCTCTTATATAAGGCAATACTGAAGCCAATATGGATATACGGAATTCAGCTTTGGGGAACAGTCTCAAAATCCAATATCGAAATAATTCAACGATTTCAATCCACAGTCCTTACATCGCGATCTCGGAATTTTAACAATCAAAGAAGAAATTACAAATGTTGCAAAAGATACCAAGACCATCTCAAAAACCACCCGAATGACATCGCGGTCAAGAATACCAGCAGACAATTTGTGATTTTTCATTGTATTTGATGACATTCTTATATCACTGTAGAAGGGTGCGTCAATGGACGCACAGCTTACATGTCCAATTATGTATTATAAATATTGCTGAATGTTCTACATAAATGTAGACAGATTGTAATAAACTAGGATTCAGAAAAAAAAATTTCCATATATCATTCTTGTAAATAAGAAAAATACACTTCTAAACAGTCATAATTTTGGTTCCGACATTTAGGTCCAATATCAAATTGGTACTCAGTATGATTCTATATATTATTATATTTTGTGCACATGTTTCATCACTTTATTGGACGAAGGGTGTTTCATTAAAAGATAACTTCGACATTTTTGTTCTGCAGCACAAGATGAAATTAAGGCATATTCTGGAAGCAATCAGAAATATAACCTTTTAAAATCATTTTAATTTGGATTCCGGATAAAGTCTTATTTAGAGACGTCGAATTAATTTAACGAAAACGTACAAAACAAATGCGTTTTATCAGCAATAACTTTTTATGTATTCTCGGATACGCTCGATTACTTGATGTTTACCGCTCAACAAGAGGAATATCCACGCGATGTAATCGTATCACAAAAAGCAAAGTAAATACATGTATGCTTGGAGTGCCAAAGCCTTAAATGCTGCAATAAGTGCCAATTATTTTCATCACCCGCAATTTCTACATTATCATAAAAAATGGCTGTCATCGTCATTAGCGATGAAGCACAGTTCCTGGCCATGCTCTCATGCTGCATACAAGGTTTGCAATTTCTCGCCGGCGTCTTCCGTCATAATGTGCATATCAGCTGTCAACAATTAAACCGTGCAGTTTTTCGCGCCCGAATCATCTAAATTTTCTTTAAACCATGAAACCGGATCCTTCTGCAGAAATGAGGTTTCGGTATTTCTCTGCTGGCTCATGCGTAGATATACGAGAAAATAGGAGGGTGCTTGGGCTAATTGATTCTGGCATCGGGGTCCTTACACATAAAACAAGATACGCGCCGCGTCGCGGAGGCTCCAGATTGGACCCACCAGCTGATTGGAGCTCGCCGAAGGAGCCGTGGGGGGCCCTTCGTTAATGGGACCCTCAAGGGCCCACGCCACTGACCATTCCTCTAAATGTGAAGCGTTCCGAGTCGAAATATGCCGTGGGACTGAGGGCCCTTCGTGCCGCGCGAAAACGTGCTTAGGGATTCTTCTTTATCTCTTTACGCGCGCCACAACGAGCGTGATTAAAACGTGCTCTACCGTAAGGGTCGTCGTTCTGGCAGCTCATTAATCGTCCGGTGATTTTCGAATCTGAAGCTTTTACAAGCGGAATGTCGTGTGGAAGGATGATGCGAATTACCGTCTATTATCGATGTACTTCATTGTTAGAACAACATAATGTGTGTAGCAATTACGCTATGAACTTCACTGGGAATTTCCAGTACTTGTACTTGCAGTAATTAACCCATTAATGCCTAGAAATTTGGAATGTTTAGTTGATTTTTGGGCCTCACTACCAAATTGAAAAATGGAAAAGATCATTCGAAACCTGATGATTTTTCTATTTTCAGGTGTGCTCTTTTGATTCCCGGGTGACAACTGTGCTTCTAATGCCTTTACAACCATTCCTACCTTTCTGATATGGTTCCATTAACCATTTTTTTCTCTTTATGTACTAAACAAATATTTTATTCACCGTTATCCAGTTTGGAATGAATCGACAACTGATATACACTTGAGAAGAGTAATAAAAAGAAATGTTTTCAATTTTGTTGCACGTTTTAAAATAAAATCCGCCATATGGCTTTTCTAAGGCATTAACACGCAATTTTTATCCACAGAATTGAAAGAGCAATTCCACACCCGAAAATCGCAATACCAATGAGATTCATGCTGATCTTTTCTATTTTTCACTCTGACGGCGAGAAAATAAACTAAACGTTCCAAGTTTTCGGACGTTGGTTGACCCAAACCCTTGTACGACATTTGCAAATATAAATAGTGAAACAAAATCGATATATTAGAAATCCATAAATAAATATAAATTAAACCTCATAGCACTAGGTGTCGCGCAAATCCATAAGCAATGTCGAACACAGATATGCTTACATTTATTTTGTGCACTGCCGTGCGCCCAGCAGTATTTTTGTTAGTGAGAAGTCCTTTTCGTTTCTAAAAACACCTGGGAAAATTTTCCAAAAAGTAATAAGAGTGTTTTAATTTTTGTTTACATTCTTGCAACCGTTATTTGGAATTTTTAAAAATTAATGTCTGTTTCGTGATTAACAATAACTTGACAAACATCCAAATAAGTTATAAGAAATTATGGACATTTTTATTTTTCGTTGTTCTTAGTAGTCTACTTTACTTTTTTTTTTATGTGAAAGGTAGATTATTATGTTTTACACATTTTTTTGCAAATATTACTTTGTAAACATGGTTGGCATAGATTTTCTTATTGGATTTCTTTAAATTTAAGAAGTATAGTAAAATTTCCACAGAACTTACACGCATTTGTTGTTTTAATTGAGGTTAAACTATACAGTTCGCAAGTATATTTGTATTCCTATTTCCAACATTCAGGATGAGAAATATAAAAGAGCTTGTAAGGTTTTCCCCACTTTGATTTATCCGTCAGTATAGAATTTCCAGAACACACATCAGTCGATACGCAAGTTGAAGACATTCACTAAAATTTTCGTGTGTAGACTTTTAAAATGGTTTCTAAAAATAAATGTATAAATATTATACATTTATTCCTATTATGGACTAAATGTTTTTTCGAACACGAATGCAAGTGTCTCAGGATTGACGATTGCTTGAACTAACCCAGGTTAACTTTCGGATGGTCCATACCTTAGAATAGTATACTGAGTATTCACGGGAAAACAGATCATTATCTGCCACCACTCTTCAGTTATGTATACCGTGAAAATTGTTGCATTAGTTTCTTCTGGTCACACGATCTTTCTTTGGGAAACGAAAGATAAAAAATATAGTACAGAATTTTCCACCCCTCCTTATGATCTCCACGATATACATGCTTTTCACGTATAGATAAGAAAAAATCTAACACATTAAGAAATACAACGAATTAATCACAAAATTCGACCAGATTATTAAATGCATTTAACCAAATCTGTAATAATTGTTATTCATAACATTTTAATAAATATTTTAATAAATATTGCTAATTATCAGTAACTTTGGAATGTAAAATGTATTTCGGTAAAATATTTTAATGACATGAATTATCTATTGTATAATTTCTAATTAAGTTGTTGAGCAGTTGTTGCTAAATTAAAAAAGACTATATCGTATTATTTACGGAAGTTCTAATAAACTATAGTTAATTACTAGGGTACACAAAATTAGCTTAACCACCTTTTAAAAATTACAAATGAACTTTAGAATAATATTTGAAAGTAGACATTGCTTATCAAAAATATAAAAAAAATCAAAAGATTGATTTAAATAAATAATTGTAGTGAGACAAAATGGCGTCAATCTTAGTTTCCATAATATTTCAATTCAGTTTTTATTTTCATGTAATAAGTCAACAAAATTGTGGCTAAGCGGATTTTAATGTGCATCTTTAGTTTGAGTCCATATTTTATTCATAAGTTTTGAAATATAATCAGAACGATTAATAATATTAAGGCTATTGTAGATATTTTAAATTATTATCATTCCGAATTTATGTGATATATAAATATAACAAGGCAGTTATATTATGGGTCCGGCAGCTGTCAACCGCATCTTGCCCTGGCATTAACTATACCCCACGTACCCTCTGTCGGGATATGGGTACGTAAAACTAAAACGTTAGTGGTCCACCTGATTAATTTACTTATGATAACCATGAAACACTTGTCGTCCATCAGAACACCCATCCTCATATGTTTATATTTTAAAGATAATTTGTAAATTCCTAAAAAATGTAAGATTCAATTATTTTAATTTGTTTTCAAAATAATTGAGATATTCAATTGTTTTATTCATTACGAATGTTTAAATTCATATTTTTAAGATTTTAAAACTAATTTTGCGATATGAATGCTGTAATTTTGATCTATTGTTAAATTTTAAATACTCAAAAAATACAAGACTGGCATGCAATTTTTTTTTGTTCAGTTGCAATTTTAGTTGTGATATCAATTTTTCCAGGTCATCTAACGTATCAAAAATGCGTTACCGATAGTTGTAGTTTGAAAATATGCTTTGCGTTTTTGGATATTTGGTATTTTTTAACCCGAAATACCAATAAATGAAAAATAAACTATAAATATCCCACTTTTAAATCCAAAAAGAAATTTTCAAGTGCCAGCACTTTTGGATTTAAGCTGCATAAATGCATCTCGTCGAGAAATGTATGTAAAAAATTACGAGAATAGTTTTTCAAATAAACTATGGTCACCAAAATTTGTTCTCTAAATACCAATTATTGGAAGACATTGAGCGGTGTCCAAAAGAGACTCAGTCAACGAAAATTTGGTAGACAATTTCTGTCTGTAGTTTTGTTGGCCAATATTAGATGGTTTGCAGTGGTTTTGGTGTTTGCGACGATCACATTAGTTTGTAATTCAATCCTCTCCTTTCACCCAGGATCAATGGGTAACTTTTTACCAAAAGAGCATGGGAGCTCGTGGGAAGCAAGGAGAGTGTAATTTATGCCAAAGTTGGCGAGCAACTTCGATGACTTTGTAAAATATTACTTATCCCGGTTTCAAAGATCTTATCTGCCACCAACACCGCGTTTCGTTTCGTCGGAACGCCTTCTTCGTCCACCTCTCATTCCTCCACGATATCGTTGTCGTCGTCTTCGTTGCCCTGGCGCCTGCAAAGGGTCGCACGTCACTCGCGGCCCTTGTTATACACCCAGTGCAAGATATGTGCATACCCCGTAGGCTTCGTCTTCTAAATGCCCTGCAGGGTCAACCCTCAGTTTTTTTCTGTCATTCATCTACTACGTCCTGAAACAAATGAGTGACAAATTATTGATTTCATGTTCCATTCACTTTTAGATATATGCAGAATTCATAAATTCCTGGGAATCATAGGTTATGTAAATATTGGCCCTTGTTGGTGTGTATTTTACATGTCAAATTGTTTTGATCTCCTTGTAAATGTTAATATCATTTATGTAATAGCAATGCAAATTTACAAATTAACTAGTATGGGTTTTTGAATTTCTGTTAACGTCTCATGTCTACTAGTTCGTTTTAACCCTTTCAGTCACGAATTTTTCCAGCCATGGCATTTTTTTTAAATTTCGTATACTTCAGTTTTTGAGGTCGCTGATTACGAATCCGGTGTCAAATTTTCGAAATTCAAAACAGCCGATCCAATATGACCGACAAAAAATTTGAAAGATAATGAATTGGCTAAGCTTTGGTATATAGGGGTTTTGGTATTTTTGTTCGTTTTTTATTTTATATTTTGATTCGTTATCAGCGACATCAAAAACACCTGTATACCAAATTTTAGGCAAAATCAAAATTTTTCAACACTTTTGTCGGCCATATTGGATCCGCCATTTTGAAATTTGAAAATCTGACACCTGATTCGTAATCAGCAACATCAAAAACTCCGGAATACCAAATTTCAAGTAATAATAGCGATTAGTTCTTCCTGGCATGAATTTATTTCGAAAAATGATGCCTTTTTTGGTACTAATTTGTTGTTAACAATCATTATTTTAAATAATTTTGCAATATTATTTTTCGTTAACACTTATTGGAGTCTTAGGAAAGCCAGGAACAAAAAAACGCATCGAAATCGATAACTATCTCTTCATAAACCTTAAAAAATCGATAGCATCTAGGTGGGACACTGGTGTCCGCCTGTGACTGAAAGGGTTAAACAACCTCTGCTGTACGAGGCATGGACTAATAATATATGTACAGTAGAGTCTCGTTAAATTTTCCAAGAGAACGGCGCCGCTTCTCCCACTCAGTCGCGTTATGTTCGTGACGTCACAGCAGGCCCTTCCTGAGGCTCCAGCCCGCAAGGTGGGGGAAAAAGAGAGCGGCGACAGATAAATATAACGAGACGGAATCGGACAAATATGCTGGGACGTAAATATAGCAAGACGCAAATATACCGGGGCTGTACTGTAATGGGTAAATTGTAAAAACAATTTCCAATTCGGTGTTGACATTCAAAATTATCGTCCCAATTTCATGCATTTTTGTACTCCATATTAAATCCGCCATTTTTAATTTTATTAAGTTCAGATTTTGTAATCAGCGACCTCCAAAACTTAAGGTAGGTTTGAATATAATTTTTAAAAATATTTCATTATTTAGTAAGAAAATACTCTGGAATAGACCGCTATTTTGGTTACGCCATTATAGATTTCAGGAATCTACGTAGGTAATATTTTAGTACAACTATTAGATCCATGATTCCAATACATTTTAGCGCATTTGCAATCCAATATCGGGGAGAAAACGTTAATTAAAATAATATACCTGAAAAAGTCATATTTTTGCAAAAAACATATACATTATATATTTAGGTAAAAATATCAATAACGACATTGAAAATACTTGATTTAAGATATAGAAGAAAAATACTTTTTAACAATATTATTACAATTTTTCTAAAAATGATTTACTTACACTCTATGAAGGATAAATTTCTCCAAGAAATGTACAGGGTATTGATCATAATCTAGTTTTATCAATATTATTTAACGTCTTGGCAAAGAATGGATTTTTCTCGAAAACAGAAATTACACTAAACAGTTACAAGTCAAAGGCAAACTGTTCAATTTGTCTATCAACAATAACTTTTCATTATTTTCTAACTGGAGCATTTATTTTTCTTCGATTGTCGAAGTTAGATTTTAAAACATGATTGTATATACTTTCTATTTACTGAAATGACAAATGTTAATTTCCAAATTACAAAAATGTTTATTTTTGACACGCGGATTTTGTAATTGATAACTACAAAAACCGCTTGGTAATAAAATCGATAAAGCAACGAATTATCAGTAGTTCTGAATAGCTATCAATCAAATAATGAAATAGCATATTTTAAAAAAAATTGTTAGCCACCTTTCTGATGCTACTTTCACTTAGTTAAATGTAATTTTGAATATTTTCTCTGATTCACAGTAGACATATTTCTTGAGTTTTCATCGGATCGGCATTTCCTGTAATTTACGTAATTTCAGCCCAAGTGTCGAAAATTATTACGGTTTGTCTACTGGTAAATGAAGAAATTAAAATTTCAAGTATCTCCTTCGTATGATGTTTTACATACAAGTGAATCACTTTTGTGATGCCAAAGTGAAAGTAAAAAATTTATTCTTGAATTACGAAATCTTTAATTACCAATTTCTTTGAAGTTGCCTGTATTAAAAAATTCTTTGAAATTCAGCTGTTAAGTTTTCCGCCAAATTATGATATTTCACATAATTTATTCCACGTCCAATCGTTTCAAAGCCTATTTGAAAATCACTCATGACGACGTGTTTTTGGATGCAATAAAATAATTTCTTTTTAATTAGTTAGATATTTAGTAATATCAAAATAAAGTATTCGTTGTATTCTTAAAGTTTTGGGGATAAAAATAAATTTAGTAGAAAAGTAATTTGAAAAACATTTTAAAAATTGATGTGTTTTGTATTTTTAATGTTTGAAACAAATATAAATAGAATGGAGACGATCTCAGTCTTGCCTTCGATATACAGCTCCATGTTAATTACATTTTTCAATGCATGCTTTTATAAAACACTCGTAAAAATAATTATGTATTCGTAAAAATATGTAATGCTAGACATGTTCGCCTTGAAGTTTCACACGGGTACCGCGGAATCGCGGAAGACGACCGCAGTCGTTAACATTCCCTACGAAATTAGAAACATTATCTTTTTCTTGTTTTGATACAAAAGCGTCTACACTATGTAAGATGATTTTTTTTATTTATTTAATTTTTCATATTCTCATACATTAAAAAGTTGAATCAATTCTTTTGAATTTGCATTACAGGTAGCTTTGGTGTTTTGTTGAATTTAAAAATGAACTGTAGACAAGTTTATTATGAAAACTTCCCATTAAACAATTTTAATTTGTATAGTAATGAAAAATATTTGTATTATTATATTAAACATTGAAATTTCAGAAATAATCGTTGAGTAGGTTTTTGAAGACGTAATGATTAATTTTCGTAATAAAAGTGTACAATTAAGGAAGATCAAATGTGCTCATTTTTCTGCAGTAAAAGTTTATTTAATTTATTGCATTTGTAAACTCAAAATATAAGGTATAATTTATTCGTTGATCTAAAATACCAATGTAGGATGGTTTAGTGATATTCGCTTTACGTTATCAACAATTTCTTTTACATTTAGAAAATATATGATTATCATTAATTATTTTCTGGATTAGTATAACATAACGTGATAATTTCACGAAGAATGCTGTGGACCAGTGTAATGTTTTCACATTAGAAAATTGAGAATTGATTTAATTTAGAACATACCAACTTCTGATTGGGAACAGTGATTAACTAGAAATCGTTGAATTATGCCTACATATTATAAGAATGACAGAGAAAATTCATTATTATTATCATGGTGAAAACTATCAAAAATATTGTGTGTTTTGTGATATATTAATAAAAAACTATCAGTTGTAGTTTTTTTTTGTTTTCGCCATGGGGCATTCCATATCAAAATGTAATACTTTGTGGTCGAGGTTCTCCGATTTGGCCCTAAATTTATAACCTAAAAATATCTATTTCGATTTCTCTCAAATTGTCAGGAAAGATAGTTAAAAGTACATACTTTGACATGATTATATAAGTGATCTGTTTTTTTTACTATATTTTTTTAAAATAGCATGAAAATTAGATTTTTGCAATGATTTGTCCCGGTCTTCGCACATTTTTGCGCATGCGCAGCTTTGGAGTAAAAATCTGACCCAATTTTGGATTCCTTGGAAAAGTTCCAATCAATTATGCACTCTGATACTTTATTATAACTTATTTTCTTGGTAAATTCTATCGAAAATAAAGTACAATAAGGTATCAGAGTGCATAACCCTAAAAAAATTTCTAATCAAATTGGTGAAATAAACATAAAATTATAATGTAACACTATTGTCGTGATTTGCACATTATAAGACGTATTTTACGCATTTATTTATATGGAATAATATTGTACAGCATACAAAATTTCTACATGGAACAAATGTTTCGTCAAGCGTCAATTAAGGTAATTTGATAAAGTATTCAATTCAATAAGACAACACAATGCAAACTACGAAAAATGTAGCATAATAAATAAAAGTGCTGTTTAGAGCAAAATTCGGCTTTGAAAACATTACAATTTAGTACATTTAGAAGTTTCGAAGAAAAACAAATTTTGACTTTCAGTGTTCAGTTTATATGGAGGTATAATTATACCGAATTTCGAAAAAAATCTGAAGACCCCTTGCAAATCGTGATATTTCTGACGTGGAATGACCCAACTGGTTTTAAAAAATGTTCAAGCAGATATATTTGACTTAAAATTAACTGAACTTTTGTTAGAATCGACCGTGAAAAACTATATACGATTATTTTCAAAAAACATAATTTTTTAAAATGTTTTCTTTATATCTTTTTTTACATTGAAATAATTTCAGAATTCTTGTTGGAAGTAAAGAAATCCTGTCCTAGAAACTGTAACTGTAAAATGTGCATATTAACATTTTAAAAATGTTTAAAGTATCCAAAATGGTGGCAAAAACATGAAAAAATTATCAAAAGGTTCAGGAATCTTTTATTTCAAAATGATACATTTTAAGAAAGTACATTATGAAACAATAAGTTTTTAGAATTCATCGAGGATTACGCTTCAATTTTGTCGGAATTTGTCCACTTTTCGTAATTTTAAAATTTTGAAAAACTGAAAAGTCTAGAAATAAAATTTAAAAAATGTTGAGTAATTCTAAGAACATGTTGTTTTGTAACATTTCTTCCGAATGTCTATCATTTTCAAACAAAAAATTCCTGAACCTTTCGCTGATTTTTTTGTTGTATTCCTTCCGCAATTTTTGATCATTTCACCTTTATTATCAAAATGTTAAAATGCACATTATACTGTTTCAGAAGATTTACTATTTATGTTTAGTCATTGCATTCTTGGTATTCTGTGTTCTTTAAGTATAAGAAAGACGCTGGAAGAAATAATCTTCTTCATGAATGCTGAATCTTATGCTACTAAGTTTATTTTAAAATATCTTATAAATAAAATAACATTATTTTCATTTTTGACCTATAATTACAAAATAATAACACGAAAATTAAATTAACGGATAAGATACATCAGATTCTTTCAATACTTTTTTATATTCATTTCAAATTTTCTTTGAGTAATGTAACATTTTAATGTTATGCTAACAACGTTCTAATGTGTTAGAATGTCTACTTTTATTCTATTCACATTATAATAATTGTTAAAATTCGAAAACAAATATCGGTATTAATATGCTTGACATGTGCTAATAGCGAGCAATGTTGTGAAAGTGAAGCTATTACAGAAGAAATTTTAATAACACCGTTTTTCAAAATTTATGTTGATGACATTTTGTGAAAGATAAGAATTTTTAAATTTTACTTATATAATCAGGTTAACTAGAAGAATACATAGAATATCCCGGGATCAATAAACTGTTTCGTTGACAGATGTATTTTATATAAGAATAACGTTATCGCCGTAAAATCATTCCGAAAGACACATCTGTATAAACAGGCAGTCCGATTCTATATCTATATGATGTTTGTCACATTGATTATTAAGTCTGCGTTGACGAGTTAATCAATTCCGGACTTACGCTTACGGTTATTTTCACCGGATTCTTCGGTATCTCTCAATCGAGAGATCGAAAAACTTGTAAAATTTGGTAATTTCGTTTTGTACCGGTGTAATCTTGACGATCTCGTACGGTTTTCGTTACGTATATATTATGCCTAGCCTTTGTCTTTGCCAGTTTGTTCGATTTAATTAAATGAAATATATTGTTTCCTCCATATAAAGAATGTTGATCGGGCCGAAATTAATGAGAGAAGATAGCATAATGAAAAAAGGAGGAGCCGCGGAAGGGTGTATGGAAGCTGCGGACACTTTTGACCGAAAGCGTGACCCGTCCGTCCGATTTCATCAGATAAACTACCGAGTCGGGTCCACGGTCTATATCCGACTAGATGAGGCCGGCCGAGTGCCCTTCTTCGGGTCCTTTCCGGGAACCCCCGTATGGAGACATCTCGCGGTAGCCTTATGTCTTATCTCGTTGCCCGATCGTATTTCATCTCGTTATCGCCATTTGCGCGAGTCGGTTACACTCGCTTCACTCCTCCTGGACTTCTCCTACACACCTGGTCCATATCTACGTGCACCCTCCTCGCGACGTGCGTCATAAACGTGCTCCACAGACCAACCTCGATTCACTGACGCACGATTCCGATCCGCACGTTCTTGTCGGATGTCATCTTTAAACATTTTTTTTCTACCGTTTGTTTAAGGACGCGATATAAACAAAGTGTATGCACGAATTTATTCTTTATTACCTTCGTTTGCATAAATTTACATGTTTTAATTAATCGCAATGTTTTTACGGCATTTTCGAGATCGTGAATGTTGTTGATGCATAATCTTCACTCCCGCCGGCCGTAGCCGAGGGAAAAATAGAACGAGATGCATCATTCGAAACTAGAGGGATTGAGTCGCATGACGATTCTTGCATCACGCAGGCATACATTTGTGCAAAATTATGAAATTACTTTTTTTAATTATATTTATGAGGCGTGGAATTTAGATGGACTTATCTAGTAGTTTTTGGTGACAGAGTCAATAAATTTCGTGTTTTATCTGATCATTATCAAAATAATTTTGTTAGATTGACAAGAAAGAAATTATATTAGCTTCTCACGCTCTGAGCGAAAAATGCTATTTTGCTCCCTATATCGTGGGATCAAAATATTACTTTCTTGTTCTGTGAAGTAAAATAAGTATATCCGGGAGCAAAATGATGTTATACAATAATAGTATATTGTGCAACTAGGGAGCAAAATAGGTGTTTGCCGATGAGTGCGAGTTTGACGCCCGAGCGAAGCGAGAACGGCGTTTTGCACGAGTCTACAAATACCTATTCTCTCTTGTTGGTCATACTATGTTCTCATACGAGGGGATGCTTATATTGCTCCCGCGATATTGGGAGCAAAATAGTATTTTGCCATCAGAATGCGATAAACTTATTTGGCTCCCTAGGGAGAGAATGTGCTATTTTGCTCTAGCAATATAGCGAGCAAAATAGCATTTTGCGCATAGAGTGTGAGAAAAATATGTGCATAACGATATAACTGTTAAAAATTTCATTTAATCATTCGTTAGAACCATTTTGATACATTTGTACATGTTGGGCATCAATCCGGTAATGCCCAAGAAGGCATAAAATATGCAAAATTTTCATGTAATTTGTTTTTATACAAAGCATCAATGAAGTTAGGCATCCATATGTTAATTTGATTTTCGAGTGTGCTCTTAATAATCCATCAATCCATTTTCAATTATATTCAGCCGTTTTTTTTAATATGGCAGCCTGAACCAAAAAAAAACTGGAAAAAAATCTTCTTTTCCGGAAAAAATACTCAATTTTTTATATGAAGATGTTATCCAATCGAAATGTGCATTTGGATTGGGTGACATAATGACTTAGATTAAAATATTACAATAGGTACGATTGAAAATGGAAAATGGCGGTTTCAAAATGGCGTACTCAGATGATAATTTCGTTAACAAATTACGGAATGTTATAACTAAAAAACTACGGACTTTTTTACAAAAATGCGAAGAATGAAAAGTTAGAATTCATTGAGAAATATTGTGTCATTTTTTAAACATTTTTTTATGATATTTTGAGAAATTTAAAAAAAATTTTAAATTATTTACGAAAATTGCTGGAAATTTGTTGGTATAAAAAAAAAAAAAATTCCTTCACATTCCCATCACTTTTTGAGAAAGCTCTCAGTTTTCGAGTTAGAAGATCCTGAAATTATTCAAAGAAATTTTCATCTTATCACGGCATTGTAAAGCCGCCATTTTTAATTTTGAATCGTACCTGTAGTAATATTTTAGTATAAGCCATTATATGCCACCCGATCCCACGAAACATATGGATAACATTTTAATATAAAAAATTGAGTATTTATTCCGGAAAAGAAGATTTTTTTTACTTTTTTTTTCGTTCAGGCCTCCATACTGTAAAAATGGCTGATTATAATAGAAAATGGTTTGCAGATTCGGAAAAAGCACATCTGAAAGTAGTATGAACATTTAAAAAATGCATTGCCATTTTGTATGAAAAACTTCAACATTCTATGTGCGGCACAATTTGTCAAAGTTTTTTATATCGATAGTTTTCATAGAACGATTCAATGAAATTGCACGACACCTCCTATTCTATAGTTTTCAAGTGTGTTCTTTGCGAATTTGACCTCCATTTTCTAATAAATTTAGCCGTTTTTCAATATGGCGTCTTAAAGATGAAAAAACTCGGAAAAAACTTTAAAACTTTTTAAAAAAGTTATTTTTCTATATGAAGGCGTCATGCAATCAAATCGCACTTCTGAATCCTGTGGCATAATGACTCGTACTTTATGAAGACGTCCGATCAAAAATTCAAAATGGCGGCTGTAATACGGAGCCATCATGTCGAAAATATTACCTTTCTGTACGTACCGCTTTTGTAAATTAACAATTTTTAAGGGAAAAGCAGTATAGGGGTGTTTTTGGGTCGCAGATTACGAATTCGTTGTCAAAATTTAAAAATTCAAAATGTCGGATCCAAAATAGCGGACTTAAATTTGAACATTTTCTCCGATTTTTATGAAATTTTACATGGGACTGTTTTAGGGATCACAGATTATGAATCCGTTACTTTTCATGGAATGAAAATTGAACTCTGGAAAAAAATGTCACTGAATGTAGAGTTAGTTGAAATCTCGCCCCATAAAGAGTGAGATTTCACTGGTTAAGAGCGAGAATTCATTATTTCACAATATTCTTTTAATTTTCATTCCCAAAAGAGCGTATTCTTACTGCAATTGAATTGGCAACTGGAGGAATCAATTCTAATTGTCATAACGAATAACATTATGAAATCTAAGTCACTTGTAGGAAAATGTAATGTCTGCTGCATTTATTGTCTATCATTGTTACGTACATGGCTAGTATATCTTAAAAATTACTAAGAAATGTGTCATAAATTATGTCATGGTATACCGTAAGCCCGTCAATGATGTAAGATGTGGATCAATATTATGGTACAACAAAATAAGGGTTCTACGAGGAGTATGGAAACTCTTATTGTTTCCGTTTTTCTTCGTACAAGCACAATCAATAGTAAACTTTCGTTCAAAAAGTATCAAAGAAGTAATTTCATGCTGAGTGGTACGTTTTTTAAACCGCTCGGAGTTTTCTTCAAGCGTGACACAGAAAAATGCACCGTAACGAAATTGTTACGTCCGTTCGTTTTTCCGTTTATTCCGTGGGGTCTTTCCCCCCCATGCGTAGGTTACCTGGAGGTCAAAAAGGAGTTGTCCGACTTTTAAAACACCCCGCGACGTTACGCCAGTAGGCTAATATATATATGCAGACTGCGCGAGTTTACAATCGAGCGATGCATTTGTAGAATCGGCGCTTTAGATGCATTTCTAGCGGTTTAGGTCGGCAGCTCAGCTTTATGCTTCTGCAACACAAATCTTTTTTGAATGGCGCTGGAGACGGCGCCCGCAATTCTGCTCCACCTGCCCCCCTCGGTGTCACATAACTTTTTCCTGGCCTTTCTGTTCTTTGCTTCCTTCCTTTTTCTTTCTTGGTCTTTCGCTCCTTCCATCTTGCTGAAACCTTCAATTTCCCCGGCAGTTCAAGAGCCAGAGAAAACCGAAGGTCCGTCGAATTCTTGGCTTTTCTTTACACCCGAGACCCAGTCGTAACTTACAATTGTAGTACTCAGCGTGTAGGTACACTTGTCCGGGGAGGTTCAACGACCCTTCACCAGGCTTGATTGATAAACGCAACGTTCGAAAATGAAACATAACCTTACGTAAGAGTAGGCGGCTCATGAATCTTGTGTAGTAGTCGAGTGGTAGGATTCAAAAGCTTCGAGAGGTTTTGTTGTTTGTAATTAAGGGTGTCCTTAGTAGTAAAAATCTCTCCATGTTTGGACTTTCTATTGTGTCGGGGATGAAAAGTGGACCGTGTTTGTTGGAATCTTCTGACGTTTTCTAAAACATGAATGAACTTTCTGGCTGTGAATGACTTTAAAAGTGTACGCATTTTTGTTGTCGGTGTCGTTTAATGCCCATTAAGAACATCCTTTAAGGGCATTTTACGGATATTTAGCGTTTAGATATATTGCATTGAAAGAAACGCAGCTTTCGAGAAAGCGTTTCGGTTACTAAGCAGCTTTTGTTATCTTGAAAGTTGTTGGATCTAAACAGATTGATGGATTTGGAAGAATATGGTCTTAAAAAATTCAAGTTATTTATTTAATTATTGTGAAAAATTGATTCCATAACTCAATAATGTAATTTTATGCAGATTATACCATGGCCAAGTAGACCTTTACAGAAAGAAATTTCTGAATTAGTTGTGAAACGATTTGTGAAATATTTTTAATCATGAGATAAAATATATTATGTAAAGTTGTAGTATTACATTTAATCGAAAAAACATTGTTTATATCAGTTTTATTCACATTTTTCTACACTTTACATTTTTTGGAAATTGAAAAGAAAAACTATTTAGAATTAAGGAAACAAGTCTGATGCCAATTTTTGTAAGGAGCAGTACTAAATGTTGCTCTAATAACAGATTTATTTGATTGAACTGACAAATATATTTGTTAGAATTAAGTATACGTTTCAGTAAGAGCCAATGACTAAAAAAGTTTTAATTTTACATATTTATCTTGACGATACTTAACATTGGCACATAAAGGTACGAAAAGATATAAAATTATTTTAATTAAGTTCATCAAACATTAGAGAATCTGTCTGATATTGTTGTTTAACCTTTAGTCACTTTTATAGGTTTAGTTTAAAAAAAAGTAGTGTTTCTAATTCAATTAATATAATAGAAAAGGTAAATAAATCTTGCGTAATTGGTATATCAGTTCACGTCTAGCACTACAAATTCACAAAATTAAAATTCTTTAGCTATATAGCCCTGATATATATTTAATTACAAATCGATTAAATAAAACGGACGAGAAATTAAGAATTATGTATAATAATAAGAGGTATTGACGTATAGACCTTTTCTGCTACAAAAGCTTCCGTAATTCAGATAAAAATTAGAGTTTTTAAAAACAAATTAATACATTTGCTACAGTGTTTATAATCTTAATTAAGTGGAGTTTGAAGAAGTATTTAATATTTCATTTAAGGGGGTTCTAAAGTAGTCCGCCGAAAAGGTAGGAATTTTTACTAAAAACCGTATATAAAAAATAACTATATCCTAGTTAATAAAAAAGAGACGGTATCCTAGAAAATGCCAAATAAATTGAGAATAGACTGAGAATTTAATAATTAAAAAACACTTATTTCCAAAAATTCCCGGTGATTTCTCAATTAATTTCTTAACATTTTTTAGGATATCGTCTAAAGTACGGTTTTTAGCGAAAATTCCTACCTCATCGGCCAAACACTTTAGAACCCTCTTAAGTCAATATATTATTTAATATTATGTTTTATAGGCAAATTAACAATTAAAAATAGCCATTTTTATAGAAAAAATGTATTTTTAATTTAATTAATATGCCCCTATATTTAGTCAAAGATATATATTGAAACACAAAATTTTGTAAATTTATGAAATCGAAATAAATGTTTACTTGATATGAGATGATAATTTCTTTAAGTAACCGTTATGCGAAAAAGAAGAAACAAATATTACACTGTGTAACAAAAAATCAGTGACTTTGTGTTTATTTTAAAATTCCTGTGTTTATTGAATGTTTAGATATCGATAAACAAGAAAATAATAAAAATAACATTTTTAATTTGTTCAGTCTGTTAAAACGGAGGAGTTATATAATTATGAAACAATATTAAGTATGAAAAAATAGTAATTTTTGTACTTTTTGAAAATGTTGAATAATAATAATTGCAAATCCAAAAAATGTTGTTTGAGTAAAGATTTTTTTTGGGAAATATATTTGCAATATTTACTTGTTAATATGTGAATAAAAATCATAATAAAAAATGGTGATAAAAACTCTTTTATTTTGAAGGTGATTCTAATTAAGTCTAGATTTAACGCGATTAAAGGCTAATATTGGACTAATCTGTAATAAAATCAACTTTATTCAATCAAAAATGTATAATTTTTTTCCAGTGAAATATAAATAGATATATTTTATAAATTCTCCGCGAGCAAGATTCGAACCATTCAACCTAGTTAGTGCACAAGTCGAATTAAGAACAAAAAATGAGTAATTGCCTCTGAAGTTAGAAAAACATTTTTTTCCTTAAAAATATTTAAATGAACCATATAACAATATATACCAACAAAAGTAAGTAATAAATAAAATTTTTGTTTAACTATTCTCCCTTCACATTACTAACCTTTTGCGATGGCAGTTTTCTTAAGTCTCATATTCTATTTTTACAATAGGTTTATGTGCAATATTTTAAATTTATTTTAGAAAAAAGAACATTTTATTTTAAACCTTGTATCCAGTATTTAAGTTTATTCAAATTTCCAAAAGAAGCATATCCTAAAGCGAATTTTGACGGTAACCGATAACCAAGAATTTCGAATTTCATAAAAGCTGCTTTTTCATTCATATTTTACTGAACCAAACCTTAAAATTCTTGATTAAATCAAGATTTTGCTTTGGTAAATTCCGATTAGTTTGACAGTTTAAGTCTTATCATTGAAACATAGTAAATTAATTGTCCATTTCGGTTCCATTACTCAATTTTTTAATTACTTAATTTTGCGATATCATTGGCAACGAAAGTTGGCAGGCTGATTTTTATCCAATATATATGATTTTTTTATTTGAAACCTGGACAAAAGCGTCCGTGGACAAACCATCAAATTTACAAAGATATCAACATAATCAAAACTTAATAATAATAAAAACTAACCTATATTTTAACTAAAAACTAAACTCAGGGAGTAATAACTAATTCTAAATCTAAATGTAATTTTTGTATTCCTCCTTGATAAAAAATTGATTAACTTTTTTTTTCTCGTATTTTTTTATACAATTGAGAATTGTATTAGATTCGAGTAACTGCGCAGTTAGACCAGAAATTTCGATAATTTTGTTATATTAAACGAGTTTTTGTCGAGTGTCTTCTTGACTGCTGGAAGTGTAAAGCTGTTAAGAAAGTCTGTACACAAGTACTAATCTTTTAATGCTACCTTGAAAAGCCAGCTTGACGCCACTTACATTTAAAGTTGATTTTTGGCGTAATTTCACTTTTCTTAACATTGTACGGAAGCTTGAAGTTCGAGACGCCGTCAGAATACGTCCATTCAAAAAAAAAAACTATGTTTCGGAATGCAGTTCATTGTTAAAAAGTCAGTCATTGTAAAATTTTGCTGGACTACTTACCGAGAATTGACGGGACGAATCGGATTCGTATTTTTACCCGACTTTGTTCATTCTATTTTTCCCTGTGTTTTCGTCCTCTTCGACTAGTTCCTTTTCTCCCGGTTCCGACACACTCTCCCTTTTCATTTCGCCACACCTCTTTCTCCGGGCCTTTTTCTCACTTCGGCGTATATACTGTTGACGAAAATGTAAACCGAGCATGAAGAAATTGTGTACCCATCCAAAATTTATTGCGACCTCGCGCCATTGTGTACGGAGTACAATTAGACTATCGTCGGTGGAGAAACGAAGGGAACACAGATCCAGTACAGGATGCCTCCCCCGAACGCTGAGGCGTGGTACCTTCTTTTGGCCCCGAAATTCCGACCCCTGGTCCAGGATAACCCTGGTGATGGCAGCAGGAAAGAGGACGGAAGTTCCGTCGCGAGCGATTCGCCTCACCGATCCGAGAAAGCCGAGAAAAGGCCCATCCATTCTTTATTGCTACAGGGGGGTTTGGCCTTTGACCGCGGCGGTTTTCACGCTTGTCTCGCGTTGCCATGGTCTCGAATTACCAAAGCACGCTTCTTCTGCCTCCAAAAGTCGGATTCAATGTGTTTGACGTCGCATTATTCCCCAGTACGGAGGCGTCAAGTACTAATTTTAGGAATCTCCTTTCAATGTACGTGGCGAGTGGATTACCGATTTAATAGCTTTTTGATTGTCACCGACTTACGTGCGTAACAATCGTGTCGGAGATTATTGATTAACACGTCTGTTTTTTTTTGTAGAGTGAATCCGAAACGCCCAGAACATTGTCAGGGGATGGGAATCGATTTTCATAGACTCTATCTTACATTATGTACGTGTCGATTTTGGTTTTTTATTATCCGATTCAACGGTGCGGTCTGTAGACTAAACGCTTTTATGAGCACTATGGAAATCGTCCTGAGTGGTCTTCGATAGTTATAAATGACTCTTTTCGAGTTACAGCTGAATTATAGATGACTTACATAATTTCGGTAACGGTTTAAGATGGACGATGTATTTAGAGTATATAGTTTAGAAATATGCAAGCTAATCAATGACTTGAAACTATTGACAAATGAATTTTGTATGAGTAATAAATTGACCCCCACTTAGCAATTCAAAACAGTAAACATTACATTGATTAAATCAGTTCAGGAATGATCGTTGCAGATTTAGTGACTGAAGAGTTCACTGTGTAAACAGTGAATTCATTACCACTTTAAATTGTTTACATAATACCGATTACGATTCATTCAATTTTTATTGGTAAACTTTTGTAACCATTTCTATTCAAAACATTACAATAAATACCAAATTCTTTATCATCACGAGCATAAACATGTATGTTTGACAATATACACTAAAAAAAATGTTTCGAAAATTACGCCATTTTTCGGTTGAACGCATGGCTCTTGCCGGAAACCTTGCCTTGAATCACACACTCTTTTAGTTTATCGCAATTATTTCATAATGTACTATTGTTTAATTTCGCACACTGTTTTTAATGCGCCAAGTGCTCGATTTACTAAATTATAAACTACAAACTGTACATATATACATACATGTTTGGCTGATTCATTCAGTGATTTATGTTTACTTTGACGATTAGTAAAATATATAGCTACTATTCCACTTTACATTAGAAATTAACCGCTAAGTGATATACACGGAAAAAAATAATCCAGTGAAAATGACTGAACTCGTTCGGATGTTGAGGATTTGAGAAAATTTGGAGGAATATTACGATTCAATTAATAGTAAATGTCTGAGAACTTGTCAAGAAGTATTCTGCAACTCTACAAGAATATTAACGGAGAAGTTTGAAACATTAGTAAAAGTAAAGAAAAATTTGAAACAATATAAAAAAGAAAGACGAAAAAAAATCCTAACTCCGACGGAGATGCGAACCCGGGTCCGCCGCACGACAATCGTATACTTTAGCACGCTCGACCACTGACTCGTTTGTTTTATCATCTATAAATAAAGCCGATACTATGCCGATAGAGGAACCTGTACCGCGAAGTATTTCCGAAGAGTTCAGGGATTTTCACGTCCTGTACGCGTAATTCTCCGGAACTTCAACTGGATTATTTACTTTGAACGGATTTCCGAATTAATTCGTAATATAATAATATATTTCGATTACAGGAATTATTCACAAACGTTTCGCATACATTTACCAATAATTATGAGGTTTCCGTCTAATTTTTGTCAAATCCTTAATTTCCGAACGGTTTCGGTGATTTTTACTGACTTATTATTTCCGTGTACTGTTTCATTTTTAGGAAGTTGATTTTCTAGGTTCACAAAGAAATATATTTAGTAAATTTAACTAAATTAGTCATCTGAACTCTATGTAGCTATAAAAACTATACAATAATTAGTCGTTAAATTTACTACACGGTGTAAAATTTGTTTGGAAATTTGACCGTTCTAGTTTTGAAATTTTGGGACACACTTGTACAATGGAATAAATAGCTATTATTTCATTAAAAATTGCTAGATTTTTTTTTAATTCTTACTAAATAGTAAAAGTGACTAGAAAGAATTACACCTTTTCTCATTCTGCAAGTCTTTCCAAAAAAATTTTCCTCCGTGTAAATATTTTTCTCTTTGTTCATGTTCTTCTATATATTGGACAAAATAACTTCTGTGAGTGTATATTATCGATGTCGGTAGTTAAGATGACCTATGCGCCACCACTTTCCAAAGACGGAAGAGTGAGCTTTTATTTTCATGCATCGTACACTCACGCTCCAGAAGTTGCCAAGTGGACGGTCTTTGGCCTGCTTGCCTTATTTATGCTATTATCCGACTATCGATTCCGCGATACAATCGGTATTACGCGCCGCCCTTGTTCTATCATCCAGTCTAGACGAGCGGTGACTTATGTAAGGCAGTTACCGATTCGTTTCATGCAAATCGCCCAGAATCGGGTAACATTCGGATAAACGTGGTGATGTTTTAACGAATCAATGGACATCGTAGATGTCATGTCTGTCCAACATGCAGGCAATGTACATTATACCCGTACATAAATGGAATTGTGGCAGTGCAGCATACTTAGTTCGGTGTGTTGATATACTCAGTTGGGTATCGACTTTACTTCAATTCTGATGTTACAGAGACGACATTCGTTTGCTGTTCAGAACCTAACCTAGAACAAAAAGAAATGGTTAAAACCACTAAAAAATAATATATTTTAGGGGCCCTAAACAAAGGGGGGGAGGGGCTTGATGACACCTCACCTAACTTTGAACCATTGCATTTTTGTGGTTATAAAGAGCAAAGAAAAGTGAACCCATTTTCATGATAGAGCTATTTATGAAATTTAAATGAAAGTAAAAAATATATATTCTTATCATTTGCGTTGTTGAAAATTGTGAAGATCCCATAAAACTCACAATTTTTCATTATTTTCCTTGTTTAACTTATTAAGTCACAAAGATACTCATTTTTAAATGTTTCTCGAGCTCCATTCTCAATGGGGAAATTAATTAACCCTTTTACTGTGAAGATCGAAAACTCGAAAGTAGGCTCAAAATTTTACGTTATTTCCGGCCAATTTGAAATTTGTGTACATATAGATGTTTATGTTTATGTTTTCGAGGACGCTGATTATTTTTTTAATTTTTTAATTCAATCCGCCACATTGAATTTTCTGTTTAAAGTTTTAAAAATTTGTCATCTAATTCAAATTCAGCGATTCAACATACCCAATACAACCTAACTCTGGTTTATATCTATTTCTTTATTCTCTATTCATTCATTCTTTTATAATTGCGTGTATAATGAAAAATACTTAACAATTGTCCGATTTTGAGCGGCCATATTGGATTTTACGTTGAGAATTTTCGGAATTTGACCTCAAATGTGGATCCAGCGATTCAAAATATCCAATAAAACATAACGCTGGTATATATCTGTTTGTTTATTTTCTGTTTATTCAGTTTTTATAACTACGTGCATACACGTAGTCCACAGCGAAAGGGTTAATATTGACTCGAAAGTGACCTAGTCTAGTGAAAATTGATTAACAATTTTTCTAACCAAATTGTGGCTTTTAAATATCAAAATATCTAACAAAGTTTTGGTTGAATTTAATGGAAATTATTTTAGGCTTCAACCAAACGTGTGCAAAATTGTCCAATATTGTGAAAGGGTATTTTTCGCTTAAAAGCACCATCATCTGTAAAAATATCAAATGGACATGTATAATTGTATACGCCGTTTCGAACGTTACCAATCGAATATAGTAATAGTGAATAACTTTCTACAATTCGTATTTTTCTATACGGTTCGTGCTAAGCATGTTTTTTGTTGTTTGTTTACCACTCAATGTTTACTGATAAACAAATAAAATTATACAAGACCAGAGTTTGACATTTTTTAGATGTTACTGTGATTTTGGGAGGAAAACAAAAATCTTTTTATAATCTTGGACAATTTCAATTTTCTAAAACACAGTTCTGTGTTTATTCTCTTTATAAAAGAATTGTTTGCTGCCAATTTTTGTTTACGATTGAAATGTAAAAAATGTCTTATTTTTTCGAAATCTGGGTACACATGTCGTTGGTTTCAAAATCCAATTTTGTATTAGGTATTATCTTCAATAAAAACATATTTCAATTTCAAATTGTTTTAACAAATGTTTTTTTTTTTGTCGGACACGAACGCCCAATTAAACTCTTGTATTAAACGCACCAAAAAACTCTAATTTGAGTGTTTTTTTAAATTCTTGTAAAACAATAATTGTTATGATTATTTATTAACAGTACAAAAGTATTATCTAATAAGATCATAGAAATAACATTACTTTCGAAATGATGTATTATCTTTTCGCGGGCAACGCCTCTGTAGCAGAATCTCTGAGGTCATTAGAATGCATTAGACTACTCTCAGACCTTCCAGTGACCTTATTGCAGTGTCAAATATTACGGTCGAAATGTCGTAACTGTTAAGTAACTTTGTACTACCTCAACACAAATTTATGATCTGGCATGATTAAATGCAACATCACTTGCAACATTTCAAAATATCTGGAACACAATATTATATGTTGATCTATTTGATGATTCATACTTTTATGGCAGCAATATTTGGGAAAATATTTAAATACTTAACTTTAATTTTGATTTTTTGAATATTAATAGGCACTAAAGACTGCAGAAAGCAATAGTGGATGTATCCATCAAAATAGTTAGAAAATAAAAATAGTTAACGAAATTAACTTATGCTAACTGAGACTGAGTCAACTATTTTAAATGATTTGATCTATTAACTATGAAAAATGGTAAATTTTATCATCTTATCTAGTGTCTTATACAGCTATGTTTAACTATTTGCATAGTTTAACTAAAAAAATATTAATTTTTAAGATTTTCATAACTGTATGTTAAATAATTTTTTTAGTATTACTTATATAAAAAATGTAAATGTAACATGACAGGTTATGTGTATGTATGTAGCATTTCTTGCTGAAACTAATCCTTGCAAATATTTGTCATTCGGTTGGCAAAAATGGTTAGACAAAATAAGAATTCAAATAAAAAGATCGCTTTATTAATGTTACAAGAAGATGAAACCATTTTAAAAGTTTAATTAAAATATTTGAATAATAATCTAAACTTTTATTATACACTACGTCATGAATATTGCTAATTTTGATTAATTAAAATTGTTAATAAAATTGCTAAACTTTTACGATAGTAATAATTTAAAAAATATTTTATTTTATACTGGAGTTATTTTTAGAAATATTTTTGCATGGTTTGTTAACATAAAATAATAAATTGATATATTCTACCGAAACTAATTCGATATTGGAGTCCTCAAAAAATGTCGATATTTCAAGGTTAAGTTTTAGTTAATAAATGAATGAGGAATAGTGCAATAAATCAGTAGGTAATAAATTGTAAGGTTTGTCTGTAAAGTAATGAAACAAAATCAATAGCAACAAACGTACTTTAGAAAATAGTCAAAATATTTTTACCAATAAAGGATACTGCTTTTAAACTTAACTGTTTGAATAAAACTTGTTCGAGGTTCATAAATTTCGGTTTCAATTAAAATAAGAATGATCTGTGAAAAACTAAATAGGAAATATTTTAGTTCATACTTTAATAAACTCTTAGATGGAACTTTTTCCACTAAGTTTAGCCATTTCTTAAGAATAGGAATATTTACTAAAACAAATAAAAATAGTGTATATAGAAATATGTATCGACGTTATAGTCCGAATAGTAAACATTTAAGTGTCAGTTCACTCTTATAGTCTGCTGGTTACTGAAAATCATTCTCAAATTTTGAAATATTACACTAAACTACACATCAGAAATAAAGTTAATCTATCTGAAATTGAGTTTAGTTATTTTGTTTTTTAGTTCAAATAAGGGTACACTATAATATTCTCATCCGATTTCGATAATCGGCATTTTTCTTTAGACGATATTGCTTATCTTTCGGTTGGTCCAAAAGGTGGAAAGTCATCGAATGAATGCCTACATACGTACGCCGACTTCGCAACTTTGACCGTCAATTATCGGCAGGTATAGACACAAAAAGTGACCCCGGGGTATAAATCTCCGTTTCACCGAGATTCAAGGTTTCCGGTTTCTTGGCTTTTTTTCAGTGGTTTTGAAACAAGTTTTAAATGAAATCGGCACCGGAAAATCTGTCTTGGCGACGTGTGAACATTTGTTTTCTTTTTGCAGCTACTTGATTAATTGTCATCATTAACGTCATTTGTCAGTGACTTCCTCCTCTTGATGCCCAAAGATACTGGAAGTAACATATACGAGCCAAAAAATTACTTTTGGTCAGCCTCGTCATTTTGACGTGGAATAACGCCGACCTTTCTTTATACGCGTACCGCGTTTTTGTTCGCACTGAATTCTAATTAATCAAGGCGGAAAACAACAGAATAAAAGCGAAAATTAAGAGTTGACGTTATAAATACAAAGTCGAACGAGAAGTGAAACCTGGAACGATTATTTTTTCAATTTACCTGTCTCCGTTCCACGTCTCTGGCGCGATCCTTTGACGTTTTCGAAGAGCCTCGTTCGGCAATACCTATACTAGCAGCCGTACCAAAGCTTTTACTTTAGGAACGACCGCCTGCAATATTCCTTAATGTACATCGGCGTCGTGGTCACGAGGAAGATGGACACGCATCTCCTCGCGCATTAATGTCGCAACCAAGATGGACCGCGTGAGAAACTGACGAACCTTACTTTTCTCGGACTTTGCATTCACATAAGTGCATACGTGGGCTCATCTCAATGATGTAAGATTGATAAGGAGAAAGAATAACAATTGAACAGACATCTGGCTGCAGAGGGTCATTCAGTTGTTACTCTGATCAAATGCTGATCAGATTGCCTGAATACTTCACAGCCCGAATGATTTATTTGAGTTAGCGCCTGATCATGACCTAAACTGTCACCAAACTATGTCGTTCAAAATGATCGGGCAATTCTAGACAGATCCGTTGCACACAATTGAAGGTGTCAAGTTTCACAGGTTATATTTTTCTGGCAAAATTGACGTCTTTATGTACAGTGACCTTGAGAGAATTGCTCGTGTCATTTTGGAACCTGAATGGTGTTCGGGAATTATTTTTCTATTAAGGTTTTGGCCAAGAGAATTGCAGGTAAAGAAACTGAGAATTTGACTCATTTTTCAAATTGAACATGTCAATCTCCAGGGTTGAATTATACTGACAAAATCTTTGTTTTCTTTTGTATACAGTCAAGGCAAATTAACTGGTAAAGTTGTAAAATATTTTCGCTTCAATCATAAAAATCGGATACCGTAAAACTTATTTTATATTTTTTTCATATTTACATAAAAAATACTATATAAACAAGTTTGCTTATATTACATCCCCTATTTTATGGAAAAAGTTTTATAAAAAATTACATAGGACATAGTTTTTCCATTTCAATTATTTTTCTAAAAATATCTTAAACCATTAAGAGTGTTTCATTATTTTTAGAATATATTCTTATTTTACATTGCATCAATTCAAAATAGTTCAAATTCAGAAATGTCTAAAAAAATGCAGGGAATGTAACCAAATGTTTTTTTTTTCAATTTGTAACACAATTTGTAATTGTTTTTTTTTTAATTTTGTAACAAAACTGCACATTTCATACTCAAATTATAATTATTATATAAAATTTAACATAATATTATCATGAAAACATTGTAAATCATAACAAATAATAATTATTTTAGTTTTAAAATATTAACAGTAATATAGTCGAATGTATTCCAAAAACTGGACTTCAAGTTTCCTTCGTTGGAATCCAACGAAGTTCGAAAAACATTATTTAATTTTTATTTTAGGCTTATTTGTTTTTATTCTTGTCACTTATTTTGTCATATAAATTTTATTTTTAACATGATACATTCAGTATTTATGTATATAACAAAATTTTTATATCAATAGTAAGCTTGAACAAAATAAAAAAAAAAGTTGTTTGGACTCTACTGATACGAACTTTAAGTACATTCCAAAAAAACACATGCAATTTTGTTTACACGCATATTAATTGTGAAACTTTATTGATAATCCATTTTTTGTATTACATTCTTTTATTTGAAACGTATGAAGTTGAAAATTTTGAATAACTGTAAAAACTACATTTTGACGACTTTTTGTGTGGAGTGCGTTCATATAATAAAAAAACTTTTAATAATTTAACAAATTTACTTGAATTAAATAAATATTTTTTTAGTTTTATCAAATGTTTTTTCTTTTTAGTATATTTTAATTACTGTAAGAAACAATGTTCTTATTTACTTCTGATTATTCCACACATTTTAAGTATACAAATATAAAATACGCATAAAAATATCGAATTTTTGTAGTAATTTCCCTTCTTTTTGTTGAATAGTTTCTGATATTTTAGACAGTTATAAACACCTCCGTCATATTTCTTCTATAGATTATTTTATTTGTATAATTATACCTCGAATTGTATACCATTATTCTAAAATGACCATACTTAGTAGTGATGATCCTTACGATCTAAAATTTGGTTACATACATTCAAAATTATATATTTCAATGTACATACATACAAAGATAGGCACGTTTTTTCAGAATTATCACTGAATTTTCTAAAAAATATTAGCTCTAAATTATAATTATGAAACATGCATGGCAATGTCCAAAACTTTTTCCCCCGGGTCTCATGATAAGACATCAATCAAGAACGCTTAATAATGCATGTCTGATTTAATGTTGATGAGGTCCTGGTCAAATACTAATAAGGTAATAAGTAAATGCGGTATTTTCCCTTGATTTCTACTTAGATTCCCATATTAACAACTTAAATCGTCTCATATATCTTTCACAAGAGTCGTTTAAAACGAGGCACACGTATGCACTTGTGAAGCACGACGACCCATGATGCATTTGACACAATACAAAATAAGAATAGAATGTACTAAATGGTTAGTCAAATGACGCTAACAAAAAGTAGACAACCGTAGACTTCCGCTTTTACGGCAGAATATATGTAAATGCACGTCCCTCAAAATAATTGTAGCGAGTACCCAGAAGCATATTTTCTGTATAGGTATTCAAATCGTAGACAAATCAGAACAATTGAAAGGAAGTGCTAGTCCAAGGTCTTACTAGAATGGGCACTTCCTTGGCCTTCCAACAATTTTTGCCGAGTTAGACAAAGTTATTACAGAGAAACTGCTTTAATTTCTATCGAAGAAGCAGGAAGACATTCCGTTCGGATAGGAATGTTTTTATATTGTGCCCAAGAGCCATTCCAGAAAGGATCCATTATGTAATATTAAAATGCATGTAATTATTCTCAAAACATAGATTTCATCGGTCGAACAATGATTTAATCGAATAGTAAGAAATAAATAACGGAAGGAAGAATAGGAACTGTGTATACGATGGGAATTATTTCGAAGTAAAAAAGGAGGATGGGAACTCGTCGAAAGGATGCACCGGAGCAGCATCGGCATCCAGGAGTTATAATGGCCGTATTTTCAATTAATAAACCGAAGAATACGATTTCGTAGATATTCCAGCTTCCGCAGTGAATAAAAGGCAGGAGAGATACCGGGAATCAATTCGAGATGCATACGAGAAAGCTCGGAAAGAGCATCGGGCTCTGTAGGACGACCCCCCGAAGCTCTGCCAGACGGGGCAAAAATATTCTTTAATTTTATTACCGGCCGTAATATGCAAAATTCCCCAGTCGCGGTTATTAGGTGTGAATTGAATTATAGTGACGCGCCGGTGGCGAATTCCCATTTTATTTATGCACGGCTCGATAGGATGGGATTCGCATATTAGTATTCGCGTGTAATCCGGAGTCTGATCCTTACGGACTTACCCGATACGGTAGCCATGATTTGTCGATAGCTTTTATAGCCGCGATGTAATTTATTATAGGGACCATGAATCAGCAATAAGAATTACAATGGGAGTATATCATGAAAATATTTCAAGCACATTCATCTCCGTTACGGGAGTATCGACCGATCTTGTCTTGTCGCGAGCAATACTCAAGAAAGTTTGCTGGTCCAGAAAAATCTATGGCTAGGAATGTTCTACGGTGTTGCACGTCATAAAAGACAAAGGAAATGATGAATTTGCACGGTAAAAACTAATGGAAATCTCAAAAGAGTGTTTATTACATTGAAATTAACCATTTTGAGGTTAGGTTCCCAATTGTGCATTACCTTCATCCATTCACGGTTAAATAAGCAACATTGGGGCGAGAAAATGAAATTTTATAATAATTATATTAATTTAATAATTTTATCCCACTAAGCGCAGAAATCAGGTATTGTTTTACATCGTAAACGTAAAATACTCATACTATGAAATGGTGTATTTACTCAATTAGAAGCGCGTCCAATTTGACTATTATGCCGTCACGAATTTGCTTCATAGTAGACAAATGGATATTTGATTTTTTAAGTTTGACCTTCCGTTTCCCGGAGATTTAACTAATTGAGAGCATAGCTTACCTGAGTCCTGTGCCATCTTCGGAAAACTATAAGTGTTTGCTAACGTGAAAGTTCCCAGACCTAGGGAGTCGCTTACTCAACGTGTTTTTCGAAATAAGTTTACATGGGACTTTAGTGAATCAAACTACAAATCGCCACTAACGGTCTTCTAATTAAGATTTGTGCAAATTAGTTGTATACTTTTTTAAACACGTTTGGTTTTTTAATTTTTTGTATAGAAGATTTAAGGAAACTCTCATTTGTTAGCAACATTTTAATTCAAAGTTAGTAACATTCTTAAAATTATTTAAAGTTATATGTTCAAGGTATTAGAAACCGTATTTTCTTAAAAAAAATACACCTAGAGAGAATCGGCTTGTTTTTTTAATTGCCGCCTTTATCACTGGACCGGAATCATGACAGAAGGTGGACATAAATAAAGAAGATCCGGATCCCTACGGCTACCGTTGACGTAGCTCTATAGTAATACTGATTCTTATAAAGTCGATATTTTTTCGAAAAAGAAGCTTTTGCCAACAGTAGGTGGAATCTGGTCCCATTTCGTATTTTTTCAACAGAATAGGTGACCACGGTGAATCAAATACCGGTCTAATAATATCCACGTGGCCATAAAACGGAATGTTACAGAAACATTTTTTTAACTGTAAAGATTTAATTGATTGAATGAAAAATATAATCTATCGAACGTCAATTAAAGGACAGGTGCACGATATTATTAAGTTTCTTTAAATTAAAAAAATTAATGTGATTGAAGGTTAATGACAGAAAAAATATTCCGAGGGCATTCTTCATTCGAAGGAACAATAGAAGCCGATTCTGTCATTGATTAACGGATTGAAAATGATCGGTGGTGTTGAGATTAATGAATTTTAAAAGACCCTGAATTGTCACAACAGTCGGGTTTTTCGAAGTCTAAAGCTTTGATTGATTCCATCAGATACCGATTGCATGTGTTATAATTAGTGACGAAAATTAATTTTCGTTCGGGCTTTGAATTCCATATTCAAAATATTCTATGAATGTGAAGGGATTCAAGGAGATATTATTTTAATCTTATGATCAAGTTAGTTGCTATGCTTTGTTATATGAGATAATCGTTTTAATAGTTTTTCTTCTCATGTTTATCGAGTGCTTTTAATAGACCTTGATTACTTTTCTGTTTTATAAATAAGTGTACATTTAACTTAAATTTCTACCTTTTTGGAAACAAATTAGGAAACAAATATTTCATAAAAATGTATGTCTAAACATTTTCAATGCTTTTGAATTTTGACCAGTCCTGTAACTGATTTTGCCACGCCTATTCGTATCCTCGGAGTATAGATCAGATTGTTGGATCAGGAAAATTTTGTTTTCGTTACCTAACGTAATTTTTATGACCTATAACGAATTGAGGATCTATAATTTTCTATAGTGAATTATACGTAAATTTAGGAAGTCAGATTTGAAAATTTGACGTGTGTACTATATTCTTGTTAATTCAGAAATATTACCAATAAGTAGCAGCTGTTTCGTCTTTTGCAGCTTTTCAGAACATTGCAAAGACTTGCAGATGTAGAAATGTAGATTTCTAGATTTTCAGAATTTCCAAATATAAATTAGTTTGATTTCTTTCACTGTATTGTGAAAATAATACTTTTGCAATTGTAGGTACAAAGTTCTTGAGTAAAATACTTTTGATATTTTTTTTGTGGGTAAAGTCCTCTGCTAAATTACTTCTAAGTGGATGATTCTCAAAAAAAAAAAAAAAATTGATGTCCTTATTGATCTTTACCAACCAGGATCGTTAATTACGAAAAGTCTTTTTTATTAATTAAACTACTGTACTAGAAGTAAAAATTTATGAACGAAATTTATTTTTCATATGGTAAACAAAAAATATATATTCAAGAAAGTACCATGAAAATCATTTCCTCGCCATGTCCCAAATGCTAAATTCGAAGAGAATTATTAACTTTAATCGTAAAAGTCCTTACTTATTGTTTATTATCTTATTTTTTACCTACTGAACCTACATGAGTTTATAGTTTAAAAAATGTGACTGGAAATACTTTTAAATATAATTCAAAATTTATTCGTTAAAAATCGATCATTCCATCATCGTTTTAAAACAGTGTGATTAGAGCACAATTTAAAGGTTTATTAAGTTCCACAGCATTTTTAGCAGTAAATTTACCTTTTCGAATGAAAAATTTGTGACCTTTTCAAAACATAGGGAAAAAGGAATTTTTTTATTTGAAAATGATAGACTTTCGCAAAAAATGTTACGAAACAAAAAGTTCTTAGAATAGATCAAATAAAACCTCGAAATTTTTTCACAATTTTTCTACGACTTTTCATATTTTTTCAAAATTTTGCCATTTTGAAAATGAAGAAAAGTGTTTTAAAAATTCTGAAAAAATTTGAGCGTATTCTTTGATCAATTCTAAGAACTTTCTGTCTCACGACATTTTTTCCGAAAGTCTATCATTTTCGGATAAAAAATTCAGGAGCTTTTCGCCGATCTTTTCGTGTTTGAGCCGCCATTTTGACAGTTTCCAACTTTATTTTGGAAAATGCTATCATGCACATTTTAAAGTTAAAGGATTGAGAACACGATATTTTCACTGATCAGTGATCTCCCTAACCATTTCCAGTGTGAAAATGCCGAATAAAAAATATTTGTCAGTGAAAAAATCTGATTCTTTTTGTGAAAGTCCAAGCATAACTTTTTTGGAATGGGCTCGATTGATTTTTTAACAGCAGTTTCGGAAAGATCGATCAATTTTTTTGTCGAAAATGTTTTATCTAACATTTTTTGAATTGGTTTTTAATGCCAAGAAATATTCTGAAAATCTTGGTGAAATTTGTGTCCTCTTGGGGGTTAATGGGTTAAGGGATTTTCATTTACAAAAAACACATTTTTTCATTGCTAATTTGTGAAATCTGCATAGACAAATACACTTCGGTAAACGAGAACTGTGTGGAAAAAAAATCAGTAAAATATATTTATTTAGATTCGAGAGCAAAGATTCCGTCTAAGGAAATTGTAGATATCTGAGATAGGATCTACATTAAGATTTACGGTATGAAATTGTAACCGATATGTAATTAGACTATCAAAGAATTCCTTACATATCTATGTTACTTTTTATAATATCGTCAATCAATCTTTCAGATATGTCACCTTAGATCAGATTTTAAATATATAAGATGAGATTATGATTACAGCTATTTAAATTTGACATGACAGTTTTAATTAAAATTTGTAGTGATTGAATAGAATTATTGCTAACCAAAAAAACACCATTGCGTACGTTTTGTAAGTGCAGGTAAATAAGCAATGGAACAAATGTGCCGCTGCCTGTTTTAATGGTGTTATGGGCGGCTGGTTGTGAGGACGCGAATGCCCTTCACCATGTAACTGCCTTCAACGCGAGAATAACCATTGAAGTTCTCGTGCCCTGTTTTTGTTGAGCGGCGGCTACGGTTTCGAATAAGGAGTGCAATTAATTTTTAACCTGCATTGAAGGATACAGTTATTAAGTTTTCTAAGTCAATAATTACCTTCATGAACGTTCATCCACAATATTAGGTGTTTTATACTTCTGTTAAATGCAATGTTGATTCGCATGACTTCCTCGAAGATTTGATGACTCAGATTTCAGAACGTGACTTAATTCTGCTCTTGCAAGTCGGAATGTTACCTTGAATGATATTCCACGAAAAACTAAAATAATTTGGAGTTTCTCTTCAAAGATGTTAAACGAAACTCATCACGCGCGAATATTTTAAAAGTTCTGTCCGCTCCCTTCGACGATAATTTACCGGATTTAAAAACGAATCGATACGATAAGCGGACCTCTGTATGAGGGCACTAAAGCATCATTTTTTTAAGAGGGCCGTGTTTACCGTTCAATTTTAACGACCAAGTTTAGGTCCTGTCAATGGTGACTTTTTAGTGGTACGGCGTTATTCATCCTGGGAATATTTTGATCTCTTTGCGGCAGAAATGCATCGTCTACGTCGTTTAACGGGACACGGCAACCACATATTATGGCCCACTCGTTTTGGCAAATGCGCGAAAGCACACCCCTCATAAACATTCCCAATAAATACCTTCGATCCCTACCGTCAAACATGTATGAGACGCCTACGTCGTATGCCAAATGCTGACGCGAATCTCGTGCAACGAAACTAATCCATATTATTTCTCAAATAATTTCAGACAACTGATGTTGAAGCAATTATGGGAATAATTTTATATTACAATATATGGTACTCATTACAATTGACCAAAAGCTGAGTTTATGTACGGGAAGATCTTTAATTTTTGCGATTGACATAAAGCCGTCATTGAATTCGATCTTCTTGATGATCATTTCATAAACGATGGCCGTTAATTCAACAGTTAATGGATTTATGGCCAATAAAATTTCCGAGTGTGTAATTTAGTTCCGCGTCATTAGCGAATACTGAATGTTATTCACTTTAGAGTTATGAAAAGATGTACAAACGGATCAAATTCGCACAAAATCAGCCGGTACCCTTCAATAAAGTAGGAATAAAATCTGTAAGAGCGAGTCACATTCAGTTACTGCCTGTTATATCGTACAATGTTCAGCTCGTATTCGGATAATCCTGATTTAAGCACGACCGTATATTAAGCTAAGCATCGTGAAATTGAATGGCGGAATCAGGGACAGGACCTCTTTTATTGCCCGAAGCAAAAAATACATTATACTGACGTAAAGGTTAATAAATTTCTTAGATGAGCAGGGTCTTTTCCGTATCTTCCCAGTCGCGCGCTCGCAGTTCCATATATGGTGGTTGAACTTTCTACATTGCCAGATTCGTATTTCTACTAAATTATTTTGTTACTTTTTCATCCAATCACACGGAAAAAATAAATTTCATTTCCTGACCAAATCCATGTATTTGGACCTAGTCTTCCAGTCCTATAGTATTCTTTAAGTTAAACAAATTACTATCTACCAATTTAAACAGCCAGTTTATGTCTGTGGACTCAATTAGTTAGCCAAGCCATAACAGAATTAGGTCTCAGTTGAAAAATGTGACCTAAAATGGTACCTTTTTGGTGACCCCTATTTGTGGTAGTTTTATTTTGCAACATTTTAAATGCTAGCGATTTTCACCGTTTCCCGATAATTGCAGCAATCGGCACAGAGGGCGAATCCTGCGCCGCTTCTAGAATTGCCGAGAAACACTCTCACGCCTAAACAGCATATCTCACGATTATTATTATGTTCTGCCCGTCTCCGGGACCCGTTATTAATGCGACCGAATCGACCGATACTCATTTCGTACGCGTCTTTAGATACGAATCTCCCCGCCCAGCCAATCGGATCGAGCGCGTTCTAAACCTGTAATTACCATTTAGCCCACCCATAGTGGGTGCGCGATGCGAACGGACCTAAGTTTCAATTTAACATGCATTTTTATACCTAGAGTCTTCGCGCATCTTCCTCCCCCAGTCCCCTTCGTGGAAAGGCCCAAAAAATGGCGAAAAGCGGGTGTTTTACCTTTGCTAGACTCGTTAAGGGAGTGTTGTACCTTTAAACAATCCCACCTTGATCATGGTGATTTATTTCAGCTACCCTTACGAAGATGGCCAATTGGTGGTAGGTCCTAGCCAGTTGATGGTGTTATCTACTGGGATGTTAGAGATTTTGGGTGTAGCAAATCTGGGACTAACATTAATCTTCTTTAGTATCTTCAAAGGTTTTTATAGGTGGTGACAATACTGTATTTCAATATCCAACCACTGTCAATATTGTTTGCTAACGAAGTCTTAGTGGCTCTGATTAGATTACCTGGATGAACATCAGAGATTCATCAGGAATATATCATTTCATGTGAATCGAGCTTGAACAGACTGATGTCAGATCCTGGTCAGAGTTAGGTGCCGATGTCACTCAGATTGTTGCTTGTTGAGCAAAGGCAATAGAAAGAAAAACTTGATTCAATTGGCAATTTTGATTGTCAGAACGATTTCCATTGTTTGGGCCAAAAGAATTTTGATGGATTTTGATGAAACTAGTTGTAAAATGCAGTTTGAGATTTCAAAAAATATGTACCGAATTCAAATGATTCGATGGGTTGGGAAGAGATACTAGGACCAGATTTTTTTAAAACTAAACTTCATTAATAATACTTAATATAAATAAAAACATTATTTTTTACATTACAAAACGAACTTATTCATATTATGATTGCATTTCTCTCTCATTCTTCATGGATGAAATACGTGTAATGAGTCATACATCTTCGAAAGATGAGGAACTTATTTATAATTACGCCATTGTATTGTACGAGAAGTTTTCGTACCATCATCACATATCGTTATCCGATACAAGACAGGGTCTAATCTATCACTAGTCGCGACATGATCCACCGACTGGACGCCTTATTCCAGCTACACTTGTGTTATTAGTTTCACAAGTAGACGATGACTTGCATTTTGTTCGAGGTTGGTCTTTTGTTGAGGCACAGGCCTCTTGTTCTTTAATGCAGCGAAAGAAAAAATAAAATCATGTTTCGGTAGTGCCAAAGAGCTTTAAACGATGAATGCCGTTTAATGTCTCTTTCAACAATACCCATCAGAGCTATTAATTAGTTCGAACATCCTTTCATTAGTTGAATCATCTATTTTTCTTTCTGTTTCAGTCGGTGTCCAAGAATCTGCAGCCAGACCAACAGTGAGTAAGCCGTTTTTAGCACGGTCTTTTTGTCTTTATTACACGTTAAAATCGTTTCTCAAAATCATGTTCTTAATAATTGAGTTAACTGGGAACGCTACTGGTGATATTAAATTGATGGGCATTAATTGGTTTTTGACAGTGGGAAGATGTTACTCGATTGACAGGGAAAATGATATTTATTAATATTTTTTGGTGTAATATTTTGGAAAACAATTTTCTACAATAATCTTTTATAAACAGATGAAAAAGCCCAAATAATTGTAATTTTTATGCATGACAATTTGCATTTTGGTATTTAGAAATCTAGGCAGACATTATTTATTTCTATTTTTTTTTTGCAAAAAAAAATCATTTTATAGTACTCGAAATTAAAAATATGAAATATAAAGACACTCTCAAAGGATACATGGACAAATTCATCGAAAAGAAGAGTATTAATATTTGTTCTTCTTTATCATGTTTTCAGATTCACGACTGTCTCCCTTTTGAAGACTTTTCCTAACATTAAATATGTCATCGACCTCACGAATACCACTCGTTACTATGACAAATCGGTAAGTACTTTGGACATTATATCTTAAAAATTACAAAATTCCCAAGGTTTGAAGGTATTCGCAAATAAGACTAATCCATCTGAATTTATTATGTACAATCAGGATGGGAAAGGAATCCCAATTCGTTGGCTCTCGTTTAACGAGCGATCAGTCAAATTTAAATTTAAATAACCACGTAATCAAAATACTAATATGTTTGCGTATCGAGCAGATCATTCTCGTGTTTTAAGTGCATTCTTAATACCTCGTTAAAGAGACACGCCTGCTTGTCCTCTACCGCGAGCTGTCAACATCTGCATTCCTTGATCCGCCAGATACAGGCGACTCTTTCCCTTTTCCTCATAACCTTTTCATGCTTCTTTTATGTTTCGTTAACATTCTCTTTTTCTACTATGTTGTTCTAAAATTTAGGATTAGTACAGTTTCATTGATTGAATCAGGCTCAAGAATAATGTTTCCATTATTTTTAATATGTAATAACATAGAAGTTCCAGTGACGTTACAAGTTTTAATATATCTTCACATTTTGTATTTTACCATTTTGCCATTATTACACAAGAGAAAACCGACAAACCGTTATAATTGTAGCAGCAGGGAGTTAAATATGTCTGCCCTTTGTATTATTTTTTATTTTTTTCCATCCATGTCACATTATGCGTATTTCATTTTACTTTTTCTTTCTTTCTCTAGTTCCCTAATATATTTAATAATGTCGTTAATGAGGGAATTGATATTACATGGCAGATTCTTTACTTTTACACGTAATGATGAACTGTTTTGTTAATATACGTTTGAATAATACCATAGAAAAATTTAGCAGAATATTGCTCGTATCAGTAATAGGAAATTCCTACATATGATGGGAAATCTACTATTATAGTTTCTGAAGAATTATGAGTCAGATTTGACTGCATTATAAAATAGTGATTTTTAATTAAAATAACAAAAATCAGTATTCGGCGTTTGTCTCTCAACTGGATGTATTCCTCCACATCATGCAGGTAAAAGAATAATTTTACATAATTTTCTCTATTAATTCAGTCATTTTTTATTTAATCGTTCGGAAACCAATTTTCTTTGAATCAATAATTATTTTTAAATTATTTTTTCGCATATTTATTTGCTAAAGCGAAAAATTAACAACTTCACAAAATAAGACAAGCAAATACTGCCACTAGCTCGGTGTTAACAATTCTGTATACAATACATAAATCGCTTAATTTATATAGCGGTGTCTAATATTAAAGTGTATAATATGTTTAAGAGGGCAGAAAATGTATCGAATATTAGCCTAGTAGAAAATGAGTTGGTTTTGTCCATTCCGAGAGAAAAGGAGAATACCAAAATGAGATAAAATCTGATCGAAATCTGATCAAACTCCCCTGATAAAAATTCAGTCCAGTTTTATTACATACAGATCATTTTCTGGGCAAGTTACCTGGTTTAAAACTGTATGCAGCAAAAATGTTCACAAAGTAGATAATAACTAACCACAAATCAATAAATTGGTTTTTTTGTTGTCAAACTGTGTAAATATTGTATAGAAATAAGAGAATTGAAACTGTCCACATATTTGTCTAAAAGACTTGTCCAATGAGTTCAGCGAAGTTATTGAAAATGTGTATGCAAATATATTTTTTAAATTTTCTATTATATCTGCACTAAAACTGGACAAAAACTGTCCAATATTATGTAAAAAAGTATCTAATAAAATTTTTTCCAGATTGATTTTTTATAATTTTATTAATTAAAAGTTAGTATTTGATTATGTAAGCTGAATAACACTGAAATTTATCTCTCTCCTTTCCTCTCCAGATACTTGCAAAATTCTGGCTTAAAAATTGGACAGAAACAGATTATGTGTCTTAAATAATCCGAGTATTACCTACTTAGAAATTGGACAGCAGCAATCGATGATTTATCTAAACAAACTATCAAAAAAATAGCCATTAAATCGTTACATTTCCAATGGGTAACTAGCAAAGTTTATCGTCCACAAACTGTCTAGTATGCAAGTTTATTAGCCAAAAACTGTCTAGAATGTAGGCGCAATTTCTACAAAGGATCTAAATGAGGTACTGATTTTGAGACAATCCAGGACCAAAATTGGACGAGTTTACAAGAAAAAATTGATCTTGATCAAATTAGCAATTTATCATTTTTATATTGCATTAAAAAAAATCAATAAAAAAAATTCGTCACAAGGTGGAATCGAACCCCAGACCGTTTGGTAACAATCCGCGCCCCTGACCACTCGGCCACGTTTCTTATTGGTGTTAGTATTAAATAGAATTAATATTCGTTGCTATGATTCTACCTAAAAATGTTTATATCTGTAGTGTTTTAGCAAATTAAAGGTAAAAATAGATTAAAACTATCCAAGATTTAAAATTTCAGAAAATTGTTTAACTGCTGCCAACAAGAGAGGTTATGAAGTTTTAATGAGAATAAATGTACTTGTTTACAGAAAGGGATCATAGTTTATGCAGGAAAAACAAATTATTCTATGTTCGAAACATTATTCATTTTCAAAACTTTTGAAATACGTACACCGACTAAAAAATACTTAGTATGTTTAATTACTTTTTAACTGCTACGCTTAGTATGAGAGATTTTCATATATATTTTATTTCTTGTATTAAAGCTCCTAGTTAGTGAAACGACTTTTTGATGGGGATGTATTAGTTGGGTCATTCCACGTCAACAATATCAAAGTTGTGGTGGGGGTCGCGGAATTCAACGAAAATGAAATATTTGATAGGTGTAGGTGTGGAAAATATCATGGTTAAATATTTTTCGAAAATTTTCAAAATGGCGCCCGTGACGGTGATCATTGAATGATCATTGAATTTTTTTAAATTGCGATATCTATTTTTCTAATTATCGCATTCAAATGAGACTACGCGCATTTTGTTCATAAAATTAAGTACTTTTATTGAAAAATAAAATAATTTCAAAAGAAATTTCATTTTCTCAAAAAACTGACCGAAAACTTTTTTCAACTTAAATTTTGGTATTGAGCTCGTGTTTTTTTTTAAATCTGCTACTTTATCTTGAAGAAAATGATTTCACCTATCATTTCCAAAAATAAAAATGGCGGAGGCTCTTCTCGTTTTTAAGTTATGATTTTTGAAAGAGCGCAATTCACTGTGCTCAACTATCCGATACGCGCCTTTAACTTTAAAAAATGTTAAAATTCTATTACATATTTCAGTAAATTTAATTACTAATCATTAAGTTTAGTAAAATTAAATTAACTATATCGACAAGGTTTTACCTAAAAAGACAGTTCATTTTACTATTTCGAGTTCTGATATCCAACGATGGTTTTGAATTTGTCAGATAGATTTTTTTCAGTGTACCTTATTTTTCGTGCACACTGGTTTATTAATTCTGACGATCGTAGTTTCGAGCCTCTTCAATATCAAAACGTGGGGAGGTCAGTTCTGGCGTTTATTAAGCATTTACGATCGAACAGGGGGCCCAGGTAATTTGTAGGGTGCTTCGGAGACTGCGGCATGCTAATGAATTTAATATTAGATTTCTGGAATGGTTGCTCTGTGCAGGATACACTCATATCTCGGCAAGGTACGCCCGGAAGGTCTGGGAAACTGCCCAAAGACTGCATTCTGGGTTAAAATTCGTTGATCATCAATTATGCCCCAAAGAATTACGAGATGCATTGCATGTTTTATCCATTTTTAGTGTATTCTATAACTTTGTAGAATTGCATGTCTTTCTGATTCGTATGTAATTTACTTTATATTGGAATATAGTTATACCCTGTTATCTATGATATTGGCTCGGGAAGTTATATTTTTCAGTTATACTGTACGATTTATGTATATTTATAAATAGACTAAATTATTAAAAATTATTTACAACGTCAGTCTTTTAAGATACGTTTGAGAGAAAATTTGTTTTGTCTATGTACCTTTATTAATAATAACTTGATTTTTGATCTTTAGAAATTAGACAGTTATAAAGTTTGAAATAAAAACATTAAGAAGATAAGAAGAAAAAGGAACATGTATGCATTAAAACCAAAACTTGAAAATATTTCGGACAAAAAACATATGATACTCCTTAAACGACGCGATAAAACGTAGAATTATATAAAATTTAATAGATTATTTTAAATGCTGAAAGGCCTCATCTCCATTATGGTATTTGATAGATAAAAATAGGTCCCTTACTTTAATAAACATTAAAGTTTTCATCGATTTAATGCGTCGAATCCGAATTTGATATAAGAATCAGCTTATTGGGTCAGGATTCTGGAGATATTTGAGGTTATATACCCGAAAAATACATTCTTTTACTGCTTTTGTAGCATTAGTTAAATATTTGTGGCATTTTTTTTACCTTTTGCACCATTTAGAACTTCTCGCAATCTTCAAATTAAGCTATTAGTCCACCATCTAAGATTGTTTCTCAAAAAATGTGTTACTAGGTAGATGGAATGGCGGGTAACGCAAATGTTGTAAGGTATTTAGGAAAATCATCATAGATGAACCTTTATGAGAAAAAAATGTTAGGTACTTAATGCATAGCTAATTTTGAAGGATAAAAGTAGTGCTGAACAGTGCAAATGGTTAAAAAAATAAGAAAATAATGCATTTTATTACTACATAACCTCAAATATCTGAAATTCCTGATGTGATGGACCGATTCCAACCTCACATTCGGGGTTTGTGCACAAAATGACTGCAGAAATGACCCACAACTTTCCATTAACGACTAAAATTACAATTAGTTTAAGATTAGTTTTACTAAAATTCCCCGAAAAGGAGAATTTGATGGAACGTGAAACCCAAAAACAGTAAAGCAACAAATAACGAAAAATGTATCATTACTTACACACTTGAGAAATTATTTTTTTTATAATCTACATTTAACCACATGAAAAGAGTTCGATTCCCAGACTATTGACTTGTTTTTTGACAATATTTTAAATGTTATATAATCCTAGGTAATTTTGTGATTAATTCAATATGAGGACATTTCGAATCTTGCGTAATTTTTTCCGCAGTGTAGTATACAGAACCGTTCAGAAAGAAAATTCAAGAATCTGCCGCTGAAACAAAGGGCCTTCTTAACGATACCGAGAGATTTTATCGACGCTACTTGGCCATTCTTCCGGGGGTTTATCTTCATTTGCATTAATATATATGGCCCTCAATGCCCTCGATTTACTGCCAAACTGGGATTGTGTGAATTTAATTCAAGTAGGCGAAGATTCATCATGTTTTAGTATAGTTTTGGTAGGCAATTTTATTCCGCACAATAAGAAAGGGCATCTTTTATGGGATTGTGAAAAGTCCTATGGATAAATTTGAGAGAATTATAGAGATTATTACGAAGCACTAAGTTTTGTATTGCTGTTAAACACAGTTTTAATTATTATTTGTTTACATTTCGTTATTTAAAAAATGTTCTTATTGAGTGTATCATTAATGTTATTTATAATGTCTGATCAGATCGGAATACTTTCACTTAATAGTCGTAAAGGCCGCATTGTTCATTTAATAAGAATCTGTGATTATTATTTGCAAATTCTATTTTGTTATAATGATCGACTTAAAAATAATGTCCAACCTAGTACACACGTTTTTTAATTGAAAAACTATTAACAATTAATATAAGCACAATATGGTCTAAATAAATTGTCTGATGATGAACTACGAAGTACAAATTCTAACTTTTACTAACATTTCATTTCTGAAGTAAGAAATTCATCTACACAAGTTATTTACTTTTGCCACATGGTGCGATTAACTATCCTAACAACTAAATTTTTTCTAACGAATTTTGAAATAAATCTTCATGAAATTCCGGGACTAAAAGATTATGATTTCAAAAATAAAATGTCGCAAAAAATAAAAAAATATCTGTTGCATACTTCCATTGTAGTTCATCATAATGCAAAACATTTTAAGTACATCACTAAAATCATATTAAGAGTTATAAACTCCTTTTTTTTAAAGAAATGTCTTTGAAAAGTAAATCGCAATGTTTTTGTGATGCATACTTTTAATTTTTCTAGCTAATTTTTTCGAATGACAGAAACTCTGCTCTGTCAGAAATAATGCAAATTTTACTAGAAACATTTTTTATGATGGTAAAGATGGAAAGGTTTAAGACTTTAAAAAAAATGAGAATCAAAGTGTGCATTTTTTATCTTAATTCTCTTATTTAGTTTGCCAAAAATATTAGTTGCATATTTTCAACTTAATTCATCTCAGGGCAATGCAATTAGACCGTATTACAGTAGAACTTCACTTTATTGTCCTTCACTTTGTTAGTCCTTGTTAGTTCTTCTTCTCTCTTTCGAAATTCCAGTGTCGTGCCTATTTTGTCGTGTGAAAGATGCGCAAGAAATGATGCGCAATTGACGGACAACAAAGTGAAAGGCAAAACCCCGAGTAGGACAATAAAGTGAAGTTCTACTGTAGTATTTATTCGGTAAAAAGTGAACGTTCATTAACCGTATGGTGTTTTTGTTATTTATTAATATTTTTTCAATAAAAAATGTGAGAGTACAAATGATTAAAGAAAAATAAACCCACTTTTATGACAATAACGTTTTTCTTCGTAATTCGCAATGCAATAGAATGCTGAATTTGAATATTATGACGGATGACAATATTGTCGTATTTATATAAACTCAATATTTTTAATCAAATCGAGGTTTGAAATGCAAGTGCTTATGCAACGAATGTAACGGGTTGAGGTGCAACAACCTGTAGCTGGGTTTTCCATGTAACGAGAGACACACAGTGATGTGTATTGCGAAGCTGCGGGAATGAGAAAAGGTAGAAATCGATTTGTCACCGGTGGAATAAACAATGATTTTAATAGAGTTGGATCGGGATGGTTTTTATATTCCGAGTTTCATCGAAGTGATTGAGGGAAACCGCATTGTACGCGCGTATGCGTATTGGAGCTGTCAATGCCATGTCTACCAATCAGCGAGTTATAATTGGTTCAATATAAGCCGCACAGGGTAACTTGACGCAGTGGCTCTCAAATCCCATCCAGCCTGCCGTAGGTTAGAATGGACCGTGTCATACTTAGGGCTTTTACTTTTTTACCCTCTTTTCATTTCTCGCATTTCTTCTCGCAGAGACCAAATTTTCCCTCTTTCAATGAAGATCGTAATTTATCTAATTGAATTTTACGCAATAAAATCGAAAAGTAGTTTACTGGCAGAAGTCGTATGGTACAAATATTTTTCCGGTTTTTGTTTGAGATATATGAGTAATTCTTATTTAAGGTAATAAACCACTGGAAAGAAGAAAAACGAACGTAAAGTACAATTTTGCTGAATTTCACAACATACAATCTAACAATTTCATTTTTATATCACTAAAAAAAAAGTAACTCTTGTCCAATCACTCTGAAAAACTCAGAGAATCTTCGTATAATCTTGGAGTTTCAATAAACAACATGCCCAGAGTGTGCTTATCTTCTAAAAAAATGTGCAGCTTAAAATGTAAGCGGCCAGCGATTGTTCCAAATTCGGGAATTTATTACTTTTTCCAATATGGAGAAAATAACTTTTCATTTCTTAAATTCTTAGTTTCATAGAATAATTCTACACTGAAAGCCCCAAAAAATAAGACGCACGGCATACGTGTCCTTATAAACTAACCTTGTAGGAGATCTCTAAAAATTATCAAATCAGTTCGTAACTCGTTCAAATACACAACATTTTCGAGTGGCACACTTAAAGGGAGTTTAGGCACGCTTTAAACTACGTTGTAATTTCTTCTTTAAAGTACTTATAAATCTCCTATCACGTGTTTAACTTGCCATTGGTTATCCTACACCGTGAAATCGACATTTCAATAATAAAAAATGTTGACATTTTTTTTTTTAAATTTTATTATTTGACATTGTTAAGTTTATAATAGGAGACAAACATTCTAATAAACAAATGAGCATTTTTCTAAGTTGAAAATAAACATAGATTACTACCTTTTCGGCTGATGTCTTTGGACTCCCGTAATAAAAATTGAAAAAATTTAATTCCTAAATTTGTTTATTAGCGATAATAAATAATGAGTAAAAAACTGTATTTCTCGTAACAAGTACCTTATCTTTAAATATAAAAACTATAAGATATATAATATAAGTACACATGCATCTACCATTAGGCTATTCTTCAGTTTCAACTTTGATTTTATTCAACTTTATACAACTTTATTAAAAAACGAGTTACGCCAAATGTTTCTTACTCTTGAAGTGCTATAAAAACAAAAAAAAAAATATGTCCCATTAGTGTGCCACTAAAATAATTTTTGATGATTTTGAACAGTAAAAAGTTAAAAGTTCTGTAAAATTACTCATACACATTTGTATCCGTTGTGGACGGATATTCATCAGAAAATGGTCAATGAAAGATCTTAAGAGGAATTCTAAACTTTTCTCGAAAAGTGACCGAATCTTTAAAGATATTCTGGATTTTAATTATAATTTGTTAGTTTTTGAAGGTAATGTTCCATAAACCTTTTTAATTGTTCTGTAATAGTCTTGTAGATTTTCTGACATTCTTAACCCTTTCCGACATGTTGGCTAATACATTAGCCACCGGAACCCAGTTGAAAATATGAGTTTTTAAAGACAAAATAATGCATTTACGTTCGGATTTTTAAAAAATCCAATATAAGTGGCAGTTGAAGAAGTGTATAATATTGCATTTAAGTCAATATTTCTTTATTATTATGATTTATAAACATATAAACAACTAAAAATCATCATTTTTATAGAAAAATGGAGTAACTGGCAAATGTTCAAATGGATCAAGATGAAACTGGGTACTCGACGGTTTTTTGAAGTTGCTGTTTTCTAATCTGTACTGAACATTTAAAAATTCAAAATGGCTGATCAAAAACGTACAAAATTACCTGATTGAGATTTTCGGTTGGCCGGATTGAATTCGCCATTTTGAATTAGTAAAATGTGAGTTCAGATTTTTAATCAGCGACTCTAAAAACCCACGAGTACCTAATTTCATTTGGATCAAGTAAATTTTTAAGTTTTGGTCAGACATCATGAATCTACCATTTTGGTCGAGTACCCAGTTTCAGGAAAATGGTTCATCTGAAAAATGTTGGCCAGAAAGGGTTAATTTCGGTAAATTTTACAGAAAATATTTTTTACATTTTGTATAAAGTATAGCCAATATTGCGTGCTGAATTGTGCATTGATGTGCTCGAAGTTTTTTTACAGAAGATATTTTTGGCGTCATGCAAATGATGTTGTTTCTCAAAATTTTCTGACACTATTCGACGATTATTTTACCGTTAATAAGCGAAGTACAATTTCCGAATTATGTTTCATTTTTAAAAATGATTCGTTTAAAATTTTGAGGTTATATTTGTAATCAGCGACTTCGAAAACATTTAGAATGAAACCCTGAAAGGGTTTAGTTGACACCAACATAGGTTTTTACTGGAAGACCCAGGATACCGTTGGCAGCCAACGGTTCCATTTATTTATTACAAAAACACACCGATTTGTCCCCAAATTGATACTCGGGAGTTTTCTTGATCGCTGGTTACGAATCCGAATTCAGATTTTTAAAATTCAAAATGGCGGATGCAATATGGCGGACGACATTTTCAAAAATTCATCAGATTCACTTGAAACTTGTCACTCGGGGGTTCTCGGAGTCGCTGATTACGAATCTGAACTCAGATTATGAAAATTCAAAATGGATCCAATATATCTAAGACATCAATAAACTCCAAGTCACTGAATATGATCAATTTTTTAGAATAGCGTCCCCCATATTGGATCTGCCACATTGTATTTTCAAGATTTGAATTCGAATTCGTAATCAGCGACCTCAAATACTATTGTATGCTCATTTGCAAAAATTTCAAATTTCTAAAAAGTTGTCGACATTTTGAACTCACTTTTGAGATTTTGGTCTTGACTGTGAAGGGGTTAATGAAAAATTGTTGATTTATAAATTTTCTTTTATTTTCTGAATTATTATTTTTATAATTTTGACTTCAAGTACAAAAACATTTAAAACGAATATCTATTTCACGTGAAGTGCGGAGTATTTTAAAAACTGCATTTTCCCAACCTGCTTGAATTAACGTCACATCTCGTCGAAATTCTTTTATCCTTGAAGGGGGCAAGTTGAGAACGCTATTGATAATAGAGAGGTGGATGCTTATGCATTTACCGGTCCATCGTAGGAGTCGACTGTGTCGACATGAAGCACTCGAGAAGCGCGGCTAACTCTGGTGAGTACCGGTGGTCTCTCTCCTCGTAAATCTCATCAACCTGGTTGACTTCATTCTCGCGTTCTCTCTGCCCTTCGATGTTCTCTCGCGCGAGAGCGTTAATGCAATTCTCCATCGAACCGATCCGTTTTTTACTCCGCACTCTCGCAAAAAAGTGGCGTAACAGCGCATCGCGTTTACTCGGACTCGAGTGCATATTTCACCTGACGTCTGCGAAATCGATCCTATCTCAGAATTAATGCTTAAGATGATTAGTTGAATAAATAAACAACAATAGGGTTTTAGGCTAAACTTTCTAAATAAAATAAGTGGACTCTTCAACTAAACTTATGACAACTAAAACAATGATATCTTACGTAAAAAAACGTTTGTTTTATTATTTGTCGACCATTTACAGAATACAATTATTAAAATTCATAATTTTAAATATGAATTAGCATAGACCAACAATGTCACCGATCTTCTTACCCTGATTCTTAAGTAATGTAAAAGTCCCAATCTTTGAAACACTACAATAAATACTAATACCTTAATTAAAGCATATATTATTTGCACAAAAATTGTAGGATAAAAGTCGTTGTTTAATTTCATTTGAATATAAATAATTAAATTATCCAATTTCTTTTAATACAAAAAAAAATTAATTACGTGCAAATATCTCTTCGTCAGAGCAAAATGACCTACAGTAGAGTCTCAGTATAATTGCATCTCGCTATATTTATGTCCCAGCATATTTGCCCGTTTCCGTCTAATTATATTTATCTGCCTCCGCTTTGTTTTTCCCCCGCTATGCGGGCCGGGGCCTTAGGAAGGGCCTGCTGTGACGTCACGAGCATAACGCGACTGACGGGAGTGGGAGAAGCAGCGCTCCACTTCTTGTGGTAAATATAACGAGCCGGGAAGGGAAGGCGAAACACCGAGAGGTTAAGTATACCGGGACTATACTGTATCAGCAACAAACTTGTAACGCACATGGTTAATGGTTTCACGAATCTTCACCTAATAACACTAATATCATTATATGTAGATTACTAAAAGGTTTAGTTTCCATACATTGTTATTATTTAATAAATATTGAGGATTTAGAAATACATTATTCACAAAAAATGTTGAATGTTTCAAAATACCGACTTACATTTTTGTGCAGTCCGTATTTGTGAAACGAATTTTAGAGTGTTTCATAAATGCTGTCAAATTTCTCACACTTTGTCCCTGTTGAAACATTCCAACGATTGACTTTACATTTCGCGTTTTACATTTTTTTAAATGAAACCGTTAAACATTTTAAAGAACTCTCGATTTTGTATAAGTTAGAATTAGTTCTACATCTACATGGTTTGAAAAACACAGTATTTAATTAAGTGTAAACCTAACCTAATAAGTAAACCTTTCGCATATCTAGTTTTTGTTTTTTAGTTATGTTATAGATGCTTTAAAATAAAATAGTTCCTGAAACAACAATTCGAAAATTTGCAAATATGTTGTTACTTTTTTATATTCCTCATTCTTAACCCTTAGTTTCGTCGGCTATTTTAAAGCCTTTTCCTCCCACTAAATGGGTCAAATATGTCCTGCCGCTTTAGAATGCTTAGTTGTGCAATTTATAAAGTAAAATTTGAATTTTCTCTGGGTCGAAAACGACCCTGGAGTCAGGATTAAGGGTTAATTTTGTAGTGTCCAATTATTTTTGATTAAAATGATTAAATTTAAACGTTTAAAAGTAATCAAACCATAATGATACGCTAGTAAATTATTACTTAGCAGACATGATTCTTGTTTGTGAAAAGTTTGTTTGTGATTGATTTCAGGAATTTCTCGATGCCGGGGTTAAGTACGAAAAAGTGATGATTCCAGGACATCAAGTCCCACCGATAGAAGCTGTTAAGCGGTAAGTTTATGATAATAAGTTACTTTTAGAATTCCATTAGATCCTATTTTCTAAATTTGAAATAGTTTGAAACTATTAATTCGTGAACTAAAAATGTTATTCACTTCATTAGTCATAAATTTTACTGATAAAGTATGAAAATGTACAATTTCATGTCACATTATTTTTACTATTAGATTTGCAGAATTAATTTTTGATTAGTACCTTTTTACAAATATATATTCATTCTTTAATATTTGTTGGTGAACACTTGACTAATTCATAGGAACCTCATTTTAAATTAGTATTATTGGACTAGTTTAGACTTCGAGAATACTCTTCTTTCGTTAATTTAAGTAATTTGAGGAGGACCCCGCACCAAATACATTAAAAATTGCTCTGGGTAGAATTTTACTAAAATTTGTAGTTTCGTAAGTAATCGAAAATTATTTTCAGTTTCTGGATAAAAGTAGTGATGACTTAAGTTTTTTAATTCATGAGTACAAATACGAATTAATTGAACTGTTTTTGAAATGTTTACATAAAAAAGCAGATTCAAAATAGCGATTTCATAATATAAAATATATTGACTTACATTGTAAGTAATCTGCCTTTTTCTCAATAGTTAGAGAAATTCCATATACGAGAAAATTGTAGAGCTTCAAAAGACCCACAATTTTTATGTTATTTGTTTTGTTTCGATAAAATTTGAATCCAGGAGAGTCTCGCAAAGTTACAACTACGTAGACTACGGAAAATCGATTTTTTAAAACAGGGCTCTAACCGTTATTTTGATTTCTGGTACGAAATACTCAGGAATGTCTAGAGTATTGAACTAAAAAAGAAATTTTCGTTTACGTGGAATATTTATTTATCCTTGGTTCAAGTCGACTGTAGGCACTTTTCGTTTTTAATTTGTTTTGTTTTTAATTTTAATTTGTTTCTTAATTTCTCGTCTGCTTCATTACTTCAGTTATAAAATAAAAGTTGAAAATCGATTGTACCTCGCGAACGTAGTAATAATTACTAACATTCTGAATTTTGGCAAAGCTAACATTTACATTCCAGACTGGTATGATAAAAATAACAAAAATTTTAATAAATTTTAGCAAAAAGAATAGGAAGTTTTCGCCTGATGCAAGTCTGTCCCCTAATAACCATGTAGAACAGTAACATTTCCAAAGAAATTTTTCGCCATGTACGTAAGTAAGCGTCATAAGCGATGTTTAGGCAAAGTAACCATCATTGTCCTATATTGAAAAAGCACCGGCAATCGTTTGGCGGTGATCGGATGTTTCCCTACATCACTAGTCAGGTACATTGATGTCAAGCTTGACATTGATGTGGCTATCAGGTGGTTATCGAATCGTATGCACGGGCCTTGTGGCAAAAACGCCAGCTGACGGCATCAGCATGTGCATGTGATTCAAATCGCAAGACGAGGGCGGTTACAACGGTAGCAAGCCCCTGAAGAAGCGATATTCACGCGCTACAGGTAGCGCTGTTGTTCGGCCATCAAAAGTAGCCGATCGTATAAACGGGTAGCGAATATAGGCGCTATATGCGCCGCTGCGGCGTGGGCGCCCTTCGGCGATCATTCCACCGAGATGCGAAAGAACATTCTCGAACTAACGCTTTTAAGACCAGCGTTAACCGCTTTAATTGGAACTGTATTTCACCTTTATTCCAACCTATGACGAGAGTATGTGCGTTCATTACTATTTATTCAACTATGATCGACCGTACGGCCTTGCTGGGAGCACCGGGATGTTCAAAGTACTTGGAAAGTTTCATTAGTTTATGAGTAATGGTTGCTCTTCTTCTTTGATTTAAAAACAAAAGAATCGGAGATAGGTGCTTTAGTAATAGTCGATGAATATGCAAATATAGTTCACTTAAAAAATAGAGTTTATTGTACCTGGAAGATTCCATGCGCCATCCTCGAGGGGTAAATCTCGAGGGTAAATTATGTACCCGACAACTCCTTTAAGAGACATTCCCAGACATCTCCCCATTAATCCGATCAAATCTCCCAACTTTTTATAATATACAGTAGAGTCCCGGTATATTTGCATCCCGCTGTATTTACGTCCTAGTATATTTATCCGGAGCCGTCTTGTTGTATTTACCTGCCGCCCCTCTCTTTTTCCCCACCCTGCCGGATTCGGTTTCAGGAAGGGCCTGACGTGACGTCAGGAACATAACGCGACTGAGGGGAGTGGGAGATGCGGCGCTCTCCTTCTTTTGATAAATATAATGAGACGTGAGGGGAGGAACCTAGCAGGTAAATATACTGGGACTCAACTGTATATGGTTACCATATGCAAATGATCGAATTACGTTGAAAATTTTATTACACTGACAGGCATTGTATAAAAAGTTTTCCTATTGTGACTTGGTCTCCAAGGACAGACTATTTACTATTATTTTAACCCCTTCGCTGTGAGGAGAAAAATGTGAAATGTGGGTAAAAATGTTAAGAATTTTGTAAGCCACCAAAATTTGTGAGATTGGGTACACTTGTGTTTTCGGGATCGCTGATTACGAATATGAAGTCCATTTTTAAAAATTCAAAATGGCGGATCCAATATGGCGAACATATATTTTTGAATTCCTTGGATTCTGTTGAAACCTGTTACGTGTTGAAATTGTTTCAAAAATAAGTTTATTTAAATTTCATGTCCTGAGTTACGATAATGTATTCACAATTACAGATAACTTAATAAACTATCGTACATTACAGTTTTTAACACTAGATGTGTAAGATAAGAGCAACACTACCCGAAATAGAAACAAGATTTTTGAAAACAAATATCAGATCCCCAATTACGTTGTTTCAGATCCTTGATTACAAATCGAACATTAGATTCTCAAAATTCTAATTTTAGATCCAAGGTGATTGACGCAATATGCCCGACGAATGTTGAGGATGAAACCGTGTTGCTAAATTTTTTTTATCTGGTAGGGAAGGGAGGGGAGAGAAGGTGTATACGACTTTGACGTTAAATTTTCACCTTTCACGATAACAAATGCAATGATAACGAATTTCTGTTTTAAACAGTAAATTCAAGTCCTTTACCTTTTAAATGCCGATGACGAAGATTTTGAAAAATTCGTCAAAACTGTTGTTTTAAATATTTTAAATCTTCTACTTTAAACAATAATTTCAAAACCAGACACCGACATTTTATGGAGTATACCCAAGATTATCTAGAAATAGTTTTGTTTTAAATTAACATAAATTATTGACTTTGTTAGGTTAATTAATATTTTGGGGCCTAAATCTTCGTCATCGGCGGCAGATAAGGGGTTAATAAGTTTTTATATATGTATTGGAGTTCAGAAATATACATTATGTAAACAATCAGAATCAAGTACTGCAAATAAATCTTAATTTGAAGATAATTTTTTCATTCTTTGACTTTTTGTGATTGGAAGTACATAAATTGTAATCGGAAATAACTAGCTGTGCCTGATTATAATTTACTATGTGTACAACTAAACAAATGTTGAGTACAAAATATATAACTTTCTATGTAGGTACTTAACGTGCAAAAGGTTTGATAATATTTAAAAATATTTTTCAGTGCATTTGTAAACAATAAGTAGTAATGTATTTATTAAAGGCATTATCTTTCACACGCTCTAAATACAAGAAATATTTTCAAATGTACGTCACAAAGAAAGGCAAAAAGTATCAGAGAGTTGTAATGTAACATGAAACTAATCGACTCCGTAGTAAATTCTATTAAACCTGGTATTAGAGCAGTTTCGTATTTACCAGCAATGCAGGAAGGTATTTTTCATGAAACAATTTTTCATATCGAGCCTGTTTTTACCACAAGTGGCAACTTCTTCGAGCGTTAAATAACAACCTTTTCTTGGACTCCCATTTCGAATATTTAATTGGGAGCGCCTTCATATTTTCTAGTTAATTGCAATTTGATATTTGTTTTCAAACTTTTAAGGTGTTTGTTCAGTATTTTATAGATCCATAAGTTGCAAGAGGTGAGGCAGGTTCGTTGAAATTTTCTTCCTGATGCACTTGGAGTAATGAGAAATCGTGTCGTAAGCTTATTTTCAAATTACATCTATAATTACACTGGGTGGTAGTCTGCAAAGGTCTAGTTTTATTTTTAAGTAGCATGGGACAATGATTTGTTGTACCAGTGAACGGGATCTAGTTCAATGTTTTTTATTCGCAGCAATGTCGGTTGTCAATACCAGGTTGCATTAAAATACTTGTACTAGTAAGAAACGGTTTTAAATAAACATCATAATCAATGTTTTATACAAGACAACAGTATTGGAGGATGTTACATCGTAAGAATGATCATTTCTTATTCTTTTTTAGAAGGTACCGTAAAGTTTTAGGCTTTGAAACATAATTAGACGTCTTTAAATTTAATTTAAAGTCTTTAAATCTTTATAAAATTACAGGACAGAATTATCAAAAAATAAAAATAATTACATACATCTGACATCTCACATCCTTCGACTCAAACTATTTTACGACGGTAAACTGACTGTGCTTTCTTGCAAGTAGTGAAGTCACATTTAATGAAACGTGTATTTATGAAGTATATCTATGTATGTTGCGTTACTGTCTTCAAACATACATGAGCGACAAATTGTTTCAAAGTATCGTAGAATTAAAAAAAACGTTGGTTCCTACATCATTGTTTGGCGTCGCCAAAGTATCCCCAACATTTAACAGGCTTGAAATATCTGAAAAAGAAGTATTAAATACCGCAGCGATTCGACGTCAGAGGAATAAATAAACTAACCTTACCATACGTTTAATGAAGAACATTTTACGTCATAGAAATAGAAAACCTTCTAATCGATTAAAATCGATTTGCAAAGGCTAACAGGAACTTATTAAATATTTTCCAAAAAGGATTATCATCGATATGCTTATCGATATCTTCTTTCGCAGTAATATTAAGCTCAATGTCATTAACGATAACGATAACTGATATTTCTGAAGGAAAGTAATTTACCTTTCATTCAATTATTGAAATTTCTGTAAATAATAAAAAAAAAATCTTGGCAAGTGAGTGAGATTGTTTTACCGCCGTCATGAAGTGCAGTTGTCCTCCGAATGTTGCATCTTGGAGTGGCTGCACTCAACATACATGCATCGGAATCGGAGATGGAGTAGCATGATAACCTTTGCACGGCGCCACATCACACACACGCTTTCATATCCGCATAAGTTTCTCTCTTTTTCTCTTTCTATCTCTTACTCTCTCTTCCCTGTGCTACCCTCGGTGCGAGGCTGGGATGCAAAACAGGCCCATGGACCAGCCAGCGGGCTAATTAACTGCAATAAACGTCTGATGATTTACCGAATGCCTGGGCGGCGTGTTTCTCGCACGCATCGTGAATAAATGCAATTCCCCCCACCAGACTCAGCTAACCATCCTCATTTCTTTTCGCGAAACGTCACGGGTACAACCGGGGTAATTTTCCATTTATACGCTCTTGAACCCTGTCAATGCGAATTAAGATGGGGAATGACACTTTCCGTTTCGCGAAGGGGACTCAATTTTTATTTTTAGTCCTAATGGGAAGACGCCACTCATACATGCTTCACAATAGAGGGGACAATTAATAGTATCTTTCGATACAAGTGGGCAAAACTTTTTTCTACGAATGTGAGGGTTGGAGGCCGAGTCGAAGGCGAGGTCCACATTCACACTCGTTGAAAAAACCTTTTCCCACATGTGCCGAATGATATTTTTCGACGTCAGCGTACGGATAATGTGTCCGAAAAAGATATTCTTAACACTCCGGGAGTAGAACTGTATTTCGTGCCCTGTAGTGAAAACTTCGGGTGCAACTTATGGAGTCCCTCGTGCGTCGTATTAATAAAAAATTGTATGCAATTCGCAGCTGTCAAAGATCGGTAGTTACGCCCTTGTTACACAATATCCTATTTTTTCATGGTTGAGACCATTCTTCACCATGTGAAGAATTTAGCTATTGTTCAGAAGCTATTCTCTAAAATTCTCACAATGAAAACTTTGAAATTTCGCTGCATATAAATCTGCCAAATGGACCACTATTCGTTAAATGGGCATTTTTATGAAGTGACGTTTTACTTTTGTACGGTACAGTTAAAACATGGACTATTTTACTATATTACAGGCGGAATCCATTTCAAATCATGCAGGCCAACTAACTTCAAGTTATAGCATTAGTTGTCCTTAAAATATGTTATTCTCCATGAAAAATAAAGGGACACGTATTTTTTTTTTATTTTTCATAAAAACTTTGTTTAACGAAGTTACCTGGATTTAAACTTTGAAAGGTGAAACTTTAAAAAAGCTCTAAAACTACATTATTTCGCCCGGAATGTAAGAATTCTGCGCAGAATATGATAGCATTGTTTGTTTAAAAAAAAATCAATATTTCCATTAGACTGTCGCAATCAGTGACACCGAAAATACTTAAAAATCTTCTTAGAGCTTCCGGTCTGGACAAAAATTCTCCTACCTGTCAATGTGGTTTAGCCGGCGTCAAGCTTATAGCAATTATTCGTCATATTGGTAAAAATTTACGGTAAAAATTTAAGACAAAAAAATGGGAATTTTCGAGAAAATGTAATTTGTTTATTTTTAGTAAATCACCCGTCATTTTGTTAATTTTGCAGCTTTTTAAAAATTGTAAACGGGATTTAGAAGCAGACAGGCCTCCGAAAATACCCAAGAAAAAAATTGGTTACATTAATTAGAAAAAAAATTACCGGCGAAACAATGTTTTTTTAGTGCTTTTTTAAAGTTTCATCTTTTAACGTTCAAATCCACATAACTTCGTTAAACAAAGTTTTTATGAAAAATAACAAAATACGTGTCCCTTTATTTTTCATGGAGAATAACATATTTTAGGAACAGCTAATTCTACAACTTGAAGTTAGTTGGTCTGCATGATTTGAAATTGATTCCGCCTATAATAATGTAATCTAAACAAACAACTTATTCATAATTCTCATTAAAGCATCGTGCATTATTGTTAAAAACTATCGAGTATGAGTGGACAGTCTAATTCGAATGACATGTACTAGATTTCACGTCCCTCAATCTGAACTTTACGATGTACAGATATTCAATAAATATCCAATTCAAATAGTGCAATTATTCATCTCTCTGACTTTGAAAGCTGCGAGTGACGTAATTCAATCCTGTGTTCGATCATCACTTTGGGTGCGGAAGGACAGGATTTTATGTCTTAAGGAAAAATGAAATACAGCAAGAACATCAAGGCCATGATGCTTCGAAGAATGCTTACATCGTATGAAATGAAGTTATTTATTATTTTTCAATCAGTTATTGTTTATGCATTTCGTTTTTATTCCAAGAAAATGCAAACCAATAAGAATGTGGAAAGCGAACGTACAGGGAATTACATGTTTCATTATCAGTTGTCCGCCAAAATACACTTTTTGTAATAATTATTGTAATTTATTACAAAAATAAATTATAAATTAGTTGTTTGATGTTTCGAATTGGTATTATACGATTAATTTGTCTGGTGTAAGTTGAATAAATAATTGTTTCCTTAGAACAATTTTACTTGTTATAGCTATTTGTTTAAAATTTCGAAAATTCGCATGTGCCATTTATTGCAGTGCTTTACATTAATAATTGTCACAACATTAAATACCAAAATATAAATTGTACACGGAAAAGAGGAAGTAGTTGATTCAACTAAAAAAGTAGAAAATTCAACAGCATTATGCTCCTGAACTGTTATTGGCAATGTAGTGATTATGTCCGGGTTGTTATTTCAAAACTAATATCATTAGGGAGTATGATAAAAAAACCGACAAATCAAAAAGCTGACAGGTCAAAAACCGACAGTCAAAAAACTGATAATCGAAAAGCCGACAGTAAAAAAACCGTCACTTCACAAAATGATAGTCCGCTTGTCGGTGTGTCATTTTTTTATGTGTCGGCTTTTTAACTGTCTGCTTTTGGACTGTCGACTTTATGACTGTCGGTTTTCCGACCTGTCGTCTTTTTGATTTGTCGGTTTTTCGACCTGCAACCATTAGGGATCGTGACTAACTATTGTAATTTTTTAATACAGCTATTTCAATTAATTGGCAGTTGTTTTCTATATTTATTAATCAAAGTAGTCGTATAAACAATTTGTATTCATTGAATGAACTAGTTTATTCATTAAAAATTATACAAATTGCATTTCTGTTTATTAGTGTTACATGAATAGTATAAAATTGTTATAAAAACGAAATTCAACCCTTACTTGTCATACTTTAGACCTTACTTGTTATACTTAGTATTTCTTTGGACCCTATAAACAATATTTCATAAATAACAAGAACCAAAATGGACCCTAGCATGCCAAATAAAGGTTATTCCTATTCTGTCAGTTTATTGCAGTCAACATGAAAAACTGCAAATCAGGATTATTACAGACTACAATACTAGTCCAGTTTACTTACTAATTGTATATATATATAGTAACAGCTATTATTTGTACGTCCAGGTATATCTATTGGTTTAAATCTTGCAATTTAAGTTTGCTGTTGTCGGTAATATGTCTTCCATATCTCGTATTAGCAACATTTTTCCTATTTATATAGCAGTTGGCACAATCCTGTTTCTTCCCTATAAATTTACTAACTAGTTCGTTCTGTTAACTATTTATAACTATTGATAACTGTTTGGATTGTTAAATCAACTACTTTCTTTTTCCGTATAACGTATACACTCCATCAGCGCACAGTATACATAATACAACCTTTTATATTTTCTCAATTTGTAATAGTGAAAATTCATGATTCTCAAAATTAGGTATGACAATTGTTATGTTTGCATTCTTGCGATGTACAATTTTACTATTTTGAATTGAGAAAATATAATATTTAATTCTGTAAAAGAATATTTGTTGTTGTGAAAGTGATACATTGGTATTGTTAAATATTTTGTACCACACGGAAACTAAGGATGTGTTGGGGTCAACCAACCGCTTAATGCTCTAAAAGACATGTCGAAAAATTGGTTAGATCAACTAAGAAAATAGTAAAACTAACTAATTCTTTGGTTTTGTGTTCTCCAATTCATTTCTTAGTGAAACTATTTATATTTGGCTGTCCCTCCAAATTTAACGTCTGGATTTGAGAACACGAAACGATTGGTTGCTGCAACAAATCCTCTTTTCTGTGTGTTGCAAATATCGGAAAAAAATTGAGAAAATCGCTGATATGCTCTAAAGTTAACGACACCAAAAAATATTGACAATAATAACTGGACATCTTGAAAGAATTATTAATAAAAATTACCAAACTTTTTCAGACGCTCCTGATTTTGGTTATAATTTAGTAGTTTTTAGTGGTTGTTCAGTAAAAGTTGTGAAAATTTGATGACATCCTTAAATTGAATTTCTTTCATAAAGGAATCTTCAAATGCCCAATCGTTTATGTACAAAGTAGACAATATGTTCTAGAATGGCAATTAATATCGCGAGCCATACTCCCACTAAAAGTACAACCATAATTCCGTAAATGTGGATAAATTGAATTGGATTAAAGGGGTCTTCAGTAGGGACGTTGGCTACTGAATTTATAAATTTTTTGGCTTCTCTATCCATCAATCCAGTTTCGTACAACTTTATCATTCTGAAAAAAGGCCTCAGTTAATTTTATCGTTTTTAAAAGATCTAACTACAAAAGTCAGGAAATTTTGCAAGATAGGCACTATAAATTAAAATATGTGTAATTTACCCAAGGTCAAAAGCTCGCTTGTACTGATATCCTCGTTTAAATGCCGATGCTAAATGAACATTGAAGAATAGTGATCCAGAAGGTTCCATGTGACACATACTCTTCCCGAAAACTTTGAAACGTTGATTTGAATCAAAAGCTGTGTATTTTTTATATTTGTCAAAACAAACTAATCCGTACATTTCTTCAATATTGTCAACATAGATCAATCGCTTTCTGAACCGTGGTGAAGGCCAATAGGTTGCCATTTCAGCCTTAAGTTTAAAACGAATAGATATATTATTTTTTGTGATATCAAATTTTGTGAACTTTACGTCATTGTGAAATAATCACCTCCAACATTTCATTTGTAGATGTGCTATTAATGGTTAGAACGATGTAGCTAGTCTTGTCCAATAAACTTTGCATGTCACTGAATGGCGGAATAAAAGTTTTATACACCATCGATCGTACTGAATAAGAACTGAGTGACGAAATTATTAGCCAAGAAAAGAAGACCAATGACACATAAATCAATTTTGATCTACGGAATAGTGTTTTCGGATAGGATCCTAAAATTTAAGTAATGTTATGGAAAAATATGTTTTTAAAAGGAGGTTAAAAATTACCTTTTGACGTTGCAACCGCTATAACATAAAAACAATAGTCGAGTAAGGAGAAATTGTTTCTTTCTCCATACATTTTAGATAAGATTTTTTCATTTGCGTATACCGCCATAGCAGAGATAAATATTAATGTGGGGAATAAACACCACACGGATGGTGAAAATACTCGAGTTATCCAATCAGTGTTAAAATGCATATCTGGTTTTACATACAATTCCGTGCTACATTATGATCATAAGTAAATGGTTAATATTTTATATTTTTTAACGATATTAACAATTAAATAATTAGTACGTGTTACCTAAATTTCCAGAAGCCAAACATTATATCAAATTCGTCCGCATACAATCGTGAACTTAATATCTTCGGCAAAATATCCGATTCATTTCGCTGCACAATTCCTATTATTCCATCGTAAGTGTTATTTGGATATTTATTTCCCAAACGCTCCTTTACTTGTTTCTTTACCATTCTGTAATAGGTGTAATGATTGTACATTAATAACTAAATGTATTGCTCATAAATACAAATACCTACGTAAAATTTAAGAAGTTTTCAAGCATTGTCCATATGTTGCCTCCAATACCAGTTATTTCCGTACTATTTGGTGGAAATTCTAAAAGTGCTCTGTCCTAAAAAACAATCAATGTAAAATCTTGTAATTATCTAACTTAACAAGCCACGTTTAGTATGTAATTTTTGTTAATTTACATTGAAATAAGTTAATTTCAATTTAGCCCCTTTGAAATTGTGTGTTTCCAATGCGCGAGTTCGCAAAATATCTTCCTCTCTTTTAACCGCAAATGAAGGTGTGTTGGGAAGTGGTTCAAATTTTTGTGACTGCTTCCTCCAAATAATGACGCTGCAATTTTCAGAACTTGAGAACGTTATTAACAAACTAAAAACAACCAAACTAAACGGTAACATTTTCGTTGCAATTTGTTTAGCACCAGTGCGATATTGGATTTTGTTTGACATTTTCTTTTCAGTTCAATTGTGAATTATTAATGAAAATAATACCATAAACAGTAACCCTGTACTTTGACATGCACATATAATTACGAAATTTTTTTATGTAGATAACTGCAGCACTGACATTGGTTAAATTTCGTTTAAAAAAATTTAAACTACATAAATAAACTTTCACGTTGATAAATTTCGTATGTGTAATTTTAATTAAAGAAAATGTTGCCGTTTTTGTAGATATTATCAGGTTCTATTTCAAGCTTTCGTCGAAAATACATTCTCAAGGTCCTCTACAATTTTATAAGCAATTTACTTTTATCACTAGTGTCTAATCATATCATTTTCTCTGATTTTCCTATGTGCTGATAAAACTGACTAAAATTATAACACCGTAATTTCAGCAAATTATACGCTGTTATTTCTTCTAGCAAAATCATTGTACGAAATTCGTGTTAAATCTGATACGAAGTAACAAATTAATAGAAATTTGTGTTCGACGCAATATATTTAAAAATAATATTTTAAAAGTAGCAAATTTTTATTTTTATTATTTAGATGAATTAACCGCTTGGGGCATAGTGACAGTAGTTGATTATACCTATTTTTAAACAATTTTTGGACTTTAATAATAGTTTTCATGCGATTTATTTACTCTATTTGTAATTTTCTATTTACATCGAACGGTTTTAAAATTGATGTTCATTTATTGATCCTTAATAAACAAATATTAACAAAGGACTTTTTTTAATAGGAAAAATATATTATTGAACAAATTTGTAGATTTACGGCTTTTGGAGTCACTAATTATAAATTCTACGTGAATTTTTGAAAATTCAACATGGTGGATACGTGATGGCAGATTCAATTAATAACAGTTATATCATCCAGATGATACTGGGATAATTCAAGTATTTTTGCGGTCACTGATAACGAATCTGGTCACTGATAAAGAAATATAAAAATGACGAATCCAAAATGGCGATCAATATTTCGAATATTTTTAGAAGTACATCCAATTTTATCAGGAACTGGATAGAACATTTTAAAGCAACTTTCAAACTTTTCATCGGTCAGTTTGAAACCGCCATTTTTAATTTTGAAAGTCTGTGGTCAGATTCACAATAAAAAATGTAACACAATTTAAACATTACTTAAGATGATCAAAGTATTTCAAAAACATGTATTTTCAATTATATTACAATTTTTATTTTTATTAAATGCTTTATTATCTACGACACACATAATACATACAAAAATAAACATAGGCAATTGGTGGCGTCAAGAATGCACGAAAAATTCTTGTTAAAAAATAAAAACCGAATATAAAGTTCGCAGAAACTTTCCCTCAATTTATTTTAAAAACCGACGATGTACTCTGCACACAGGTGTTCGACTAAAATTCACAAAAAAAAAACAGTTTTATTACATTAATAGCAATCAACTAGAGAAAGATTTTCCACTGTTTCTGTCGAATGTTTGTGCAATAAATTAAAAATTTGTACAATATTCACCTTGTATTATTTTTCTCATTTTCGGATTTTACTTTAAATTAAATTTATTTAAAATTATTTCTGTAATTCTGGATTATCTAGGAAGAACAGTTGTTAGCAGTTGCTGTAACCATTTATTGTAGCTTTTCTGTCAAAACCAATGTCCAGTTTTCGTAGGAAGGTTATGTATATTACTCAAAATTTTAAAAATGTATCCTCGTCAAGGTATATTAACCCATTAACGCCGAGAAGGACACATTTCCTACTTCAATTTCAATCAAGTATTCATATGAAAATTAAAGATCCAAAAAATTAAAATGTATGTGTCTTGTTATTTTCGAGATCGGTCATTTCAATGGAATTGTCAAAATTGAGCTATCTTAATTACAAAATTAGCAGAGAATTTTGTGTTTAAAACTTAACAAATTTTTTCATGAAAACTGCAAACTTTACAAAAAATGTTGTGAGAACAAACGTTTCTTAGAATGTGTCAAAGAATATTCTCAATTTCTTTCGGAATGTGTTGAAGTGCAAAAAGTGTCCTTCCCGGCGTTAATGAGTTAAATGAATTTGTCCAAAAGAATTAATTCAATTTCAATTGCATAAATTATTCCGTGTCTGTTTTTATCAACTTTGATCAACAATCATTTTGACGTGAAAATCTGAATCGCAAATTCCGAACTCCAAATAAATTTTTTTTCGTGTTTGTATTTCAAATTTTGAATTAAATTATTCTTTAGGCTCAATCTCATCAAACTCACGGTTCAGAATTGTAAGGGGAGTGTATGAGGTTACAGAAATTTTATTATAAAGAATGTTCAGTCAAATCATGTGCCATTTTTTAAGTAATACACGGATTTTCATTCGGGTTTCGTCGACCAGATCATTGTATGTGTAGGTAGCGCATTCGTATAGAGCAATTAAAATGGATAGTAAGACTCCTATAATAAGTATCAGAAATATCCATTTCACTTGTTCCAGATTGACGTTATCATATAATGGTTCTTCATCATTGTAACTTTGTAAAGGTAACATTGCAACGTACAACCGACGTAATAAGCCGCATTCATTTAATTTCAATGCCCTATAAGAAGTTTTGCATAAGTTAATTTGTCTTTTATTAGTCCATTGTTTAAAAGGAATAGAATATAGCATAGAAATCGTACGTACGCAACATCAAACGTTTTCTTATATTTGAAGTTTTTTCTGATCCCTGAGGTGATCCACGTATTTATGTACGAAGGTCCAACTGACATGACCTTGCATAATTTTGATCCAAATATTGCCTGTCTTTGCTCAAAATCAAAAGCAGCAAAAGTTGGGTCCGAAGAAAAGCACACACTGTCATATATATCTTCATCTGCCTCGACAACAAGACGTTGGTAATCCTTTTTATTAAGAAAATACGCGATAGCTTCTTCCTGATTTAATGGAATTACTTAATAAATTTCGTGCAAATATTAAGCATTAATTCTTAAATATAATAATTAATTGTAATTGCAGGGGAAACATTACCTTCAGCTCTTTATTTAATGTTGGATCGTATTTCATTATAAGGTGATAATCGGTTTTCTGCAATAATGTTCGTATGTCGTCGAATGGTGGTGTGTACGTTTTTGTCACCAAATATACAATACAGCTAGAACTATACACCACTGTGAGTAGCCAAGAAAATGTGTTAAAACAGATGTATATGATTTTCGATTGACGTACAACATGATTTGGAACTGAACCTGTCATTTTAGGTTTGCATTATTACTTTAAGGAAAATAGAAGAAATTGTAGAATACCTTCCGATATAACATGAAAATCATAAATACCTCTTGCAGTCATTAGGGCCATAGCATAAAAAATGTAATCGCCAAAGGTAGAGTGAACTTCAGTTTCAATTTTCAATACGTTCGTAAATGTTTTATGAAATACGTAGGCACATATGGTTGATAAAATTATCAACATAGCTATCGTAAACCATACTTCATTCGAGAATGTATGGAATATCCATTTTGCATCGTGATTCACTATCGGTTTTACGTATATTCTGTACCTAGGACATTAAGCATCGATATCGATAATTAAATCCCGGGATTGATGTAGATGGCGTTACCTGTGCCATAATGCTTTTGTTTTTCGCTTGTATTAACATTCAAAAGATACGCGTACATATATATCATGAATTAGGTCATTGTTGTTCCCAAACCGAAGATGAAAAGCCGATACATTAATAATTGTTTTCTTTAAACGATTAATAAAAGCCATTTTCATGTGTTAACCAAACATTAGATTTTAATGAGACAAAGTAACGTTAAAAGCTCATTGAAAACAATTGCTTATGTAGATCTAAATGCAATCCAACAACCATTGAAGACAAGCCAAATTTTCTAATTATAGTCATGCCAAAATATTTCCGCAAAGTACTTAACATTATTATGCCTAATTATTGTAAAGTGAAGTGGATGATATAACCTCTAAAAGTATAAAAAGTCGAAAATTTGGGTATGGACGCTATTTTTCAAATAGGCACCGCTTTTGCTCACAAACGTGGATAGAAATATCGTCAGCTTAAAGCTAGACAAAACATAAGACAATTAACAGTTACTAATCAAGTAAACAAGTTGCTTGTGACAAAGAATAAGCTGATGTTTCTCGAGGATAAGGCACTAATCCCTCAGTCGATAAAAATTATAGTTCAATTCAACGATTTATGGTTAGAATTGATTCCTATACATCCAGATCTAGCCTCGTCGGACTTAGCTAATCATAATTTAAAATATTTGGCACTTATAATGAGGTTGTAGCTACAGATGAAGTGCCTATTTTGAGGTAGTTGACAATTTGTTCGATAAAAATGTTGTTGTAATGGACTTGACGAAGCAGATGAAATTTAGCAAAAAGGTATTTTTAATGGTTAAGCCCGAAACTTACCTATATTTTATATTTAAGTAAAGAATATTACCTTGCTATAATTTGAGGAGTTAAATAGGAAACAACATCCATAGTTTCTTCTGTAAATACCATTTTTGGTATAATGACTGTCCTGTTATTTTGTACAAGTCTTAGCAAACCATCATATTTTCCATTCGCCATTTTTTCACCAGTTTTTAAAATACGCACTTTCCTCGGTACTAGGCTAAAATATGATATGTAAATTGCAGATGAAATATTCGTTATTTAATATTTATTAAATTAATATACATACGTAAAATTTGTTACTTCAGCGATCAATGTCCAAAGAGTGCCAAGATATCCTGCTACTTTTGTATTATTTTCAACAAAAGTGATTAACCCCTCCTCCTATTATGATTATTATAAAAAGTTGTTAAAATTTAAAAAAATCAGATAAATATTTGGAGTGAGTTGTATATTTCTGCAAACCTGCACTTACTTCGAAAGAATGCAGTGGCACTGGCGTCCCTTCAAAATTATGCGTTTCAAGCGACCGGCTTTCTACGAAAATTGCATTTTTCGCAGCTGCAAATGTAGGTATACTAAAGAGCGGTACAAATCTTTCAGCTTTCTGACTCCAAATGATTCCATTGCAGGACGAAGAAAATCCACACTTATTGTAAAGCATAAAAGCAAAAAACCATATTTTCATGATTGCTGCCGTATTTTTCCAGCGAAAGAAATTTTAGTATTGTTCTGAAGTGTCAAGGGACATCATCTAGTTAGATGCATCTAAGGCAATTTGGATGTATGCATATGTAAAAAGCGTAAAAGGTATCATTTCCTGGCATTTATGTCGGCGTGTAATGTAACGTGATGTTATCGTTTAATAATATGGTGTATAGATGGAAATTACTTCTTTGATCCTAAATATTTCATTTTACTTTTTGCGTTTTAACTTTTCGTCTCATATCTTGTTTAGTATATTAGACTAATATCGAAGACAGTGTTGAGGATACTAAATAAATTTTATCACGTTTATCTGAAGTAACTAAATATTGGGTCTTTAAAATTCCAATCCGATATTCATAACTTCGTGACATTTTTAAATTATGTCAATATTTGCGCTCAAAACCTTGTTTTTAGTTTTGGAAACTTACTTTTAGTCAATAACTTAGGTGTGGCAAGCCTGAAAAATTGTCTTTAAGCATAAATCTCGACTAAAATTAAACTTTGCTGGCAGAAAGTAAGACTTTAAGAGCAAATATTGACTTACTTTAAGAAAATTAGCTGAATTTTATACTGAAATTAAGCCTTTTACAGTGCTTAATTTGAGATGTAACAATTTTAGGGCTTTTTTTCTGTGCATCAAATGATAGGTCTCTAATATATGTCATATAAAATATAGATTTCATATAATAAAATATTTGTTATTTGGCATTGAAAAGTGTTTATTTTACATTATTTTCTCCTATATATCATAAAAGTGAAAACGATTAAATGTGTTAATTAATTTTATAGAGCTTAGGCCAATATCGTCATACATCTTTGGGATTTCGTACAGTTTAAAATATATGTCAGAAGTCAATGCTCGTAATGCATTCAGAGATAGCATTTAATTTAACTCTCTCTTGAAAATTATGATACGAAACACTGATTTTCGTATATAACTTTAATAATTTGTATTACATAATCTTTATTTTGCCACTTGATTATTTAGATTCTGTAATTATATATTAAGATTTTTTAATTTGAACTGGTTTTATTTTCAATGAACTACATGTATGAAAAAATGTATTCTTAATTTTTTAAAGTATCCTATAGTTTCTAGACAATATTATTACATCGATGGAATAGAGACTGGAATGAGTTGGCCTTAACCGTGGCTTTCACGCGCTTAATAGCAGACGGAACTCATCACGCGAATGTGCATGTATTGAGAGGAGAATGACTGAACTTGAGTGTCAAGTCATATGCCCTGAATTTTTACTGTATGTCATTGTGGCAGTCCCGACATTGCATTTTATAAGCCTTTTAGCCTTTCACTTTCAACTGCCAATTCTATTTCAATGCAAATTACTTTTATTTCATTATTATTGTAATTGAGTCTGTTATCGAATTGTTTATTGCAAATTATTTTATTGAGTATTCCACTACTGCAATAATTACAGAATGCACCAAATGTGAAATTTTTTAGTTACATAAATATGTAAGTCGAATATGTTTTACTATTATTGATCATTATTTATGCCTGCAATCTACATAATCGTTTTTTAGTATCGATATTTATCGATATTATGATGCATTTTTTAAATATATCGAAAGTAGGTATAGGATAATAGAAATGATTTTTCTGCAGAGGATGATTTTCATAATTACAAGGAAATGTGGTATTTTCAGTGTGCATTCAAAATTCGAATTATCTGTAACCTGAAAAATTCAAACGGGCTCTTGGTCAGATTTTTAGAGGGAATTCCCCGTGAGTCATAAGATATGCATATATAAACTCGTCGTAGCCGGATGGTGGAATGCAATTCCGAAACAGCTTTCTGATCAAATTTAAAAATGCATCATTTCGCACGCAGATTTCCAAGTATTCATTTGGTACTTCCTCAAATTAGTATTTCAAACGTCAACAATTTTTTGTTAAAAGTAAATACAAATGTTGAAAAATGCGGGGACAACGAGCAATTGATACAATCCCATTTTTCAACCAAATCGATCTTCCGTTGGACAGTACTGAATGAAATGAAAATTGCTCACTCCATGCTGAAGACACTGCAGCATCCTAAGGTGGAAAGGTCAAAGGACGATCTCTACCGTTCGCTTAATTTTGGCATCATTTCGAGCTTAATAGAGGGCCGCACTACGGTTCGGCCTCTCATCAACCCGATTTGTATAATACGAGGATAAAGTGGTGATTCGCATCGGTCGTTAATAGCCTCCAGGAATGCGAATCCAGTCGATGGATCGGGCCTCATCCTTTCGTGCTCAAATGCTTCTCGATTTCTTTGACCGGACCTGTCGGCTGCGCCGATTCGAACTGTGTAATTAACTGCATTCTCGATAGGGTCAGAACCGATCGGCTATTCCTTTAGAGACATTGAATGGGAGCACAAGGCATAAAGCTCGTAGTTAACCTAGGCGCCACTTAATGGCTTAGACACTTTCCCTGAATCAGTGAATTATTTTTGCGGAAAAGTAGTCTGGTAGGAATAAGTATTTTCGGTTTCAAATTTGTTTATGTTAGCACAAAACCATATTTTATGTCAGTACTTCAAATTTTGTTAGAACCGCCCGCAGCTGATGGATTAAGGATGCATATTTCTTGAATATAGAACAAATCACATCTTTCTTGCGATAATAAGATCTGGGTCCAGCGAGATATGCGCCGCCAAGCGGTGAGAGTTAGATATACATCAGTTTCTCCACCACACCATTAACACGATGTCAAACCTGATGTCTAACGTGGCTTTTTTTTTAGGCTTTGAAAATTTTCACTGTATTGCACACATTGAAACTCCTTCAAAAAAGACTAATCGTTTGAAAATCACTTTTTTGCAATAAAATCTCAAACCCTGAATGGGGTTTCAGCGAATTTATGTATAATGTCTTAGGGGAGTTTGGAGTGGTTGTTGGCAAATCTAACGAACAATTATGACAATAATTTTATATTTTATATCTGGATCAGGCATTTAGAATGTGCAGCATTGAATTTTGAAATTCTAAGAAAGATCGCCATATTGAATTACGAAATTTTAAATGCAAATTTCGTAATTATGAAATGTGCTTCTAAAGGTTAACAAAAAACTATGCGCTTCTAATTTATTTAAGGAAAAATTTTATAATAAAAATTATTTGACATTCACGGATAGATAGAAAAAGTTCCTGAAGATGGGGTTTGAGGTTAAGATTTTATTGCACTTAATATTCAAGATATCCTTGACCTCGGCCGGACCTTTCCTCTCCTCATTTTCCGTTGGGGTTAAACACTCGCCGTACTTTGTGCACATTACAGAGAAAGTAGTTGTTAAGTTACTTAACACTCGGCTTTTATGTTACTAGAATGTTTGCAAAATAATGATAATGCCATACCTGAAAGGCATTTGCCAAGTGTAATATAATATAAGGTTGAGTATGTAAATTGTGATGATAGAGAAAAGATTTTATTATCCGCTTATTTTGTTTTATATTTTGTCTGGGTAGATAGTAAACTGTTATTTAATGTAAATCTAAAAATGTACATCACATAAATCAAATGCATTGTGTTCTAGCACCTTACTCAAAACAGTTCAGATTACCTACCTGATTCAACATTTTTTAATAAGAGTTAATGCGTCCCGTTGTAATGCGGTAGGTGTTGAAAAGTTTCATCAAAATCAAACCTGTTCATCGGAGGTAGCATTTCATAAATTGGCTGAATCTCGTAACAGCCACCTGTTATTTCGCGAATGCGAATTTCTAAATTTATCTCGCTCCTTTGACTCTGTTTCGCAAGTACCACTCGTGCGCCGGTAATTAAGCGGTCTATTAAATTATCCGAGGATGTCAGAACATTTTGCCTTTTGATGTGAAAAGAGTGTAGGTGAATTAAGAAAACCAAGATCTCCTGATCTACCGACGAGACGGGTTCTTCGGGAATATTTACAAGGTGATTACATCGCAACTCCAGATCGAGGAATCTTGATAACGATCCAGTATACCTCGAGATCACTCAGTGTTCAGCAGCTTCGGTCCAGAATATATTGAGAAATTTCTCTTCCATCGAAAATCATATTTCTTATTGAAATTCGGGATAAATAAGGCACGTATTTTCGTTTAGTAAAAAATTGACCTACTAATACGATAAGTAAGTCAAGTGATCTTTGAATTTTCCGGAGCTCAAAGTTTTTAAACCACACAAAAATTCCAATTTCAAAAGCCCTGATGATGTACGGTTTATAAATTCATTAAATGATTAGTTATATTTTTAATTAATGTATATTATTAAAGTCCTTAATATTTTTATTAGAGATATTAATTTATTTTATGTATATTTAAGATCCCATCGAGGTGACTCACTCGCGTTTTCATTTATGATTACGATTTCAGAATTAAACTACTCTACGAATTACAGATAATCTCCGAGATAGCACTCTCGTTAAATGTGCAAACTGAGATTGAGCAATTTTACAAGGAATGCAATATTAATTGAATGAGGGAAACGAGTGACGAGAGATTCCGTGTCTTTTCGCAACCCTTATTAAAGTGTTTCACTTTTCATCCTAATTACTAAATACATCTTGTAGAATTTTTATATTCCAAAATTTAAAATTAATCAAACGTAATGCCACAAGGAAAATAATTAAAATTTTAATTTCGTGGAATTTGTTAACCATTTATAGAAAATACGAGATTTTGAATACTTGTTAGGTTAGTATTCTGATTTTGATTAGAATGAAAGTTGAACCAGGTCGGGATAGAACGGAACATAGAAAAAGTCGAAAGAAGAAGGAAACGCTGACAAAGGCATTTGCTATTGGCGTTACACAGTTTGATAACTTTGTCGTGATATAGGAAGTTCCAGCGATTTTATTCACGCATACTAGTCGGTTTTCTTTCCTTAAGTGTACTAATTTTCCTGTTTTCGAAGTTTCCAAAGTGTACTAATTTTCTTGTTTCCCGACGTTTCACGGAAATGCCAGTTAGACGACAGTTGCTAATCGGTTAGCGAATCACTTGGACTACTGTGTGGTTTTCCTCTCTTTTCGAAATTGTTTGAACTGCCTGGCATGAAAATGGATTTTCAATTTGCGAATTTCGAAAGTTTTAGGGAGTTTTCTGTATTATAAATTCGTTTATACCTTTTGAGGCACATTCTATTGAATATTAAATAAGGGTTAATTATTCCAGCTTTATTATTTTGCGAGTGAATGGGGATCAGTGTTAACTGCACTGCAAATTTTGAGTTCCTGAAGAATTATCTTAAATATTGGCATAAATTTCCTCGACATTTTCCTCCAATATTGTTAGATAATGGCATTTTCTTTCTTATTCTTGTATTCTTTGTTATTCAGGCTATAAAAAAGCTGGTAAATTCATTAACCCATTAACGCCCATGGGCACACTAAAAAATATTAGCATTTACAATTTGAAATAATCTAAATAACCCTTTTTTTCATAAACGTTATAATTTGGTTTCTCAAATTTTGACTCAAAATTGATTCACTAAAATATTTTGGCTCAAAAAAAAAAGTTTCTTTTGGCCGTCAACGGGTTAAGATTATTTTCATAAAAAACTAGCAAATTTCAGAACAAATTGCATTTCATAAAAAGTCCACAGAATTCTTCAAAGAATGCATTCGAATTTTTTCCAATTTATGGAATAATTCCTGAATTCAAATTTTGAGAATTGTCTCTTAGCTCCTTTTGTAAATGATAATTTTCTTTGAAAAGCTTATAGTTTTTTAGTTAATACGTCCTAAACATAATGAGTAAAATTCTCGTTTGGGACGGCATTTTGGATGATTCAGGTGACAAAATTAATTTTCCAAATACAGTTTTCTGATTTTCAGACATTCCCTCCACCATATAAATTGGTTTCAAGATGTGGCCATGATGGAGAGTTGGTACAAAATTCAAATAAAAATAAAAAATTTCGGTATTTTTTACACTTAAACTCATTTTCGAGTAATAATTTATTTATTTTTCTAATTTTGGATATCACCATTGGAAAGGTCGATAAAAAACCTATAAATTTCGTGTATTTAAAAATTTTTGCGGCTCTAATTTTAGTGAAAATCGTAAAATGTACTGTTTTTTGGTAGAAAAAACAATAGCGAATTTAGTAAATGAACGATTTAAACATGGATTTAACATCTGTATGTATCCTACTCAAATTTGTAGTCATGTGGTCATTTTTACATTTTTTGTTATAATTTTCGAAAATTCATGTCAGTGCTCAAATATTTGTATTTGGGAAAAAAAAAAGATGTTTGGTCAAACTCGAGGCTCTAATAGAAACATTAATTTAGAATTATCGCATAAGTCAATATGTGCCGAAGATCAAGTAACTATTTGTAGTTTAACATCTAGACCACTTTGTTGTCCTGATTAGAGCGAGGAAAAACGATACTGAAAACTTTAAGGATCAGACGTGCAATCGATATATGATTGTAGATAACTCTAGAAAAATTTAAATGCATCTGCGTACTATGTACCACTTACACAAAAAGAATGATTCATTAAATCATAATCGTTTCTTTATTGATTACATATACTTTTCTATTACCATGTTATAATTTTAATATACTTTTAAACGAGTCCTGTAACATCGGCATATGCTCCAGAAATTCGCAACGCTTTAGTCCAACGAAAATTGAAAAAAAATTCTTTTTCATTTTCAGTTTATTTCTGTCTCATTTATGTTTTTGACACGATTCATAAGTATTTTTCATTGTTGCATTATTTTTCATTAGTAATAAACTTAAAAAACTCGAAAAAAAGATTTGAATGCTGTAAACTTGAAATGTATTTGCGACGTTATATACTGAAGGACGAGTAATCTATACGGACACAATGATCAATGATATTTATGGAGTTTATTTTTAATTCTTTATGTTTATTATGACCACTGTTTGTTAAAATAATCTGATAGTAATACGTACGATTGCTAGTATTCAGGACTGCTCATGCGATTATCATGAAATAATAAACATTCGTGGTTCTGACGAGAACGGTAGAAATTTGTCACGTTAATTATTCATTTATTGTTTCGTCGTACCTCAACTCAAGACACCGATGCTTCACATGGAAAGAAATGTTAAAGCACGTTCCAATTTTAGAACTGGCTTTTAAAATATTACATTTTACTAGGAATGGGCGAGAAATCATTTTGATATTTACAGCAGTATAATACAGTTAAAATGGAATAATTGAACGTTGACGAGGAAGCAGAGTTTTTCGAAGACACATTTGTATTTGCCAATACGGGAAAGACAACAGTTACTGAGAGGTAATGAAGAAAAAAAAAATAAAGGCAAAATCGACTGCAGAATGTGTCGACAGCACAACGCCGGGCTGTAGCACTATCTTCTACATCATATGGAAGACAATTTCTAGAGCGGACGCGAAAGCAACGGTGGGTGGTCACAACTACGTCTAGCGGCGGCAGGAATAACTACGTTTATAAAGCTTTCTTGAATTACATTATGTTTGCCCTGTACAGTAGAGTCCCTGTACATTTGCGTCTCGCTACATTTAAGTCCCAGCATATTTGTCCAGTTCCATCTCGTTATATTTGTCTGTGGCCGCTCTCTTTTTCTCTCACCTTGTGCGCCGGGACCTCAGGAAGGGCCTGACGTCACGCGATTGCGGAGAGTGGGAGAAGCGGTGCTCCCCTTCTTTTGACAAATATAAAGAGATGAAAGGGGAAGGCGAGGAATCGAACGGGCTATATACCGGGACTCTACTGTATTTCTAAGTGGTAAATCTTACTCATTTAAATTTAAATTATATTTTTTTCTGTCGGTTATATATTTCGATTATTTATTTCATAATTTAATTTGTATGTTTCGAATGACTCGCAGATAAATATCCCAACTGACATGTAGCAATACAAAGAGAAAGTTTACTAAAAAACGAACATTTTCGCTGTTTTTTAATTGGTTAAAATTATACGAACTTGCAAAAGAAGTACGAGTTTGTAATAATGATAAGTATTTAAATAAGCACGTGTTAATAAAATAAGCGAATAATTAACAAGATAATAATAAACAAGTATATCGATTAATAGCAGTAAGAACGTGGAAACGAAGTCGGTATGTCGTAAGTTAACGAGTCGTCGTGGAAATTATGCGCTTCGTCGATACTTTAAATTGCACATTTAATTATAAAAGTGTCCCGCGGTACAAACGAACCTATGCGACGCGTTTCACCGGGAACTTGTCGAGGCAAGATGTACACACGCAGTGCGTGGGCGTCTGGCGCCTCACTCCCGACGTCTTTATTCTCCAAGACGTCGAACATAGGTTTTCGCATGTCCCTCGTCTCGTATTGCTCGACAATGCGTATACATCGAAGAGACGTAAGGAGATACTTTCCCCGTCTTACAAGAGAGAGGAAAAGAGAAGGAGATCGGTGGAGGACGCAAGAGCGCGAACAAGTTCGTCGCTAATCTACACGATCATTGATCGTTGTTTAAACCAAGGATTCGTGTGGCTGCGAAATTATAGGCACCGGCACGTTCGCTCCTTTTCTGGATTTTACCCAGCTGGAGATTTAATGAAACGACCATGCGTAGGACAGATACGTAAAAAAATGACGTATCCGTAATCCCAACGCCCCGTGTAGTCAATTTACCACCAGTCATTATTATAATTTGGCTTCTTACTCGCGAATTGCTAAAAAATTGCGTTGCGTACTTTTTTATAACTTCCTCCATGGAATTTTTGAGGTACGTTCCATAACGCGCTCGAAGAAAAGGGTTTGGTGATATTTGTCGAAATTTGGGCATACATGGCCTTTTTCATTTCTAATTTAGTTGTAATTTAGATCATAAGATTTCTTTTATCGATGCCGTATTTTCATTAAAAAGCAGATTTTTTACAGAGAGTTTAAAGAGGATCGCTATTTTAAGCCAATTCTACAGATACGAACTATATTTACTTTATCAGGAGCTAACAATTACAATGGGTGCACCTCAAAAACCCGACTAATCACAAGAGAGACACCTAAAAATGCAGACCTTAAAAAACTAGACAATTCAAAATACATACACCTCAGATCGGTGCGTTCACTACATAAAAAAATGAACTCGGGTCTCTGTCTTTGAGGTCTTACTGGAAAGTCATTTCAAGGTCAAAAAAAAAATGTTTGACCTAGGGATTAGTTTTATAGGTCACCTGAAGATCAATTCAGTTTGACCCCCGGATTATTTATTAATCACATTTAGAATTTAATCATTAATTATATTTTCCGAGTATGTACAATTTGAAATGTCTGGGTTTTTAATGTCTGTTTTTGGAAATGTGTGGTTTTTGAATGTCGGATTTTTTAAGTGTCGTTTGCATCATCAACAAACAGACATTTAACAAAATAGACATTCAAAAACCAGACATTTCAAAAGGCACACATATTTTGAATGACGGTTTTTTAAATGTCTGGTTTTGAATGCCGGGTTTTTAACATGTCTCTTTTGTGATTTGTTAGGTTTTTGAGGTAAATCTCCTCAACAAACAGACATTTAACAAAATAGACATTAAAAAACCAGACATTTCAAAAGGTACACATATTTTGAAAGACGGTTTTCTAAATGTCTGGTATTAATGCCGGATTTTTGAAATGTCTGTTTTATGATTTGTTAGGTTTTTGAGGTGAACCTCCTCAAGAAACAGACATTTAACAAAATAGATATTCAAAAAGTACACATATTTTGAAAGGCGGTTTTTTAAAAATGCCTGGTTTTTTAAATGTCTGGTTTTTGAATGCCGGGTTTTAAAATGTCTGTTTTGTGAATTGTTAGGTTTTTGAGGTGAACCTCCTCAACAAACAGACATTTAACAAAATAGACATTAAAAAACCAGACATTTCAAAAGGTACGCATATTTTGAAAGATGGTTTTTTAAATGTCTGGTTTTGAATGCCAGGTTTTTAAAATGTCTGTTTTGTGATTTGTCAGATTTTTTAGGAGGTGCACCATATCAACAAAACAAAACTAAACCACGTTTCGTAAATGCTACTTGATATTTAGTTGTCTTTAATGCTGACTAAAATTTTTAAGTAAAATTAACTACAACTTTCATCTCCGTGCATTTTAAACCAAATTTACGTATAGTGAGCGTATATTAAACGTTGTATAAACAACTGTTCATTATTTTATTTATGGATTACTATTGTCGATTTCATAGGAAGAAGCGGCCCGTCAGAATCAGTTTACTTGGATTAGTGTTTTTGTAGCGGAGTAGATCGGAGGAAATACCCAACTCAAATGTTTTGACATTGTCAGAGTCGCGCGAGCACAAGAGTAACCAAACACCCGCGAAAGTCCGGAGATAGGTCGTGCAATACGATTGTGGGTGGCGACTGGCTTGATGCATTCGCTTGCACACGCGTGTAGAAAAAATTGAGAAGAAACGCCGTGGTACATTTCAAGTCCCTGGGGATCGGGAGAAAAACGCGCACGCAGAGTACGGGCTGGACCACCCGGGCGATCTCTTCATTACGCAAATTCGCGCCGGTTTTTTCCTCCTCCACCTCCGTCTTCTTTTCATACTCATTACGCGCCTCTCCTCGTACTCATTATCGGTTACACGCTGAAAGATGCCACGGAGCGGAATGAGGTGCATTTCTTGCGACCTATAATAACCTAATAAACGTACGATGTGCCCGCGACGCGTCCTGTCCATTTTCGGACATGTGAACTTTTCCTCAAGAATTTGGCGCGGCCGTTGATCCGGCATTTGCAATAATCAAATTGTTAGGTTAGGTTGTACGAATTTTCAGCAGTGATAGCAGCCAGTTTCCGTTTAACCCTTTCCAAGCCAAATGGCCAAAATTATTTGTGATTTTCAAGTGAATATTTATATGTGTAATGATATACAAACACATTTCAAAACAAAATGGCGGCTAATTTACAAAAAAAAACGTTACTTTTTTAATTTTTTTATTTATTTATTTATTTAAGGTACTGGCTAATAATGATCACGTTTTTGGATCAGTACAAGCGTCTGGATTCTGTGGAATAATAACCACAACTAAAATTTAAGCTACGCAGGATGTCAAAATTCAAAATGTCCGATCCAATATGGCGGCTATTACACGCATTTTTCACGTTTTTTTGTTCATTTTATTTTATGTTTCTAGTCCATGACATTTACTTTTTTATAGATTTATTATGTGTATCTCGGTTTGATACCGATTATGAAAGAAAATAGAATATTTTCCACCATTTATAATTCCGTATCATCTTCCATTGTTATTTTCTTGCATAATCGATATCAGTAATAAATCTATATTATAATAAAAATATAATATTTTCAGCCATTTTGAATGTTATATCGTCTTGTATTGCTATTTTCTAGTATAATCGGTATCAGACTGAGATAAATATAACAAAACTATCAAAAAAGTAAGCGTCAGGGACTAAATACAGATACAAAAATGAAAAAACATTAAAAATATGCGTGTAAAAGTCGTCACATTGGATCGGCCAGTTTGAATTTTGACATTCTGCGTAGCTTAAATTTTAGTTATGGTGATTATTCCACAGAATCTAGACACTTGTGCCGATCCGACAATGGGAACATTATTAGTCAGTACTATTACAAATGAAAAAAATGTTAAAATCACGTTTTTTTTTTAAATTAGCCGCTATTTACAAAACTAATAGCAGATTGGAAAAGTACGGACAAAAATATGTCAGAAAATAAGTTTTTTGCTTATCATTACACAGATGAATATTCACTTGAAAAACATAACAAAATTATGGCCGTTTGGCATGAAAAGGGTTAACTAGTCAATATACCCCAAAAAATAGTTCGGTTGATAGAAGCAGAACATTGGATACTATATCTAAAGAGGTTAATCGCTACTAACTTGTCCGCAGGATGGTTATGATACAGATTGTTAAATAAATTTGGTTACAAAAGTTAATTAAACCGAACTATTACATGGAAAAAAGTTTGTGCTGTGCCTAAACTTTTCCTTAAATACATACTAAGTTTGAGCTGAGCATAAACTTGGTTTGTGTGGAGGATAAACCAGATATGTGTTGAGCACAAAACAGATTTGCGTTCTGCACAAACTTCCAGGGATCACAAACTCTTTTTTCCGTATATTACCCCCATTTTTACTGCTTTAAATTTTGTCGTTCTCGTGCATTGTCTCGTTCTGGCCCAAATGATGTAATTTTCATGGATTTCCTTAGTGTTCTGACGTCTTTTAAAAACCTGAATATTTTTTTGTTGATGACTCATTAACCAATGACGTATTTTTGTTCGCAAATATCTTTTCAAGTAAAAATTGATTGTGAATCTTTAAAAAAATTTCATACGAATTTTAAGAGTTAAAATATCATGAGATTCGTCATCTGACAAATCGAAAGATAAAACAGAAGAAACAATCAGCAGAGAAATGAACAGAGACGAAAAAAAAGAAAACGACAGAAACAGAACGGCAGAAAGTCAAAGCGGTAAAAAACGGGAAAGTAGATGCGAGATAGAGATAGAGATAAAGGTAGCGAAAGAGACAAAGAGGGAGTTGAAGAACCCATAAAGACAAATGTATGCAAGAAGACGCGTGGGTCACCGATTGAGAAACAGTCACTGAAAGTGTTTGCGGAGTACTTCTCAGGTGCCTTCGGGATTCCCAGCACTCGGTACAATTGTACAAATACCCTACAACAGCTACCTTCATATGATCTTTCATGCATTAAATTTTTTTAAATGCAATTGTGTTTAGAGAATAAGAATGCCAAGAATGTAATTGTTGGATTATTCCAGCAGATTGGAACAAAATTCAGAAAATATCAAGTTCTGACGCGTTCTTCAGATTTCGTACAGTTAAAAATTTTAAAGTAGCATGCCCGAGGTATAATTGATAATCGTAAATCTGTAACTTTTGTAATGTTCACGGTAGTTAAAAGAGAATATGAAATATTTAAGGGGAGGGTGCAGGCATAAAATCAACTCTATGAAATACTCGTTAAAAAAATGTGAAAAAAATGAATTCTGTAGTAATTTTTTAAGAGGAATACAGTGGCGCTAGAATAAAAAATGTACAAAATTTTGTTGACACATAAAAAAAAAATTTTTAATTTAAAGTACACTTACATCTGATTGCAAATTCGTTTTTGTTATGTTTGTAAATTTTAGAAGTTGTCCAATGTCATTACACGTGGTGATATTCACTAATTTGAAAAAGACAAATAAAATCATATTTTTTTGTTTAAAAATCCGGCGAATAACTTTTTTATTTCAAAATTTACAAAACTTTTTCATGCGCTGTTGGGAAGAACTATCTTTGGAGAATAAGAGGTGACTATTACAACATTTTATTATTAAATGCGAAAATATAGTGTCAAACTTTTTACGTTAACTTTTTAACTACATCTAACTTCATCAAAGGTTAGGTACAAATTATGACAAATCATCGACAAAGCATCTACAACCGAAACTTTATATTGGTCGTATCATTCTAGATCCTTGTAAAACTAAAGTAAAAACATTTGTTGCATCCTTATTTTTGGCTAAAAGTTTAGAAAAGTAAATAATTAAATGTTTCTTACCAGTACAGTGCTTATTTGTTTGTAATACCAAAGTACAAAACATATAAATAGATAGTTTTTTGTAGAACTAATATATTCTGATTTAATAGGAGCTAGTTAAATTTCTAAGATCAAATTTGTAATTTGTGACCGCAGGAACCCTCGAGTATCTTGGAGTTTCCTGGATCAAGTAACGTTTATATTTTGGTCATTCATCTTAGATCCGCCATTTTGGGTTTTCAAAATCTGATGTCAGTTTCATTAACAGCTACCATAAAGACCTTGAGCAACCAATTTCAACTATTTTCCGTATAAAGAAACATGGTTTTTTAAAAGAATTAACTTGTGACACAAAGTGTATAGTTTAATATAAAGAAAAGTAAAATCTAGAATTTGTTTCTAGACTAAATGTTCACTTTTTACTAGGAATTCTCTTTCTACAGGATTGTCCTTAATCTCTCCATTAAACGCCAGATAATCTACCAATGAATCTATCTTATCTATCTTATCTATCTCTTTAACCCTTAATGACCCAATTGGTCCGTCAATTTTAAGCATGGACAACTTTGTTATTTATGCTTACAAAAATCTGAGTAGGCGGTTATTTTCAAGTGTGCTCTTTCAGAATCTGGCACGAAACTTTTGAAAAAACCACGCTTTCTATTTTTCAATTTAGAAAAAAAACATGATTTTTTAAGGTAATTGTTTTTTTAATCGTATTTACGATGCGAAAGAGGTCTTGGCGATTGCTGAGACTCAAGCTCAAAATGTCAAAACCATAAAGTTATACACACAAAAAATTCATTTTTCATAATAGAGAGGTTGTGCGACCACGTCTAAAAGGAATGAAAAATTTGATGAAGACCGTGCGACTTCTGGTCTTCCATGCCTAAAACTATTAATGGGTAGACATTATTTTATAACTTTGTCATAAGTATTGTCTTTAGTATGTGAGAGTATAAAAGCTGCTCTTATTTCTTTATAGAACTTAATTTATTTGCATTTTTTCGTATCGAAAATAGTATTTTTGAAAAAGTAACGATTTTCACCCCTATTTTAAGTGTTATTTTATGTGTGGTCGCACATTCTCTCTATGATGAAAAATGAATTTTTTGTCTACATAACTTTATTATTTTCACACTTTGAGTAGGAGGTTTCGTGGATTCAGCTATTGCCAAAGCCTTCTTTTGCATCAAAAATACGATTGAAACAAAAAATTGTGTTGTTTTGTTGATTTGTTTTTAAATTGAAAAATAGGGTAGGAAAGTGTGTTTTTTTCATATTTCGTGTCGAATTCTGAAAGAGCACGCATGAAAATATCCGCCTACAAATGTTCAGATTTTTTAAAGCATAAATAACAAAGTTGTTCGTGCTCAAATTGATAGACAAAAACGGACAAATTGGATGAGTAAGGGTTAAACAATATAAGTTTTACTTTATAAAAATTAACATAAAAAAAAATAAGTGCGTAAAAAAGCTAAATTTTTATTTGATAAAATCTCAAGGATCAAAGCATTGCGAAACGGTAAAATTTACGTGCAGATAATCTGGCGTTTGGTTAAGCTGTGGAAATATCAAATTCCGGGCAGTGTGTTAGGTCGTACAGTAACAACCGCAACTAATGTGAAAACGTCGAAAATAAAGAAAAGATAGACAAAATAAGGCAAAATAAGGTGAAAGCGTAGGTGCTCCTTGCGCGTGAGAGGTTATGTGCCTGGTGCAGGATTGTGTTATGCAAATTGCTGTGATAAAGATGACATCTCCCAGAAAAGCATACGAAGGGAAGTCGCCTTGGCCACGCCATTCCCGAGACACGCCCTTGAAAGTATTGCTGCACGACGAGAAAAGGCCAGAGGTGGTACCGAGGTTACAATAGTCGCCGAAAGATCATGACTGCTCATTACAACCCTTTTTTCAAGTAACCTCTGCCGTTCGCATTGTGCTTCGCATTTATTATAATGATTAGTGTTGACAGTTTAACTCGCGTGTCAAATACCTTTATATATATCGCTGATTTTTCTTCTCGATTCGACATATTTACACTGAGGTGCACTTCGTCCAAAGGGGTGCGGGTCGAAAAAACGACATGTCGAAAAACCGACAATCGAAAAGCCGACAGTTTAATAAATGAGGGTGTGGGTCGAAAAACCGACAAATCAAAAAGCCGACAGGTCCAAAACCCGACATTCAAAAAACCGACAATCGAAAAGCCGACACTAAAAATTAGGCATATCGACCAGTGGACAGTCATTTTGTGAAGTGTCGGTTTTTTTACTGTCGGCTTTTCGATTTCGGTTTTTTTGAATGTCGGTTTTTTGACTTGTCGTCTTTTTGATTTGTCGGTTTTTCGACCCGCACCCATAAATGACTGTTCTCCTGACGATGTGTCTATTTTTTTATGTGTCGGCTTTATGACTGTCGGTTTTTTGACCTATCGGCTTTTTAATTTGTCGGTTTTTGACCCACACTTCGTCCAAAGGAGTGGTTTTTACAGTGAAATTAAATTTACACGGTTATATTTTCTAATATCTTTATAGATCA